>OZ023267.1:129516986-131916986 GCA_964006375.1 Tillus elongatus
ACTAAAATAGAAACAAGCTAGCGAACTGTTACAAAAAATATAGAAAGAAAATATTATTTTATAGAAATCCGGGAATATGCAACAAAGATTGGTATTGATGTGGAAGCCGAACCTGAATTATTACCCCTGGCAACAGAGGGGCTCATGACAGCTTTGCCTCCAGGATGGAAACCTTGGTAAGTACATGATCTAGTTATTTCCAACCACATAAATTGTCAAAATATGCTTTCTTACCTATTTTTCTCAAAACAATTCTTAGTTTTGATGAGAAGAACCAATCCTACTATTACTACAACAACTTAACCAACAAAACCCAATGGGAGCATCCATTAGACGACGTTTACAGGAACCTCGTCAAGAAAGCCAGAGCAGAAAGCCAATCCCTGAGCCTTGCTGAGCTTGCTGAAGACGCCACATATGCCAAAGAAGATATGCTCAGTTACGAAGAACCAGCAAATCTTCCATTACAATCGGCACCCAACGTTGGACCATTGGCACCCACCGTAGTGCCAATGGCGCCCAACCTGCTGCCAAAAAAGTTAGATCCCATATTACTCGGTGCCATAAAAAGAGACGCTAAGCTATCTCCGTTAAAATCTAAACCTAAACTATCAGAATTCAGTCCCGGAACCAGCCCGAAGCATCTATCAAAGTTTGTGAAACAGAAATCGGAAGAACAACCCATACACAAAGTCAGTTTGAATATATTCAAGAGTTTTGATGACGCTAAAGATGGCAATTTCGATAAACATCCCCGAAACTTGGAGAAAAAAGAATTAAAAATCACTGGGGGTGGGTCGATGTTTTTGAAAACAAATACAAAAAAACAGAGTGATCTCACACCCAGTCCGCTACAAAGTAGGAGCGACCTAGATGGTTTCGCTTACCCAAGGGGCATCTTAAGGGACAGGCCTGCATTAGAACCATCTAAAAGTATGGATTTTGATAAGATTTCTGTTGGTGATAAGTCAGAGAAAGAAGATGAAGATAAGAAGAGCGTCAGATTCAATTTAGATAATACAACGGACATAGCTTTTACTTTGTCTGATAATAGTTCAAATAGTGATGAAATTGGTAATATAGGGAATACATCAGAAGATATAATTAATGTTAAGTTGATCAGTAAGAGCGATAAAAATGAAATTTTGAAAGGTAGTGATGTTGAAAATGGTGCTAATTCTAATTTAAAATTAATCAAGCCAGATCCGGCAGATTTTATTAAGCCACGATTGACAATCAGTAAAGGGTCGGATTCCGAAGATGATTCGGCCATGAAAAGTTTGGATAAAAGGGGTAAGTTTCTATGATTCTTTATTATGTTTAGGGTGATTTTAGTTGGACACAGTCAATATCTGTTGCAGACGAACATAATGCCGAATGTTAGTAAACATCTTGGAGTAAATTAATACCATAACATGTAATAATCAGGGTATTTCATTTAAAAAAATATCATCAGCTCAAAGGTGGGAACGCCAACGTCACAAGCTCGAACATGATCACAAAATGACAATTAATTCGACAGACAATTTAACTGTCCCATTACCTCACAACAAATATTTCTAATTTCCTGAATCCTTTAAGTACCGCTACTGGAGCACCTGACCTTTTTTTTTTCTCCCTCAGGGCTCGTCCGCGTCTTTGCCGCCCCGATAGCACTGCAGCCTTTGGCTTATTGTGCATGCCCTTAGTCTTTCTACTCCACCCATTCCAAAATCACTGTGCCTTGTGACTAGTCTGCACAGCGATTGGTAGGGTAAAGTCGTATATTGCTCTGTCTCCAGTCTAGACTGACCGTAGATCAGTTGTCTTTTGCGGTCCAGAGCTTTACACTCGCACAAGATGTGCTGGGCTGATTCCCCCCCCCCCCTCGCCGCCGCCGCAGCGTCTGCATGCGGGGTCCTCTTCGCCCCATTTTATGCAGGTGTTTTAAAAGACCTGTTTCTGAGCTGTCATCTGCTAAGATTTAGCAGCTCCGCAGCTCTCTTTGAGCTGGGTTTGTCAATTACTGACTTCCCATGTCTGAGCCCTGGACAGTCTGCCCAGTACACCTTGTGTTGGTTTCTGACCCAGGACTTAATGGGCTTCCCTGGCAGTGCTCTTTGTCACGCCGAGAACCGTTTCTGGTCCCATAAATGGTTCTGCTGACCCTCTCTTCGCGAGATCATCTTCTTCATTGCCTTTGACCCCCGAGTGACCCGGCACCCAGATGAAGGTGACCTCATTCTGCCCATCCAGGTCGTTCTTCTCGTCTCGGTACTCAGTTACCAGCCTGGAGTTTACCCGTGGGCTACTTAGGGCCTTAAGGGCTGCCTGTGGCTATGAGGATCCGCTTGATGGTGTAGCTGCTCCTCTTGTTCTCCCGCACACAGTGCAGGATGGCGTACATTTCGGCCTGAAAGACTGTTGCATGGACTCCGAGGTAAATACTATGACTTACCCTCGGTCCCCGGCCCGGCGTCTCCTCCCGCCATGCCTCGCGGTCGGGGATTTCCACTGTAAAATTGTTATCCCTGCAGATTCGCGGGCTCGTGAAGTCTAACCTCATTTCAAGCATGGGCTCCTTCACGATCTCCTGAATTTTGCAGTGGCCGGTGAAGCCTGGGTTGATCTTCAGTCTACCATTACGGGCTAGTCTGTATGGTCCTAGGCTGGCTTCCCCCATGGTAACTAAATGCAGGGGGGGGGGCAGATCCAGCAACACCTCCATGGCGGCTGTTGGGGTTGAAATCATGGCCCCTGTGATGTCTAGGCAAGCCATCCTTTGGATCTTGCCTAGTTTTACTGTTTGGCACTGGATTGTGTCACCTTAGGCCACCAGACCAGTGCCGCGTACGTTAACGATGTTCTGACCACCCTTGTGTACAGCCAGTGGGTCATACTAGGTCTTAGTCCCCACGTTTTCCCATATAGCCGCCTAGTGACTGCTAGGGTCATAACTGCCTTACACAGTATTTTTTCAGGTTAGCTTAGAGTCCAATATGACCCCAAGATATTTTACCTCCCTGGCCATTGGAATGTTCCTACCATATAGAGTGAGAGTTCTGTGGCTCTCCCAATTTCTCCTCCTCGTAAACTGTATGACGGTTGCATTCTCTGGTCTCACCCCGAGCACCTAGCCAACCGTCTACCTTTCCACCACTTTCAGTGCTGTCTGCATCCGCTCCCACACTGACTGTGTAACCTTTCCTCGGACTATAATGACAATGTTGTCTGCATAGTCCTGTACCTCGTACCATCCTCCCGAGAGCCTCCCTGGCAGGCCGTCCACAACTAGGTACCAGAGCAGGGGAGACAGAACGCTCCTCTGTGGACACCCCGCCGCGATCCCCGCCTGCAGTCACTCCCGCGAGTGAGGTGAACACCGCCGTGTCCCTGAGCATGGAACCGATCCACCTGCAGCAGATCTCCTCTATTCTACACTCCCTGACAGCTGCTGGTACCGATCTGAATGAGGTGTTGCTGAAGGCTCCCCTCTATGTCTAGGAAGGCCCCCAGCGCCACCTGCCTGTTCTCAAGCGTATTCTCCAGTTTCAGCACCAGTTGGTGCAGTGCTGTTTCTGTTGAGACTCCTGCTCTGTATGCATATTGTCCGCAGTGTAGGGGATATGCTTCCAGTACACCGCCCCTAATGTGCCGGTCGAGCAGTTTTTGCATTGTTTTTAGCAAGAAGGACATGAGACTTATTGGCCTCAGGGACTTTGCCTGGTCTGTTGGAAGCCCAGGTTTAGGAATGAATACAACCCTGGCCAATCTCCATGCCTTCGGAATGTACCCCAGAGCCAGGCTGGCCCTCATAATGAGGGTAAGCGCCGGCGCCAGTATGTCTATACCCTGTTGGAGCATAATGGGCCTAATAGACCTTGACCTGACTAATTAGACTGATAACGAGGCAGGTAGACGAAACTTTATAAACAATACAAGACTTATGACGAACGGTGAGATCACTTTCAAGTCTGGGGTTTTCTTATTATATTTTGTCGTGTCTCTTACAAAAAAGCATTTTACTAGCGATAAAAATAACTTTTTGTAAGTTAAGACATATTTAACAATGTGGGGACTGCATCTCGGTGCGGACCCAGGTAGTATGTTGTCACGACAGCTCCAAATAACACAAAATGTTATAAAATAGAGACTGTGTACAACCATCTAACCAATTTTGAAACTGTCAGCCTTGGTCCATTTCTTCCCTAATATAGGGACAATGTATGTAAGGCTAGATGTATTCTCACCATAATTAGAAACGCTGACCAGTTTCGCTCTAATTGGAGCTTGTCAGTAAATTTTTTTCATCAATAAATAGAGCACTAAAAACCATTATTTTTATTTAATTTTGATTTATTTTGATTGTGATATTGTATGTATGGATATATTATTATATTGATTTACGATATACTCTGTATAATTTCTTTTACCTTCATGATAACGTAAAATTTAAATTTTGTTGCTTAATTTTTAGGTTCGATTTCCGCCGAACTTATTGAGACCGACATCTCCGAAAACAGCCAAGATAATGAAAAACTCTCAGAAAAGACCAAGAAAATCCAAGAAAGGGCTTCCAAAAAGATCGAAAAGATCAAACAGACAATCTGGGAAGAGAAGAACAATGAATTGTCGAATTTCAAAGATGATCTCCAAGATTCCCATAAGAAGGAACTGGAACGTATGATGATAGCCGAGAAAACCGAACACGAGACCAGAATAAAGACTGAGCTAGAGAATTTAAGGATCGAGATGGAAAACAGGAATTCGGGTGCTATAAAAGAGGAAAGACTGAAGCTGGAAGAAAGTTTGGAGAAACTAAAGGAGGAGCTGAAAGTAACTTTCGAGAAAGAAGAAAGCAACTTGAAAGAATATTATGAGGTAAAGAAAGTCGAATTAGAAAAGTATTATGATGAAAAACTTGCTGAGATCGAAAAAGAGTTGGCTGAAAGAATGGAAAAAAATAGAGATGAAATAGTAATGTCTCATAATTCTATCGTGGACCAATTGAAGCAGAATCATTCAATAATTATTGAAGAACTGAAGAAAGGATTCCAGGCTGAAGTAAGTTTTTTTATGTTGACCCCGCAGAGAAAATAGGAGACAAAATATGATTCATTTGAAAGATTTTGCAAAGTAGTTTCTTATTTGTTTCAGTTGATAGAAATAATCATTATCACAGTTTTATTGACTCAGCTCTTTAAATTATATTGTTTATTATTATTATTATTAAATTGTCCCTGTTTTTGTAGGAAGATTTGCTAAGAAAAGAGCACCAAGCACAGATGACAGAATTAAAGAACAAGCTATCAAATAATGAAGACAGTGAAAAGAACAGAAGCAAAGATGAGGAAAGGATGTATGAGAAGTTGAGGTGCGAAAAGCGTCTCTTAGAAGATAAATATAGATGTTTGAAGGAGAAATACTTAAGACTGAAGACAGATGTCAAGTTAACAATTGAGAAACGCAACAGACGTAAAGAACAAAGTGCAACCACCACAGCCACTACGGGATCCGAGACAGAACGGAGCCATTCTAATAAGGAAAAGTAAGTTTTGTTTTTTGGACTTTGATATTTACATTATTTTAGATCTGCTGAACTGTCCTCTTTTATTTTATAATTCATATCACAAATTTTTACAGTAATAATTAGAAAAACATTTATTTGTTATCAATATACAGTAAAACTAATCTGGTTATATATGTATGGTTCCAGTGAATATCAGATTAGCAAGGTTTTTGGATTAGAGAGGCATACGTATTTGTATTTTTGTAACTATAAAATTGTTCTGTGTCCGTAACATCTTTTTAATGATATCGTGGTAGCCATTTGAACCAGAGGTGAAAACGGCACCCAAATAAAAAATAATAGATCATAGTTTATAAATCTAATTTATTTAATACCTTCATAGAAAAAATAATTCATAATTTAGAAAATTACCCCCACCCAATACCAAGAAGTTGCAGGAAGATGGTGAAGTCTGAATACCTTTTTTATTAATATCTGTGACAATATAAGTAATCCAGCTAGGGGGCTGAAAATTCAGTCTGAGAACCTGAGGAATATAGATTCCATCATGGCGCTGACTCCAACTTGTCAGTTGGAAGTATTTAAAATAATTAGGGGCCTCAAGAATACCATGTCAGTGGGAATTGATGAGCTGCCTATTAAGGTATTGAAGGATAATGCTGACATTATATCTACACCTCTTGCAGAGGTGATCAATGAATGTATCATGACTGGAACCTTCCCAGAAGATCTAAAGATGTTGGTTGGTGTGCCAATCTACAAAAAGTTATAGATACGAGAGAGTTATCGTCACCAGAATTGTGGAACATCTTGAAAGATACAATATAATTGGTGATTTGCAGAATGCTTATATAAAACAAAGAAGCATGGCAAGAGCAATTTACCAATTCACTTCAGAAGTTCTTCAGGCTACGACTTGTGGGGAGGAGGCTGTTGGCGTTTTTGCAGATCTGTCCAAAGCCTTTGACAGCATAGACTGTCAGATACCTTACGAAAAGTTGTAGATGACTAGTGTAAGGGGAACAGTGCTGGAATTGATGAAATCATATCTGACTCACAGAAACAGTGTATCCATAGTAAACACACAGTTACAGATAAAAACATATATTCTTCAGTAGAGACAGTTAAGAGAGGGGTACCACAGGGGCCATTGCTGGGCCCACTGCTGTTTATAATTTATATTAATGACTTGCCTACACTTTTCAACCACAAAACAATCTTATTTGCGGACACTTCGATCATCCTATGTATGCGACAGATAGATGAACTAGAACATCAGATGATTTATGTCATGAGAGACCTTGACGCTTGGTTTAGTGCATATCAAATAAAGATGAATGCTGAAAAAACATAGCTGATTAAATTTTCTGCTGTTGGCAGAGAATCAATGGTGATCAATTGTGGTGGCACTCGGTTGCAGACTTCACAAAGCTGCAAGTTTCTTGGCCTCACATTGATAGGTGTCGAGAGGGATCCTATTTGCCAGGAATGCCGCGAGAATGAAGAGACGTCTTACCACTACCTGTGTGAATGCGAGGCTTTTGGGAGTCTTCAAACAGAATTGTTCAGTTAGAGGACTCTGCATAGGAATCAGGTTAGTTCCGTCTAATGGAAGACCGTCATGGCCTTCATTTCGAGGTCAAGGCGATTTGCGAAGTCGCTTGCCCGTTTCGAAGCTCAAAGAAAGATAACCTCTCTCCGAGTTCCTCTGGACCCGGCATTCATCAGTGTTTGACTCGAGGCAGTATCATGAAGTCCCGCTCTCGAGCAGCATCCAATCTCCAGTTGTAATCCACCCCTAGAGATCTCAGCTTACGCCCCCCCCTCCCCCCGTCTCGTCTAAACCTAACACCCCACAGTGTTAGACTCAAGGCAACATCCCATCGAGTCCTGCTCCCGAACATCACCCAAGCGAGGCTGTCTGTCCGTTTCGTAGCACACAGTGAGGGCCCCAAATTCCAGGTGTATACCACTCATCAGAGATCACAGCCCCCAGCCAGTTCAGTTTTGATTTTAGTTACTTGAACACCCATTTCGTTACCGACATCACATATGAATGGCATGGAATCAATATAACTTGTAAAGTCAGCTAAGCTTGAGAAGCCGACTATGTGAAGACTGGAACCTGTAATGCGCACTGATAAGTTTGTATGTTTGTTTTGTTCATGGTGTTCATTTTATTTTGTTTGACTGACCATGTAATTTTGATGGTGAATAAATATGATATGATATGATATGATAAGTACACTTGGAGAACCCCAAAATCACCACAACACATTTTTTAAGACCTAACGATCGTTGCTCCAGCAAATTCTGGCATCATCAGAGGATGAAAATTCTAACCAAACATCTGGACAAACGCCAGCGCTCAACACAGGGCGGTATCATCTGGAACCCCGCTCCCGAGTAACAACCAAGTGAGGCCAATTGTCCATTTCTAAGCCCACAGTGGAGGCGTTAAAATACAGGTGCATATCACTCCACAGAGATATCCGCCTTCCTCCAGCCTCACCTATACCAGACCCCCGCCAGTGTTTCATTAACTCGAGGCAGTATCATGAAGTCCCGCCCTTGTGCAGCATCCAAGCGGGGTCGTCAGCCTGTTTCCAAGCTCACAGAGTAGGTCTCCAGGTGTAATCCACCCCTAGAGATCTCAGCCACCCCAGGAGGAACTTTTGTTTTTTATTGCCTTAGAAATATAAACACTTTTGTACACATCTAGCTTCGCTGGCTCTCTAACATTTTTGATAAGTTTCAGGATTTCTTCATCAATGTGATGGTTATTATCCCAAATATGTTATGCCACGCATGACTTGTCTACACTACCATATCTCAGCTGTGCCAGATGTTCATAGAATCTAGTCTCAATGGTTCTCTTAGTCTGCCCAACATATTTAAGATTACAATCGTTACAACCTATCTCATAGATACCCGACATTTCAGTGGCTTTATCTTTATCTTTCGTATTACCTAACAAATTTATTAAATTATTTTTTGTCAAGAAAGTTAGCTGCTTTCTTAAAAATGCTCTCGAGTTCCCTGTGATATGCGGTTTAAAAGGTAGGCAAACAAATTTTTTCTCTATTTTATCTTTTGTGAATGTCATGCATTCCACTAACATTTTCTTTGTTCTGTGTCTATTAATTAATTTTTCCACTAAGCAATCCGAATATCCGTTATATTTAGCCATGTTTTTAATGTACTCTAATTCTCTACTATACCTACTTTTACTTAAGGGAAATTTTATTAATCTATTTACTAAGAAATTCAGACCGACCGTTTCTGTGCAAACGTATGTGAGTCATTTGGAATGTAAGTTAGAGTGGTAGTTTCCTTCCTGTGAACATCGAATTCAAGAGAGTCGTTATTTTTAATAACTAGTATCTACATCTAGAAAAGGAAGTTTACTGTTAACTTCTAATTCGTGGGTGAATTTTATTTAATCAAATTGATAGTTCAGTCTTTGACTAAAATCATCTACTTTGCATATATTTGGGTTAATCACTCCAAAAATATCGTCCACATAACGAAAGCATACTCTAGGAAAGTACTCATTTTCATTTTCTAAATCCGTATCAAATCTACTCATGAAAAGGTCTCCAATGAATGGAGAAAGTGAGTTGCCCATTGCCATGTCTTCAGTTTGTTCAAAAAACTCATTGTTGAATTGAAAAATATTTTGTTTTATACAAAGTTTTGTAAAAGTTAAATATTCTTTGCAAACCTCTTCACTTATATTGTTGAATTTCAACAACTGTTCTAAATACTTTAGCATTTGTTTCGTGGGCACGCTAGGAAATAAAGATGCTACATCAAATGATATCAAAACCTCGCATTCAACCAATTTAACATCTTTAACTTTATTAATGAATTCAAGTGAATTTGACACTGAATATCTTTTTGGTTTAACAGGCAAGCTTTTAAACTCATTTGACAGCCACTTTGCTAGATTATATGTCGGAGAATCTATAGCCGAAATAATAGGTCTCATTGATTTTCCCGGTTTATGAATTTTTGGGAGACAATATTTTTGGGGGCTTTGAGATTTGCAACCTATAACCGTCTTCCTAAGTCCTTTGTTATAAAGTTGTGACAACTCTTTAAACTATTTTTTACCTCATTAGCCATTTTTGGTAGTGGGTTTTTATTTAGTTTTCTATATGGTCCTGTCTCTATTGCATTACTCAATCTCTCTTTATAATCCTTTTTGTCCAAGATCACAACCGTATTGCCTTTATCTGCTTTAACATAAAAACAATCCTTCTCTCGCAAGCGTTAACTATTTTGATTTGATTAGAATTTTTGTTTTTAGTGCTTCCCGAATAAAGTTTTTTGAAGATTCGGGTAACTTTTTTAATTCCCGTTTCAATACCAGCAATCTAAAAGTTCAACTTTTTGTGACTGCAAACCGAATTTTCACCCCTTGTTTAAGAGATCAATCTCATTTTTGTTAAACAACTGCAAAGAAAGATTTTCTACAAGGTCAATCTCTCGAGAAACTGGTTTTTTGTTTTTAATCTGATATTTTAAAAGTTTCTTGAATTTTTTGTTCTGTATATTGATTTTCTTAATTAACTGTGCGTTAATGACTACAAACATGTTCCTCTGGAAATTGCACCAATCATCATACTCTTAAGTTACCCAACTTAAAAGTTAACTTTTTAAAACAAACATCTGGCATAGCTGAGATACGGTAGCGTAGACAAGTCGTGTGTGGCACAACATATTTGGGATAATAACCACCACAAAGACAATCTGAAACTTATCAAAAATATTAGACAGCCAGTGAAGCTAAATGCGTATGAAAGTATTTATATTTCTAGGGCAATAAAAACAAAAGTTCCTTAAACCGAGCTCCGCCACTGGTTGGTAGTCCTCTGTTTGCGCTCTGTCTTTGATGCAGATAAAGATTCCGAAATCTGTCAGGTAAAATGATAAAGGAAGTTCAAAAACCTCGTCTGGCAATAAAAATACAATACACAGAAAACTTGCCTGCGATTTAGTCTCCCTCTTGGTATTTTTTTTTTCTCCCTCAGGGCTCGTCCGCGGCTTTGCCGCCCCAATAGCACTGCAGCCCTTGGCCTATTGTGCACCTAAGCTCGATCTCAACGACAAGTGATTTGAAAAATCATCCGCTGTCGGTGAGTCTCGAACCGTCGTCCCCTGACTCCGAATTGGGAAGTTTTACTCGACTTTCCAACACGGCCACGGCGGCGCCCCCTCTCAGTATTGGTCTCCACCTAAAACTCAGTATATAAGATGATGACGCTGACCTTGCTCGTGAATCGATCATCACGTCTTTAAAAATATGTGTTATGGTGATTTGGGTTCTCCAAGTGTTGTTTTTTTTTCCCTCAGGGCTCGTCCGCGGCCTTGTCGCCCCGATAGCACTGCAACCTTTGGTTGATTGTGCATACCCTTAGTCTTACTCCACCCATTCCAAAATCACTGTGCCTTGAATTAGTCTGCACAGCGATTGATAGGGTGAAATTTTATATTGCTCTGTCTCCGGTCTAGACTGACCGTAGATCAGTTGTCTTTTGCGGTCAAGAGCTTTACACTCCCACAAGATGTGCTGGGCTGATTCCTCCTCCTCGCCGTAGAGTCTGCATGCGAGGTCCCCTTCGAACCGCCCCATTTTATGCAGGTGTTTCTTGACAGCCAGGTGTCCCGTCAAGAGTTCTGTTATGTTCCAGAGCTGTCCTCTGCTATGATTTAGCAGCTCCACAGCTCTCTTTGAACTGGGTCCGTCAATTATTGACTTCCCATGTCTGAGCCCTGGACAGTCCACCCAGTACACCTTGTGTTGGTTTCTGACCCAGGACTTAATGGCTCCCCTGGCAGTGCTCTTTGACACGCCCAGAGCCGGTTCTGGTCCCATAAATGGTTCTGCTGACCCTGTCTTCGCGAGACTGTCAGCTTCTTCATTGCCTTTGACCCCCGAGTGACCCGGCACACAGATGAGGGTGACCTCATTCTGCCCAGCCAGGTCGCTCGTCTCGTCTCGTCTCGGCACTCAATCACCAGCCAGGAATTTACCCGTGGGCTACTTAGTGCCTTAAGGGCTGCCTGGCTGTCTGTGACTATGAGGATCCGCTTGTTGGTGTATCCCTTCCTCTTGTTCTCCCGCACACAGTGCAGGATGGCGTACATCTCGGCCTGAAACACAGTTGCATGGGCTCCGAGGGAAATACTATGACTTACCCTCAGTCCTTCCGAGTAAACACCTGCCTCCGTCCCACGCTCCCCGCCGGATCCGTCCGTGAACCAGGCGAGCGTGACCCGTGGTATGCCCGGCGTCTCCTCCCGCCATGCCTTGCGGTCGGGGATTTCCACTGTAAAGTTGTTTTCCCTGCACATTAGCGGGCTCGCGAAGTCTGACCTCATTTCAAGCATGGGCTCCTTCACGATCTCCTGAATTTTGCAGTGGCCCCTGAAGCCTGGGTTGATCTTCAGTCTACTTCTCCAAGTGTACTTATCGCAATAAATTTCCTAAATTGCTGAAGTGTCTGACTTACCATATGTCCAGATTGGTGAAATTATACTGTAGTTAAGTGGTTTCAGTCATCTCTTTTAAAATTTATTATAAACCTTATTTGTTTGCGTAGGTATTTAAGAGTATAATGTTTTTATATGAGCGTCTGTTGATATAGCCTTGAACATTCAAAAGAGACATCTGATGTTTAGCGATTTATATCACTTAATATTAAAAAGTATTCTGAAACAGTTCAGCAGATGTAAAATAGATTTTATTACACTTCCGCACGAGTAAGCGATACACGTTTATTTCAGCTTTCGGAGAAAACTCTCCTAAGTCGCCAAAAATCCACCTCTTCAAACATAAGTAATAAAAAAACACGCTTAAGCTATAACTTGGCAATAAAAAAAATGTAAAAAAATCAAAACCAAAAGACTGTAGAATTATCTTGAAACGTTGTTGATTTTCAGAACCCCATTAAATTCACCTAGAAAAACATTAGAAAAACCTCCTACACCGAAAAGACCGTCCCGTGATCATGTAAGGTCTAAATTAGAATTCAGACCATCGAGACAGATAATCGTACAGGATCTGGATACCTCGACTAGCGATAGAAGCTACCAGAGCGAAGATAAGCTTAATAAAAATGATAACTTGAGAGATTACGATTCTTCAGATAATGGTTCTAACACAGGACGAAGCAGAAAGAAGCTTTTTTCACGTTTAAAAAGTTCTTCGACTTCAAGGATTAATAACAATGCTAAAACAAAGAAAAACCCACGACCTTGCTCGCCAGTGGAAAATTTGAGACGCCAGTTGCAAAAATTGGAGGATTTAGAAGATCAGTTCCCACAAACACCACAGTCGGATACTTACCATTTGCGGTATCCTTTTTCTGATGGAGAAAAGTTTGAAGGTAGCTCAGAGTTGGAATTTTTCAGGCATCGGATACATTTGGAACGCGATTCTATTAAGAGGGCAAAGGAAAGTTTGAGGACACAAAAAGCGCTGTTCCAGCAGAGACAGAAAGAACTGAAATTAAAGCATGGGTCTATGGCAAGACATGCCCTGCAACAGCTTTGTCAGGTTAGTATTAAATGAGTAGTATATCGCATTATCCACGCTAAGTTTGAAACTATGGTGAGCACTGATTGTCCAAATAAAGTATGCACTGCATAAAATAGCAATTTCAAATGCTAGGCAGTCTTGTAAGATATTTAAATGGCTTAGAATTTTAAATGTGGTTATTTTGTCTGAGGAGAAGAAAAAACTCTAGACGCAGCAAGTGCGTTATGGAAGTGAATTTTCATACCTATATAGTAGGAACAATGTACCATATTTTATCAAAATAATTATTTGAAAATGTACAAAAATGTTCCGAAAATATATTTTTAATGTTTCTGAGAAAACTGGTCTCCTAGACAATGAACCTTAGGTTAATAGAAAATTCAGATATTGAAATTTGAAACATTTAATGAAAATTCGCTACCAAAACGCCCTTGCCGCGTTTTACAAAAAAATTTCCGAAAATGAAGTTAAATGTTGGTTTCCTAACCAACAAAACTTACGTTAATAGCAAATTGAGTTATTGAAATTTGAAGGATTTAATGAAAATTTGCTACCAAAACGCAGTTACTGCGTCCAGATTTATTTATTTCAAACATGCATCATATTTCGATAAAAAATGCTAAAATGCAGTAACGAATTTGTTCTACAAAAATTAGCTAAAAATTATAGACCGTTAAACCATAAACTTCACTAAACCTACAGCGAAAGCATCAACTTAACTAAACCGACAGCCAAAGCACCAGAGAAAGGGTCTATTTGAAATGAATTTTCTCTAAATATTTTAGTAAAATGAAGGTCAATGACGGTTGAATCTGAAACTTAAGGGTTCGCAGAACACTCTTCTTGCAACATTTTCTTATCACAATCCGTATTTGTTTCACGTTCTTTGCCTAAACATTGCCAATTTTGACGTTTTAAATTGCGAGTTTGACGTTTTGAGGAAAACTCCAAAATTTATTTCTTTAGCTGCCCGTAACTTTTTGTTCCTAAACTTAGAGGCCTAAATTTAAGTACATGGTTCACACTTTATAATACAAATACGCGTACCAAATTTGGTTGCCCTCACTTTGCTATTTCCGGAGATATAAATTCTTTTAGAAAGTAAACACAAAATTTTCCGCGAAAGACTGGTCCGATTTTCCTGGCCAACGAACTTATCCAAGCCACTTGCAAAAGGAAGGTACTCACCAAATTTGATCAAGATCGGTTCATTATTTTTTGAGTTATCGGTACTATATATATATATATATATATATATATATATATATATATATATATATATATATATATATATATATATATATATATATATATATATATATATATATATATATATATATATATATATATATATATATATATATATATATATATATATATATATATGAAATCTTAAGAAAATTGATAGTGACAGTTCCAGAGAACTTTTGGCAATTAATTAGGCATATCTGTAACAAAATTGTGTTTATTGCATATACAAGCAAGAGCTTATTTGTTCGACACATTGTACCATTGTAGACAAAATATACTATAATATACTATTATATATATATATATATATATATATATATATATATATATATATATATATATATATATATATATATATATATATATATATATATATATATATAATAGTATATTATAGTATATTTTGTCTACAATGGTACAATGTGTCGAACAAATAAGCTCTTGCTTGTATATGCAATAAACACAATTTTGTTACAGATATGCCTAATTAATTGCCAAAAGTTCTCTGGAACTGTCACTATCAATTTTCTTAAGATTTCAGCTTCCTAAGAATATCCCCTTTTCACGAATACTTCCACTAACTCTCCGCCTTTCAACCTCTATTTTGGTATATTCTTCTTCGTCTACGGTCTAATTATGACCTAAAATTCAATCTTAAATTACTACAGCAAATTTTGACATTTATACTTGACAACTATATATATATATATATATATATATATATATATATATATATATATATATATATATATATATATATATATATATAATGATATACCATTAACCGATAAACTCTATAGCTAACACTACTGCCAAATCATCAGAGAAAGGGTCTATTTGAAATGAATTTTCTGAGAATATTTTATTAAAATGAAGGACAATGACGATTGAAACTAAGACTTTAGGCTTTGTAAAACATTCTTCTTGAGACATTTTCCTTCCATAGCTCATATTAGTTTCAGGTTCATTGCCTAAATATTACCAATTTTGACGTTTAAAATCGCGACTTTGACGTTTTGAGGAAAACCCAAATTTATTTTCTTTAAATGCCTGTAACTTTTTTGTCCTTTAACCTACAGAGCTAAATTTTGGTAGGTAACTTACCTATAATGATATAAACCCGTGTATGAAATTTGGTTACCCTTACTTTGTTAATTATGGAGATATAAAATTTTTTCGCAAGAAAACACAAAATTTTCCGTGAAAACCTCGGCGGATTTTCCTGGCTAACGAACTTATCCAAGCCACTTGCGAATAGAAGATACTCACCAAGTTTTATCAAAATCGGTATAAAGTCTGAAACAGACCTTGGATTTGGGTTCCAGGGGTCCTAAATAGCGCTCATTTGAAGAAATTTTTTCAAAATTCAAAAGTCGGTATCTCCTCATGATGAATGTGAATACTTGCCAATGCATTTAACAGAAGATTGTTCCAATTATATCACCTATTTACCTAAGTTTTAACCCTTTACTTGGCAAGCATCTAAAAAATATCTGATACACCCAAAAGACTTTAGAGGTATATGTTTTAGCTTACCAGCCAGTATTTAGCTTTTCGTGTATCATAAAAAAATACGAGTTGTATCTTAAAAGATACACTGCCTGATTTAAGTCTACTGTAGTTTGGTGTCAGAACAAAAGAAAAATAAATACAAAAGAGTCTAATTCCTCTTTAATACACTAACTAACAATAACTACATACAGCGTGTCCCAAACTGGATGGGAATGTATTGCTATCTCCGTTATTATTAGAGATAGGAAGACGGTTAAATTAGCAATGTTTTGTAGAATTTCATGCTCGTTCCATATGACTTGTATTTTGCCCTGACTCTTTTTGTTTTCGAGTTATTTCGATTTCTTTTTTCTTCAATATCTAAGTGAGCGTTGATCTGACACGTCTAAGACTTGCACATTATTAGGACACTTTTTACAGAGTAATCTTTTTGTGCTATTCTCAACTTTGGATTGTCATTTGTTTTTGAGCTACAGGTATCAACGTTTGTTTTTATTATGGCAGTCATATTGGATTTTTTGCTCATGTGATAACCTGTAAAAAGAGCTTTCCAATGATGTACAACATGCTTGAGAAATCTTGTAATTGCACTGACAATTTTGAGAAAAACCGTTTTGAGGATAGTAGGCCATGAAATCCAATCTTGGATGGACGGACATGGTCACACCAAAACAGGCTGTTAGGCTGTTTTGGTCTGACCATGTCCGTCGCCACTAGAGACGTCTGTTTTAATCTTAATTTTTGCAAGCGAAAACAAAAAATTCGTTCTTAAGTTCAATAAGAGTTGCTCCCTTTCGGGTTAGTAACACCTCTGACTCAATGGATCCATTCCTACAACAGATGAAGCGGGTTCATTGGGTATTCAACTATAGTTTTATAGTCCTGTTTAATAATGCACAAATTCCCCTGAGGATGACCGGTTAAAAAGGTCGAAACGTGTCGGGAAAGGAATAAAAATTCTTTTATTCAACTCACCCAAAGATGTCAGCCCCAAAAGTTTAGACGTTTAGGAACAATATGAAATCCAATACAAGAAAACACATGACAAAAATAAAGTTTTCAAAAAGCAGTAGGCCATGGAGTCTAACAATAGACTTCTACTATTAACATAATTTTCCGTAATGATTCACGATAAAAAATATTGTGATGGAATTTACAATACTTAATTAGGTAATAATGCTAGGTAATATTATGTGAAACAGTTCAATAACGAAACCCGGCAATAACAAATAGAAACTTAAACTCTACAAAACAACACAATTAGAAACGGAACTCAACAAATAATAAAATAGAAATTTAAAAATACACTAAATAGAAAATTGTTTGTTTAATGCACTTTATACACCTTTTTGAAACATGCCTGCAAACTCTGGTGAGGGTGTTTCAATTAATATGATTTATAGCTTCCGTGATTCTGTTTCGTAATTCATTGATATTTTGTGGTGGAACGAATCTATACACATAATTCTTCAGAGTACCCCAAAAATGAAAATCCATGGGTGTTATATCAGGACTTCGAGTACACCAATGAACCGGCCCATTGTTACAAATGACACATTTATTAAAATTTTGGTACAAAAATTCTTTGACGATCCTAGCATTGGTGAGCTGGACAACCCACTTGTTGGTACCAAATCTCATCTAAATTATCAGGAACTCTTCTAATTGTTAGTAAGATATCATTTCTCAATAGATCAAAATACCTTTCCCCAGTTAAATTATTTTCACAAAAGAACGGACCAACAACGAAGTTACCTAAAATTTTTAAAAATTAACTGTCTAATCTACAAATAAAAATAACAGTTTTTTACCTAATAAGCCGTACCAAACATTAATAGCAAATCTGTCTTGCAATCATCTTTCCTCCTTTAGATGGGGATTTTCATTTGCCCAATAATGCCTATTATGGCGATTATACACACCACAATTTGTAAATCTGGATTCATCAGTCCATATTATTTTTAAATGAAAAATTTCATCTTGCTGACATTGTCCTTGATACCATCTGCAGAATTGAAGTCGCTTAAGGTAATCGTCAACATTTAACGTCAATTTGTTCACCATAAAACTGAACAGATTGTGGAGGGTTTTCGTTTGAAACCTGTAAGACGGCATTATTTCTTTCTTCATTTCTAGGCATTGGTAGTTTCTTTACGTGGAAGCTACCGTCGTTCAATACATTGGTCACTATCCTGCAAAATATTTTGGTGTTTGGTTGTCGTCTTTCTGGGTAGTTGTTTTGATATGAATTTGCAGCTGCCTCAGTATTTCGGTTAGAACGAATATAACATTCCAATATGTCAAAATATTCTTCATTACTGAACATATTGTTGAATAATATTTAAAATAAACACGAAACAAACTATTTAGTACAAAATTTTAAACAACGTGTTAAATACACCGCAAATTGTTCAGATAATTAAGAATGACAGTATTCTTAAATCTCGCGAAAGCGTTATATCCATAGCAACCTTTCTTCTGTTGTTTTTCAGTTGACACATTTAAAAATCAAACGATTTTCAAAGGCGTCTTCGTAAATCATTAATCTGCTTTTTATTGAGTTCTGTTAGTGAATTTAGTTATTTACTAGGTTTACCTATTTAATTAAATTATAACAATTTTTAGGATAATGTTGTAATGTAAAATATCATTTGTAATAATGGGTCGATTCATTGGTGTGCTCAAAGTTCCTATTTTTTTATAGTGAATCATTAGGGAAAATTATGTTAAAAGTAGAAGAAACGGGACCGTTTCTGCCAACCCAAGCATCAGGAAATTTCAGGTTTAAGTAATTTCATACTTGTTGAGAATTATGAGGAGGAGCAACATCATGCTAAAAGCACTTCAAAATATTGTCTTGTCTCCAGGTTTAAATTATCTAACATATCTTCTAGGCTGTTTCAAAAAAATGCAGATAGAAATTGCCATTTAAATTTTCTTCAAAGATAAAGGGACCAAGAACTTTTGATCTAATTACATCACACGAAACATTAAACCCAAATTTAACTTGGCCTTCTTCGCTCTACGTAACGGGGATTTTCTGTTGCCAAAGGTGTCCGTTGTGTCTGTTGAGCACTTTGGTAAAGCGTGTTTCGTCGGTCCACAAAATTTTATTGGAAATTGTGCATCTTGTTGGCATTTGTTTTTAAACCAAGTGCAAAATTCTACGTGCTTTTCTTCGTTTCCTAAATGTAAAGTTTAAGAGACCGATAGTTTGTAAGGGTGAAATTTGTGTTTTCTTAAAACCCTTACCACAGTGAGCTGGGAAACACTGGCTTCTTCGGCAATTTTTCGAGTTGATTTTTGAATTTTGACTTATCAGGGCCAAAACGTTTACCTCTGCAGCTTCATTTATTATTGCGTTTCCTTGTTTTGGCTTGGTAAAACTTCCGTACTTACCCAAATTATTGTACAATCTCTTAAAAGTGTTAATGGATGATTGGCGACAGTCAAAATACTTTTTAAAATAGGATGTGCGAACGTATGTAACATTTTTAACACATTTTAAGTACGACTCAATGATATCACGCTTTTCTTCATTAGAAAAGTACATCGTTGCAAAAATACTACCTTAAATGTCGAAACTGACAAATAAAGATGATATTGCTCGTTACCTTGGTAACCATATTCTTATGTTTTATAATAGGTAACTATGTTTAAGTGAGAACCAACAGAAATAATAGACGAAAGAAGCTTATTTTTCCAGTTATTCCTGGAATCATTATAAGATGCCGCATCTAATGTGGTTATAACGAGATAAGATTGGGATATCATGGATATTTTATTTTAGGTCCATAATACAAATTTGCCTTTTCATGCAATTTTTCATATAAAGTGTGACATGTGATATACCAAAATATTCAGGACAAAATACTCTATCCGCTGATTGAAAAATCCAATAATGGCGGTCATAAGAAAAAAAAGTTGACTATCGTTCTATGTGATAGAAATCAACAAAACTAAATCCACCACTCAATTCTCACATTATTTTGTATAAAACTACGTTTAGATTTACAAAAACGCACCACAAGTAACGGAGATTTGAGAAAAAAATCGATGTTTCCAAAATTTGGTTTTTCTCAATTATCTACGGAACTACTCAAAACTTTCTAAATCTGAAAACTGATTTGAACTCAGCTCCAAATTCTGAAATGGTTGTTTAATTTGGCCAACTTTGTATCTCTTATAGTTTCCGAGATCCCTTCACTATCCATAAAAAAAACTCACCCTGTATATATATATATATATATATATATATATATATATATATATATATATATATATATATATATATATATATATATATATATATATATATATATATATATATATATATATATATATATATATATATATATATATAAATTGATACAAACCCCGGGTATGGGTTCTAGGGGTCCTTGTTTGCGCTCGTTTGAAGACATTTTTTCAAAATTCAAAAGTCACGATCTCCTTATTAGTGAATTTTTTTAAAGAAAATTCACTAAAAAACACAACGCTTTGCCACACCTGTATATTTTATATCATCTAACATTTCAATATCATATTTAAAATTTTTTAGAAAGCCACACCACAGCTTCAAGACTTTGCTTCTTGAAATTTCTTATAGCATATTCTCATAAAATATACTCACATTATGGTTTAGGAAGAGAAAGAGCTAACAGATATGGAGGTATCATTGCATCGTACCCGCAGCCTGTTAGGGGAGAAGGTAATTCGTCTGCGTCACCTGGAACAGTCCCTTCAAAGAGCCACCTTGACCACTCCACCTGCTCCTGCAGATGCCGCTTCAAACACCAAACAGCATCAGGAGGTTGACACGACATTAAGTGATATGTCTTCACATAGCGCAAGCTCAGGTAAAATTTTTGTCAAACTTCTATAATAATAACACCACAGTAGACAAACTTCGCGCCCTAAAGTAGAGCTTACATGCACATACACACACAAAGAACACCACCCATAACTTGCCAGAAACTGGTTCTTCCACATTTTAGTGAAAAAGGCCGACTTGCCAAATAAGAGATTTGAACCTTCTTATTATTAGAGATATTTTTAATACGGATAAACGTATTCGGTTTGATATTTTTCTAAATGTTATTAATAAAATTTAAAAATTCATTTAATTCTATAGGTCTACCTCGAAAACATGCTTAAATATTATACCGGACAGTTGTGTTTCTAATGAATTCAGTGTCGACTCAAGGTGTGCCACAGAGCTCCATACTTGGGCCTCTTCTATTTGTACTCTTCATATTGTACAAAGATTAATTAAACATACAATACAACTAAAGTGGACAGTAGTTTAGGAAATATTCAAAAAAAAATTAAAAACTTTTGTCAGGTAAAGTCAATTATTCAATCAAATTGTTTGTATTTAATAATGTTTGTTCTCTAATATAATCCAAGTGGTATAAAATGTAGTTATTTGTTAAAGTCTGCTTGTGCAAGTAATACTCTTTATTCTATGTCAGGTATCAGTTCTACGGAGTTTGCCACAGCAGCCGAAGCCAACAACCTTTTGGTAGGTAGTCGTGGAGGGGCCATTATAAGAGGGGAACACCTGCAGGAATCATCAGAGATCATACAGAGCCTGGAAAACCTCAACCTGGAGATCAGAGAAATATGGGATGTTTTGAGGCAACAGCAACAACAATCTAATATGGCCACAGGTAACTATTATGATGCAATTATGCAATTTTTCTAATGTTTTTTATGATTATCCCAATTAATTAATCTATGTCTTTGCCCCTTCTGTTCACTGCCCCTTCTAGTTTTGCATATTTAAGTTGTTATATAAGACGCTTCATCAACAGTCCATGCGACTCTTAGTTACATTAATTCTGCTGTACAAATAAGTTCAGACATAAAATTATCTTGTTAGAGAAAAGTATTAAAAACATAAAGGACCTTATTATATGAATTGATTAAAAACTTGACTTATATCACTCTAACCATTTTCATCTTTTTCGCCAGTTTTCCCACCTCTTTCATCTTCATAGATGCAGATAGAGTACAGCTCCTCTGTTAGTAGACACAACCCTGCTTCATTGTCTTCTCCTTTCCTCTTTACAGTAATACCGCCCCTAGTCTACCCTGACTTAGGTTGGCCGCTGTTGGCAGGCTGTGCAAGCGCAGTGATGGCCCCGCCCAGTGTCAACGTGGCAACACCGCAGGTCCCACCGTCCATACCTACCCTGGCGGACAGGCTGCACAACTACAGGCAACATGTGGCTGCTTTGGCCAACACTCAGAGCACCATGGTGACCCACGCGGCAATCCAGGGACAGGGGGCCACCACCACGCTGGTGGAGAGGACCAGGAACCTCAGGCATTGGCTGAGACAGGCAGGCGTGGAAGGAAATGTCGATGCCACCCCTCAAGCAACGCTGTAAGTTTGTGTGTGTGGTGATGGTTCTTTTGCTTGGAAACGAAGAGGGAACGAGTCAGGTACGACATGTGAAAGATTGCGTAAAGAAGCTCGTCTAAGAGATGCTATCGAAATGTTGAAATAAATCGGTTTGAGGTTATGTAATCTTGTTTTTGCAAGGGTGTTTTTAAGGACAAAGATCACTGTAATTTTTTATCTGCAAGGTGACTCACATTTAAAAGAGAAATATTGAAAATTCGATACAAATGGGAAATACTAGAGATCAAAATAAGATGATTAAACAAAACATGTATAATTTATTGTAGCAGAAAGGGTTGTACTTTGGGACATCTCTCAAGTCAAATTTTTCATTATTGCACAAATCTGTCTCGTTCGAACAAGAAACTCCTCAACAACTATGTGTAGCTTCAAATTACCCACCACCAGATGCTATCACAAATAGTTTAATGAAGATTTTATGTTTTAAAAGTGGGGCAATTTTATCCCGAGGTACAGCCTGTGGTTTTACCTTGGGATATAAAAACACATTTGAATATTTCAGCATATATTAAGTGGAAATCCAACATATTTAAAAAAAAAAGAAATCGAATGAGCCTGATATTTATGTCAAATTTAGGTTCTTTGGAAATGCGACTTTAAAGCAATTAAAGCCTCGACATCTTATTGGAGTTTGTAAAACCTTCACCACAAAACTCTGACTCACACTGTTGATGTCGCCAACAATATGAAATGTAAAATGAGTTATTTACTCTCTCAGAAACTTGACAGTCACGGCTTGCTTCTTTTCTTCCAACACACGTCATGTGTAATAAACACAGAACTTAACCAGCACCCAGCTACGCTAAAATCCCTCCACCTTAGAAGAAAGGATTAAGTTCATCTCCATCTGAATTAGAGCATATTCTACTTACTCCCGAGCTACTGCCAAGCTCAGACAACTCATATTTTCTTTCATTTTTTTTCTGGAGCCTCCAATGCAACCATGCCAAAAGATTTCCTTGGTGGTGCTTTGGAGAAAGGACATACTTGTTCAGGACTTACCAAAATTGATAAAACTGAAGCCCTGCTCACCACATGTGTATTTTCGTTTGGTTTCCAGGTTTCCTGCCTTTGCCAAAAGATTTCCTTGGTGGTGCTTTAGGAAAAAGACGGAGTTGTTCAAGTCTTACTTCTTTTCTTCCAACAAAAGTCATGTGTAATAAACACAGAACTTAACCAGCACCCAGCTACGTTAAAATCCCTCCACCTTAGAAGGAAGGATTAAGTTCATCTCCATCAGAATTAGAGCATATTCTACTTACTCCCGATCTACTGTCAAGCTCAGGCAACTTATCTTTTCTTTGATTATTTTTCTGGAATTTCCAATGCAATCATGCCAAAAGATTTCCTTGGTGGTGCTTTAGGAAAAAGACGGAGTTGTTCAAGTCTTACTTCCTTTTTTCCAACACAAGTCATGTGTAATAAACACAGAACTTAACCAGCACCCAGCTACGCTAAAATCCCTCCACCTTAGAAGAAAGTATTAAGTTCATCTCCATCTGAATTTGAGCATATTCTACTTACTCCCGAGCTACTGCCAAGCTTAGGCAACTTATCTTTTCTTTGATTTTTTTCTGAAGTTTCCAGTGCAATCATGCCAAAAGATTTCCTTGGTGGTGCTTTGGAGAAAGGACAGAGTTGTTCAGGACTTACCAAAATTGATAAAACTGAAGCCCTGCTCTCTACGTGTGTATTTTCTTTTCATTTCCAGGTTTCCTGCCTTTGCCAAAAGATTTCTTTGGTGGTGCCTTAGGAAAAAGACGGAGTTGTTCAAGACTCATCAAAATTGACAAAACTGAAGCCCCACTCTCCACATGTGTATTTTCTTTTCAATGAGCCATCTCATTATTTCTCTCTTGATCTGATAACCCTATATCATCTGCTGCTAGTGCGCCTATTACTCTTGCAGTGTATGTGGCCTGTTTGTCATCTCCGCAGGCAATAATTCATCATCCCCAAACACCTCTGAATCAAACGGCCAGAAAGCCTAAAGCCTGCAGTTATATTATTTGGGATGAATGCTAGTGGAAATGCTCTTCCCAGTAATGCTAAAACGTGAGAGATGGAGATAGGCTTTCCAGGGTTACTGGGCATTCAGACTTTAATGAGTTTGTTGTAATAGCCTTTTAGTGGACTGAAAGCAGCCCCCTCTAGAGGCTGTAACTTTTGGCTTGTGTGTGAAGGACCTTAACATGATGACACCATTTTCTCTTGCCAGATCTCTGGCTTCTAAGGACTGGTAACTCTCGTGGTGGTTGTACATGATAAGTAGTACTTCATTACCACAGGAAGGCTTAGTTATGGAGATGTAATCTTTTAGATATTTAAGGAATAATTCAACCTTAGACCAATCACTTTGCATTGCCATACCAAGCTTACCAGAGGTGCATTGTCAATCGTGTGTTCTTGGTAGTGAACACATGATGCCTGAAGGAATGAATGCACTAATGCAGGCAATCATACTAATGTTGGCTCCTCGTTCCTCTAGCGTAGCTGACTCAATCCATTTGTTTGGTTTTTACATCAGCATTGCCCCGTGATGGCTTGTGCACTATAGAACAGCCAGTTTTGTTGAGATTCCAAATGTTGTTAGGTTGTAAAGAATAACGAATAAATCTCTTGCAGCTTTCCCAAAATTATTTCAATATTGGGGTTGTTAAAAGATGCCATTTGTCTTGGGCTAGTGAATTCCGGTTTCCTTAAGGAAATTGTATTTCTGTATGTTTTTCGGAAATTTGTGTACCACTGCCATCCTAATGCTTCATCTTGGTTCCATTTACCTGCATACTTCAGCTTGTTCAGTTTAGCATACCTAAATGCTAATTTCTTCATTTGTTCCAGAAACAGAAGTTCCTCCCCTTGAGCAGCAGTGAACACTGCTTCATTCTGTGTTGATCAGACAATTAAAATTTCTTAATATGTCCGCCAAGAGTGCTTTTTGACACTCCATATGTGGCTGCCACTTCTCTTAGGGGTTGAAAATGAGTCAGTACTTCATTGTCAACAGCCTCCATCATTTCTGTACTTGGTTTTTTTCCCAAATCTCTTCAGCCCATTTGGAATATAACATGAATATAAAGGTGTTTTTTTAAAGGGGGAGAACTTTAAATTGAAAATAAAACACAGATTTTTTTTAATATCCATGAAATTGGCTTTATTTGAAAGATAATTTTTTGGCATTGATGCTTGAATATGATTTGTGTGACTGGCGCGTACATGGCGTAATCTGGAGGTCTAATTCTCACACACTCTTCGCAGTAAATCAGGCTGTATTTCGGTCATAATGCGTTGAATGTTGGCTTCCAAGTGCACAATTGCTTCTGGTTTATCGGCGTAAACATGCGACTTCACATATCCCCAAACAAGATAATCTAATGGCGTCAAATCGCACTAACGAGGTGGTCAGTTAACACGTCCATTTCGT
Organism: Tillus elongatus; assembly: GCA_964006375.1. Classification (NCBI taxonomy): domain Eukaryota; kingdom Metazoa; phylum Arthropoda; class Insecta; order Coleoptera; family Cleridae; genus Tillus; species Tillus elongatus. The sequence goes on from OZ023267.1 coordinate 129,542,659, forward strand.
GAAATTAATCGTTGGTCAAATGTTTCTTTGGGTAAATTAATTGTATCGCGTGCAGTGTGGCATGTAGCGCCGTCCCGCTGAAACCACATATCTGCAATATTAATACCTTCCAATTGAGGCACGAAGAAGTTAGTAATCATTTCTCTGTACTGCTCACCGTTGACTGTAACGTTCTGACCATTTTCATTTTCGAAGATGATTCCACCGGCCCATAATGCACACCAAATAGTGACTTTTTCTGGGCGTCATGGTGTTACGACAATGGCAAGTGGATTATTATGGCTTCAAATGCGGCAATTATGTTTTTTGACGTAGCCATTTAACCAAAAAAGTGCTTCATCACTAAACAAAATTTTCAAATGAAATTGTGGCTAAATGATAATGTTTCCCTCAGCCCATTTACCAAATGTACGACGTGAACGATGATCGTGTGGCTTTGATTCCTGCACAAGTTGAATCTTGTAAGCACATAAACAAAGATCTTTATGCAAAATTTTCCATAAAGTGGATGGACACAAGTTTAATTGTTGAGCATGCTGACGAATTGACACATTTGGATCATCAACACTAAGCTGCACACTAACAATCGCTAGTTGTGTGCACACTGTACAATGTCTTACGGGATGCATATTATCGTTTAGAGTAAACGTATCGCGAAAGCGATCGATAGTGTCTCGAACTAATCGCTCTGATGGACGATTGTGAGCACCATAAAACGCACGTAATGCCGGAAGAGTTTCTCGAATTGAACCGCGTTTTTCAAAATAAATTGCAAACATAGCTTGGGCGTGAGTCTGTTTATGATGAATTGCCAAACCAAACTAACCTCAACACAACTGAGAACTGTCAAATCGGCTGTCACAGAAAACAGTGTTGCCAATTTAAAGTCCTCTGTCTCTTAAGAAAACACCTGTTTTTTTTCCTCAGGGCTCGTCCGCGGCCTTGCCGCTTCGATAGCACTGAAACCTTTGGTAGATTGTGCATACCCTTAGTCTTACTCCACCCATTCCAAAATCACTGTGCTTTGAACTAGTCTGCACAGCGATTGGTAGGGTGAAGTTTTATATTGCTCTGTCTCCGGTCTAGACTGACCGTAGATCAGTTGTCTTTTGCGGTCTAGAGCTTTATACTCGCACAAGGTGTGCTGGGCTGATTCCTCCCCCTCGCCGCAGAGTCTGCATGCGAGGTCCCCTTCAAACTGCCCCATTTTATGCAGGTGTTACTTGGCGGCCATGTGTCCCGTCAAGAGACCTGTTGTGTTTCTGAGCTGTCCTCTGCTAAGATTTAGCAGCTCCACAGCTCTCTTTAAACTGGGTCCGTCAATTGTTGACTTCCCATGTCTGAGCCCTGGACAGTCCGCCCAGTACACCTTGTGTTGGTTTCTGACCCAGGACTTAATGGCTCCCCTGGCAGTGCTCTTTGTCACGCCCAGAGCCGGTTCTGGTCCCATAAATGGTTCTGCTGACCCTCTCTTCGCGAGACTGTCAGCTTCTTCATTGCCTTTGACCCCCGAGTGACCCGGCACCCAGATGAGGGTCACCTCATTCTGCCCAGCCAGGTCGCTCGTCTCGTCTTGGCACTCACTCACCAGCCAGGAATTGACCTGTGGGCAAAACACCCGTTAGTTGGAAATATATTCTAAACATCAGTTGTACCTTGGGACATGTCCCAAGGTTTGCCCAGAATAGTTTCCTAAGGTACAAAAAAGCACGATCGAGAGGAAATTAGAATCCTAACCGCAGCAAACCATCTTTTGAATGAATTGCCTGCATGAAACGCTCGTATACGTACTGCTTCATCTCAACAAAGTCAGAAAGTGACATAATGCTTACCATTTCACAATACTTTACAGAAATGAGAACTACAATTTCCTTTTAGTGTTAAACACATTTCATTTGACACTTCTTACTTCAAACCACGAGATAAATTAAAATGGCTTCCTTGGGTAGGAGCAGACAGGAATTCCAATATATTGGCTCAACTTTCAGGCCTGCCATTAGGGTATTTGAATAAATTTTAGAGGGAAGGCCCCAAGGTAAAACTTTTCCAAAGTAAATCTGTCCCAAGGCAAAACTGTCCCAAAATACAACCTATACTAAACTTTTCCCTATACAGTAGAATCCGGATTTAACGATAAGTCCAGGGATCAGCAATAATAACTCTGAAGAACCGGATCTCGTTATATCAGCAATTTCGATATATTGGCTCAACTTTCAGGCCTGCCATTATGGTATTTGAATAAATTTTAGAGGAAACGCCCAAGGTAAAACTTTTCCAAAGTAAATCTGTCCCAAAGTAAAACTGTCCCAAAATAAACCTATACTAAACTTTCCCCTATACAGTAGAATCCGGATTTAACGATAAGTCCAGGGATCAGCAATAATAACTCTGAAGAACCGGATCTCGTTATATCAGCAATTTCGATATATTGGCTCAACTTTCAGGCCTGCCTTATGGTATTTGAATAAATTTTAGAGGAAACGCCCAAGGTAAAACTTTTCCAAAGTAAATCTGTCCCAACCAACACTGTCTCAAAATACAACCTATACTAAACTTTGCCCTATACAGTAGAATCCGGATTTAACGAGGAGTTCAGGGACCAGCAATAATATCTCGAGAGAACCGGATCTCCTTATATCAGAACTACGAAGTAACTACAAAGAAATGTAGGTATGTACATACCTATATTTACGTGTACAAACCGGACTACTCCCCTGTAACCCATTCCATTAATATTGAAAGTCAACTGTAACTGCCTAGTCTGAATGAACAATTTTATTCGCATAAAAAAAATACATCACTGTATATACTGTACATTATTACTTAATCTAACTTTATGCACATCATAAAAAAGCAGTCTGTGATTTTCATTTATACAGTTGGTTCTTCTTTTTCCTTCTTTGCCAAGAAGTTTTCTATGGAAGCTAATAAACTTAGCTCATTCACGCAGTTTGAGGTCCTCTCTAAAAATATTCTAAGCTTCTCGGCGGAGTCCATGGCATCTTGCAGTGAAACATTGGTGACTTCGGGGCTTTTAGATTCTTTGTCTGAATCGGAATCTTCTATCACTTTTTGGGTAGTGTTCAAATTTGCAGCTTCAGTTATCTTGGAATCTGTTGAAATACCTGAAGTTCCAACAGAATTATCTATGTTCCGGTGATCCATCACATCCGACACTTGTGCCAATTTCACAACCCTAGCACATTTGCTCAGAGAAATGTCATTGTCTTCGTCAGCAATATGATCTTCCTAAACCAGGGTACCCAGCGACCTGGAAAACCGGGAAAAATCAGAACCGGAACTTGAAATACCTCCTAAAATGTCAGGGAATTTTGTGATTTTACTCAAATGTCATGGAAATTATTCAGTAGACCTGGAAATTATATATTTTTAAAATTTCATCACCAGCAGATCCATTATTATTTTGATTTCATATATATTATATGAATTTCTTTCACGTAAATATTTTTCTACTACGGCTGCTGTATGGTATATTAATTGAAACCGCCAATGAACGCAGCACATGCCACATGTGCCGACATAAATATAACGTCTTCTTCATCTCCAATATGTCTAATTCGTTCATCTCATGTCGAATGTTCTTCCTAAAATGCAAAATGCATTCAAGTTATTGGCGGCGTAGAGCTGCGCTGTGAATGTGTTTATTTGATTTTAAACTTTATGACCGACCATAGGGTTAAAGTTGGAGTGAAAATATTGGGCATTTGTATAATGGGTATTTGTATCCTAATCAACAAGAGAAAACTTTAATATCGCAACGCATTGTGTGTGATAAGTTGAAAGAAATTAGTGGGAGTGGAAAATATAGAAATTAACGATAAGCAGAGGCAGTATGTTAAAAATTCATATAAATATATAAGAATTCTTGATGAAAATCAGAAGACAATGCTTGAGATGGGCGAAGCTGAACAAAATGAAACATAAGGCATGTAGAGAAATATCAAAACTACAAATGAGGAAAAAATGCATTAAAGACAATGCAAAATACAAAACTGAAGTTTTAAAATCTAAAATTACCACCTTGAGCAAATATGTATGAATAATTTCTACTATCTTCTCCATGTGGTGATCTCTCTTGGCCTTTTTTTGGAGTAAATCTGAATTAATATTGTTTTTAAAAAAACGTTATTTGATCGAGGAAGAAGATGCGCTTAACTTACTGTTCTGATTAAAATTCTTTTCGCAGATAATTTATTCCATTGCTTGAACAGTAGTTACACAATATGGTTCTCGTGGCTCATTTAGATGAAAATAAGTGAAACTTTGTTAAGTAGTCACTGCAAAAATGTGTAATAAAGTCTTCATTTAAGATGTAGACGGTTATCACTTTTCTGTATTAGTTTGAAATTAAGCATCTTTGTTTTTTTGATAATGTATGTGTCTAAAAAAAAATATTCAGAGATGTATGTTGTTCATTTCGAGTATTATGAAAAATTCACTCGAGGGGCCTGGAAATGTCAGGGAATTTGATTTTTAATTTCTGCTGGGTACCCTGTAAATGCTTAAATCAACATTTTCATTTCTATGCTCAAAATAAAAACCGGCATGCCTGAAACAGTTTGGCACCGTTTTTTGTGAGATATTTTTCCATGCACGATCAAGTAGACGAATAACTTCGAGGACATTTACCGGGAGTTGACACTGATTCCGGTCCATGTTGTCAATTACTTTTGTGACGAGGTGTCTCCTGTAATTACATTTCAAAGAGTTGATAATTCTCTGATCTAAAGGCTGCAGTACAGATGTGGTATTAGGTGGCAGAAAAACTAGTTTGATGTTCTTCAAACTCATCAATTATGGATGTGGATTATCCGCCACAAGCGAAAATTTTCCATTTTCTATCCAGTTCTCTATCGCATTCTTCTACATCAATTTTAAAGATATCACCAGTCACCCATACTTTTTTTATTAGCAACATATTTCACCGACAAACTCTTTACATTTTTAAAACATCTTAGTTTTTGTGCTTTGCCAGTAACCAATAGTATTCGACACTCAGACCCATCATAATTTATACAAACTTGTGCAGTCAGCCGCTTAGTCCAACTTTCCATCAACACATTTTTCGTTTTTGAATTTTAGAGTTTGGTCCGGCAACATTTTGTAAAAAAGTCATGTCTAGTCTGCATTGAAGACATCACATGCCTGATATTACTCGGATATTTATCGGAAGTTTTTTGAAGCCAATCAGATCTGACTTCCTTATTTACAAATTTCGCTTCCTCAGAAACTTTTCCTAAATTTATTGAATGTCTTTGTTTAAAACAAGAACTCAAACTTGTAGAACACTGGAAATTCTCTCCATATCCTATTTTTCTACCAAGAGAAAGAGCTTTCTCATAAAGAAATAGACCACTTGTAGCAACGTTTGCGTGCCTCTGATATTTGAACCAATCAAAAAATGCTTTGTCCAAGTTCTCCATGTCAGTTATTTTCAGACTTTTTCTCTTGTTATCAATAGTGTTGCAACTACTAGCCTGGACAATATCATTCTTGCACTTTAAATTGTTGATAATGTAGACAATGCAATACCGTACTGCCTACAAACATCACTTTTTTTCGTTCCCGTTTTCACTTGTTTTAATATCGACATTTTCTCTTCAATGGTAAGGCGTTTTCTTTTAATACCGGACGCGGACGTTGTGTAAACAAGACGCTTTCACGCGCGGTGAACGAAAACTGATCGGAATAAGGCGCAAGTTTTAAGATTTAAACAGAAAAACGAAATGCCACACAAATGTACAGTTGTAACGAACTAACGAACGTTGATTTCAAGTGGTAAGAGGGACTCTATTATTGTCTGAGTGGAAGAACCCATGAATATTTTCTCTTGTGTTGTGTACAGTACAATTTATTACCCATTAGTGTGATGTCTCAATCAAGAAACATGTTCTAGTCCTAATGTGTCTGAATAGTCATATTTTTAGGCAGAGAGGCAATGAAATTCACAGAAAGACGAAGCCATCTTGTTTACTTTCGCACATTTGTGTATCCCAATAAAAATATGAATGGGTCAGCGCAATAATTACCTCCCTAAAACCGAAATCGCCTGAAAAGCAGTCTCGTTAAATCAGAAAGATTTTAGTATTGTCTCTTACACAAGTCCATTCAAATCACCAAAATTTGCTCGTTAAATGAGAAGTTCGTTCAATCTACTGCTCGTAAAACCCGGACCCTACTGTAATTTGTGTAAAGTAGTTTTTATTGATTATAACTGTTTGTATAGTTTAAACCTTTCCATTACTTTTTTTTTTCTAAATCACTTAAGAGACAAAAAAAGGAAATATAAGTTGTGGATCATTTATATTATCTTTTGTACGAATTACAGTAAAATAATTTTGCTGCTCCCCAATATGCCTTGTTAGAAAAAATGCTCGTCTGAGATCTATATTCAACGCGGTTCTTGAGAAGTTCTGTTTCATCGATGCCCATGTTATTACCAAGTGTTGTTACATTCTGTATTATCTATTAATTCAAGTTGGTTCGGGTCCGAAAAATTAAATGAGAAGTTCGTTAAATTTGCTGCTCGTAAAACCCGGACCCTACTGTAATTTGGGTAAAGTAGTTTTTACTGATTATAACTGTTTGTATAGTTTAAACCTTTCCATTACATTTTTTTCTAAATCACTTAAGAGACGAAAAAAGGAAATATAAGTTGTGGATCATTTATATTATCGTTTGTACGAATTACAGTAAAATAATTTTGAATTCTACTTCTTTAAGGATTATTTTAATCTGTGAGTTGCTTTAAAAAAACTGTTTTACTATTTCCCTGTCACCACCATTAACTTTGTCTTTGATTGGTGCCATATTTGCCCCATTGATGATAAGGTAGTAATGGTAATAAGGGACATAAATATTAATTGTAACGACTTGTACATTCTGAGTTAAATGAATTGAATGAAATTCATTTAACTACAGTGGCAGTGATTTTTCTCATAAAAATATAAAAAACCCTTTTCCTCATATGCTCAAAGATTGTAAATACTTTAAAGCTTCTTATTGGTCGGGTAGGTATACCAGATCCGATATCATTTTGATTCATCAATTTGCCAATGTTTAGTACAAACCAGTAATATGTAACGTTTCATGCCAAATATACCAGAATATATATGTCATATGTATAAATTTATTTATATTGTTGCAACTTTTGAATATACAGTGTCATATTTTATTGGTCCAGTATTGCTGTATCATTTACTGTTAGAACTTAGAAAGTCAATGAAGTTAGCAAGTAACGTTAAATCCTAAGTTGTTACAAATGGGCCTTTAAACCTAATATAATTAAAATAAACCAAGTGAGACAAAAAGTGTCTACGTAACGTGCCAGATATATTTTTTGCCTTTCTCTTCTGAATTGTCTTTATGAAATAGTTAATGAAAAGCAAAGTGTCTCGAACACCAGAATTTGTTTTTTGTGACACAAGGTATGTGTTTACTGGCTTCTTGAACAGCTGGAGTTCAGATGTCTTTGCAAATTGTCAGCCTGGAAGGCATTCCAAAGTTTAGAACCAGACGAGCATGCCCTGTGGTATGCCTGGCTTCTCCTCTTACCATGCCTCAAGGTCAGGGATCTCCACTGTAAAGTTGTTTTCCCTGCAAATTTGCGGGCTCGCGACGTCTGACCTCATTTCAAGCATGGCTCCTTCATGATCTCCTGAATATTGCAGTGGCCCCTGAAGCCTGGGTTGATCTTCAATCTACCATTACAGGCTAGTCTGTGTAGTCCTAGCCTGACCTCCCCCATAATAAGTAAGTGTAGGGGGGGGCAGATCCAGCAACACCACCATGGCGGCTGTTGGGGTTAAAGACATGCCCCCTGTGATGCCTAGGCAAGCCATTCTTTGGATCTTGCCTAGTTTTGGTATGGCACTGGATTGTGTCACCTTAGGGCACCAGACCAGTGCTGCCTATGTTAACGATGGATTGACCACCCTTGTGTACAGCCAGTGGGCCATACTAGGTCTTAGTCCTCATGTTTTTCCATATAGCCGCCTAGTGACGGCTAAGGTCATGACTGCCTTCACCATTCCAGGTTAGCTTAGAGTCCAATATGACCCCAAGATATTTTACCTCCCTGGCGATTGGAATGTTGCTACCGTATAGAGTGAGAGTTCTGTGGCTCTCACACTTCCTCCTCCTCGTTAACGGCACGACGGTTGCTTTCTCGGGGCTCACCTCGAGCCCTTGATCAACCGTCCACCCTTCCACCACTTTCAGTGCAGTCTGCATATGCTCCCACACTGCCTGTGTGACCTTTCCTCGGACTATGATGACAATGTCGTCCGCATAGCCCTGTACCTCATACCCCCCTTCCGAGAGCCTCCCCAGCAGGCCGTCCACGACTAGACACCAGAGCAAGGGAGACAGAACGCTCCCCTGCGGACACCCCGCCGCGACCCCCGCCAGCAGAGTCCCTCCCGCGAGTGAGGTGAACACCGCCCTGTCCCTGAGCATGGAACCGATCCACCTGCAGCAGGTCTCCTCTATTCCACGCTCCCTGACAACTGCCAGAACCGATTCTAATGAGCTGTTGCTGAAGGCCCCCTCTATGTCTAGGAAGCCCCCAACGCCACATCCCTGTTCGCCAGCGTATTCTCCAGTTTTAGCACCTGTTGGTGCAGTGCTGTTTCTGTTGAGAATCCTGCTCTGTATGCATATTGTCCACAGTGTAGGGGATATGCTTCCAGTACACCACCCCTCATATGCCGGTCGAGCAGTTTTTCCACTGTTTTTAGCAAGAAGGACATGAGACTTATTGGCCTCAGGGACTTTGCCTGGTCTGTTGGACGCCCAGGTTTAGCAATGAATGCAACCCTGGCCAGTCTCCATGCCCTCGGAATGTACCCCAGAGCCAGGCTGGCACTTATAATGAGGGTAAGCGCCGGCGCCAGTGTTTCTATACCCTGTTGGAGCACAATGGGCATTATTCCATCAAATTCCGGCGATTTGTATGGCTTAAAGCTGTTAATGGCCCATCTGATTTTGCTCCAAGTAACTACCTCTCTAGCGACTGTCCAGTCTACTCTAGATGCCCGCCTACAAGGCTGAGTGTTCCCAGTCCGGAGGTGATTGGTTTATTATGTTACAGCCGGGAAGTGCGCCTGGAGTAAAATTTCCATAGTTTCCTCCCGAGCCTGTAAAGGCTCTCGTGGTTGTTCTAAGGGAGCCTATGTTGGTCTGAGTGCTCTTGGATAGGATCTTGTGTAGTTGAGTACTCTCAGACGTGTTCTCCACTTCCTCGCATTGCCTCCTCCACGACGCCTTCTTGGCGTCCCTCAGTGTTTTGTTATAGGTCGTTAGGGCCTGTCTATATTCATCCCCTGCTCCCGACCTTTTGGCTGCGTTAAACAGCTTACGAACTTTCATCCTCCTTTGCTTGAGGTCCTCGTTCCACCATGGGACGTTCCTGGAGGACACCTTCATTTTCAGGGGGGGGGGGTGTGATTGTGTCTCGCAATTGGTCTGCCGCAATCTCGACGTATATTGAATTGTCTTTGGTACTCTTAACCCCCCCGCAGTTCCACTGCTAGATCTGCCCTGTAGGCTTCCCAGTCCGCATTGCGGGGGTCCCGGTACCATACCGTTTGTCTTTCGACTTTGGCGATTTCGAACCGGATGTGTCTGTGGTCTGAGCTACTCACTTCTCCAGACACAGCCCAGTTCTTAACAAAATCACCCAGAAACTGAGTGGAAACTGTTAGATCTAAAACTTCCTCACGCTGTGTTGTGACGAAGGTCGGTTTATTACCTCTATTCAATATGTCTAAATTAAATTTCATAAGGAATTGTAAAAGTGCCTCACCCCTAGAGTTTGTGTCCGAGCTTCCCCACAACTCATTATGCGCTTTCGCATCCATGCCGATGATGGTCTGCCATCCAGCTGCTCTGTTACCCACCATCAGCTGCTCCAATTCCTTGGGTGGAGGAGGGTCCGTGCTGTCCCCTGGCAGATAGGCTGACCCAACAGTAATGTCCCTCTGCCCATCCGCTCCTCCACATTGTATTTTGATCGTTGCCAGGTCCCTGGAACAGAAATTCATTAAAGGCAGAAACTCTATCCCTTTCCTGACAAAAATGCAGGCCCTCGGGTTCTCGCTGGATCTGCTGTAGATGAGCTTTTGAACAACTGCGCCGAGTCCCTGGATCTCGGAGTACGGTTCCTGGATGAGAGCCACATCCGTGTTCCTCAGAGACATCAGTAGTCCGGCTGTGGCTGCCCTACTATGTTGGAGGTTGACCTGAAGGAACCTAAGTCCCATTAACCCCTGGTTGCTTCCACTGTGTGCGGCTCGAGTCTGTAGCCGGAGCCACTCCTCGAGCCTCATTGGTTTTGGTTCCATATATATATTTATTATCTTCATGTTGTTCCCACGAGAATGGGGAAAATACTGTCCACACCATCAGAACCCCCTGTGTGGTGCAAGGCGGGTTACTCTGGAGGGTTGCCTGGTACTCCAGAGTTTCCGTTCACGACACCATCGCCCTGGTGCCATCCATCCCTAGGCACGGGTCACGTGACACTATAGATTGGGGGAGTTTAGTTCGACCTCCTTGTCTAGATCTGTCATGTTTAGTTATTAGCAGAGGCATCTCCTGCAGGATGCGGCTTTTCATTGCATATGACGGTCTTGGGGAAAGCTTCATCGAAAGTTTATGTTGTTGTTTTCACTTCCTCAGCTTGTCCCCTGGAGTCCTTTGGCCCGCGACTCCTTGACCCCTTCATATGGTGTTACTTGATAAACTTAAATCTGCAGGCCTCTGGGCCTCGCTCTGCCTCTTTTTCAGATCATATTTGAATAACAGGCTAAATTTTGTCTCCTATGGTGGTTTTCATTCCGCTTATTACGCAACTTCAGGTGTCCCTCAGGGATCTAACCTTGGACCTTTACTCTTCTTACTTTTCTTCAACAGTCTAAGCTTTGTTGAGCAAGCCATTCACCTTCTTTTTGCTGACGATCTTAAAATTTACTCTTCTATAAGTGGAGTTTATGATTTTATAAAGCTTCAAGGTGCAATAGATAGAGTTGGCAGGTGGTGTGCTGTTAATAGACTGTACCTGAACTTATCAAAGTGTAGGGTGGTATCATATTCAAGGAGGATATTTTGCACCAAATATCACAACATTATCGATGCCTCATTAATCACTAGATGCAGTAGCACAAAAGATCTACGCATTACCTTTGACAAAAATTATCTTTCAACTTACACGTAGAGGAAGTGGTAAGTTTAGCCCTTCATATGCTTGGCTTCATAATAAGAAACTGTAGTATGTTCCGCAGTGAAATGGTGCTAAAAACTTTTTATGGTATGTTATGGTATGTACTGAAAAAGTGAAATGATCCCCTACTGGGATTCGAATCCAGGGCATTTGGGTTCAGAGGCACACGTTCTTACCACTGTACCACGGAGGCTGCTCAAAAATTAAATACACATCCTATAACTAAATCTGATCCTTGATTGAAGAATACACGTAATCAATGTTGAAAAATATAGTGTTTATTACAAAACATCTATTTATAATATTCTTGCAAAATCAGAGAGATTTTTTAAATGAAATCGAAAAACTTAATAATGATTTAAAACTGTCTTTTGCCAGTTTATCTGATTTAGTTTTAACGATAACTAATGTAGCAATTGTGGTCTAATAAAATGTGACACACTGTATAAATTGAATACACGAATAAATTTTAATGAGATAAAGTTTAAGTCCTTGTTGCTATCTTATCTTAACTAAATTCGATGGCTGTTGTTCAGAAATGTGATTGACTTTATTAACTATTAATGTGTATTAAATGGTAAATACTGATAATAATTTTAAAAAATAATATGGCAATCTTTATTCACGTATAATTTATTTTATTGTGTAATAATTCTTGATTTATTTTTTAAGCGTATTTTCACTCGAGGCTTGTACTACAATTATGCAAATTATTTGTGTTTCATGCAATAAAATGTCACTGGAATCTAGCTCTGGCAATTATGGAAGACCCATCACAAATACGTGAAAAGAAGCACTTGTAAAGTAAGTAAGATGGCTACATCATTATTTAGTATGAAATGGTTTTACCGAGTAAGGACAAACGGCAACAATAATTAATAATAATAATTTATAATAATAATTTTATTGTGTCCAACAGACCAAGTACAGGACCAATTACAGGACGCTTACAAACTAATTAGCGAGTGAGATTACCAGAAATTAACAATAACAAAATATTAATCCAAAAACAAACCTAAAACTACAACATTTCAATAGCTCTATGCAACAATGTACTCAAATTGTTGCTAAATATATCACTACGTGAACAAATGATATTGAAAGTTTCACACATTACATGGAGATCTTAACATAACAACAGTCCTAGCCTGATTATTATAAAATGACATATTATGCTGTTCACTCATCCTGGGAACATAGAAATTTATTGTGTATCAGTTTATATAAAAACTTGATTGAGTCAACTCTTTTTAGCTTACACAAACTGACGAATTCAAAGTGCCCAAGCAAAACAGAATGATCGAACCCCCACTCCGGATAACGCCCAGTTTCCTTAAACCACAGATATTTTAGGAACCTTCTCTGGACAGATTCGAGTGAGCTTATATGCACACCATAATATGGGCCCCAGACAAGAGATGCATATCGTAACTTGGAAAAAACAAAAGAACAATGCAAAGCTTTGAGAGCACCAAAACATGTAAACGACCCACAGTTCCGCACTATAAATCCCAAAAACCCGTTACACTCGTTTAATATGGTATTGATGTGAATGTCAAACGACAGTTTCTTATCAAAGTGGACCCCCCAAGTCTTTCACAGTCTCCACTCGATCAACCACCTACCAACTTACAGTATACTCAAACTGAACAGGGAAAGCTTTACGTGTGAAAGTCATGACCTTACATTAACTCACATTTAGTTCCAATTCATTCTGTAAGCACCACTCATAGAGCAAGTCTAGATCTTCCTGTAGTCTAACGCAATCATCCAGCGACTTCACTCTCATAAGCAGCTTCAAGTCATCTGCATAGAAAAGTCTCAGCACACTTAAACTACTGTCCAAATCATTGATAAATAATAGGAACAATAGCGGCCCCAGATTAGAGCACTGGGGAACGCCCGAAGTAGCAATGAGCTCAGAGGACCTGAACCTGCCATAGCTAACAAATTGAACACGATCACTAAAATAATCCCCAAAAAGACGTAACATGCCATCGCTGAATCCATACGATGCAAGCCTCCTCAAAAGGACAGAGTGATCGACACGGTCAAAGGCCTTCACAAAATCTGTGTAGACAACATCAATCTGACCCGCAGCATCAATGCCGTTTGAGATCCACTGAGTGAAAACGGTCAAGTTTGTGACAGTCGACCTACCCCTCACAAATCCATGTTGACAGGGTGATATCAGTGTTTTCACAGAGTTGTAGATATCCTCGTATAGGACCATCTCGAAGATCTTAGCAAAAATGCAGAGTAGAGCTATCGGACGATAGTTGATGACCAAAGATACATCACGCGTCTTAAATATGGGGCATATATGTGCCTACTTCCAGATCGCAGGAAACCGACCAGTGTTCAAACATAAATTAAATACGTAGCAAAGTGGAACAACTTTTAAAAGGAAAGATGGAATCTGATCTGAATATCTATTTACATAGCAATGTTTTGGTGACTTTTAATTGACATTTCTGAACTAAAAATGAGACAGCTTTGTCAGTTGACAAGATCATTTAAGATTATCGGCGAATGGCAAGCCTCAAAAATTGTTTGATAAACGTCCGGTTAATTTTAATCGCCTAATTAAAATCTAAACGTCATTTTAAAACTGCCTAACGGGAAAATAAATTAAACGTTTCATAATTGTAGTCCAGGCTTTGGAAATTGAAAAAGTAAAAATTGTGCATGTATTTTTAAATTATTTGTATATTAAGTTTCTGTCATTTTAATTTTTGTTTTGTATTGTCAGTTTTTACACATAGTATTTTTTTGTTTAATAGAAAATATCAGAAGGAGTCCTGCAAATTTTTTTTCTACTTTGATATTTTTTTATGGGGTGGGTCGTTTTGTTACTTTCACATCGTCACTTTTTTTGCTTAAACGTAAAAAGTATCAAAACATATAGAAAACATTTGGGAACGAAAATTTTCTGTGTGTCAGTCTGTAGCCTCGATAACTGTAGAATGAACTGAGATATCGTATTATTCAAATTTGGTATACAGTTAGCACTCGAAAAACGAACGGTTCTGATTGTTTTTGGTTAAGATCGCTTCAGGGGGAGGGGATAAATAAGGGGTAAGTGGGTGAAAATTGTCATTTTTTCAATGAAACTCGAGTAATATAACATTTCAAAAGTTTGTGGTACAGGAATACAAATATTTTCTTTGTGGTCAAGTCATGGGCCCTAAATTCATACCATGAGAATGTCTTTCTGACGAGAATAAATTATCACAGCTATGTGGAAGTTATGATTCAATTGGCAGCACTACTTTTCCTTCCACATAACTGTGATAATCTACTCTATTCAGGAAGGCATTCTCACGAAGTGAATTTAGGGTCCGTGACTCGACCACAAAGAAAATATTCCTATTCCTGTACCCATAAACTTCGGAAACGTTAAATTTTTTCGAGTTCCCCAGAAAAAATGTGAATTTTCACCAGATCACCCCTCATTTATCCCCTACACCCTGAAGCGATCTTACCCAAAAACAATTCGAAGCGTTTCTTTGTCGGGTGCTAAATGTATACCAAATTTGAAGGTGATATATCAATTTGTTCGAAAGTTATTGTGCCTACTAATAGGCAGACGTACAGGCGGATAAACTGACTGACAGACAAAAAAATTACCTTCCAAAATCAAGTTCTCAATGTTTTGAGACTTTTTAAGCCATTTTTAGCAACAACAAAAAATTCCGAAATGTCTGTCACCGACATTAACCCCCCCTCCCCACTTGTCCTAGGGTCTTTTTAACAAAAAAAAAGTGTTACACAGTTTTCCATGTGTGCGTGTTTTCGGATTAGCCTGGTCGAGGCTACATGTAAAAGGTCTTTCTCTGGAAAATATTTAAAAAGTAACGATTTTTACTAACACTTGCCTTACAAACATGACCCTATCTGCATAAAATGACCCTATGAATCATACCCTGAAATATTAGCACGTCATTAAGGAACATCCTGTATTTAATGAGGTAAGGTAAGGTTAACAGACAGAATAGCCCAGTTCGTGAGACGAGTAGTCTCTAGAATTCGAACTAGAAGGTCATGGTTTCGAGACTATTATATTATTTAAAACTCCTTCTGGTATATTTCAATATCCATTTGAAATTTGGTGAACTGCTGTATACACAAACGATACATGTCTGTTTTTGCATAAAAATGTGATGTGAAGAAATAAATGTGATGGCTAATTGCATTGTACTATAAATAAATTGCAAGACCATAAAAATACAGTGTGCGCACACACACACATACACACAAATTGCACATATTCGTATTAGCGAATTTTCATTAAGAAAAATTCGCTAATAGAGAGGTCACGATGTAAAGTTTAAAAAAAAAATTTCTTCAGATGAGCGCGAATTTGGGTCCCAAAACCAAGCTCCGTTGAAATTTTTATATGTGTGTATATATATATATATATATATATATATATATATATATATATATATATATATATATATATATATATATATATATATATATATATATATATATATATATATATATATATATATATATATATATATATTGTGTGAAACACACTTATGAAATAAAATTCATTATTCAGCAAAAAGTAGTTTTTGTGGGAAACGCTGAGAGACGTGAAGTTTAATTTGTCGAACATTATCTTATAATTATAGTTAAAAAAATTCAGCTCCCACCATTTTACCCCCACCACTTTATCCATTTTTTTAAATTGCAACTACATTTTTTCATCACAATTCGATGGATCACATTTTTCTGAATGCGGAGATATCCCATATGTATGGTCTAATACTACAGTCTTCAATACCCTGAAATTCAAATTTCAAAAATAAACCTAATAAAAGCGCCCCTTTCTTATAATAAATGTTCAAAATGTTCTCCGTTCACTTGCACACAACAAAATAATCTCCTGTGGAATTCTTCCCTAACTCTGTTCAACACGTCAGGCTTTACGTTCCTAATTTCTGTTGTTATTTTAATTTTCAAATCATCTAAATCAGCAGATTGCATTTTATGCAATCTCTTTTTAAGGTATCCCCATAAAAAGAAATCAAGAGGTGTAAGATTTGGTGATCTAGCAGGCCATTCTACGAAACTTCTTCGTCCAATCCATCTTTGTGGAAAGACTTAGCGTAAATACTCCCGTACTTGACGAGCAAAGTGGGGAGGTGCACCATCTTGTTCAAACCATATCCTTTCATGGGGAATATTAGGTTCCATTACATTTGGATACGATTCTGCTAACATTGGGACAACCTGTTCTCTTGGCATTTCTAAATATTATGTACCATTATTTTACTTATACCTGCTTGTGACTATCACTTGCTAATATGGTGCTTATTTTCAAAATTGGGGTTGTCCCGTTTTTTTGAATAAATAAATAAATAAATAATATAAAAACTAGCAGTTTTTAACATATTGAGCACTTCAACAAAAATACTCTAAAGATGGGGCCCTGCTTTTCACAACATAAAATACAGGTGTTCCATTTGAAGAAAAAATAGTTTTCGTACTTAGAATGTGCCCAACTTTAATCGCTATTTACGAACACATCATTTATATTACAACAATGTGATGTTATCCATGGACGAATAACGAAGCACTGTAGCTAAAAATAGACTTATACAAACTAGACTCAAAATTAAAAAAGTGGTCCAAAAATTAAGAAATATACATGTGTTCTATTAAAAAAAAGTGTTTGCTTTGTCCTGCAAATATGGGACCCCTGTATAATCAAAGATAATGTTAGAATGTGCGGCCTGCGATTCTCTATAATTTTTGTGATTAAATTTCTTTTGTATTGTAAATAATAACGGAAAAATGAGCTTTATCGCAGAAATGCGCCACCCTGGATAAAGTCCCTCTAAGAGTCAGTGCAACGACTATTTTTAAAATACTTATTCTTTTCCAATGAGAAAGATTACTCTAAAAAAGGTATACCTCAAAATATACTACTTGACAAATTCAGTTCCTCTTTAGATGATACAAGGATTATTCAGGTAATGTCGTTCCTTCATAAACTTATCCACGACAACTTGACTGTCCTGAACTTTTGTCTTAGTTGTCCCTACTTCGGAGATCTGTCTGTATGTTATGTTGACTGATACTAATGTTAGTTTATCAAATGTTCAAAATTTCGACTATAGTACAAGTTTTGTTCGAAACATCTGTGCACATTCTGTAACATTTCTGGAGTGATTTGGTGGCATTCGTTTATGACACACTGGCGTAAATCTTGTAAGAAATTGGGCTAAATAAATTTTACTTGATATGTGACTCCACAAAAAAATCTATTGGTGATAAATCTGACGATCGTGCAGACCATTCTATGGAACCTCTTCTCCTAACCAATCGCTTTAAACGATTTTCAACAAAATGACGATAAGTGCGTTAAAGCAAGCCTGCTTGGTTTTCGAGTGCCCAGGCTGTATAATAGTAATAATAATAATAATTTATTGTGTCCAACAGACCAAGTACAGGACCAATTACAGGACACTTACAAACTAATTAGCAAGTGAGATTACAATAAATTAACAATAACAAATTATTAATCCAAAAACAAACCTAAAACTACAACATTTCAATAGCTCTATGCAACAATGTACACAAACTGTCGCTAAATATATCACTACGTGAACAAATGATATTAAAAGTTTCACACATTACATATATTGGAGATCTTAACATAACAACAGTCCTAGCCTGATTATTATAAAATAACATATTGTGCTGTTCATTCATCCTGCGAACATGGAAATTTATCTGCGCCAATAATTCCGGACAAACAATGACATTGTGTATCAGTTTATATAAAAACTTGATTGAGTCGACTCTTCTTAGCTTACACAAACTGACGAATTCAAAGTGCCCAAGCAAAACAGAATGATCAAACCCCCTCTCCGGGTAACACCCAGTTTCCTTAAACCACAGATATTTTAGGAACCTTCTCTGGACAGATTCGAGTGAGCTTATATGCACACCATAATATGGGCCCCAGACAAGAGATGCATATCGTAACTTGAAAAGAACAAAAGCACAATACAAAGCTTTGAGAGCACCAAGACATGTAAACGACCCACAGTTCTGCACTATAAATCCCAAAAACCTTTTACACTCGTTTACTATGGTATTGATGTGAATGTCAAACGACAGTTTCTTATCAAAGTGGACCCCCAAGACCTTGACAGTCTCCACACAATCGACCCACAGTATACTCAAACTGAACAGGAGAAGCTTTACGTGTGAAAGTCATGACCTTACATTTACTCATTTAGTTCCAATCCATTCTGTAAGCACCACTCATAGAGCAAGTCTAGATCTTCCTGCAGTCTAACGCAATCATCCAGCGACTTCACTCTCATAAGCAGCTTCAAGTCATCTGCATAGAAAAGTCTCAGCACACCTAAACTACTGTCCAAATCATTGATAAATAATAGGAACAATAGCGGCCCCAGATTAGAGCCCTGAGGAACGCCCGAAGTAGCAATGAGCTCAGAGGACCTGAACCCGCCATAGCTAACAAATTGAACATGATCACTAAAATAATCCCCAAAAAGACGTAACATGCCATTGCTGAATCCATACGGTGCAAGCCTCCTCAAAAGGACAGAGTGATTGACACAGTCAAAAGCCTTCACAAAATCTGTGTAGACAACATCAATCTGACCCCCAGCATCAATGCCGTCTGAGACCCACTGAGTGAAAACGGCTAAGTTTGTGACATTCGACCTACCCCTCACAAATCCATGTTGACAGGGTGATATCAGTGTTTTCACAGAGTTGTAGATACCCTCGTATAGGACCATCTCGAAGATTTTAGCAAAAATGCAGAGTAGAGCTATCGGACGTTAGTTGATGACCAAAGATACATCAGGTCTTAAATATGGGGCATATACGTGCCAACTTCCAGATCGCAGGAAACTGACCAGTGTTCAAACATAAATTAAATATGTAGCCAAGTGGAATAACTAAAACACCAGCGCAGTCTTTTACAAGGAAAGACGGAATGTGATCTGGGCCAGACTTCATTTTACTGCTTAATTTTCTTATAGCTCTCCGTATCTCTTCCTCCGTAATTCTAGATAGGTGGACGTAATACTGATTAGGCTTTGAGTATCATTTACATATGACCAAAAATTCTTAGGACAGTCAGTGAGCGACTGCTGAGTGTCACAGAGATAGCTCTTATATGCATTGCCAATCTGATGCTTCACCAAAATTCTCAATTTCCTAAACTTTTGCAGATGATAGTCTGAACCACACCTTTTATACTTTAACCAATGCTCATGTTTCAGTTTAATATTGGCTCTAATCTGATCATTATACCACAGAGGGTAGTTATATTTACAAGTACCATGGGCAGGCACGCATGCATCAAACACCCCATACAGTGTGTCATAAAACTTATCACATGCTTCATTGCAGTCAAGACAGTCATACAGGAAAGACCAATCAACCCCGAGCAGTGCATCATACAATGCAACGTAATTAGCCTTTCTGAAATTATACATCTTCGGTGCTCTACAAACATCAAATGACCTAAATGAACTATTCAAAGAAATATCAACAAACAAACAAGGATGCTGTAGGTCTTCCCTCACCAAAGGCACCACTTCATGTGAAACTTCACACTTCATATCCGAAAAAACTAGCAAAGTTTGTAACAATAAGTTTCTTACTATTTGTACTAGCATTAAAGTCACCTAAAAACAATACATTATCCCCAAACAGTTCACTCACTTGCTGAAGAGTTTCGAAAAAAAATTTATAGTCATCCAATGTGACCTGTGGAAGCACATAGATCACACAGACAACCATACTATAATGTTGCTTATACACGTCAAATGACAGCATTGTCCGTCCTTGTCTAGGCGACAAAAATTACGATATTTTAGACACTCAGCTTAACCTGTCTATTCATGTATTGATGTAAAAGACTCTTGTAGATGTATTTACTTACATTACACCGTTTTATGGTCAAAACGAACATGTGTCATTTGTGCATACAGCTATCAAATATAAAAATTTTAATTTTAAGTTAAAGAAAAATAAAATATCAAAAACGTTTTAAAAGATGAGATATAATTAAAACTTTTATGCCTTCTTGTGCATTTAGACTGAAGTTATGTCTATTTTCTCCTTTTAATGGTAGATAACTCTTTCCATAACGTAATCAAATTGTTAGATAGAGCTTTATTTCTGAGAGTTTATATAAGCCTAAATAGATAAGTAAACTAGTTAATTTAGTGCCAATATCATCTTCACATAGAATTATATTCATAAGATATTTTGTCTAGTCATTTTGTATATGTACATTTTTGTGTATTTGTGTTATATTTTTATGTTTTAATTTTTATAAATTGTTTCTATTTTTGTTGTATCGTTAAATGTAATTAGAATTGGAGTATAAATTGTGCACAAAATCTTAATCTTCAACATTAAATCAAAATACGTAAGTATAATATGTCGTTTAATTTTTACCCACAATCTACAATCAAACATTTGTAACTAGAAACTTATTGACTACAATTTTCAGTTGCTCAAACTAAATTACAATAATTAACCAACATTATTTAGTACAAATTGTTTCTATTTTTGTCATATTGTTAAATGTAATTAGAATTGAAGTATATATATATATATATATATATATATATATATATATATATATATATATATATATATATATATATATATATATATATATATATATATATATATATATATATATATATATATATATATATATATACAGTGTGGAACAGCCAAATGGAATAAATTCTATAACGGATAAATGAGGGCGTGTTGGGAAAAACGCTTGGACACGTCGATTTGTATTTTTAACTGCGCATCTTTTTCAAGAAAAAAAAATTATATAGGGTGCGTCATGTGACAGTGGCCAATACCAACTTTCTTATTTTAAATACAAGCCCCTGTATATTATTAATTTTTTGGATTCTTCAGAAAATTCTAGACATAATTCATGTACAATGTTCTATACCTATCTTCAACTGTTTCGGAAATATTAAGTATTTTCAGATTTATTACAAAAATTAACATTAAAAATAGAAAATTATTTTATTTCACAAATTCGCTACATTGCATTCAATACTTATTTCCCATTCAGCTCTTGATAATGAGAAAGTAAACAAAAACCATTCCTGCGTTTCTTTTTACTGATATGAAATGAAACAAAAACAAAAACAGTTTTCTTTCTGTTCGTATAAAACTCGTAGCCTTAGCAACTTGTTGTCTGCCTGCATGACAGTAGTGATTAGTGTCAGTGCTATTGTCGTTTGAATTTCGTTAACTGTACGTAATAATATCAGAAAAATGGTTCATTTAACAGAAATGCACAAAATAACCATTCTACAAATGATTGGTTATGGAGATAACACACGGACACAGATGGAAGTGTCTCGCTTATTTCACGAAAAATTTCCAAATTTGCCGCCTGTATCCCAAGGAACAATTAGCAAAATAGAAAAGCAGTTTCGCGAGCTTGGTCATGTGAGACAGATAAAAAAAGTAGCTGCCAATGCAGTAAGTGATGATACGAAATTGGATATTACGCTTGAGTTTCAAGAAAACCCACATACTTCTGGTCGACAAGCAGCCCAACTATTCAACGTTAGCCACACAGCAATTTTTCGAACATTAAAGGAAAGTAAAATGCATCCCTATAAAATGATACCAACTCAGGAGCTCATGGAGGACGATTTCGATAGGAGAACGTATTTTTGTGAACAAATGATGGCAATGTTAGATAACAATGTGATCCAATTAGAAGATGTTTTGTTTTCTGATGAGAGCACATTTACACTTCACGGTCATGTTAATCGTCAAAATTGCCGCTATTGGTCTAATGAGAATCCTCATTGGATGAGAGAGGAACATACGCAATATCCTGAAAAAGTTAATGTTTGGGCAGGAATTGTTGGAAATCATATCGTAGGTCCCTTTTTCATTAATGGCAACTTGAATGGGGATAAATATTTAGAACTGCTCCAAAATAATGTCGTGCCAACTTTGACAAACTTATATCCAGATCCAGCAAACCCACAAGTTCCTGCCAATAAAATATGGTTTCAGCAAGATGGAGCACCGCCCCATTACCAAATCAATGTCCGGCAGTACCTGAACCAAATTTTTCCAAATCGGTGGATAGGGAGGCGCGGATCGATAGAATGGCCAGCACGATCTCCTGATCTGTCGCTATTAGACTACTTTTTGTGGGGATATGTCAAAAGTATTGTATACAAAACTAAGCCCCTCAACTTAGATGACTTAAAAAGACGAATCACGCTTGCGATTAGATCAGTCACGCCTGAGATGTTGAGTAATGTTAGAAGACATTTCTATACCAGATTAGCATGTTGCCAAGATGTTCGTGGCGAGCATTTTGAACATTTACTACATTGACATTAATTTTTTTTTGTTTTTTTAAATTATTAAGAAATAATCAGTATTTCTTATTAGAATTTGTGAAATAAAATAATTTTCTATTTTTAATGTTAATTTTTGTAATAAATCTGAAAATACTTAATATTTCCGAAACAGTTGAAGATAGGTATAGGACATTGTACATGAATTATGTCTAGAATTTTCTGAAGAATCCAAAAAATTAATAATATACAGGGGCTTGTATTTAAAATAAGAAAGTTGGTATTGGCCACTGTCACATGACGCACCCTATATAATTTTTTTTTTTTTGAAAAAGATGCGCAGTTAAAAATACAAATCGACGTGTCCAAGCGTTTTTCCCAACACGTCCTCATTTATCCGTTATCGAATTTATTCCATTTGGCTGTTCCACACTGTATATATATATATATATATATATAACACACTGATAACTCAGAAAATAATAGGCAGACTTTGATCATATTTGGTGAGTACCTTCCTTTTACAAGTGGCTTGGCTAAGTTCGTTAGCCAGGAAAATGGGACCAGTTTTTAGGAAAATTTGAGGTTTTCTTCCGGAAAATTTTTATACCTCTGGAAATAGCTGGAAAGCTATGGCAACCAAATTTGGTAGGTGGCTTTATATTATAGAATGTGAAAACACGAAACTTTAGACACATATTAGGTATATAGGTAATTTGAATATTATGAATTTTTTAGCAAATTTTGGTGTAAAAAAATATTTAAATTATTTTTGTGTTTTTGAAGAAATCATTTTCAGAAGATTTTTTGTGAAGTGTTTGTATTAATAAATGTATGTTATTGTTAAAAAAAATGTTTCACATTTTGTGAAAAATAATGTTTAGCAAATTTTTGTTGAACATTATTTTAACCAATTTTTGTAAAGAAAATGGCAATTTTCGTTAAAGAAATTGTTTACAAATTTTCATGCAAACATTTTTTTCAACATTTTTGTCAGAAAGCATTTTGTGGTTCGTTGCCCAGGAAAATCGGACCAGTTTTTTCGGGAACATTTTAAGTTTGTTTTTGAAAAATTATTGTACTTCTTCAAACAATAAAGTTGTTTCGATGAAATCAGGTAGATTGTTTCTACTATACGTAAGTTATACCAAATTCCATGCCTTTTATTTTAAAAAAATACATATTTGACGTAAAAACATTTCTATGAAAATTCACTACCATAACGCATTTTCTGTGTCCAGACCTTTTGCATTTATTTTTATTGTAATTTGTATGTATACTTAGCATTTTTTGCTAAACGATCAATATTATTAGTGAATTTTCTTTAAACAAAAAATCACTAATGAGACTGTGACTTTTGAAAAAAATTTCTTCAAATGAGCACTATTTAGGACCGCTGGAACTCAAATCCGAGGTCGGTTTCAGACTTTGTATATATATTTATGTGTCACCAATAACAAAAATAATCGACCGATTTTGATTAACTTGGTGAGTACCTTCCTTTCGCAAGTGGCTTGTATAAGTTCGTTAGCCAGGAAAATCTAGTTTTTCCCTGAAAATTTTGCGTTTTCTTTCGGAAAATTTTTATACCTCCAGAAATAACAAAGTTAGGGCAATCATATTAGGTACGAGGGTTTATATCATAAAAAGAAAACCATGCACCAAAATTTGAATTTCTACGTTAAAATTTAAAAAAGTTATAAGCTTTTCTTCTCAAAACGTCAAAAAAGTCGCGATTGGAAACGTCAAAATTGACATGTTCTTGATAGAGTACCTAAGGGAATACAGCTGTGCAGTATAAATGTCGTAAGAAGTTAAAAAGCCTTAAGTTTCAGTTACAATCTTCATTGTTCTTTATTTTATTAAATCATTTGCAGAAAATTAATTTAAAATAAAGCCTTTGTGATTCTTTGGTAGCAGTTTCAGTTATCATCAGATTACGCTTATTTAGCGTTTTTTTTTCAATTGGGCACAGTAGAAGTTTTTTATGGCGAAACGGTGTTGGTAAGTAGTTTCTGCTTTCTATGGACTTCTGTAAGGTGAGTTTTTCACGGTTTGCATTTCTAGCTCCGTTGTAGCATGTTTACCTTGCACAGAACCTCAAATTTACTTTAGGTCTCTTAACTGTATTGTGGAGTTGAGATCACAGCATTTGTCGGATGGTTAATGCATAAAGCAGGTTTCTCAATTTTTTTCAAAAAGCGAACAATTCGCTAATTTGCTAACTTACCGGTAAATGTTATTAGTATTAAACAAATTAAAACAATGCTTGTGCCTCGAATAAAGTTCTCTTTGTTAAATGAAATTCTCCCGTTTCGCATCCCGTCAAAACACTTTAGGCACAGAAAATATAGGAATTTACTTAAAATTGTCATTTATAATTGAAGGAAAATAAAACTTGTTCTAGGTATGCAACGAAAAATTCACAAAAAATAGAATAATTTCTAGATTCTAAAACCTACTGCGTGGCTATAATCAAACAACGTTAAATGACACGAAAACCATTTCAGGTTAAGGGATCGAAAAATGTTAAAACAGTAAAATAATCTTTCGCACTAAAAAAAAAACACAATATTCTTATAAGGCATAATACAATAGTGCATAATAGTCCACGGCAATAGTACATGTCATATTCAACTGACAAATTATTTTGATAAATGACAGATCTACTTTCAAAGTGACATGTAAATAAGTATTTTGTTTTCTGACATTTGTAATACAAATACAGGCATGCTCTTCTTCTTACATTCATATTTATTTTTGGCCATCACAATTTTACTTATAGGGTTGGATACAAGTTTAGTAACTTTTGAAAAGATTTCTTCAAATGAGCGCGAACTAGGCCCCGCAGAACCCATATCCGGGTTAGTTTCAGTTTTATGCGTTTGCATATATACAGGGTAACACATTTCTAGGGTAAAGCTCAATATATTCATTATTATACAAGATATGAGAAAAAATTTTATATGTTAATTCAACGATGTCTGGAGCTGCATCTTATACAATTATTTTTACAATCACAGGTGGCCCATCAGTTGCTGGTGCTGCAATTTTTTTTCCTAATCAAACACGCCTTATATTATGGCAATTTTTGCATTTTCCATCGAAAGATAATGCATGTTTGTAAGAAAATCAATTCGGGGCTCAGAAACAGCGTTATGGTAGCGATTTTTTATAAAATGTTTCTTTCGATAGCTTAGTTTACTATTAAGGTTCGTTGGCCAGGAAACCAGTTTTTTTTGCACATTTGAAGTTTATTTTTGGAAGATTTTTGTACATTTTCAAACAATAAAGTTATTTTGATGAAATATGGTACATTGTTTCTCCTATATAGGTTATACTGGTAACCAAATTTGATGCAAGCTTTCTTTAAAAAAAAAAAGTATTTCCTATTAAAAACCTTTTTATGAAAATTCACTACCATAACGCCTTTGCTGCGTCCAGACTTTTATATTACTGTTTGATCTAGGTACATATATAAAGATCAAAGCCTATGGAGTATGGAGGTGACTTACTTTAAGAAACACCACAACTTATCCATTATATTTATTCTGGAATAATGGTTCCCACATTAATATCCTTATAAAATCACAGTGTTAAAAATGTACAGTTAAAAAATATTTTAATTACAAATTACAATACATTATTGTTCTTAGCTTATACGAATTATCATCACAATAGTTAAACAGTCCTTCTAGGTACAAATTTTTGTGTAGTGTTAGTCTGATTTAATTTCTGCTTTTTCTTTTTCTTCAATATATTCTGTTTCTTTACAATTTTCTGCTGTTTGGCATTTCCAAGTCCAAATTTCTTTGAATTGTTAATCTGATTTAATTTCTGATTTTTCTTCAATATATTCTGTTTCTTATTTACAACGTTCTGCTGTTCGGCATTTTCAAGTCCAAATTCCTTAGAATTGTTAATCTGATTTAATTTCTGATTTTTCTTCAATATATTCTGTTTCTTATTTACAACGTTCTGCTGTTCAGCATTTTCAAGTCCAAATTCCTTGGAATTGTTAATCTGATTTAATTTCTGATTTTTCTTCAATATATTCTGTTTCTTATTTACAACGTTCTGCTGTTCGGAATTTTCAAGTCCAAATTCCTTGGAATTGTTAATCTGATTTAATTTCTGCTTTTTCTTTAATACATTCTGTTTCTTATTTACACCGTTCTGCTGTTCGGCATTTTCAAGTCCAAATTCCTCTGAATTGTTAGTTTGTTTTAATTTCTTCTTTTTCTTCAACATATTTTGTTTATTATTTAAAATCTTTCGTGTAGCATTTTCAGGAAAAGGTTTTCCGGAATTGTTGGGCTGATTGAATTTCTTCAACATTTTCTGTTTCTTACTTGGAAACTTCCTTTCTTCAACACTTCTAGAAGCAGACTCCCCTACATTGTCAGACCGATTCAATGTTTTCTTTAACATTTTCTGTTCCCTATTTAAAATCTTCTGTTCTTCACCATCTCCATGTGCAGTTTCTTCTGCACTATCAGACTGGTTTGATTTATTTTTGTTTAACATTTTCTCTCTCTTATTTAATAATTTTCCCTGTTCTTTAGCACTTTCAGGGGAAGATTGCTCTGCATTACCAGAGTGATTCGATTCCATCCTTTTGTCTCTCTTGGGCATTTTTCGTTTTTTATTCTTTTTAAAAAACTTCTTTTGTTCTTCATCTGGATCAAGCCCCTCTTGGATCCATTTTTTCCTCTTGTTGATCATCTTTTTCTCGAAGAAATGTTGTTCATCTAATTCTAATTTAGCTTCAGTCTCGGTGACCGAAACTTCTAGAAATATTCTGCTAACCTCAACATCTAAAAATAGAAGTAAATTAGAATGGGTTTCAAACAAATCTCCAGATTAAAAAAAAGTTTTTCAATTTAATTGTACACAATAAATTGATTAATAACAATGAGTTCATAAAAGTTCATAATCAAAGAGATTTAATTATAATTTTTATAAAAAAAAAGCTTACAGTCTCAACTGGAAGGAAGAATTTATATATATATATATATATATATATATATATATATATATATATATATATATATATATATATATATATATATATATATATATATGAGACATACTTGGTTCTCTGGTTGAACCGCGTCCAGAATTTATGAAAACTCGACGTTTCGGCTCCTGTTTTGGAGCCATTTTCAGGAGGTAAAGGAAATATGTAAGGACACTCTAAGGCCTCAATCCGCCTACTCCTTAGAGTGGTGGCCAAAGGTGGGTAAAGAAAATATGTAAGGACACTCTAAAGTAGTGGGGTCACCGTCAATTAAGTGGGGGGCTTTGGTCACGGTACTTAGAGGATGAGGAGGATTAAGAGGGTCACCGGTATTTGTTGAGGCAGATGATGAGTCAATAAAATTGTCTGTGGAATTTATTTTCTTTTTGTGTGTTTGTAAAGAAGATTTAATAGGTTTCCAAGTAGTCGGAAGGCGAAGACCATCATCTCTCTTATTTAAACAATCGGGACTTTTTTAATCTCAATTGCTTCACGGATAATTCTCGTTTTAAAGTTGTTAACCGGTGCTATTGTTTTGGTATTATCGAAGTCTATTTTGTGCCCTGTATGAATATGATGCATGGCTAGCGCCGATGAGGGGTCGGATTTTCTAACTGCGAGGGTGTGTTCATATATTCTATTGTGGATGTGTCTATCTGTTTGTCCTACGTAAGTTCGGGAACAGTCGGAACAAGGAATTTCGTAAACTCTGTGGGATTCGTTTGGAATCGTATCCTTGGGAGTTTATATAAGATTTGACAGTTTTTGGTCTGTTGTAAATACGGTTTTGATATTATGGGTTCTGAAAATTCGGCAGATTTTGTCGGTGACACCTTTCATATATGGTAAAAATGCTGTGTGTTGTTGTGTGGATTCTGTTTGTTCTTGTTGTGGTGCAGTGGTTTATTGTAGTGCGTTTCTAATGTTTCGTAGTATGTGATTGTTGTCGTATCCGTTTTCTAGCATTGCCTGTCTTAAAAAGTTTAGTTCTGTCTGTTTGTTGTTGTTGTCAGTTAGTCTAAGGGATCGTGTTACTAGTGTTCGAACCACAGAATTTAGTTGCGATGGGTGATGGTGAGATTGGGCGTTGAGATAACGATTAGTGTGGGTTGGTTTTCGGTAAACAGTGTAAGAAAATCCTCTGACTGGGTTTTTAGTGATGCGTACATCTAAGAAAGGCAAAGAAAAATTATTTTCCATTTCCATGGTGAACTGGATTTGGGGGTTGATGTTATTTAGGTAAGAAAGGAATTCGTCTAGAGATTCTTTACTGTGTGGCCAGACAGCGAAAATGTCGTCAACGTATCTTAACCAACAGGTTGGTTTAAGTTGGGATGAATTGAGGGCTTGTGTCTCGAAGTTTTCCATGAAAATGTTAGCCGATGCAGGAGAGAGAGGTGGATCCATTGGAGCACCTCGAACTTGTTTGTAAAATTTGTTTTGAAAAAGGAAATAAGTGTTAGATGTGCAGTGTTCTACAAGAGCTAAGGTATCATGGGAAATATTGTGTTTATTTTTGAGAATGTCAAGGGTTTCAGATAGAGGTATATTAGTGAATAAGGAAACTATATCAAACTAACTAGGATGTCGTTTTAAGAAATGGTGTTGTTTTGAAGAAGGTCAATGAAATGGGTGGAGTTTTTGAGATAGGATGTTGCGTTTTCTACTAATGGTTGGAGAGTTTTCGCTAGATGTTTTGCAAGTTTTTGTGTGGGTGAACAGTGGGCACTTACGATAGGGCGAAGGGGAATATCAGGCTTATGGATTTTCGGGAGACCGTATTTTCTAGGGATGCGATATGATTTTTCGCGGGGGATTAGTTCTTTTTTGAGGTCAGGATTGAGTTGGGAGTTGTTGATGATAGTTTTGGTTTTCTTTTCAAGATAAGTTGTAGGGTCGTTAGGGATTTGTTTGTAGTCTGTATTGTTTAGTATATTGTCCATCTTTTGTATATAGTCTGTTTTGTCAAGTATGACTGTAGCGATGCCTTTGTCTGCTGGTAGGATTATAATTTCTTTGTTTCGGTTTAGGTCTCTGATTGACTGTTGTTCGTAAGAAGAAAGGTTGGAAGGTGGAGATTTGGCAGAACGTAATATCCTGGCAATGTCCTGTCTCGTAATTTCAGCTTCGTCAGTCGGTAAGTGTGTTATCGCATCTTCTGATTGAGAAATTATCTTTTCTATTGGGATGAATTTAGGGGTTAGTGCAAAATTAAAACCTTTGGATAGGACTTTGATGGCGACGTCACTTATGTTGGAATTTGAAAGGTTGTGAACTACTATAGTAGGATTGGCATTATGTGTGTGTTGTGTGAGATTTTTGTTGTCTAGAAGCTGCTGTAATTTCCTTTTTTGTACGTCCGTCTTTTGTTGTGTAACATGTTCTACTTTACTATGTGAGAGTCTGTCTAGAGTGTCCCAAAGTGTAGGGTGTATTTTGAATGTGTGTATTTTTATGTACGTGTCGTAAAGCAGTGTGTTGGTAGTGTTAAGGTGTCGTCTTGTCTCGTGAATGGAATTTCTAAGGACAGCAAAGCTTGTTCATTTTAAAATGTTGGAGACGTTATGTGATTTGGTGTGGTGTTTAAGTTGAAAAGATGGGACCATGTGATGATCACGGCAGGTTTTTAGAAAGGTGAGGTCACAAAGGAGACTGGATTTGAGGATAAGAAGTTTGCTGAAAATTTTGGTATCAGATAAAAGTTCCTTTCCGTAGAGGCGAATTAAATGTTCAGAAATATTTCCGCGGTCTTTAATATGTAAGGACACTCTAAGGCCTCAATCTGCCTACTCCCTAGAGTGGTGGACAAAGGTGGGTAAAGGAAATATGTAAGGACACTTTAAGGCCTAAATCTGCCTACTCCTTAGAGTGGTGGACAAAGGTGGGTAAAGGAAATATGTAAGGACACTCTAAGGCCTCAACCTGTCTACTCCTTAGAGCGGTGGACAAAGGTGGATTGGGTTGTTATAGCTCGATTACGGGGCCTCAATCTGCCTACTCCCCAAATCTTGCCGGAGATCGTCTGTGAGGTCTCAGTGTGTTCAACCCTAGGCCTCAGAGAGATCTGGCAGTTCGTTGCAAGTCTCGCCTTATATATGTCGTTCCGTCTACCTGCTTCGTTATAAGTGAAAGTAGTGGGGTCACCGTCAATTAAGTGGGTGGGGGTGGGGGGCTTTGGCCACGGTACTTAGAGGATAAGGAGGATTAAGAGGGTCACCGGTATTTGTTGAGGCAGATGATGAGCCAATAAAATTGTCTAGTTAATTTATTTTCTTTTTGTGTGTTTGTAAAGAAGATATAATCGGTTTCCAAGTAGTCGGAAGGCGAAGACCATCATCTCTCTTATTTAAACAATCGGGACGTTTTTCAATTACGATTGCTTCGCGGATAATTCTCGTTATATATATAATATATATATATATAATATATATATATATATATATATATATATATATATATATATATATATATATATATATATATATATATATATATATCTCACACCGATAACTCTAAAAATAATGGGCTGATTTTAATCAAATTTGGTAAGTACCTTCCTTTTGCAAGTGGCTTGGATAAGTTCGTTACCCAGGAAGATTGGAGAGTTTTTCATGAAAAATTTTGGGTTTTCTTACGAAAAATGTTTGTATTTCCGAAAATAACAAAGCTATGGCAACCAAATTTAGTACTTAGGTTTACACTATTAAACTTAGCCTACACGCCAAAATTCAGATCTCTAAGTTGAAAGGAAAAAGATTATACATTTAAAAAAAAATTGAGTGCCACTGATAACCAGAGAAATGCACAAAACCAAAATATTTTGTGGATAACAAGATCTATTGTATATTATATTAGAAAATTCATTTCAAATAGACCCCTTCTCTAATGATTGGGCAGTAGTTTCAGTTATAGAGTTTGTGGTTTAATAGTCTATAATTTTTCGCAATTTTTCGTAGAAAAAAATCATTATAGAGAAGGCCATGACTTTAAAATTTTAAAAATATTTCTTCGAAGGAGTGCGAACTAGGCGCCTCTGGGGTCAATTTCAGTTTTTACATGTTTAGAGATATACAGGGTGGTGCATTTTTACTGTAGAACTCAATATATCGGTTATTATACAAGATACAGGAAGATATTATAAAAGTTATTTATAGGGTGTTTTGAGCTGCATCTTATAAAATTATGTTGACAATCACAGGCTGGCCCATAAGTCGCTGGTGATATATTTTCTTTTTTTAATGGAACAGCCCATTTATTGTAGCATTATTGCATTTTCCATCCAATTTTAATGCATGCTTGTAAGGAGAAAACATTTATATCGCCCACCGTTTTCGAGTTATTGCAATTGTTTTTCAACTTTCTACATTTTGGAACATATCAAAAATTGTGAGTCCCATGTGGCCAGACTTTTTGTTTAAACTTATTTACAAATTAGGCATATAATTTGAGTTTTATGTATTCTTTAGAAAACTTTTTTGTAAAAAAAAAGAAGAAAATAGTCAATTTTCGCAGAAATTTTTCTGTTTGCGTAGAAATCATTGTTTGTAAGATTTTTGTGACATTTTGGCAATAAATGTTTAACAAGTGGTAAAAAAATATATTTTCGGATTTTCGTGAAAACAATTGTTTGCAAATTTTCATGTAAATTTTTCTTGGGAGTTCCGTCGGAAAGCTTTTTGTTAATAATTATATCTTGCTAGTTGGGTAAATAGCTTGAACAGGTTCGTTGGCTAGAAAAACCGGACCAGTTTTTTGGGAACCTCTTAAGTTTATTTTCGGAAAATTTTTGTACTTTTTCAAACAATAAAGTTATTTTAATGAAATATGGTACATTGTTTTTACTATATAGGTTATACCGGTAACCAAATTTGATGCCTTCCTTCATTGAAAAAAAGACATATTTGCTATTAAAAACATGCTAATGAAAATTCACTACTACAACGCACTTGCTGCGTCCAGAGTTTTTTTAAACTTTTATACTTGCCGTCAACTTTAAACTCTGTCATCTCCTTATTAATCAGCTTCTCAATAGCCTGGAGCATGGGTATTTCCAGTGGATCAATCAAAGAAATGGCTTTTCCTCCTCTTCCAGCCCTCGCAGTCCTACCAACCCGGTGCACGTACTCAGAGGGCTCCTCGGGAAGTCTGTGGTTGATCACCAGCTGTACTTCGGGTATGTCCAGCCCCCTGCTAGCTACGTCAGTAGCTATCAATATCTTGACCCTGTGAGACTTGATGCTCTGTAGTGCTGACAGTCGTTCTCGTTGCGGCATCATACCATGTAGACGGACGTTTTCGAAACCCATTTTGTTTAGCATTGTCGACAGCACCTGGCAGTTCCTGTTAAAACAAAAATAATTCAATGCAATCCTTCATTTAGTAGAGTAGCACAGAGCCACGTCAAAAACAAACACATTTAAATATACAGTCAACAACTTAAAAGTGATAAAATAAAAGTTATAAATAATTTAATTTGCCACATATTAGTTGGTTTTGTGAAGATGATTTTATGGTGCCTCATTGTTGACAGAATATATTGATTGATAACAGTGTGTAAAGATAGAGTTGTGTTTTCTGTTGTCTATCTTTGCATTTAAAAATCTCTGGTTTATAGTTGAAATTAATTGGTGAGAATTGTACAGTCTTGCAGCTTAGAACATGTAGTTTCTAACAGTGATAGTGTAAATGGAACCATTGTGATTACATTCAGCTTATTTACATTAGAAGGTTTGGTGTTCTTTAAATATTAAAGAATTAGCCTTTATATTGTCACATTGATAATTTCTTATCTTTGTGATAAGCTGGATTATCATCCAAACAAACGGACATTATTATCTTTGCTTCTTGCTGCCTCTTTATATACAGTATGCTCTGTTAACGTTGCTAAAGATGGATAGCTGTAAAAGATGCAATGTCAAGCTGAAAAGGAAGAGACTTGCTTGTTGCCATAAGTGTGGCACTTTATTATGCAAGGATTGCTCTGGCCTCTCTGAGTCAGAGATGAGATGCATGCCAATGAAGAGGAGAAAAATGCGGTATTTTTGTGACGATTGTGATGGTGTTGGTTCCCAATCAGCGGGTTTGACTGATGATGATGACATTCTATCATCTGTTAGTATTGAAAGCACCAATTTTATCTCCCGGGATGTTTTTACAGCTGAGATAGGCAAGCTCTTAGCCGTTATTGGTGAATTGAGAGCTGACATAGCCACATTGAAGAATTCTAACATAGATCTGGTCAAATGCATCACCAGCGCTGATTTCTCCAGCTCTGCAGTACCTAAGTCTGTCAATCGTTCCCAGGATGCTGGTGTTCACAGTGTTCCAACGTTTGCACAGTCTGTTGCAAGAGGAGCTTCTGTGCTTATAAGACCAAAGAATGACACTCAATCTGCTGCTGTTACAAAGGCTGATCTGTATCGAAATGTCAATCCCGCTGCATCTGACATCTGTGTTTCCAAAGTCAAAAACATTGCTAAAGGTGGCTTGATAGTTAGCTGTTCATCCAGGAAAGATGGGGAAAAATTCAGGTCTTTAGCTGAGAGCAGTCTTTCAGCTGAATATAGTGTTAAAGAAGTTACACATCAACACCCGCGAATTCGTATCGTTGGCCTCTCTGAGAAGATCGAGGGGGATGAATTAGTAAGACTAATTAAGTTGCAGAATGGTGACATCTTTGGTGACTCTAATTTTAAGTTTATCTCTACTGATCATCTAAAAAATAATAGTAGAATTTATCAGGCGGTCCTGCAGGTTGATCGTGTTTCTTATAAGTCGGCTTTAGATATTGGTCAGATTTTTATCGGGTATGATCGCTGCTCTGTTTACGATGGTATCGATATCACGCGATGTTTCAACTGTTCGGGCTTCCACCATACATCTAAATTTTGTAAGGGCAAAACCACATGCCCTAAATGTTCTGGTGACCATCCTGTGAAAAACTGTGTGGCTACTACTCTTTGTTGTGTGAACTGTTTCAATGCGGCTAAGGTAAAGGCAGGAGTTGCCTATGATCATGCAGCCTGGGACCATAACTGTGCGGTTTACAGACAAAAGCTGCAGTCGATGAGAGCAGAGATTCTGCAGATCAAATAGCAATTACCACAATGCCATGTCGGGGTGGAAACCCAGTCTCCAAACAAACCTGTTGGATCTTTCGTTAACTTTGGACACAATCATCATTCTTCTTTTGCCTGTTCTATGGAGAGGCAATTTAACATATTTTATCAAAACGTCAGGGGCCTCCGGACACGAACCAATGATGTTTACTCTTTTGTTTGCTCGCAGGCATATCCTCTTGACTGTTTTGCTTTCACTGAGACTTGGCTGGATAGTGACATCTATAGTAGCGAACTGTTTGATGATCAATATATTGTCTACAGATCAGATAGGGATTTTTCTTTCTCTTGTAAGACTAGGGGAGGTGGCGTTCTGCTTGCTGTGCATGCTCGCTTTGCAACTCGTCGCCTTAATATTCGGAGGGACTGTGGAGGCCTTGATGCTCTTTCTAATATTGACATTGTGGGGGTTAGAGTCTCGGATCATCGGGCCTCGCTTAATGTTTTTGTTGTTTATATACCTCCCAATACTCCAACTAATGACTACTACCTCTTGTTTGAAGCTCTCGAGTCCCTGTGCATAAAATATGGTTCCGAGACATTCTTAGTTGGTGATTTTAACATGCCTGAATATGCCTCTTGTCGTCAGAAGGACCCCTCCGCTCGTGTGTCCGCTTTTCAAAATTTCTGCAATCTACTACTCCTTGGACAGTTTAATCATGTTGAGAATATTAACAACAGAATTCTTGACGTGGTTTTGTTTACTGACACTTGCTTGGTGGGGGAGGCTCCTGATTCGCCCGTGATTCCTGATCGTCATCATCCCCCCTTAATCATAGAGTTTCCGCTCAGTGGTTCTGTGGTCTCTTCCCCTGCTGGTGACACTACTAGGCAAAGGTCATATAACTTTCGAAAATGTGATTTTGTCAGATTGTATGCGGAGCTCAGCGACTTGTGCTGGGATGGCATGGATGGGCTTCAGGATGTCGATTCTATGCTTGACTTTTTCTATTCCAGAATTTACGACTTGTTTGATATGTATGTTCCCATGACTGCTCCAAGAGCATGTAATAGGTATCCCCCGTGGTTTTCTAAAGAAATTAAGGTTAGTATAAAATATAAATATTCATTATGGTGTAAGTTTAAGAAGTCTGGAAATGTGGAGTTTCTGGATAGATTTAGGGAGCTGAGACAAAAACTTAAGAGAGACATTTATCTTTCTCGAGTCAATTACTTTCAGAGGATCGAAAGAGAGATTAGGTCTAATCCTAAAAAATTCTGGAACTGCTCTTCTCGACGCCGTCAAAACTTTTCTATTGGGAATTTATCTAACCAGCAGCAGGCAGCTGACAGTTTTGCTTCTTATTTTGCGGGATGTTCTGGCTCCACCCCCACCTCATCGCCTACAGCCGCCAGTCTGGCTTCGGGTGACATCACAATGTTCTTTGTTGATGACTTTACAGATGACGAAATTATTACAGCCGCTAAGAGAATTAAGGCTAACATGTCCTGTGGACCTGATCTAGTTCCTGGTTTCTTGGTGCGCGACTGCTTATATGCTTTCCTGGCTCCACTTAAGAAAATTTTTAAACTGATTCTTAGATCTGGAACATTCCCCGCGATTTGGAAGCTGTCACGGGTTTTCCCTGTCTTCAAGGCGGGGGAAAGTGGTGATCCATCAAACTATCGACCAATAGCCATACTATGTGTCTTTTGTAAAATTTTCGAGGCCTGTCTTTTTCAGCGAATACTGTTTCACATCAAAAACAGACTCTCTATTTCTCAGCATGGTTTCATTCCAGGTAGATCGACTGTAACGAATTTGGTTGACATTACACAGTTCATTGCGTCCGCTCTTGACCGCTCTTCACAGGTTGATGTTGTGTATACTGATCTATCTAAGGCCTTCGATTGTCTAAATCATTCTGTTCTGATTGACAGGATGAGGGCTATCGGATTCTCCGAGGGCTTGCTTGGCTTGTTCAGATCTTACCTTGATGGAAGGAGGCAATTTGTTGAGGTTGGGGGCTTCAAATCTAACACCTATCACGTAACTTCGGGAGTGCCGCAGGGTTCCATACTCGGTCCATTACTGTTTAATATATTTATTGACCCAGTTAAACATGTTTTACATGTTCCTTTTTTAATGTATGCAGACGATATTAAGATTTTCGCAAATATTTCGAGTGTTGATGACTGTTTGCGGCTCCAGAACTGTCTTCAGATCCTTGTTGAATGGTGTTGTCGGAGTGGTCTATCTGTGAATGTTTCCAAGTGTTGTGTGATGTCCTTTACTCGAAATAAGCACGCAATCACTTTCGGGTACAATATAAGAGGGCTTCCACTTGACCGCCCCAGGACAGTTAAGGACCTTGGAATTGTTTTTGATGGTACTCTATCTTTTAAACCACACTATGAGCAGACTGTCAGTTCTGCTTACAAAACTCTAGGGTTTCTGATAAGAAACAGCAAAAATTTCTCACAGACTGATACCCTCCTCCTGCTCTTTGGCTGTTTGGTTAGGTCTCGACTTGAATATGGCTCAGTTGTGTGGGCTCCCACTTATGAGATACATGTGGCAAGCCTGGAATCAGTGCAAAGGAAATTTCTAAAATTTCTTAGCTTTCGTGAGGATGGTCGATATCCGTCTATTGGTTTTCCTCAGGAAAGTTTACTTCTTCGCTTTAGTCTGCAGAGTCTATCGATGCGCAGGCAGTGCAGTTTCATTATATTTTTATATAAACTGGTTAATTCTGTGTTCGACTGCCCTAGTCTGCTTCAGCAACTTAATTTCAATGTGCCTCGTATTGCAGCACGTTTTCCAGGCACATTCTATCTCCCGACTGCTCGTACACGATTGCTGCGATCGTCTCCAATTTACCAGATGTGCAATGATTACTCTGTACTGCAGGACCGCCTAGATATCTTCTCATGTAATATATCAGAGATAAAAATGTTTTTCAAAGCGATCTAATTTGTGACTCTTTTTTGTATTGTTAGCTAGATTGTTGTTAGTTATTATGTTTTGTGTATTGGCCCATCCTTAAATTGGCTTTTAAGCTGTTGGATGGTGTATGAATAAATAAATAAATAAATAAATAAAATATATGTACTGAGATTGTGACTGACTCAATGTACTTCCTGGAAATGGAACAAATTAATGCTGTGCAGAATACTAATGATAAAATCCTAGATCTACTCTTTTCTGACTTCCACGAAGTCACAGTTGAAGAGAGAAATCCTCTATCTCGAGTTGAACTGCATCATCCTCCTTTGGAAGTGACAGTTAGTTTTACGTATCTTCCCTCACTCAGGAGTGAAACGATCTTACCTGTTTGACAGAAAGCAATTTGTTAGCATTGGTGGTGCCCTATCAGATGAGGTCCTCGTCTTGTCTGGGGTATCACAGGGATCACATATAGGTCCCGTTCTCTTCAATCTTTTTATTAATGATGTTGTGAGTTGTTTTGAGTCATCGAAATGTTTATTGTATGCAGATGACTTGGAAGTTTTTTTCTGAAGTTGTCCATGGTGTCAACACTTTGCAACATGATCTCGACAACTGGACTCGCTGGTGCAGTTCAAACTTGTTGTCGCTTAATGTGGGTAAATGTAAGGTTGTGAGCTATTTTAGGGGTCAGAATCGGATTGTTCATAGCTATACCATTTATAACACGGTGTTGGACGTTGTCACTTCAGTTGCAGATCTTGGTGTAATTTTCAAAAATGATTTGTCATTTATTCTGCATATTGATGCTGTGGTTGTGAAATGTTGCAGACTTTTGGGGTTTGTTAAAAGACACACTAAACATATGACTGACACAAGGGCAATCACTAGTTTGTATACATCCTTGGTTCGAAGTAATATTGAGTATTGTTGTGTTGTATGGTTTCCATCCTATGCTTGCCACATTAATCGTATCAAAAGGGTACAAAACAAATTTGTTAAGTACCTTCTTTATAAGCATCAGTTTCCTTGCCAAGATATTGGGTATGATGTCAGATTGCTTCTTTGTGGTATGGTCAGTCTCAAAGCGTGACATGAGTATCTTTCATTGATGTTTATATATAAGTTAATTAATGGTCTCATTGACTGTAATGATCTGCTCGAGTTGGTCCTTTTCCATGTTCCACCACGCTCAACTCGCCAACAGCAACTTTTTTTTGAGCGAACACACAGGACCAACTATGGATGTAACAGTTTCATGGACAGATTGTTGTTAGTTATTATGTTTTGTGTATTGGCCCATCCTTAAATTGGCTTTTAAGCTGTTGGATGGTGTATGAATAAATAAATAAATAAATAAATAAATAATTATAATGCTAATTTTTCTAATTGTGATATCTTTTATATTGCTATGTCTAGGATGAAAACTGTCTGAAGACAGTGATTTTGTTACTTTGAGTTTTTTTTTGTTTTTTTAAGTACCATTTGGAACTGTTTAATTCTGTAGGTGCAAATTTAAATAAATAAATACTCAGCATGGTTTTTCCAATGGATGATCTACTGCCACACATTTGCTGATTTTTACCGACTCTATAAAAAAATCTCTGGAGCATGGAAGACAATTTGATGCTATTTATACAGACATATCCAAGGCTTTCGACAGGGTAAGCCATTCTTTGCTTGTTTCAAAGCTGTCGGCGATTGGTGTTCATGACATACTGTTGAAGTGGATAGCTAGTTACGCAAGTGATTGCAGGCCGATAGTTACATGTAAAAACTTTTACTCTGCACCAGTGTCTGTAACACACATTAGGGGCGGTGTACTGGAACCATATCCCCTACACTGCAGACAATATGCATACAGAGTAGGAGTCTCAACAGAAACAGCACTGCACCAACTGGAGAATATGCTGGAGAACAGGGAGGTGGCGCTGGGGGCCTTCCTAGACATAGAGGGGGCCTTCAGCAACACCTCACGCGGATCGGTACTGGCAGCGGAGAATAGAGGAGACCTGCTGCAGGTGGATCGGTTCCATGCTCAGGAACAGGGCGGTGTTCACCTCACTCGCAGGAGGGACTATGCTGACGGGGGTCGCGGCGGGGTGTCCGCAGGGGAGCGTTTTATCTCCCCTGCTCTGGTGCCTAGTTGTGGATGGCCTGCTAGGAAGCTTTCGGGAGGGGGGTATCAGGTACAGGGCTATGTGTACGACATTGTCATCATAGTCCGAGGAAAGGTTGCACAGTCAGTGTCAGAGAGCATGCAGACAGTACTGAAAGTGGTGGAAAGGTGAACGGTTGGTCATGCTCAGGATGAGCCTGGAGAAAGCAACTGTCATACCATTTACGAGGTGGAGGAAATGGGAGAGCCACAGAACTCTCACTCTATATGGTAGAAACATCCCAATGACCAGGGAGGTAAAATATCTTGGGGTCGTATTTGACTCTAAGTTAACCTGGAATGGTCACGTTGAAAAAATACTGCGTAAGGCAGTTATCACTAGGTGGCTATATGGAAAAACGTGGGGACTAAGACCTAGTATGGCCCACTGGCTGTACACAAGGGTGGTCAGACCATCGTTAACATACACGGCACTGGTCTGGTGGCCTAAGGTGATACAATCCAGTGCCAAACAAAAA
The DNA here is from genome assembly GCA_964006375.1 of Tillus elongatus. Lineage (NCBI taxonomy): Eukaryota > Metazoa > Arthropoda > Insecta > Coleoptera > Cleridae > Tillus > Tillus elongatus. The sequence continues at coordinate 129,582,935 of OZ023267.1, forward strand.
CTAGGCAAGATCCAAAGTCAGTTCACTCCACTGCCTTTTTCGCTTTGTAGATTCAATTTTGACTTTTTAGCTTTTGCACTAAATAACTAGCTTTTTTAACTCGTTTAACTTATGCTCTGTTTTGATAATGATGGCCTTTAGCCTGTTTTGACTGCATGTTTTTGACTTTAGTGTGAATTAGGTAACCTTTTGGTTGACTTGTAGTTTTTTACTTTATGTTCGGCATGTAACATTGCTTTTTTACCCTATTTTAGACATGTTTTGCTATGTGACTGTAGATTTTAGTCTTGATGATGTATGTAGAGTTTAACTTGAGATCATTGTGCTTAAACCAGCACAATTGCCTACCAGAAGACAATGTTTTCTGACAGACCTTTTATTACAATTTTTAGATTTGCCCCTGATGATGGCTATTGTATAGCCGAAACGCGTAGGGCACCTCACCAATAAATTTTGCTGTCTGGATGAAGCTTCTCATTTTTTACGCCGGTCGATTCTGCTGAGATTCATGGAGTGCTCCATGACTTTAAGAACAAGGACTCTATCGGGTGGGGTGGTATATCTGTCAAACTGCTTCTTCACCTTCCTAACTGGGTTCTTGAAATCTTGGCAGAGGCAATTAATAGTTCGATTGTAACGGGATCTTTTCCTTCGTCTCTGAAAATGGCTAGAGTAATTCTTGCATATAAAGGAGGTGAAACAGATTCTCCAAATAGTTTTCGTGCTCTGTCTCTACTTCCTACCATCTCTAAAATAGTTGAGAAATTAATTAAAAATAGAATGCAGGTATTTATTTGTAAACACAAGATCCTAACACCTTCCCAGTTTGGATTTCAACCTAAAAAAGGTACAGATGATACAATATTTTCTTTTCTTGAAAATCTGTACCTTTCACTGAATAACAATCAGGTGGCTGCGGCAGTGTTCTGTGATCTCACTAAAGCATTTGATTGTGTTGACCATGGGATACTGTTACGCAAGCTTCCTACTTATGGCTTTAGGGGGACTTTGCTTGAATGGTTGAGGTCCTATTTATCTGATCGTCAGCAGAGTGTTCAACTTGGTCATGTTAGCTCTGGGTACCAATATATTCACCATGGTGTTCCGCAGGGGTCTGTTCTTGGCCCACTGCTGTTTTTACTCTATATTAATGACCTGTCTATGTTGAAAATTAAGGGTCATATGACTATCTATGCTGATGATATAACCATCTTGTGGAGTAGTGATAGTGTTGGAACACTGGAGTGCACTGTGGCAGAGGATATGAAGATGATAGAAAACTGGTTTATTTCAAATCTGTTAACTTTGAATGTCTCTAAGACTAATATCATGCATTTTAAATGTAGTCTGCCTGCTGTGACTCTAGCAGCTGAGGAACTTGGAAACGAGAGCTGTGTTAGGTTTTTGGGACTATACATTGATCAATCGTTAAAATTTGAAACACATATAAATCATCTATGTAAGAAGCTTTCATCAGGTTGTCACGCACTAAGAGTTGTTTCAAAAAGCTTGGACAAGAGTACATCTAGAAGTGTTTACTTCTCACTTGTGGAGTCCCATCTAAGGCATGGCATTTGTTACTGGGGCTCTTGTGCAGGTTATCTTTTCACTTCTGTATTTATTCTGCAGAAAAGAGCCATCAGATATTTGTGTGGGGTTAGTGTCCGTGACTCTTGTAGACCTTTATTTGTTTCTGAGCGGATATTGACCCTACCGTCTCTGTTTGTTTTGGAGACTGCATGCCTTATGCATGGAAAATATAAAGATGAAATCAGGTCAGTGTCTTCTCGTGATACAAGACAAAAGAACTGCATTCCTCTTCCTATACCATCCACATCATTATTAAAGAGGTCATTGATATATAATAGTAAAAAGATATTTAACCAGATACCACTAAACTTGAGGAGGATTGGTGACATTGAAATTTTTAGGAAAGAGCTTAAGGAATTTTTAATTGAAAAATGTTATTATTCAATAGATGAATTTTTTAATGATACACTACTGTGACAGTTTTGATTGGTTGTTTTCATTTGAGCTGCTTTCTATATATTGTGTGTTTTTATTATATTGTTAGTCAGCTGTGTATTTATGTTTATATTGTTTTTTATATTATTATTTATATATAGTTAAACTAGTTACATAGGCACTTATATTACTATTTGTTGTGAACTTATATTTTTGTGTTTTTATCTTTTGACAACTTTTACTTTTATATGTTAACACTTTGCTTGTCAATAAGATTTTTATCTTTGGACAATAAAGCACCTATCTATCTATCTATCATTAAGTACCTTAATTAGGATCCAAAGGATGGCTTGCCTGGTCATCACAGGGGCCATGACTTCAACCCCAACAGCCGTCATGGAGGTGCTGCTGGATATGTCCCCCTACATTTAGTTATTATGGGGAAGGCCAGGCTAGGATTATACAGACTAGCCTGCAATGGTAGACTGAAGATCAACCCAGGCTTCAGGGGCACTGCAAAAGTCAGGAGGTCGTGATGGAGCCCATGCTTGAAATTAGGTCAGACTTTGCGAGCCCGCGAATCTGCGGGGAAAACAACTTTACAGTGGAAATCCCTGACCGGGAGGCATGGCGGGAGGAGACGGCGGGAGGAGATGCAGGGCATGCCACGGGACGCGCACATCTGGGGGCAGGTGTTTATTCGATGGGTTTAGAAAAATCTTTTCAAAAATATGATTAAAACCCCTTCTGGATGCCCAAACTACTAGAATAATTTCTTGCAAACAGTCCACAAGAAAGTTACGGGACCAAGAGTGAATATGGGTGCTGGGCGGAGAAGAATATAAAAAGGAAATGTAAGCGGATAGTGTGAAAGAAACAGGTTAGTTGGACCTCTCTAAGCTGCCTTTATCCCATTTTGCAGCTATACCTCTTTAAAATCCTGTTTACCACGCACAGAACCTCTATATTCACCGCAGGTCCCGTAACTTTCCTAGGGGTTGCTCCAAAGGAATTTTTCTTGATTACATTGTTCTTGTTTATGCATTGAGGGTGATTGTAGGAATGTAGAAGGGGAAGGAGAACCACTGTGAGGAAGCAGCGAACCAAGATTTTCAATTTATGTTTAAATTGTTCTCATTTAATTTTTTTTATATTTTTCCAAAAATGATTTTGAGGTTGCCTTGTTTGTCAGTCTTACATATTAAGCTGCAATATTTTATCATTGTCAAAAAGTATGGATACAACAACCGTAAATAAGTGTTGGAAAGTGTCTGGGTGCAGCAAGTATGCTATGGTAGAAAATTTTCGTAAAAATATTTCAAATCCGATAGCTCAATACATTTTCCATTAAGCTAAAATCTTCAATTTTGAACCAGAGTAACACCTATGTAAACGCACGTGGGTACTAAATTAAAGAAAAATAACATAATGTGCTTCGCGGATAACTACAAGTTTGTTTTAAAAAAACCTTTTTTGTTGTTTATTGTTTGCAAAAACTGGATGAGTTGACTAAAAGAAACCATCCAAGCAATTAATAAGGAAAAATACCTGCCATATTTATAATTTGACAGGTACATTCCCTTTGTAAATATTTTTTTTCTGAAAAACTTTTGTAACTTTAATGAAATTTGTAACACTTTTTTTTTAACATTTGCAGTATTTACATATGCTGCGCCCTGAATTGTTTTTTATCATTGCAGTCGATAGCCGAAGAAATTTGAATGTTACTTTATGCAACATACCATATGCTTACATATTACAGTTTTCTAGATATGAAAAATTTTTATGGAACAAATTACAGTCGCAAACCCCTGTAAATTAATATACTTTAAATAATAATAAAAAATCTTCTTACTTGCATGTATCTGTAAAAACGAACACAAGCCCCTTTTCGTTCTGTTCTCTGTAAACCCTCAAGAGTTGTACAAAATATCCTTCTCTCACATCCCTGGGAACTAACAAATAATGCTGTTTTAACTGTGTAACAGTTGCCATATCGGTGGGCTCTTCATAAAAGACAAACTTATCCGCAATCGGTTCCAGATACTCCCTTAAATCAGGTGTAATGGTGGCAGAAAACAGCAACGTCTTTCTTTCCTTGGGCAACTCATTAAGGATTGTTTCCAATTGATCGTTGAAATCGCCAGTCAATAATCTATCAGCTTCATCAAAAACTACATACTGCACCCTTGATAAAGAGAAGGTTTTACAGCCTTCGATATGGTCAGCCAATCTCCCGGGTGTGGCGATGACTACATGAGGTTGATTTGATAGCTCTAAGCCCTGCTTTACTACGCACATCCCTCCAACAATGACACAGTGTCTTAGATTCATAGGTTTGCCAAAGGAACTAAACTGGTCAGCTATCTGGAAGGCAAGTTCTCTAGTAGGTGTCAAAACCAAAGCGAAAATTCCATAACCATCTTCGCAGATTTTCTGTAGAATCGGCAGTGCAAAAGCTAATGTTTTGCCACTACCTGTTTTGGCAGCCCCCACTACGTTTTTGCCCTCCATGATTGGTGGGATGCAGTTGGCTTGAATCGGAGTCGGGTTCCTGATACCTGAAAGAATATTGCCAATAATTACTTTGAAAAAGTTTTAAAAACTCATTAAAAAAAGAAAAAAAACGTTTTACATCTTCAAAGAAAAAGGCATTATAGCAAAACCATAAAAAGTAGTTTTACACCTATAATTAGTAATAAATTTTATGAATTAATTCCACAAAATTAACAACGAATAAGAAATATGAGGACAATTGAATTATTTTCACTAGAGCAGATAAAGCAAATACATTAGTGCAATAGATAAACAACAATATGTTAATGAGACATCAAGACATCCAAACATAAAAACTTGAATCAGATTCCACAAAAGAAGAGAAAGTCTGGAGGCAACAAGTGTGTTATGGTAGGAAATTTTCATTAATATGTTTTTAATAGCAAATATGTGTTTTTTTTTTAAGAAAGAAGGCATCAAATTTGGCTACCAGCATAACATATATAGTAGAAACAATGTGCCATGCTTCATCAAAATAACTTTATTGCTTGTTGTTATAACAAAGTACACATAATGGGTAATCCTGTGTTTAAAGTGCCTCTCTAGTAAACATACAATTCGGGCGAGATCGGAACGTGAACTGGACGCGGGACGATGTGCACTGTTGCCAGATGCGTATAAGCAAGGGTCATTTTAAATACAGAGAGCAATCAAGGGGTGAACAAATGTTTTCATAATGTAAATAAATGATAGTTTTGCGTCATGTACATAGATCGGTATTTGACATATTTTACGTAAAGCAGTAGGAAAACGGAAATGTAAACAGTTAATTTTCAGCAATTGTGGTCTAGTGGGAAAAACGTGATATAGAAGGAAATCAAGGGGTCAAAAAATGTTTTTATAATTTTAATAAATTAAAATATGGCGTAATCTACATAAATCGATATTTCACATATTTTGCGGAAAGCAGTAGGAAAACGTAAATGTAGACAGTTAATTTTCAGCCTTAGGGGGAAAAACGTGTGCCTCTCCACCCTTTGTTGGTACATCAGTAACATCAACAGAGGTTGTGCCATTGTGATTGAGCAAGGTAATCTGCACATTCCACCATTCCCAGGGGGCGTAAAGCCGTCGGTCCCGTGCCCCATGCGATGTTGGGCACGTTATAGACCAAAATTCCCCGGACAATGAGGTGAATGAATGACACTTTAGTAAAGTCAATGAAGCAATTTCCGTTGCGAATTGCCGATGATAAATACAACTGTATATGCTAATATCTAACTGTATGCGATTACATTGCGATTACATTGCGATTTTTCGAAATAATATACTGGTTACCGTTTGATATTAGCATATACAGTTGTATTTATCATCGGCAATTCGCAACGGAAATTGCTTCATTGACTTTTCTGACTCATTTAAGGTTGGAGAGTAAAATATAAACGGACACTCCGAAGGTAAGCCCATTTTGAGCAATTTTCTCCGTTATGTTTATCATCGACAGTTGTCGGTGGAAATTGCTTCATTACCATGCGATTACATTGCGATTTTTCGAAATAATATACTGGTTACCGTTTGATATTAGCATATACAGTTGTATTTATCATCGGCAATTCGCAACGGAAATTGCTTCATTGACTTTTCTGACTCATTTAAGGTTGGAGAGTAAAATATAAACGGACACTCCGAAGGTAAGCCCATTTTGAGCCATTTTCTCGGTTTTGTTTATCATCGACAGTTGTCGGTGGAAATTGCTTCATTACCATGCGATTACATTGCGATTTTTCGAAATAATATACTGGTTACAGTTAGATATTAGCATATACAGTTGTATTTATCATCGGCAATTCGCAACGGAAATTGCTTCATTGACTTTTCATACTCATTTAAGGTTGGAAAGTAAAATATAAACGGACACTCCGAAGGTAAGCCCATTTTGAGCCATTTTCTCGGTTTTGTTTATCATCGACAGTTGTCGGTGGAAATTGCTTCATTACCATGCGATTACATTGCGATTTTTCGAAATAATATACTGGTTACCGTTTGATATTAGCATATACAGTTGTATTTATCATCGGCAATTCGCAACGGAAATTGCTTCATTGACTTTTCATACTCATTTAAGGTTGGAGAGTAAAATATAAACGGACACTCCGAAGGTAAGCCCATTTTGAGCCATTTTCTCGGTTTTGTTTATCATCGACAGTTGTCGGTGGAAATTGCTTCATTACCATGCGATTACATTGCGATTTTTCGAAATAATATACTGGTTACCGTTTGATATTAGCATATACAGTTGTATTTATCATCGGCAATTCGCAACGGAAATTGCTTCATTGACTTTACTAAAGTGTCATTCATTCACCTCATTGTCCGGGGAATTTTGGTCTATAACGTGCCCAACATCGCATGGGGCACGGGACCGACGGCTTTACGCCCCCTGGGAATGGTGGAATGTGCAGATTACCTTGCTCAATCACAATGGCACAACCTCTGTTGATGTTACTGATGTACCAACAAAGGGTGGAGAGGCACACGTTTTTCCCCCTAAGGCTGAAAATTAACTGTCTACATTTACGTTTTCCTACTGCTTTCCGCAAAATATGTGAAATATCGATTTATGTAGATTACGCCATATTTTAATTTATTAAAATTATAAAAACATTTTTTGACCCCTTGATTTCCTTCTATATCACGTTTTTCCCACTAGACCACAATTGCTGAAAATTAACTGTTTACATTTCCGTTTTCCTACTGCTTTACGTAAAATATGTCAAATACCGATCTATGTACATGACGCAAAACTATCATTTATTTACATTATGAAAACATTTGTTCACCCCTTGATTGCTCTCTGTATTTAAAATGACCCTTGCTTATACGCATCTGGCAACAGTGCACATCGTCCCGCGTCCAGTTCACGTTCCGATCTCGCCCGAATTGTATGTTTACTAGAGAGGCACTTTAAACACAGGATTACCACATAATGTGTAATTCGAAAGCAGGCAAATTAATAAATAAATAAAATAAATGGAAAGATTTCAAGGGTAAGAGACTTTAAGCGCCAAATCACAGAAGAGATGCATAGATCCAAATAACCCTCACTAGAAAGTTGTCTGAACACAAGGGACATTTTGTATAGGTGTATGAATACACACACAAATTTGTCGCTACTTCTAATTTAGTTATTACTATTAATAAGAACATTCTTTAGAAGCCTGATTTTTATAACTTAATGTAAAAAAAGGCAATGCATATAAGGCAACTTATATTAATCTACTTGGAAGTAACTTGAACACATTACATTCAAATTTGGTTTAACTGTGCTAAAATAAATAACAGCAGGTCATTAAATCAAGTAAAATAATTAGAAGATTGAAAAGTTTTCCTTCTTTACTTACCAAAATGCTGACATTGTCTGATAAGCCAAGGTTGAAGATTTAGGTCTTTGAACGTTTTTGGTTGATTGGCCATCCTAATGAAATTCTACTTCTAGGAGTAAAAACGTGGTTTTCACTTAGTAAATTAGGCTGATTAAACTATAAAACAACACCAAACATTTAACCTGTAACTATTTGGTCAAGATGGTAGTTATTATAGTTGTATTATCTTTAATTTTAGCGTGATTAAAACAAGAACACATGGCGATGATGGTAGTAGTAAAGACTGAAACACTTGTCATGTCATTAGTTTGTTTTGATTTTACATACATAACCCCAAAAACTAAAATCTTCCAAGAGGGGATTATAAGTTTAGTGTGTTGGTCATAATTATATTATAATGTCATATTGTACTTTTCAGTGTTTCTCAATCCTCATCTTAGACCAGAGAGAACTTAGGACACGTAACAAGACCGGCGGAAGTGAAGCAATTTGGTACCAAACTCTCTCGACCAGTGGCGTAACCTTGGATTAGTCAATGGGTGCAGCACACAGAATAGTGATTTTCACTGTTCTTTTAAGTGCCTCTTGATTTAGTATACATGGAATAATAATGATAAAATTATGCTGGAATCAACCTATAAAAATTCGGGACGCAGCAAGTGCGTTATGGTAGTGAATTTTAATAAAAGAAAGGCACTTGCCGAGTTTCATCGAAATCGGTTTAATATTTTTTGAGTTATCGGTTGGATACATACATACACACACACACACACACACACACACACACACACATATATATATATATATATATATATATATATATATATATATATATATATATATATATATATATATATATATATTTATATATATATATATATATATATATATATATATATATATATATATATATATATATATATAAACATATAAAAATTGAATCTGACCCCGGATGTGGGTTCTAGGGGTCCTCAATCGCGCTCATTTGAAAAAAATGTTTGCAAGTCTCACCATCGATACCTCTCCATTAAGTGAATTGTTTTTAGTAAAAATTCACTAAAACGTGCATTAATAAAATACTGATATTAACCAAAGGAATTTAAGACAAATAGTACATTCAGAAACCATGGATATATAGATTACAAAATATATAATAAAAATTTAAATAAAACAGTATGCATCTGTATTAGATGAAATGAGAATACAGATGTTTTTTTAAGAATTTTACATTTCCTAATTTCTTTATACTTAAAGAAATCTCGGGACGCAGCAAGTGCGTTATGGTAGAGAATTTTTATTAAATGCTTCAAATTTGAATAACTCAATTATCATAAACTTAGAGAGTTGTATGTAGTAAGGTCTTTCCTAAGGCAAGATATCCACCAAATTTCATTAAAATAAGTTTGTAATTTTTGAAGAAAAAAATTTTTTTCAAAAAAAAATTAAAATTTGAATAACTCCATTTTCTATAAACTTAGAAAATTGAATTTTGGTACGTAGTAAGATCTCTTCCGAGGCAACATATACAATAAATTTCATTAAAACATTTTTATTACTTTCGGAGAAAAAAAATTTTTTCGAAAGAAAACTCAGAATTTTCCCGGAAAACCCCGTCCGATTTTTCTGGCTAACGAACTCATCCAAGCCATTAATGAAAGAAAGATTTGCCAAGTTTCATCGAAATCGGTTAATTATTTTTTGAGTTATCAGACGGATACATACATATATATATATATATATATATATATATATATATATATATATATATATATATATATATATATATATATATATATATATATATATATATATATATATATATATATATATATATATATATATATATATATATAAACATATAAAAATTGAAACTGACCCCGGATATGGGTTTTAGGGGTCCTAGTTCGCGCTCATTTGAAATTTTTTTTGCAAAGTCTCACCATCGATACCTCTCTATTAGTGAATTTTTTCAGACAATTTTCCATAGGAATGTGCCATATGTACGTTTTATTGATTGTTTGCAATTTAACCACCTACATCAAAGTGAAGAATTACCGAAACGAATTTTCTTCAACATCTCGACAAATAGTTTTTTCGAGGGAAACATCACATTCATAAACTTTAGACGATTTACTATAGGTATAAAGCATTTTTTTGTTATTCTTGGTTTATATAATATATAATATCTGATTTACATGTAAATGGAAAATCACTAAACAGTAACTTCTGTATTATTTTAAATAACATTTAGCTACCTGCATTCATGCCTCTATATATCTGCAACATTTTTTTCCTTTAATATAACTAATTAAGTATATAAACTAACATAACATTATTCCCACAACGTAACTTTTGAAGGGCACACCTACGCCTATGGAATATCGTGGCTGGACTTGATAAAGTGAAAATGTAATTAAATATTTCACATTGAAAATCACATATTTTCTGTTTGCATTTTCAAAAATAATAATGTGTAACTAATACAGTAAGTGAAGTGGGAACATTTTTTTTCCTATTTCAACAATTAAAGCATAAAAATGTAAGGAACGTTTTGAAAGTAATTAGGTTAATTTTATATCTTACCTGTGAAAAGTAATACCGGGCTCTTTTTTGTCACTGTGGCTATTTCAATTGAAGGCGGCACAATAAACCATTGTTATTAATACAAAATATTTACAATGTATTGCAAAAAACACTAAATATACCTACTTAAAACTCTGTAACCATTCGCTTTGTTTGGCTCCACAGCATAAAATTGCTTTACGATTCGGACACACTTCGCCTACACGCGTTAAATCTCGTGTTACGTGTCCTAAGTTCTTTCTGGTCTAAGATCCTCATACTATCGAGGACAGGTAGCAATAACAATAGATAAAGTACTTTATCTATGCCTATAGATTATGGAAAAGTGTCTATGTCTATAACCTAGAAAGATAAAAAACAAAATACGTAAATATTAAGATAAGGATAAGACTTGAAAATTAAAATTTGTGATAGTTCAAGCTTAAAAATTTTATAACGGAAATACAAGCTATTAAAAACGGGTAATGAAAAAGTCAATAATAAGATACCCATTTTAAGTGTTATCCTACAAATCAAAGGGATCAGGGCTTATTTTTTAAATTTCTGGATACTTTTTAGCTTTGTATATTAATTTAAAAAAATTGTTTTTTTCTTCTCATATACAGGTTACCTTTGCAAAACTATTTAGATTCTAGAAATAACCTTTAATCTTTTATTCTCAAGGAAATGGAAGAAGATGATGAGTTTCTTCATATGTATTTCTCCCATGTTTCTGAGTTGTGTTTTGATAAAGCAAAAGAGCATATTGTAAGTAACTTTATTAAATGATTACTTACTTCAGCATATACTTAGCTGGATGGTGCACAATGTTTATCAATACCTTAACTATCATTTTAGGAAAAAGAGAGAGAGACTTGCACAGTACGAACCACCTCTTGGATGACATTTTTGAATCTTTTACAACAACTGGCATTAGCAGAAAAGAGTTATATTGATCTAGGCTTTCTACAGACCAGAACTAAAGGATTTTTACGAAAAGATGCAAGTAGCTGAAATTTATATTAAAAAATATTAGAATCAAACATAATATTAGGAGTCTGTTTTGTTTTAAAACTTCTATAGCCATGTTGATAACTTTGATTTAGTAAACCTAATAAACTTTAATGTTTTTCAGAATGCGCTGAGCTATCAGATCCATATTTGATGATAAAAACACACTATGATATCTCAGTACATTCTGAGAAACATTTAAGTTTATTAGGTTTACTAAATCAATATGACAATATAAGCTTTAAAACAAAACAGATGCCTAATATTTCTTTGCATTCACCCAACAATTTTAAAGAAAGCTATACCATAATCGAAGTAAAGTCATGACTTCACATGCACAGACCCATTTTGTAAATCCAGTATCCTAAAAACGTATGTTGCACTTCTTCAATAGTTTCTGTGTGGGTTATGTAGTAAGATGACCACATTACTTAACCAGAAAAAACACATCTTACTAAAAACAACAATTTTAGTTGCTTTAACTTAAAAAAAACTTTCTGCAAATGTTCTTTGGGAGAATGCTTGCAAAATGCTTTTTTACTATATCTTTGTTTTGTATCTTTACAGAATTCTTTGAAGTCTACATATGAAGCTTTAAAAAATGATTTTAGAAAACTGGGTGACCAAAGTAAGCCACTTCAAGATAAGAGAGTTGTCAATTATTGCCAGAACATATTTCAGTTTATTACTGCTCGTCTTAATTTGGCTGAGATGTATCCTTTTTAACTGACGGCAAAAAAGAAGGTTTTCAATTTCACACACGTTTTTAGTGATTTTTTGAGAAAAATTAGCCAATGAGTAGATCCGGCTTTTGAATTTTGTTTTTTTTGTACAGGGTGTTCCAATATCTCCTTTATTAGTCAATAATAAAAAAAGGTTTGGAACAAAAGTTGCAGGTACTAACGTTAGCTACAAATTAAAATTATTTTTGCATATTGGATAAGTCGGATATAACCCAAACTTCACTTTTTTTAAATGGGAGACTGTATATTGTTTTATTTTTGAATTCCTCTTCTTTTGCCGATTTATGCAGTGTATAGTTGTTGGGGTCTGCGGAGTCGTTCAAAAGTTGCTGCCACTTTTCTGAAACATCAGAGGCACACTTGAAGGCCTGTATATTAGGCGGGCCCTATATTGGGAAAAGTGGCATACTGTACTGCATATTTACCTTGCCAAAGCTGAAGTTTATAGGACAATATTTTCCGGTGCGCCAAGACACTCAAAGTTTCAGATATTAATGTAATTTCATAAATTTCTAAACTTGCAGCTCTTCGCTGGTTTTTTGGTGAAACAACCCAGAGCTCACCACGAGGAGGTGGCTGCAAGTCGAGCTTAATATTAGGTACTTTAAATTTTCTTACATTGGCTTGGGGGTGGTTTGTTCTACATTTTAAAATATGTCGCAAGCCTAGTTCGCTAATGTGCAAACGCTCGTCTTTAAGCACACATAAAATGATGTTTTCTGGGTGTGCGAAATAGCCGTTGACCTGAATAATTTTGTCAACGATCTGCCTTAAATGTGGGGGTAGGTATCGAGATCTCTGAATTAAATTAAATAAATGCAGCGAACTGTACTTCATATCTGGTTTTAGCTTAATAGAAAACCAGATTGTTACATACACTTTTAATATATAAGTTGTTAAAATTTTCAATTCTTCAGATGGATTTCTAGTTTCAATGTATAAGCGCAGAATCCTGTTGGCAGTTGTCAGCCATCTTGAATGTGCCAACTGTCCAGATTGCTTCTGAGCTAAACTTTATGAAATAACATTATTTGATATTGCAACACTTATCTCTAAAAATATTTTTGGTCCGTGCTAAAAATGTTAGGATCTACTTCTGGAACTACTATGTTAATCTTTCTAAATGAAATAATTGGTAGTTCTTCCCAAGATTGCAACTGCTTGCCAATTACTCTAATATATCCAGTTGGCCCAGTTGTTTCTCCATCCAAGTGTTTAATTAGGTGGCCAAGTGGTAATTCATTACCGTGCAGCAGCCAAATTATCCACTGTAAGGGTTTTCCAGTTTCCACTTCTAGATTATGAATAATGCCCTTGTGAATTCCTGTATTGACAGCTGTTTTATCACATCCTATTGCGACTAAGTCAGACAAGTCCATTTGCTTTTGGAGAAATTAAAGCATATTTGTTGTAATGTTTTTTGCTGTACCTGAGGAAACTTCAAAATGGCCAAAATATTTTGAACCTGTTTCTGAAATGAGTGCAATGTGCTCTTCGACAATTGTTTTTCAATGGAAAGTGTCTCCTTCTTTTGTTTGAACTTGAGTCTTATCGTTCCTGCCGTCGAAATATATAGCATAAAAACGGTTATTATCAACATTGTGTTGTTCCTTTATTGTTTTTCGTGCTCGCTTACCTTCTCGTCTAATTTTGCTGTGAATGATTATTTTACTTTTTTCTTCTTTTGAAATTAGTCCAACATCTTTTAGGATGGCGTTAGCTATTATCGCAGCTGACCTGTCTGAAATCCCCATACGATCACAGGCTTGGGCTAAGCTCGGTAGAGTTAATCTCATCTGCGAAGTGCCTGGAATTGCCTGACAGGTTCTGACATTATCCACTTTATTAACAAAATCTGGCACCGGTAAACAACAAGCGATCGCCTTCAAATTTTAAAGTGGTTATTAACCTGTTATTACGCCTCTTTTCCGCATACAAGAGTTTAAAATTTTATTGTGTGTGTTTTGTTTCTTTAACGTCGGTCTATTTCCGCGACTATCCTGGAAACTTTTGCCGAACCCCTGCCTTTCTGTAAAGAGGGTAGGGATCTTTAACGTGCCCAACATCGCATGGACCGACGGCTTTACGCCCCCTCCGAAGGGCGGAACGTGCAGACATTCAACTTGCTCAAATACAATGCCAGAACCTCGGTTGATCTTAATATTACAGTTTGTACTGAAAAAGTGAAAGGAGTGCCCTGGGATTGAACCCAGTACCGTTCGGTTCAGAGGCACACGTTCTTACCCCTGAACCATCGAGGTTCTTTTAAAATTTTAAAAGTTGTTATTTTCGCTCCACCCTACTGTATATACAGTAATATGTCAGCATGCAACACTCGATCATGCCAAAAGTCTGAAAAAGTGTTCTTCTTTCAACTTCATTCAATAGAGAAAGAATTCCTTGAAAACACTTTACAGGGTCAGTAAAAACACTGGAGTTAAGTTTTCTCGAGAAATTCAAATGGAAGACTCTGTATATTATAATCATTTTCGATACATCAACAAATGTTCTTTCAGTTTCATGAAGTATTCCCTATACCTATAATCAGTATTTACTGAGATATTGGGTGTCTTTTTTTAAGAAAAAAGGTAGGTTTGTACACAGTAATAAATTACACTTGTATACAGTTTCCTGTCTAGATTCATCTCGGTTTGATTATTAATCGTCTGTTGGGGCATAAGAAGAATTATATTAAGATTTACAGTCACTACTTCTCAAAACCTAGTACTTATTGCAACCTCGTTTATTATTTCAGGAAACTTGCAAATGTCGGCTTGTTTCAACTGTGACATATTCTTTAAAGAATGTATTGTTACCAATATACAAAAAGATGGAGAAAAAATATTCGTAAAATAAAAATAATAACTGGAAAGAAAATTTTAATGGAAAAATTTAAATTAAAGACTATTCAATTTAGTGATATTGAAATAAAACTTAAAGCTGAAATTATAATGTATCAAATCACGAAAAATTGTGAAAACAATGATATAACAACTACACGAAAACAGTGAAAACTAAGTGTTCGAAATAACCACCATTTTGTTCAGCACATAAGTTTTAGTGAGTTTCAAAAGAATAGTTAGCGTCTCGTAATACACTTAAATTAATATTATCAAATACACCACGGATTCTTTCCTTTATATCTTCTTTTGTCGACGGTTTTGTGTGATAAACTAAATTTTTTACATAACCCCATAAGAAATAAGTCCATTGTTGTTAGATCAGGTGACCTACGCGGCTATGCGTTCAGCCCTCCTCTCCCAATCCAGCGTTCTGGAAAATGTTGGTTAAGAAAAGCATGAATTTTTGCTGTATGATGAACTGGGGCACTGTCATGGATAAACCTCTAATGATCACGTATGCTAACAGGCAGTTGGTCTAATAATGGTCCAGCCGTTCCTCAAAGAAATGCGGGCCGATGACAAAATTTCCAATAATTCCACCCTAGACTTAAGAGACCACCTATTTAACTAGTCATGTGAGTAAAGTGAGTGTTTTCAGTAGAATAGAAGTGAAAGTTATGTCTGTTGACATGTCCATTCTTATCATATGTTTCATCAGTGAACAATACAAAGTTGAAGAATCTTGTATCTCTTTGGATTTGTTGCTGTGCCCAGTGACAAAATTATAGTTGCCTTTGATGATCATCATTGTAA
Organism: Tillus elongatus; assembly: GCA_964006375.1. Lineage (NCBI taxonomy): Eukaryota > Metazoa > Arthropoda > Insecta > Coleoptera > Cleridae > Tillus > Tillus elongatus. The sequence continues at coordinate 129,598,751 of OZ023267.1, forward strand.
GGTTCTTGGAGGAGTTGAATGTGGTATGGGTGAAATTTGTTATGTAAAATTCATAAAACAGAGGTCTTACTGATACCAAGTTCCTTTGCTATTTTTCTTGAGCTAATATGAGGGTCTTCTATCACTTTCATTTTACTATCAACTCTTTCTCTTTATTCAAAACAGGCTTCACTCAGTCTTCTTGTATCCTGTGTTCCCTGTTTCGTCAAAACGTCGCATCAGTCTTTTAAGAACGCTTCTGTGGTTGTCTTCTATTGGGATATTTGTCATGATAGATTCTTGTCGTGAGATGTAGTAGTAGTAGTAGTAGTAGTAGTAGCAGCAGTGGTGGGGAGGCCAACGCCAAGCAAGTAGGCCACAATGGGCCCTTTTTGTCAACCCTAGCAACCCCGCTCTACTCTTCCTCGGTTCCGTCACCAAACCACTTCGACCTCTAAATGAAAGCCGTGGCGGTCTTCAATTGGATGGTACTTACCTGATTCCTCTGCAGAGTCCTCGATCCGAACATTTCTGCTCGAAGACTCTCAAAGGCCTCGCATTCACACAGGTAGTGGTAGGACGTTTCTTCATCCTCGCCGCATCCCTGGCAAATGGGCTCTCTCTCTACCCCTATCAATGTGAGGTGTCTTCTAAGGGCGCAGTGGCCTGTCAGCACCCCAAGGATGCGGCGAAGCGTAGGTTGACTCCTACCGAGTAGCCAGACAGCTTTATCTCTGTCCGGCCCCGCCACGAAGTCCCTCACCTGCCTGCAGCCACCAACCGACCCCCAGTGCCTCTCTATTGCTTCCTCGGTCCACCTGTCTAAGGTGACGATTCTAGCCGCGCAGACTGCCCGGAGGACCGCCTGGCTATCCGAGCAAATATACACACATTTCTCGGGGCTCCCCCTCACATCCTGTCTATTGGCCACAGACAGGATAGCGTACACCTCTGTTTTGAATGCCGTGGTACATGCGCCAAAAGCAAAGCTCTCGCGTACCCCCAGGCCTTCAATGTATATTCCCGCCCCGGAGGATTGTTGATCCTCCAGCCGCGATCCGTCAGTTAAACAGACCAAGCTTGCGGGCTGGAATGCAACCTCATTTTCCCTTCACTGATCCCTACTGGGGATCCTGAGGGTATATGGCCTCGTCAACCTAATATTGTCCTCGGCATCCCGTCCCTTGATGGCGGAAATCGGAATTTCCTTTTCCACCTCCTTGGCAACTCTTGCATGCCTTATTACTGCTCCCTCTCCGCACCAGTTTCCAGAGTCTCGCATTCTAAGATGCGACACCATAGCCTTCCTTTTGATACAGATGGGAAGCGGTGGCAACATCAACAAGACCTCTAGCGCGGCTGAGGGTGTCGTCCTCATAGCGCCTGTGATACCCAGGATTGCCAGCCTTTGGAGTTTGGCCAGCTTCCTGCTGGTAGTCTGGTTCACACCACACCACCAGACCAACGCCCCATAGAGGATTCTCGGCCTGACGATCACAGTGTAAATCCAGTGAAGGATCCGAGGATTAAGTCCCCAGGTCCTCCCTATCACTCGACGCAACTGCCAGAAGGTCGCTACTCCCTTCCTCACTACTCGTTCTATTTGCGACCCCCATGTTAATTTGGAGTCCAGGATCACCCCCAGATATTTGACCTCCCACACTAAAGCTAAGCCAGCAGCCAGTCCGCATTCGGGACTGTCCACTGGCCCGGTTCGGCAGCCTCCGTGATGGCTCCACCGCCCGCAAGGTGAACTACGGCGAGATGACGCAGGGTCTCCTCACCGGTGCTTGTCCAGCTCCCATCCCTTTTCCTTAAAGATCCTACATTACTACCTAGCTCCTGTCGCGAGATAGATGGACCCATAATAAACAGTTTTTTTTACTTGACCGTAACACAAATCGTATCAATCATTTCTTGTCAAGAGAAATGCATTTTACGTCTTGTGGGAAAATAACTACTCGATAGTTTAAGTTAATGTTTGACAAGTAAGTCAATACATTGTTTATTTTGCATAGTTACGATATAATACATGAACTTGTTCCTGTGTATAAATGTACCTTTTTTCTTAAAAAAACACCCAATATCTCAGTAAATACTGGTTTTAGATGTAGGGGATACTTCATAAAACTGAAAGAACTTTTGTTGATGTGTTGAAATTGATTATAATATACAGGTGTTCCATTTAAATTTCTCGAGAAAACTTGACTCCAGTGTCTTTACTCACCCTCTATACTGTTTTTGAAAAATTCTTACTGTATTGATTGAAGTTGAAAGAAGAACACTTTTTCAGATTTTTTGCATGATAGAGTGTTGTGTGCTAATATATTAATGAAGATACAGACCGTCCAATGTGCCTCTGATGTTTTATAAAAGTGGCCATAACTTTTGAACGACTCTGTATAGACCCCCACAACCATACACTGGATGAGTCAGCAAAACAAGAGGAATTCAAAAATGAAATAATATACAAGCTGTACCATTGAAAAAAGGTGAAGTTTGGGTTGTATCTAACTTATGTAACACCTGTATATGCCAAAATAATTTTAGTTTGTAACTAACGTTAGTACCTGCAACTTTTGTTCCAATTTTTTTTTTAATTATTGAATGCTAGAGGAGATATTGAACTTGAACGAACTGTTGGACCACCCTGTATGTATCACCATTGACAACTCAAAAAATAATAGGCCGATATTGATAAAATTGGGAAGTACCTTCTTTTTGTAATTGGCTTGGATAAGCTTGTTATCCAGGAAAATAGGACCACCCAATGAAAACCATTAAGGTGAAGAAATTTATAAGAGATTAAAAGAGAAAAACAAAATGGAAACTACTCAGTTGATCAATTCTTGAAAAATTGAATTTGAAACTATACAAAAGGTTCGATAGGCAGAAACTAACTAACGAACTAACAAACTTTCTGCCTATTGAACCTTTCAGAAGTTTATGGGTACAGAAATACGAATATTTTGTTTATGGTCAAGTTTGACCCTAAATTCATTTCATGAGAATGTATTTCTAAGGAGAGTAGGTTATCACAGCTATGTGGAAGTTAGGATTCAATTTGCAGTACTATTTTCTAAAAAAAGGCAAGTTTTCATGAAAGATTCATGTAATTTTTTTTAATCAAAAAGCTCTGTGAATAATTATATCTTGGCAGATGCAGTTTTTGTAAATTGCTTAAATAGTTTTGTTGGCCAAGAAACTGACCAGTTTTTTTGAAACAAAATTAAGTTTATTTTCGAAAAAAAGTTGTACTTTTTCAAACAATAATAGTTTCTACTATATAGGTTATACTATCAAACAAATTTGACGCCTTTCATTGTAAACGAAATATATATGACATTAAAAACATTTTCATGAAAACTCGCTACCATAATGCACATGCTGCGTCCATACCTTTTTATTTATTAACATATATACAAAACTAAATAGAACAAAATTAAACTTAAATGTAAGTTAAGTACAAAATCGCTTCTTAACTTGTCTTTATGTAAACAAATCCTTAACTATTTTGAAGATATGAAAAGATGTACTCGATAGGAATAACCAAACAGATAAAATACAACGAAATGCTAATTCAGATAGAATCCGTTATGCAAACTCATATCCTAAGTTTCACAGATATAAGTATGACACCGATGAAGGCCGTTTTCACCATGGAAACCGAAGTTTTAGAAAACCTGTTCAGGGCTTTAACGGAACTTCAAAAATTACAGTTTTTACCATCTTTAGCCTTAATTCATGGAGCCCACACTAGACTTCAGGCCTGGGAAACCAAAATGCATAATCGTGAGGTAAACCTTAACTTGTTTTAAATAAATATTTAGTATTTTTACGATAAGAGTGGAATTACGTCACGAAGAGAAGCAGTGCAACATTTCCAGTTGTCAAATATCTCTGAGTATGCCTGTATTTTAAAAGCAAACCTTTTTAGTGGACCATTTTAGTAAATTTATATTGATTTAACTTCCAAACATCATCATGTGCGAACAATTTGTCATAATTTTTTTGTGTTCGGAAGAAGTAATTAGAAAGTGTGTAGACATTTATTTATGTTTGCTAACAGTATATATTATTTTGTTAGACATAAAGTGCTTACTTAAATATATTTCAATGATAATAAATCCTTTCAGGGTACCCAGCGACCTGGAAAACTCATGGAATTTGAAATACCCCCTAAAGTGTCAGGGAAATGTGCGATTTTGCTCCAATGTCATGGCAATTATTCAGTAGACCTGGAAATTATATATTTTTAAAATTCCATCACTAGCAGATTCATTGTTATGTTGATTTCATATATATTGTATGAATTTCTTTCACGTAAATATTTTTCTACTATGGCTGTCGTTTGGTATATTAATTGACACTGCCAATGAACATTGCGCATGTCACATGTGCCGATATAAATATACCGTCTTCTTCATCTCAAACATGTCTCATTCTTTCATCTCTAGGCAGATGGTAGTGGACTTTTCCTTTACGTGATAGTAAAGGATTTTTTCACGCACGAGGAGGTACCACCCCTTACATCAAGGACTGGTGAAGTCCCAACGGACGTTTCTGGTTCTGGTGTAGAAGTCGGTTTTACTTATAAACAAAAATGATAATGGCTTCTCCTTGTACAAAAGATTCTGGAGATAAAATACCCCTCCATTCGGATCTCCGGGAGAGAGGAGTGCAGGGGGCGCCGGCATCAAGATTTAACATATCCTTCTCGAATATATGTGGCCTAAATCCTAAGCTGAACTCCGTCCACCATTTCCTCCAGGGTAATAGGCCCCAACTCCTCTTCCTCACCGAAACCCAAATCAGTGCCAAAACGGCCACTAATCACCTCAATTTCCCGGGGTATGAGCTCCTTACTTCCTTCAGATTGCATGGAGGCGTGTGCACATACGTCCGTAGCACTCTACCCTGCACCAGACTCCCCAATTTAGAAGCTCGAAGAAAAGACATACTTTGGATGAAACTCTCTCTCAGGGCTGCAACTTAATTCATCTGTTGCATTTACTGGTCACCTTCCGACAACAACTTTGTCCAGCTCTTCGACTGCCTTTCTGAAAAAAACGACCATCTGATTTCTGAATATCCTTCCTCTGAGGTCACTATTCTTGGTGCCTTCAATGTCCATAATAAGGAATGACTAGGATCTTCAAAAACTGATCCACAAGGGGGAGCAGCGGAGGCCTTTGCAGTCAGCAATTCTTTAGCCAATATGGTTCAGCAACCTACTTACTTTCCTCGCATCCCAACACACAGCTCAGATCCCTTGGATCTCCTTCTTACTACAAAACCTGAATGCTATAAGACATCAGTCACCACCCCTCTTGGCCGCTCAGACCACGGCGTGATCACTGCTTCCTGCGCTATGCAACCCGAGGTCACACAATCATCACACCCACGTATCGTTTGGCACTACAACTCCGCGAACTGGGAAGAAATGCGGGATTACTTTTCCTCATTTCCATGGGCGTCTGTCTGCTTCTCTCATCCTGACCCCTCTGATATCTCACAAAATGTCACCAAAATTATCCAAGCTGGCATGGAAGGAATTATTTATTCCACGTACACAGAAAACCTCTTCAGCCATTCAAAAGCCCTGGTTCTCTAAATCCTGTGACAAGGTCAGACTTGAAAAGGTCAAAGCTCACAAAACGCTTCTACACAATCCCAGTCAAGAAAACCGTTAAGCCTTTAACGACGCAAGAAACCGCTATATCCACATTCTTTCTGAGGCAAAAAACTCATTTAATTACCACATCAAAAACAAAGTCCTCTCAACCTTCCACGGCAGCAAACCCTTCTGGACTCTTGCTAAATCTATTGGGAATAATTTCCGCAAGAGCACGTTCCCACCCCTTGTTTCAGGGGAAGAAATTCTTTCTACCGCCCTGGGCAAGGCTGAACTTTTTGCCTCATTCTTCGCCGGCAATTCTACTCTCAACCCACCTCCAAATGTTCAACCACCAACAAAACCCAATGTCACGCATAAAATGACGGATATCATTTTCAAAACTAAAAAGGTACGAAAGATGCTCGCTTTTCTTAATAACAGGAAAGCCTCTGGCCTTGACGAGATCCCAGCAATTGTTCTCAAAAAATGCGCACCAGAACTTGCTCCTGTCCTGACTCGTCTGTTTCAGACATATTACAATAGAGGCATATTCCCTAGTAACTGGAAAACTGCTCGAGTACAACCCGTCCTCAAGAAAGGATCCAAAGCGCTTCCTAGCAACTACAGGCCTATTTCTCTCCTTTCAGTCGTCTCTAAAGTGATGGAAAACTATATAAACACCGAATTACTAAAATTTCTTAAAACACAGTCTAATTCACGACAGGCAGTATGGATTCCGTCAGCGCAGATCAACTGCCAACGTCCTTTCCTTTGTCACCTATTCTTGGAACAAGTCTATGGAACTACATGGTGAATCCCAGATTGTCGCTCTAGACATATCCAAAGCATTCGACCAGGTCTGGCACGCAGCGTTGCTTAATAAACTTGCAGCCTATGGCCTACCACCAAAACTCTGTACCTGGACAGCAAATTTTTTCTCCAACCGGAGCATTTCTGTTGTCGTGGATCGCCATTCCTCTAAACTGCATCCAATTAATGCAGGAGTCCCTCAAGGTCCAGCTTTAGCCCCTACTTTGTTTCTTCTCCGCATCAATGACCTCCTCTGTAGCACATCCAACCCAATTCACAGTTACGCGGACGACAGCACCCTCCACTCAAATATACAATATTCTAAGCCTGTCTCTTTAGCCCAATTAGATGAGGATCGCAGACTCATGGAGGGTTCTGTCTCTGTGGATCTCCAAAAAATATTGGACTGGGAAAGTAGAAATCTTGTACAATTCAACTCCATCAAATCTCAGTCTTGCCTTCTATCTCATAAGAGATACACCAGCCCTAGACCCATCACAATGAACAACCAAGTTATTCAAAGTAATGAGTCCTCTTCTCTTGTTGGCATTTCTGTGGATCGAAATTTCAATTGGCACCAACATGTCACATCAATTGCAGAAGCGACTGCTAAGAAATTAGGTTTCCTTCCTCTTCCGGACTCGCATATACTTTTCACCAGCTAATCTCTATACCTTATATACTTCAGAAATAAGACCAAACCTCGAATACTGCTCCCACATCTGGGTCACCGCTGCCGCTTCTACGCTCTCTATCCTGGTATCCATTCAGAAGAGAGCTATATGTCTCATCGGTGACCCTACCCTCACCCAAAGGCTGCCATCCCTTGCCCACCGACGTGCCGTTGGTGACCCCCCCCCTCTCTCTCTCTCTTTTACAGATATCTGCACCGGCACTGCTCGGAGGAGCTTTCTTCCATAGTTCCTCCACCTGCTGCCCCCAACAGATCTACCAGGGGAACAGAGCGAATGCACCCTTTTACTGTCCAGGTCACTAGACATAGAACATCTTGTTATGCCGGCTATTTTGTCCCGAGGAGTTCCAAGTTGTGGAATTCCTTGCCCGGCACACGTTTTTCCTTCTCCTCCGAACCTCCAAACCTTCAAGTCCAGAATTAACAAGTTGCCTCTTTTCTCTTTGTCGACACCCACAGTACGATACTATTTGGGCTGTGAGCCCTCGTGATGTGTTGTTGAACTTAAAAAAAAATACATATGTCATTGGCAAATTGCAATGTTTTTATGTTTATGTTCAATGTTATGTCTTGTGTGTATATTAGGTATAGAATAAGACTCTGGATGCTGCCTTGTGGTATTCCTCTTGATATGGTTCTGGGTCCAATAGCTTCCCCATTTTCCAATAAATATACTTTCCATTATTATAGGGTTTTATAATTTTACGGGAATTTTTTTTATGGATTGATCCTATTGCTTGCATTTTTTTGTTTAAAATACCTAAGATAATGTTATCGTACACACTTTCTATATCTATAAATGCTGGTACCGTGGATTTTCTGTTGGTAAATTATATGTTTATATCCGTAACAATTTGTGTTGTTAATATTTGAAAACGGATTTGTATTAGATATTAGACATAACCTGCTTACTCATAATAATATTTTTTTTCGTTGACAGACTTGGAAGATAGGTTTCTTAAAAAACAGTCCATATCCAGGATTATATCAGTGGTTACAAAAATTCAAAGGTACTGTTCTCAGCAAATTCAGCCTATATTTCCATGAGACACTGGCGCAACAAACTACACCACTAGACATGAGACAGCTGTGTTCCAAGTTGTATCATGATTTGTATCAAAAGTAAGTAGAACATTTCTGCATGTATAGTGTTTGGAATACTTAGTGAGTAGTGGACGTGCCGCCACCTAGTTGCGGAAGCAAATAGTATGTTGTCACGCCAGCTCCAAATAACACAAAGTGTTAAAAAAATATAGAGACTGGACACAACTAACTAACAATTTAGAAAATTGTCAGCCCTGGCCCATTTCTAACCCAATATAGGGACAAAGTATGTAAGACTAGATGCATTCTCGCAACAATTAGAACCATAGACCGGTTTCGCTCTCATTAGAGCTCTTCACTAGGGCATACTAATTGTAGCAAAAATGCACCAAAAGTAATACAGCTATAGTATAGCCAGTCTTTGTGTTATTTGGAGCTGGCGTGGCAACATACTACTTGGTTCCGCAACTAGGTGGCGGCACGTCCACCACTCACTTAGTGTTGAAAGGCTGGCTATACTATAGCCGTATTACTTTTGGTGCATTTTTGCTACAATTAGTATGCCGTACTGAAGAGCTCTAATGAGAGCGAAACCGGTCTACGGTTCTAATTGTTGCGAGAATGCATCTAGTCTTAGTTTGGAACATGTAATATCTTTGACATGGTGAGCTTTGAAATGTAGCTCTTGAAACAATTGCATGTAATGTTATTTTTCTATCAAATAAAGTACTGTGTTAGCAGTAGCGGCTCGTTCCTTAATGCATTGCGGGTGCGCAAGAAAAAAAGTTCGGGGCGCAGCAAGTGCCTTATGGTAGTGAATTTTTATTAAATGCTTCAAATTTAAATAAATCAAGTTTCTACGAACTTGGAAAGTTGAATTTTTGTGTATAGTAGGGTCTTACCCAGGGCAACATATCCACCAAATTTCATCAAAATAACGTTGTAATTTACGGAGAAAAAAATTATGTTCAAAAGAAAACTCAAAATTTGAATAACTCAATTGTCTGAAAATGTAGAAAGTTGAATTTTAGTCTGTAGTAAGGTCTTTTACAAGGCAACATATCCACCAAATTTCATTAAAATACCTTTCTAATTTTCGGAGAAAAAGATTTTTTTGAAACAAAACTCAACATTTTCCCGGATAACGTTATTCGATTTTCCTGACTAACGAACTCATCCAAGCCATTAATAAAAGAAAGGCACTTGCCGAGTTTTATCGAAATCAGTTGCTTATTTTTTGAGTTGTCGGTTGGATATATATATATATATATATATATATATATATATATATATATATATATATATATATATATATATATATAACGAATTTGCTGTGTCCATACTTTTCATATTATTAAAACATTAAAAATGTTATATGTTTATCTTTTTAGGATAGTGAATTTCTCTCGAAAGCACGACGCAGCATACGTCATAATAATGTCAGATAATCAAGTTAACTTTGACACTGCTGGATATGACAGCTTTCCCATTATTGTATCCTACCCTCCCGTAAGTATTTTTTTCCTTTATTTTTAGTTTACATTTTCATTTTAATATTACATTTAATTTATTAATTAAATTTAAAAATTTAATCATCAATTGGCAATGATTGAATTAAAAATAAGTTTATGCAGATTTAAAAACAATGAATCATAAAGAGCATATAAACATGATTCTCAGAGATCCGCAGAAAGCTTTTTATTCGAGAATTATTATGCTAGAAATCACAATTTCGCATATGCGCAAATCATAATTCTTAATGATGAAAGCGTATGAATCAAATTAAGATTTGCTGTTTTTAAATGTTTCATGTCCATTCGATTGTAGAGGAAAAGTCTTGTTGATTGCGCTGTATTTTCAAGCTTATAAAAAAATCCATCCATGTTAAAATAAAAACTATATAGATTATTTGTTTATGATTTTAGTGAATTTTCGCAGACAAAAATTCACCAATGGGGAGATCCCGACTTTTGAAATATATATACTATACAAGGAGAATGGTTAAGGGCAAGGCTGCAAGGAGACAACTGCATACATGTGTTTCAAGCTTATTAGCTATCATCAGTACGGTATAGCCAGATGAAGATGGGAACACTCTGGATGAAGAAGCAAAAATACACGGAGTCACAACAGGTGACCAGTGCACATTTGCAGCGACATTCGGAAGACCCTCATGGGCTCCGGATGCTCACACAGGTGATTTCTTTGCCTCCGTGGCGATTTTGGTTGTTGCCCTCGAATTGAGGGTCTTCCGAATGTTGCTGCAAATGTGCACTGGTTGCCTGTTGTGACTCCGTATATTTTTGCTTCTTCATCCAGGGTGTTCCCATCATCACCTGGCTATACCGTACTGATGATAGCTAATAAGCTTGAAACACGTGTATGCGGTTGTCTACTTGCGGCCTTGCCCTTAACTTTTCTCCTATATATATATATATATATATATATATATATATATATATATATATATATATATATATATATATATATATATATATATATATATATATATATATATATATATATATATATATATATATATATATATAGGGTGATTCACGTAGCCCATTTGTTTGAAAATTTTTGATTTCCAGAAATCGTATCATTATGAAATTTGACAGCCGGTCAGAATCGACTGCTGCAAGTCTAAATGAAATATTTACAAAATGGTGGCACTTCCGCAAATACGGGAAAACGGCGACATCTTTGTTTCTTAAAATAGGAATACCCCATTTTGATTCCATGCCTGGATTCTACATTAAATTTTGAGTTCAGAACGTCCCAGTTGTTAACACTTATCTGTCATAGTTTTTGACATATGTCACATTTTTCGGAAAAAATTTAAGTTGCAGAGGTCCATTAAGAAATTCATAAGTCCTGAACCATTGAAAATAAATAGTTGATAATTTTTTATTCGGTTGACAAGGATTTGGCCCATATTTTGCATCATTACCGATACTTGTGTTGTGTTTCATGCGCCTACTGCGATTTTTCAAAGTTGACAATCAGAAAATGTCAAAAACTTCATTTTTTTCAAATGGCCCCTACCAATTCTGATACTAGAAATCAATGTGAAATTAAATTTAAGAGCAACTTTTATTAAGTAAGTAAGTAAGTACAATATTTATTTGCAATAAGAAAAAACATTACAAATAGTGTCAGCAGGTATGTGCCTGTATAAAAAATAACAAATAAGCCACATGCAAAATAAGGATATCACCGGTTATGAGCAAGTATACATAAAAACTCAAACATAAAAACTACAATCAGATAATCAAAGGTTAAATATAAATATAAAACGAAACATGAAACACAAACACCAAATATTCAAAATCAGGAATGACAACTAACAAAAGACAAGTGAGTACCGTACTCACAAATTAAAATATTCGTCCAGTGAATAAATTGTTACTTTCAGCAAATATTGCTTTATCTCTCTCTTAAAAGCCTTGATGTCCAAATTCTTATAAGAAATAGGAAGCTTGTTATAGAGTCTAGGGTTAGGTACTAACCTAACCTAACCTAAAGAGTCTAGCTCCAATATAGTCAATTCCCTGTTGTGTCCGCTTCAATCGATGCAAAGGTGTTTGCCACGCCTTCCTATTTCTTGTGTTGTAGTCATGGTACACATCATTTGTTCTAAAGTCACTTATATGTTGATGCATGTATATCAAACAGTTATACACAAACAAAAATGTAACAGTCACTATTCCAAGTTCCCTAAATGAATCCCTACATGAATCAAGCCAATCGAGCCCACACAACACTCTCACCGCCCTCTTCCGTAGAACAAAAACACCATGAGCTTCCACAGAATTTCCCCAGAACACAATCCCATAGTTTAAAGCACTGTGAAAATTTTCAAAGTAGGCTGACCTCGCTGGCTGCAGACTCACCGTATTCTTGACGACCCTTATGGAATAAATGGCGCATTTCAAATCGCGGTCCATATATATGCCGAGAAACTTTATACTCTTGGGTGGTACTTCATTAAAAATCATGGTCTGTGTTTTGTCATCATTCAATTTCAATCTGTTTGATGTCATCCAACGTTTTGCATCAGCCATGGTGTTCCGACATTTATCAACAATATTTTCCGCCGTTGTGTCCCTCAAAACAAAAGTTGTATCGTCCGCGTACAGATATGAACTACAGCATGGTAAGTTTGCAACTAGGTCATTCATATATATATATATATATATATATATATATATATATATATATATATATATATATATATATATATATATATATATATATATATATATATATATATATATATACACACACACATATATATATATATATATATATATATATATATATATATATATATATATATATATATATATATATATATATATATATATATATATATATATATATATATATATATATATAACACACAGAATAGGTCCCAAAACGAAACCTTGGGGCACACCATGCTTAACAAAACATGGCCTCGATATTTGATTGTTCCACTTTACTATCTGCTGACGCTCCGCCATGTAAGATCTCAGAAGTTCTAATGATGTACCTCTAATTCTATAAAAAAAGAGCTTATCCAATAAAACCTGATGTTGAACTGTATCAAAGGCCCTTGACAGGTCGCAGCAATCCATCATAATTTCTTCATTCTCATCTTGAGCCTCTAAAATATTCTGAATTACACTATTGATTGTAGTGATGGTAGAATGATTCTCTCTATAACCATGTTGCTGGTTACACAATATTTTCTGTTTTTCGAAGAAGCACATTAATCTTGCTTTTATAACCAGTTCTAATATTTTTGCAAATATCAGAACAATGGATATAGGACGGTAGCTCTCACATTATTCACAGTTTCCTTTTCTATAAAGAGGAACCAGCTTTGCAAGTTTTAATTTGCAAGGAAAAACCCTCAAGTAGACACCTGTTTATAATTATAACTAGCGGTACCGCTTTTTTTATTATATTATTGGAAATTCCATAGATGTCCTCTGACTCTGAACTTTTCAACTTCATGATAATTTGTTTTACTTCAGTGCAATCTGTGGGCCCAAGAAAGCAAGATGCTTTATTATTCAAAGAAACATTTTTAAGCAAGTCATCTGGTGATGCACTGACCTGTGGCAAACTTGATAAGATACCGGCTCCCAGGCCAACAAAAAAATCATTAAAATCATCCGATTTTAAATTTAGCTCGTGATTCCCTTTATCACTTACTTTTCCAGTCTCCCTTTTGATGACTTTCCAGATTGCTTTCTGCTGGTTCTGACTATTTTCGATATAATGAGAATTATATGTCCTTTTTTTTTTTCATTGACAACTTTAAAATACCACAATTTAAAACTTCTATAGGCTTGATAGCAGGCATTGTTCCCTGTCACATGTGCAACGACTCCCAATGCATCCAACGTGTTCCTCTACCTTACCAACTTTTCATTATTTTTTACTGAACGCCAAGGTTTATATTTATCGCTCACATTAAGTAGCTTTCTTTTTATAGGAAAACATGCATCAAATTCTGTTACAAATCTTGTATGAAACAAATATATAACATTAAGCCTGCCTATCTGCAGTCGTTTTTAAATTATTGGCACGTTTTCGAGACATATTATTTTTTCCTTAGGGGCTTTGGAAACAATCGTTTCAATTAAATTTTTATTCCACAACCTTATTAGAATAATAAACAGTTACAACAAAATAACAACAAATAGACAGATTAACAAAATAATAATTTCAATACAAATGCTCAATGTGTGTGCCGCTTTCATTGATACAGTGTACAATACTCTTCCGAACAGACTGCGTTGCTCTCCGAATTTTGAAAGGATCCAAATGATAAAAAGCTCCAGCTATCCTTATAGTTAAGACTTCGTAATGGAAAACTAGATTTGCGTACACTAATTCTTTGACCCGACCCCATAAATAAAAATGTAAAGGTGTAAGATCCGGAGATTGGGCGGGCCAAAGTGATGGACCCCTATTTCCCCGCCAACCATCTTCAAAGAGTGCCGTTAATTTGGCATCTACGGCTCCAGTTGAATGTGCTGGAGCTCCATCCATTTGATACCAACAAATGAAACATTGATTGAGCGGCATATCATCCAGATAATTTTCCACAACTTCTCTTAAAATTCTCAAACAACCATCGGGATTCAAATTTTCATTGTACATGAGATATCGTACCTAACTGTCCATTCACAGGCAGAAAACATTATGAGGATTATCGTCAGCCCAAAAAGGCTGATTTTTTCTATTAATTATCCATTGCTGACAAAATTATTTTGCTTCATCTGTCCAGATGATGTTTTGTAAAAAATTACGATTTTCATGAATTTTTACCAAAAATTCTTCGCAAACGTTGATCCTGCTTACGTAGTCTCCGGGATGTAGTTTTTGTAGCCTTATAAATTTATAGGGATATAACTTATGATGACAAGGAATCCTTTGCAACGAGGAATAAGAAATTCCCAAATCGGCAGATGCTGTTCTGATTGAAGCACGTCCGGGCTTGCAAATACCTTTCACCAGCTAATCTCTATACCTTATATACTTCACAAATAAGACCAAACCTCGAATACTGCTCCCACATCTGGGTTGCCGCTGCCGCTTCTACACTCGCTATCCTGGACTCCATTCAGAAGAGAGCTATATGTCTCATCGGTGACCATACCCTTACCCAAAGGCTGCCATCCCTTGCCCACCGGCGTGCTGTTGGTGACCTCTCTCTGTTTTATAGATATCTGCACGGGCACTGCTCAGAGGAGCTTTCTTCCATAGTTCCTCCACGTGCTGCATCCAACAGATCTACCAGGGGAACAGAGCGAATGCACCCTTTTACTATCCAGGTCACCAGACTAGAACGTTTTGTTATGCCCGCTCTTTTGTCCCGAGGACTTCCAAGTTGTGGAACTCCTTGCCTGCACATGTTTTTCCTTCTCCCCCGAACCTCCAAACCTTCAAGTCCAGAATTAACAAGTTGCCCCTTTCCTCCTTGTCGACACCCACGGTACGATAGTATTTAGGCTGTAAGCCCTCGTGGTGTGTTGTTGAAATTAAAAAAATATATATGCTCCAAAATATCGTAAGGCGTTAATTTCAACCTCTTCATTTCTTGTTATAAATTTGGTTTTCATAACAGGCTTACATAGCTTCTGATGATCAAAAAAATTATTTTTAAGTCTTAGAAATTTTCCTTTCGTAATTTGCGGTAGATGTGGATATTTGATATTGAACACGCTGCATGTTTTGTCAACTATTCTGTTATTTTGCCCATAAATTACAAATAAATCAAAGACAACATCAATCGATTAATGCCCCATGATAAAAAGTTCCACTAACTAATTGAAACACTAAGATAATAATGACAGGACAGTGACTAGGTTTGACATTTGCTATTTTTTCCAAAGCATACTAACCTTGAGGAGAAAATAATAAAATTTATTAAAAAAATGACAATAACTCAAAAACGGCTAATGATAAGCATGTATAATGTTCATAAAAGTGGCACTAAAATTTAATTCTACATTGATTTCTGGCGTAAAAAATGGCAGATGCCATTTGAAAAAATTAAGGTTTTGACATTTTTTGGTTGTCAAATTTGAAAAATCGCAGTAGGCGCATGAAACATATCAAAGTATCGGTAATGATGCAAAATATTGGCCAAACCTTTGTCAACCGAATAAAAAAAATTCAACTATTTATTTTCAATGGTGCAGGAGTTATGAATTTCCTAATGGACTCCTGCAACTTCAATTTTTTTTGCGAAAAATGTGACATATGACAGATAAGTGTTGACAACTGGGACGTTCTGAACTCAGAATTTTATGTACAATCCAGGCATGGATCAAAATGGGGTATTCCCATTTAAAACCACAAAGATGGCGCCGATTTCCGGTATTTCCGAAAGTGCCGCCATTTTGTAAATATTTCATTTAGACTTGCAGCAGTTGATTCTGGCTGGCTGTCAAATTTCATAGTAATATGATTTCGGGAAATCAAAAATTTCGAACGGGCTACGTGAATCAGCCTGTATATATGTGTATGTATCACGATAACTCAAAAAGTAATGGATCAATTTTCATAAAATTTGGCATGAACCTTCCTTTTGGGAGTGTCTTGGATTAAGTTCGTTAGCCAGGAAAATTGTTGTTTTCTTTAAAAAAAAGTTTATCTCAAAAAAAAATAAAAAAAAGCTGTGGTAACCAAATTTGGTAGGTAGGTTTATGATATAAAAAGTAAATGATACACCAAAATTTAGATTCTATGTTATAAGAAAAAACGTTATAAAAAATATTTGGTGTGAGATTATTTCTATGAAAATTGACTACCATAACGCACTTACTGCGTCCAGACTTTTATTAATCTTCTATGTAGATAACTTATGCCTGATTTACAGAAAAGCCCCCCTCAGCTGGAACTCATTCTAAAAATGATTTCGGAGACGTCAACGGAGCTAGCCAATATAGATAGGATAATATACAAATTCATATCTCAGGTAAGTTATTTAAATATAGTTCTTCCTTTTAACTTTATTTTCAAATTTGGTTGTGTCTTTCTGCTTCTATTTTATAAGTTTTTAGTAAATTTTCATTAAGAAAATATCCTAATAGAGAGGTAACGAAGAAAAGACTTTCGGAATTTTATTTCAAAAGAGCGCGAATTAGGGCACCTAGAACCCAAATCCAAGGTCAGTTTTTATATCTTTATATATATATATATATATATATATATATATATATATATATATATATATATATATATATATATATATATATATATATATATATTCGGAAAGATTTCTGCGGTCTTTAATGTGAGACATACTTGGTTCTTGGGTTGAACCGCGTCCAGAATTTATTAAAACTCGACGTTTCGGCTATGGTTTTGAAGCCATTTTCAAGAGGTAAAGGAAATATGTAAGGACACTTTAAGGCCTCAATCTGACTACTCCTTAGAGTGGTGTACAAAGGTGGGTTGGGTTGTTGTAGCTCGATTACGGGGCCTCAATCTGCCTACTTCCCAAATCTCGCCGGAGATCGTCTCTAAGGTCTCAGTGTGTTCAACCCTAGGCCTCAGAGAGATCTGGCAGTTCGTTGCAAGTCTTGTATTGTATGTATCATTCCGTCTACCTGCTTCGTTATCAGTGAAAGTAGTCGGGTCACCGTCAATTAAGTCAGGGGCTTTGGTCACAGTTCTTAAAAGATTAAGAGGATTAGCGGCATTTGTTAAGACAGATAATGGGGAAATGAAATTGTCTATTGAAGTTATTTTCTTTTTGTGTTTGTAATAAAGATATAATAGGTTTCCAAACAAATATCTCTTATTTAAACAATTGGACGTTTTTTGATCTCGATTGCTTCGAGGATAATTCTCGTTTTGCAGTTGTAAACCGTGCTATTATTTTGGCATTATCAAAGTCTATTTTGTGTCCTGTATGAATATGATGCATGGCCAACGCCGATGAGGGGTTGGATTTTCTAACTGCGAGGGTGTGGTAATATATTCTATTGGGGATGCGTCTATTTGTTTGTCCTAGATAAGCTCGGGAACAGTCAGAAGAAGTAAACTCTGTGTGATTCATTTGGAATCGTATCCTTGGGAGTTTTTATCATATTTGACAGTTTTTGCTCTGTTGTGAATATGGTTTTGATATTATGGGTTCTAAAAATTCAGCTGATTTTGTTGGTGACACCTTTAATGTATGGTAAAAACGCTGTGTGTTGTTGTGTGGACTCTGTCTGTTCTTGTTGTGGTTTGTTGTTGTGTGTTTCTAATGTTTCGTAGTATGTGATCGTTGTTGTATCTGTTTTCTAGCAATGTCTGTCTTAAAAAGTTTAATTCTGTCTGTTTACTGTTGTTGTCCGTTAGTCTAAGGGATTGTGTTACTAGTGATCGAAGCACGGAATTTAGTTGCGATGGGTGATGGTGAGATTGGGCATTAAGATAACGATTAGTGTGGGATGATTTTCGGTACACAGTGTAAGAAAATCATCTGACTGGGTTTTTAGTGATGCGTACCTCTAATAAATGCAAAGGCAATATAAATATATATATATATATATATATATATATATATATATATATATATATATATATATATATATATATATATATACTTTCGAAAGAATTCTGCAAATGTGTGTGTACTAAGACCTCTAAAATCGATCTTCAAGGTCTGTGTAAGTTTAAAGTATTAAGTTTACTAATATGTTGTATAATAATAGTGTACAATTCTTATGAATATTCGCTACTATAACGCACTTGCTGCATCCCGAAAATTTTTGAACTCAACTAGATTAAATTATTATTTTTGGTAAAACATTTATTTAAACCACTTATTTGTTTTCCAGGAACAAACAACTTATCTCATGATGATGGTGGAGCCGAACATTTTCCTGGTGATCCTATTCGAGTGCAAGAAGTCAGAGAAAGAAAAATGTCTCAGTGCTTTTATGATTGAACTATGCTCATATTTGAGATGTACCAGAGTTCTTGCTAGTTTGAAAGACAAACATAATTAGAAGTGTTTATTGATTATGATATAATCCTGACGTTAAACTTTTTATAAAAATATTTACTATGAAATAAGGATAACTTAACAAAGATAAGGATAACTTGACAAAGAAAATATAAAAATACAACTAATAAACTCTTATTCATTCTCAGGGAAGCGAGCTGTGAGCATGTAAGGTTCACTTTCTGAATCATTCGTTGTCTGACTTTATTAGACTACTAGATCTTTCAGTTACTGAAGTTTCTGTAGGGGGCAGCTCTAGCTCCATTGGTGGCGTATTTCCAACAAATATAAAACTGTAAAATAACTAGACATGTGGCAACCAAACAATACATTTTAGTGTAGTTATATAACTATACACAATTGAGTATGCACAGATGCGAAAAGCGTTGTATTCGTCAAATTTAAATTAATTTAGATAGGTCCAAGAGTTTATTAAGGAGTCTTGCATGCCAGATATCATTGCAGGTTTTTAAAATGTTTCTAGAGGATTTCTTTAATGCAGTACTTGATCAAGTTTGTAGGCCAGTCCAAACCAATGAGGTTTTCAGTGAAAAACTTAGTGCTCTTGCATTATTGTTGCGTTTTCAAAACTATTAAACTTGTTTTTATGAAATTTTGCACACAAATTGCATGTGTAAAAATTATATGACCTATCAAAATCAAGTTTCTCGGATGTGCAAAAATCTAGTTTTTTTGCCAAAATATTTGAAAATATCATGTGTTAGATATCTACTGCGCATCCAAGGTATGGGATAAATTAAGTAAACGTGAATTATTATTATTATTTGTGTGGAAAAATGCTCGAAAACCGCGATTTTATTTGATAAAAACACACAACTTTGCATGAAACTTGATTTTCCACCATTTGTTTTAGACTATTGGCGTTATCAACATTTTTTATGTTGACACAGTTCTTGAACTTTAAATAATCTAATAAAAAATAATCCAGGTGTATAAGATCTGAGGATCTCACTGGCCATTCTATTGGTCCCCGCCTATCAATCCGCCTCCTAGGAAAGCAGTTTTTCCACAAAATCTCGAACAGGGCACGCATAGTGCGGAGGTGCCCCGTCTTGCTGGAACCATATGGTGTTCTCTGGAAGGTCAGGATCATTGTCGTTTGAAAAAACTGCTGCAAGCACTGAAACAAGGTTATTTTGCAAAAACTCGAAATACCTTTCTCCAGTAAGGGTTCCTTCAATGAAGAAAGGTGTCACGATTTTCTATCAACTATTCCAGCCCACACTATGAAGATTTACTTGACTCCAATACCTGCAATTTTGACAGTTCACGGTGCCATGAACACAAAACGTGGCGTCATCTGAAAAACGCGGTGCAAACGTCGATTTGCTTGGCACAAATACATCATAGTCACATAAAACTGTAGTCATTGGTCGGAGTCGTAATCTTGATTTCCTGTACGAGTTGAATCTTAGGGGTGATACTTTTCCTTCCCCATGACAGGTAGCACTGTGGTTCTTACTGACTTTACTTTCTAATAGCATTGATGTTAGTGGTCTTTAATATTTTTGAGAACAGACAAATATGCTGTATCTCAATACAGAGATCCTTTTTAAATGCCACTCCCAGATCTTTTACACCACTTGCCTTTGATAGTACCCTCTTATTTAATATATACTGGAATAATATTGGACCTTACATGCTATAAAATGTAATGACTCAGCATTTTTCAATGGTTAGTGACATACAATTTTCGACACCAAATTTCAAAATCAAAATTTCGTAAGTCTCTTTCAATATTGCAACAGCATTTTATAAATTCAACCATTCTAAAAGTTTTAAGTCATCTGCCAACATAAGCCTTGAACAAAACTGACATACATTTTGTATGTCTCTAATGAAGCTATTAAACAAAACTCGGGACGCAGCAAGTGTGTTATGGTAGTGAATTTTTATTAAATGCTTCAAATTTAAATAACTCAAATTTCTATAAACTTAGAGAGTTTAATTTTTATACGTAGTAAGGTCTTTCCTAAGGCAAGATATCCACAAAATTTCATTAAAATAACTTTGTAATTTTCGAAGAAAAAAAATTTTTTCGAAAGAAAATTTAAAATTTGAATAACTCAATTTTCTCTAAACTTAGAAAGTTGAATTTTGGTACGTAGTGAAATCTCTCCTGAGGCAACATATATAGTAAATTTAATTAAAACAGCTTTGTTACTTTCGGAGAAAAAAAATTTTTCGAAAGAAAACTCAAAATTTTCCCGGAAAACCCCGTCCGATTTTTCTGGCTAACGAACTCATCCAAGCCATTAATAAAACAAAGGCACTTGCCAAGTTGCATCGAAATCGGTTAATTATTTTTTAAGTTATCAGACGGATATATATATATATATATATATATATATATATATATATATATATATATATATATATATATATATATATATATATATATATATATATATATATATACTGAAACTGCCCCGGATATGGGTTCTAGGGGTCCTAGTTCGCACTTATTTGAAAGAATTTTTGCAAAGTCTCACCATCGATACCTCTCTATTAATGAATTTTTAATAAAAATTCACTAATAAGAGTGCAAGGTGAGCCCATTGAGGTACACGTAATAAAACTGCAATTGGATCTGATATATATATATATATATATATATATATATATATATATATATATATATATATATATATATATATATATATATATATATAGTAATTTATATGTAAGACAAGGTATTTAAGCATCGTAGCTAAGTGATATGTTTAAAACTAAGCAAATCAGTTCCCTACTTGACACAAATCTATACTGTATTGTATATAAAACTCCAAGTCTATACCATATTATTTATAAAAGTCTGTGGCTAGTGGAGAATCTTTTCATTGCCATCCTTGCATTTGAACACACACACACACACAGTAATTTATTTTAACAGATGGGTGTGACCATCAGAAATCCCCTCAACCACCCAAGCAATGAGTAACAAACTCCCAGAGCTGTAAGTTTCTAAATTATAATTCTGTGATTCGCACGATGATAGTATAAATGAAATCTGGACTGTGACAAGCTGTGACAATTTTAGAATCTGTGGTACGAGTGAGACCAATCTGATATTAGTGAATTTTCATTCAGAAAATTAACTAATAAAGGTAACGGTGAGACTTTTGGAAAAACTTTTCAAATGAGCGCAAATACAGCCCCTAGAACCCATATGCACGGTCCGTTTTAATTTATATTCACATATTCACAGCAGAGCAAAAACTGTCAAATCTGATAAAAACTCCCAAGGATACGAATCCCACAAAGTTTACAAAATTCCTTGTTGCGTGTTGCCGAACTTATGTAGGACAAACAGACGCATCCACAATCAGGGTACCCAGCGCCCTGGAAAACCGGAAAAATCGGGGAATTTGAAATAACCCCTAAAATGTCAGGGAAATTCGCGATTTTGCTCAAATGTCATGGAAATCATTCAGTAGACCTGGAAATTATATATTTGTAAAATTGTGTCACCAGCAGATTTGTTTTCATTTTGATTTCATATATTTATATAAATTTTTTTTACGTAAATATTTTCTCCTAGGGCTGCTGTTTTGTACATTAATTGAAACCGCCAATGAACGTGCGACATGTTCAACGTATATATAATATAGTGTCTTCTTCATCTATCTCAAACATGTCTCATTCGTTTAGGTCACTTGGAATGCTCTTCCTTGAATGCATAAAATGCAAAATGCGTTCTAGCTATTGGCGGCGTATAGCTGTGCTGTTAATGTGTTTATTATATTTTAACGTTTATGATCATGTAACTAACATAGAGTTGAAGTTGGGAGTGTAAATATTTGGCATTTGTATAGTAATCCAAAAACAATTCTCATTGGGACGCATTGTGTATGATAGTGTAAAAAAATTATGAGAAGTGGGAAATATAAAAATCAACAATAAGCTGATGCGAATTTTCAATAATTCATATCATGATTTTCTTAAGTAGTTCAGTAATTTGACAGGTACAAATTTATCACGTTTCTCTATTAGTTAACAGAATTAACAATATTTATATTTTTGATCATGATTTTAAAAAATCAGAATGTTTGTTATTATCTTTTTAATAAAAAAGTATTCAGAGATGTGTGCTGTCCATTACGAGTATTATGAATAAATCACTTGGGCCTGGAAATGTCAGGAATTTGATTCTTTATTTCTGCTGGGTACCCTGACAATAGAATATATGAACACACCCTCGCAGTTAGAAAATCCGACCCCTCATCGGCGCTAGCCATACATCATATTCATACAGGACACAAAATTGACTTCGACAATGCTAAGACAATAGCTCCGGCTTACAATTTGAAAACCAGAATTATCCGTGAAGCAATCGAGATCGAAAAACTTCCCGATTGTTAAAATAACAGACATGATGGTCTTCGTCTTCCGATTACTTGGAAACCTATCATATCTTCATTACAAATACATAAAAAGACAATAAATTCAATAGACAATTTTATTTCCCCATTATCTGTAACGTTGTAGTTTCAGTTAATAACAACGTTTTACTAAGTTAATAAGTGATTTATTTTAACAAAATCATTATTCATAGTTCATAAACCAGAATGACAAGAAGGATAATTGCGTGTTGACAACGATAATAATAAATATAGCATATCGACAGGCTGAGAAACATAACTAGTGCCAACCAACCTGACATTAATACCAAATATAACTAAACAATAATATTCTTATGTTACATCTTCCCTTTTTACGGAGAACAAGAGAAATACCCAATTAAATATTACAATCCACACTTAATAAGAAACATGTTAACAATTGAACATAGATGCCTTTACAGATCCAGCCTCTGAACAGGTCTAACAACACGACCAGCTCTAGTAACAATACGATCATCACTTGAATTATTAACAGGCACTGACACTGGTACACGTGTTGATTTAGGACTTTGTTGCAAGTTATCTTGAACTACTGCTTCTGTTCCATCTTTGGTGTTTTGAGTAGAAACAATCTCGGTGGGATTCGGGATGCTTGCTTCTGTTTTATGGAGATGAGCTAAATTTCTGCAATAAGTCGAACCATCTTTAAGCGTGACATTGTAAGATCTTTCATTTAGGGTTTCATCAACCACTCCTTCTTTCCAATTTCGCTTACCAATTTGCATTCTGATCCGATCTCCTTTGTTTAACGGTTTTGTTGGTTTTGAACATTTATCGGCATACTTTTTCTGTTTGTTTCGAGCAAATGATAAATTTACAGATACATTACGAACAACTTTAGGAGCCAATTGTTCGTTTGATATTGGAATTTGTGTTCTTGTAATTCTACTCATCAGTCTTTGAGCTGGTGAACCCAATTCTTCAGTTCGTGGGATATTTCTGTGATTTAATAAGGCAAGTTGCACGTCAGAGTTGTCAAGCTCACATTTTCTTAAGATTGATTTCGCAATGGCAACGCTTTTCTCTGCTAAGCCATTTGCACGTGGAAATCGAGGGCTTGAAGTAATGTGGTTGAAACCCCAAATTTTTGTAAACTTCTTAAATTCTTGAGAACAATACTGTGGACCATTGTCTGATTCGAAAACTTCCGGAATTCCATGCACTGAAAACCAGTCTTTTAAGTGTTTGATGATTTCTTGGGACGTTAAATTTTTAAGTCGTTTGAAGTCTAAATAACCGGAGTAACTATCAGTTATCACTATATAGTCACGATTAGAGTATGTAAACAAATCACTTGCGACTATTTGCCATGGCAAGTCTGGAATGGGTTTCGTCAAAATTGGTTGTTTTGGATTTGAACTTTGAGTCTGCTGACAAATACTGCACTTATTTACAAAGTTAGAAATATCTTCATGCATCCCTCTCCAATACAGTAGTTGTCTGGCTCTTCTTAAGCTGCTTTGAATTCCAAAATGACCAGCATGTATTTGTTTCAACATGTGGTGAATTTTTGACTGAGGAATTATGATTCGGTCATTCTTAAAAATTAGATTGTTGTAAATTGAGAGTTCTTCTCGAAAATTGAAATAGTGGCGAATAGTTTGTGGTAACTCCTTGATGCTATCTGGCCAACCATTTAGAATAAATCTCTTGAGAATTTTCAACTCTTCATCAGCTTCTGTAGCTGTTGTGATTTCAGATTGCGCAGTCTCAGACATGGCTAAGGCAATTACTACTTCCTCTTCATCTTTTTCTTCTTTGGTCACGATTTCTTGATTATTACAGTCACGGCTTAGAGCATCTGCAATAGGAATGTCACTTCCTTTGACATATTTTACTTCTGGCCTATAAGATGTTAGTTCGAGTAATATTTTTTGAAGTCTAGGAGGAGCACTTTGAATTGGTTTCTTGAAAATTGTTTCCAAAGGCTTATGGTCTGTTTCTACTAATAGCTTTTTGCCATAGATGTATTCGTGGAATTTTTTACACCCAAATTTGATAGCCACTGCTTCTTTTTCAATTTGTGGGTAATTCTGTTGGGCTGGCGTTAGTGCTTTCGATGCATAAGCAACTGGTTGATTTTCTTGCATTAAGACAGCTCCCAAACTATATGAACTTGCGTCTACTGACAGCGTTACGTCTTTATTTACATCATAGAACTTTAGGACTGGCGGCGAAGTTAGAAGTTCTTTAATTTTCTTGACTGCTACTTCTTGTTCCTGTTCCCAGTGCCATACGACATCTTTTTTTAATAATTCACGTAGTGGTTGCGTAATTTCTGACAGATTTGGAATAAACTTGATTAGATAGGTTACCATACCTAACAGTCTTTGAAGTTGTTTCTTATTTTCAGGAGTCTTCATTGTTTTAATCGCTGAAATCTTCTCGGGATCACTTTCAAGTCCTGTTTCTGTTATCACGTGACCCAGAAAATTGATTTTCTTCACTTCAAATTTGCATTTCTCCTTGTTGAGCTTTAATCCAGAATCTTGAATAACTTGCAATACTTTTTCAGTTATTTTTCTTAACTCTTCTTTGGATTTGGCATAAATTAAAATATCATCCATAGAGCATTCTACGTTTGAAATGTCCTTTAATAAATCAGACATGATTTTCTGAAATAGTTCTGGTGCTGAAGCGAGGCCAAATGGTAATCTTTTACATGAATATCTTCCCCATGGCGTTGCGAATGTCAAATACTGTTGGGTGCGCTTTGTAACTTTGATTTGCCAGAATCCTCTCTTACAATCTAACAATGTAAAATACTTTGAGTCCTTTAATTTAGCTGCAATTTCTTCCACTGTTGTTAAGGGAAACCTTCTTCTTAAAATATTTTTATTGACATCAGTCGGATCAAGGCAAAGTCTGATTTTATTATTTTTCTTGACAATAACCATTGGGCTGACCACTGGTGTTGGCTCACTGACTGGTTCGATCACATCCATTTTAACCATTGCATCCAGTTC
This sequence comes from Tillus elongatus, assembly GCA_964006375.1. Classification (NCBI taxonomy): domain Eukaryota; kingdom Metazoa; phylum Arthropoda; class Insecta; order Coleoptera; family Cleridae; genus Tillus; species Tillus elongatus. Next base: position 129,624,789 of record OZ023267.1, read on the forward strand.
ACGTTTAACATCATTATGAAGTGAATGTGGTATTTTTCGAGGGGCCCTGATGTGGAAATTAGGATTTTCTACCAAATCAATATCATATTCAAAATTTTTGAGGCAACCCAGTCCTTTAAACAGATTCTCATTTGACTGTATGGAAACTGTTTGTACTCTTTGAATAAGGCCCAGTTTAGTAGAAGATTCTCTTCCTAGAATCGCAGGAACTTTCTTATCAACAATTTTGAAGTTAACAATTGCAGTTTGATTTTTAATAGTTGCTTCCAGATCGACTTCTCCCACAACTTGAAGTTTATTGTCGCCAAATGCTATGAGTCTTTTCACTTTCGATGGTTTCAACTCTTCATTAAAATACTTGACTATTTTCCAAGGCAAGACGTTACAATCAGCACATGAGTCTAGATAAATATGGAATTTTTTACTTTTAATTTCAATAATTTCAGTCCATCTATCTTCATCTAGTTCTGTGTTCAATGAATTTATGAACAGTTCTTCATCACTGCTTGATTCTTCATTCTCTACAGCGTTAACTTTCTTTTCTTGCTTCTTGTTGGCTTTTGATTTTGTTTTAGCCCAACACTGTGATGCAAAATGACCTTTCTTGGAGCAGTTGTCACAACTTTTATTGAATGCTGGACAATTTTGTCGTCGGTGTTTTTTTCCGCATCTTTTACAATCGAATTCTTCAGTCGTAACTTTGTTTTGCACGATTTTGTGTCTTGCTTCAGTTTTGAATTTATTAACTGTAATATCTTCACTTTTCAACTCAGCTAGCTGCTTTGTAGCTTGCTCACTAGCTCTACATATTGACAAACATTTATTCAACGTTAAGTTTTCTTCCGCAAACAACCTTTCTCGCACTTTATCGGAACGTATTCCAATTACAAGTTTATCCATTATCAAGCTATCATGAAGTGCTTGAAAATCACACGTTTTAGCTAAATTTCTGACCTTTGTCACGAATTCATCAAAGGATTCACCTTGTTCTTGACAAGCTTTATTGAATTTGTATCTTTCAAAAGCGATATTTGTTTTCGGTATGAAATGAGAATTGAACTTATCTTTCAATGTAGCTAAATCCTTTTGTGCCGCTGTCGTAAGATTGAAGCTGTTAAACACTGGGACGGCGTCTGATCCTAATGTTGCCATAAAAGTTGCAGCTTGAATTTCAGGTGCTTTTTTCCCCAATTGCGTAGCTGTAGCATACCACTCAAATTGCTGTAGCCATTGTTTCCAAGCGATAGAGAGATTTTCAGCCCCAAAATTGAACGCTTTCGGCGGTCGGACTCCCACGCTAGCCCTAGCAGCTCCTTCTTCGTCACTTGGCATTTTCTTTGCTGGTTATTTGAGATGAACAATGAACCCCACAACTGACACCATGTAACGTTGTAGTTTCAGTTAATAACAACGTTTTACTAAGTTAATAAGTGATTTATTTTAACAAAATCATTATTCATAGTTCATAAACCAGAATGACAAGAAGGATAATTGCGTGTTGACAACGATAATAATAAATATAGCATATCGACAGGCTGAGAAACATAACTAGTGCCAACCAACCTGACATTAATACCAAATATAACTAAACAATAATATTCTTATGTTACATTATCTGTATGTATGTATGTATCCGAGTGATAACTCAAAAAGTACTCAACTGATTTGAACGAGACTTGGCACATATCTTCATTGTGTTAAGACAGAGGACGAGTTAGTAAATCAGCTATAATGGACATTTTTTCCCCCGAAAATATACAATTTTTCTGAAAACGCTATATTTTGAGAGTATTAGAGTAACTTAAATGAGACTTTACAAATAAAATCCGAGACATGAGTTGAAACCACTTAAGTGATTAAGATCCAATATCTGACGAAGACAGACTAGCTGGCGACATTGACATTACAATAGACGATACTGTACAGGCGGGACTAGCATTTTTTGCAGTATTCATCTGACTGACTGTGTGAAGCATTCCGATACATCAATGGGAGTGGTCTTATTTCTTATGCCCCTCCCATCACAAATATATTTATTCTATTTATAGGGAAAATAAATCCTATGTAATATTGCTAGAGATATTACATATAAAAATTCTAATTTATATATACCTATTAGGTGACTACCCAATCGCATTTGAGATTTAGTTTTGAACTGTTTTAGCTATTAGATACAAATAAATATACTTAATGGTAAATAATTGTTTTTGTAAAAGGTAATACAGGTAAAGTTATAAATTGCAAGGTCATTATCCTAAGAAAGTATGAAGAATGTGTTACTCTTCCAAAAAGGATGTGTTATTACTCTTTCTAAGGTGTATTTATTCAAAGTGTTTATCTGTGGTCGATATCTCTAGGTGGTCTTCACATGGATCTAAATCCAGACGATAGTTAGGCTACGAGTGATATTCACCTCCCAGACCCTAGCATAGTTTACCTATCCTTGAGATTTGTAATAATTAGTGACTTAATTGGATAAAGAATACACTATATCGTTTTATAACAAAGAGATAAATAAATACCTACCACATCATAACGTTGCTTTATCCTAGGGTCTTAAGTTTTTGAGCTCCCCAGATTAAAACACAGTAACTTTTTCTTTAAATTTTGAGAGATCTAGATAAATATATTTCAATTTCGCTACACTAACACTGAGATTAGGAGTTTAAGTTTAAGAGGAATTAATTATTCAATTAGACACAGATATAAAAAGCCTGGACGCAGCAAGTGCGTTATGGTAGTGAATTTTCATAAAAATGTTTTTAATAACAAATATGTGTGTTTTTTTAAGAAAGCAGGCATCAAATTTGGTTACCAGTATAACCTATATACTAAAAACAATGTGCCATGTTTCATGAAAATAACTTTATTGTGTGAAAATATACAAAAATTTCCAAAAGTAAACTTAAAGTGTTCTCGAAAAAACACGTTTCTTGGTCAACCTTATAGGTTAATAGCAAATTGAGCTGTTCAAATATGAAACAGTTGATCAAAATTCGCTACCATAACGCACTTGCTGCGTTCAGAATTTCTTTTCTTACAAACATGCATTATATTTCGATGGAAAATGCAAAAATGCAATAACATAAGGCGTGTTTGATTAAAAAAAAGGAAATTTGTATCACCAACGACTTATGGGCCACCCTGTGATTGTAGAAATATTATTTTAAGATGTAGCTCAAGACACCCTATAATTAATATATACAAATTTTTTTCGTCTCTTATATAATAACGGATATATTGAGCTTTATTGATTTTTTACAAAAATTCGACAAAAATTGTATACCATTAAATGATAAACTCTATAGCTAAGGCTACTTGTCAAGCATCAGAGAAAGGGTCTATTTGAAATGAATTTTCTGCAAATATTTTAGTAAAATGAAGGACAATGACGGTTGTAACTAAGACTTTAGGGTTTGTAAAACATCCTTCTTGAAACATTTTATTTCTATAGCCCGTATTAGATTCAAGTTATTTGCCTAAATGTTGCCAATTTTGACATTTTAAATCGCCACTTTGACGTTTTGAGGAAAACCCCAATTTATTTTTCTTTAAATGCCTATAACTTTTTTGTCTTTTGAGCTACATAGCTAAATTTTGGTAGGTAATTTACCTATAAGGATATAAACTTGTGTGCCAAATTTGGTTGCCCTTACTTTGTTGATTCCGGAGATATAATTTTTTTTCGAAAGAAAACGCAAAATTTTCCGGGAAAACCTAGGCAGATTTTCCTGGATAACGAACTTATCCAAGCTATTTGCAAAAGGAATTTTTTCACCAAATTTAATCAAAATCGGCCCATTATTTTTTGAGTTATCGGTGTGATACATATATATATATATATATATATATATATATATATATATATATATATATATATATATATATATATATATATATATATATATATATATATATATATATATATATATATATATATATATATATATATATATATATATAATAATATATATATATATATAAACATATAAAAATTGAAACTGACCCCCGATATGTTTTCTCAAGGGCCTAATTAGCGCTCATGTGAAGAAATTTTTTCAAAATTCAAAAGTCGGGATCTCCTCATTGTGAATTTTTTTTAAGAAAATTCACTAAAAACAAATATTACCTTTTATTAACATAACATATTTATATATGCCACATATATAATTGAAGAGTGTGAGATTTAAATTTCTGATAGGGGAGATGCAACATGTGAGCAGGGTATTTTTCATAAAATCAAATAATGAGTTGAGCTTAATTGATTGATTAATTCTAGATAAAACTTATTCTGGCCAGATTTATACATGAGATTGTCGACTAAAGAGGTTACTGAAGACTTAAATTTATAATTCACAAATCCTAATGCTTTTTATATCAATACTAAAATGTCTGAAATAATAGAAAAAAACCTGCATTCATATCTTTTTCAATTCAAATCAACAAGAAAAATTACATATTTGCATTTACAAGGAAATATCTAAAGTTTTACACACTTTACATCTCGTGAGAATATTCAGAATTTTACATAGTCTACATTCGTAGTAAAAATATTTAATAAACAACCTCACTGTTTAAACAAAATGTGAATTTAGAAGAATTTAAATTAATTTCAATTTCTATAAAAGTCCACTAGTAGAGAGAAAAAGCTTGTATTGAAGCCAAAATTCTATGTCACAATAAAAACAATTGAGCAAAAACTCACTTGTGTTCTCGAGTATATCTTTTCAAGTGGTGAAGTAGGGTCTTTAACTTCAAAGCCTGTAGTTGATGGATCGGGAACGGCTAGGTCTGGCAGAGTATTTCGATGCCGCCCTCAACTGGTGTCTAGACAAAGGTTGATTCTCGTAAAGTCTGATGGGATAGACTAAAAGGCGACACCAGGAGCTAGTGGACGGTGATGCCAGAGAAGCAGGAGAGTACCCACACAAGACAATACGAGATCAAAGCAGATAACGTAAAGGGTTATAAAATAATGAGAGATAAATCGATGGAAGACAAATATGGTGGGAACCAACACGACCCCTGTAATAGCAAACAAGACAAAATCTTAGAAATATTCGCTCTATACATCAATGAAACTCAAAGAACTTACCACTAGGTTGATTTCGGTAAGTGGGGTTCACTAAACAGGCTTCTAACAAAGCACTATGCCCTTCAAAGAGGCCACTTAGGCACTCTCGGATAAACGGTAGTTTAAAAGTACCGGGTTACTTGCTGTTAGCTTACCTAATACCTTCTCTGCTTTTGCCTCGTCGCATTTCAGTTGTACTCTACTAGTGACGCTTTAGAATCGTGCGCGGACCTGTCGAATCTCCAATGTTTGGAAGCTCCAACGGCTACAGCCACGTGTGATAGTGGGTCGCACGTTGTAGCCACAAAAACTATACTTCCCCTTAAAACATTCTGGAAATTTTCATGCTTTAATCGCTGCATATACTACGTTTTAAATATTTAAATCGATATTTTTACATTTCTAAGAAAGAATCTATTGTTCTCATTCCGTAACAAACTGTATGTTTCACCAGGAAACTGTAATAAATAACGATCTTTTCCCTAAGGCAAATATTCCATCTGTTAATATACTTTACATTTGATGCAAATAAAGGTAAGGCGCTACGATGGTAATTTTCAATAGCAAATTTTCAACAAATCTTTTCCAAACAAAACTTTAAGTGTTGTTCAGTAATGAAGTCACATTTTCTTATTTAAGCTTCCCTCAAGGTTCTCGCTCTGTCAGCAAGAGAGTTACGGTAATGAATAAAACATAACCGTTACAAATGATGGAGGTAACTGGGTTATTGTAATAAAAAAAAATCCATTGGCAAGATTGATTTTATTTTTTAATAAAACATTTTGATTAACACTAAAATCACATTTCAAGTAACTTTCTTATTGCCAAATATTTTCAAAAAAGCTGTCTTTGATGGCACCAACCATTTAATACTTATTTGCTATAAAATTGTAACTCAAATTTATAGTTAATGAGAAAATGTTTAAATATTTACAAAAAAGCTGCCACCAACTTTTTAACATTAGTTTTTAATGTTTTGCTGTAAATTTGTTTTTCAACATTTGTTGAAGGGAGAATGTTTAATTCGTTAACCAGCCACATTTGACCATTTTATCGGAAAAAAAAATTAACCGATTTTTTTTTATATCTCCGAAAATAATAAAGTATTTTGATAAAATTTGGTAATCAGGTGGCCCTCACAGAAACAGATGCATATGCCAAAATTGAAGCTTCTGTGATGTTAGAAAATTGTTATAAGAGTTTGAAACATAAATTCAAACTTACTGTTTGTACTTTTATAAACAATATTTAGAGAGTTAAAACGATAATGAGTTAAATTCTTTAAAATAGTCGACCATTCCATAGGTCTTGACCAATCACAATGGAAGAAGGAAATGTTTACTCGTATTTTGTCATAATTAAATGTCAAAAGTGGCGATTTTTATACAAATATTCTGGAAGAGATACAGTTTGTAAAGAAAAATGTTGCATGCAATGTTTCAAGTCTGTTTCAATCGTTATATTTCTCCACTTAAATGTTGCAGAAAATGTATTTGAAATAGACCCTTTTTGGCAGTTTGGATATGTAGCAAGGTAACATTTGGGGTCGTCAATTATTCCAGGATGTCTAACATAACATAACATTTATTTAACCATCAACATTTACATGGTTCGTCGCACATAAAATAATTGTATAATGGACTTACACATGACACAGAGTGGGTGACAATATACATAAAATAAAACAAAATATAAAATGAGCTGACAAAAACACACAACAGATAATTAAAAATTAAATTCTTCAATTATAGGTCTCTCTATTAATTTTCTTTTCATCACAGATGCAAACTGTCTTCTAGGCAATTCCCTGACCACCACTGGAAGTGAATTAAACAACCTAACTCCAGTATACCCATGGCTCCTCTGCGTGTGGCTTATCCTGTGATGAGGAATCACAAATTGACTTTTACTTCTAGTTTCGTAACTGTGAACCTGTTCATGTGAGATAAAACTGGCCTGATGGTCATAAATGTAAAGAAGGCAAGTAATTATATAACTTGCTGGTAGGGTAAGTATTTTATACCTCTGGAATAATTCTCTACAACTGTGGTCCTGAGGAACGTTAGCAATTGCCCTAATTGCTCTTTTCTGTTGTAAAAAGACACGTTCTGCATGTGGCGAGGATCCCCACAGCAAAATTCCATAGGTTGCAATGCTTTGAAAGTGAGCATAGTAAGTAACCCTTGCAGCGCTTTCATCTATAATGTATCTTATTCTACGAATTGAGTAGGTGGCTGAAGATAATTTTTTACACATTTGGTCTATGTGGGGTTTCCAGCTTAAACAACCATCAATATGAAAGCCTAAAACTTTAATATTTTCGCCTGAGTTCTGTAGATAGTCCCTGGTAGTTATGACAAGTCTTGATGTTTTTTCTGCATTAAGCAATAACTTGTTTGCCTTAACCCATCTTCCACCTGCTGGATGGATTGGTCACCTTTGTGTTTTATAAGGTCTGGAACTGCTTTATTAATTACTGTCGTGTCATCTGCGAAGATGAAACTTCTGTCTGCCCTAATGTTTTCGGGCAAATCGTTAAATAGGAAGAGCATTGACATAGAGCCCTGTGGTACTCCCAAGTCTACCTGTTTAAAATTTGATGTGGTATTTTGCCAGCTAACCAACTGCACCCTGTTCCTTAAATATTATTGTAAAAGTGTTCCTATTCTGCCTCTCATTCCATAATATTCCAACTTAGAAATAAGGATCTGCTGGTTTACCATATTAAAGGCTTTGCTAAGGTCAAAGCACAATAGCTCGGCATTTTCTTTGTGATTAAGTGCTTCCACGACAAAATCAGCTATATATGTCATCGCCGTAGTTTTTGACCTATTTCTTCTGAATCCATGCTGGGAATGGTTTAGGATTTCCTGCCTATCAATATAGCTTGCTAATCTCTCTTTAATAAGTGCTTCCAAAGTTTTTGAGATTATAGGGAGGATACAAATTGGCCTATAATTGTTGCAATCGTTCATGTCGCCATTTTTTGGGAAAGGAATTATCTTTGCAATTTTTAATAGATTTGGAAATATACCCTGAGCAAAGCACATATTGACAATTTTGCTCAGTGGGTCTGCAATCACGTGGATTATCCTTTTTAAAAGTACTATGTTTAATCCAAAGCTGTCACAAGCTGACTTATTTTTCATCATCAACACCACCTGCATAACTTCATATGAGGATGTGTCCTCGAGAAACATTGACCCATTGTTCCGCAGTTTGACACGTTTTATATAGGAATGGCACTTTTTTGACGTGTGTTCTACTGGCACCAAATTATCCTCACCAATTCTGGAAAAAATGGCAATTTAGACAGTCAGCACTTGGTGTACTTGCTCCTTGGTTAATCCTCGAGGTTTTTATATTCGAATTTATCAACTTCCAGATGATTTTAGATTTATTATCAGCATTTGTAATTCTATCTCTGTTATAGTTTCTAATAGAAGTGTCAATCTGTGTCCTTAGTTGTTTCTTAGGCTTTCATAAAGAGTTTTTGAGTTATCATCTCTTTTTACTCTAAAGATTGTATATGCAGCATCTACCTGATTCTTAAGTTTTCTGATAAGTTCACTCCGGGAAATGTGTTCTTTAACAGAGATAACCCTCTTCCTTTTCACAGGGAAGCAATTTTCAAAGCTTTCCATTAGAGCTTCATGGAAATGAACATAAGATTCTTCAGCATTTGGTACCAGAAGTGAATTTCAGTCAATGTTTTGCAACTGGTGTATGAAAAGCTGAACACTATCACTGTTATTTGTATCCCTTACATTATGAAACTTATCCTCTTGTTTGTTGTCCTCATAGATCAGGAGTTTATGCGCAAGATGGTCCGACAGGTGTAAATTCACAGTTTTCGCTAGACAGTTATTTAGGTTTATATTTGAATAAATATTGTCTATACAAGTTGCAGATGTCTTTGTTATTCTAGATGCTTCTGAAAATAGATTATTAAGTCCATAGGACACAAACAGATGATGAAGCTTGGTACTCTCCATTGTTGACTCCAAAATATTCACATTAAAGTCTCCAGCGACGAAAAGGTTATTAACCCCACTATTTATTAAAGTACCAAGTGCAATGTCAGCTTTTTCCATAAAAACTTGCATGTCAGCTCCTGGGGGGCGATAAACTGATAGAACGGTCATGTATAGACTTGGAAGTCTAGCTGCAGCTATCTCTATACAACCCTCAACAGACAGGTTAGTTATCGGATCAATTGACTCATATTCCACTCCTAAGCCATCGTAACAACGGAAAATGTTACATTAAACAATATCTAAAAATATTGCACGACATGTTCGATAACTTCTTAAATTTATGTTTAAATTATTACATTCGTTTAAAATGTTTGCGAAAAATGAATTTGAAGTACACTTTTTTTGGCAGTCTCACATGGGAAGCTACTGTATTTTATAAAGTCTCCACCCAGCTGGTGCGTTGTGGTAGCGAATTTTCATTAAAAACAATTTCTCATCCAAAAAATGTTCGTTAAATAGCAAATAAGTGTTTTAAAATTGTCTGGATGCAGCAAGTACCTTATGGTATCGAAATTTCATTAAAATATTTCAAATCCTGACAACTCAATTGTCCATTATGTTGTAATCTTCAATTTTGATACATAGTAAAGCATGTACAAAAGCAGCATGTTTACTAAATTTTATAAAAATAATGCAATAAGCATCTGGAGATAAAATTTTGTTTTTTAAGAAAACTATTTTGACAGTTTGGGTTGGCTAAGACGATTAACAAGGAACAATATCTGCCACGTTTATAATTTGAGAAGTACCTTCCTTTTGTAGTTCATTAGACAGTCCGATCAAATCAGTTTTGCTGCAGAAAATTTAAATTTTTTTCTGAAAGTATTGTAATTTTAACAAAAAGTTCCTTTAAAGAAACTACACTACCTTACTGCTTGTTTAACATTGACAAATACAATATTTAACTTTAAACTGGCAAATGCAATAACCTAAGAATTTCTAACATAATGTGAAATGCATGTTCTTCTTCGTATATTTTTATTTATTTTTCCAACACACTTTACTATTATTTCTTTTGACTTTTATTAATAACTTAACTAACAATGTTTTTATGAAACTCCCTATAAAAATCAGCTACCATAACACATTTACTGCGGCCTGACTTCTCTTGCATAATATAGGATTCATTGGACATTGTTGTAGAACTAACGTGCCACCCTGTATATTTTTTAACAGTATTTGTTAAATCAAATTTTAGAAATTACACGTTTAATAATATAATAATGCTACAATTTTGTTTTGTTTGTCCAGTATAGTAAGTTGTCTGTAGGTAGTTAAAATTTTATAAAATAGTAACCATATTAGCAACCAATTTGAGCTATCCAGTACTTTTTAAATATTATGCTCAAGGTGTAATGTGTCTGCAAGTGGACTGCATAGCCAGCAAGCACAGCTCAAACCACACGATGATCTTTATGCTTCTTTGATCCGACATGTATCTATCCAGAAAGTTTCAAAACCAAAGTAACCTTTGCAGTGATTTGAAAATAATTACTTTTGTTTCGAGTACAGCAATCTTGGGGAGAATAATAATTAGAATTCACTCGATACAATGTCAGCACTTTTTAATATGCTCCATCATGAACATTTTTGAGCAGCAAATAAATTATCCGTCTTATTGATTTAACTCTACACTACTTCCTCTTTTACTGCATTCATTATCTCTTTAGCCTGCTGCAACTCCTTTTGTGCATGAATTAGTCTATGCTGTAATCTTTGCTCACGTCTACGACAATTAGCTGAATTCTTTAAAGCGATGTTTTTCCTAGACATAGTGGCTTTGGTAGCTTTCTTTTTTAAATAACGAATTGATTTTCTAGCGTTTTGACACAAAAAACAGTAGTTGCATTTTTTGCGTACACTTTCTTCTATACTCAACTGGTATTTGCAGTTTTTATGTCTAACAGTCTTAGAAAATTCATCTCTGTAATATCGTGTCCCACTGAAATCTATAGCACATTCAGGTATGCTGATCCCATAACATATGGAAATTTGATCTAGATCTTTTAAAAAGTTTTCGAAATCAGCAACTGAATGGATCTGGTCAAGAGAACTTTCAATTAATTGTTCATGATTATGTTGGAAAATGTAAAAATGTAGAGCCGATTCGGAGATAACAATCTTTTTTGTAATTACTAAATCATAGTCTATTACATCAGTTTCAAAAACTGCGATAATTTCCTTATGAAACTGTATAGTCCAAGAGTCAGACGGCAAAGTAATTTTATCCTTCCACAAACTTGAGAATAATCTCTGTATCCAGGACTGATTGTCTTCTGCATCAATCGCTTCATCACCTAAAAGATCAGCTTTAGATACTAGCAAAAATTTGGAATACCTACCCTTAACTTTCTGTTTTTATGAAAACAGCATTACAATCACAATTTTGAAAAGTTGGGGTTTCATCAGAGGCTGAAAAAGTGTTTTGACTGTGTACATGTAGCCGGTAGACATCATTATTAGGATATTTTGTATCTTCATCATTTGTGTCTGATGCATCAAAAGTTTCGTCGCATTCTGGTACATATCCATGTACTTCAAGTTTTTCTTCTTTTATTGGAATTATAGATACAAACTGTGGACAATTGGGCCAAATGGATGGTGTTGCATTTTCCGTTAATCTCGGTTTTTTAAGTGGATACTACAACAGACCACATTTAAATGTAGTAACCTTAAATATTTTGATTTCTGTGGGCGTGTATCGTCACAAAATTGCAATACAAAACTTACTGAATAACTTTCTGTAACAACTTCACGTACTATATATTCTTTTGAAAAATGCTTTTCACATAAAACATCTTTATCAGTTAAAGTTCTGTTAGCAAAAGGTGTCACTTCGCTCCACTCTTGCAATTTATTTTTAGGAACTTTGAAAAGAGAAACCTTTTCATTATAACCGCTGTAACCACTGTGGCATCCAGGTGCATAACAGTACCTTCGTGCCATTATCTAAAGCCTCCTTCGCTTACAGAAAGGAGACACCAGTGAAGCCAGATAAGTAGTCTCTTAAGTCTATATGTAATGTAATATGGACCAGTTGCACCAAGCAAGGGCAACAACAATCCATGGGTTGAAATTAAATTTAAAAAAATTGCGATAATTAGCAGCAAGTATATACGACTCCTGACTGAGACAGATACAGATACAAGCAGAATTAGACACGTAACAAAGGTAAGATGATAACAATTTGCGTTGAAGTTTGCAAGAAATGTTGGTTTGTTTCGTCTAGACAAGAACGGACAATGTGCTAAAGTGTCACTGTTGGCGGGCTGACTTGAATTTCAGTATATGTTCCTGAAAATTTTCCGTAGATCTGTGAATTTCGGAGAATACTAGTATATAAAATTAACAGTTTTGTTTAATTGCTTTCAAACTTTGTATTTTATAGCGTTAACTTGTCGCGATGTTAATTTATAATAATATTAGTGGTGTGATAATATTGTCCCTATAATTCAAGTAGACAAAAACCATAGACAAAAGCCGCCATATGAAACAAAGATGATGATGCATATTCTCCCATCTTACTAAGTTCAGGATGGACCATTTCATAAATAGATTGAATGGTTCCGAGTTCAGCGCGAAAATTCAATGCTGCCGCTAACTTTATCTGACATTTGTATCTAGGTTTCCTACTTAAAGTTAGAATGGGTTTCCATAAGAAAGTGCTTAAAATAAAAGGTATCTATAACTTGAGTTCTAAAATTGATTAAATTCGCAGCCGTTAGAATGGGTTTCCATGAGAAAGTGCTTAAAATAAAAGGTATCTATAACTTGAGTTCTAAAATTGATTAAATTCGCAGCCATTTGGAGGGTTCAACAGGCGTCAACAGCTGAGTTTAATCTTGCTTATACCCTTATAACTTATAAACGATAAGTAGTAAAACTTAATTGTTTTATAAAACCAACCTAAGTAAGTAACATTTTGTTCGTAAGTTCGTGACCCTGAGTAGGGGTACCTATACCTCATGATATAATGACTTAGGAGAGATATGATATTGCGCATAAGCCCGCCCCCTTCTATGACGTCACGCGGTGAGTAGCGTAATATAAGTCAAACTACACACTTAAAACAAAGTCATTCGCAATCAAAAAGTTTCTATACGTCAGTTAAATGCGGTTGAAGTTACGCCTATATTGTCTTTTTCAGATAATATAGATCCCAGCACTAAATTTAATCTTTTTTTATTTTTATTACTTCCAACTGTATGCACTTAAATATTAGTAAAATACGCAATTTGTTAAAAGGTTGTGATGAAATGTCAAACCCCACTGCACTGCAGCATATTATTGTTGCATTGGACTCACCACTTGACACCATGCGCGTGACAGGTCTAAAAATAGGTAGTCGGAATATCATATCTCTCATTTGTATCATGCCTATACCCATAATACGAGCCTTTAGCAAAATCAGATAATCACATAAGCTTTGTTAAGCTTATAAGAAGAACGATTTTGACATCATAACTTCAAGGCTGTATATATAGCACCCAAACTAAACTACTTTTTACAAAGGACAAAGGTAAGATTACTTAAACCGTCTTACTTCAATGAATATGTCGTATTTAATTTAATTTCATTTAATTTGTAAAGATTTTTTAGAGAGTCTACGTATAAAGTACTGTTTGCATTAGGTGATTTTATCACATGACTTTTCACATTTTTTAACAAAGGAGGATTATATGATTTGACCTATTTTCGTTAAGGTTAAATGAGCTACGCAACGTATATGGTTATGCATAGATATCTTCATTTCTCTATGTGATTTTGCATGGCAGTGAAATGTAACCTTGGGCAGAAAGGGACCTGGTTATGCTTTCAATATTGATTTTATGAGGCACATTTAGCATCAGTGAGATCAACAATAATAGGAGTGATAATCTTTATCTGACATCTATCTATCTAACACGGAGATAGGCTGATTTGAGTATACAGTTAAATATTGCCAAAAGATTAATGAGGAAGAAAAAGATAGCAACACCTTGTATGTCCCATCTCTTTCTGTTGGAAATTTGTATTAGTCGAGGAATAAACGTCGCCTTCCACTAATTTAACCAAGGCAAAGTTGTGCTATCATTTGATGTAGCGTCTTTATTTCCTAGGGTGCCCACAAAAAACGCCATGTCACAATTTGTGATATGCATTTGAAATATGTGCCAAAAACGTGAAAAATTGCAAAACAGTTGAAATAACTCAAAATCGATTAATGATATATTTTTTTCTTTACAAACGTGCATTATAATTTGATGGAAAACACAAAAATGCAACAACATAAGGGGTGTACTATTAAAAAAATAAAGCGTGTATCACCAACGACTTATGGATCAGTCTGTAATTGTCAAAATAGGTTGATAAGATATTATTTATTTTATTGAGTTACCGGTGTGATATATATATATATATATATATATATATATATATATATATATATATATATATATATATATATATATATATATATATATATATATATATATTTGTATGTGCGTGACCTGACCTGACCTGCCATGACACGAGTTGGCCTAATTAAAAGTTAAAAGGGGAAGGAAAATCAACCCTGCCATTCATGTGAGTATAATCTACTTTTCCTTCCCCTTTTGTCACTCTTTTAGCCTTTGATTAGGCAAACTGATGTCAGGGCAGGGCAGTTGGGAGGATTGTGTATAAACAGCACGTCAGGGAGGTTTTTCATTTCGTTATTTAAAATCTTCTGCAAAGTACGCATGATCAACGCAACCGAGTTTATAGTGCCGCGAGACACTCGTCAGAAAATCGTTCCACTTCGTGTTATTTTCGTACCGTACAAGGTTAACGACTGCCCGCGAAATTGATCATAAAGTTCTGAAATCAGTTTTATGGCTATACAAAAACTGCTGGTTGGAACAAACTTTTTATCACATATGACTTTTCGCATATGGTTTTATCATATGAGAATTATATATATATATATATATATATATATATATATATATATATATATATATATATATATATATATATATATATATATATATATATCTGGCTTTGGGTATGATTTGAGCTAATTTAAGTTAACGTTAAATGAGCTACGCATATGGTTACGCATAGATATCTTCGTTTCTCTATGATTATGCATGTAAGTGAAATCTAACCTTGAGCGGGAAGGGACCTGGCTATTCTTTCAATATTGGTTTTCTGAGGCACATTTAGCAGCAGTGAGATCGACAATAAGAAATACTATATAATGACAATACAGGACACTCCGGCTGATTCGTGTTTCAAGAATATCAAGGCCCCTAGCGGGTAGTACTGATGTTACGTCGTTCGAGAACGTGTAACACTAGCAATTGCTGGTGTTTAACTGTGTATAATTAAGTTTGAGCTGTGTTTTTTTACAATGAATGTTAGTGGTTGGGTGTGTGCAATCTATAATTGTTAGAACTATAACGTGCTAAATCTATCAAAGACATTTCATAGGTTTCCAAAGGATGGCGAAACGTGAATATGATTTGAAGCAGAAGACAAATTCAGAATCACTTTTATGTCAATATGTACAGTTCGCAGAAGATAATTTATTGTGTAATATTTACCATCATGTATCTATTTATAGATAAACTTCGTAAACGGATGGTTGAAAGGCTTCAATCATAACTTGTCTTCCAGTGCATCAGAAAAAAAAAAAAAAGAAATATGAAGGCAAAAAAGTGTTGCGTTAATAAGAAATGGTATAAGAAAACTGTTTTTCTATATTTTTCTGTGTCCTTTGTTATTTCAGTATGGCATAAATTGTCACATTTTTTCACGTTAAAAATTATTTTACTTGGTAAAGGCTTTTAATTATCTTCCCAAGACAAGTTTTTAAAGAGACAAGTAGAAATAGCAGATTCAGCCCTATAATAGATTTATTTACGGAAGTAAGAGTTAATCTCACCTTTTATCTGCACAATTTCTTAATTATGTACTAAGTATATCAGTTACATATTTTAAAATATTAGATTAATAAGACAGTTTTCATGTAGAGATATTGTAAATTGAGTACTGTGCTACCATTTATACCTAGAACAATTATTTATAGGTAAGTACAGATTGTAACTTAATATCCTTAGAAACAGCTTTCAATATAATCCTATACCTACCCTTGAAATAGTAGTTTAACCACGGTGTCTAGGTAGTACTTTAAATTATGATGAAATAAGATTATGGGTAAGAGAAATTTGCAGAATTATTCATGCTGAATTCATTTAGGTTTCAAGCTGGTTGTTTATACAAATTCTATTTATAACCATATAATCAGAAAATGCTCACTGTTTTGTCATGTACAAGTTGTTATATTAATCTATAATAAACCAATTGTCTAAATTAAGAATATGCAGGTAAATATACAATTCAAATTACCCGCTCAGTTATCATAACTTCACGCGAGGTGGCGCTAGTGTACTTGTCACAAATATCACCAATGCTAAAGCAAAGGAGTCTCCCGTATTGTCATTATATAGTATTTGACAATAAAATGAGTGGTTATCACTGACGCACACACGGAGATGAGGCTGATCTTTTGAGTATGGTGATTTGAGAGATAATTAAAATTTTCATTGTTTGAATTTTGGCCAAGGAAGACTTGTTTTTATTTGAAAAAAGAGAGAAAAGACTGACATACAGTTTTCATTGCCTATAAGTAGATTAGTGAAATTACTGGCAATCATAAGAAAAAACATGAATGAACGGATACTGTTCTAATTTCGAAATGAGCCTTTGATGTGATGTGATTTCTCTTGTGATTGCTCTTATGACTGTTTTTATGTAAATGACGTAGTGGCTAAACTTGATATTCATGCTTATGACAAAAACACATAATGAAATTAGCATGTGATAAATCGCACAATGTAAACGGCACTTAATCAAAAATACTTATATAAATATTCAGATGTGACGTCATGCACACTAAAATAGACATCTGCCCTCTATTTAACATACCTGTGTTTATTGTGTCATGCTAAAATTTTGAATTTGCTTTGATGTCTGGAAATGTCACGGTGTTAAAACGACTTTTTTGAAGATTGTAAGAAGGTTTCTGAATTTTGTGTAGGGTCTATTAAACTGTACGTATATGTTTATTTATTATTTTTTTTTCAACATCTAATTCTGTTTTCTTTTTTCCTTGAACCCCAAACTTCTGCGGAGGTTCATTGTAATGTGTTTTTTACCTTTCGTCTAGTATTTTAATTACGCGAACCGACGATCTTTCGGGGGGAAACGTTGGCGTATCTTTCGGGGGGAAACGTTAGCGTATTAGTAGTTGATGTCCGCACTTTCTGAAACATTTTTGGGTGTTGAAACCAGAACATTTCTACTGTGGATTATGCATACAGAACACTAGTGATGGTTCTAACTTCTAACGTTCTATTCTATTCCATGTCTCTGAAAAAAGTTTTGGAAAGCTGATGACAATGCCCTCATCTGCAATAATTTACCTAAAATATATTTTGTTTTAGCTTGTGTTGTTAATTTAAATGGAAAAGGCTGAAAAGTGAGTTATGGGTGTTATTTTCAAACATACTTTGTTTGTTTTTATTTTCAGGTGGACATAAGTAATTTATGCAATGTAACCTCTATTCAATAATCATATACTTACCTATTTTATTATCTATACCTTTTTTATTATCTATCACATTTACTGGTTACTATGAAAAATTCATGAAAAATGAATTAGAACCTTTACCAGCTTGTATTTTAAAAAATTAATCATAATCATTAAACTTTTTTTTTCTGAAAAGAAACTTGTTATTAAGTGAAGATTGGAATCTATTATCGCACATTGGCAACATTGAAGGTGAATAATTAGTTGCCTAAACCCTCAGGCGCTTATACAATGTGCGATTCAATGACAACTGTCATTGGTGCGATTTTATTGACATTTTTATGGCGCCTGCGCTTTAACCTTATCAAAATGGCCACTATTTTTCAAAATCAGTCGATGGTGAGCCATCAGCTGTTCGTGTAACGCGTTGTTGACACAGTTCCGTCTGTTTTGATGGGTATCGGAACCATGTGTTTGTTGCCATGGGTGCTATCGCCTCGGTGCTACAATGGCATTGCGGTTCGTGCAGTCTGATAAACCCCACAGAGAGGCTCAGATGTCTTCGGTGCGGCACCGTCAGGCATCTCGACACAAACAAAGAATACGATGAAGACTTCTCCGACGGCTTCACCACTTCTAACTGCACCGTAGTTAGGAGGTACAGAGCAAGATCGGCCGAGAACCCACTTCTAATTCAACGCACTCTAAGTTACAGGTAAACTTGAATTTAAAATAAACAATTATTGCCACTTCACGTCCTTCATTTCGAATATTGATCAATAAAATATAGTGACCGTTGATGTTTTTATTTCAGCGAAAAAAGGAAGCTTAATTGCACGAGCTTGGTTAAAAACACAGTCGTTAGCACTTTGATTTTGCTGCAGAGGAATTCTTCAGCGATTTGCGTAGATAAAAGACGCCGGCAACATTCCATAAAAACTTCACCAAGTCTCCCAAATTTAATTCATCATTCTCGCTGTGATTCTTGCCGCTTTGAACTGATAACCTCCTCGAGGAATTGTTTGTTATGTGATAGTGGGCTTGAAATGATGAACATAGCACAATCGCCCTGCAAAAACTGTGCTCTGACCCCTGTAGAACAGCCCCCGAATCACCATAATCTCTACCGTAACTACGACATACTGAATTGTGATAGGCCCCCGTGTAAATGTCAACGCGGCAAGGCCAACTTCGTTTCGTTGTCTAGTATACAGAGTTATAGCTGTTCTGTTGCCCAGAAGAGTAGTGAGCCTCCGTTGCACAGTAGTGACGTTAGAACGACTGCGAGTGGCATTAACCGTGATAGTTCGCTGTTAGGTGCAACAGATAATTATACGTGGAAAGTTAAAAGTGCAATACCGACTACAACGTGGACATGTAAGAGGTGTACCTTGTTAAATAGTCCGAGTTATTTGAATTGTGAGGCCTGTGAAAGCCCCTATACACCAGATTTTAATAGTAATGTCAACCCGAGTGTCATAATCAAGGTAAACACATTGGCGTTTGCATGAGGTGTTTCTATTGACTTGTAGGTGATACGTTTTCGATGAGTTTTTATGAGAAGCATGTCGTAATTTGCATGACAGTTTTCTTGGCTTGTTACATTAAGTTTTCCTTTTTTTTTCGGTGTTATGTAGAAGTGAGTTGTTATAGTTGTTATTGGTGAAGTATGTTGGTTAAGTAGTCGATGAGAATTAGGGGGAGGGGGGTGGTAAAGGTGCATATGCTTGTTTTTTTAATAGGTACTTTAATTCATTAATTGTTGCCCTTACTTGGTGAAACTTGTCCACACTACATACATACTTGGAGACTACTTCTCTGGCTTCACTGTTGGTTTTCGTTGGTGAATGATGTAGCCAGCGTGTAAGCTAACTGGAGCAAGTGGCCCTTACGAATTCTGGATGTTCTTCAACGTTTCTGTGACTATAGTTTCGCTGCTTGACAGCATTCTCAGACAGATTAAAATTGAATTAGTACGAAATCATGACAACTACAAATAAAGATCTGTTGCTATGATATGATGTTTTGATCAAAAAATTTATCAAATTGAAAATAAAAATGAAACACAGATGACAGATGAGGCTTTCAAAATGTCTACGTGAGGTATATCAATATTTAACATAAAAATAGAACTAGCCTATAATAACTATGATAACAGTTACAACAATAAAATAACTAAACAATAACAGTATAAAAGCAGTCTCTATACAACGAAAATATCGACATACATCAACTCATTATCTTATTACAACTTTTTTGAAAGAATAGTTAAATTTATTTTCTTTGACTTATTTAATTAGAAAGAAGAATATCCAAGAAAGAGGAATTCATTAAATCAGTTTGCTCGTTTAAAACAAGGTAGCTATTGCCGTGTGTGTGCTTTTTGACTTCCAAAGCTTCAAAAGAAGTCTAGTTAACGTTTGTCATTATAAAAATGTAGTGGTTGTATGCGGTTATTTACTGTAGGTCTATGTTCGGTATCAATAATATGTTTTGCAAATGTAGATTTGTCTGTCTAAATGCAGAAATATGTTCTTTGTATCAGGTGTTAAAATTTCTAGAAGTTTGACCCATGTAGATTGCGTTACAATGTGTACAAGCTAATTTATAAACTCCAGCTTTTGTCAGGACACAAGATTTTTCTTTAGCGTTAAATAGTAAATCACGCATCGTGTTGTAAGATTTAAAAGCTACCTTTCTGTTTGTACAGGTATTTAAAATTTTTGAAATGTTTTCTGAAATAGTTGCAAAATAAGTTATCGAAACGTATCTGTTGTCTTCTTTGTCTCTAATATTTGGATAAATTAAATTAATCGCTAATTTGTATTCTTTTCTCTCTATCATTTTATCTATTATTTTAACAGAGTAGCCATTATTAAATACTGTTTGCTTAATTATTGAAATTTCTTTATCAAAATTGTTTTGTGACATAGGTATTGAAAATACACGATGTATCATAGAATGGTAGGCTGACAGATTTTGTGAAAAAGGGTGACATGAATCGTATGGTATGGTTGTGTCAGTGTAAGTTTGTTTCCTATATATTGAAAAGTCAAATGAATTATTTTCTAACTTTCTAATTGTTAAGTATAAAAAATTTATACAACTGTTAGCTTCTTCTTCTAAAGTAAACTTAATATTTGTGTGAAAGTTATTAATAAAATTCAAAAATTCATTTAATTCTGTATGACTACCTTGAAAACATGCTAAAATATCATCTACGTATCTGTACCAAAAGACAATATTATGCGAAAGTTCTGATGTTAAAATTTGGTTTTCTAAGTTTTCCATCAATATGTTGGCTAATAAAGGTGACAATGGACTACCCATAGGTAAGACTTCATTTTGTATATAAATTTTATTATTAAATTTAAAATAGTTTTGTTTTATACATTCCTTAAAAAGATTCATTATTTCTTGTCTTTTTATGACATTTACGTTCTTTTCTATTAAAACGTTTTCTAATAGAGGTAAACATTCCCTAGGGGGTATCTTAGAATACATGCTACAAACATCAAATGAGACTAATTTAATATTTGTGGGAATAATTAAGTTAATAAATTTTTGTGTAAGTTCATAAGAATTCTTAACTGAATATTTTGGAAAATAATTGTATTCTCTAATAATTGAAACCAGTTTGCTCACTATCTTATGATTAGGTGTATTAACATAGCTACTGGCCTCACCGGTATATTTGGCTTCTGAATTTTCAGTTGGCCATACATTTTTGGTGGTTGTGGGCTTTTATATAAAAGATATTTCTTTTCTTATTGTTTAGTTATTTTATTGTTGTAACTGTTATCATAGTTATTATAGGCTAGTTCTATTTTTATGTTAAATATTGATATACATCACGTAGACATTTTGAAAGCCTCATCTGTCATCTGTGTTTCATTTTTATTTTCAATTTGATAAATTTTTTGATAAAAACATCATATCATAACATAGCAACAGATCTTTATTTGTAGTTGTCATGATTTCGTACTAATTCAATTTTAATCTGTCTGAGAATGCTGTCAAGCAGCGAAACTATAGTCAGAGAAACGTTGAAGAACATACAGATTTCATAAGGGCCACTTGCTCCAGTTAGCTTACACGCTGGCTACGTCCTTTACCAACGAAAACCAACAGTGAAGCCAGAGAAGTAGTCTCCAAGTCTGTATATAGTAGGTACTTTACCTAGATAGTTTTTTTTTGTCTGCAAAGAGCAGTAATCTATACAACATTTGAATATACACGGTGTCAACTTGTATTGGCTCACTAATGTTTTAAAAATTTACACCGACACTGTTTAAAATTAATATCTTAGAAAGATCGAGAGCAAATCATGGCCGAGTTCACCAGACACCAACAGTTGCTCGTAGTTGAATAGTTATGTCAATTTATGCGTTCATCAGTCCCGTTGAGTTTCTGCTGGAAATCAATTGTTGTCAATTTCTCAAATCAGAATGACAAACAAAAGTCACAAAATAGTGTTTGAAATCAACAGTGTGTTCATCAATCTCCAACAGCTGAAATGTATCTCGGTAGTCAGCAGATTAGCTCTCAGCTGTTGGCGCCTGGTGAACTCAACCAGTGGTATAGTAATCTCTATACAACATTTGAATATACACAGTGTCAAGAAAATGAAATGGTTGTTGCTGGTTTTGCATCTAATTGCAAATATTAATAAAAAAAGTCTAGACGCAGCAAGTACATTATGGTAGTGAATTTTCATAAGAATTGTACACTATTAGTAAGATATGTTATTAAAACTAATTCTTTAAATTTAAATGAACCTTGGACATAGGTTTTAGAGTCCCAGTTAGCGATTATTTGAAAAAAATTATATTTTATATGGAGCTACTAAATTAAAATTTGGTCTTAGATATAATATGTAAGTACTGCAAGTTAAAAAAATTGTGTTACAAATTTCATTAAAGTTACAAACGTTTTGCAGAAAAAATAAATGATTACAAAGGGAATGTACCTGTCGAATTATAAAAATATGTAAGTACTCCAAGTATCTTAAAAAAAATGGTGTTACAAATTTCATTAAAGTTACAAACGTTTTTCAGAAAAAAATAATTATTTACAAAGGGAATGTACCTGTTGAATTATAAATATGGCAGGTATTTTTCCATATTAATTGCTTGGACGGTTTTGTTTTAGTCAACCCATCCAGTTTTTGCAAACAATAAACAACAAAAAAAGGTTTTTTATGTTATGGTAGAAAATTTGCGTAAAAATATTTCAAATCCGATAGCTCAATAAATTTCCCATTAAGCCAGACTCTTCAATATTGAACCTTAGTAACACCTATGTAAACGCACGTGGGTAATAAATTAAAGAAAAATAACATATTGAGCTTCGTTTTTAAAAAACCTTTTTTGTTGTTTATTGTTTGACAGATTTAAATGAAGTATACATTTTTGCTTCCAATTGATAAGGGCTGCAATGTAGCTATACCGTAGGTCGATATTACTGGGTGTCGAAAAATTATATCCAAGTGAATGCAAGCATAGTCTTACAGGTGGCGCCCTCTACCAGCAGTGTTATTAACAATAACATATTTAAATTTCTTGCCCTCAAAAAACCCCGGATGCAAAACTCACGTCAAAATTTTAATTAGACTCGGACTTATTTGTGAAAAACTGACAAAATCAAATAACACTAACACGCTGTATTTAAAAAACTCAGCATTTGCGGACCCATGTTTATATGAAAAAATAGTCTTATTTTTTTGTGCTGAATGTGCTACTGTAACATAGATTATCATTTTTGAAACACCCTGTATATATATATATATATATATATATATATATATATATATATATATATATATATATATATATATATATATATATATATATATATATATATATATATATATATATATATATATATATATATATATATATATATATATATATATGCAGGGTGTCCCTCTAACAATGGGCCAAACCCATATATTCGGATAGAGCATCAAAAATTAAATAGACTTTCATTAATACGTTTTGTCCGATTGTTGCTTGTTTTCGATATACAGTGTGTTAAAATTGACTTTGAAAAAAATTAAATCGCTCGTTTTTCTGCTAATTACTGGAATATTGATTTGGAACTTTGTAATAGGGGGTTATCGAGGATGCCGCTTCCAACCGTGATACCTATTTTGAGCTACATCATAGTTGGCGCCACCTACACTAAACCAGAATGTTTTACAGGGGCATAACTTTTTCGATGATCAACTTTCTGCAAATCTGTTCAGAAAAACTGAAAACTACTAATTTTTTGTACGAAAAAGGTATACTTAGTTGAAACTCATAAAGTGAGTGGTTACCGAGATATTGCGGTTTTAATAATGGTGTGCATTGAAAATCTCTCATCTGAAATTTTATTAGCATTATTATTATCACTAAATTATAAGAAAAAATTGACAATTATCGAACAATTCACTTAATAAGATTCTCAAAATGGCCTCCGCCTACTTCAATACATTTTTCTAGTCTCAACCCAAAATTTTGCCTCACCTTAAAAAAAGTTTAATAATCGTTTTTCAATATATCACTGGATTCGATTATTCTAGCCCAAAGCTCATCTCTGGAGTTACAAATATTCTTGTATACTAATTCTTTCAAGTGACCCCAGAGGAAGAAATCTAGAGGATTGAAGTCGGGGCTACGTGCAGGCCAAGGAAAATCTCCACCTCGACCTATCCCTCGGCGCGGATAATTTTGGTTCAGTAATTCTCTGACAGGAAGTCCATAATGGGCAGGTGCCCCGTCGTGAATGAACCATAATCTCCTGCGCACGTCTAGAGGGACATCTTCCAAGAGAATAGGAAGTTGATCTCTCAATAAAATGGAATAATTCTCCACATTGAGCCTTGCAGGAAGTTCTATTGGTCCCAACAACACGTCGCCTAGTATGCCACACCAGACATTAATGGAGAACTCATGTTGAAAATGGTGTTTTCGCGTCAAATGAGGATTGCTGCTGTCATATGTGTGAGCATTTTTGAAATTGAAAACTCCTCTTCTTGTGAATGTCGCTTCGTCAGTGAATAGAATGTTGTTGAAGAAAAACGGATCGTCATTCTGATACCGACGAATGCGTTCACAAAAATCCAATCTAGATAGAAAATCTAGAGGTAAAAGATTCTGCACTGGTGTGAAGTGGTAAGGATGTAACTTTTCTTTTCTGAGAAGTCTACCAATACTTGATTTATTTATTCCAGTTGCTGCAGAGAGGCGTCTTACGCTTGTTTCTGGATCTTCTGCAAGGCGTACTAATATCTCTTCCTCTTGATGTACAGGACGTCTTGGTCCACCAACTTCCGACTTCGAATTGAAAGAACCAGTTTCACCTACGAATACATTAGGACGAGATGATACGCATTCGTGTAACAAAATGTGTATTTCACGATTTTTCCAGCCCTCAGGTGTGAATTTTGTCAAAACTTTCGTTTCAGAAATAATCAATGGCAATGAGTGCATATTACTCTTTTACATACCTAATTTATCGTATAATCTTCTAAAGGTCTTGTGATCTGGTTGTCTACGACTAGGATATAATTCCAAGTATCTGGCGGCGGCTTGGTGTCTACGGAAGTTTGATTGCGCATAAACGCAGATCATATCTCTCTTCTCAATATTGCTAAACTCATTATGGCGAGGCATTTCAGAAATAATAACTACCTACTGCTCTTAATTGAAAAACCATGTGCTTGTCAAAATTGACAGATTATGTTTATTGTGTTACGCAAATGACATCCCTATGAAAACGAAAAACAAAAGATATTTCATCTACTTCATTGACAGTTGTTGACCCGGCCAATCAACTGCTATAGTTATTAGCGCCGTGATATGTCCACAGGAATACATCTTTTATTTGCCAAAAACATACTTATTCTATGAAATCGAATTAAATCCAGAGAAACTTCCCAATTTTTAGGAATTGATTTAGAATTAGAAAATTATGATTAAAATACACCGACCTCAATCCTCTAGAATTTTCCATTGGGGTTACTTGAAACAACTGGTACATACACAATAATGTTTGTAACTCCAGAGATGAACTTTGGGCCAGAATAAAATTTCAGATTTGAGAGATTTTCAATGCACACCATTATTAAAACCGCAATATCTCGGTAACCACTCACTTTATGAGTTTTAACTAAGTATACCTTTTTCGTACAAAAAATTAGTAGTTTTCAGTTTTTCTGAACAGATTTGCAGAAAGTTGATCATCGAAAAAGTTATGCCCCTGTAAAACATTCGGGTTTAGTGTAGGTGGCGCCAACTATGATGTAGCTCAAAATAGGTATCACGGTTGGAAGCGGCATCCTCGATAACCCCCTATTACAAAGTTCCAAATCAATATTCCAGTAATTAGCAGAAAAACGAGCGATTTAATTTTTTTCAAAGTCAATTTTAACACACTGTATATCGAAAACAAGCAACAATCGGACAAAACGTATTAATGAAAGTCTATTTAATTTTTGATGCTCTATCCGAATATATGGGCTTGGCCCATTGTTAGAGGGACACCCTGTATATATAAATGTGTCCCAGATTCGCTTCTCTATAGAGGGATCTCGGCTCCTATTATACCTACAGCAAAGGTTAAATGCGGAAAGTTTTAGTGGAAGCTTAGTGCATTCAGTATCTGGCTTCAGATTTACGATTGGTCAATTGGTTTTGGAAATATCGCTGAAAAACCGAAAATGGCGGATATCGTTTTTCGCCAGTAAATCGGAAACGGCTAAATTGACAGCTGTCAAAATGTGACATTATTCGGACACTTTTTTAAGATGAACAAGATGGCGTGTATGACATGTCTCTATCTTTAGTTATCCAGCAACCCGTCTCAACCTTCATTTTTCTTATGGCCGCCATATTGGATTTTTCGATTTTTGGAAAGAGCGTAAAATTACAGTCTAGTGATGTCTCACAAAAGAAATCATCGAAATATCACACTTCGTAAAGTTAGGTCTTATTTTTTTCTAAGGAGGCCATATTTTATTTGTCAGAAAATAACATTAATAAGCAATGCATAAAACGCATTTAATTTTCAAGAGAACATGAACGTAAATAACAACTTAAAATTAGTAGGTAAAATCTAATTAAGTTCTTAGCTGCTTCATAACTGGTTATTAATTTACAGATTTCAAAATGACGTCCATTTGCATAGAGACATTTTTGACAAATGGTAACTGTTTTTCGTACAACTCTTAACAAGTGTATTTCTGTTAATACTATTTCTAAATGTGTTCAAAACTCTTTGTCTCGGGATTTCTATAGTCACAGGAGGATCAAATTCATAGACCCCATTCTTTGTGCCTCCATTTAAGGAAATAATTATTTCGTCAGACTGCTCTCTTAAGAAGTTCCTGACTTGAATGGTGTTTTTAGTGGGAACCCTGTTTACAGGAGATGGTATAAATAATTTCCTTCTAAATACGTGGTACTAGCACAATGATGCCCCACCTAGTCGTGGAGCAGTGGTTGTCACCTGGGATCTAGTGCTTTAAACGAACCTTTTGGAAACAATGAGGAAGTTGCATATAATTTACTTTTGATGAAAAACGTATTTAAAGTACAGCAAAATACTCTAAAAATGTATGTCTACAAGTAAACCCCCCTTAAAGTGAACCACTAATTAGTAATTAATGATTGAAATATTGAATATAATTCAAAAAGACAGGGTGGGCGAAAACGCGATCTGATTGGTGAAGAGGCTTGTGACGTCACGATCCGGTACATCTGCTTGTTTTCGTTTGTGTTTGCATCGAAATCTAAGCAGTTCTATCATAATTTTAAGTAGTTTTGGTGTTTAGTGTATAATATAGGTTCAAAGGTAGTAAGTTGTCTTTAATCTAGTTTAGTGCGTGACTGTGTGATGGCTTCAGCAAATTCAGAATCACAATACGAGAATGCGAAAGACATAACAGTGCCTGGACATAAATGTTATAAGTGCTGTATAGTGCCCAATTGTACTTCCACAACAATAACTACCCCCAACAAATTATTCTTTAATGTACCTAAGGATGAGAAAATCAGGAAGAAAAGGTGTATATTTTTCTTGTATATTATTTGAATGGAGAACATTTTGAGGTTATGCTTTTATTTACATTATATTTTATAAGAAATTACTACATAAAATCCAACAAAGATATTTACAGGTTAAAATAAGGTTCATATCAGACACATACCTCCCAGCTTTCACTCCTTTTAGATCAGCACACATGAAAATCCTAAAAACTCCAACATTGCTATTACATAAATTTTTGGTAAATTATAAGATTGTCCTTGGACAAATCCAACTTCTGTAGCTATACTATAAGACTGTACAGTTTTTAAAACAATTAATACGAGTATATAGATATTAACAATGATATAAGTTGATAACAACTATCCGGCACACGTAAGTCGCATAAACACTAATGGTGAGATGAGGATATCTGTGTGAGTAAGCGAGACTCGTTTGGCTGATACCGGATCGTGACGTCACAGTAGGCCGTCTTTATTTACGGCTGCGTTTTGGCCCGGAGACAATTATTTCGATTTTCTATATTTTTTTACAGGAAAACTATTGGTTTTAAATTTAAATTCTATATGGCAATTGATTTTATACAATGTGGGGAATTGAATAAGAGGAGAATAAAAAAATGTGCAAATTCCTCATTGAATTGGTAAGGCTGGTCATATTTCATGGCCACCGCAATCCTTTGACTTAAATCCTTTAGATTTCTATTTATGGGGTCATATGAAACAAAATGTGTACCAACAATTAAAACGAGATAACAGTTATTAGACAGAATACAGATGGCAGCTGTTGAAATAAGAAATCGTCCAGATATTTTAAATAGAGCGAAAGACTCGTTAGTTCGCCGATGTGAATCTAGCAGGGGGAAATTTTGAGCAACTTCTATGATATTTATACTTCTGTCTTATTTAAAAAAAAATCATTTACTGAAAAACTTTGAGGTCCTGTAACTTCTAAAGTAATTAAAATAAGACATATGAATATATGAAGTTTTCTGCTTAAAACTTCCTCAACTTCCATTTGTCACAATTTGATGGTGAGCTAACAAATCGCCCTGTTTATCTTTGACGAAGGTTTATAGATGTGATAACTTTTTTATTGTTAATAGCCTATAGATAGCTTTCATTCAGACTATTTTTGCAGTAGAATACAAATTAAGAACATCTAGCTTGGGGACAGCTGTATAAATAATTTGTTAAATGACCATCTATTTAGGTCACAAGAGCGGTTCTTGAATATTTTATCTTATTCAGTTTAGGTCTGGCACTCCACATGGCGCACTCACTTCTGGTTTGTGATGCCAGAAGTTACATGAAGTAAAAAATGAATCATTCTAAAAATATACTCGGTCTGCATTGTTTAAAAATTGACTAGATCTTGATTTATAGGGTTGGTTAAAATTATTATACTCGATTGTAACTTTTCTGTTTAAAAATTTAGCGATTTTCTCAGTTATTGTGTTACATTTAACATCTATTAGTTCATTTTTAAAGAAAATTCACAAATTTTCTTTAAAAAATTCCCTAATAAGGAGATCGCGACTTTTGAATTTTGAGTAAATTTCTTCAAATAAGTGCGAACTAGGCCCCTAGAAGACGTATCCGGTGTCAGTTTCGATTTTTAGTGAATTAAAAAAATACTAATGAGGATATCCGGATTTTTGAATTTTGAAAAAAATTCTTCAAATGGGCGCTAATTAGGCCCCCTAGAACACATATCCCGGGTCCGTTTCAATTTTAGTGAATTTTCGTAGAAAAAATTCACTAATAGGGAGATCCCGATTTTTGAATTTTGAAAAAAAAATCCAAATGAGCGCGAACTACGACCCCCTAGAACCCATATCCCGGGCAGTTTCAGTTTATATATATATATATGTATATATATATATATATATATATATATATATATATATATATATATATATATATATATATATATATATATATATATATATATAGTGTGTGTCCCAAACTGGGTGGGGATGTATTGCTATCTCCGTTATTATTAGAGATATGGAGACGGTTAAATTAGCAATGTTTTGTAGAATCTCATGCTCGTTCCAAATATGACTTGTATTTTGCCCCGCCTCTATTCGTTTTCGAATTATTTTGAAAAAAACAAAATTTGTCGATTTCTTTTTTCTTCAATATCTAAGTAGGCGTTGATCTGACTAAGACTTGCACATTATCAGGACACTTTTTAGAGAGTAATCTTTTTGTGCTATTTTCAACTTTGGATTGTCATTTGTTTTTGAGCTACAGGTATCAACGTTTGTTTTTATTCCGGCAGCCATATTGGATTTTTTGCTCATGTGATAGCCTGTGAAAAGAGCTTTCCAATGATGTACAACATGCTTGAGAAATCTTGTAATTGCACTGACAATTTTGAGAGATACCGTTTTGAGGATGGTAGGCTATGAAATCCAATACCAGAAAACAAATGACAAAAAAAGTGTTCAAAAAGCAGTAGGTCATGGAGTTTATCAATAGACACATAATTTTTCGTAATGATTCACGATAAAAAATATTGTGATTTAATTTACAATACTTAATTAGGCAATAATGCTAGCTAATATTATGTGAAACAGTTCAATAACGAAACCAGGCAATAACAAATAGAAACTTAAACTCCACAAAACAACACAATTAGAAACGGAACTCAACAAATAATAAAATAGAAACTTAAAAATACACTAAAAAGAAAATTGTTCAATATGGCCACCGTTTTGTTCAATGCACTTTATACACCTTTTTGAAACATGCCTGCAAACTCTGGTGATGGTGTTTTGGTTAATATGATTTATAGCTTCCGTGATTCTGTTTCGTAATTCATTGATATTTTGTGGTGGATCGAATTTATACACATCATTCTTCAGAGTACCCCAAAAAAAAATTGAGTGTTATATCAGGAGCACACCAATGAACCGGCCCATTGTTACAAATGACACGATTATTAAAATTTTGGTACAAACATTTTTTGACGACCCTAGCATTGTGAGCGGGACAACCGTCTTGTTGGTACCAAATCTCGTCTAAATTATCATAAACTCTTCTAATTGTTGGTAAGATATTATTTCTCGATAGATTAAGATACCTTTCCCCAGTTAAACTATTAAACAAAAAAGAACGGACCAACAATTAAGTTACCTCATATTTTTTTACAATTAACTGTCCAATCTACAAATGAAAATAACAGTTTTTTACCTAATAAGCCGCACCAAACACTAATACCAAATCTGTCTTGCACTCGTCTTTCTTCCTTTACATGGGAATTTTTATTCGCCCAATAATGCCTATTATGGCGATTATACGCACCACAATTTGTAAATCTGGATTCATCAGTCCATATTATTTTCAAATGAAAATTTTCATCTTCCTGACATTGTCCTCGATACCATCTGCAGAATTGAAGTCGCTTAGGGTAATCGTCAACATTTAAGCCTTGTACGATTGTAGGTTTGCCGGGATGGTAATGACGTTGTTTTAATACACGGTGTACCGTATTTTTTGGAACGTCAATTTGTTCAACGAACATATTGCGGAGGGTTTTCTTTTGAAACCTGTAAGACGGCATTATTTATTTCTTCATTTCTAGGCATTGGTAGTTTCTTTGCGTGGAAGCTACCGTCGTTCAATAGATTGGTCACTATCCTGCGAAATATTTTGGTGTTTGGTTGTCGTTTCTCCGGGTAGTTGTTTTGATATGAATTTGCAGCTGTCTCAGTATTTCGGTTAGAACGAATATAACATTCCAACGTCAAAATATTCTTCACTACTGAACATATTGTTGAATAATATTTAAAATAAACAGAAAACAAACTATTTAGTACAAAATTTTAAGCAACGTGTTAAATAAACCCAAATTTTTCAGATAATTAAGAATGACAGTATTCTTAATCGTCGCGATAGTGTTATATCCATAGCAACCTTTTTTCTGTTGTTTTTCAGTTCACTTACGTTTAAAAATCAAACAATTTTCAAAGGCGTCTTTTTAAATCATTAATCTGCTTTTTATTGAGTTCTGTTAGTAAATTTAGTTATTTACTAGGTTTACCTATTTAATTAAATTAGAACAATTTTTTAGGATAATGTTGTAATGTAAAATATCATTTGTAATAATGGGCCGATTCATTGGTGTGCTCAAAGTTCCTATTTTTTTATCGTGAATCATTACGGAAAATGTTGTTAAAAGTAGAAGTCTATTGTTAGACTTCATGACCTACTGCTTTTTGAACACTTTTTTGGTAATTTGTTTTCTGGTATTGAATTTCATAGCCTACTATCTTCAAAACGGTTTTTCTAAAAATTGTCAGTGCAATTACACGATTTCTCAAGCATGTTGTACATCATTGGAAAGCTCTTTTTACAGGCTATCACATGAGCAAAAAAACCAAGATGGCTGCCATAATAAAAACAAACGTTGATACCTGTAGCTTAAAAACAAATGACAATTCAAAGTTGAGAATAGCACAAAAAGATTACTCTGTAAAAAGTCTCTTGATAATGTGCAAGTCTTAGACATGTCAGATGAACGCCTACTTAGATATTGAAGAAAAAAGAAGTCGACAATTTTTTTTTTCAAAATAACTCGAAAACGAAAAGTGGCAGGGTAAAGTACAAGCCATATTTGGAACGAGCATGAAATTCTACAAAACATTCCCATCCAGTTGCGACACATTGTGTATATATATATATATATATATATATATATATATATATATATATATATATATATATATATATATATATATATATATATATATATATATATAAACTCAAAAAATAATGTGCTGATTTTTATGAAATTTGGTATGTACCTTCCTTTTGCATGTGGCTTGGATGAGTTCGTTAGCCAGGAAAATCGGACCAGTTTTTCCGGGACAATTTTTAGTTTTCTTTCAGAAAATTTTTGAATCTTCGAAAGTAACAGAGCTATGACAACCAAATTTGATATATACGTTTCTACTATCAAACTTACCCTACACACCAAAATTCAGATCTCTAAAATAAAACAAAAAAAGTGATAGGCATTTAAAGAAAACAATTTTGGGTGCCACTGGTGATCAGAGGAAAGCACAAAAACAATATATTTTGTGTGTTTAACAAAACCAATTGAATATTACATACAACGGTAAAGTTTTCTTGGCGCAAATGTGTCAAGGAGTAGCAGAAAAAATATTTTGAAAATTTTATAATCTTTTTTCTTGAAACGTCAGAGCCGCGATTTGAAACGTTAAAATTTGCAATTTTCAGACAACGAGTTTGAAGCAAACACGGATTATGTCAAAAAAAAAATCTTAATAAGTGTGTTTCACAAAGCCTTAAGTTTCAGCTCCAACCATCACTGTCCATTTTACTAAAATATTTTCGGAAAATCTATTTCAATAGACCCTCTTTCTGATGCTTCGGCAGTAGTTTCCGTTATAGAGTTTATGGTTTAATAGTCTATATTATAGCAAATTTTCGTAGAAAAAATTCGTTATTAAGAAGACCGCGATTTATGAATTTTAAAAAGATTTCTTCAAGTGAGCGCGAACTAGAACACATAAGCCCATAAGGGGTCAGTTTCAGTTTTTGCCTGTTTACACATATACAGGGTGACGCATTTCTAGGGTAAAGCTCAATATATCCGTTATTATACAAGATATGAGGAAAAAGTATATACCTTAATTATAGGGTGTCTCGAGCTGTATCTTATCAACATATTTTGACAATTACAGGCTGGCCCATAAGTCGTTGGTGATACACGCTTTATTTTTTTAATAGACACTCCTTATGTTGTTGCATTTTTGTGTTTTCCATCAAATTATAATGCACGTTTGTAAGGAAAAAAAATGATATCGTTCATCGTTTTTGAGTTATTTTAATTGTTTTGCAACTTTTCACGTTTTTGGCACATATTTCAAACGCATATCACAAATTGCGATATGGCGTTTTAGTGAATTTTCTTAAAAAAATTCACTAATGAGGAGATCTCGACTTTTGAATTTTGAAAAAATTTCTTCAAATGAGCGCTATTTAGGACCCCTGGAACCCAAATCCGAGGTCGGTTTCAGACTTTATATGTTTATATATATATATATATATATATATATATATATATATATATATATATATATATATATATATATATATATATATATATATATATATGTTTATATATTTATGTGTCATACCTATAACTAAAAAAATAATGGACCGATTTTGATAAAATTTGGTGAGTACCTTCCTTTCGCGAGTGGCTTGGATAAGTTCGTTAGCCAGGAAAATCCGCCGAGGTTTTCCCGGAAAATTTTGTGTTTTCTTTCGAAAAAAATCGAAAAAAATTTATATCTCCGGAATTAACAAAGTAAGGGCAACGAAATTTGGTACACGGGTTTATATCATTATAGGTAAGCTATCCACCAAAATTTAGCGTTGTCGGTTAAAAGACAAAAAAGTTACAGGCATTTAAAGAAAAATAAATTTGGGTTTTCCTCAAAACGTCAAAGTCGCGATTTTAAACGTCAAAATTGTTAATATTTAGGCAATGAACCTGAAATTAATATGATCTGTGGAAGGAAAATGTCTCAAGAATAATGTTTTACAAAGCCTGAACTCTTAGTCTCAATCGTCATTGTCCTTCATTTTACTAAAATATTCCCAGAAAATTCATTTCAAATAGACCCTTTCTCTGATACTTTAACAGTAGTGTTGGCTATAGAGTTTATCGTTTAATGGTCAATATCATTTTTGTCGAATTATCGTAAAAAATCATTAAAGCGCAATATATCCGTTATTATGCAAGTAACGAAAAAAAGTTGTATACATTAATTGTAGGGTGTCTTAAGCTACATCTTAAAAAATATTTCCACAATTACAGGGTGGCCCATAAGTCGTTGGTGATTCAAATTTTCTTTTTTTTTTAGTGAATTTTTTTAATCGAACACGCCCTATGTTATTGCATTTTTGTATTTTCCATCGAAATATAATACATCTTTGTAAGAAAAGAAATTCGGGATGCAGCAAGTGCGTTATGGTAGCGAATTTTCATTAAATGCTTCAAATTTTGAATCAATTTGCTATTAACCTATAAGGTTGACCAGAAAACCAGTTTTTTCGGGAACAATTTAAGTTTACTTTCGGAAATTTTTGTACATTTTCAAACAATAAAGTTGTTTTG
This sequence comes from Tillus elongatus, assembly GCA_964006375.1. Lineage (NCBI taxonomy): Eukaryota > Metazoa > Arthropoda > Insecta > Coleoptera > Cleridae > Tillus > Tillus elongatus. The sequence goes on from OZ023267.1 coordinate 129,659,641, forward strand.
ATGAAACATGGTACATTGTTGTTACTATATAGGTTATACTGGTAACTAAATTTGATGCCTGCTTTCTTTAAAAAAACACACATATTTGCTATTTAAAAATATTTTTATGAAAATTCACTGCCATAACGCACTTGCTGCGTCCAGAGGTTTTTATCAATAGATAGCGGTGCCCCATGGAAATGACGCATTCAGAGAGCTTTTTCTTTGTATTACTCGTCGAAAAAAATCAAGCTGCCGTATACAGGTACTCTCAAATAGTGGCTGAATTTGAAGTTTTCGCTGAAATGTTTTTAGTGTTTCCGTAGAAATAATTTTTTGTAAGATTTTTGTGATATGTTGGTAATGAATAATAAATGTTTAGTAAGTTATTGTAAAAAAAAAAGTTGTCGAATTTTTGTGAAAAATATAATTTAGTGTAACATTACTGAAAGCAATTTATGTAAAAGAAATTATCATATATTTTTTTCAATTTTGGTCCTAAAGCTGTTTGTGAATAATTATATCCTGTCAGGTGTGTAAATATCTTAAAAAGGTTCGTTGGCCAGGACATTCGGACCAGTTTTTCTGGAACTTTTGAAGTTTATTTTCGGAAAATGTTTGTACTTTTTGAAGCAACGCTATTTTAACGAAATATGGTACATTGCTAGTGCTATACAGGGTGCTTCACGGCGAGTGGCCCATTAGACGTTTCTGGAGAACTATATCTATTTAAATTCTGAAAATTGGTATCCGCACGTTTTTGATACTGATCTTTCTAACTAAAATATTTTCAATTAGCCTGCACTTCCGGTTATACCGGAAGTCGACACAAACCTCGTTTTTTAAATGGAACACCCTATATATTATTAGCTTTTTGAATTACACGTTCAATTTAAGGGACAATTTGATTTCAACATATTTGGGCTAGTTCGTACCGTTTCGGATTTATTCGCCATTTTGTAGAAAAAATTACGATTGGAGCGCTTTAGAAAAATTCCGATATCTTTAAAGACATGCAAGATAGAAACATGTGGTTTTCACTATCCCATAGAGTGTAAAAATTCATACATACTGTTATAAACACAATACGATTTTAAGATAACTGTTATTTATAATATACATTTGAATTTGAAAATTTTCAATCAGAGATAACTTGATTTTTTTTTAATGGAACGGTACCCATATGTCCAAAACATCTGATTCAGCGTTAAATTCCCTATCTTTTAAGTATACATTACCCTATACCTATCTCATACAGTTTTCTTTGAAAATTGATTTGAAAATATTAATGGTCAGCGAGGTGACGTCAACCTTTGACTACTTCTGCCTTCAATGAGTGTCTTATTTTAAAAGGGAGACACAGTAACATGCAGTTCCAACCGATTTCTTTTCTGATCACTTTCCGACCTATATTGGGTATTTCCTATAGCTAAAAAGGACAGTTTTTGAGGTATTTAGAGACATTCAAAAATATAACACACCATAATTTTTCCTTATACTGTGGTTGAACGTCAACGTTAAGGCAAGTGTGCCATGATGAACAATTTATATTACATACTTGTCATTCTAAATTATTTGATAAATGTCAATATGCTAATGTTCACAGTTAACATGGAAAATCATTATTACAATGCAGATTATTTAAATTTATTTTACATCCATTGAGAATGTAATCGAATTATTAGTAGAACATGTAAAATGTTTGATGAGTTAAATCCTAATCTACCACCCATGAGTGAAAAGAAGTTTAGAAGGATTGAGTTAAATTTCCTAGAATTTGGTACCTTTAAAGCACCCAAAGTTAATCCCAGTCCAGTGACTAGAGATGAAGATAACGAAATAACTGTCCTGACTTATTTCGAAGCATATCCATATGCCTTTATTTACACTGCAGTGAACGACATACGTATTCCTTACTCACCTGTAGAAAGATTCTTGTGGAAGCACAAAATGCACTACTGTAAGTTTATTTTAGTGCAAGCTCTGCATCCAGAAGATGTTAGTAAAAAGGTCCAGTTTTGTGAAACGATGTTAATTCATATTCAAGGAGATGATGACTTTTAAAAAAGTTATATGAGCTGATGAATCGAAATTTTCTCATAAAGGAGTTTTCAATAGACATAAGAGTTATGTTTGGGCAAATCAAAACCCTCACGCTATTAGGGAAAGGGGATTTCAAGTAAAATTTAGTTTCAATGTGTTTTGTTTATTGAAAGGTAATAAATTTTATTATCACATTTATGATGGAACCTTAACTTCTAATCATTACATGGAAATATTAAGAACAATAGTTACAGACTTTCTAGACAACTTACCATTATCAGAATATGGAACTTTTTGGTATCAACCTGACGGAGCTCCTGCTCACTCTACACGAGAAATATCTAACACACTCGACGATCTATTTGAAGATAGAGGGATTTGAAAGTGCGTTTCCTGGATATGGCCCGCAAGAAGTCCAGATCTTACCCCGCTTGATTTCCATCTTTGGGGAAAGATAAAAACCAAAGTATATGAAACGCCCGTCAATTCACGCGAAGAATTAGAGATCAGAGTAAGAAGGGCATTTGAGGAGTTAGATAGGAATGAGATTCTGTCAGCAACCACTAGCGACATTACGACACGAATATTAAAATGTTTGAGTGTTAATGGACAATATTTTGAGCAGTTACTAGTTTAGGAGGTGTGAGTTGTTTTGTTACTCGTGTTGTAATAATACTTCGAGGATTTATAAGATTGTGTAAGGTAATAATCACCGTTGTTATCCTTAGAAATTTTTTTAAATTAAAAAAAAATTTAAATACATAATTTTCAAACACAGTAACAATATTTCTTTATTATAATTTTTAACTTGAACATGAAATATTTTTGTTTCTACTGTATTTTTTTTTGTTACGAACAAAAAAAATGACATCGCCCCGCTAACAATTACTATTTCAAATCAATTTTCAAAGAAAACTGTATGAGATAGGTATAGGGTAATGTATATTTAAAAGATGGGGAATTTAACGCTGAATCGGATGCTGGGGACATATGGGTACCGTTCCATTAAAAAAAATCAAGTTATCTATGATTGAAAATTTTTAAATTTAAGTGTATGTTAAATAACAGTTATCTTAAAATCGTATTGTGTTTATAACAGTATGTATGAATTTTTACGCTCTATGGGATAGTGAAAACCGCATGTTTCTATTGTTGCGTTTCTCCGGGTTCTGGATAAGTGAGACTTTAAATTTTAACAAAACAACTTTATTTACTCTCTAAATATGGATACAATAAAAGTTCTAGAATCTCTCTCTCACAAAACACTTAATTTACTGTCTAGCCTTACAATTACTAATCTGCACACAAGTCTCTACACTGGTACTACAGTAGTTACTCTATAACACTTCACACTGTTTGCTGCTTCTTCCAGTCACTTCAAGATTATCTAACTGAACTCCCCAGAGCTGGCATGCTTTCGCCTTTATATACTCGCCGTACCTTCCACCTCCTTTCTGGAGCGTTCCATTCCAGAACGTTCCAGGACCTTCTTTTACTAGAAGGTTCTGTGAATACAGATCTGTCCCGTGTGTATACAGGGGGATGTATATACAGGTGATCCAAATGTGGTCATCACTTCTATGTTACACAAGAGGTGTTTCTCGTACTATAAGATCTATCTGCGTATACAGGGTGTAAGGGTTCTCTGCGCATACAGGGTGTATATACAGGGTGTTCGGAATGTGCAGACCTCAGTTATCCGTTCCCACGGGGTACAAGTTGGTAACTTCGTTATTTCTGATCCTAGAGGGTTGAGACTTCGCCCGAGGGGGGTCACCCCAGGCACCCCCCCCCGGGGGTGTGTGGGGAGGCGGTGTTGCCAGATTGTGTAAGAATGCCCAGATGCTGGGGAAGTTCTGGAAATGTGGCAACACCGCACCTACATCTGTTGAGATGCTTTGTAACACTATCTTGCATGTCTTTAAAGATATCAGAATTTTTCTAAAGCGCTCCAACCGTAATTTTTTCTACAAAATGGCGAATAAATCCGAAACGGTACGAACTAGCCCGAATATGTTGTTATCAAAGTGGCCCTTAAATTGAACGTCTAATTCAAAAAGCTATGGGATATATATATAGGATGTTCCATAAAAAAAAACAAAGTTTGTGTCGACTTCCGGTATAACCGGAGGTACAGGCTAATTGAAAATATTTTAGTTAGAAAGATCAGTATCAAAAACGTGCGGATACCAATTTTCAGAATTTAAATAGATGTAGTTCTCCAGAAACATCTAATAGGCCACTCACCGTGAAGCACTCTGTATAGGTTATACTATCAACCAAATGTCCTTCTTGTAAAAACAAGACATATTTTCAATTAAAAACATTTTAACGAAAATTCGCTACCATAACGCATGTGCTGCGTCTCGAACTTTTTTTTGAGGCCTGTTAAAAGCTCGGAACGTAACGATATTCATTTATTTTCCATGAACAAATAAGATAACAATCTTAGCTATTAATACACCACAGAGAAGTAAATCAATAAAACATATCCGTGTGAATAAGTTGTATAAATTAAAATAATATGCCGTAAAATACCAGGGCGAACTAACACCTTGTGTCTCAGTTACTCACTCGAGAGTATATTGATCTGCGAAGTTAGATATCCTAAGTTCAAATCTCCAGTCGATTATCTTTTTTAATATGGAAAATTTAATGTCTTGAGGATTCATTGTTGCTTGAATATGACGAAAAGCATTATTTATCAGTTGTTGTAGCTGCTCTGGTGTATTTATTTGTTCACTGTGAACCAGTCGCTTAAAATCACCCCAAAGATAGAAGTCAAGTGGGTTTAAGTCCGGTGATCTTGCAGGCCAATGTATTGGTCCAGTTCTGCCAATCCATCTTTCATTATAATGTTCATGTAGCCATGTAACAACGTTTCGACTATGATGCGCTGGTACACCGTAATGCTGGTACCACATTATACCTCTTGTTGCTAGTGGAATGTCATCTAGAATGTTTTCTACACGGTTTTCTAGGAGCGCTAAGTACGAAGATCCATTTAAACGTTGTGGCAGGACTTCCATGAACAGTGAGCCGTTAAAAATACCACACCATAAATTAATGGAAAATCTATGTTGAAATGTGCGAGTCCTTGTTGCATGTGGATTTTCCAATGACCAGACATGCTCATTATGAGAGTTATAAATACCATTTCTTGTAAATGTTGATTCGTCAGACCAGAAGATTAGATTAGGGAATAAGATATTTTGATTGTTCGTTTCCAACATCCATTCACATAAGACTCGTCGATGCACATTATCTCCAGGTAGAAGGCAATGAACATTCTGTCGATGATATGGATGTAAGGCTTCTCGATGTAAAGTTCTCCAAACAAAGCTTTGAGAATATTGTAACTGCGTGGCAATCCTCCGAGTACTTGTAGAAGGTTGATCCATCACTGCATCCACCACTCTCTCTTCGTCTTCAAGTTGATGTTGTCTTCTACTATTAGCTCTAGCGTCATGACATTGTCCAATACCGCACTGCCGAAGTCTTGAAAACGATCGAGAAAAAACCCTTGGTGTAGGTTGACGGCGAGTGGAAAACCTACGTTGATATTCCCGACAAGCAGCTAGAGCATTTCCATCAGCATATCCGTAGATAAAAATTATATCTGCATACTCTTCTGAGGTGTACTCCATTATAAGAAGTAAAAGAGTAGACAATTTTGCAATTTTATAAAGTTTACCACTTACACCTATTCAAAATAATAACTTGTTAACCTAAACGGGAAGTGACACTTAATGACAACTTTGGCAAACCAGACTACTACTTACTAAAATACAACGAAGATAATCGTCGTACAAAAAATTATCAAGACATTAAATTTTCCATATCAAAAAGATGTCGTGCGTGTATTCAGGCCAATGGAGGCATAAAAGTGTGTCATTGCGATTTTCTACCAAACAACGACTGGTTAAAAATCATGAACTGTGCTCTAAAACACTTACCTGATTCATTGCTAACTCGACAAATAAGCATCGTACAGAAAATTATCAAGAGAGTCATTTTGTTCAAGAATGAAAGTAAGATTCAAAAAATAAAAAATAAGAAAAAACATCATTGGCGTACCCGTTTTTTTCTTGAGGGATAACCAATGACATGTGGGTACGCGCGCCACTGCTGGATTAGCCGATTCAATTGTTATGATAGAATACGCGCCTTCCATAACAGCCTACACATGCGAAGTTTCAGCAAATATATGTACTACTTTTTAAAAATTTGGGAAATTTTATTTTTTGAAATTCAACTTCAACACCCTGTATCTTTTTAATGAAGTATTATAGGAAATTTTTTTATAGGACATAACCTATCTAAAATTGTTCAAAGAACATGGGGTTTCATTTTTGGTCACCACTTATGAATCACCCTGTATAACATTGACTAAAGCCGTCGTTCTTATGTACCATGCGATGTTGGGCAGGTGAAACGATATTATTATGTTGTTCACGTAAGTAAGGCTAATGTATTCTCACCATAATTAGAACGGCAGACCGGTTTCGCCCTAATTAAAACTCGTTAGTACGGTATACTAATTACAGCGAGAAGGCACCTATAAAGCAGTGGCGGCTCGTGACTTCGGGAGTGGGTGAAGCAGAATCCGTGTGGCCGCAAAGATGGGCTCAAGCGGGCAAAGATCCCCTCTGTGCCGCAGAAGATTTTTTTTTTAATTTTCAAGGTCACGCGTACTTCTGGCACATCAGTATGTAAATGAAAAATCAATTTGTTTTTGGGTAAGATCGCTTCAGCGGGTAGAGGATAAATGGGCGGTGATTTGGTGAAAATTGTTTTTTGTTGTTAAAACTCGAGTAGTATAACGTTTCAGAAGTTTATGGGTGCATGAATACGAATATTTTCTGTGTGGTCAAGTCATGTATCCTAAATTAATTTCATGAGAATGTCTTTCTGAGGAGTAGATTATCACAGCTATGTGGAAGTTATGATTCAATTTTCATAATTATTTTAGGTAGAGGCAACGAAATTCCCAGAAAGGCAGGGCCCTCTTGTTTACTTTCGAACATCTGGTTGTACCAATAAAAATGTGAAAGCGTCAAAATGACCTCTCTAAAAATGAAATTGCCTAAAAAGTGGTCTCGTTAACTCAGAATTTTAAACATTAGTATTGTCTCTTACACAAGTCCATTCAAATCAACAAAATTTGCTCGTTAAATTGATGAAAAGTTCGTTAAATCTGCCGCTCGTAAAACCCGGATCCTAATATATATATATATATATATATATATATATATATATATATATATATATATATATATATATATATATATATATATGTATATATATATATATATATATATATATATATATATATATATATATATATATATATATATATATATATATATATATAGGGTGTCCCTCTAACAATGGGCCAAACCCATATATTCGGATAGAGCATCAAAAATTAAATAGACTTTCATTAATACGTTTTGTCCGATTGTTGCTTGTTTTCGATATACAGTGTGTTAAATTTGACTTTGAAAAAAATTAAATCGCTCGTATTTCTGCTAATTACTGGAATATTGATTTGGAACTTTGTAATAGGGGGTTATCGAGGATGCCGCTTCCAACCGTGATACCTATTTTGAGCTACATCATAGTTGGCGCCACCTACACTAACCCGAATGTTTTACAGGGGCATAACTTTTTCGATGATCAACTTTCTGCAAATCTGTTCAGAAAAACTGAAAACTACTAATTTTTTGTTCGAAAAAGGTATACTTAGTTGAAACTCATAAAGTGAGTGGTTACCGAGATATTGCGGTTTTAATAATGGTGTGCATTGAAAATCTCTCAAATCTGAAATTTTATTAACATTATTATTATCACTAAATTATAAGAAAAAATTGACAATTATCGAACAATTCACTTAATAAGATACTCAAAATGGCCTCCGCCTACTTCAATACATTTTTCTAGTCTCAACCCAAAATTTTGCCTCACCTTAAAAAAAGTTTAATAATCGTTTTTCAATATATCACTGGATTCGATTATTCTAGCCCAAAGTTCATCTCTGGAGTTACAAATATTCTTGTATACTAATTCTTTCAAGTGACCCCAGAGGAAGAAATCTAGAGGATTGAGGTCGGGGCTACGTGCAGGCCAAGAAAAATCTCCACCTCGACCTATCCATCGGCGCGGATAATTTTGGTTCAGAAATTCTCTGACAGGAAGTCCATAATGGGCAGGTGCCCCGTCGTGAATGAACCATAATCTCCTGCGCACGTCTAGAGGGACATCTTCCAAGAGAATAGGAAGTTGATCTCTCAAGAAAATTGAATAATTCTCCACATTGAGCCTTGCAGGAAGTTCTATTGGTCCCAACAACACGTCGCCTAGTATGCCACACCAGACATTAATGGAGAACTCATGTTGAAAATGGTGTTCTCGCGTCAAATGAGGATTGCTGCTGTCATATGTGTGAGCATTTTTGAAATTGAAAACTCCTCTTCTTGTGAATGTCGCTTCGTCAGTGAATAGAATGTTGTTGAAGAAAAACGGATCGTCATTCTGATACCGACGAATGCGTTCACAAAAATCCAATCTAGATAGAAAATCTAGAGGTAAAAGATTCTGCACTGGTGTGAAGTGGTAAGGATGTAACTTTTCTTTTCTGAGAAGTCTACCAATACTTGATTTATTTATTCCAGTTGCTGCAGAGAGGCGTCTTACGCTTGTTTCCGGATCTTCTGCAAGGCGTACTAATATCTCTTCCTCTTGATGTACAGGACGTCTTGGTCCACCAACTTCCGACTTCGAATTGAAAGAACCAGTTTCACCTACGAATACATTAGGACGAGATGATACGCATCCGTGTAACAAAATGTATATTTCACGATTTTTCAAGCCCTCAGGTGTGAATTTTGTCAAAACTTTCGTTTCAGAAATAATCAATGGCAATGAGTGCATATTACTCTTTTACATACCTAATTTATCGTATAATCTTCTAAAGGTCTTGTGATCTGGTTGTCTACGACTAGGATATAATTCCAAGTATCTGGCGGCGGCTTGGTGGCTACGGAAGTTTGATTGCGCATAAACGCAGATCATATCTCTCTTCTCAATATTGCTAAACTCATTATGGCGAGGCATTTCAGAAATAATAACTACCTACTGCTCTTAATTGAAAAACCATGTGCTTGTCAAAATTGACAGATTATGTTTATTTTGTTACGCAAATGGCATCCCTATGAAAACGAAAAACAAAAGATATTTCATCTACTTCATTGACAGTTGTTGACCCTGCCAATCAACTGCTATAGTTATTAGCGCCGTGATATGTCCACAGGAATACATATTTTATTTGCCAAAAACATACTTATTCTATGAAATCGAATTAAATCCAGAGAAACTTCCCAATTTTTAGGAATTGATTTAGAATTAGAAAATTATGATTAAAATACACCGACCTCAATCCTCTAGAATTTTCCATTGGGATTACTTGAAACAACTGGTACATACACAATAATGTTTGTAACTCCAGAGATGAACTTTGGGCCAGAATAAAATTTCAGATTTGAGAGATTTTCAATGCACACCATTATTAAAACCGCAATATCTCGGTAACCACTCACTTTATGAGTTTCAACTAAGTATACCTTTTTCGTACAAAAAATTAGTAGTTTTCAGTTTTTTTTGAACAGATTTGCAGAAAGTTGATCATCAAAAAAGTTATGCCCCTATAAAACATTCGGGTTTAGTGTAGGTGGCGCCAACTATGATGTAGCTCAAAATAGGTATCACGGTTGGAAGCGGCATCCTCGATAACCCCCTATTACAAAGTTCCAAATCAATATTCCAGTAATTAGCAGAAAAACGAGCGATTTAATTTTTTTCAAAGTCAATTTTAACACACTATATCGAAAACAAGCAACAATCGGACAAAACGTATTGATGAAAGTCTATTTAATTTTTGATGCTCTATCCGAATATATGGGTTTGGCCCATTGTTAGAGGGACACCCTGTATATATATATATATATATATATATATATATATATTCCATATATATATATATATATATATCTATATATATATATATATATATATATATATATATATATATATATATATATATATTCCATATATATATATATATATATATATATATATATATATATATATATATATATATATATATATATATATAAATAAATAATATTAAAGTCTAAGTAAGGCTAGATGCATTCTTACCACAATTAGAACCGTAAACCGGTTTTGCTCTAATTAGAGCTCGTCAGTACGGCATACTAATTGTAGCGAAAATACACCCTTAAAGTAATACCGCTATGGTAACCAGCCTTCCAACACTAAGTGAGTGGTAAGACACGAAGCAACGTGCCGCCACCTAGTTGCGGAACCAAGTAGTATGTTGTCACGCCAGCTCCAAATAACACAAAGTATTAAAAAATAGAGACTGTATACAACCAACTAACAATTTAGTAAATTGTCAGCCCTGGCCTATTTCTACCCTAATATAGGGACAAAGTATGTAAGGCTACATGCATTGTCACCACAATTAGAACCGTAAACCGGTTTTGCTCTAATTAGAGCTCGTCAGTACGGCATACTAATTGTAGCGAAAATACACCCTTAAAGTAATACCGCTATGGTAGCCAGCCTTCCAACACTAAGTGAGTGGTAAGACACGAAGCAACGTGTCGCCACCTAGTTCGGAACCAAGTACTATGTTGTCACGCCCGCTCCAAATAAGACAGAGTATTAAAAATAGAGACGGTATACAACTAACTAACAATTTAAAAAATTGTCAGCCCTGGCTCATTTCTACCCTAATATAGGGACAAAGTATGTAAGGCTACATGCATTGTCACCACAATTAGAACTGTAGACCGGTTTCGCTCTAATTAGAGCTCGTCAGTACGGCATACTAATTGTAGCGAAAGTACACCTATAAAGTAATACGGCTATGGTAGCCAGCCTTCCAACACTATGTGTTATAGGATATGGGTTCTAGGGGCCCTAGTTCGCGCTAATTTGAAAAATGTTTGCAAAGTCTCACCATCGATACCTCTCTATTAGTGAATTTTTTTAAATAAAAATTCACTAAAAATGGAAAAGTTTGGTCAATAGTTGGTTAATATATGGTCAATAGTTGGTTGAGATATACTTCACAGCCAATTTAGCGTATTTGGTCTAAAAGATCCTTTATAATATGTTGCAATATGTTTTTAAACGTAAAATTATGCCATTTACTGAATATTAAATAATAGATACATATATCCTTTGTCATAAAATTCACATAATAGTAATCGATGAATAGTTTTTCCACATCACACATCCGCCACTAGATAATTATAGTAAAAATGTGCTTTATGCTTTGTAATGCCTGTTAGTTCGACATCTGAACATCAGATGGCCGATTTAACACATGCCGGTGACATGAATATTTAATATAGTGAGTTAGGCAGTGGCGGCGTAAAGGGGGGCGGTCCGCCCCGGGTGGCAAGCACCAAGGGGTGACAACGTGGTGAGAACGCACTCGCGTAGCTTAGTAGCCAGGTACTGGTGCAATTGCCCCATGAGGATGGCGAGGGCCAAAGGCCCCTCCCTCCGTCCGCGCCGTTCCATGTGTCAATTAAAACAAACAATCACAGTCAGTAGAGATGGAAAATTCGGATCTTTTCGAAAAGTCGGATCACCGGCTTCGGATCTCTTTGAAGATCCGGATCCTTGAACCAATTCTTGAATCTCATTGAATCTGTCGCGCGTGATTGTGACTTATAGATACTGCATTCAGTAAGATCGACCAAAACAAGAGGTGATCAAGAGCGAAAACCCATTATACGGATTGAAATATATATCCAAGATTATATACAGAGACAATTAGAGCGAAACCGATCTTCGTTTGTAATTGCGGTGAGAATACATCTATCCCGGTCCGCCCCCAACTCAGTCGCGTAGCTTAGTAGCCAGCCACTGGTCCATCGGCCCGTCGAGGACGTCGCGGGCGGAAGGGGCAAGTAATTTCGGCCCCTCCCTCCACCAAATTGAAAACGATGAAGAAGAGTTACATGACAAAACTCGTTTCGATGTTACTACTTGGCCAGCACCAATGTCTGATGATTTGAGTTGAAATTGTTAAAACGGGAAGTGAACTCTATCAAAATAGAGATGGCCCATTTTTAGATACTGTCTGGAGATAAAATAAAAGGTAAGACATATCAACTCAGAATGGTTTTATAAACCATTACCAAATGGAGAAAAAATACTCAGAAAATGGATGGTATACTCTCCAACAAAAAGCAGTTTATACTGTTTTTGCTGCAAACTGTTTACGCACCATGAAACAAAACATCAGAGTTATGCCAACGGGTTTAATTCATGGTGGAAACAGTGTCAACACGAGAATTATGAGAAACATCTCTCCTGTTTTAATAAATGGAAAATCTTGAAAAATGGCTTGGGACTGCAAACACTATATTGACCATGATCATCAAATGGTTTTAGACCAAGGAAAAAAAAAATAAGTGGCGTGACATTCTGAGTCGCCTTTTAGATGTTATTATTTTCCTGGCACGTCAAAATCTTCCTCTTAGAGGCCATAGAGAGGGGGTTTCTTCAGACAATAGAGGGAATTTTTTAGAATTAGTTGATCCATTATCGAAATATGACCCAGTGCTAAAAGAACATATGCTAAGAATTGAAAATGCTGTCGCCTGTACAAAAAGGAAACAGGTAGATTCCTATTTACCCAAAGACATTCAAAATGAGTTCATCAGCCTTTTGGGGAAAGAGGTGAAAAATAACATTTTGGACGACATAAGAAAATCAAAATATTTCGCAAATCTTTTCGATAGCACTCCAGACATATCACATGTTGATCAGATGAGTTATGTAATCAGATATGTTCATATTGAAGGCGATCAAGTTGAAGTAAAGGAACCATTTCTAGGTTTCTTCCCAATAGATGGAAAGACTGCAGTCGAACTTTCTGAAAATATCCTTACGCAGCTGAATGCAGAATGATAACTTGGACATACATCTATGTCACGCTCAAGGATATGATAACGCTGCAACCATGGCAGGAGCTCATGGTGGTGTATAAGCAAAAATCAAAGAACACAATCCTAAAGCGTTGTTTATGCCTTGTGCTAATCATTCGCTAAATATATGTGGAGTGCACTCTTTCGGGAGTGTTGGTTCAAGTGTAAATTTTTTCGGAACAGTACAAAGAGTTTACACGTTCTTTTCGTTATCATCACATCGATGGGAAATTATAATGAAAAGTGTAGGCGTATCGGTCAAAAGACTAGTAGAGACAAGATGGAGTGCTCATCACGGCGCTGTTAAACCATTGAAGAATAAGTTTGAGAAACTTGTATCAACACTCGAAGACATGTGTGATCCCAGCAGCAGCAGAGAAAACGCCGATACACGAGAAGCAGCATCCACACTCTTACCAGCTTTGTGTGATTTCAGTTTTTTATGCTACCTTTATTTTTGGTGTGAAGTCCTAGAAGAAGTTAACCAGACACAAAAGTATATACAAACACCTGCACTATCGCTGGAAAAGTGTGCCATAAAAATCAAAGGCCTAAAAATGTTTCTTCGGAACCAACGTATCCAAATAGTGGAAAGAGGTATTTCCTACGCAACTGAACAATGTAAGGACTTGGATATTTCGATTGAAAGAAGAGGAAGGAGGAGATTTCGAAAACGTATGCCAGGAGAAATGGCCCAAGGTGCTGGACTCACATTGCCAGAAGAGCTACAGAGAGCTATGTTAGAATGTCTTGATAGATTTTACGGAGAACTAGACCATCGTTACAAGGCAGTGGATGACATTCTCATAACATTTGGTGTTGTTCAGCATAAAACTCTGCTTACGTCAACAGAAGAACAACTTGGTGGTATAATTCCAAATCTGACAAAAATCTACGATGAATTTTCTGCAGAGGGCATTATTTTGGAGATTTTACGACTGAGGCGCCACTTGCAAGCCGCCAGCATTTCTTTCCCAGAAGCGGTCCAATGGACTGCCTTGGAGCTTCTGACATTCATTGTACAATGGGACTATTCTGAGTCTGTTTCGACTATAGCGCTGTGTCTAAGATTTTTTTAACCATTTGTGTTTTGGTGGCTTCTTGTGAAGCCACCAGAAGTTTCTCAAAATTAAAATTGATAAATCTTACTTAAGATCTACAATGAGCGCGACTTACAAATCTTTCCATATTGTCCATTGAAAAGGACAGGAAGGTAAGCTTTGATAATGTGATCGACTATTTTAGCAAAATAAAATCACGTAAGCACGTTTAGTATTTGATTTGTGGTTTTATTTTGAGGGTGCTCAATAGAAAACCGCCCTAGGTGACAACCTATGCTACGCCGCCACTGGAGTTAGGTATGCTGTCCACATAATATTACATTCGAATAACCTCTGACATAGATAAATTAGATATCAATAATCTACTAATATAACTAACTTCATATTATAAAGGCAGTTCTCAACATTTTACAGGTTACCCACTCGTCTGGAACGTCGGGACGAGACATGGAATTTCAGTGGTCTTAAAAAGTAGTCAGGGAAGTGTGGGAAATTTCGCAAACTGTTGCCAAAAATCTGGGAAGTGTTTTCATGGCCAGGGAACAATTATGTACTTGTCAGTATTTACTCAAGTCATTGTAAAATTTAAAAGAATAGTCAGTTTAAAGCATTTACAATAATATACAGAAAAATCAGTTAAATTGGGCAGCGACATTCTTCTTTTAGCGAATTTTCATTAAGAGAAATTCGCTAATAGAGAGGTTACGATGAAAAGCTTTCTTCAGATCAGCGCGAATTTGGGTCCCTAGAACCCAAAACCAAGTTCCGTTTAAATTTTATATATAGGGTGGCGCATTGAAAACGAAACATACCGATTTGCGTCCAGATATTTTTTTAAGATACGCTGAAACAGGCAAATTTTAATATTGAGGGGGACATGTTTTGACATAAAACTCAACTTTGTCACGTCAACCCCTTAAGGGTTTAAATAGGGAACATGGGTAGAGTGCTACATCATTTGAAAGCTCTTTCTTTTCTGAATTCAGCACACTAATTTTTTGGAAGTTCTATCAACTCGTTTAAAAATTATTCACAGTTGAAGATGCAAAAACGTATTTAACTCATTCCGATAAGAAATGTGCCGATAGTCAATGTTTTGTTGGTTTGTAAACAAAAAATTGATTATCAGAACATTTCTTATCGGAATGAGAGAAATGCGGTTTATTATTTCAGTTTATCGTTCGGTTTGATACTTGATAGTACTACCGAAAATTAATTTCACAATGGTGTATTCTGTAGAAGAAAGAGTTGAAATAATTACTCTTGACTGTGCCAACCGTACCGCAAATTTGTTTAATGAACGACATCTGAACAGACATGTTAACAGAAAATACATTTTGGAGTTAGTTGCAAAGTTTCGACAAAGTAGTTCAGTAGCCCAAAAAAAAAAACAAAAAAAAAACGGGATCCTGATCGTGAATTTCCGCTTAGAAATGAGAATACTGACATTGAAGTTTTAGGACAAATTGCTGCAGACCCAACTTTGAGCACGAGAAAATTGGCCACTGTTTTAAACATTAAAAGAAGAACTATTCAGCGAATATTGAAGCATCATAAATTTCACCCGTATAAAATTTATCTTGTACAACAACTGAATAAAGATGATTTTGATCGGCGGCTGGAGTTTTGTGAAGTTATGACTGCACGAATAGCTGATAATGGGAACTTTCTGTTCAATATCTGTTTTTCAGGCGAGTGTACGTTTTTATTAAACTCTACAGTCAATCGTCATAATTGTCGTTATTGGGCAGATAATAATCCAAGAAATTTTCACGAAGTCCACACTCAAACTCCACAGAAATTGAATGTCTGGACTGGCATTTTTGGAGACCGTTTAATCGGACCAATTTTTCTTGATGGCAATTTGAGTGGCGAAACGTATTTGGAGTTACTAGAAGATATCGTTTACCCTCTACTAATTGACATTGTTGAAAATGATGATCGCTATCAAGAAAATCAATTAGTGTTTCAACAAGATGGAGCTCCTCCGCATTTTTCACAACGTGTTAGGGAGTTTTTGAACAGAGAGTTTCCAGGGCAATGGATTGGGCGTAGAGGTGCTATTGAGTGGCCCCCTAGATCACCGGATGTAACTCCTTTAGACTTCTTTATATGGGGCCATTTAAAGAGTAGAATTTTCGCAACAGAACCGGGGCCTCTGGAAGAATTACGATGACGCATTGTTAAAGAATGCCGTCTAATAACTCCACAAATGCTCCAGAATGTCAGAGCTCGTTTTGAACAAAATTTGTAATTTTGTATGGAAGCTAGTGGTCAACAATTTGAACACTTACTCAACTGAATAAACATTTTTGAACGTTTGGTTTTGTTTTTTAGTTTTTTTTTTACGAAAAATTGATTAATCAGTGCATCACAATGAATGAAATACGTTCTTGCAACTCCAACTGTGAATAACTTTTAAACGAGTTGATAAAACTTCCAAAAAAATTAGTGTGCTGAATTCAGAAAAGAAAGAGCTTTCAAATCATGTAACACTCGACCCATGTTCCTTATTTAAAATATAAGGGTTGTAATCACCACCCTTAAGGGGTTGATGTGACAAAGTTGAGTTTTATGTCAAAACATGTCCCCCTCAATATTAAAATTGACGTGTTTCAGCGTTTCTTAAAAAAAAATTATCTGGGCGCAAATCGGTCTGTTTATATATATATATATATATATATATATATATATATATATATATATATATATATATATATATATATATATATATATATATATATATATATATATATATATATATATATATATATATATGTATTGTTACAAAGCACTTCAATAGACGTAGGTGCGGTGTTGCCACATCTCCAGAATTTCCCCAACATCTGGGAATTTTTGCACAATCTGGCAACACCGCCTCCCCACCGCCCTGGGGGTGCCTGGGGTGACCCCCCTCAGGCGAAGTCTCAACCCTCTAGGACCAGAAATAACGAAGTTACCAACTTGTACCCCGTCGGAACGGATAACTGAGGTCTGCACATTCCGAACACCCTGTATATACACCCTATATACGCAGAGAACCCTTACACCCTGTATACGCAGAGAGATCTTATAGTTCGAGAAACACCTCTTGTGTAACATAGGAGTGGTGACCACATTTGGATCATCCTGTATACACATCCCCCTGTATACACACGGGACCGATCTGTATTCACAGAACCTTCTAGTAAAAGAAGGTCCTGGAACGTTCTGGAATGGAACTCTCTAGAAAGGAGGGGAAGGTACGGCGAGTATATAAAAGCGAAAGCAAGCCAGCCGGAGTTAGTTAGTTCAGTTCAGTAAGAGAATGTGGTAGTGACTTGAAGAAGCAGTGTAAAGTGTTAAGAGAGTAGTGACTGTAGTACCAGATTAGTGACTTTTGTTGAGAGTAGTAATTGTAAGGCCAGTAAATGAAGTGTTTTGTGAGAGAGACATTCTAGAAATTTTATTGTATCCATATTTAGAGTGTAAATAAAGTTGTTTTGTTAATCTTTAAAGTCTCACTTATCCAGAACCCGGCGAAAACGCAACAATTTGGTGTCAGAAGTGTGGGATAAGTGAGTGAAGAAGTGAACAATTAAGCTAGCTGTAAATGGTAAACACCAGATCGACTGACTACGACGAGATGGCTGAAATCAAAGAGTTGATGGACTTACTGAAAAGACAACGCGAAGAAGACGAGAGAAGACGACAAGAGGAAGAACAACGGCGACAAGAAGATGAAAGAAGACGGCGCGAAGAAGACGAGAGAAGACGGCAAGATGAGGAACAGAGGCGACAAGAAGATAAAGAAGAGCTCCGAAGTATGTTCCACAATATAAGAGTCGATGTAAAAGAAGAAATTGAACAGATCAACGAACAAATAGAAAATGTGGACAAGAAAGTAGAAAATGTGGACAAGAAAGTAGAAAATGTAACAGAGGATTTGAATAAACGATGGGAAGAAGTGGAAGGGTTGAAAGAACAAATGAAGATGATCATGAAAGGAACAGAATGCACACATAAATAACTGACCGAACAGTTGATTGTCCAGACTGATAGAACTCAACCAAGAGGAGTTACTGGAATGTCCCCAG
This sequence comes from Tillus elongatus, assembly GCA_964006375.1. Taxonomy (NCBI): domain Eukaryota; kingdom Metazoa; phylum Arthropoda; class Insecta; order Coleoptera; family Cleridae; genus Tillus; species Tillus elongatus. The sequence goes on from OZ023267.1 coordinate 129,677,827, forward strand.
TTCAAAATCGTCCGGAAGAAGGTATACCAATCGTGCAGCAGCCTCATGGAACCTTGAAGCCGCCGACTTTTGACGGAGAAACATCGTGGCCCATGTACAGGGGGCAGTTTGAGGCGGCAGCTCTCAGCAATGGGTGGAGCGAACAACAGGCAGCAACTGCTCTAATTCTCTCGCTTCGAGGTAAAGCCCTAGAGATCCTCCAGAACATCCCGATGTCGAAACAGCAAAACTACTTAACAGTGATACAGGCCCTAGATTTGAGATATGGTAACAAGTACATGAGCAAGGTCTACCAGACACAACTAAAGTCAAGGGTCCAGAAGCCAAATGAGACGCTGCAAGAATTTAGTGCCGAAGTGGAGAAACTTGTGCGACTGGCATATCCCCAAGCCCCAGAAGAATTTGTCAACCAGATAACCGTCCAGACCTTCATCGATGGGGTACTTGATAATGAAATGCAACAAGCTTTAAGGCTCGGAAGGTTCAAAACACTTACGGACTGCGTAATTTATGGCTTGGAATTTGAAGCAGCGAAGAATGCATCTCAACCTCGCCGCAACAGGCTGCGCGAAGTGAAGGAGAAAGAGGACCTTTCAGACACGACTGGGGAACTTAGGCAAGAAATAAAGTTTATAAAGGAAGCCATAAGCAAGCTCACTGCAACGGTCGGAGCACGTAAAACGAAAGCAGATTGGTCAGACATAGAATGTTACAAGTGTGGTAGGAAAGGCCACATAAGTAGGCAGTGCTTACAAACCCAACAGGTGGCTCGCAGAAGACAAGAATATACCAACAGGGAGCGCCATCAGGGAAAACGACCTGACGCCAGTGTAGGTGGGCGACACGTGGCATGCGAGACCCAGGGCCCCAAGGTCAGGGTCTCCACTATCCGACGCTACCGCGAGAGCCTCGTTATACCTGGCAGCATAGACGGAAGACAATGCAGTTTCACCATCGATACTGGTGCTACTAGATCCGTTGTACGTCCAGACATGTTGCCAAACAGGTCCGCACTCACGACCAACAAACAGCCTGTGTTGGAGACGGCAAAAGGAGATAGGATACCTGTGCATGGAGAGGCCACTGTTTTCATTAGGCTGGGCAGTACTGAGCTACAGGTAAGGGCTGTCGTCGCAGAAATCGTCGACGAATTTATTCTGGGCCTGGATTTAATGGAAGATTTCGATGTCCTGTCAGTAGACTTCCAGAATAAGATCTTGAAAATCGGTAACGAAGAGTTGTATTTATCTCCAACAGCAGGCGAAGCTAATCCCAGGGTGAGACTTATTGTCGACGAGGATACACGGATTCCTGGTAACAGTGAGAAGATTGTCAGAGCCAGACTAGAGAAGAAACTTGATGGTATGTCTGCTCTCATAGCGGAGCCCCTAAAAGATAGACATGATGGTGCCCTCGTCGCACGATGCTTAGTAGACCCGAAGAGGACAATACCCATAAGAGTGGCTAACGTGCAAACTAACAGGGTCACATTGAAGAAAGGTGAGGTTATCGCCACTTGCGAGCCCATTGACCGAGTGACGTTGTCAAGAAAGGTGACACCCACGGCATTAGACAGAAGACTGCCAGTAGAAATGGTAGAGCGGTTCAAGAATTCTTGGGGCCAATTGAACGACATGGAGATGGAAATGGCCCTGAAGTTCGTATTGGAGGAGGCCGATATTTTCGCTCAAGATAAAATCACAGGTCGTACGAGTCTAGTGCAACACAGAATTAATACTGGCGACGCAAGACCAATTAGACAGCCGCCGAGAAGACTGCCTTTTGCCAAGCAATCAGAAATCAAGGCGATGGTTAACGAAATACTGGAAGATGGTGTGATTGAGGAGTCTAATAGTCCTTGGTCGTCCCCAGTAGTTTTGGTCACCAAGAAAGACGGCACTATGAGATTTTGCGTGGACTATAGGAAGCTGAATGATGTCACCAAGAAAGACAGTTATCCCCTGCCCCGGATCGACGACACTTTGAACACTTTGGCCGGATCAAAGTGGTTCTCTACATTAGACCTGAAAAGTGGCTACTGGCAAGTAGAACTCCATAAAGACGATAAGGAGAAGACTGCTTTTTCAACCGGGAATGGGTTGTACCAATTCAAGGTCATGCCATTCGGCTTATGTAATGCTCCTGCTACCTTCGAGCGACTAATGGAGTTAGTGCTGAGAGGACTTACATGGGAAACATGCCTGGTGTATCTCGACGATGTCATGGTGATTGGAAGGACTTTCGATGAACACCTGTCGAATCTAAAGCAGGTTTTCTCCAGGCTGAGAGGTGCCAATCTGCAACTCAATCCCAAGAAATGCGTCCTCTTCCAGAAGAAAGTGAATTTCCTCGGACATGTCGTTTCTGAGAAAGGGATAGAAACTGATCCAGAGAAAATAAAGGCAGTAAGAGACTGGCCTGTGCCGAAGAACAAACATGAGGTCAGAAGTTTTCTGGGACTTTGCAGCTACTACCGACGCTTTGTAAAGTACTTCAGCAGCATTGCGAAACCTCTGCATAGCCTGACTGAAAATAAGGCCGAGTTCATCTGGTCACCAGATTGCCAAGAGTCTTTTAGAGAGCTCAAACATCGTCTTCTCACTGCTCCTGTGCTGGCTTATCCTCAGGACGAAGGACTGTTTATACTGGACACCGATGCTTCCCAGTATGGCATTGGGGCAGTACTCTCACAGCTCCAAGCCGGAGAAGAAGTTGTGATAGGCTACTTCAGCAAAACGTTCGGAAAAGCAGAAAGAAATTACTGTGTAACCCGGAAAGAACTGCTGGCAGTTGTAAGATCCATCGAACATTTCCACAGCTTCCTGTACGGAAGAACATTCCGCGTGAGGTCGGATCACTCTGCTCTGCAATGGCTTCTGAACTTTAGAAATCCCGAAGGACAGATAGCCCGATGGATAGAGAAACTGCAGAGCTACGACTTCCGGATTGAACATCGAAGAGGAAGAAGTCACGCTAATGCAGACAGCCTGTCAAGAAGACCATGTTCAGTGCATGAATGTAAATTTTGCGAGCGACAAGAGAACAAAGAGATCGACAAAGTAACTCATCAGATCAAACAACTGGTGGCAGGACAGAAGAATAACACCGATCTAGACGTAAATCTTGAATACATCAGAGACGCACAGAAGACAGATCCAGACTTGAAAAGTATTAGAGAATGGCTCGAAAAGGGGAAAAGACCTGAGTGGCACGATGTGTCCCGGCTTGGGGCAGAGGTTAAAGGCTACTGGCTACAGTGGGACTCCTTGTGCCTAAAGAATGACTTGATCACTCGAAAATGGGAAACTGTCGATGGTAGAGACTGTATATACCAGACTGTTGTGCCAAGTGAGTGCATAGACAGTGTTCTTCATGAGTTACACAATAGTAGAAGTGGAGGCCACTTTGGGGTCAACAGGACTCTCGCCAGAGTCAGGGACCGCTTCTATTGGGTAAATTGCCGAAGAAGCGTGGAAGAATGGTGCAAACGGTGTGACCAGTGTGCTTCAAAGAAAGGACCAAAGACCCGATCCAGAGGAAAAATGATGCAGTACATCTCAGGTACACCGTGGGAGAGAGTTGCCGTAGACATCGCAGGACCTTTTCCCATCACAGAGTCTGGGAACAGATACATAATGGTGGCGATGGACTACTTCTCGAAATGGCCTGAAGTTGCGCCGATCCCCAACCAAGAGGCAACGACCGTAGCAGAAGCCCTGATGGAAAATGTCATATCACGGCATGGCGTACCCTTGGAGATTCACACCGACCAGGGCCGGAATTTCGAATCAGAGGTCTGGAAGAGCCTAATGGACTTGCTAGGCATAAAGAAAACGAGAACAACGCCACTCCACCCTCAATCAGACGGCATGGTAGAACGGCATAACAGGACCATCAATCAGTATCTTGCTATGTTTGTCGACGAGAATCAGAGAACCTGGGACAAGCTGATACCTCTGTTCCTCCTGGCTTACAGAAGCTCTCAGCATGAATCTACCGGCTACACTCCATCCATGATGTTGACCGGCAGAGAGATGCGGTTACCAATCGACATGACGAGACCACCACCGAACGAGGACATAGCGGACCTAGCTACGTTACCTGAGTATGTCGCCGACCTAGAAGGAAAACTGCGCACTATACACAGATGTGTCAGAGATAGGCTCCTCTTAAGCAGTGACCGGATGAAGATGCGCTTGGATCGCAGAGCAACACCCCATACATTCAAGGAAGGTGATGCAGTGTGGCTGTACCAACCAACAAGGAGAAAGGGCCTCAGTCCCAAACTTCAGAAACCATGGGAAGGGCCATACTTGGTGACTAAGAAAATTAACGACCTAGTCTACAGAATCCAGCTGTCTCCAAGAACTAAACCCAAAGTTGTTCACATAGAGAGGTTGAGTCCCTATCGGGGCAACGAACCCCCAAGTTGGCGGCCGGTAAATACTGTTCGGGACGAACAGTCTTAAGGAGGGGGGGCAGTGTTACAAAGCACTTCAATAGACGTAGGTGCGGTGTTGCCACATCTCCAGAATTTCCCCAACATCTGGGAATTTTTGCACAATCTGGCAGCACCGCCTCCCCACCCCCCTGGGGGTGCCTGGGGTGACCCCCCTCAGGCGAAGTCTCAACCCTCTAGGACCAGAAATAACGAAGTTACCAACTTGTACCCCGTCGGAACGGATAACTGAGGTCTGCACATTCCGAACACCCTGTATATACACCCTATATACGCAGAGAACCCTTACACCCTGTATACGCAGAGAGATCTTATAGTTCGAGAAACACCTCTTGTGTAACATAGGAGTGGTGACCACATTTGGATCATCCTGTATACACATCCCCCTGTATACACACGGGACCGATCTGTATTCACAGAACCTTCTAGTAAAAGAAGGTCCTGGAACGTTCTGGAATGGAACTCTCTAGAAAGGAGGGGAAGGTACGGCGAGTATATAAAAGCGAAAGCAAGCCAGCCGGAGTTAGTTAGTTCAGTTCAGTAAGAGAATGTGGTAGTGACTTGAAGAAGCAGTGTAAAGTGTTAAGAGAGTAGTGACTGTAGTACCAGATTAGTGACTTTTGTTGAGAGTAGTAATTGTAAGGCCAGTAAATGAAGTGTTTTGTGAGAGAGACATTCTAGAAATTTTATTGTATCCATATTTAGAGTGTAAATAAAGTTGTTTTGTTAATCTTTAAAGTCTCACTTATCCAGAACCCGGCGAAAACGCAACAGTATGTATGTATGTATCCGAGCGATAACTCAAAAAATACTAAACTGATTTCAATCAAACTTGGAAAAAATCTTGTTTGGGCGAAAACCGAAGTCGAGTTTGTTAATCAGCCTTTATGCTCAAGTTTTTCCGGTGGAAAATCGGGGAAAACTTTTTGAAAACGCTATATTTTTGTAAGTATCAGAGTACCTCGAATGAGACTTTACATGTGGTTAGAAATAGTACAAATAAACGTATGTTGTGAATTTTAAGTAATTTGGTACACAATATTTAGTTTTTCCAAATTAAAAATAAAATCCCAAACACATGCGTCGAAACGACTTAGTGGTTAAAGTCCAACCCCTGACAGACAGAGTAGTTAACTGCCACGTGTATATTAATTCATACAACAGGTATAAACCATACATCAACGGTAATCAAACTAAATATATACCAGGCATAATACTTACTACCCGAACCAACAATCGTGAAATGTCGGCCGCAATTATGGAAATTGGCAGATGACATGAAGTTAAAAATTTGCAAATTAATTGTTATTTAACTAGGTGATTCAATCCATTATTAAAATACACTATATTTGTAGCCTTATTAACGGCCCAAGCACAGTTTTAGCGCAACATAGATATATTATGCTGTCGCATAATATAGCAGAAATTTAAACAAAATCAAGCCATGTCTCTACAAAGTGAATCTATTGTAGTTTCTTGTATCTTTAAACTTAAACAGAAGACGTCATATAAGACCGAAACAGTTGTGGGATGTGTTTCAATGGCAATTCTACTAATTTTATATAATTAATTAATTCTATATACTTTGAATACATCATCCGGGGCATGAAGCCGATCTAAAGTATCACGCAAATAAAACCTTTATTGACGTGAGCCTAGATAGCACAGCGGGTACAGCGCTTGCCACCTAAGCATAAGGTTACGCGATCGAATCCAGCTCGATGGATGTATGTTTCTTTTTAATGTTTTATTTTGACATTTGGAGAAACAATAGTGCACAGATTTCATACGTTTTGAACAAGATCTCATTTTTGTTCAAAACGCCTAAATAAGTCTGTCACCTTTGAGTCTGAAATAATAATTTTGTTATTGTTGTAATTGTTATTGAAAAACCGGGTTGATTAGGTTGACTAAATCGAAATCATACTTGCGATTAATAAACAGAAATAACTGCTACGTTTAAAATTTGACAGATACTTTAGTTTTCTAAATATGAATTAAGTTTCATTCTGGAAATATTCTGTATAACTTTAATGAAATTTGTAATAGAAGTATCTTTTAAAGAGACTTACACTATCTACAGATATAGCAAAATTTAGCTGTTTACCTTCAAAGAAAAGTGAGTTTTGGGCATTTTTCTCAAAAGGAGTTAGAGATTTTTTTGATAATAGAGAGATATCGATGGTAACACTTTCGAAGGAATTCTTCAAATGTGCGCGTACTAGTACCTCTAAAATTGATCTTCAAGGTCTGTGTAAGTTTAAAATATTAACTTTGCTAATATGCCGTATAAAAATAGTGTACAATTCTTATGAAAATTCGCTACAATAACGCATTTGCTGCGTCCCGAAATTTTAAAAATATTTTATGGATATCGACAGTAAGTAGGTACTAGTTGCAAGACTGGATTAGCCTTAAATAGGGTTGGGTTTAAAAATGCAAGGGCGTAGCAGGTGTTTCTTTTTTCATTCACGACAAGAATACATTACATTTAGAAATCATTTAATATGCGAATAAAAAAAAGTCTGGACGCAGAAAGTGCGTTATAGTAGTAAATTTTCATAAAAATGTTTTTTTATAGCAAATATGTCTTTTTTTTTATGAAAGCAGGCATCAAATTTGGTCACCAGTATAACCTATATAGTAAAAACAATGTACCATATTTCATAAAAATAACTTTATTGCTCGAAAAAGTACAACAATTTTCGGAAAATAAACTTTAAATGTTCCCCGAAAAAACTGGTCCGATTTTCCTGGCCAACGAACCTCTTGAAGCTATTTACCCAAGCAAGATATAATTATTCGCAAAAAGCTTTCCGACGAAACCCTCCCAAAAAAAATTGAATGAAAATTTGCAAACATTTTTTTCACGAAAATCCGAAAACATTTTTTTCACAATAACTTATGGAACATGTAGGTATTACCAAAATGTCACAAAAATCTTACAAACAATAATTTCTACGGAAACATAAAAAAAGCAAAAGTTGACTATTTTTTACAAAAAATTTGCCTAAAGAATATATAAAATTCAAATTATATATCTAATCTGTAATTAAGATTGAAAAAAATTAAATGCAAAAAAATATTTCCAAATCTAGAGTCTGTAGGTATAGAGTCGTCAATTTGAAAAAAAAATGAGTTACGACAGTTTGATTTTTAGTGAATTTTTATTATATATATATATATATATATATATATATATATATATATATATATATATATATATATATATATATATATATATATATGTATATATATGTATATATGTATATATGTATCCATCCGATAACTCAAAAAATAATTAACCGATTTCGATGAAACTCGACAAGTGCCTTTCTTTTATTAATGGCTTGGATGAGTTCGTTAGCCAGGAAAATCGGACAGGGTTTTCCGGGAAAATCTTGAGTTTTTTTTCGAAAAAAATTTTTCTCCGGAAATTACAAAGCTGTTTTAATGAAATTTACTGGGTATGTTGCCCTGGGAGAGACCTTTCTTTTTTCCTCAGGGCTCGTCTGCGGCCTTGCCGCCCCGATAGCACTGCAACCTTTGGTTGATTGTGCATATGGGAGAGATATATACCAAAATTGAACTTTCTATGTTTATAAAAAATTGAGTTATTAACATTTTGAATTTTCTTTCGAAAAAATTTTTTTTCTTCGAAAATTACAAAGATATTTTAATGAAATTTGGCGGATATGTTGCCTTACGAAAGACTTTACTACATACCAAAACTAAACTTTCTAAGTTTATAGAAACTTGAGTTATTCAAATTTGAAGAATTTAATAAAAATTCACTACCATAACGCACTTGCTGCGTCCCGAACTTTTTCAAATTCAGTTTTTAGTTTTTAAAGTGCGAATTCGCTACTGATAAACGTTTAAAAGTACAGAACAATTTTCTGTAGTCATTTAGCCGCTATTACAAATTTTAGTGAATTTTCTTAGAAAAAATTCACTATTGTGCAGATCCCGACTTTTATATTTTGAAAATTTTCTTCAAATGAGCGCGAACCAGGTCCCACAGAACCTATATCCGGGGTCAACTTCAATTTTTATATATGTATATATATATATATATATATATATATATATATATATATATATATATATATATATATATATATATATATATATATATATATATATATATATATATTTATTTATTTATTTATTTATTTAAACATATGTATCACACCGATAACTCGAAAAATAATGGTCCCGTTTTGATAAAATTTAGCATGTACCTTCCTTTTGTAAGTGGCCTGCATAAGTTCGTTAGCCACGAAAATCGAACTAGGTTTTCCGGGAACATTTTGGGTTTTCTTTCGGATTTTTTTTTTTCTCTCTAAAACTAGAAAAGTTATGGTAATCAAGTTTGGTACGTAATTTTACGATATTAAAAGGAAACTATGTACCAAAATTTATACTTCTATGTTACAAGACAAAAAGTTATAAAAATATTTGGTGCCAGATCATTGCTATAAAAATTCACTACCATAACGCACTTGTTGCACCCAGACTTTTTTATTTTCCTCACGTTTTAAGATCACTGTTGTAAAAAAAGGTTGTGGGCGGGCACCAATTTTGGTTTGTTTTGATGAGAATGAGGGACGTGTGACGCATCTCGTGTAAATTTTCGATTTGGTAAGTTATTTTGTCAATAACTTTTTTATATTTACATTATGAAATCTCTACAAAAATGATAGATTAACCGAATATTATGAAAGTCACAATTTAACATATGCCCAAAATAAGAATTCCTTATGATGAAAGCATATGAATCAAACTAAGAGTGTGTTTTTAAATGATTTATTTAGGACTCTAGAGGAAGAATTTTGTTGACCGCACTACGTTTCCGAAATTATTTTGTTATTTTTCGGTACTTGAACTGCCTTTATAAAAATTTATTACCATAACGCACTTGCTGCGCCCAGGCTTTTCAAAAAAGAGTATTTACTATTCTAAATGACTGAGCAATCGATTTTTGCGTGTCCACCACTGTGGTTATTGCATCAAGTTATGACCGGTCGATCGCTCAACTGTTTTTTATTTCAAGCTTTAATTAACATGAACTCTAATTTCAGATTTACCCTTTGTTTTAGGTGGACAATTGGGCAGACAACGAAGCGTTACGGAATCCATCGCAGTACATCCCATCTAAACCATCTTACCGTCGTTCTTTCTCAGAACTACCCTCTCGCAATCTTCTGCACACTACAAACATTAACCGCAGAAGCTTGGGCAGCAGCGGACTGCTGCAGTCCAGCTTTCCCAAGTCCAGCACTTCCATGACCGACATCCAGTCCTCCCAACACTCACCATTCCTCGAAGGTCTCAACAGCAGGTTTAGCAATCTTAATCTGAACAGAAGCACCAGTGATATAAGCAGCAAGGAGACGGGAAGTAGCAATGCGGGCAGTAGCGGGAGAACATTGTATTCGTACATAGGCATATCGGAACCTGGTGAAGAAGATGAAAGGATAGATAAGGGACAGGCGGGGCATGTGTACGAGAACCAGAGCATCATCAGCGCGCAAAACAAGAAGATGGAGTTCGATTTGGAGCAGCACGATAACATGTGAGTTTCAATAAAATAATAATGCTAGCTTTTAGGTCATTTTTTAGTTTAAATATGGAGGGCTTAGGACAAAACCGCCACTATAACAATTTCGTTTATACAGGATGTTGCAATAAACGTGCTACTTATAATTACATAGTGGATTCTGGGCAGAATTTCAGTTAGAGTTCCTGTTTAGGTTATGAAACTCACACAGATTTTAGTGAATTTTCGTTAAAAGGGTCACGGTGGTGAGACATTCGGAAAAGTTCTTCAAATGATCGCGAATTAGAAACCCCTAAGACAGCTCAGACATGGGAAGTAAGTAATTGACGAACCCAGTTCAGAGAGAGCTGTGGAGCTGCTAAATCTTAGCAGAGGACAGCTCAGAAACATAAGAGGTCTCTTCACGGGACACATGGTCGTCAAGAAACACGTGCATAAAATTGGGCGGTTGCAGACTCTGCGGCGAGGGGGAGGAATCAGCCCAGCACATCTTGTGCGAGTCTAAAGCTCTGGACCGCAAAAAAGACAACTGATCTACGGTCAGTCTAGACCGGAGACGGAGCAATATAAAACTTCACTCTACCAATCGCTGTGCAGACTAGTTCAAGGCACAGTGATTTTGGAATGAGTTGAGTAAAAAGACTAAGGGCATGCACAATGAGCCAAAGGTTGCAGTGATATCGGGGCGGCAAAGCCGCGGATGAGCCCTGAGGGAGATAAAAAAATGTATTGTCGTGAATGTCACTCGGGGGTCAAAGGCAATGAAGAAGTTGACAGTCTCGCGAAGAGAGGGTCAGCAGAACCATTTATGGGACCACAACCGGCTCTGGGCGTGACAAAGAGCACTGCCAGGGGAGCCATTAAGTCCTGGGTCAGAAACCAACACAAGGTGTACTGGGCAGACTGTCCAGGGCTCAGACATGGGAAGTCAATAATTGACGAACCCAGTTCAAAGAGAGCTGTGGAGCTGCTACATCTTAGCAGAGGATAGATCAGAAACATAATAGGTCTCTTGACGGTACACATGGCCGTCAAGAAACACCTGCATAAAATGAAGCAGTTCGAGGGGAACCTCGCATGCAGACTCTGTCGGGAGGGGGATGAATCAGCCCAGCACATCTTGTGCGAATGTAAAGCTCTGGACCGCAACAGACAACTGATCTACGGTCAGTCTAGACCGGAGACACAGCATTATTAAACTTCACTCTACCAATCGCTGTGCAGACTAGTTCAAGGCACAGTGATTTTGGAATGGGTGGAGTAGAAAGACTAAGGGAATGCACAATAAGCCAAAGGCTGCAGTGCTATTGGGGCGGCAAAGACGCGGACGAGCCCTAAGGGAGAAAAAACCCTAAAACCCCATTTAGGGTCCGTTAAATTCTTTACATTTTAAATATATACCTGGCCGCCGCTATAATTTCGTACCTCTTCGACCAATTTCAGCGAAATTTCAGGTTTAGATATTGTCAACAAATTGCAACTCAGCGACATCAAAATCCAAAATGACTCACTTCCGGATTGGTTGGAAACGGCCTGAAGTCTTATTTTTCAAATGGAACACCCTGTATATTTATTTTATTTTCTAAAACTACATGTCATTTTTAAGCAGTGAATAAAATTTCGTTCAATTCTGACATTTCGACGCTGGAAAAATTCCATTTTTATTATTCAACCTAGGAGGCTGCGACAAAAGAAAAACGATTGAAGAACATCTAATAATCAAAAATAATATCAGGTTGATCTCACAATAAATAATTTAATTATGACGATTTTGATGCAGTTGAAATGGTGTTCTAGCAAAAACCCACTTTTTAATAGATCACAACTATTATCTAAATAATATCGTTTTCTCTGACGCATCTCGCTTCACCAATAATGTAATGTTTAACTGGAACAACACTAGTTGGGCGTTAACGTTTGGCTTGGTATCATCGGAAGTAGAATCATAGGTCCCATTTCTTCGAAGGACCACTAACTGGAGAACGATACCTTGGTTTCCTCAGAAATGAAATCGCCGCAGCTCTGGAGGAATTCCACTTTCAAATAATCCGAAATATGTATTTTTAACAGGATGGTGCTACATCCCATAATTCCAGAATTGTTCGGAATTTTTTACGCGAACATTTTGGAGATAAATGGTCGGCTACAGATGTTTTAGTAAGATGGCCTCCTAGATCAACAGTTCTCACGCCAATGGACTTTTTGTGTGGGCACATATCAAAAAAAGAAGTTCGGGACGCAGCAAGTGCGATATGGTAGTGAATTTTCATTAAATGCTTCAAATCCGAATAACGCATTTTCTATAAACTTAGAAAGTTGAATTTTTGGTATGTAGTAAGGTCTTTCCCAAGGCAACATATCCACCAAGTTTTATTAAAGTAGCTTTTTAATTTTCGGAGATAAACATTTTTTTCGAAAGAAAACTCAAAATCTTCCCGGAAAACCTTGTCCGATTTTCCTAGCTAAGGAACTCATCCAAGCTAATAATAAAAGAAAGGTACTTGCCGAGTTTCATCCAAATCGGTTAGTTACTTTTTGAGTTATCGGTTGGATATATATATATATATATATATATATATATATATATATATATATATATATATATATATATATATATATATATAAAACATATAAAAATTGATACTGACCCCGGATATGGCCTCTAGGGGTCCTAGTTCGCGCTCATTTGAAAAAAAAAATGTTTACAATGTCCCGCCATCGATATCTCTCTATTAGTGAATTTTCTAAAAGGAAAATTCACTAATACAAACACGGGTTCCACAGCCAATCAGCATCCTAAGCCCCCAAATTCTTCAAAATGTAATGTTATAAACGGTATGTTAGTGTGAATGGAAGACAAGTACAATTTGGAGAACCCAATTCATCACAATACAGTTTTTAGACCTGACGATCGTTTCGCTAACAAAGTTAGCGTCATCAGAGAGATGAATCAACTTGATGAATAAACCCCTTATGTCTGGGGGAGGGTATTGTTTACATTTAATCCATCTGTTTATGAACTGAAATAGGGAAATGTAATATTTATAACATTTGTTTTAGGTTTTTTCTAATTTATTAATTATATAATTTGTTTAAGAGGCGGCTTAATAATCAGAACTATTTACAAGCATTAAAATACTTATTTAATTACGGGATACTAAACATTATGTAACGAGAAGGTTGAATCTCCCGCCACATGCGTCGTCTTATTTGATTGGTTCCTCTTACTGTCAGACTTGAAGCGACGACTCGCGAATTTCTCGTTCGCGCTGTAGAATTAAAATAAGTTTATGTAGTGATAATATATGAATCTTTGTAAACCGGCAAAAGGAATATGGCTTGCTAGGTTACGGATCGCGTTGCTAAGTAAGTTATGCGTCACCTAGCAACCTACGATACACACAATGTAAATTACTCTCCCATTAGCGGCGTGCGGTCCATGGAAGCAAGGGAAGCATTGCTTCCCTTAAAATAAGGACCACATACCTACTTAAAAATAATTTGTATTAAACCGCATTATTTAAAATCCATTTTGTATTTTAAATACTAAATTTCAAATTTTAAAACTAATTTATCTATTACAATTTTTAATTCGCAAGCTCACACATAATTATTTATTATGCATCATACTGTACTTGTATATGCGCTCTGCGCTCTTGGCAAGGACGTCGTCCCAGTAAACCGATCGCCAACCAACAGCATGAACCTGATACTACGAGAGTGGATGCAATGACTTCAGTTAAATACACGTAGCCAGCAGGCCACACAATGAGAAACCCTTGCTCGATGCTCGACGCAATGTACGTGTATTTCAACATGCAGAATGTGTTGGAAGACTCGATGCACGTACAACGTGAATGTCTCTGATTATTTCGTAGAAATAAGCAGTTAACTAAGTTAAATACATTGACATTTTATGATTATTAATATGGCTGCAACTACATCAGCTTTTAACAGCGGCGTCGGGGGTGGGGGGGTGGGGGTAATTTACAAACTTTACGAACAAGTGGTAATAATAACTGCGATTGTTTTTTGATAACCAAAGGATTTTCAGCTTTATCGTTTGCTGAAAAACTTGCTATTATTAATAAAGTAGTCCGAAACCTACTCTAAAAAACTTAAATACAAGAATTAAAACATGTATTCGACATTTCAACGCCGAAAAAACTTATAAACAATATAAATGGTTAACAGGAATAAACTGTTTTGTTGGCCTGGTAGTATATTTGTGACTGAAAAGGGAGTGTGGGTTTTCCGACTTGAATAATCTACATAAAGTAGTAAAAAGACATGTTATGTCTAAAGCGCATTTACATACCATTTTAAAATTAAGTGTCTTTGAAACAAACGCGAATTGAACACGCCGTTGACAAGCAGATAGAAATTAGTCATCGCCAACACAATGAACTGGTTGATAAAAACAGAAACTTATTAAAAAGATGTTGTGTGTTTTCTTGGTCAGCAGGAATTGGGGTTCAGGGGTCATGACGAAATAACTACATCTGCAAATAGAGGAAACTTTCAAGACCTAGTTTCTTTAATAGCCAAATACGACATTTGTTTAAAAAATCACTTGGAACAGTCTAACGTTTTTCGCGGGACATTAAATCGCATTCAGAATGACTTAATTGCGGCTGCTGCTACTATTATTTTGAACAGAATTAAATCTGAAATTAAACAGACTCGTTTCATTGCTATTGTTCTAGATGAAACAACCGACGTAACTAATTTAAGTCAACTATCTGTAGTAATACGCTATGTAAAAAGGGATGGGAGCAAGAAAGATTTTTTAGGCTTTAAAAATGTGACAGAAGATCGTAACGCAAACACTCTATATAAAATTGTGCTTAATATTATGAAAGAGGAGACTGATAATAAATTAATTGCCCAAAGCTATGGTGGGGCTGCTGTTATAGCCGGACATTTAGGAGGTCTTCAAGCTAAAGTGCGGGAAACGTTTTCCAGTGCTCTATTTGTACACTGTTGTGCTCATAAATTTAATTTAATTTTATCCCATAAATCATATTAAAGAATGTAAGGTGTTTTTTGCTACCCTAAGTGGAATGGCTGCTTTTTTTTCCAAATCTATGAAGCGCACACAAGCCTTAGACTCAATTGTTAAAAAACGTTTACCCAAAGTAGCTGCAACCCGATGGAACTACAACGGCAGACTTGTGTGAACTATATTTGAACACCGTGAATCGTTAATTGAACTTTTTGAAAACATAATAGAAAATAGCAAAAATTGGGATGCAGAAACAATAAATAGTTCTAGAGGATTTTTGGATGGTTTGAAAAGAGACTTTAATTTTAATTTTTTACTTAATAAATTTTCGGAAATATTTCCATTTTCAGATAATGTATTTAACATATTGCATTGTAAAACAAATGACATTGGTTTTTGCCTAAAGAAAATTAGTGAATTTAAATCCATTATAATTCAAAAAAGGAATGAATTTGATAAGTTCTGGAAAAAACAATGGAATTAGGAAAAGTGAGCCACGAAGAAAGCGTCTGCGCACTGATAATGTGGGAGACCTTCAAACTTCTTATCGCCGCCTTCTCTACAAAATCATAGATCAAATTCAGCAGCAAATTAACTGCAGATTTGATCATCCGAGTGACCTGAAATTTCTTGAATTGTGTAATTTTGGAGGATTTGTAGGGATACCTTTCCCAGAAGATTAATTCAAATCATTATTCCACCACTATGGACATTATTTTGACAAAACCTTATTACGATCAGAACTTACAGTCATTTATGAACCCGATGTTATTGACACAAAAACTAACGCGAGTGAACCTTTAACTTTCTTAAAAGAATCAAAATTGGAAAATGCATATTCTGAAGCGTTCAAATTATGTGAATTAGTATTAACAATTTCTGCTACTAGTGCGTCTGTAGAACGAAATTGTTCTACATTGAAACGTATCAAGAGTTTTGTTAGAAATTCAACAGGACAGGAAAGACGTTCCCAAATTTCAATTTTGTCAATTGAAAATAACTTCGTCGAGGAATCCACAGTTTTATGACATTATTAACGAATTTGCCAAAAACGACAGAAGAATTGAGTTACACTACAAATAGGTAAGTTTCTGAAAATTGCTTCCCTTATTTAAAATGTCACCGCACGTCCCTCTCTCCCATTCATTAAACCTTTGTACTAGGCGATTTGAGTTAATACCTATTGAATAAGCACGTTATCTCTCATGGTTCTGAGTCATGCTAATAATTTAAAAATATTCAAGTAATGATACAGTGGCCCCTCACACGGAGATTTATACAACTTCCGCTTTCGAATCCTGCTCTTAAGGTTATCTGCGTCGAATTGTACGAATTGAACGAAACTTTAATTACTCAATTGTTAAAAATGACATGTGGTTTCAGAAAATGAAATAATTTACATTTGAAAAATAAGAGTTCAAGCTGTTTGCGGCAAAACCGCCCTTGGATTTTGATGTTGTTGAAATGCAAATTTTTTACAATATCCGAATCTCAATTTTGATCAAACATGACAAGTATGTTTCTGATGCAAATCTATTGGACGAGTCCGTTAACCAGTCCAATCGGACTAGTTTTCAGCAAAAAAAAAAACAAGAAAAATACTTTTCCTGGCAGATAACATTTGGTATACATACAGAAAATTGTGCACATACCAAAATTGAAGTCTCGATGTTAATAGAATATTAGGTTATTAGATTTTGAAATAAATTCGCCACGATAACGCACCTACTGCGTCTCGACTTTTTATAAACAATATACATCACACTATATAAGAGTGGTAATACACAAACAGAATGAGTTCATGGGGTTGTTCATCTTTTAAATATGAATTTGAAGCTTCAAGTTGGGTCGGTGTTGCCAGATTGCGCAATTTTCTCTAGATCTGGAAATTCGCTTCGATGTGGCAACAGCGCGCATTGTTAGATATTACGCAACAATGTTTTTAATACGTTTTAAATCAGCAAGATTCATGCCACGTCCATGTATTATTTATATTTTTCTTACAGTTTGCAAGCGCTGAAAAACAGCACGACGACATCAACCAGCAACTGGTCATTGAATGAGAGACGATGGACTTGCCGCATGTGTTCTTTTGCTTACAACGATTTCAGCGTTGACAAGTGTGATATATGCAAGCGACCACGCACCAAGCCTTCCCTCAATCAACCCTGCACCATCACCGTCACCGAAGACAGGAGCACCACAGCTACATCCTCCTTGTGAGTATTGGTTTAAAAGTATGAACTACCTACTTGAATTTATGCAATTTTCATTATAACACTAATATATAGGAAAAGGCAACAATCTGGCAACGCCGGTAGATATACTTTGTCTTACTGAAATATATGACAATTCTTTTTGGGGAATTTTCCTCCGCTATTACAGGCAACGATGGTAAGAGTTTCGCATTTTTTTTTAATATTCAATACTCTTTGTAACAGCAATTATTATTGGCTTTGTACAAACATTTTTAGTCTGACATACTTTATTACAAACAAACAAGAATTTTAATCAAGTGGTCTATGTATTGTAAGTTTATAATAGGAAAAACCTGTAAAAAGAAGTGAATAGTTGGTTTACCTTGCAGAGTTGGGGGAAGTCGCTGCTGTCTAGTGGGTGGAGCCTCTGAAATGAATGATGGGCGTGTCTTCTCTCGCTGGCTGTGTAGGGTAGGGGGTGGAGTCTGAAACACGCCCAGCATAAAACAGTAATCAAAGTATATTTCTTTTATAAACGCTTTTATTTACCAAACCATTACAATTCTGAATATTTTAGTGAATTTTCTTTAAAAAAAATTCACTAATGAGGAGATCCCGACTTTTGAATTTTGAAAAAATCACACCGATAACTCAAAAAATAATGGGCCGATTTTGATTAAATTTGGTGAATAAATTCCTTTTGCAAATGGCTTGGATAAGTTCGTTAGCCAGGAAAATCTGCCCAAGTTTTCCCGGAAAATTTTGTGTTTTCTTTCGAAAAAATTTATATCCCCGGAATTAACAAAGTAAGGGCAACCAAATTTGGTACGCGGGATCCTTATAGGTAAGTTACCTACGAAAATTTAGCCATGTAGGTCAAAAGACAAAAAAGTTATAGGCATTTAAAGAAAAATAAATTGGGGTTTTCCTCAAAACGTCACAATTGCGATTTAAAACGTCAAAATCGGCAACATTTATGCAAATAACTTGAATCTAATACGGGCTATGTAAATCAAATGTCTCAAGAAGGATGTTTTACAAACCCTGAAGTTTTAGTTTCAGCCGTCATTGTCCTTCATTTTACTAAAATGTTTCCAGAAATGTTTCATTTCAAATAGACCCTTTCTCTGATGCTTGGCAGTAGTCTTAGCTATAGAGCTTATCGTTTAATGGTATATAATTTTTGTCGAATTTTCGTAAAAAATCAATAAAGCTCAATATATCCGTTATTATACAAGATATGAAAAAAATTTGTGTATATTAATTATAGGCTATCTTGAGCTACATCTACAATATTTCTACAATCACATAAGTCGTTGGTGATACAAATTTTTTTTTTTTTTAATCAAACACGATTTATGTTATTGCATTTTTGCATTTTCCATCGAAATATAATGCATGTTTGTAAGAAAAGAAGTTCTGGATGCAACAAGTGCGTTATGGTAGCGAATTTTGATCGAATGCATATTTGAATAGCCCAATTTGCTAGTAACCTATAAGGTTGACCAAGAAACGTGTTTTTCCGGGAACACTTTAAGTTTACTTTTGGAAATTTTTGTACATTTTCACACAATAAAGTTATTTTTATGAAACATGACACATTGTTTTTACTATATAGGTTATACTGGTAACCAAAATTGATGCCTGCTTTCTTAAAAAGAAAACACATATTTGCAATAAAAACATTTTAATGAAAATTCACTACCATAACGCACTTGCTGCGTCCAGAGTTTTTTTATTAAGTAGTTCATTTAAGTAGGGTGGATAAATTATAATAAATATGATCTGCTGCCTCTATAGCCAGCGCAGGACGATAAGTGTACAGAGTCATCTGGCGAGCATTCTGCTAATCATAGTGTAAAATAGAATAATAAACAAAATTCAGAGCTGCTTGGCTGAAGTCCTTTAGTCAAAGCGCACTATGTGACTAGTGGTAAAAAAATAACGTCGCTGTGGTCGGAAAGTTTATCTACATCAAACAAATATATATTTGTTCTTTAAAAATAATTACTTAAGCAGACTTTTTATTTAAAAATTTCATAGGCAGCATGGCCATACATTCGTGCTCGCCATCTTCCATTACACCACCGCCCACACACGCACACACGCAACACCCCTTTATTTTGGATCGCAAATTTTTAATGTATTTTTTGTAGAAAATGTTAACTCTGAATTGGCTTTCTTAAAAGTGCTATTAAAACTCTCGTAATTCGCGGTACAAATGCTAAACAGACAACGGTTTTGTATGGTTGCTGGCTTTTCACAAAAGATAAACCAGACAAAACCGTTGTCTGTGTACCATTTGAACAGCGAATTACGACAGTTTTTAATAGCATTTTTAGGAAAGCCAATTTACAGCTAAGATTTCCAAAAAAAAATACATTAAAAAATTTGCTAGCTAACCCAAGGGAAAAAGATAAAACCACAGAATTGTCGGTAATCTATGAAATAGGTTGCACTGATTGTGAACTTAAATATGTTGGGCAAACTAAAAGAACTATTGAAACTATATTTAGAGAAGATTTAGTGCAACTAAGAAGATATGGCACTATTGATAAATCACGTATTGCTCAGCATATTTGGGATAATAATCATCATGCAGATAAAGAAAATCTCAAGTTAATAACAAATGTCAGGCAGTCGCGTCAGTCAGATGCTTACGAAAGTGTGTATGTATATATATATATATATATATATATATATATATATATATATATATATATATATATACATATATACATATAATATATATACATATAATATATATATATATATATATATATATATATATATATATATATATATATATATATATATATATATATATATATATATATATATATATATATATATATATATATATCACACCGATGACTCAAAAAATAATGGGCCGAATCTGATGATAAAATTTGGTAAATACCTTCCTTTTGCAAGTGGCTTGGATAAGTTCGTTAGCCAGGAAAATCAGCACAAGTTTTCCCGGAAAATTTTGTGTTTTTTTCGAAAAAACTTTATATCGGAAAATTTTGTGTTTTCTTTCGAAAAAACTTCATATCTCCGGAAATAACAAAGAGCAACCAAATTTGGCACGCTGGTTTATGTCATAAATAGTATCGTATGTACCAACATTCACTTCTCTATGTTAAAAGACAAAAAAGTTAGAGGTAAATTAATTTTTAATTAACTAAATCTGATTAAAGAAAGTTAAAATGTCAACATTAATAATTATGGTAGGAGTACGAATGTGAGTGAAAAATACGACACGAAATGACTAACAAGCTCCTAGATCTGTGTCTAAAGTCGTTATTTTCCTTCATTTCGTTAAAATTTGAGCAAAAAGCCATTGTAAATAAAAAATTGTTTGGTGTAAAACGTAAAGACGTTAGACAATTAACATACTACGGGATATACCTACTAGTATCTCACGTCGACCGTGGCCGTGTGGGCTAAGCCCTGTACATCTGATAATCGAGTCCTATATGACAAGTTCCAATCCTAGTTAGTGACTTTTTATCAATTTTTTTTTAGTCTCATTCCACTTTACCGTTATCTGGTTAGATTGTTGTTATTCCGATTATTTTTTAGCGAGCTCTTGTATAAAAAATAATTTCATAGAGGTGAAAACTTTTAAGGCTTAATTCAATTTGAATAGGATATCTGGTGGTTTGTGCTTGCCCTAACTTATTGAAACCGTTTCATATTTAATACAGTCGTAGATTTTTCCCGTGGCTTCACAAGTGCTTGTTTCAGTGAATTTTCTTAATATATATATATATATATATATATATATATATATATATATATATATATATATATATATATATATATATATAATTGAAACCGATCCTGGATATGGGTTCTAGACGGCCTAGTTCGCGCTCATTTGAAGAATTTTTTTCAAAATTCAAAAGTCTGTTTCTCCTTATTAGGGATTTTTTAAAAGAAAATTCACTTAAATGCAATTGTACTATTTTTTTTTTTGGGAGCAATTTTGCCTATAAGCTCATATTAGCGAATTTTTCGTAAAACGAAAAATTCACTAATGAGGAGATGTGATTATATATATATATATATATATATATATATATATATATATATATATATATATATATATATATATATATCGCACTGATAACTCAAAAAATAATAGGCCGATTTTGATGAAAATTCGTACATACCTTCCTTTTGTAAGTGGCTTAGATAAGTTCGTTAGCCAGGAAAATCGGATCAGTTTTTCTGGGAAAATTTTGAGTTTTCTTTCGGAAAATTTTTGTATCTCCGAAAATAACAGAGGTATGACAACGTACATACGTTTATACTATCAAACTTGCCCTATATACCGAAATTCAGATCTCTAAGTTAAAAGAGAAAAAGGTTACAGGCATTTAAAGAAAAAAAAAGGGTGCCACTGGTGATCAGAGGAAAGCAAAATTGAATATGACACACAACGGTTAAGTTTTGTTGACGCAAGAAGGTCAAGAAATAGCAGAAAATATATTTTAAAAATTTTAGAATTTTCCTTCTTAAAACGTCAAAGTCGCGATTTGAAACGTCAAAATTTGCAATTTTCAGACAACGAATCTGAAACAAATACTGATTATGTAGAAGAAATGTCAAATAAGTGTGTTTTACAAAGCCTTAAGTTTCAGCTTCAACCATCATTGTCCTTCATTTTACTAAAATAATTTCGGAAAATCCATTTCCAATAGACCCTCTTTCCGATGCTTTGGCAGTAGTTCCAGCTATAGAGTTTATGGCTTAATAGTCCATATTTTAGCAAATTTTCGTAGATAAAATTGGTTATTGTGAAGACCGCGACTTATGAATTTTAAAAAAGATTTCTTCAAATGAGCGCGAACTAGAAGCCCTAAAACCCATATACGGGGTCAGTTTCAGTTTTTGTCTGTTTATACATATACAGGGTGACGCATTTCTACGGTAAAGCTCAATATATCCGTTATTATACAATATATGAGAAAACATGATATACGTTAATTATAGGGTGGTGTCTCGAACTGCATCTTTTAAACCTATTTTGGCAATCACAATGTGGCCCATAAGTCGTTGGTGAGTTTTTTTTTAATAGAAACTTCTTATCTTATTGTATTTTCCATCGAATTATAATGCATCTTTGTAAGTAAAAAAAATTGTTATCGCTACTCGCGGACGGGCGCGGGTGCGTGCGTCGGTGGGCGTGCGTGGGTGGGGGTGCGTGCGTGCGTGCGTGCATGCGCGCGCGCGTGTGTGTGTGGGGTTGTATGTGGGTGCGTGAGTCCTTGCCTGCTTGCGTGCGTGCGAGCGAGCGTGCGTGTGTAGGTATCCAACCTATAACTCAAAAAGTTATTAACCGATTTTGATTAGACTCGGCAAGAATCTTTCTTTTATTAATAACCTGGATAAGTTCGTTAGCCAGCTCTATCGCACTAGTTGGTTGATGTATTGCCCCCGTAAATACGTTACTACATATCAAAAATCCACTTTCTAGGTTTATAGAAAATTGAGTTATACAAATTGGATGCATTTAATGAAAATTCGCTACCATAACGCATTTGCTGCGTCCCTCACTTTTATAAACTTCTACAGCTCAGCACACAGTCAGACGATACGGCTGCAAATTGCGCCTAAACGAGTGCAAAGCATGCATGGAACAGACGCGCATGCGCACTGCTAATATTGCGCGTCATTCTCATTCTCATTCACAAATGGATCTTATTTAAAAAAATAGCTCTCTTAGTGTTGTTTTCTGATTACTAAAGACTCTATTTAATAATACACTTTATTCAAATAAGACAAAAAGAAACATTACAATGATTACACATTCATTTACATATTTTAACAGAGCTATCATTACACGCTATACAACATTCTTCGACATACCTTTTTCAAACTCTTAACTAAACTGTCACTGTCACTTCTTCTTACTTTTATATTGTTTCTGTCCTCGAAAACATTATTCCACAACACTTAGAATATCTAGTAGCTAAAGAAGGAATGATCTTCTAATTTGACACTTAAATACAGATGATTTTGAGATATTTTTTATTGGAATATACATTTGGTTTCTAGTAAAGTTTTAAGTAAAATTGGTTAGGATCCTTTTAGAAAAAAAGTGTATGTGTGTGTGTGTGTGTGTGTGTGTGTATGTGTTTTGTTTCTTTAACGTCGGCCTATTTCCGCGACTATGGCCAATCACCGACGCCAGGGAGCAGTTTCACCTCACTATCCTGGAAATTTTGCCGAACCCCTGTCTTTCTGTAAGGAGGGTAGGGATCTTTAACGTGCCCAACATCGCATAAACACGGGACCGACGGCTTTACGCCCCCTCCGAAGGGCGGAACGTGCAGACATTCAACTTGCTCAAATACAATGCTAGAACCTCGGTTGATGTTAATTTTACAGTTTGTACTGAAAAAGTGAAAGGAGTACCCTGGGATCGAACCCAGTACCCTTCGGTTCAGAGGCACACGTTCTTATCCCTGAACCACCGAGGTTCTGAGAAAAAAAGTCAAATCTTTATTGTGTGTCTTTACTTTTTATGGACAAAATATCGTAGAGTCTGCAGTATTTCTTTATATCAATATCTAACGTGATGAGACATACATAATAATTGATCAGTTCATTAACTAGGTCGAACAAAGCTTTCAGAATGTTAGGAACTCAAAAAAAAAGAAATCTATAAATAGATATTTGTCAACCATGTTAAAATTTTAATGTGCGAGGGAAAATGCACGTGTATTAACATCATTTCCCTGAATTAAGGTGTAACGAGGTAACAGCTTACTTTCATATATTCTGTTTTTCTTTAAGACTTCAAGACTTGTACAGTATAATTATATTTCCTTGTCGTTTGGAGATTAGGCATGTAATGATCAAGCAGTTACTAATAATAACTATTACTTCTTTTAGCGAATTTTCGTAGGAAACATTCGCGAACGAGGAGATCGCGATTTTTGAATTTTGAAAAAGTTTCTTCAAACGAAACTAGCCCGCTAGGACACATATCGGGGGTCATTTTCCATTTTAGTGAATTTTCTTAAAAAAAAATTCACTAACGAGGAGATCTCGACTTTCGAATTTTGAAAAAATTTCTTCAAATGAGCGCTATTTAGGACCCCCGGAACCCAAATCCGAGGTCAGTTTCAGACTTTATATGTTTATATATATATATATATATATATATATATATATATATATATATATATATATATATATATATATATATATATATATATATATATATATATATATTTATGTGTCACACCTATAACTTAAAAAATAATGGACCGATTTTGATAAAATTTGGCACATACCTTCCTTTCGCAAGTCGCTTAGATAAGTTCGTTAGCCAGGAAAATCCGCCGAGGTTTTCCCGGAAAATTTTGTGTTTTCTTTCGAAAAAAATCGAAAAAAATTTATATCTCCAAAATTAACAAAGTAAGGGCAACCAAATTTCATACGAGGGTTTATATCATTAGAGGCAAGTCACCTACCAAAATTTAGCTCCGTAGGTTTAATGACAAAAAAGTTACAGGCATTCAAAGAAAAATAAATTTGGGTTCTCCTCAAAACGTCAAAATCGCGATTTTAAACGTCAAAATTGGTGAGTACCTTCCTTTTGCAAGTGGCTTGGATATGTTAGTTATCCAGGAAAATCCGACGAGGTTTTCTCGAAAAATTTTGTGTTTTCTTTCGAAAAAAATTTATATCTCCAAAATTAACAAAGTAAGGGCAACCACATTTTATACGCGGGTTTATATCATTATAAGCAAGTTAGCTACCAAAATTTAGCTCTGTAGGTCAAAAGACAAAAAAGTTATAGGCATTTAAACAAAAATAAATTGGGGTTTTTCACAAAACGTCAAAGTTGCGATTTAAACGTCAAAATTGGCAACATTTAGGAAAAGAACTTGAATGTAATACGGGCTATGGAAATAAAATGTCTTAAGAAGAATGTTTTACAAACCCTGAAGTCTTAGTTTCAACCGTCATTGTCCTTCATTTTTAACCGACTTCAAAAAATGAGGAGGTTCTCAATTCGCCTGTATGTTTTTTTATGTGTGTTACCTCAGAACTTTTTTCTAGGTGAACCGATTTTGATGATTCTTTTTTTATTTGAAAGCTGGTGCTTCTCGTGTGGTCCCATATAAATGTGATCAGGGTCTGACTAGTAGTTTTTGAGTTATCCTTAATAATGCGTATTTAATCGGCTTCGACTACATTGATGATGAGTGGATCACAACCAACCATTCATTCTGTTGAGAAAGAAACACTGTTTCCGCGGAAACAAAACTTATTCGAGATTTCAGTATTTAATTTAATAACTAGGTATTAATTTATAATTTTTATATAAATAAATGATTAAACATAAATTATGACTAAAATGATTAGAACGCCTGCTGGAATACGACATTAAAACAAACTTCCAACAACCTACTCGTTGGTGCAGAGGTATGATTTCCGCTTAGAGTGCGAGAGCTCCCAGGTTCAAATCCCGGTCAAGCCCAAATACGTTTTATTTGCTTTTTTTTAAAACCGATTTCAAACAAGGAGGAGGTTCTCAATTCGCCTGTATGTTTTTTATGTGTTACCTCAGAACTTTTTAGTGAATTTTCTTAAAAAAAATTCACTATTGAGGAGATCTCGACTTTCGAATTTGGAAAAAATTTCTTCAAATGAGCGCTATTTAGGACCCCCGGAACCCAAATCCGAGGTTAGTTTCGGACTTTATATGTATATATATATATATATATATATATATATATATATATATATATATATATATATATATATATATATATGTGTGTGTGTGTCACACCTATAACTTAAAAAATAATGGACCGATTTTGATAAAATTTGGCACATACCTTCCTTTCGCAAGTCGCTTGGATAAGTTCGTTAGCCAGGAGAATCCGTCAAGGTTTTCCCGGAAAATTTTGTGTTTTCTTTCGAAAAAAATCGAAAAAAATTTATATCTCCAAAATTAACAAAGTAAGGGCAATCAAATTTCATACGCAGGTTTATATCATTAGAGGCAAGTCACCTACCAAAATTTAGCTCCGTAGGTTAAATGACAAAAAAGTTACAGGCATTCAAAGAAAAATAAATTTGGGTTCTCCTCAAAACGTCAAAATCGCGATTTTAAACGTCAAAATTGGTGAGTACCTTCCTTTTGCAAGTGGCTTGGATATGTTCGTTATCCATATATATATATATATATATATATATATATATATATATATATATATATATATATATATATATATATATATATATATATATATATATATATGTATATAACATATAAAGTCTGAAACTGACCTCGGATTTGGGTTCCGGGGGTCCTAAATAGCGCTCATTTGAAGAAAATTCACTAAAATGTGAAAAAGTAGACGCCATCAAAGATAACTTTCTTGAAAATAAGAAAATAAATGCTTAATAATACGTGGCTTTACTTTAAATCACATTTTTGTAATTAAAATATGGAATAAATCTTACATCAATCGGTTTTGTTTTAAATAGAAAATGACCTTTTAATTAAGGTGAGTCAGGATTAAGTTTCATACATATTTACATATATAACAATTATTTACCCATAAGTATGTTTATTTGTATCTAATCACTTAAACATCTTTTTTACAATGTTATATTAAAGCACAACAAAAGTCAAAATCAAACCAAACCTTAAAATATTGCTACGCAATTAGGTAAGCCATTTTAAACATAGAAAGAGTGTGTATTGCCCCGCATAAAAATAGGCATTTTTATTTCAATTTCGCTTATATGCGATGTTTTGCAACTAATTATGAAGCAGAGATCAATATTAGGTTTTATACAAGCAAACGAGGTTTCACCCAGTTGGCCAGACAAATACTGAAAAAGCGGTATTCTCGCTCGAATCCCTGCTCTATTGTAGTGTCGACTAAACGATATGTCGGTCGAAAGAACTGTCGGCCGAACGATATGCCATGGACTACACCGATAATTGAAAAACACGAATAATACGAACATAAGAAAATGAATGAATTTATATATATATATATATATATATATATATATATATATATATATATATATATATATATATATATATATATATATATATATATATATATACTCACATGCAAAAAAACGCAACACGTTAATATTTGGTAAAATTTGAGGTCTTATAACTTTTTTATTTTTAGTCTAATTCTCATAAATTTTTAGCACACTTTGGTTGAAATTACTAACTTCAACTTGCGTATCCAGTCTTTTGTTAACTGCTGGCGTACTAGTCATTATTCAGGCTTAACTAAAAGTTCGTTGTATAACCCTAATTTTAAAACACCCTGTGGAATAATTTCGTAGCCAAATTTTTTCAAAATACCAATTTTTGTTAAGAACCATTCCTTACCTACATTTTGGTTTTTGGTTCATGTCTTTAGATGTACTAGTTTATTTTTAAGAGCCAAATGAACTTGTCACCAACAATTTACTTTGAGAAATGTTATTTTTTGGCGAGGCGGCTATGCTCGTTGTTGCTCTAATGTCAGTTTGACAGCTTAGTTTATTAGTCTACCAATGAAAAGGCAACAATATATTGTTTAGTTTTAATAAGCAATTATTACAACTTACATAAAAATAAATTAAAACAGGAAAATGTATTTATGCAAACAATTTAACTTTAAAATCAAACTTCAAATCAAAACAATTCAACTGTAACTTAACTAACCGAAAGAAACGTACTTTTCACAACAAATTTAGCTTAATACTTTGTATTACCACCTATATCCCTTATAACTACCTGCATACTTCGGTTCATACTGTCAATAAGGTTACGAATAGTATCTTGAGGAATATTTTGCCATTCTTCCTGAAGGGCTAAACGAAGCTCATTTACCGTAGCCGGGGCTACTTCGCGATCGCTGATCCGCCTACCAAGCATGTCCCACACATGCTCTATGGGGTTAAGATCAGGCGAACGTGCTGGCCAGTTCATTTTGTTAATGCCAACTTCCGCGAGGTATTGTGTAACACACATTGCTGAATGTGGTCGCGCATTATCCTGCATTAGGATAAAGCCATCTCCGATAAATCCACTAAAAGGTACAACGTAATTGCTTAATACCTCCGCAATATATCGGTGGGCCGTCAAGGATCCATCGATGACCACCAACTCAGTGCTGGCCTCCCGGGTTATTCCTGCCCACACCATTACTGAACCCCCTCCATAGTTTAGACGGGGACTGAACGTGCACTGCGCAAATCTTTCTCCGGCCCTTCTCCATACTCTTTTCGTCCATCTGGAGAATGTAAGCAGAATCTGGATTCGTCAGTGAAAAGAACATTGTTCCATTGCCCTAAGTTCCAATGTAAATGTTCAGTGGCAAATTGCAATCTAACTATTCGGTGATGAGGAAGCAATTTGGGTCCAGTTGCTGGTCTGCAAGCTTTCAAACCAAACTCCTTCAATCTTCGGCGAACTGTCCACACACTAACATTAGTACCTCGGAGCTCTTGAAGTTGATTTCTTGTCTGCACTGATGTTAAATTACGATCCCGCAGAGTGTTAACGTGAAAAAATCTGTCATCTACAGCAGTAGTTTATCGTTTTCTGCCACCACCTGCTCTACGTTTATTTCTGCCAGTTTGTCTAAAACGTTCGACTACTCTTTTGATAGTAGAGCGATGAACATGAAGGATTCTTGCAACATATTCATAATTACGTCCATCTTCAACAAGAGCAACAGCTTTTGCGCAATTTTCCGCATTTAAAACCATAATAGGAGTATAGTACGTCTTGCGTAACAAAAATCACTGTCAAACTGACATTAGAGCAACAACGAGCATAGCCGCCTCGCCAAAAAATAACATTTCTCAAAGTAAATTGTTGGTGACAAGTTCATTTCGCTCTTAAAAATAAACCAGTACTCCTAAAGACAT
This sequence comes from Tillus elongatus, assembly GCA_964006375.1. NCBI lineage: Eukaryota > Metazoa > Arthropoda > Insecta > Coleoptera > Cleridae > Tillus > Tillus elongatus. The sequence goes on from OZ023267.1 coordinate 129,706,974, forward strand.
GAGCCAAAAAACAAAATGTAGGTAAGGAATGGTTCTTAACAAAAATTGGTATTTTGAAAAAATTTGGCTAGGAAATTATTCCACAGGGTGTTTTAAAATTAGGGTTATACAACGAACTTTTAGTTAAGCCTGAATAATGACTAGTACGCCAGCAGTTAACAAAAGACTGGATACCCAGGTTGAAGTTAGTCATTTCAAATAAAGTTTGCTAAAAATTTATGAAAATTGGACTAAAAATAAAAATTCTGGACGCAGCAAGTGCGTTATGGTAGTGAATTTTCATAAAAATGTTTTTAATAACAAATATGTGTGTTTTTTTAAGAAAGCAGGCATCAAATTTGGTTACCAGTATAACCTATATAGTAAAAACAATCGGCCTTGTTTCGTCAAAATAACTTTATTGTGTGAAAATGTACAAAAATTTCCAAAAGTAAACTTAAAGTGTTCCCGAAAAAACACGTTTCTTGGTCAACCTTATAGGTTAATAGCAAATTGAGCTGTTCAAATATGAAACATTTGATCAAAATTCGCTACCATAACGCACTTGCTGCGCCCAGAATTTCTTTTCTTACAAACATGCATTATATTTTGATGGAAAATGCAAAAATGCAATAACATAAGGCGTGTTTGATTAAAAAAAATGGAAATTTGTATCACCAACGACTTATGGGCCATCCTGTGATTGTAGAAATAATATTTTAAGATGTAGCTCAAGACACCCTATAATTAATATATACAAAATTTTTTCATATCTTATATAATAACGGATATATTGAGCTTTATTGATTTTTTACGAAAATTCGACAAAAATTATATACCATTAAACGATAAACTCTATAGCTAAGACTACTGTCAAGCATCAGAGAAAGGGTCTATTTGAAATGAATTTTCTGGGAATATAAAACTTTAGGGCTTGTAAAACATCCTTCTTGAGACATTTTATTTCTATAGCCCGTATTAGATTCAAGTTCTTTGCCTAAATGTTACCAATTTTGACATTTTAAATCGCCACTTTGACGTTTTGAGGAAAACCCCAATTCATTTTTCTTTAAATGCCTATAACTTTTTTGTCTTTTGACCTACATAGCTAAATTTTGGTAGGTAACTTACCTATAAGGATCCCGCGTACCAAATTTGGTTGCCCTTACTTTGTTAATTCCGGAGATATAAATTTTTTTGAAAGAAAACACAAAATTTTCCGGGAAAACTTGGGCAGATTTTCCCGGCTAACGAACTTATCCAAGCCATTTGCAAAAGGAATTTATTCACCAAATTTAATCAAAATCGGCCCATTATTTTTTGAGTTATCGGTGTGATACATACATACATACATATATATATATATATATATATATATATATATATATATATATATATATATATATATATATATATATATATATATATATATATATATATATATATATATATATATATATATATATATATATATATATAATATATATAATATATATATATAAACATATAAAAATTGAAACTGACCCCGGATATGTTTTCTGGAGGGCCTAATTAGCGCTCATTTGAAGAAATTTTTTCAAAATTCAAAAGTCGGGATCTCCTCATTAGTGAATTTTTTTTAAGAAAATTCACTAAAAAGTTATGAGACCTCAAATCTTACCAAATATTAACGTGTTGTGTTTTTTTGCATGTGAGTGTATATATATATATATATATATATATATATATATATATATATATATATATATATATATATATATATATATATATATATATATATATATATATATATATATATATATATATATATATATAGTGTGCCCAAGATAAGGAGGGCCACTATGGTGATCTCCAAAACGGTAGCAGATACACACTTGGTTAAATGGGAGAAAAGTTGCACACTTAAAAGCCCAACAAATTGGCGTTAGTCATCTCCGAAATTTTTTTTTTGGTTTTTGAGATATTTTGAAAAATTTGGATTTTTCGATATTACATATTATTTATTTCTGGTATTAATGGTGGACCTACACCAATACCCAGGACACTTCTCCGCAACAACTCTTCATTTTCTTTAACGTAGCATTGCTAATTTTTGAATCCGACGTTTCTTTTTTGCGGAGCCATCATCAACTTTACGGCCCTCATTTTCTGATATCATATTCTGAAAGCCCTTTTCATTCCAAATTCAGCGATGTGTCACCTTTTATGGTTTAGTACCATTTTAGTCTTTTTTTGACCTGAATCAAGAACATTGCTTTTAAACTTGACTACTAAACAACTGGCTATATCAAGTAACACTTTATGTCATTTAGACGTTTAATAATAATCCAATGGATGAATTGAGGCAATAATTTAATGGAATAAACACAGAACAGATAAAATTACATTACCAGAAGAACATTAAAAAACAAACAAACAAACGAATCCGAACAAAACAACTAAATTTAGAGCATATGTTCAAATAAACTTCCACTATTTTTCAATAGCACCTTCTAACTGTCGATTCAAAAACCCTGGTTAACATTTGTGGAGTAATACTGGCAAATGCTTCCGGAACTAACCTCCCCAGATCTTGTTCTGTAGAAAAATTTTGCTGATTACATGATTCTTAACATATCCCCATACGATCTCCTTGAAAGATATTCGGGAACGGCTCTGGAATTATGTGCAGATGCCCCATCCTGCGCTATCCAATGTTTGCGAACTATCCATTGGCATGTTATCGAGAACATCCTTTGAATCGTTTTGTAGCAGAAGTAGGTAGCACTCTGATGTTAAGGCACGGTGGCAAAGAAACAGTTCTACAATCGTACCGAATAAGTGAATTTTTTCTAAAGAGAATTAACTAAAAATTGACAAAATTTAATTTTTTTTAGATCAATCAACTGGAGTGATTCGCTGGAAGTCCCAATTGCTACATTAGAACAAGATTTAGATGACGATTTTCAGCTTTCAGGTAATATTTGAATAACTCTAACTTTATGTCATGTGGTCTGTTTTTAGATAAATAATCATACAATTATGTTATGCTATATCATACAATTATGTTATTTGCCTCTCCCTTTAATTTATCTCTTTCTCCAGCATTATCACAGTTTATTACTAGGCACCCGTTATCATTTGTGGAAGCTTTCGTAAGGTCAACTTTCAAATTAGAGATTTTAACCTGACTTCTGAGATCAGTTAGTGTTTTCTGTTTTTCTTGTTTCGTTTCAGGTCTAATTACCAGCGTGTGACTTTGTTTTGCTGTTTCAGCATATGGTTTTGTAGTCAGAATAGGAATATTCTTATTTCTTTCACGTTTGCAACATTTATTGTTTAAATTATTATCAGCATCATTCTCTAACCATTCAATTTTTTTTTTTAACTTTACTCTTTATTATTTGAACTTTGTTACATATTATTTTTTCCAAAATGTTGATCTGTATTCTAAATAATTCTTGTATTGAGGTTAGGTTGTTCCTAATTTCACATGCATTATGCGACTCTTTTGCAGTATATTCCGAATCATTTCCTAGGCTATCTTCATCAATTGTCTCTTCCTTGGCTATTCCAGCTTCTTTATGCCTTTCCACTAATCCAGCAATGGACCTGTGTTCAGGTTTGCAACACTCGACTTTGTCATCATTATTCACGAATCTCCCTTGGTACCCACAACTTCTGTGAAAGCTTGCACCACAATGAGCACAATTCATTGAAGAATCTACCCCACTCTTTTTGCATGATTTGCATTTCTTTTCCAATTTTTCGATGGCTTCTTTAGCATTCACAAACTTGTCATATTTCAACTTTTTGAATTCCTCTCCATAAAAATACTTTTATCGAAAACAGTTATGTAATTGAAATTATCCAAAAAATACACAACAAGATGTAACTGTAGCGTGAGATAACTCTATCTACGTATATATTATAAAAATAAATACATAAATATTGCTCATATCAGTATATATGAGAAGAATAATGTAGGTACTGACAATTTTCATCGAAAAAATTAGTTCATTTTATTAATCTTAAATATTCTGTTTCTCCTCCATTTTAAATTTTTTAACCATTTTCAGCCAAAGCTTATGTACTTTTACAGACTTCTATTAAAATTTTCATTGAAGTCTTAATTTTTTACTGCTTTGTCCATTAATGGGTTAATATATTTAGAGCTGACCTCTTTTATGGAAGTCACCATTTATATCCTTATTTTGAGAAGAGAGTCATATATTGTATTATATTTAAAAAAATATAATCCCATTCCCTTTAATGGTGTTTACTTCGTGATTTAAAAATTTTGTCTTTAAAAAAGAATGTCCATTTGGTTCTATTCCAGACTTTGTATCTTTGATTCTGGTAAACCTAGATCTTAGGTTAGGTTAGGTTAGGTTTGATTGCGAGTGGGCCATACCGGTCCCTCCACCGCGACCATAAGGTCTATTGTGGCTCACGCCCAATAGCCTATATTTCGCCCAACAAAGCCAGCCTCCTGCAGAGGTTGATAATCTTTGTGGGCGAAAGTTGATCCAGATCCTCCGGAGCAAGCTTTATCTTGCCAAAGAGCAGGTATCTAGTCCTGTCCACTGCCAGACAGGAACACAGTATGTGCTCTGCTGTCTCGTCACTCTCCATACCCAGCCGGCACTCGGTATCCTGACCGACCCCAATACGGTGCCTGTGGTGACGCAAGCGACAGTGTCCTGTATATAGGCCGACTAGAGTACTCAGTTGTTGTCTGTTTAACTCTAGAAGTTTTTTAGCCCTTGACTCAGACAGGCCATTTATGAAGGCCTTAGAGTGAGCTAATCCTGGAAGATTTTGCCAATACTGGATTGTCATTATTTCTGTTCAGGTCTTTAAGGTGCGTTTTGCTGTGCATGATGTTATCCCCAGCACCGGTTCTGGTCCGACAAAGTCTCTCTGGGCACCACTCCTGGCAAGCGCGTCGGCCGCAACATTGCCATCATAGTCTGAGTGACCCGGTATCCAGACCAGCGACACCTCATTACAGCTGGCCAGTTCGTTAAGGGCAGATTTACAACTCCATACCGTTTTTGAATTACATCAGTAGGAACCAAGAGCCTTTATTGCAGCTTGGCTATCTGCATATGTCTTTATCGATTTGTGTGTGCACTGGTTTTTTAAATACTTTCCCTTGCACACATCTCGACGGCATACACTTCTGCCTGGTGTATGGTTGTGTACTTGCCGAGGCTAGCTGATAGTCTAGCATCGGTGCTGCCCCCATATGCGCCGGCTCCTATTCCCATATTGGTTTTGGAGCCGTCAGAGTACCAGCAGAGATCGGCTCTCAATAGGGTTGTTTGATTTCGCTCCTAGTCCTCCCTTTCCGGGAGGACGGTCTTGAAAGACAGATCTCTACTGATCTTTGTAGGCATCAAGTCTGAGACCATTCCCAGAATCCTGTGACCCTCAATGTCATCGAGGAGTCGGACCCTCCCAGACTGATTTCCTTCTGCATACTGTCAGTCGTTTGTTTTACTCTGTACGTTGTCCACCTCGCCACCCTCTCCAACCATATGTGAATAGGTGGAATATTAAGGAGGACCTCCAGAGCGGCTGATGGTGCGGTGCTTATCGCTCCCGTTATCATCAGACAAGCTTGTCTCTGTAGATGAGCCAGTTTAGCCCTCGCGATACTACGAAGTTCCTTAGGCCACCAAACTATGGCTCCATATGTATCATTGGTCTGATAACCAATACATAGAGCCAGTACATCTGTTGGGGGTTTGCTCCCCAGTTGTTTCCACAGATTATCCGGCATGTCCACAGGGACAGTTTAGCCCTGCGGATTACATTCTCTAACTGTATGTCTCAGTTGAGCTTCTTATCTAGGGTAACCCGCAGATAGTTTGCTTGCTCCGAAAATGGAATCGTTTCCCCCATAAGAATAGGTAGTTTTAATTTGTCCAACCTTCTTCTTCTGGTAAATGGAACAATGATCGTTTTGCGGGGGTTCACAGACATCTGTTCCCTCTGGCACCAATCATTCACTACATTTAGGCACCCCCTCGCAGCCCTGTAGCCGACCACCTCCCCCTGCAGCGAGGTAATAACGGTCCGATTGTGGAGCATGCTTCTGTTTCAGCCACAAATGGTAGGTTCCACCCCTCTAGTGATAGTGGCTTCGTAGAGGGAGATAGGTAAATAATTGTTGAATACTCCTTCAACGTCGAGAAATGCAGCCACCGCCACCTCCCCGTTATCCAGGGAGTGTGTGATCTTCTCCACGAGGTTATTGAGTGCTAACTCAGTAGATTTGCCAGTTTGGTAGGCATACTGGTGGGTATTAAGGGGGTTGTTTACCAACATGCTCCCCCTAATGTGTCCGTCCAGTGTTCCAATCCCTTCAAGAGGAATAATGTAATACTGAGAGGTCTCAGTGATGTGGGTTGGAGGTCATTACGTCCCAATTTGGGAATGTAAACCCCCCTAATCACTGTCCAGCTGGATGGAATATAGTTCCAATCCAGACTGGCTCTATACATCCTGATTAGGAAAGGTAGGAGAATCTTCAGTCCATTTTGTAGAAGGACCGGTACCACCCCATCCTCCCCTGGCGCCTTGAATGGCTGGAAATGTTTCACAGCACCCCCAGATCTTATTCATCTTTAAAAAAATTTCTCGATTCTTGTTAGTTATTGTCAAATTCAACACATTCTTTTATTATTATTCCTAACATTTTTTTAATATATTTTTTCTTAACAGCTGATGACCTGGACGACCAGAAATGGACGTGCAAGAAGTGCACCCTGGTGAACAGCGCCCATTCGTTGACTTGTGATGCTTGTTGTGGTTCCAAGCTGCGCTCCCTCTCTGTCACAAATGACATGACGTTGCGCAAGGGCGAGTTCTGGGCCTGCACTAAGTGCACACTGAAGAACCCGCTCACTGTTGCGTCTTGTAAAGTTTGCAAAACTGAGAAACATTCCACAACGCTGGAGGTCAGCATGTCGCAGATTTCCAACAAGAGTCCCTCGCCCAGACACGGGCCATCAAAGAGGTACGTGGGTGGCAGCAGTAGGACCAGCTACTCCAAGATGGCGCATGTGCAGCAGAAGACTAAAGGAGGCAAGAACAACAAGGGAATCATTAACCTGCTCTCGGATGTTGATCAGAGTAAGTGTTTGGGGATGTTTTTAGTCTATTTTTTTGTGTGCTAGTAACAATTCTTACGGTGGTTTTATAACAATTAATTTAGGCAATGTCAGTTTTTAGTGTTCAATTCATTGCTGAGCTGCAGTCGTAAGCACATATTCTACATTGACTGCCGACAGGCCAGCTTTAGTCCAAAACCAATTATATAACAGGGCTGTTTTTATTTAACGTATTTTCTTTTGAACAGCATGGCGTCAGATATAATAACACCTGATTTTATTAAATTATATGTATAGACGCTCTTGAAGTCAGTTAAAATGGTATTATTGAGGATAATAATAGTGTAGACCCAGATCATTATCAAGGACAGGCTTGCTGATTACTTTGAGAGAAATTCCTTACTCAATCCTAACCAGTTTGGTTTTCGTTGCGGTCATTCTGCAACCCACGCTGTGCTGATGGTGGTTGAGGACTTGGTGGATGGCCTTGAGAGACGAGAGCATTCAGCTGTGCTGTTGTGCGATCTCTTGAAGGCTTTTGACTGTGTGTCTCACTCAATACTGTTGAGGAAGTTGGAGTTCTATGGAGTTTCGGGGAGTGCTATTAGATTTTTTGAGTCGTATCTTAGTTACAGGCGGCAGGCTGTTCCGATGGCGAATGGGGGAAGCACTGAATTTAGGTTGGTTGGGCATGGTGTACCCCAGGGTTCGGTTTTGTTAACACTTTTATTTATTATTTACATTAATGATCTGTATTACTACATGATGCCATTTAAGACTATTTGCTATGCCGACGACACCACTTTTATTAGTTCGCACAAAAACACTATCGATATGACTGACTCAATTGGAGAGGCGACTTGTTCGGCTGAGCTGTGGTTCACTAGTAACAGACTCAAGCTCAACTCTGATAAGACACAGCAGCTTATTGTTTCTTCAAATCATAACATAGCAGGTGATGAACCGGTGGGATTGTTGGGTCTGACTTTAGATGGTGACCTGAATTGGGTGCCTCACGTTTAGCAATTAGGGAAAAAACTTTCTGCTACTTTATATCTGTTACGTAAATTGAAGCCTCTAGTGAGCCCATATGTGTTGAGGGCGGCATATTTTTCATTGTTTAACTCTAGATTGAGTTACGGTGTTATTTTATGGGCTAACTACCCACTTCATAGCCATTTTTAGACTTCAGAAGCAGGCTATCCGGCTTTTGGAGGGTGTTGGTCCCAGGGAACATTGTCAGCCTCTATTTGTGAAGCATGGGATAATGCCTCTTCCTTTAATGTATATCTATGCTACCCTTCTGAGGGTACATGAGACAGCAGGGAATTATTTTTTGCGGAGTAATATTCACACGTATAACACACGTAATGCCAGTCTACTATCGGTTCCACGTTGTCGTCTAGCTATGTCTTCCAGAAACTCGGTGGGAGTGGATCTATATAATCGTTTATCAGGGGAGATTAGGGCCCTTAACTTGGAAACCTTCAAGTATATGATAAAGTCATTTATTCTGCAGCATTGTTTTTACTCCATCGACCAATATACTAATGTGGTTATGCCAGTGTTCTGATCTGGACTGATGTGTTTTTCTTTTATTTTTTGTCTTTAATTTTTTTTTTCTGTGCTTTGACTGCTGGTTAATTGTGTTTTGTTGTTGGGATAGATTAATTTTAGGCGTTTTTGAGTTTGTATTGACATTACTGCTTTTAACATGTAAACTGACTTGCTGTAAACATAAACTAATTATGTAACATGGCCAATATATTATCTATCTATCTATCTAACCACAAAGCATTGGGTCCTTGAGGCCAGAATTTTGCTTTAATTATCTGCCCCAAGACAATACAACAAAAAATAATTAAATCTGTTGTATTTCTGGGATAGGTAGTGGAAATAAATGTAATAATGCACTGGTTTTTACAATCTAGCCATTTATTCACATACACACATGTATCATACAATCTGTAACCTATCTCCTCTAGAACATTTCTATTTCATCTATAGTGTCAATTGTTTTCCCCTGCCAACTGTCAATTATAGAGAATTACTTCTAAACTTAACCCACTTGGACGATCGACCACAGTATATAACAAAATCTAACAAGGCCCTAGCTTTTTTTAACATCTTTTCACTCCCTTCTAAAATTAATAAATCTAAATACCCATACTTTCCTTAGAATAGAAGAGATCAATTTAACCAGAAACTATGGTTATTTATTGACACACTGTGTAGATTGTTATAGCAATTGAATTTTCTATCGACCTCAAGACTACATTCGGTTTACCTACACTTAAGAGGTCTCGAGCATTGTTGGTTCCAGCAGGACGGAGCAACCACTCACACGGCTCAGGAAATGATGAAGATTTTAAAAGATAAATTTCCGAGCCGTGTGATCTTACGTTTTGGCGATTTGAACTGGCCGGTTAGATCGCCAGATCTGATGGCGCCACACTTCTTCCTTTGGGGCTTTTTGAAATCTCGCGTTTACCACAACAAACCACAAACTTTGCAAGTCTTGAATGGCAACATTGAAGAAGAAATCACCAGTTTGGAGCCAGGTGTTTTGCGAGCAACAATTCAAAATGCCATAAAACAAGCACAAATGTTTATCGACTCAGGAGGTGGTTATTTGACCGATATCATTTTTTCAACTTAATATCATCAATGTTACACCTTCAAATAACCTTTCCGTGAGAACAGAGGCCAATTTTTTTCATTTCTCACAAAATGGCAGCCTATTCACATTATACTATTACTTTTTCTCCACCTTGTATATGTATGTACAATAATCCAAATTACATAGAGAATGACTATTCCATTATTACCCACACGGGGCGAATACGTTCGCAGGGTAACTATTCCCTTTCTACTACCCCCTAGAGCGATTTCACCCAAAAACAATCCGAACCGACTGTTCGTCGGGTGCTAACTGTATACTAGTAGTAGTAGCAGTGGTGGGGAGGCCAACGCCAAGCAAGTAGGCCACAATGGGCCCTTTTTGCCAACCCCAGCAACCATGCTCTACTCTTCCTCGGTTCCGTCGCCAAACCGCCTCGACCTCGAGATGAAGGCCATGACGGTCTTCAATTGGGCGGTACTTACCTGATTCCTCTGCAGAGTCCTTGATCCGAACAATTCTGCTCAAAAGCTCCCAAAAGCCTCGCATTCACACAGGTAGTGGTAGGACGTTTCTTCATCCTCGCCACATTCCTGGCAAATGGGATCCCTCTCTACGCCTATCAATGTGAGGTGTCTTCTAAGGGCGCAGTGGCCTGTGAGCACCCCGAGGATGCGGCGAAGCGTAGGTCGACTCCTTCTGAGTAGCCAGACAGCTTTATCTCTGTCCGGCCCCTCCACGAAGTCCCTCGCCTGCCTGCAGCCACCAACCGACCCCCAGTGCCTCTTCATTGCTTCCTCGGTCCACCTGACTAAGACGACAGAGACTGTCTTCCTACTTATGCCTATCGGGATATGTTGTATACTAAGTTTTAAACGATATCTCAATTCGTTCTAAAGCTATTGTGCCTACAAACGGACAGACATACAGACACGTTAGACTGACACACACAAAACTTTTGTTTCCAAATTATGATTCTTATATGTTTTGACACTTTTTACAATGTTTAAATAAAATTGAAATTTTCCATATGTATTGATGATATCGAAGTAAAATTCATAACTCTGTTCCTGTTCAAAGTACAAACTCCCATATACAGCGTATCCAGATAAGGGTATGGAGCGGCTGTATCTTGACAATATTAATGCCCAGAGGTCTGTGAAACAATCCTTAAGACTAAACTAAGCAAGAGAAATGGCTGGAAATTATTTTGAAGTTCGTAACTCGAGTGCTAGTGGACGTACTGCTCCGAAGAAAGATAAAATTCATGCTATCTTGGAAAGTTGACCGATGAGCTGTAACTTCATTTGAGAGTTTGTGTATGTATATATCTATATATATATATATATATATATATATATATATATATATATATATATATATATATATATATATATATATATATATATATGTATATGTATACCCTCTGACTCCTGCACTGAAGATATGAAGATAATAACTGATGAGGCCCTCCCCTAATACCACATCTAAATAATTTGCTCAATAGAATGTCATGATCAACTCGATCAAAGGCACTTGAAAAATCCAAAAACAGTCCCAAGCAAGGTTCCTTTTTATCTATTGACTTTACAATTTGAAATATGAAATATATATATATATATATATATATATATATATATATATATATATATATATATATATATATATATATATATGAGTTCATATTTCAAATTGTAAAGTCAATAGATAAAAAGGAACCTTGCTTGGGACTGTTTTGGGATTTTTCAAGTGCCTTTGATCGAGTTGATCATGACATTCTATTGAGCAAATTATTTAGATGTGGTATTAGGGGAGGGCCTCATCAGTTATTATCTTCATATCTTCAGTGCAGGAGTCAGAGGGTAAGGCTTTCAGATGGCACTGTAAGCGAACCACTGCCGATTAAGTTGGGTGTGCCTCAGGGCTCAATTTTGGGGCCATTATTTTATCTGATCTATGTCAATGATCTTCTTTACATTCATCACATTTTAGGCATAACAGTTGTGTGTTATGCAGATGACACAAATATTCTTGTCAGGGCAGATAGTTTCCATGAACTGACCCAGAAATGTAGCTTGGTGTACGAAAGGGTGAATGTATGGGCTGGCAAGAATAAATTAGTCTTAAATCACGAAAAAACTGTGAAAATTTGCTTTCGATCAGGTGGTATGAGATGTGTTGATGATATGGTTTACGGTTTTTCCAGTCATGTTAAGATGTTGGGAGTATTTATTGACAGTCATATGCGCTGGCTACCTCATGTCGATTTTCTGTGCACTAGATTGAGGCGTTGTGTATATGCAGTGAAGGGGTTAAGGAGTCGCGGGCCAAAGGACTCCAGGGGGCAAGCTGAGGAAGTGGAAATAACAACATAAACTCCCGATGAAGCTTTCCCCAAGACCGTCATGCGCGGTAAAAATCCGCATCCTGCACGAGGTGACCCTGCTAATAACTAAACATGACGGATCTAGACAAGGAGGTCGAACTAAACTCCCCCAATCTACGGTGTCACGTGACCCGTGCCTATGGATGGATGGCACCAGGGCGATGGTGTCGTGAACGGAACCTCTGGAGTACCAGGCAACCCTCCAGAGTAACCCGCCTTGCACCACACAGGGGGTTCTGATGGTGTGGACAGTATTTCCCCCATTCTCGTGGGAACAACATGAAGATTATAAATACATATAAAACCAAAACCAATGAGGCTCGAGGAGTGGCTCCGGCTACAGACTTGAGCCTTGAGTCTATCCCGGAAACGGAGACGAGCCAGGGTGCGGCAGCGGACTCTGGAGGTCCCACGACCGGCGTAGATACGGGGGATCAGGGGGTAGCTTCGGCCAGAGACCTGTCCCCGACACCCAAGCTGGAGGCTGGGTCCCACCGGAGGGCGGCGAGCTCCGCGGACTCCGGGGGCCCCTCCACCAGTGAGGACTCTACTGTTAGAGTAGAGGGACTGCCCCGGCAGTCCAAGCGTCTTTCCGGGGCGCAAAGAAAGAAGCTCCGGAGGGCGCAAAAAATGGCGGCCGGGACCTGGACGGTCGAGAAACCTGTAAAGGCGCAAGAGGGGAGTGCGGGTCAGAAGAGGACGCGCTCGAACTCTAGCACGCCCACTACAGACAGACGTTCCAAAAGGGCCAGGGTGCCTGTAAAGGCGCAAGAGGAGAGTGCGAGTCGGAAGACGCCGCGCTCTGGCTCTAGCACGCCTACTACAGACAGACCTCCCAAAGGAACTAAGGCCGGAACACCGGCGCAGACTGGCTCTTACAGGGAGGCTGCGGAGGGCCTCGGGATGGCGGTGATTGACAGACGCCATCCTGAGGTCACGCTAGACCAGGGGAAGGCGGACCTGATCCAGGCTGCGGTGGTAGCTGCAGTGGACTCTCTTCAGGAAGGGGAGAGCCCGCCTCAGTTCCACCGGACGCGCCTGACGGGGGGCATCCTCTGGATAACCTGTGCCGGCCCGCAGTCGCGGGACTGGCTGCGGAAAACGATCGGGGGCCTCGGTCAGATTTGGGAGGGGGCGGACTTGACAGCCGTCGAGCCCAAGGAACTCCCAAAGAGACGCAAGGTCCTCGTACGGATCCCTGACACCGTCCCGCAGGAGACGGTGATCAGCAGACTTAAGATCCAGAACCCTGAACTGGGGACGCAACACTGGTCGGTTCTAAGCAGGAAGGCAGAGGAGAAAGGACAGACGCTCGCCTTCTCGATCGACCCGACATCTTACAGAGCCCTTGAAGGAACCTCCTTCAAGGCATTCTGGGGCATGGGAAGGGTTAGCTTCCGCCCACTGGGGAAGCAATTAAGGGTTAATGGGACTTAGGTTCCTTCAGGTCAACCTCCAACACAGTAGGGCAGCCACGGCCGGACTACTAATGGCTCTGAGGAACACGGATGTGGCCCTCATCCAGGAACCGTACTCCTACAAAGGAGAGATCAAGGGACTCGGCGGAGCTAATGGAAAGCTCATCTACAGCAGGTCCAGCGAGAATCCGAGGGCCTGCATTTTTGTCAGGGAAGGGATAGAGTTTCTCCCTCTAATGAATTTCTGTTCCAGGGACCTGGCAACGATCAAAATCCGATGTGGAGGAGCGGATGGGCTGAGGGACATTACTGTCGCGTCAGCCTATCTGCCAGGGGACAGCACGGACCCTCCTCCACCCAACGAATTGGAGCAGCTGATGGTGGGTAGCAGAGCAGGTGGATGGCAGACCATCATCGGCATGGATGCGAATGCGCACCATGAGTTGTGGGGTAGCTCGGACACAAACTCTAGGGGTGAGGCACTTTTACAGTTCTTTATGAAATTTAATTTAGACATATTGAATAGAGGTAATAAACCGACATTCGTCACAACACGGCGTGAGGAAGTTTTAGACCTAACAGTTTCCACCCAGTTTCTGGGTGACTTTGTTAAAAGCTGGGCTGTGTCTGGGGAAGTGAGTAGCTCAGACCACAGATACATCCGGTTTGAAATCGCCAAAGTCGAAAGAGAAACGGTATGGTACCGGGACCCCCGCAAGGCGGACTGGGAAGCCTACAGGGCAGACCTAGCTGTGGAACTGCGGGGGGTTGAGAGGGCCATAAGGGATTCAATAGACCTCGAGATTGCAGCAGTCCAATTGCGAGACGCAATTACCTCGGCCTATAACGCCAACTGCCCCCTGAAAATGAGGGTGTCCACCAGGAACGTCCCATGGTGGAACGAGGACCTCAGGCAAAGGAGGACGCAGGTTCGTAAGCTGTTTAACGCGGCCAAAAGGTCGGGAGCATGGGATGAATATAGACAGGCCCTATCGACCTATAACAAAAGACTGAGGGACGCCAAGAAGGAGTCGTGGAGGAGGCACTGCGAAGAAGTGGAAAACACGTCCGAGAGTGCTCGACTACACAAGATCCTGTCTAAGGGCCCTCAGACTAACATAGGCTCCCTTAGAACACCCACGGGAGGCTTTACAAGCTCGGGGGAGGAAACTATGGAAATTTTACTCCAGACGCACTTCCCCGGCTGTAACATAATAAACCAATCACCTCCGGACTGGGAACACTCAGAAATAGAGGCGCCTTATAGGCGGGCATCTAGAGTAGACTGGACAGTCGCTAAAGAGGTGGTTACCTGGAGCAAAATCAGATGGGCCATTAACAGCTTTAAGCCATACAAATCGCCGGGATTTGATGGAATAATGCCCATCATGCTCCAACAGGGGATAGATATACTGGCGCCGGTGCTTACCCTCATTATGAGGGCCAGCCTGGCTCTGGGGTACATTCCGAGGGCATGGAGACTGGCCAGGGTTGTATTTATTCCTAAACCTGGGCGTCCAACAGACCAGGCAAAGTCCCTGAGGCCAATAAGTCTCATGTCCTTCTTGCTGAAAACAGTGGAAAAACTGCTCGACCGGCACATTTTTTTTGAAATTTTTGTTGCGGATGCTGTACTTCCATACATATTGACGCTATGGAAGTAAAATTCATAATTCGGTTCGTGCACAGTGCAATTGGTTATGCCAGAAAAAAACACACAGTACTCAGTCCCCCCCACACCCACCTCAGGTAAGTATCCAGCGGATTCTTGAAGCCGCCTATACTCAGGACAGCTGCAATGTGCTTCGGCAGATTGTTCCAACCATCAAAAGACCAATTGGCAAAAAGAAGCTCTGCCTATACGAGGTACAGAATAGTTCCTTCATCAGCTTGAATTGATGTCTTCAATGTCTTGAATCAATGTCTTCAATGTCTTGATTCACTGTCTTGGGCCACAAATGCAAAACTAGGTCTACGACATGGACCGTACGTTAGTTTATACATATACACAAGATCGGACCTCCGATGTTTGGCAGAAAGGGAAGGCAGCTCCAGGTGAGAAAGCCTTTGCTGGTAGGTGATATACCTAATCTGATGCGTATTGCTTGGTATTAGATAGAAAAAAATAAATATAGATCTAGATTAAGCAAAAGAGAACTAAACTTCGATCTATGCTAAAGTATTTATCCAATTGTTTTCCCCTTTTGTTCGTGATTAGTAATAATTACGTAAAATAACCAGAATGGGGCTAAATGAATTTTACAATGCAGAAAATAAATTTAGGTTTACTCCAAGAATCCATTCTTGGGTCTCTCTTATTTTTGTTAGACGAATAATTAGTGACATCAATTTCAGCATTATTTCTAATTTTTCTTGAATGTATTTAATAAAACCTTTTCGCATTATTAGAGATATATAATGCCTCTGAGAGATTAGTTCTCGAGCCTTATTTTTATGGGTAGGAATCATGTCGATTAAATAATTTTCTCCATATTCTTAAAAACATGTTGTTGCTTCTTATTTATTGTCAAATACCCTCCTAAGTTAACTGAATCATGGGACAAGACTGATTATGTAATTTGTGATTGTATTTTAATATTTTACTTTTTTATAAGAGGTTTGCTTAAATTACTTTTATAATTAACTAAATCATGGATTTTTAAAGCTGAGAATATGTTACATTGTATAATTTAGTTATAAATCGAGCTTTCATTTTCCTCTCACTAAGATATAAATATTAATTTCAGACCCTGTGCCGAACACCTCCATCCCGTTCGATCCCTGGATATGTTCAGCTTGCACGTTTGAGAACTCCAAATCCCACATAATCTGTGATATGTGCCAGAACCTCCGTGCAGATGTGAGGACTACCCCGCCGGAGGAGCCTGCCCGTCTAACGGGCGAGGAACTGGCCAACAAGCACTGGAACTACATAGTGCGTTACTGTAAGCTAAAAAAGCAGAGCTACATCGACGAGTCCTTTCCCCCTTGCACCAGTAGCTTGTATTATAACCCATCAGAGAACAAGGAGGCACATGTGGTTAAGTGGAAGAGGTTGAAGGATGTTGTCGTGGATGATGGACCTGATATGGATCTACCATGGGCTGTGTTCAGGAAACCGCAACCTTCTGACATCTCACAAGGTGAGTTACAACAGAAATATAGTGTTACTATACAGAGTTTTTCATGATAGACGTGCATTAGAACTTTATGAAGTTCCCTGATATCATAAATTTTAAAATTTTGGTAGCGGTCACAATTCGTAATTGTCTTTTATTCTAAAATATTCTCAAGGTCACATCACTTCCGGTTAGACCGGAAGCAGTCATCAACTTTGCTAATTTAAATAGAATGCCCTATTTTTTATTGCATATTCGAATTCTCCATAATATTTTGTGAAGATTTATATTTGGCTTTTCTATCCCTATCTTTAACTATTTCATAGAAATTGTGATTTTTTTACATTTTGCGGAACTTCTATCCTCATTTATAACACTTTGTATTTCACATGTTTTTAAAGATAAAAGAATACTATAACTTCTAGGATGAAGCCTTCATATTATCTGCCTAAAGTTTACCTGTATCATACAGAGTGTTTTAAATTTAAAGACCAACTTGCACATATTCAATGTTGCAAAAGCCATTTTTTTCAAATGGTGCACCCTGTATATTATTAAAAATTCTAGTTCAAAATTTAATTCTACACCGGTTTCATATAAGTTTTCCTATACCTATCTCTTATGAGTAACTTGCTACTAGAGTTTTTAGGTAACAAACTCCTTTTCTAGAGAATATACATTACGCTGCACAATAAAGGCAGCTGTGGCTGTCAGAAAACAGAATTTTGACAACACATGAATTCTAAAGCGTCATTTATATTTTAAAGTTAATCTGAGTGTGTTTGTATTACTCACTTTATAGAAATAATAAGCCAATAAAAATGCAAACTAGTGAAGAGTACTCTAATATGGATATTTTAAATTTATTTTATATTCATGGGGGATGAAATCGGATTGTAAGCAGAACATGCAGGATGTTTAACGAGAGGTATCTGACTCTATCGACAATGACTAGAGAAAAATTCGCAAGGATAGAGGAGCGATTTAAATTGACTGGTAGTGTCAAAACTACACGACATGATCCAAAGCCAGTAACTGAAAATGAAGATAATGATATATACGTTTTGGCTTATTTTCAAGTTTACCCGCGTAGCTCTATTCCTGCAGCTACTCGAGCTTTGGGAATTACAAGTTCATCTGTGCATAGAATATTGAAATCTCATAAAATGCACCCATATTCAGAAATAGTACTACAAGGACTTCGACCTGGTGACAATTTAAAGAGAGTGGAATTCTGCGAACACATGTTTTTAAATATTCAGCAAGATGATAATTTTCTCACTAAAATTATCTGGACCGACGAATCGAAATTTAGAAGGGAAGAAATTGTGAATAGGAGAAATAGGAGAGCAAGTGAAAACCCTAATATATTTAGAGAAGCACGTTTTCAAACGGATTTTAGTTTTAATGTGCTTTTCATTATTATGGACAATAAGGTCTCTTATGAAATTACGCAGAAAATTTAAACGGGGAAAAGTATTTGGAAGTATTGAGGGGATCTGTCCGTAATTTTCTGGCAAGGCTACCACTAGATATAAGGAAAAGCTGCTGGTATCAGTTAGACGGCGCGCCTGCCCACGCCACTGGTGAAGTTTACTGGCACTTAACGCAATTATTTGAAGACAGATGGATTGGGCCCAACGGTCCTTGGAGATGGCCTCCCCACTATCCTGATTTAACGCCTGCCGATTTTTATTTCTGAGGGCATATAAAAAGTCACGTGTATGACACAACAGTGCATAGTAGAGAGGATCTTTTAAGTCGTGTAATTAGAGCTTTTAGAGATTTTGATCCAAATGAAATCAAAAGAGCTACTATGAATGAGATGAACCGTAGAATTTTGCAGTACCTTGACCAAGATGCTGGTCACATAGAACATTTATAGTGATCGTAGCATTTAAATTTGAATTAACTTTTTTTGTTGTCTTTGTTCAGTTTTTTGTTTATTGTTATTATTTGTTTTTAATTTGTTAAAAATAATTACATTAAATGTTTCTATGAAATCATATTCCTTTTGTTATCTGACTGACAATCACAGCTGCATTTGTTGTGTAGTCTAACAGGTACTCTTTAGAAGAGGAGGTTGTTACCTAAAAATACTAATAACAAGCAACATATTGAAGATAGGTATAAAAAAACTTATATCAAACCGGTGTAGAATTAAATTTAGAACTCGAATTTTTAATAATATACAGGGTGTTCTATTTGAAAAAAAAATACTTTTGCCACGTTGAATATGTTTAAATTAGTAACTAAATTTAGAACACTCTGTACGACACAGGTAAACTTAAGGCACATAATATGAAAGCTCCCACCCACAAGTTACGAAATTCTAAATTCGAGCCTTTTATCTTTAAAAACATGTGAAATACAAACTATTATAAATAAGTTGCAAAATCACCAAAATACAGTGAAATCACAATATCCATGGAACAGTTGAAGATAAGGATAGGAGGATAGCCTAATATAAATCTTCACAAAATTTTATGGAGAATTCAAATATGCAATAAAAAATAGGGCATTCTATTTAAATTTGCAAAGTTGATGACTACTTCCGGCCTAACCGGAAGTGTTGTGACCTTGAAAATATTTTTAGAATAAAAGACAATTACGAATTGTGTCCGCTGCCATTCAATAAAATTGAAAGTGACCATTATTATCGAAAATTCAAAAATAAGTTGATTGTTATTTTCAAAAACTAACTTTTTGATATAGCAGTCTCACCCGTATCGTCGTACCTCTTCATAGGGTAGTTATCCCTTCCAAATTTTGAAATTGGATGGTGGATAATATAATATAAGTTTATTTGCATCCATATTAATTATACATGTAAAATATAAATTTTTTAGAATAAAATTACAACAAATAACAAATAAACCAAACAATATCCACTAAAGCACAGCTTGTGTGTGGATTATGGGTTTCTTCCATCATTTCAAAGTCTTCCATACAGAAAAATTCTCAATTTATAATTTTGAATCAGCACAACGGATAATCGGGTATCCCATAAGATTATAATCAAATTTTCCACAGCATCAAGATAAGTGAAACCTAGCGGTCCTCCCATAAGATTCATAACACTGTGATCCTCGGCGAAACAAACCGACCCAGTACATCCCACCCCAGCTTTATTCCCCTACTATCACCATCATAGACTTCTCACTCTCCATACACACCAAACATTTCACAACACATACACACTTGTGCACACACACTCACCCATACGCACTCACATTTATTGTTTATATATCCAGTCAATCAAGTCTGGTATCCATGCACAAGTCGGTGAATTGGGTCCGCAGATGCAAGTACCCATTTTCTAAAATTTCGTTTGAATGCATTTCTCGAAGTGATACTCTTTATATCGCCTGGCAGTTTATTATATAAACGAGTAGAATAGTAGCCGTAGCTATGTTGTCCCACTGTCTTATTTGGTCTATTAGTTTTCAGGCCATAGTCTCCTCTTCGTAAGTCATATGTAATGTCACAAGATTCATTGTCGTTAGTAGATCGTCTCATATGCAGAATAACTTTGTATGCAAATAACTGTTCCAGGTTCATTACATTAGCTTCAGGAAACAGTAATCCAGGCGGGTAAGCACGTGGTTTCCCAAGTATTATTCTCAGGAACCATTTTTGAACAACGTTCACATCTCTAAGATGACAAGCAGCAGCAGTTTTCTCTACATTTATCGCTAAGTTATTGCAATCAAACTACTTTTTGATTCCATGCAAATCTTGCTCTACATTTAGTTTCAACGATTCCCATGTGTCGTCATTGTAAAATAGTGCAGTGTCATGGGCAAAGCTCACAATTTTTCCCTTTGTTTGCTGTAGAAATAAGGAATCCAAATAAATTATAAAGAACAACGGGCCCAAAACACTTCCCTGTGGCACACCGCAAGTAACTTCCTCAAAATCACTAAGAACACCACCAATGTTGACACACTGCATTCTCTGCTCCAAATAACTTTCCAGCGGTTTGTGAGCTTTATCCCTTATTCCTATATCATACAACCTATACAACAGTACCCTATGATTCACAGTATCAAATGCCTTTTCCAAATCAAGGAAAATGCACAGGCTACGCTAATTTGTATCTAGCGCCTTATAAATTAATTTTGTTACAGTGATCAGAGCGTCTTCTGTGCTTCTACCCTCTCTAAAACCATATTGTTTTTCAGCCAATATTTGATACCCCTTCAAAAAGCCATTTATTCTGTCTTAAATAATCTTTTCCAATATTTTAGCAATATTAGATATCAGCAAAATTGGTCGGTAGTTTACAATATCTATTTTTTCTCCCTTCTTATATGTAGGTTTTCCAACAGCGACCTTAAATATTTCTGGTACCTCACCATATTCCAGGCATTTATTTAAGATATAAGTCAAAGGCCCAACACTCAGTTCCGCAATTTCTTTTAGTGTTTCAGACTTTATATTGTCTATTCCTGGGGTTTTTTTGGCCACTAGTGATCTTATCAGTTTTAACACCTCTTCTTCTGTCGCTGCTGCCATATATACAGAGTCTATGCTTCCATTATTTCTAGACCACTGTACATCCTCTCCAAATCTTCCTGCTAATTGTTTTCCCACATTCACATAATGGCAATTAAAAGCATCTGTTTTGAACTTATTTCCTAATGGACACAATGCTGGTATGGTAAATCATAACTTGTGGCATCAACAAGATGGTTCCCTCGCGTATTATGACGATAATGTTCGACAGTATCCAGATTAACAATTTCTCAACAGGTGGATTGGCAGGCGTGGTGCATTCGAGTGACCAGCAAGATCACCTGACCTAAATCCTTTAGATTTTTTTCTGTGGGGTCATTTGAAGAATGTGGTATTAAAAGGTAAACTAGATACTATCGACAAATTAAAAACAAGAATTAGAACTGAATGCTACATTAAAAAAGGAACATGTAAAACATGTTTAACTGTGTCGATAAATATATTAAACAGTAGTGGACTGAGTATGGAACCCTGCAGCACTCCCGAAGTAATGTGATAGGTGTTAGATCTGAAGCCCCCAACCTCAACAAATTGCCTCCTTCCATCCAGGTAAGATCTGAACAGGCCAAGCTAGCTCTCGGAGAATCCGATAGCCCTCATCCTGTCAATTATAACAGAATGATTTAGACAATCGAAGGCCGTAGATAGATCAGTATACACAACATAAACCTGTGAAAGGCGGTCGAGACCGGACACAATGAACTGTGTAACATTAACTACATTTGTCACAGTAAGCCAATGATATATATTTTTTTATTTTTCATTTTTTGAATCTTACTATCATTCGTGAACAAAATGACTCTTGAGAATTTTCTGTACGACGCTTATTTTAAGAGTAAGCAATGAATCAGGTAAGTGTTTTAGAGCAGAGTTCATGATTTTTAACTAGTCGTTGTTTGGTAGAATATCGCAATGTTACACTTTTATCAGGCTTATAGTAATTTATTTATTACAATAAATGTTCAAAAATGCCTCCATTGGCCTGAATACAAGCACGACATCTTTTTAATATGGAAAATTTAATGCCTTGAGGATTCATTGTTGCTTGAATATGACAAAAAGCATTATTTATCAGTTGTTGTAGCTGCTCTGATGTATTTATTTGTTCACTGTAGACCAGTCGCTTAAAATCACCCCAAAGATAGAAGTCAAGTGGGTTTAAGTCTGGTGATCTTGCAGGCCAATGTATTGGTCCAGTTCTGCCAATCCATCTTTCATTATAATGTTCATGTAGCCATGTAACAACGTTTCGACTATGATATGCTGGTGCACCATCATGCTGGTACCACATTATGCCTCTTGTTGCTAGTGGAATGTCATCTAGAATGTTTTCTAGACAGTTTTCTAGGAGCGCTAAGTACGAAGATCCATTTAAACGTTGTGGCAGGACTTCCATGAACAGTGAGCCGTTAAAAATACCACACCATAAATTAATGGAAAATCTATGTTGAAATGTGCGAGTCCTTCTTGCATGTGGATTTTCCAATGACCAGACATGCTCATTATGAGAATTATAAATACCATTTCTTGTACATGTTGATTCGTCAGACCAGAAGATTAGATTAGGGAATAAGATATTTTGATTGTTCATTTCCAACATCCATTCACAAAAGACTCGTCGATGCACATTATCTCCAGGTAGAAGGCAATGAACATTCTGTCGATGATATGGATGTAAGGCTTCTCGATGTAAAGTTCTCCAAACAAAGCTTTGAGAATATTGTAACTGCGTGGCAATCCTCCGAGTACTTGTAGAAGGTTGATCCATCACTGCATCCACAACTCTCTCTCCGTCTTCAAGTTGATGTTGTCTTCTACCATTAGCTCTAGCATCAGGACGTTGTCCAATACCGCACTGCCGATGTCTTGAAAACGACTGAGAAAAAACCCTTTGTGTAGGTTGACGGCGAGTGGGAAACCTACGTTGATATTCCCGACAAGCAGCTAGAGCAGTTCCATCAGCATATCCGTAGATAAAAATTATATCTGCATACTCTTCTGAGGTGTACTCCATTATAAGAAGTAAAAGAGTAGAAAATTTTGCAATTTTATAAAGTTTACCACTTACACCTATTCAAAATAATAACTTGTTAACCTAAACGCCAAGTGACACTTAATGACAACTTTGGCAAACCAGACTACTACTTACTAAAATCGTCGTACAAAAAATTATCAAGACATTAAATTTTCCATATTAAAAAGATGTTGTGCGTGTATTCAGGCCAATGGAGGCATAAAAGTGTATCATTGCGATTTTCTATCAAACAACAACTGGTTAAAAATCATGAACTGTCCTCTAAAACACTTACCTGATTCATTGCTTACTCGTAAAATAAGCGTCGTACAGAAAATTATCAAGAGAGTCATTTTGTTCACGAATGAAAGTAAGATTCAAAAAATGAAAAAAAAAATCATTGGCTTACCCGTTTTTTTCTTGAGGGATAACCAATGACATGTGAGTACGCGCGCCACTGCTGGATTAGCCGATTCAATTGTTATGGTAGAATACGCGCCTTACATAGCAGCCTACACCTGCAAAGTTTCAGCAAAATATATGTGCTACTTTTTAAAAAATTGGGAAATTTTATTTTTTGAAATTCAACTTCAACACCCTGTATCTTTTTAATTATAGGAAAAATTGTTATAGGACATACCCTCTCTAAAATTGTTCAAAGAACATGGGGTTTCATTTTTGGTCACCACTTATGAATCACCCTGTATACACATAGTCTGTTTCAAACGAAGTCACCACAATTGCTTACTTACATATCTTTGGAGCTACATGATCTGTTAAATTAATAAAATCATATGATTTTTTTTGCTGATCACAAATATGGAAACAAAAAGATAATTAAATGTCAAGTTTCCGAAATATCTTGAAAAAGGTAATTTTTTTAATAGAAGATCATGTATCTTGTTATTCCAAATTAAAGAGAACTAATTTAATTCTAAGGAAAAATTTAGTGCCCCACATATAAAAAAAACTTCAAATAAGTAAAATAAATAAATAAATAAATAAATAAATAAATACATAAATAAATAAATAAATAAATAAATAAATTTTCTGTTTGATAGAAGATGGGATAAATAGTGCCAGTTAATTAGCTAGTGTATAATAAAATACGATCAGATTTTTTATATCTGAATGTTTCTATTATATTTTTAAAAGATACAATGTTTGTTTATTGCACTTTAATAATCATATTATTTTTGTGTAGGTGTTTTAGGTAACTGTTGGTTGTTGAGTGCCTTAGCCGTGCTGGCGGAACGCGAAGACCTTGTCAGGGCTGTGTTGATCACTAGAGACTTTTGCCCTCAGGGAGTATATCAAGTGAGGTTATGTAAAGACGGACACTGGACCACTGTGTTGGTGGACGATTACTTTCCCTGTGACAAGAGAGGACATCTCTTCTATTCCCAAGTGAGTATGCTGCACCTTATGCATTTTATTTCTAGGTTTCCATACCATAAACCATAAACAACCAGTCGATGGTTTTCTATTCTATTCTATTCTCAAGGTTAGTTGGCCTGAGCTACGCAGACTATCCGGCCATATCGTATCTTGCATGGGGTCACGCCGACATCGGTGTGTCTAGGAGATCCCTATAACCCCACAATTCATTTGTCGCTGAAACTTTTTTGGCTCTTATTTCACGGTAATGTTTTTATACTCTATAATAAGGGAAGTTATTAGGATCACAGTTTGTTTGCACCTCACTATTATCTATACTGTTCTGTTACTCGTTATTCACTGTCACACTGTCAACTGTCACTAAGCATAATGTCATTTGTCATAGAACGGACTGACTGGTAGGGTAAAAAGGTAAAAAGGGTTATGTATAATATGTACACAAGGCGGTACTTGAAGAGGTGAAATATATACACACATATATATATATATATATATATATATATATATATATATATATATATATATATATATATATATATATATATATATATATATATATATATATACACACATATATACATTGAAGGGAGCCTTGAAAACACGAAAAAGAGCATATTTGTAATACTACCTACAGTTTTAGCCTGCAGGATCGTATAAAATTCTCGAGTGCATCTATGATGTACTTGTTGTCAGAAAATATGAAGTTATATGGGTGAATGGGGTTAGTTTTTTCTAATTCAGTCAGTTTGTGGTACAACGTTTGGCAGTGGTTCCAGTTGTTTTCACATTCTAACAGCGTGTGTTCGATTGTTCCGATCCTTCCACAAACACATAAATTGCTGTTTATTATTCGTAATCTGTGTAGGTGAACTGGAATTAAGCAGTGTCCACTTCTCAATTTTTAATTTGTTATATTGACAGCATTCCCGCATGCACACTTAAGAAAATTAAACTTCAGCAAGGTATTTCACTTCTCATTCTGCTATGTGTGAATCCTTCTTTTGAATTGACAGAAAGTTTATAGTAAATTCTCGTACGTGCTTTTGATTAGGACATTTTATACTGACCACATTGCATTATAAAAGTACTTTTCCAAATATTTCGATTGGCCCACACCATAGTTTCGCTCAAGAAACAGCTGGT
This sequence comes from Tillus elongatus, assembly GCA_964006375.1. NCBI lineage: Eukaryota > Metazoa > Arthropoda > Insecta > Coleoptera > Cleridae > Tillus > Tillus elongatus. The sequence goes on from OZ023267.1 coordinate 129,732,669, forward strand.
TTGACTTTTCTGGTTCATAGATCAATACAGTTTTTCCTTCATTAACACGTTGAGTACAGTGTGGCATTACCCTTATGCCTCACCATCTAGGTAAGTTCAGACGGAGAGGCATCAATGAGGGTCTCATGTTCAATATAACACAAGACGGTGTGGATCTTATATGCGTCTCACTATAATGCTAAATGCATGAGGAGCGATAGTTAGCCGTCTATACGAACCATTTATATCGCCTGGCCATTGGTACTTCGATACATTCTAGAATTACACTCTAGTTTGATTATGGTTCAACTTAATGATATTAGGCAGACAAATAATGTACAAAAATACCTATAATAAAAAACCTTTTTTGATACTTTGGTAATACATCGGTAATATACGTAAAATAATATACTATATAATGATATAAGAGGATATTAGTCATTTTTTCAGCACGATGCGTTGTGAAAAAGCATGAGATGCAATAGTTTTTCTTGCAAGATGTACATTGCCATTTTGTCTGGGCTGTTTTATTTTGTGCCATGGCGTGTCCAAATTCATCTTTATTTTTCACATAGCATACTACACATCTATTGTTAGCATGTTCTTGTAACGAGCGATGCTGAATACGTTCGTTTACTCGTGGAAGGCTATGATTTATGCATGCCCAAGAGTGCTAAAGCAAGAAGTTCTCTGAACTTAGTAATCAGAATTTTATTTTGCGAGATTTCTTTATATAATAGAAATGCATTTACCAAGGCTGGGCCCAAAATGAGCTCTATAGCTAGTTTTCGGTACCATTTGCTGCCCCTTCTTAGGCAGTGTGAATATGCTTTTAGCTGATCTGAGAGATCGATATAGGCTTTAGACTTGTTGTAGTCTACAATCGCTTGAGGCTTTTCTATTTCTCTTCCTCGCTGACGAACTTTGACTATTTCATCAGTATGCTTTGTTGTCAATAATAATACATCGTGAGTGTCCTTCCATTTAATCATTACAATGCCAGTGCCGCTTTCGTGGGCAAATACTTTGTGCTTCTTCAGTTTTTTATTCAACATTTCTTTTGCGTTCAGTTTTCTGTTTGATCGTAAAGTTCCCACCAGATGTGTTTTTCTCTGTAATAACTGATTAGCTAAAGATACGCTGGTGTAATAGTTGTCAACGAACAGCGTTCTTCCAGTGTCTAGAATTCTATCCATCAAAGAAAGACCAACATTAGATGAAGCATTACCAGCGCCCACATTGTCATTTCTACAATAGACTCGTAATTTATAGGTATATCCACCTGTAAGTGCATAGCTTGTATAATTTTATGCCGAATTTGTGTTTTTTGTTCTTTATATATTGCCTAAATTTTAGGCGGCCTCTGAACGGAACGAGTGTTTCATCAATGCAAACACTGGAATCGGGTAGAATCAGGTCTACGCTGGTTAAGGAGTGCGCTGACGCCCTCAGGACTAGCCAGGACAAAGGAGGTACAACTGGTGTGGGTTCCGGGACACTTTGGCGTGGCAGGGAATGAGGTCGCGAATAATCTCGCAAGGCTTGGTTCCCGGCAGCCGTTCTGTGGCCCGAAGCCGGCCATAGGTATAAGTAGGAAGTCGGTCTCCGTCGCCTTAAGACAGGTGGACCGAGGAAGCAATGAAGAGGCACTGGGGGTCGGTTGGTGGCTGCAGGCAGGCGAGGGACTTCGTGGATTCCGGACAGAGATAAAGCTGTCTGGCTACTCGGAAGGAGTCGACCTACACTTCGCCGCATCCTTGGGGTGCTCATAGGCCACTGCGCCCTTAGAATACACCTCACATTGATAGGCGTAGAGAGGGATCCCATTTGCCAGGAATGCGGTGAGGATGAGGAAACGTCCTACCACTACCTGCGACGCTTTTGGGAGTCTTCGAGCAGAATTGTCAGGATGGAGGACTCTGCAGAGGAATCAGAGATGTACCGTCCAATTGAAGACTGTCACGGTCTTCATCTCGAGGTCGAGGCGGTTTGGCGACGGAACCGAGGAAGAATAGAGCATGGTTGCTGGGGCTGGCAAAAAGGGCCCATTGGTGGCCTACTTGCTTGGCGTTGGCCTCCTCACCACTGCTACTACTACTACTATTACTAAGTTAGGGGCCTATAGAACCTGTAAGTAGTGTAGTAGTATGTATATGCAGAATAAATTGTCACAGATTGCTTATTTTGTCGTGATGAGTTTCTATTTATCTCCAAACGTGTCAACTGTCAACAACAGGAATATGTAATTTTTTAAGCCTGTCTACATTTTTGTTTTATTAAGCCATAATTTTTTATTTTATTGCTGACTTGGTCAACATGAATGTATATTGATTGGCACTAAAACATGTTTTTATTTACTTATTTATTTATTTAATGCCTTTATAATATCAAAGGCTGTTTCGCAGAATTTAACGATTTGCTCTTGGTACCTTTTTAAGCTTATATTTTTCTTTTTATTTCAGGGTCGTTTAAAATTCAGCAATATTTTTCTTTGTTGTTATTTATTTACAGGCAAAACGGAGACAATTATGGGTCCCATTGATAGAGAAGGCGGTAGCTAAAATTCATGGTTGTTATGAAGCTCTGGTGTCTGGTAGGGCTATAGAAGGTTTGGCAACTCTTACTGGAGCCCCATGTGAATCCATTCCTCTGCAGGCTTCATCGATTCCAGCACCAGCCGAAGACGAGTTGGATGTTGATCTCATTTGGGCACAGTAAGTTTGTTGATTTACTACAATCTCTGTTATTTTGACATATCGGCGAGCGGCTTTCTACAGGTAATGTAAAATTTGTATATGACTATGGATTCATACCTATTTAAATTTAATATATAATCCAACAATTATTAAAAGCAATCTAACGGGGTGGTTTTACGTGTCTTACTTTTCTTTAATACAAAGATTTTAAAATGACTAAACTTTAATTATTATTATTATTAAAATTTAAGTAATTATTTATTTAGGTACATTTTAAAATTGACAACGCTCGAGCGGCAGAACGTGTATTCAAAAATTACCTCTTGTTACTTTGAAAACAATATTTAAGTTTGAGACGGTTCTAAACCTCTCTTTATATTTCTGACAGCTTGTTAACTTCCAGGGTGGAAAAACATAGTAAATATAGGGACATAATACCCACTTGTGAACACTCTGTAGCTAACAGTTTGCATGTTTTGCTTTATAAACAGTTTGTTTGTAATGCACACTTGTAAAACCTTGGAAAGGCGCCAATTACATGGTCACTTCTGTTGTAGTTTAATGTTTAATACAAATAAACAACACTCTTCATCTAAGTTCATTTGTAAACATTAACCTAAGTCCAAAACAGTAAACAAATAAGTTGGAGGTTTTGTTTACATTTTTAATAAAAGCAATTGCCCTTAGGTATGTACTGTCTCCTTCTCTCTTTTGACTATCCATGTTTTTCTATCTCACTCTTCAGTGTATAGTGTCATCTTTTTCATTCTATCTCTTTCTACCAGATACAATTTCTGAAATTTAATAAAATTCACTTAAAAGGAAATATTAACATCTCTCGTATCACTTCTTATCAAAAGCTTTTCTTTGTTCTCTGAAAAATGATTAATATCCACATGAAATGATATTTTAATTAATAATCCTGTAACAAAACAGTAAAGTTGACTGCAGCTAAAAGCTGGATTTTGTCACTTTGCAATTAATTACTGTAGTTATTCAGTGGAGATTGTTTTTTTTTTTTTTGTGGAACAAGAAACCTCATCTATTTGGGTAAGCTTTTATAGTTAGTTAAATTTTCCTTACATTTATTCTGCCTGATAAAAACAAGAAAAATTGAAATAAGTAGTACCTGCTAAGGAAGCTATTTATTCATTGTAGGGTTTCTTGTCGGGGGGCTGAAGTCTGGTGGTTTTCTGCCTTTACTGGGTCAGCACTCACACCTGCGGGCCCAAAGACGTTGAAGGACACAGACGTACAGCCTGATAAGTCCACGAAGTTTTGTTTGTTTGGTTTGTATAACTGTTGCTGAATTTCACCTACAATCAGCTGAATATTAGGCTATACATACCTTTAAGTTAATATTTGAACCTTGTATTTGTGTGTAAACTCGAACAGTCGACTGTAAGGGGGATCTCTGCATCTTTGTTAGATTAAGTCAAATTAACAATTATATCGGATAGAGTAACACACTTTTTACCATCGCTGAGTGTCAGCCTAAAAAGACAACAGTTAATTAATGTAACCATTCCTCGCTTATAGTGTTGTGATTCCAGCGATTAAAATTTCACTTACCGTTGTAGTGGTTCCAGAAATGCGTAAAATAATAAAAGAATAAGTGAGTGACGTGGAGTGAAACGCCGCTGTATATATCGGCCTAGCGCAAGGTAGCAAGTGGCTGCCAGCAGGGTGAGGAAGGGCATTAGAGTTTCGACCTGCAAACAGCAAGGACAAGGGGTAAAATCTCTGCTACGTAAGCCGGATTTACCACCTTTCCCATTGTTTGTCAATTGAATATTATAGTGCAATTAATAAGTGTAATATTTGTCTGTAATCTCTGTCTAGGAACCCATTATAAAAACCCTGAGATTAAGAAGTAAAGTAGTTTGGCTGAAATTTTATTGATTTTATTTCACCTTCAAACGTACCACGACATAAATGGCGACCAACTAGGGCCTAGGCACGAAGATTACAGAGCAAAGTAACAGCCACCAAGAAGAAGGTGTCCACAGACAGTAGACAAGTTGCCGCCGACACCGGAGAACAGGTCTCAATAGGCAGAAAACGCTGTCCAGGTAACGAAAGCGAAGCCACGGACTGGGTGAGATCATTTTTATGTTCGCATATCGCATATTATTATTGTGTGTGTAAACACCCTTTAAGTTTTTATGCCGAATAACCTTCCGGGAATTAGTATGAACTTGTATTTATATGTTAGTTGAAAGTGACGTTAACATTTATTTTAATAATCACATTTGGTGGTCCTGGAGATTATTACGAACCTTATATTTACATGCTAGTTGAGAGTGATTTTAACATTTAATTGTATTGATCACATTTTGTTGTGGCCGAATGAGGTTTCTTCAAGACTATTTATGATTTAATAATTTACTGTAAACTGTGTCACGTTTTATTATATAAGTTATAACTATTCCTGACTAGGTATATTGTTTAGCTTGGGCTATTACAGCATTCATGTTAAAAATTTGAAATTGTTAACGGCTGGGCATCCACATTGTATAAAATATGCCGAAAAGTAGGAAACAAAATGAGACGGAGCATGCGCTTGTTTCAGAAACAGTCGGGGACAATACAAAAATAGATAAGATTTTAGAACAGTTAGCAACGGGTATGCTGTCATTACAAGTGACTGTGGGAAATTTAGTTTCGAATTTAGATAAGCAAAATTTAATGAAAGAAAAAATAAATGAGGGAGAATTATATGATAATAAAGTCGATAAAACAAACAGGTCGTATATAGTAAATTGGAGGGAACTGGGGGGTTCAAGCCTATGTTTCTTTCCCAGCAGTAAGGTGCATCCGGTAGCATTTTTAAAGAAATTAACCAAAACATTTAATGAAGCAGGCGTGCCGGAAGATTGTAAAGTGGGCCTTGCGGTTAATTGTTTGCGCGGTACGGCTGCTGACTGGGGGTCCATTAAAGAGGAATCTTTCGCAACCTTTCAGAGCTTTGAAGAAGCTTTCAGAAATAGATTTTGGGGGGTAGATTCACAAAGAGAATTGTATTTAAAACTAACATACGATCGTTTTGAAAGAGGAAATATGGCCGAATATTTTATGACTTTCGTTAGTCAGGCTTCATTTTTATCGGAACAAATTAGTGAGCCTAAGTTAATTGAAATGTTAGCAAAACATTTTAAAACTGAAATACAACGAGGAATTATCACTTTGGGGTTAAAAAAAATTGATGACGTTGAAGAATATTTAAGAAAAATAGATGCTACTTATGACAGCACAAAAGAAAGAGATTTTTCACGTACCCAAAATAATTATCAATCAAGAGGGGAATACAAAAGGCGGATAAAATCCGGTTATGATAATAATCGAGGACGGTACAATAACCGTGATGGCAAAGCGGAACAAAAGTCTGACCATATAAATTTAATTACCCGTTTTTCGGAAGACAAGGATGTTTTTCTTAGCGACACGGAGGACGATACAGGAAAGGTTGAAATGGCAGTGCCCGTTTTTGAAGCACAAGTGGAAGATTACCGTACGTCCATCTTGATTGACAGCGGCAGTGAAGTTTCGGCGGTTTCGGAAACTTTTTATTTAAAGATTAAAGATTCTTTAAAAGAAATTCCAACATTGCCTGTTACAAATAAAACGGTAGCAGTCGCAGTAGGTGGGCGCAAGCAAAAAGTTAAGCAAGAAATTATGTTGCGTATAGAAATCGACGGGTTAAAGATAGATGTTGTATGCTTGGTGATACCACATTTAAATCGTGAGGTTATTTTGGGCTCAGATTGGATGCTGGAAAATAAGGCTATGTTAGATTTCGAAGGTTTGTCACTTTATTTCATCAGCGAGGGAATAAAATGCAAAATACCCTTAAAATATGAAATAAATAATGAAGATGCAATGCACATAAATTGGTTAAGTAATGTCGACTCTAGTGAGAGGACGCTTAATAGAAAAGAGGATTTTGAAGATCTCAAGGAATATTTTACAATAGCTGCTTCAGATGCACACTTAAGAGAAGAAGAAGAAAAGGGAAAAAGCCGAAAGAAATCTGAGGCTAAGAAGGGCGTGGTTTCTTACTTTGAGAGTGAACACAAATCCAAGAAGAGCAAAAACAAAGTAGAAGAGAATGGGAGTGAGCAAGAATCTTCCGTTGAAAATATCGTTGATCGGGGGGTACCAAAGGCAAATTTGAAATATTTTCTAAAATGGAGTGGCTATTTAGAAGAAGTCAGCACGAGGAGGCTGGAGGACCATCTAGACGGCACTGAATTGATTGCTGAATTCGAAAGGATCCGTAAGAAGAACCAAGTTTTTGCAAAAGCCAAGAGGTTTCGACAGGAGTCCACCTCCTTCATAGATTCAGAAATATTAAACCCAGATAGAAACAAGAAACATAAATCTAAAGGAAAGTCACCATCTCCAGACTCTGAATTTGAAAAAAAATTCAAGTCCAAAAAGAAGAAAGATGACATAGACGATTTTGACGATGAGCCAAAGCCGAAGAAAAAGAAAGAAGACACGTATTCTGCCCAAAGGACTGTCAAAAAGCAAAAGAAAGTAGACTCAGACTCAGACTCGGAATACTTAATTTTTCCAGAAGAGGAAAGACGTACTCCGAGGCGCAAAGATAATTGGTTTTTAGCGAGAGAACGCATGCAAACTAAAGCCGAGCAACGACCTATAAGGTGTAACGCTAAAGATAACCCAGTATGTTATAATGTGGGAGATCAGGTTCCTGTAAAAACTCACCCACAGTCATCAGCCGAAAATCGTACAATTCGTAAATTTTTCTTGCTTTATCAAAGGCAGCTCTACATATTGCAACAAGCTGGCCCAAACTCTTATGTTGTTGGAGAGGAACAAGGGAACAAGGTTTCGCGTCATAATATTGTCAATTTGAAGCTAGATAAACATTGCCAATAATTTTTAATTAATTTTTAATGATTCGAAAATCATTATATCCTGCGTAAGAATATTGTTGAGTTTTTAAGATATGTGAAAATATTATATTCCGTTTTTCTTTTATATTAGCATTTTGTTTCTTTACTTAAATCAGCCGTCCCTGTTACACCATGTACCTTAGATTTAAGTGGGGGGTAATGTAGTGGTTCCAGAAATGCGTAAAATAATAAAAGAATAAGTGAGTGACGTGGAGTGAAACGCCGCTGTATATATCGGCCTAGCGCAAGGTAGCAAGTGGCTGCCAGCAGGGTGAGGAAGGGCATTAGAGTTTCGACCTGCAAACAGCAAGGACAAGGGGTAAAATCTCTGCTACGTAAGCCGGATTTACCACCTTTCCCATTGTTTGTCAATTGAATATTATAGTGCAATTAATAAGTGTAATATTTGTCTGTAATCTCTGTCTAGGAACCCATTATAAAAACCCTGAGATTAAGAAGTAAAGTAGTTTGGCTGAAATTTTATTGATTTTATTTCACCTTCAAACGTACCACGACACCGTTGTATTTATTTAGCTGTCGAATAATTTGTAAATTACTAACCCCAAAACTGTTCTTTTACATTTGTTTCTGTTGCACGTTGAACCTGTCACTAGAAATAGGCAATTAGTCGTGACCTACCTGCGAAGCCCGGTACCAACTGCTCACGCTGAAGTTCCCACTTCCCGGGTGTAGTGTGAAACCATTCTCTATTCTTTCTCTTTTACTCTTCCTTGTGTTTTGTTTAATTTCCGTTTCCTTCCTTCTTTATTTTTCCTAAATTGTGACGGGCCAGAAGCCGGGCAAGCTTTCATTATTTTATCAAGAAAACCCGTGACAAATTCAGCCCAAATTTTATTATGTGTCTACCATAAAATATACCTATGACCCTTAAGTCACTCTCGTTTAATAACTTCTGATTTAAAACGGGGGGTTTTCATAACTTAGAAGTAAAACCAGAGTCGTTTAATTTTAAGAAACTACTTGAATGACTTTAAAATAAATGCATTAATTTGATATCATCAGCAAATAATAGATGATTACCAGAAATTACAGAGCTTATGTCATTGACAAATAACAAAAAGAGGAGTGGGCCAAGATTGGAACCCTGTGGAACGCCGGAACCAACAGTGATGGCTTCAGACTTAAATCCATTATAAAAAACATATTGCACACAGTTAGTCAAGTAGGATCCAAAGAATGCTATCAGCCGTCCATCAAGGCCCGCCAAATGCAGCTTGTACAGAAGTGTTGAGTGGTCAACATGATCGAACGCTTTGGAGAAGTTTGTATAATGACATCCACCTGACCCCGTCCATCCAAAGCTTCACTTACATACTGTCTGAACAGGGATAAATTCGTCAGTGTTGAGCGCCCCTCCATAAACCCATGCTGGTATTGTGACAAGCGATACTTCACAGGATAAATACAATAAAATTGATGAAATTAAGTTGAAAAAATGATATCCGTCAAATGACCACCTCCTGATTTGATGTACATTTGTGCTCGATTTACAGCATTTTGAATTGTTGCTCGCAAAACATCTGGTTACAAATTAATTCTTTCTTCTTTAATGTTGGCTTTCAAGAATTGCAAGGTTTGTGGTTTGTTGTGGTAAACGCGATATTTCAAAAAGTCGCAAAGGGAGAAGTCTGGCGATCAGGCCGGCCAGTTCAAATCGCCAGATCACAGTGCCCGGAGATTGGTCTTTCAAAATCTCCATCGATACCCGAGCCGTGTGAGCAGTTGATTTGTCCTGCTGGAACCAACAATATTCGAGACCCAATTCAGCAATTTGCAGCAAAAAAAACTCGTTTCATCTGTCTGTAGCGCTCATCAGTTACGGTTACGGTGGTGCCATCAGCACCCTCAAATGATAAAAACCAGTCAATTTTTCACTGCAATTCCGCATCAAATAGTCACCTTTGAGGGGATGCAGTGGTTCTTCATGCATTTCATGTGGATTCTCCGCGCCCCAGAAACGCAAATTTTCTTTTTTCACATAAAAGCATAATTGGAAATGACCTTCTTCACTCATTATGATCTTGGGTTCGAAATCAACCTCTTCTTGCACCAGGCTTACCAGAGCATGGGGGTAAGTTAACCTCACTTGACGGTCAGCAGGTAGTAATTGGTCAACGGTTTGCACTTTGTATGTTATCTTTAGGTCTTTCACCAAAATTCGATGCAACGAACGTCTGCTGATGTCAAATTGTGTACATTGTTGTCTCGTCGATGTTTGTGGACACTCTGTCCACGGCCACAGCAGCGATATTCTCGGTCAAACGAACAATACGGGGTCAGCCACTCGTTGCGGCATCTTTAGTGGACTCAGTTTGCAAGACGCTCAGCCAAATGCTTAACTGTCCGCACACATTTTGCAGGACAACGAGGAAAACGATGACGAAATTCACTCTGCGTTAAAACAACAGACAAGAAATTAGTCATATAAGGAGTAACAATAATTCTGCGTTTGTTTCATTGCTTGTTGTCAACAAATTATCTATCTGTGTACAACATAAATGTCAGAGCAAATTGACATTTGACGTCATTTGCAAAAATTGTGGCACATTCACATCAAGACGTTGCTTTTGCCCCACCTGTTAACAAAAATCTTGCCTGAAACCTAATTGTTGGAGAAACACAACTAGTACCCCCTTACCATCTTTTACCGGCTATTGCACTTATTGTTAATCTCATCTGAAGTTACCTCCATCTGGATTTCCCAATCCTTTTAAATTGCCTGTTTCTTTTCGTCCTTTAAATCTTGGTAAATTGTCGGAACCCTTTGTGTTCTAATCGCCTATATATCGATAATAAAAATTCACTTAGAATATTTGCATTCATTTTACACCTGATTAATACCGTACAAGGATTAGATATTCGCTGGTAGGTTCTTTTCTTTAAGTTAAATAGCTTTAGTTGTATTTGACATATTTCTTAATATCTTCCAAGAATGAACCTATTGGTTGACTTGTTACGTCAATAAATAGCTCTTAATATTTCAACAGGTTAGTATCTCGGTAGTTCCTTCCGAGCTCACCTTGAGCTCTCGATCTTCCAAGTTAAACACTGCTTGTGTATTTCAGTTCGACCAGTATGCTCATTGATCCCATCTTCTTAGTTCTTTGGGACCTCGCTCTGAGCTCCCAATCTTCCAAGTTAAACACCGTTCCTGTGTTTCAACCTAAATTATCTCAAATAAATAAGGATATTTAAATAAATTAGGCAAGTATCCCAACTAGCAATTTGATTTTTTATTGTAGTCATAAGAACGTTTATAAAACCGTTTTTATAAAACATGACTGTTCCTATAAACATTTTGGTAACGTTTATACAACACTTATAAACGCAAAATGGGCGCAGGTTTATACAACACTTTAGTACTTTGGTTTATTTTATAAGGGATGTGTAAGGTGTTATAGAATAGTTTTAGAAATGTTTACCGAGCTGTAAAAGAATATGATATACGATACTTATAAAACAGTTTTATAAGGAACATAATAAAACTAAAAACCATTTACCATGGTGCCAGTTATAGAGCCTTAATAGAGTTACTATAAAACATGTTTTATTAGAATTTCTTTATAGTTTACTTTGCAACTTTTTGTTGCATACTGCAATACCTATAAGAGTGATATGCCTTTTAAATGTTTTTGTTATAACTATTTTATCCTAAAATTGTTCTCTAATATTATGAAAGTAATATAAGTACTAAAATATGATGGCGTAAGAAAGAATATTAGTACGGTGTGAATATTAAACGCAAAAAGTCTCCTTTTGGCTACCAGCAAGATGGATTTCACCTGCGAAGAAAAATTTTCTGTGTAAAATATGCTACATATACGATAACTTTGGAAGGGCCCTCGAAATAATGAATATTTCTTTAATTTGTAAAAATCAACTCGAAATTAAATTTTTCGTTTTTTTTTTTTTTCATTTTATTGACCTAAACCCATTCTGTTACACATTTCGCATGTTTTCTATTCATAATATATTGTGAAAATTGTCAGGTCACAAATATTTCTATATTTATTTATTGATTTTTTTTTCGTTTAAGATGGCTACCAAACAAATACAGGAATTGCATAAAAACATGGCGTCTGCTTTATAAATCACTTTTATCACGACTACAACCATTACATAACTATTTTATCTCTTAAGGCACTGCTACAAAACAGACGATATATTAAAAGCAGTAATATGAACAGACATATTTAAACAAAAATAAAGTACGCTTGGCATCGACTTTTATTGTCAATTTTAAAGTTTGGCTTTTACAGTAAAAGTAGACTAGCGCCACCGATAATTCCCAAGTCTCTATGTATGCTTTACATTATTACTACATTTTTTCTCCCCATTCCTACAAGGGATCAAAAAGTTTGAGGATTTTGATATTTTCATTTTACTATAATCCCCTGCAGTTAATAATAACAAAGCCAATTTCTTCACTTTAATTAATTTTAAGTCAGAAAATAATTTCGGATCTTAATGTGTGCACATGCATGTGTGAGGATGTGTATGTGCGCAGAATGATTTTAGAAACACAATAACATTTGAAAGGTTTGAGCTAATAAGTTTATTTTCATTATTTTACAGTTTCTTATTGTTTTATAATTTTTTGGTTGTCTTAGAAACTACCAAGTATTTCGTATTTAGTATCTAGCATAACATTAAAAAGCAGTGATTAGGAGTAGAAATAGATAGTCTCTGACAATAATTTTACAACCATTCTTATATCTTGCCGTTGCGTCTGATTTCCAGTAAGCGGTTGAAGTAAATTTGACTATTTTACATAATTTGCAATATACACATGTAGTTTAAGGTGGGGTCTTACCCTTTCAAACACCGTAAGTAATACAACTATTGTGTGGAATGATATGGTAACCTTGCATTGCTCAGTGACCAGGGAACAAGAAAAAAGGATGATTTAATTCTTTCCATGTAACCAGCTATTATTAAGTATTATTATCATTGGGTGCACTCACACTTAAAAAGTTAAGGAGAATTTAGAGCACCTGGTAGTATTTTACCAAAAAAAAATACTTTGCGTGTGTACACACAAAAATGATTGAAATACATTTTTAAAATCTAATAAACAACGGTTTCCTAATCTCGTTAACAGACTCCATTAAAAACTCGACATGACATCATGCACGTGGTTCTGCGAAAATCATATAATTCATAGGTGTAATATCTCTACTTGTTGTATCATGATCATGGGTAACTAACCATTAACAACTATTTATGGCTAAGTACGGTCCTGTGTCCTAATATTTGGGCAAACTGATGATCATATTGACAGTGTGGCTTCAGATGGCGCAGTAAGCAGATTGTTACACAAACAGCGCTTATAGAGCTTTAAAATAATATGTTTCCCATTGCTGCACTGAGAAAGACCTGCATGTAGCTCTATAACACATATGGTGTATTTAATTGTTCTATAAAAGGATTTTCGGCAACACTTACACATCAGTATAGTGCTAAACTCACGTTAGCTGCGATATTTATGCAACATAAATGTAGTAGCAATGTGACTTAACCTCAAACCCAAATTGTTGTTTGTTGTGCTGCTTACTATGTAAAACACTACTAACATGTTTATTAACAAATTTGCTACTTTCTAAAATATTTTTATATTTATTGACTTTCCTTTGAAAAGCACCGCTTCTTTTCACCTGTTTCCATTTATTTATTTATTGCAAATTGAACATGTTTAGAAATTACATGCTACAGAATACACAACTTGCCACGAAATAAAAAGTATATAACGGTGCTTCTTACAAAAGCTATAATATGTTTTATAAAGATCCCAGCGAACGCAGTTTTATGCAAAGGAATAATTTTGTACTATAATTGTTTTATAAGTGTTCTATTACTGTCGTGTTCCATCCAACAATAAAATAGTTTTTTAACACCTGCGTTCGAGTAGACGATGCTATTTGCAGCTATATTGTATCGTAGAAAATGTTAACAAAACTGTTTTATAATTGCTCACATAATCACTTAAAGAAAAGCTTTATAAATGTTTGCAAGTTGGCAGGTATGTTTGGAAGATCGTTGTTATAAAGCCATTACAGATCAATTATGTTCTGTAAGCTAATATATTCTATAACGATTGTTGTATAGACGTTTACAAAACAACGAAATATCTGAAATGTTTTATAATTCTGCTCTAAGAACATTCTAACAATAAATTTAAAAAAGCATTTTGCTGCGAAAAGCTAAATACTCACCTTGGCAGTCTTAACAGAACAAAACTGCTTTCGAAGAGCAGTATTATAACAGTAACACAATAAATGTGCACTATTATTTAAAAATTATAGAACATTTTTGTTAGTTGGGATACGTAATAAATTTTCATTATACCCGCATTTAAGTAAATGCAATACGTAAGTAGCTAACAAACTTGTGATTCCCCTGAGTAATTCGCCAACCAAGTGTAAAACGGCAAATTGTAAACAATAGTTAATGTGCATAGTGTCAAAACAACACCCAGTGCACCTAAAGTTCAAATATACAGTCCACACTTCAACATCTTCTTCAGACGCTAATTAACGAAGCGGATTAATTAGCGAGGGTGTGAACAGTCCACCTGCAAATCATTGGGGATAGAAAACAAGCTCTTTCTCCCCCACTAGTCAGATTTTTAAATTTATATTCTGTTCATTTACTTAACGATGTATTATTTTGTTTTTATTTTACCAACTTATTTGAGATTCTGTGGCTTGCAAATAACATAATAAAATGTATGAATGCTGTAAACACTCCAGCCAAAATATTCACATCACGAACATAAATACCCAAACTTCTTGACTTTTTTGTCTCTAGACATATAACTTGGGAATGCAGACATGTTTTCGTCGAACAGCAGCATGGTTTTCTTAAAGGAAAATCTACAACAACAAACCTTCTTCTTTACTAGAATGTATTGGTCTCAGCTTTGGAGGATAGGTTACAGGTTATTCAGTGTATACAGATTTCTCCAAAGAGTTTGATAAGGTTAATCATGCCTTATTATTGTCAAACCTTGCATTGTTGGGTTTTAATGCCAATTTGTTGTCTTGGGTGCGCAGCTTCCTTACGGGTAGGTCCCAGAGTGTAAAGATCAGAAACTTCATTTCTGATAGTATTACTGTTTCTTCAGGAGTTCCTCAGGGTTCACATTGTGGACCAGTCCTCTTTAATCTTTTTATCAATCATGTCACATTCACTTAAGCATAGTCAGATTTTGATGTTTGCTGATGATATCAAAATTTTCAAGATTGTTCGTTCCAGACAGGACGCTTTACTTTTACAGGAAGACTTAAATCATTTTGCTCGGTGGTGTGGTGACAATCTTCTGACTCTGAATGTTGATAAGTGTTTCTGCATTACATTCACTAGAGCTCAGTTTCCCATTGACTTTGTGTACTTCATGGGCTCTAGTGCTTTACAGAGGAAGGAAATGATTAAAGACTTGGGCATTGTATTGGATAGGGAATTATCTTTTAAGGATCACACAGAATACATAGTATCTAAAGCATATAAAATGTTAGGATTTATTCATAGATCAACTCTGGATTTTTCATGCAATAGATTGAGAAGGCTGTATTGTGGTCTGGTACGCTCTTTGTTGGAATGCTCTTCTGTAGTCTGGAGTCAGAATTACAATATTTATATCAATCAGATTGAGGCCATACAAAATAGATTCTTAAGAATTTGTGCTTACAGAATGGGCTTGCAGAGAAATGATCTTAAGTTTTCTTATTTGCGGAATCGGCTGCACTTGCAGTCACTCAGTGGTAGAAGGATTGTCAGTTATGTTTGTTTTTTGCATAAATTATTAGTGAATAAAATTAATAGTCCTTCATTGTTTGAGTTAGTTTCTCTAAGGATTCCGGACCGCATGAGAGCAAGGGAGGGTTTTGTGGTTCCCTTTCTTCAAACCAATTATGGCTTTTTCAGTTCGATGTCGAGAGTGGCGAGAACTGCAAATGAGTATTCGGAGCTCTTGGATATGTTTGATGATTCTGACCGTTCAATTAAAGGCATTTTGAGGGGTGTTATTGATTGAATTGTCATACATATGGTGTACAGGTTGTTTTGCTTTTTTGTTATGTTCTCATGAGATAGGTTATTTAAGACTAATGTAGTTTTAGATGTTCTTATTATTATTGTAAATTGTTTATCCGTTGAATAAATAAAAAATAAAAATAATAATAAAAACGAATCAATCAAAAGTAGTACCCACTCGATATGGTAAGCTTATTTTGTTTTTGTGTAGGTTATTGTCTTCACGACAAGCATTTTTCCTGATGGGTGCTTCCTGTGGAGGTGGGAATATGAAAGTGGATGAAACTGAATACCAAAATAAAGGCCTCAGGCCTAGGCATGCTTATTCACTGTTAGATGTTAGAGACGTTGATGGATACAGGTTATTAAAATTGAGAAATCCATGGGGTAAGTTGACTTGCTATAAGGTTTATGTGTTTTTTTTTTGTTTGTTTTACACCCTGTTTCTATGTAGTATTAGATAGTAATTCTTTAAATTAAAACAAAAGTTTTAAATTGATATAATTCAATCATAACATGAAGAGAAGTAATTTCAGTCTCTAAAAGCAAAGGTTCAGATATTTACATTTGTATTCTTATTTTTATAGATTGTTTTAAATTAAATATTAAGTCAGTTTATTATTCAACATTTTATTCATTCATTTATTTAAATCAAATGCAAAACAGTCAGTCAAAATAGACAATATAAGATTACATAGGTAATAGCTATATTATTACAGAACAGTAGTTGTTTCTTACAAAGTTTTTAACCGATTGTAAGTCATGACTAAGTACATCCATCCCTTTCTCACAAAAATAGTTGAAGCTGTGACAAACTCTGCTCATTAGTGACCTCAACAAAATGTTAGTCTTAGCAAGTGGAAGGGCAAACAGTCTCTGTGACCACAATAAAACAGAAGGGACATTTAAATCCAACCTTTCGACCAGAGCTATACAGGCAACAGTGTTGTGTAGCAACCCATATAGAAAGCTCAAACCAATAATTGCCCGCCTCAACACCAGGCTCTCAAGATTGCATCTGCTGTATATAACAAAATTGTCCATCCGCTATTGTGGATAGATGCCAGTCATCACATAGCACACATTCTCTGAACTGACTCAATCAAATCATAAACTGAATAAAATGAGCTCCACACAACACTGGCATGTTCGAGATGGGGTCGAAAAATGCACAGGACAAGCACCTCAAGCAGTCATAATCAGTGAACAGCGTACAGGTTCTCAGTATAAAGCCCAGTTGTCTGTAAGATTTGTTAACACACAAAAAAAACTAGTTTAATAACCACATCAAAAACAAAGTCCTCTCAAGCTCCAATGACAGCAAACCCTTCTGGACTCTTGCTAAATCTATTGGGAATAATTTCTGCAAGAGCACATTCCCAGCTCTTGTTTCAGCGGATGAAATTGTTTCTATCGCTCTGGGCAAGACTGAACTTCTTGCCTCGTTGTTCGTCAACAATTCTACTCTCAACCCACCTCCAAATGTTCAACCACCAACAGCCACCAATGCCGCGTATAAAATGACGTATATCATTTTCAAAACTAAAAAGGTACGAAAGATGCTCTCTTCTCTTAATACCAGGAAAGTCTCTGGCCTTGAGATCCCAGCAATTGTTCTCAAAAAATGCGCACTAGAGCTTGCTCCTGTCCTGACTTGTCTGTTTCAGCCATCTTACAATAGAGGCATATTCCCGAGTAACTGGAAAACTGCTCGAGTACAACCCGTCCCCAAGAAAGGATCCAAAGCGCTTCCTAGCAACTACAGGCCTATTTCTCTCCTTTCAGGCGTCTCTAAAGTGATGGAAAAGTATATAAACACCGAATTACTAAAATTTCTTGAAAAACACAGTCTAAGCCATGACAGGCAGTATGGATTCCGTCAGCGCAGATCAATTGCGACCTCCTTTGCTTTGTCACCTGTTCTTGGAACAAGTCTATGGAACTACACGGTGAACCCCAGATTGTCGCTCTAGACATATCCAAAGCGTTCGACCAGGTCTGGCACACAGCGCCGCTTAATAAACTTCCGGCGTATGGCCTACCACCAAACCTCTGTACCTGGACAGCAAATTTCCCCTCCAACCAGAGCATTTCTGTTGTCCTGGATGGCCATTCTTCTAAACTGTATCCAATTAATGCAGTCCCTCAAGGTTCAGCTTTAGCCCCTACTTTGTTTCTTCTCCACATCAATGACCTCCTCTTTAGCACATCCAACCCAGTTCACAGTTACGCGGACGACATCACCCTCCACTCAAATATGCAATATTCTAAGCCTGTCTCTTTAGCCCAATTAGATGTGGATCTTCAAAAAATATTAGACTGGGGAAGTAGAAATCTTGTACAATTCAACTTCACCAAATCTCAGTCTTGCTTTCTATCTCATAAGAGATAGACCAGCCTTAGACCCATCACAATGAACAACCAAGTTGTTTAAAGTAATGAGTCCTTTTCACTTGTTGGCATTTCTGTGGATTGAAATCTCAATTGGCACCAACATGTCACATCAATTACAAAAGCGGCTGCTAAGAAATAAGGTTTTCTCTTCCGGGCTCGCAAATACTTTTCACCAGCTAATCTCCATACCTTATATACTTCACAAATAAGGCCAAACTTCGAATACTGCTCCCACATCTGGGGTGCCGCTGCCGCTTCTACACTTGCTGTCCTGGACTCCATTCAGAAGAGAGCTATATGTCTCATTGGTGACCCTACCCCCACCCAAAGGCTGCCATCCCTTGCCCACCGACGTGCCGTTGGTGACCTCTCTCTCTTTTATAGATATCTGCACGGGCACTGCTCAGAGGAGCTTTCTTCCATTGTAACTCCACCTTCTGCCCCCAACAGATCTACCAGGGGAACAGAGTGAATGCACCCTTTTACTGTTCAGGTCGCCAGACATAGAACATTTTGTTATGCCTGTTCTTGTCCCGAGGACTTCCAAGTTGTGGAATTCCTTGCCGGCACTTGTTTTTCCTTCTCCTCCGAACGTCCAAACCTTCAAGTCCAGAATTAACAAGTTGCCTCTTTCCTCCTTGTCGACGCTCACAGTACGATAGTATTTAGGCTGTGAGCCCTCCTGGTGTGTTGTTGAATAAAGTCAAGATAATGCTCATTGAATGATAACTTTCTATCAGAAATGACACCCAGATCCTTAATAGTACTAGGTCTGCTAAGTAGTGTATTATTAACCCTGTAGTCAAATCGATCAATCAGCAACTTCTTCGAGAAAGATAGAACAGAATACTTATCAGCATTGAAACGAATTAAATTTTTATGGCACCATTGCTCAAGCCTAAATATATTATCTTGCAGATTTACCTGATCACAAATGGACGACACCATGGTAAAAGGTTTCAAGTCGTCTGCGTACAGCAGTGCTTCAACAGAAAAGTCATTACAGTTATCATTAATGAAGATGTTTAAGAATAAGGGACCAAGATTGGAACCTTGTGGAACACCAGAGTATGCTACATACTTAAATGATGAATAACCAAGATATTCAACAGCTAATATACAATAAGACAAATAGGTTTTAATTAAGCTTTTCAAGCATGGTGAAGACAATGACTGACAAAGACTGACTTTGAAATTAAAATGCCATGATCCAACCTGTCAAATGCTCGTGAAAAATCAGTGTATACAACATCAACCTGAGCATTAGAATCAAGAGCTTCAGAGATAAACTGTGTAATGTTTGTCAAATTAGTTAGAGTTGATCTGCCCTGGAGAAGCCATGCTTATTACAGCTTAACATACTTTTAAACTCATAATATATACGATCACAGACGACACTTTCAAAGGGCTTTGACAACATAGGAGAGACCACCAGTGACCGATAGTTTTTAAAGTGCGAAGTATCCCCACCCTTATGCAGAGGACACACTCTACCTTGTTTCCAATGAATAGGATATTTGGCAGTGCGAAAGGACAAATTATAAATATAAGTCAAAGGCTTGCACAAGACTGTGGCACAGTGACATACCAAAAAGCTTGGTACCATGTCTGGTCCACACATAAGCTTTGGCACTCAAGATTGCATCCTCTGTTAAGCTCAACATAATTAATATCACTGGATTGATTGGTATTAGATGGAACTACTAAAGATGAATTAGTGGGCAAGAATACTTTTCAAATACTTATGAATCTCGAATGTACTCTATATGTGCAGCATCTGTTACACTTTTTATCTCCATGCGCAGACTGTTGTAAAATCCTTGATAATAAGGACTACCACTTTCTCTTTTCACTTTTATAAATGAAGATTCCTTTTAATTAAAATCTGGTTGTTCCTGTTATATACGTCAGGTTATTTTGTGTTCATTAAATTGTACACAAACTTTACATAATCTTTTTTATTTCTTACCAATGTTTTGCTTCTGTCCAAGCTTGTTCTTTTATTTAGCTTAAAAGCTAAATATGTGATTTTGGTTTACAATGGTACTGCACATAGCTTATTTAGAAAATTATAACATTTCCAAATGCTCTATAAATACCCATATGAATATTGTACTTTTTTTTTAAAATTTTTTATTTTTTTTATTTCAACAACACACCACGAGAGCTGACAGCCTAAATACTATCGTACCTTTGGTGTCGACAAGGAGGAAAGAGGCAACTTGTTAATTCTGGACTTGAAGGTTTGGAGGTTCGGAGGAGAAGAAAAAACATGTGCTGGCAAGGATGGTAGGGTAGGGTCACCAACAGCACGTCGGTGGGCAAGGGATGGCAGCCTTTGGGTGAGGGTAGGGTCACTGATGAGACATATAGCTCTCTTCTGAATGGAGTCCAGGATAGCGAGTGTAGAAGCGGCAGCAGCACCCCAGATGTTAGAGCAGTATTTGAGGTTTGGCTTTATTTGTGAAGTATATAAGGTATAGAGATTAGCTGGTGCCAGCCCAGAAGAGGAAACCTAATTTCTTAGCAGCCACTTCTGCAGTTGATGTGACATGTTGGTGCCAATTGAGATTTCGATCTACAGAAATGCCAACAAGTGAAAAGGACTTATTTTGAATAACTTGGTTGTTCATTGTGATGGGTCTAGGGCTGGTGTATCTCTTATGAGATAGAAAGCAAGACAGATTTGGTGGAGTTAAATTGTACAAGATTTCTACTTCCCCAGTCTAATATTTTTTGGAGATCCACAGAGACAGAACCCTTCATGAGTCTGAACCTTGGGGGTCTCCTGCATTAATTGGGTACAGTTTAGAGGAATGGCCATCCACGACAACAGAAATGCTCCGGTTGAAGAGGAAATTTGCTGTCCAGGTACAGAGTTTTGATGGTAGGCCATAGGCCGGCAGTTTATTAAGCAGCGCTGTGTGCCAGACCTGGTCAAATGCTTTGGATATGTCTAGAACAACAATCTGGGATTCACCGTGTAGTTCCATAGACCTGCTCCAACAATGGGTGACAAAGGAAAGGAGGTCGGCAGTTGATCTGCGCTGACGGAATCCATACTGCCTGTCATGGATTAGACTGTGTTTTCAAGAAATTTTAGTAATTCGGTGTTTATATACTTTTTCATCACTTTAGAGATGACCGAAAGGAGAGAAATAGGCCTGTAGTTGCTAGCAAGCGCTTTGGATCCTTTCTTGGGGACGGGTTGTATTCGACCAGTTTTCCAGTTACTAGGGAATATGCATCTATTGTAAGATGTCTGAAACAGACGAGTCAGGACAGGAGTCAGTTCTGGTGTCCATTTATTGAGAACAATTGCTGGGATCTCGTCAAGGCCAGAGGCTTTCCTGGTATTAAGAGAAGAGAGCACCTTTCGTACCTTTTTAGTTTTGAAAATGATATCCGTCATTTTATGCGCGACATGGGGGACTCTTGGTGGTTGAACAGCAGAATTTATAAAGAGCAGAATTGCTGGCGAAGAACGCGACAAAAAGTTCAGCCTTGCTCAGGACAGTAGAAATAATTTCATCTCCCGAAACAAGAGGTGGGAACGTGCTCTTGCAGAAATTACTCCCAATAGATTTAGCAAGAGCCCAGAAGAGTTTGCTGCCGTTGGAGCTTGAGAGGGGGGTACTAATGTCTTATACCGCTCAGGTTTTGTTGTAAGAAGGAGATCCAAGGGATTTGAGCTGTGTGTTGGGATCCGAGGAAAGTAAGTAGGTTGCTGAACCATATTGGCTAAAGAATTGCTGACTGCGAAGGCCTCCACTGCTCTCCCTTGTGGATCGGTTTTTGAAAATCCTAGCCATTCCTTATTATGGACATTGAAGTCACCAAGAATAGTGACCTCGGAGGAAGGATATTCAGAACTTAACGTCACCAGTGTCACTGCCATCAAACATTTTGTTTAATCATGGTTTCGTTACTTGTACACTAAATACAGAGCCTTTCACTCTGGTTTCACAACAACTTCGTATATTTTCTACTACTGGTTTTGCCTTTATGGCATCGACATTAATGCTGATAAGATAAGAACTGGGTGTGAAGCCAGTTGAAAAGCCTCTACATTCTTATTTAATATGGAACAGTCTCACCAAGTTGGAATATACAATTGTTACATACCAATATAACTTTCATTGCCTGTCTTTTTGCACTACATTTATTATACTGTGTAAATAAACTGGAAATAATGTTGGTCCAACAGCAGAACCCTGTGGCACCCCAATTTTTTTCTCTTTATTTAGTAACTTATTTGCAATAATGATAATAATTGTTATAAACCTTAAACACTTGCAACCTTTAGGGCACTTTGTGTGGAAAGGCGACTGGTCTGATGATTCTGATATGTGGACGTGGCAGCTTCGTCAAGAGCTTTTGGCTGACGGTCCTCAAGACGGGACTTTCTGGATCTCTTTCAAGGATGTGCTGAAATATTTCGACTGCATTGACATATGTAAAGTGCGAAAGGAATGGAATGACATCCGGTTAGGAGGCATTTTACCACCTTTGTCTTCTCAGAAACATCTATCTTGTATACTGCTGACGATATTGGAACCTACTGAAGTGGATTTCACTCTTTTCCAGGTAAATATTCGGAAAGGCACAGCTAGTTTTCCATTACAGCGCTATTTAACTTAAAATATATTGATTTACTTAAAAAATATATTTGTGAAATTTCAAACTAAAAAATGTAGATCTGTTTTATCAATTGGGTATGCTTTTTTTAAAACTATTTTTGACTATACCTTTACATATAAATTTTTTTAAACAGGAGGGCCAGAGAAAATCGGAGAAGTCACAGAGGTCCCAGTTAGACTTGTGTGTCGTCTTATTCAAAGCCCGCCATGGTTCAAACATTGGAAGTCTAGTGGAGCACAGCAAGAGGCAGGTGCGTGGTTTCGTTGGTTGTAACAAGATGTTGGAGGCTGGTGAATATGTTGTGGCACCACTGGCTTTCAATCATTGGCATACCGGCTTGGAGGATATCACTCAGTATCCAAGGTAAGAGATATATCTTTACAAGTATCACAAAGTTTATTGAAAATTATGTATCATAAAATACTTTATCAAAAAAAAAAAAAAAAAATTGTGACCTTTTTCAGTGTATCAAATGTTGCACATTTTTCTTTTCTTGGTTTGCTTTGTTTTATGATTCTGTGACTATATGATGTGGTGTCTTTTGGTGGTGTTTTGAAGTATTTTAAGATTTCAGCGTGACTATTATTTGTGGTGGCCTATGTAAGTTTTTGGTGGCAAATATACATTATTATTATTAAGTTTGCCAAAGTTAGCACGGGAGGCTCTCAGGAGGGGGGTATGAGGTACAGGGCTATGTGGATGACATTGTCATCATAGTCCGAGGAAAGGTTACACAGTCAGTGTGGGAGCACATGCAGACAGCACTGAAAGTGGTGGAAAGGTGGACGGTTGGTCAAGGGCTCGGGGTGAGCCCCGAAAAAGCAACTGTCATACCGTTGCAGGGAGGAGGAAGTGGGAGAGCCACAGAACTCTCACTTTATGCGGTAGAAACATCCCAATGACCAGGGAGGTAAAATATCATGGGGTCGTATTGGATTCTAAGCTAACCTGGAATGGTCACATTGAAAAAATACTGCTTAAAGCAATCATGATCCTAGCCGTCACTAGGCGGCTATATGGAAAAACGTGGGGACTAAGACCTAGTATGGCCCACTGGCTGTACAGAAGGGTGGTCAGATCATCGTTAACATATGCAGCACTGGTCTGGTGGCCTAAAGTGACACAATCCAGTCCCAAACAAAAACTAGACAAGATCCAAAGGATGGCTTGCCTAAGCATCACAGGGGCCATGACTTTAACCCCAACAGCCGCCATGGAGGTGTTGCTGGATCTGCACGAAGTGTACAGGACCAATTGGAAAGGAACGTATCACTCGGAGTGACCTAGATAGGCTGTGAATCCTTAGCGTCCCTATCGGGTACAATCCAAGATGAATATATCTCAATTATTTAAGTGAGCTGTGAATCCTCAGCATTCCCACAAAAATAATGCAAGACAAGCTAACATACGGGAGTTGTCTAGGAAGGGCAGAAATAACTCGCTTGCGGAGATTTGGACTGAGAAGCGTGATAGTTTAAAAATATGAAAATTCGCTACAAAGTATGGATTAATTAAAACGGATAAGTTCTCACCTATAACAATATTTTCGTATACTGAAATCGGCCAAACCAGGTGCTCTTGGACGGCAAATGGAAGCGAAATCGTTACGGACTGGTGGTGACTCACTGTTCTCGGCTTATTTGCTGAATTACCAATACTGTCTCTGCCCCGTGTTCCTCAGGGCAGCTGCCTTTCGCCTCATCTATAGTGTCTGGTCATGGACAGCCACTTGGAGCGGCTCTTCGAGAATGGCTTCTACGCCCAGGCGTACGCTGATGATGGGCTGGTCTTAGTCACCGGCAAATTCCTCGGCGTCGTCTGTAAGTGCATGCAAGCTGCCTGTAGCATAATCGAAAGGTGGTGTGGTGAGCTGGGACTCTCCGTAAACCCGGCGAAGACGGAGATGATCCTGTTTACCAAGAAGAGGAAGGTAGATGGGTTTAGGGCGCCCGTGATGTTTGGAAAACCTTTAGCTTTAGGGGGTCAAATATCTGGGGAGGTCAAATATCTGGGGGTGATCCTGGACTCCAAACTAACATGGTGGTCGCAAATAGAACGGGTTGTAAGGAAGGGAGTAGAGACCCTCTGGCAGCTGCGTCGAGTGATAGGGAGGGGAGGGGAGTTGTGGTACAGTGGTATGTGACACATATAGCAGTGTCATGTATGGCTGTATGCATAACCTTTCAATATATATGTAATGTGTTTAACAGAGTGGGAATAAAATGACAGTTTAGTTTATACTGGATAATGGAGATTGATGTTTCATTTTACAACACGTTCCTGTAATAAAATCTATTAACAATAATATAACATGGCGCAATCGGTATTAAAAAAAAAGATTAGTTAAAAATTTAAACAATATTATATACGGAAAGCTAAAAATCAGTGAAAACTTTATTATTATGGATATAAAAGGTCCAGCACCCATGTGCCTGTCAGGCAATATGGCCGAGAATTGGAAAGTGTGGTTACTAAAATTTCGTAACTACTTAAAAGCTGCGGAATTAGAAAAAAAAAGTGAAGGTATGCTTTGTGCCCAATTACTACATTTCTTAGGTGAAAATGCAATTTTCATTTTCACGACTTTTAAAATACCCGAAGACGAAAAAGACAAATTAGAGCCACTAATACGAAGATTCCAAGAATATTTTGTTCCAAAGAAAAATATTGTATTTGAACGTTACAAATTTTTAACGTATAGACAAGTTAATGAATCAACTGATCAGTTTATAACGGAACTAAAAAACAGAGGAGCCCAAAGTGAATTAGGCGAGCTTCAAGATGAATTAGTTAAAACTATGCTGATAATTGGTATAAAAGACGACAGTTTACGAGACAAATTACTCGAGCAACCAGATTTAAAATTGGAAAAAGTCATAGAATTCTGTGTCATGGCAGAAAACACCAGACAACAAAGTATGGAAATGAAAAACAAAAGAGATCACTTGGAAGTAGACCTAGTAAAGAAAACATATGTACCAGAGAATGTCAATAAGTTCAAGAGCATACAACAGGGAAACAACCGCAGCACTTTACCAATATCACCATCCACAAATTATGCAGATGCAGGACCAGCATATGGCAACCAGGTACGGTATGTCAGCAATCTAGTGTCACAGAAGATCTGCAGCAGATGTATGAGGTTACATGCACGAAACAACTGTCCAGCATATGGTAAGAAATGTACTCTCTGCAACAAAATAAATCATTTCGCAGCTGCCTGTCGATCCATTTTAAATGTGAATATAGTAAACATGAATAATGATACTGATTTTGAAAACTATTCTGATAATAATATATTTACCATAGATGAAATTACAGATAATGTTGATAATGAATGGACCACTGTAATATATATTAATAATTTTTCTTTAAATGTAAAAATAGATTGTGGTGCAAAAGTTAATTTAATTTCCAAAAAACAACTAGATGAAATAAATTTAAATCTTTATAATAAAATAACAAAAACAAACGATATATTAATGACATACACAAAACAAACGATTCCAGTTTTAGGGAAAATTAATCTCGATATTAAATACAAAAATAAAATGTATACTTTAGATTTTTATATCACAAAAGATAATTTTCAATCTATCTTGGGTCTAAATAGCAGCACTCGGTTGGGCATAATAAAAAGAATAGACGATATTGACTCAAATAATTGTGTAATAGATAAGATGATTTTTGAGTATAAAGATGTTTTTCAAGGTATAGGTAACATAGGTACTCCTTATCATATAGAATTAGAAGAAGGTGCTAAACCGATAATACAACCGATTAGAAAAATTCCATTTGCCATTGAAACTGAAGTTAAAAAGTGTTTAGATGAGATGGAGCAACACAAAATTATAGAAAAAGTAAGTGGTAGCACTGAATGGTTAAATGCAGTAGTAATAGTCAAAAAGGCAACCGGATTTCGCATTTGTCTTGATCCAAAGGATCTTAATAAAGTAATTAAAAAGCAATACTGTAAAATTCCTACCATTGATGAAATATCTTCTAAACTGCGAAATGCAAAGTTTTTTACAACTTTAGATGTCACATCAGGTTTCTGGAACATTCCGCTAGATGAAGAAAGTAGCAATTTATGCAGTTTCGGTACAATCTTTGGTACCTATAAATTTTTACGCTTACCTTTTGGCATAAAAACAGCCAGTGAAATATTTCAAGAAAGATTTAGCCAAATATTTCAATTAGAAGGTGTAGCTATCTATATAGATGATTTACTGATATGGGGTAAAACACAAGATGAGCATAACGACAGACTAAATAAAGTTTTAGAAATTGCACGTCAAAACAATGTAAAATTCAATAGAGAAAAATGTAAATTTAATAAGAGAGAAGTAACATATTTAGGGTATAAATTTGCAGAAAACGGAATGTCTATAGACGAAGAAAAAATTGAGGCAATAAGAGATATGCCAGTCCCTAAAAATAAAAAGGACGTCCAAAGACTTTTAGGTCTTATCACATATGTAGGCAGGTTTATAAATAATTTGTCAGAAAAAACAAAACCACTACGTGATCTTACAAAAAATGAAACTATATTCAGTTGGCAAAAGGCTCATGAAGATGTTTTTAATGAACTAAAAAAAATAATAATTTCAAATAATGCTTTACAATATTTTAATCCAGAAGAAGAAACAGTAATCTCCGTAGATGCTTCAAAATACGGTTTGGGAGCAGTGCTTTTACAAAATAACAAACCGTGTGCCTATGCATCTAGGGCTATGACAGAGACACAGACAAGATATGCCCAAATTGAGAAGGAGTTGCTTGCAGTATGCTTTGGAGTAGAAAAATTCTATCAGTTTGTATTTGGTCGTAGATTCATAGTGGAAACCGACCATAAACCATTAATAAACATTTTTCAAAAACCTCTTAATACATGCCCTGCTAGATTACAAAGAATGCTACTGTCATTACAAAAATATGATATAAATTTAATTTATAAACCAGGCAAAGAATTAATCATCGCTGATAGTTTATCACCAGCTAACATAAAAAAAGAATATAATGATAATAAAGATATAGAAGCTCAAGTTTGTTTAATAGAACAGAATATCCCAATAACAGATGAAGGGTTGCAAGAACTGAAAAAACTATGTGAAACAGATGAAGAAATGAAAACCTTGAGGAGGTATATCAGAGATGGTTGGCCCAGAAATAAAACAAAGGTACCTTATGCAATACGCCCTTATTATAAATTAAAAAATGAAATAACTGAAGCTAACGGTTTAATTTATAATAATCAAAGAGTTATTATTCCAGCAGAAATGAGAAACAGAGTCCTAAAGTGTATTCATCAAGGCCATTTTGGTACAACTAAGTGTCTACAACGAGCACAAGACTCTGTATACTGGCCGGGAATATCAAACCAAATAGAAAATCTTGTAAGTAAATGTCACGTTTGCCAAACATTTGCCAATTCCAAACCCAATGAGCCATTACAAACACATGAATTTACAAATAAGCCTTGGGATAAAGTAGGTCTAGATCTATTTGAATTCAATCATGAAACTTTCCTACTTGTAGTGGATTATTATTCTAAATACATAGAAGTAATTGGACTAAAAAATAATCTGTCATCAGAAAATATTATAAATAAATTAAAAAGCATATTTGCTAGACATGGTATCCCTAATATAGTAATATCTGATGGAGCACCAAATCTAACTAGTAAAAAATTTCAAGATTTTGCTAATGCATGGAATTTTAAACATTTTACTTCTTCACCCTATCACCAACAGGCAAACGGTCTAGCTGAACGCAGTATACAAACTGTAAAAAATATGATGAAAAAATGTCTTCAAAATGGGGAGGATATATACCTGTCATTATTGGCGTATCGAAATACCCCTGTATATAACTCATATACACCTTCCCAAATTTTAATGTCGCGTTTATTAAGAGATGATGTTCCAAGACATCCCATCAAACTGGATCCAAAAATAATAAACAAAAAACTATTCCATAATAAAATAAATTATGCTCAGGTATCATACAAAAGCTACTATGACAAAAATGCTCATACAAGAATGTCACATAACCCGGGTGACAACATTTGGTACCAAGCTAGACCAAAGACTAACTGGAAACCAGGAAAAATAATCAAAAAAATTAAAGATAGAACATATACAATTGAAAGGGAAAATGGGTCAGTATTTACACGTAATAGTAAATTCATAAAACCAAACTCGTCAACTACGAACATACCATTTAAAAGAAATGATGATTATATATCACATTTATCAGATGATAACCAAAATGTGGTTGATCACAGTAACCAAAATAATATGTTAATCAAGAACAGTATCATCACAAACAATGATTGTAATCATAATAGTGATAATAATATTAACTACTATGTAACACGATATGGAAGAATCAAAGCCTCCAAATATATTAGATTTATAGTGTTATTATAATAAGTCAAAACAATGTTAAATTCTTAGCTTTATTGAGTATTATTTAGTTTTAACTATCTTGTTAATTATATTTTATTTTAAATAAAGAAGGGGGATGTGGTACAGTGGTATGTGACACATATAGCAGTGTCATGTATGGCTGTATGCATAACCTTTCAATATATATGTAATGTGTTTAACAGAGTGGGAATAAAATGACAGTTTAGTTTATACTGGATAATGGAGATTGATGTTTCATTTTACAACACGTTCCCGTAATAAAATCTATTAACAATAATATAACAGGAGTTAATCCTCGAATCCTTCACTGGATCTACACTGCGATCGTCAGGCCGAGAATCCTCTATGGGGCGTTGGTCTGGTGGTGCGGTGTAAACCAAACTACCAGCAGGAAGCTGGCCAAACTCCAGAGGCTGGCAATCCTGGGTATCACAGGCGCTATGAGGACGACACCCTCAGCCGTGCTAGAGGTCCTGTTGATACTGCCACCACTTCCCATCTGTGTCAGGAGGGAGGCGATGGCGTCGCAGGAAACTGGTGCGGAGAGGGAGCAGTAATAGAGCATGCAAGAGTCGCCAAGGACGTGGAAAAGGAAATTCCGATTTCCGCCATAAAGGTGCGGGATGCCGAGGGTGATATTAGGTTGACTAGGCCATACACCCTCAGGATCCCCAGTAGGGATCAGTGGAGGGAAAATGAGGTTGAATTCTAGCCCGCAAGCCTAGTCTGTTTCACCGACGGATCGCGGCTGGAGGACCAACAATCCTCCGGGGCAGGAATATACATCGAGGGCCTGGGGGTGCGCGATAGCTATGCTCTTGGCGCATATACCACGGCATTCGAAACAGAGGTGTACGCTATCCTGTCTGTGGCCAATAGACAGGATGTGAAGAGGAGTCCCGAGAAATGTGTGTACATCTGCTCGGATAGCCAGGCAGTCCTCTGGGCAGTCTGCACGGCCAGAATCAGGTCTACACTGGTTCAGGAGCGCGCTGACGCCCTCAAAGGACTAGCCAGGACAAAGGAGGTTCAAGTAGTGTGGGTTCCGGGACACTGTGGCGTAGCGGGGAATGAGGTGGCGAATAATCTCGCAAGGCTCGGTTCCCGGCGGACGTTCTGTGGCCCGGAGCCGGCGATAGGTATAAGTAGAAAGACGGTCTCTGTCCCCTTAGACAGGTGGACTGAGCAAGCAATGAAGCACTGGGGGTCAGTTGGTGGCTGGCGGCAGGCGAGGGACTTCGTGGAGGGGCCCGGACAGAGATAAAGCTGTGTGGCTACTCGGAAGGAGTCGACCTACGCTTCGCCGCTTCCTTTTGGTGCTAACAAGCCACTGCACCCTTACAAGACACGTCACATTGATAGGCGTAGAGAGAGATCCCATTTGCCAGGAATGCGGCGAGGATGAGGAAACATCCTACCACTACCTGTGCGAATGCAGGGCTTTTGGGAGTCTTCGAGCAGAATTGTTTGGATCGAGGACTCTGCAGAGGAATCAGGTAAGTATCGTCCAATTGAAGACTGTCACGGCCTTCATCTCGAGGTCGAGGCGGTTTGACAATGGAACCGGGGAAGAGTAGAGCATGGTTGCTGGGGTTGGCAAAAAGGGTCCATGGTGGCCTATTTGCTTGGCGTTGGCCTCCTCGCCACTGCTACTACTACTACTGCCCGTGTTGCATCTCCTTTTATATGAATTTCACAGCCGACCAAAAATCTCTGCGATACGTGGAATTCAATCACCTTATCACAGCCGGATAAGATAATAAATACGAAATACACGTTTAATTAAATATAAATCATGGTGAAAAATATTTTAGCAAATATTTATATAGTTTGCATTTAATTATTTTCTATTTAATTAATTATTTACTTAGTAATTTTTAATGTTCGTATTATCCGAGTTGCAGATCACCCCGATTAGCCCAGATATCCGAGAGTATACTGTACATCTTCAAATGGATCAATGTAATTTTTGCAGGTGTAACAGATAATTTTGCTACCCAGTATACATTTGTCTAATCACTGACGAGGTGAACTGTGTAAACGGCTGCGATTAAATTGATTTGAAGTCTCAACCATTTAATTTACCGATTTAAGAGTCCTAATCGCTTTTTAACCATTAATTTCTGTTCCAGATATGTATTGGCAATACACAGCTCGAAGAAACTCTTAGCAGAGCAGATAAAACCCCCGGATTATATATTAGCAGATGCCATCATCTCCTTGACCCTGGCCAGAGGGCAACGTCATGAAGGTCGTGAAGGAATGACAGCATACTACCTCACCAAAGGCTGGGCGGGTTTGGTAGTGATGGTGGAAAACAGACACGAAAACAAGTGGATCCATGTCAAGTGCGACTGCCAGGAGAGCTACAATGTGGTCTCCACCCGAGGCACCTTAAGAACTGTCGATTCCGTGCCTCCTTTGACAAGACAAGTTATAATAGTGCTGACGCAACTCGAGGGTAGCGGTGGCTTCTCCATAGCCCACAGGTTAACTCACAGACTGGCTAATTCACAAGGGCTGTACGATTGGGGCCCACCAGGGACTTGTCACGATCCGGAATTGGATTATCAAACGAGCGGACTTCATATGCCACGGTTGTTCTGAAAAACTATCATAATATACAGTGTTGTGTTCTAGTTATATCAGAACCTATTGCAATTTTTGAGGTTATGACGTGCATTTTTAGGGTTATGTGGTACATTTTTAAAGTTATGCCGTGCATTTTGGAGTTAGGTTGAAATTTTTGGGGTTATATCATGTGCTTTGGGGTTGTGAGATATACTTTTGAGTTTAATTGAAATTTTGCGGTTATTCAGTGCATTTTTGGAGTTATATTAAAAATTATATGAATTACATTTAAAATTATGTGATGCCGCAGTTTTATTTGTGAACTGTGGAAGTAGTGGATGTTGTGGTTGATGTGGATATTTTCTTCTGGTTTCAGGTGAAATTTTGGTTAGCTTTAGTAAAAGAGTTGTCTTATTAATTTATTGACTGATTAAAAAGTGACTTTGGATAAATTTAGTTAGTTTCAAGACTGTTTTGTAATTTAGTTCTAAGTGTGCATCCAAAGTTTGAAAGTAGCTTAATTTTCTTTGCATTTCAAGAGAAAAATAATTTATAATTCAATTGCAAGAGAACGTTTATTGTTAAGTTTTTAATTATTGGTTGAATCAAGTAGGTTTTTCAATGATTATATCTTGGGTATGAGAGTACAGTAAGTCCTAGCACAACCCCGTCGCATTTAACGTTTTTTCATTATAACGTCGCAGTTTGTTGTTGGGAAGTGTATCGTTTAACGTTGAAACTGGTTCGGTATAACGTATAACCAAATTATATTACTTAACCCAGCGTTGTGGAGACAGTATAACAAAATATATAAATTAACTGTAATTTACTGAGCACTAAAATAACAAAATATGACACAAATTATCCTAGGGCTTGGGTTTAGGCACTTGCAGTTGGTGGGTTTAAGCGGCACGAATAAAATCAGGCATTACGAATAAAATCAGTTTATTTAAAAAGTTATCGACTCTATACAATGCAGTGGATTGACTTCAGTAAATTAGATGAAAGAAAAATATGACTCGATTACTTGTAACACTGTAAAAATGAATTGTGGAGCACACTCTACAAAAGAAAAGAAAGTCACAGATAAATAGTGTACTTAACTTTCAGCTTTAGGTTGAGGGGGGTCCTCCCTGGCGATGGTGCTGAAGGAGACTCCTTAATGATGTTGTTGAGGGCTCTTACTAATGATGTTGTTCAGGGGCTCCTTACTTATATTGTATTCAGGGGACTCCTTCATGATGTTGTTCAGGGGGTTCCTTACTTATATTGTATTCAGGGGGCTCCTTACTTATATTGTATTCAGGGGGCTCCTTCATGGTGTTGTTCAGGGGCTCCTTACTTATATTGTATTCAGGGGGCTCCTTCTTGATGTTGTTGAAGAGAGCTCTTTACTATGTGGTGTTGTAGGGCCATTTACTTCTGATGGTGTTGAAGGGGCCTTTACTTACGGGGTGCTATAAAATTCCAAGTGCATGAGTAACAGTTCAGGGCTTAATGATTTACATAGGGCGGCTGGTAGCAGGTTAAGTTTACTTACAAAATTTATCTGTGTAAATGATTGGAAATAAACTAACGTATGCGAAACCAAATCTCAAATGACCTCTTTATCACGCATTTAAAACAGTATAATAGTAATTAGTTACCGAACTTACGCTACCACAAGCCACCGTTTAACAGTATGAAATTTATAATAAAGAAAACAATCATCAAAAGTAATTTCAACATACATATATTAACAAGCAATCTACCATCATTATCAAGCAAAAAAAAGTATGAGCAACTGGATAAATGTAAGACTCGCCCATTTAGTTAGGCATGCTGTTTTCACACTGAAATTTAGCTGTGCTTTTCCATTTCTTGATCGATTCAGAAGAGAGCGCGGCGTGCCTTGTAAGCATATATAAAGACTAGCCTATCGCAGACATGTCAAAATTAGTTTGTACGGAGGCGTGTTTCTATGAGTCGGGTGCGGTAGAGCAACCGACCGCCGAGTTTGACGTCACTGAAGGGACTTGGACGCTGACGTCACAAAAGGGGTTAATTCCGAAGCTTAAAAGTCAACGGCGTTGACACGTGTGACATGTCCCTCTTATTAAATACATGCGACATGTTACAAACGTTATTCTAAAAAAAGTGTAAAACTGTAGGTAAAAAAGGAGTACAGAATATAATGTAGACTGTCGGCATGTACATAATACATATGTAAATGAATCCTGTTTTTTAGCGAATTTTCATTAAGAAAATTTCGCTAATAGAGAGGTCACGATGAAAAGCTTTTGAAAAAATGTCTTCAGGCATATATAATAATAAATACTAAACTGGTTTCAATGAAACTTGGCAAAAATCTTGTTTGGGCGAAAACAGAAGTCGAGTTCGTTAATCAGCCTTTATGCTCACGTTTTTCCGGTGGAAAATCGGGGAAAACTTTTTGAAAACGCTATATTTTTGTAAGTATCAGAGTAACTGGAATGAGTCTTTACATGTGATTAGAAATAGTGCAAACAAACCTATGTTGTGAATTGGAAGTAATTTGTACACAATATTTACAGTTTTTTTTTCCAAATTAAAAATAAAATCCCAAAGACTTAGTGGTTAAAGTCCAATGCCTGACAGACAGAGTAGTTAGCTGCCACCTATAGATTGATTCATACAACAGGTATAAACTATACATCAACAGTAACCAAACTAAATATATACAAAATTCTGTGGGATTCAATCAATTATTAAAATACACTATTTGTAGCTTTATGAATGGCCCCAAACACAGTTTTAGCGCAGCATAGATATAGCAGAAATTTAAACAACATCAAGCCAAGTCTATAAAAATGATTCTAAAATAGTTTCTTTTATCTTTAAACATAAACATAAGACATATAAGACCAAAACAGTTGTGGGATGTGTTTCAATTCTACTAATTCTGTAATTAATTAATTCTGTATACTTTGAATATATCCCAGGCATGAAGCCAATCTAAAGTATCACTCAAATAAAACGTTAGTTGACGTGTCGCTAGATGGTGCAGGGGGCACTACACTTGCCTCCTAAGCATAAGGTTACGCTATCGAATCCAGCTCGATGAATGTATGTTTTTTTTAATGTTTTATTTTGACATTTGGAGAAACAATAGTGCACAGATTTAATATGTTTTGAACAAGATCGCGTTATTGTTTAAAAGCCTAAATAAGTTAGTCACCTTTGAGCCTGAAATTATAATTTTGTTATTGTTGATATTGAAAAAACCCCCCCATAGACCTTCCATTAGCAGTTTCTGGAGTACGGTTCACAATTGAATTCTGAAAATTCACGCACGTGGGTTTCTCAAAATTTTCAGTTCACTTAAAATATTGACGTTAGTATGGGTTCCGGTTATACCGGAAGTAAACGTCAACTTTCTTATTTCATATGGAAGATGATGTTTTTTATTACGGATCTAGATTGCTCGTAAAATTTTATGGTAGGTTTCACTGACATGTTATGTCATTTTTCTCAACTATTTTCGAGATATTACACTGTTTTCAAAAATTTCTTAAAAAACATTGTCACATTTACACACCTGTATCTCTCTTATTTTTCAACCTGAAGAGTTGAAATTTTAAAGTGCAAATTCTAAAATGCCACAAAATATTTGGAATTTATGAAAGCTAGTACAAGTTAGACAGGGTGTTCGAAATAGACCGGTCAATTGTGACAACTTTAAAACCTAATAACTCTCTTATTTTAAATAGAACACCCTATATTTTATAACTTTAGTTCATGTACTTTTTATTGTTCTTTCGATTGGTATCAGCATTCCCTATACCTAAGTCCCACCGATTTGAAGATATTTAAACACTATTTGCAATAAGAAATAATGATTAGTCAGTTTATCAGGTTGCCTAGGAAATAAAAATTTTAAACGTCATCTTCCGACATCAGTAAAATATGCGACGACTTTTGAATATAACTTCTATTTATGAGGAGTATAATCGAATTATTAACAGAAGATGTCATGTGGTTGCAAAGAGATTTCCACATAAACACAGATCAACTCGTTACATGATCAGAATACTACTAAAAAAATTCAAAGAATGGAGTGTTTCGTCCAAAATTTCATAAGAGTAAATTATTATTAGGGAACAGAAGAGATTTGTGTGTTATCACTTCATAATAAATGTTCGAAATTTATACCATTCACTTCGAGGCATTTGATGGCTCTTTTAATGGTGGTAGCCGTGGCTCGAGAAAGGTAATCTTGCTCGACTGCGTTGAAGGCCTCTAATACTCTAGCTATCATATCTTGTTTTGTAGTAGGTGGTTCCCGGTAAACTCTGTTCTTAATGCACACCCAGATACTAACATCTAGTGGAGTCAAGTCTGGTGAGCGGGCCGGCCAACGATGAGGACCACCGTTAGCTATCCATCTGTCTTCAAATGTTTCCTGGAGTAGTTTGCTTACTATCTGTGAGTTGTGTGGTGGAGCTCCATCTTGTTGATACCAAACTTCCGCAGCTTCGTGTTCATGCAAGGAGTTCAGCCCTGGTATTATTACTTGTTGCATATTTTAATAATACAATGTACTAATACACAAATCAAATTCAGTATTGCTTAATATTATTGATACCAACCTGTTGAGTTCTCATAATAAATGTTAAGGGCAAAAATTCTATTGTATTTTAGTTGAAACTCCAACAGTCCTGGAAATTTTGTTCTCTAGTAATGTGAGGATTTTCATCCGACCAATAGTGACTGTTGTGACGATTGAACATGCCCCTCTTTGAAATTTTTGACTCATCGCATCATATAATTTTTCTCGAGAAATTTTCATCTTGAGTTTTCAAAATATACCATTCGCAGAATTCTACACGCCGGGAAAAATCCCCGGGTTCTAAATGGTGTATTAAAGTGCACGAAAATGGTGTACATTTGGTAATTTTTAGAATTCTGTGAATATTTCCTCCTGAAAGATGCAAATTTCTACTGCAGTCTCTGATTGACACATGCGGCTAAGCAGTAAAAAATGACAAAACATTTATTTGTGTCTCTTCATTGTCCAGTAGCTGTTTATTTTTATTACCTTTTGAACAAAACATTCCATTCCCAGAACAATTTTTCAATAATCTTCTGATCATGTCAGGAGTTGGTCTATGTATATCTGGAAATCTCTTTGCAAACACATGACATGTTCTGCTAACAATTCGATTACACTCCCCGTAAATAATAATTAAATTCAATAAGTCATCGTTTGAGTAATTGAAGTGTGCCATTATCGTGGAAAATACTCTCTTTTATTAAAATACAATTGACAAACGTACTTTACAGTACAGCCATTAAGTCTACTGTCAGAAGATGACGTTTAAAATTTTTATCTCCTAGGCAACTTAATAAACTGACTGATAATTATTTCTTATCGCAAATATGCCTCGAAGTGAACGCTGCAAATTTCGAACATTTATTGTGGAGTGATAACACACAAATCTTTTTGTT
This sequence comes from Tillus elongatus, assembly GCA_964006375.1. Classification (NCBI taxonomy): domain Eukaryota; kingdom Metazoa; phylum Arthropoda; class Insecta; order Coleoptera; family Cleridae; genus Tillus; species Tillus elongatus. The sequence continues at coordinate 129,769,821 of OZ023267.1, forward strand.
CCTTAATAATGCTTTACTCTTATGAAATTTGGGACAAAACAGTCCATTCTTAAATTTTTTTAGTAGTATTCTGATCATGTAACGAGTTGATCTGTGTTTTTGTGGAAATCTATGCAACCACACAGCATCTTCTGTTAATAATTATATTATACTCCTCGTAAATAAAAGTTATCTTCAAAAGTCGTCACATATTTTACTTATGTCAGAAGATGACGTTTAAAATTTTCATTTCATAGGCAACCTGATAAACTGACTAATAATTATTTCTTATCTCAAATAATGTTTAAATATCTTCAAATCGGCAGAACTTAGGTATAGGGAATGCTGATACTAATCGAAAAAACAATAAAAAGTACATGAACTAACGTTACAAAATATATGGTGTTCTATTTAAAATAAGAGCGTTATTAGCTTTTAAAGTTGTCACGATTGACCGGTCTATTTCAGACACCCTGTCTAACTTATACTAGTTTCAGTAAATTCCAAATATCTGGCTGCATTTTATAATCTGCACTTTAAAATTTCAACTCTTCAGGTTGAGAAATAAAGTTACAGGTGTGTAAATATGACAATGTTTGAAAAAAGTCAAATATCTCGAAAATGGTTGAGAAAAATGACATAACATGTTTATAAAACCTACCATAAAATTTGATGAGCAATCTAGATCCGTAATAAAAAAATACCATCTTCCATTTGAAATAAGAAAGTTGACGTTTACTTCCGGTATAACCGGAAGTCCCATACTAACGTCAATATTTTCGGTGAGCTGGAAATTTTGAGAAACCCACGTGCGTGAATTTTTAGAATTCAATGGTGAGCCGTACTACAGAAACGGCTAATGGAAGCTCTACGAGGGACACCTGTATAGACTCTGCCTTTGTGTATAATCTGTATAAATAAATAAGTAAAATAAAAAAATGATTATTTGCGTGGGTTCGTGAATATTTCGGTTTGAGAAAAACATGGGTTCTCACACCGCTAATTCATTCTCAATGATAGTGTTTTACATTGTTTCACCTAACGTTGCGAGTGCTAGGTATCTAACTAAGACGTTAAGCAGGGACTTGCTGTACTTGGAAAACATTGAGTTAGTAGTCATTAAATGAAGAATACTTGAGGTTTTTCATTATATTATTATTTTATTATCAAAGTAATTAGGTGCACTAACAGAAATGCAGATGACAATCATAAATTCTTTTTATTACTTTATTGGTTTGTTTATTGCTCATATGTGATAATCTCGGTTATCTAATGCTACATGATGGCAGTTTTATGACCAAGAAAAAAACACAGTAAATTAAATATAGGTCAGAATTAATCTCAACTTTTTAACTAAATGACCTACTTAGCAGGTTGACCAATGGGGCCAACAATTTTCAGTTCATTTGGCCTTGTCCTCATCAGCTTGTTATGTTGCACTATGTGTACATTTAATGCCCTCATAAGAGTTTAATTAACAAAATCATTTGGCCTTATCAACTTGTTATGTTACACTGTGTGTACATTTATGTTGTCAAAGGTTCAATTAAACCGAATCATTTGGCCTCGTCCTCATCAGCTTCTTATGTTGCACTATGTGTACATTTAATGCCCTCATAAGGGTTTAATTAACAAAATCATTTGGCCTTATCAGCTTATGTTACACTGTGTGTACATTTATGTTGTCAAAGGTTCAATTAAACCGAATCATTTGGCCTTGTCCTCATCAGCCTCTTATGTTACATTTATGCTGTCATAAAGGTTTAATTAACTAACTCATTTGGCCTTATCAGCTTGTTATGTTACACTGTGTGTACATTTATGTTGTCCCAAATCATTTGGCCTTGTCCTCATCAGCTTCTTATGTTACATTTATGCTGTCATAAAGGTTTAATTAACAAAATCATTTGGCCTTATCAGCTTGTTATGTTACACTATGTGTATATTCATGTCAAAGGTTCAATTCAACCAAATCATTTAACCTTGTCCTCATCAGCTTCTTATGTTACATTTATGCTGTCATAAAGGTTTAATTAACAAAATCATTTGGCTTTATCAGCTTGTTATGTTACACTGTGTGTACATTTATGTTGTCAAAGGTTAAATTAAACCAAATCATTTGGCCTTGTCCTCATCAGCTTCTTGTGTTACATTTATGCTATCATAAAGGTTTAATTAACTAACTCATTTGGCCTTATCAGCTTGTTATGTTACACTGTGTGTACATTTATCTTGTGAAAGGTTTAATTAAACCATATCATTTGTACTTGTCCTCATCATCTTCTTATGTTACATTTATGCTGTCATACAGGTTTAATTAACTAACTCATTTGGCCTTATCAGCTTGTTATGTTACACTGTGTGTACTTTCATGTTGTCAAAGGTTTAATTAAACCGAATCATTTGGCCTTGTCCTCATCAGCTTCTTATTTTACATTTATGCTCTCATAAAGGTTTAATTAACTAATTTGTTTGGCCTTATCAGCTTGTTATGTTACACTGTTACACTGTGTGTACATTTCTCTTGTCAAAGGTTCAATGAAACCAAATCATTTGGCCTTGTTCTCATCAGCTTCTTATGTTACATTTATGCTGTCATAAAGGTTTAATTAACTAACTCATTTGGCCTTATCAGCTTGTTATGTTACACTGTGTGTACATTTATGTTGTCAAAGGTTTAATTAAACCAAATCACTTGGCCTTGTCCTCATCAGATTCTTATGTTACATTTTTGATGTCGTCAAAGTTTAATTAACAAAATCATTTGGCCTTGTCCTCATCAGCTTCTCATGTTACATTTTTGCTGTCGGAAAAGTTTAATTAACAAAATTATTTGGCCTTGTCCTCATCAGCTTCTTGTTTTACATTTATGCTGTCAAAGGTTTAAATAACTAATTCATTTGGCCTTATCAGCTTGTTATGTTACACTGTGTGTACATTTATGTTGTCAGAGACGGGCTGACTAGCTCAGTTCGTGAGGCGACTAATGAACTAACGAATTAGATTGGGAGGTCGGGGAGTCCAGTATTCAGACAGTTGGCTTTTTAGTGAATTTTCTTTAAAAAAATTCACTAATGAGGAGATCTCGACTTTTGAATTTTGAAAAAATTTCTTCAAATGAGCGCTATTTAGGACCCCTGGAACCCAAATCCGAGGTCGGTTTCAGACTTTATATGTTTATATATATATATATATATATATATATATATATATATATATATATATATATATATATATATATATATATATATATATATATGTATATATATATGTATATATATATATATATATATATATATATATATATATATATATATATATATATATATATATATATATGTTTATATATTTATGTGTCACACCTATAACTAAAAAAATAATGGACCGATTTTGATAAAATTTGGTAAATACCTTCCTTTTGCGAGTGGCTTGGATAAGTTCGTTAGCCAGGAAAATCCGCCGAGGTTTTTCCGGAAAATTTTGTGTTTTTTTTCGATAAAAATCGAAAAAAATTTATATCTCCGGAATTAACAAAGTAAGGGCAACCAAATTTCATGCGCCGATTTATATCATAGGCAAGTTACCTACCAAAATTTAGCTGCGTAGGGTAAAGGACAAAAAAGTTACAGGCATTCAAAGAAAAATAAATTTGGGTTCTCCTCAAAACGTCAAAATCGCGATTTTAAATGTCAAAATTGGTGAGTCCCTTCCTTTTGCAAGTGGCTTGGACAAGTTCGTTAGCCAGGAAAATCCGCCGAGGTTTTCCCGGAAAATTTTGTGTTTTCTTTCGAAAAAAAATTATTTCTCCAAAATTAACAAAGTAAGGGCAACCAAATTTTATACGCGGGTTTATATCATTATAGGCAAGTTACCTACCAAAATTTAGCTCTGTAGATCAAAAGACAAAAACGTTACAGGCATTTAAAGAAAAATAAATTTGGGTTTTCCTCAAAACGTCAAAGTCGCGATTTTAAACGTCAAAATTGTTAATATTTAGGCAGTGAACCTGAAATTAATATGATCTATGGAAGGAAAATGTCACAAGAATAATGTTTTACAAAGCCTGAACTCTTAGTTTCAATCGTCATTGTCCTTCATTTTACTAAAATATTCCCAGAAAATTCATTTCAAATAGGCCCTTTCTCTGATGCTTTAGCAGTAGTGTTGGCTATAGTTTATCGTTTAATGGTATATCATTTTTGTCGAATTATCGTAAAAAATCATTAAAGCACAATATATCCGTTATTATGCAAGTTACGAAAAAAAGTTGTATACATTAATTGTAGGGTATCTTAAGCTACATCTTAAAAAATATTTCCACAATTACAGGCTGGCCCATAAGTCGTTGGTGATTCAAATTTTCTTTTTTTTAGTGAATTTTTTAAATCGAACACGCCCTATGTTATTGCATTTTTGTATTTTCCATCGAAATATAATACATCTTCGTAAGAAAAGAAATTCTGGACGCAGCAAGTGTGTTATGGTAGCGAATTTTCATTAAATGCTTCAAATTTTGAATCAATTTGCTATTAACCTATAAGGTTGACCAGAAAACCACTTTTTTCGGGAACAATTTAAGTTTACTTTCGGAAATTTTTGTACATTTTCAAACAATAAAGTTATTTGGATGAAACATGGCACATTGTTTCTAATATATAGATTATACTGGTAACCAAATTTGGTGCCTGCTTTCTTAAAAAAACATATTTGCTATTAGAAACATTTTTATGAAAATTCACTACCATAACGCACTTGCTGCGTCCAGAGTTTTTTTGTTATAATGTAGAAAGGCCAATCTCTGATGGGACATGTCCTTTGTTTATATCTATGTAAGCACCCCCCACACAAGTCTATGAATTCTGGGTTTGGAGTTTGTCTATATGTGTATGTAAGCTCCCCCTGCCCAGACTTCTGGGTGTGTACTGTGGTGTTATCATGTCTACAGATTGAAATGTTCTTCACAGACAGTGAAGACAAAGTGAGAAAAATTAGGTGGACTTGATCGCAAAATGAACAGCGTTGAAAATTCAAAATTATAACTATTACTTAATCATGACACATCAAAGAGTCTGAATCGGGATGGATTTAATCTGTGACTCTGATAATAATCAGGTTTTACCCCAGTTTCACAAAGCTTGAATAAATATTTAACGGCCAGTTAGATAATCAACGCTTTAGACGACCAATCACAGACTATAATTCGGTTCTTGCCATGAAAACAAAATATTTTAAGGCTGTGATTGGTCGTCTGAAGCCCTGATTAACTAACCGACCATTAAATATATGCTGCTATTTTAATAAAATTTCTTAGTTTATTGAAATTCAAAAGACTTAGAAGCTATAATTTAGATAATCGAGATTTTGCATTATTTTTTTTAGTTTCTCAGGTTTCTAATGCTCAATTTAGTTTGTAGTATTGCACTCTTGTTGATATTATTTTTTAAGTGTCTAGGATTTATTTCACTATTCTCACTATTATTGTTTAATATGTAATATTTTTTCTGTATATAATTATTTCTCTTATCTTTTAAAGCATCACATAAAAAAGTTGGATTGCAAACATTGTGCAATTTCTTTGTGTAATATAATATAGGTTTTCTTTATTTTTGTCTATTGAAATTATGTATCATCAGTTTTTGATCACATTATTAAATTGTTTAGACTGGCTTAAACTATTAAGGTTATATATATTATTGTTGTTACAACCTTCAAAGATTTTTTTTAAAGCTCAATAATTAATTTGTCTCTAGTCATATAAAAAGGCTCAAAGTTGAACCAAAAATCAGAATAACCCTAAAAAAACCACAAAAATAATAATGGAGACTTATGCACTAGATACGCATTTGATAACGAAGCTGCCTTCATCAGTAGCAGCCGCTAAACTATCTGTATTAGCAAAATTATCCTATTTTGTATACCTAAACTACACACTAAAAATGATGCAATTCTGATGATGCAATACCATATGATGCAATACCAGATGATGGTGCAATACCAGATGATGCAGTACCAGATGATGCAACACCATATGATGCAACATCAGATGCCTCAGTACCGGATGATGAAACCGGATGACGTAACACCGGGTGACATAATTCAAAGACTATTGTTTCAGTGGATACGCCCAACCGGTTGTGTAGATGTTGAAAGCAACCATGAATTATTTCGTGCTATTTCAAAAAGTGCTGAATTGACCGGACCCATGTCTGAAATTATGTGGATTCACCTTGCAGATTTTAAAACTTTCCAAAGCATCTAACTTGTCTAACAAATGTCAGTTTGTATTCTTCGATTGGACAGTGTGGTTAAATTCAATCGTGACATCAGATCATTGTAGTCATATTTATAATCGTTACAAGGAATCCTTAATCTATAAGCTGAGCATCTTAAAAATATATGCTGAACCTTTTCCAGCATCACAGAGTGAGCTACATAGAAGGTGCTCCAAATGACAAAACCATATTCTAATGAAGAGCGCACTAGTGCGCTTTATAACATTTTGGATGATGTGGTTGAGGGATCAGATGATATTCTCTGTACATAACCCAAAAGCCTACACGATTTCAGAGAAATATTTAGAATGTGTTGAGAGAAACTTAATTTGCTGTCAAATAAAATACCAAGATCTTTCACAGCAGATACAGCGGTGAGGTTTACTGAATTAATGGAATAAGTATGGTTAAAGACAGTGTGGTTTCTACTAAAAACCATAGAAAGACACTATTCTAAGTTTAAATCTAGGCAATTGACTGATCACCACCGGACAAGATTATCAATATCACTCTGCAACTCAAAGCAATCCAAAGCATTCCTGACAACTTTGAAAATCTGCAGGTCATCTGCAAATAAAAGGAACTGGGAAGAATTCAAATCGTTAATAAATAGGTTAAAAGCCACAGTGGCTGCCCTGTAACGAGAAAATCTATATTGGGCAAACACAGGGATCAATAGGAACAAGATTCAAAGAGCACATAGCTCATTTCCGATTGAATAAAGCAGAAAAATCTAGCGTTGCCCAACATATGATTGACTCAGGACATAAAGTAAGTGATAGTAATCTTAAGTTGCTGAAGATAACCACGGATTACTGCAAGTTAGATGCTTTGGGAAGTTTGGAAATCTGCAAGGCGAATCCATAGAGTTTGATGAATTCAGACATGGGTCCGGTGAATTCAGCATTTTTTAAAATAGCACCAAATAATCCATGGTTGCCTTCAACATCAACACAACCGGTTGGGCGTATCCACTGACACAACAATCGTCCTTGAATTACGTCACCTGGTGGTACGTCATCCGGTGTTACATCATCCGGTACTGAGGCATCTGATATTGCATTATATGGTATTGCATCATCATTTTTAGTGTATAGTTTACGTATATAAATAGGATAATTTTGTCCATACAGTTAGTTTAGCAACAGCTACTGATGAAGACAACTTGTTATCAAAATACGTATAACTCTGTTATTATTTTTGTGGTGATTCTGCTTTTTGTTTCAGTTTCCAGCGACAGTGTACCACCTCAGTCTTTTAGGCTGAAAATTATATAGTCTGGAAGCAATAGGCGTGTTATGATAGCGAATTTTCGTAAAGTTTTCTTCAAATGTCAATAACTTGTTTTTTCAATTAAGAAACTGTAAAAACGTTTGTAGCAAATTTCATCAACAGAACTTTATTATTGTCGCAGCTACAAATCGCAGTTATGTGTATGCACTCATTTGAAGCAATTAAAAAAAAAACATAAAAATTTCTAGTAGAGTGTGCGAACCCATGTTTTTTTGAACCAAACTATGATCGAACCCAAGCAAATATGTTGCCTTGAACTTTGAACCTCAGAAATAGTATGTCTAAGGTTCAAAGTCGAACTTCTTAAAAGTTTAAATTCGAAGTTCGAACTAACCAAAATTTTTCAATGTTCATATATCGTTTTCTTAAATAGAACATTTAGATATATTTTAGTGTACAGTATTTGGTACGTAGAAGATCTCCATTCTTTTCACAAAAAGCAAAGGTTGGACAAACTTTCAGGTTAATTGGGTGAAATTAATTGGGTACCTTCCGGTGCTGATGTAAGTTGTGAAGATGGGTCAACAACTGAAAACGTTTTCAGATTTCTAGATGTCAATTATTCAGCTTCTTCATCTTCAATCTCAGCTCAATTATATTTTTTATTCTGGTATTAGCTGCTACATAATGTTGTAACTGAAAAAGACGGGATGCTAGATGCTGGGATATATATATATATATATATATATATATATATATATATATATATATATATATATATATATATATATATTGTTACGGAAATAGAACGTCCACTAAAGGTTTTACACTTTCTTTATTGATACTCAGTTAAATTACAGCAATAATACGAACTCGAATTTTAACAACACGGAACTACACTTGACTTATCCACTACTCACTGTCAACTGTCAAACTTCACTATTCAAACGGTTGGCGACACGTTTACGTCAACTTTGTCTTCGGCTCGCTCAAATTGGAACTGAACTCAATCGGCGGCTCATTCGGCTTTATATAGTTCTTCTTCTGTTGCTCTAGAGAATTCTGGCAGGTGCTCCAAGTTACCAGAAATAACATTATTGGTGTTCTGACTATTGGATGTTCTATGGCGTTCTGTGGAAATAACCTCAAAAGTTCGGGCAAACTCTGGTTTGCTTACACTCGCAAAAATGTATAACATTATATATATATATATATATATATATATATATATATATATATATATATATATATATATATATATATATATATATATATATATATATATATATATATAAATTCTGCGACTGAAATGGCTCTGTAAAGTCTCAATGTGTCCCACCATCTGAGTGAAATCCCCTGAAATTACGCTGCCAACTCAATATGGCTGACACAGAGTTTAAAGCGCTACCAAATTATGGGGCCACTGCCGAGTTAGAACTTTGCAACCTTTACAGCATTGAATGCTTGTAAAGTTAAATTTTGAAGTGTTTTTGAGCAACAAACTTCGAACTAATTTGGAGAATGACATATTTCGAACTACTTTAACATCACCTAGCGTGTGATGTTCTACGAGCATTCGCAAAAATAATTTTTTTTTATAAACATTTTCTAAACAAATTTTGTTCTAACAAAAATTCTATGAAAATTCGCTAATACACTAATATCCCGTTTTAATAAACCTCAAATGACCAGCAAAAACTATTTGTTATACGTGATAGATTATCACTACTAAATTAAGAGGTAACAAAAACATTTAAAAAAATCAGGGGTGGACTGGAGACACGAAAAATCGATTTCATGGATGCGTTATGTTTTGCACCTAAACTGTTATACTTTTATCAGTAAGGTAAATTCACACTGAAAGCCCTTCAACCACCCATCGAACCCACCTCTTGTTTCTCCCAGAACAGGGTACCCAGCGACCTGGAAAAATTAGGGAATGTGAAATACCCCCTAAAATGTCAAGGAAATTTGTGATCTTACTCAAATGTCATGGAAATCATTCAGTAGACCTGGAAATTATATATTTGTAAAATGTTGTCACTAGCAGATGCATTTTTATTTTCTATATATTATATGAATTTTCTCACGTAAATAGTTTTCTCATACCTTATAAAATATATCTGATAACAATGCATCTTACCTTTGGTACCAATATCAATTAAATCCGCCAATGAACGCAGCGTATGCCGCATCATGTGCCGATATAAATAGCGTCACCCACAGGCCTAGTCCTCATTTTCCCTGAAATGGTGGGTTGTGATGTGGTTGTTCATTCCCCTAGCTTTCTAATAGAGAGAATGGGAGAATCGGGTTCTTTTGGGGAGAAACACTCTGTGGGTTAGAGGTGGTTGGTAAATATTTTTTCTTGCCATCTCTCTGTTTCATTTTTAAACTGATGAAAACTCAAAATAGTGTTTTTACCATAAGAGTGTAATGACGTCATGAAAACAAGTGCAACATTGCCAAATTGTCTAAAATCTTTCAGAATATTCCTGTACTTTGAAAGCAAATCTTTTTAGTAGTTCATTTTAGATTTTAGGAAATTTGTATTGATTTGACTTTCCAAATCATCATGCGCAAACAATTTGTCATGTTTGGACATATTTTATGAACAAAGATGAAGTGTTTTCTTTTATTACAGAGTTTTATTGAAATCTTTCCCTCACAAGATTAGGTTAGTGTAATGAAACTGAAACATATAAAGTGTATATAATTTTTCTTATTTTGATATTTTAATTATTGAAATGTAACAAGAACAAGAGAGCGGTATACATATTTAAATCTATACCTTTCATAAATAAAGTTTCGCATGGCAATTTGCTTAAAATCATCGTTTTATAACTATGCAATTTCGCAATGTCGTAAAGGGTTACGTCTATTTATAGAAGTACAATTTTTATTTCTGTTGTAATGTGATATTATAATCATCTGCTTTCCAAATTTGTTTGAGTGTTGTCTACCTTTAATTACTAAACATGACGTCATTTCATTCTTAGCGTGAAAATAGTACAGTATGCTCTCGATTATCCGGGCTAATGGGGGGGATCGGCAACACGGATAATTCAAAAATATTAATACGAACATCATAAAATTTATATATATATATATATATATATATATATATATATATATATATATATATATATATATATATATATATATATATATATATATATATATATATATATATATATATATATATATATATACAGGGTGAGGCGCTAAGAGTTTCTCAATGACCGAACCGATTTTAATTCGGAAAATTTCAATTCCTAAATGAACAAAATATGGACAAGTGACAAACCACAGTTAAGCCTCTCGGTATTGAAAGCCATCTTGATTACAAAGATTAACATAAATAAATGTTGTGTAATGAGCTCCATTTGTACCTAAAAACGAGACCCGATATTTTAAAACTGATTTGTTCAACCGAAAAATACAAAAATAGTGCCTAGAAGTTACGTCAACTTTTTTTTTCAATATTCTTTATTTATGAACTCAAAACAGTACATTTGCATTGGTAACCAGTTCTACAATTAATAACATATGATTTTGAGGTTAACTTAACTAACCTTTGTCGCAGAAGCCCAAACAACCATCATATATCTCATATATGGTTTTAATAAAAAACTTGTAAAACACCAAAAAGTTTTTTTTCAGAATTCCACAGGAGACGTCCCGATTTGACAAAAAACTAACTGGTCACGTTATGTATGCAGAAACCGAATGAACTGTCACAGATTGCCTATTCTGTTGTCATTAATTCTTATTTATCTCAGAATGTGCCACTACAACAGGAATGCTTAGAAGGATCCATATCCGGGAATGTTTACGTTAAGCTCATAAATTTTGCCTCCATCTTTTCCGCATGGGCGGCACAGCAGAAAGGAACAAGATTAACATTTTCTGGGAAAGACACAGCTGTTAAACATTCTGTCAGGGTTCCCACTAAAAACAACATATTAATTTCTCCGACTTTTCCATGACATGCTAAAATCTATTTCCCAGACTTTGATCTTCCACAATTTACCCCCAACATATGTAACACGTTACTACAGAATCTTTGCATCATGGCGGAAATCACACTTTCTGATTTCAAATACAAAGTGACCAATGAAAGCAAAATAAACAAGAAAACATTTATTGTGGTTTTGTGGAAAAAGCAATCATTAAATGAATGGGTCAGAATTGCACAAAAAGTTTACACACATTGTTTAAATTATTTATCATAAAAAGGAAACAAAAAGTTTTTCACTGACAGGGACAAAAATTCCCTGACTTGTCATTTTTCCCCAAACAACATTTTTTCTTCTACAAATTCCCTGACTTTTCTCGGTTTTCCAGACGAGTGGGAACCCTGTCTATATATATATATATATATATATATATATATATATATATATATATATATATATATATATATATATATATATATATATATATATATATATATATATATATATATATATATATATATATATATATATATATATATATATATATATATATATATATATATATATATATATATATATATATATATATATATATATATATATATATACAGGGTGAGGCGCCAAGAGTTTCTGTTAGGAGTTTCTCAATAACCGAACCGATTTTAATTCGGAAAATTTCGATTCCTAGGTTTTCGGCCAAGCCCAACCAAACTAAAATATTTTTGCTCATGTGACACTTCCGGTTCTACCAGAAGTGTCCATCAACTTCGTCATTTTAAATGCAATATGTTATTTTTTAATATAATTTTGAATTCTACCCGTAATTTAAGGTAGACTTTCACTAGTATACTATGTATCTAAAATTAACCATTTTCAAAATATCTCGTTTTTCTCTATATCTTTGAACTCTTAAAGGAGCTCTGACGAACACTTTATTTATATTATTAATAAATTCAATGAATTAAGCTGGGATAAAATATTTTTAAACGAATTCCAACTTTAACCATATATGAAGCAGCATCGGTAAGCAGTAATAAAACTTTATCAGCTGGTACAGCATTTGGTAAAAACACGTTTGACAGACCCTCTTAAATAAATCTTGCTATGGTAATATTATTTGTTTTTTCTCATTCTTTCACTGCAATTAAATAAGGTGTAGATGAAGAAATTTCAGTTAAGGTGCCTCTTATTAAATTAGCAATATATCTACCACAAACATCTTGAGTTTAATCTACTACAACGTAACAAAACTGATTTTTTATAAGACTTTTTTACTTCTGAAAAAGTTTCTAAATAGCATTTTTCAACCATATTTTTTCTCAAAGTACTTTCATCTGGTATAGACTGTTTACAATATTTTTCCAAAAATGACTTGAAGACAGTGTTATTTAATTTATTCAGTGGAATGATAAAAGCAACCATTGCCTTGCATAAGTCAAATTTAAAGGTATCCTCTTCTGCTTTCTTTGCTTGGTTTCTCAAACATTCACGTATTGATGCTTGGGACGTATTATTTGAATTTCGTTTTTCACAATTTCTTTGATGCAGAGGTGTCTTACAGTGTTGGTCTATGAGATATTTCCTTGCGCTTGAAATCTGTTCGAAAAGAAATCAATGTTACTACAGGCATCTACATTTTTTTTCGAGTAAATAGAAATTTAGTATTGTTTTTATAAAATATCCGTGAACTAAGTAATAAAAATAAAGAAGTATATTTTTAGTTTCTATTTCAGTAATATTTTTAAGAACTGCAAGGTATTTTTTTAATACTTTATTAAATTTTTTATTTCGATTGAATTTTATAATTTTCGATTATAAAAATCATGTGTCGGAAAATTTAGCAAATAGATACTGGCCTGATTAATGGCGAAGGTTAGAAAAATAAAGAAAATATATCAGTTGCTTAAAATAAAAAGTAACTTACCACATTCCTGCATGGTTTACAAAAAACATTGTCACCATCTACGGAAAGCCCTGAGTGTGGCCGTATCCAGCTTGGCAATTTGGAGCACTTTTTTTGACAGTATAAAATAATAAAAACAACCCTCCACTAACACTGTCTAAAAATGAAGTAAATTCACTGTGCGTGCAACTAAGCACAAGCAAACTAAATAACAGAAATAAATTATTTCAATTCTAGACACTACTGGCGTGTAAATAAATCACCCCTAATCCCCTTTAATGTCTTCTTACAAGACTTAAGATACGAATAAAATTACCTGGCGGTCAATCCTTTCAATACATTCTGCAGTTATTATTGGGAATTACAGACACAGTTTTTATGATAGGCGAGCGTAAAACCCTAGTTCTTACAAATTTTAGATTTATACAATACCTACAAATTGCATTTTGCTATTTATTTCACGTTGATGTAAAGTACAAAGAAAAGAGCGCCATTACCGACAATCCTTCCAAGAATTTGTTTTTATACTCTCACCTACTAGCTACTAGTTTCATTTAGGTATAGCACGTACAAAGCTAGGAGGCGGTAGATTCTAGGAACCCAGAGGTAACTCACCCTGTCTAACGCACTGTCTTATATCTGAGTGAAGCGCTCGAACTATACAGTACCAGGAATTTGGAATCTCCTTTCCACCAGCTACATTTGAACGGCCTATAAATTTACCTTAGCAGTTGCTTACATTGAAATAAGTATATGGCTTTTGTTATATACGAAAACCCCTAAAAATTGTAAAATATTCAAATAATGCAAAATATATGGAAATATGCAATTTAGGCAAAATACACTAAAATATGCAACTTATGCAAAAAATATGCGAATTGCATATAATTCGAGCCCTGGTAATTATAATAGGCAGACTCGTACTTAGATCATTGTTGATTTTTATTATATTTGTGTGAGAGGAAATGAAAATAATTGAAAACCGACCAATCTGCACACGAATAATCGAGAGTATACTGTATATTATTTTTAATTTTGACTGTTAAGGCCGGTATCCACTTGTATCAAATGACTCGTAACGTAACCGCGAACATGTTATGATACGGCTAGTGAAGACAAAAAACTGTGGCATATTACCCGTAACCAACTAGACACACGTAACCGTTACAACCCGAACCACCATTTGTCGGTTTTTTACCGTCGCATCAAAAAAGGACACGGTCACGTGCAGCGACAAGTTGGGACGGGTGCTCTAGTTGTGTGTCGTGTGCTGTTGCATTCGAAACTTCCAAACTTATTTTTCAGTTGTCATTCGTCTGTGTTGTTGTGTAGTCTAGTCTTGTGTTGTGGTCTGGCTTTTGTGTGTATGTGACCATAGACTAAGGAAGCTACAATTAATTTAATAGAACGTTATCATGAAAAAACTATAATTTGGGATCCTCAACATCCCGACCATTTCAATAAAATTAAAAAGCAGGATGCGTGGATGGAGATAGCTGCCGACAGAGGAGGAACACTTTGATATAATTTCATGATCCAGCAACGCGGAGATTTTGTTTTTTCTTGCTCAAAATCTGGTGGTGAATAAAAATATATGAAGCTGCTGCTAGCTGTAACTGCAGAGCGGCATTCATATTGCTGAAGTCAGATAAAGACTGAGGGCTTTTTTGATGAGCGTCGAGAACAAGTCCACGTATGTGGCGTAACCCCATTCGGTTACGTTACGAGGTGATGGACACGACCAAAAATAAAAAAAAGTCAAAATGCGTGTCGTGTCATCTTGCAACACTCTGTAACATGTTTGGTGTTACGTTACGGAACATTGGCTCATATGGATACCCGCCTTTAAATGATTTGATTGAAGAAAATTTAACTGAATCATTTTGATATTAATTTGGAAGAGTACTTTGTTTTAAAATTTGCATCCTTTGCATTATAAATTAGTTTTTATGATGCATTTGTTATTTTATGTGTATTTAAGTTACCGAGTGTTCTTGGATATATGACAAATTATCTGAATATTATTTTTTATGAAGCCGTCTAAACATGAAACTAATATTTCTCTATAATTAACCATCTAGCCCATATGTATATTGTTTAATTTTATAGTTACATAATTTACCTTATAGTACACCAAAGTATATAAAAAAATAGAGATGTATATTACGTGGTTGCTAGGATTTCAATTTTTTTTATAGTAAAAAAACATTATTTTTTTCATTAATGAAGCTGTAAGAGACGAAACCGAGTGGAGATCAGAAAAAATCGAGATGCAGCAAATGCGTTATAGTAGTGAATTTTCATAAGAATTGCACACTATTAGTACAGCATGTAAATTAATACTAAAAGCACCAAAGGCAAGATAAAAAAACATTTTTAGATAAATTATTACTAATAATAATTACTTTAATCACCCAACTGTTCTTTCACATTTTAATTTTAACTTTGAGAAAATTTCCAAAATTAGCGCACCAATTTAGTTCCAGTTTACAACGGAGCTATATTCAAACCTGGTCTTCTTCTTCTTCAAGTGCCGTCTCCTCTTAGAAGGTTGGCTATCATCATGGCTATTCTCACTTTTGATGCTGCAGCTCTGAACAACTCAACGGAACTACAATTGTACCATTTTCTCAGGTTATTTAGCCAGGAAATGCGTCTTCTTCCTCTGCTTCTCTTTCCCTGCATAATATTTGCAACAATACATATTTCTCTCCTCTCATCATGTGGCCCAGATATTGCAGCTTCCTTATTTTAATTGTGTTCAATATTTCTTTTTCTTTTCTCATTCTTCCCAGTACCTGCTCATTTGTTACCATGTCTACCCAACTTATCCTCAAGATCCTTCTATATGACCACATCTCAAATGCCTCCAGTCGATCACTTATATCTTTCTTTAGCTTCCATGATTCCATCCCATACAGCAACACCGAGAAAACATAGCATCTCAATATTCTAAATCTAAGTTGTAAGTTAAGATGTCTAACTGCATAACACGCTTCTCATTCTGTTAAATATGGTTCTGGCTTGTCCAATTCTTGATTTAATGTCTTCAGCGTACTCATTATTTTCATAGACAGTTGTTCCCAGGTACCTGTACTTACTGACTTTCTCTACTAGTTCCCCGTTGATCCATAGGTTTTCCTGTTGCTGAACTGATTTTGTAATGGTCATAAATTTGGTCTTTTTGATATTTAAGGTAAGACCGCTCGCTACTCGTCACTACTTGATCTACTAATCTCTGTAAATCTTCTATTGTTTCGGTAATGAGTATGGTGTCGTCTGCATACCGGATATTGTTAATGGGTAATCCATTGACCTTTACTCCTATTGTTGTTTCTTCCAGCGCTCTCTGAATGATTTCTTCCGAGTAAATATTAAATAATAGCAGCGATAGTACACATCCTTGCCTTACACCACCTTGTATTTTTACTTCTTCTGAGAGTTCATTGTCCACCTTAATATTAGCCGTCTGGCTGTAGTATAAATTATTTATTATTCTAATATCTTTCATGTCTATATTTTTACTTTTAAGTAACTGAATGAGGTGGTTGTGGCGGACTCTATCAAATGCTTTGTTGTAGTCAAGGAAACAGACATACATCGGCTGATTGATGTCGATGCATCTTTGAGTCAACACATTGAAGGCAAACAAGGCTTCTCTTGTTCCCATTGCATTTCTGAAGCCAACTTGGGTTTCGCTAATATCTTGTTCTAATTTCCTAAAAATTCTCTGGTGTATTATCTTTAGGAATATTTTAAGAGCATGACTCATTAGACTGATGGTTCGGTGGTCACTACATTCTTTTGCATTAACCTTTTTTGGTAATGTAATGAAGGTCGATCTAAGCCATTCGCGGGGAATGATTCCTGTGTTGTATATTGTGTTAAATAGTTCCACCAATATGCCCATTTGATCTTTTGTGATTAGTTTAAGTATTTCTGCTGGAATTTCGTCAGGTCCTGGAGCTTTATTAGACTTTGCCATTTTTACCGCGTGCATTACCTCTTCCTTTGTTATTGTTGGGCCCAAATTTCCTTCTCTGTCCTCTTCTACCATTTCTTGTTGTCTGTCATCGTCGAATAGTTCCTGGATATACTCCTTCCATCTTGCCAGCTTCCCTGCAGTGTCTGGGATTATTTTGCCATCTCTATCTAGCAAAACATTGCTTTGGTTTTGCCTTTTTTAACCTGGTCTACGTGTGTGTAAATTTTCATTTGAAACGCTGTAATAGCTGATAAATATTTTTTTTATTAAAAATTTAGGTCCGCAGAGCTGACAAACGAACTCATCCAAGATATTTATAAAATCAAGATAATCGGAAAGTTTGTCTCAGTCAAGTATTTGTTGAGTAATCGGTTGAATACATACATACTTCCAGAAGAAGTCTACATGAGTATTTAACCCAAATTCTAATGAAACATTACTAAAATAATGCAGTTGCTACACCAAGATATTTTATTGTTTTCATTATCTTAATGGGACCAAAATATTTAAAAAATTTCAACTCGACCTTAAAGTTTTCCAGGGGGTTGATATCAGGAAGGTGTGGTGGTCAAACTGTGGTTTTATCATGTTTTTTTTTTAATTGTTGAATGTATAGAAAAATATACAAAATATCAAGTTACCATTCCTTAAAGTCTTGTTAGTTGTTTGATAAATTTATTTTTATTTTGTAACTTCTGTAACATACATCTCATTTTTTAAAGAATTTGTATTATATTAAAATGTAATAAAAGGCCTAGATGCATGAAGTTGTTAAGTTTTTTCCACAAAATTCTAAAAGAATTATTATCATTAAGTATTTTGAAGAACTGTTTTTGGTTATAAAATGAATGAAAGGTTTATTAGTCTTTTAGAATTGAAAAGGAATCGAATTTTTAAATGTTGAATCTTAGTTTTATGTAATTTTTTATACTGTCTGTTATTGTACTGTAACTATTTTGTCTGTTTCTGTATTGTTATTATTTTCAAGTTTCTGTGACTTAAATTTCCACATATAATAAGATTGTATTTTTGCAGGTGTAATGTGCATGTATTTTCACACGAATTCGCTGTGTTCAGTTTTTATTCAAGCATTAGCGTATAATTATTTCAGTTAACGCGACATTTCTGATGTAACTTAGCAAAGATGTTGCGTTAACTTCTTGGTGTATAAATAATAATAATAGTACAATTTTTAGTCACAGTTGCTTCTCTAGGTTATACATTGCAAATAAACAATTTGTGTGATTCATACAGTTAATATGAAAATAAAATAAGCTTTCAAATAACGTGTGTTTTTATGCAGGATGTTTTTGAATTATTTTTTTAGAGAGCCTAAACTTTGGAATAGAGACGGACAAGGAATTCCACTACTTGGAAGTCCTTGGGACAAAAGAGCGGGCATAACAAGATGTTCTATGTCTGGTGACCTGAACAGTAAAAGGGTGCATTCGCTCTGTTCCCCTGGTAGATCTGTTGGGGGCAGCAGGTGGAGGAACTATGGAAGAAAGCTCCTCCGAGCAGTGCCCGTGCAGATACCTGTAAAAGAGAGAGAGGTCACCAACGGCACGTCGGTGGACAAGGGATGGCAGCCTTTGGGTGAGGGTAGGGTCACTGATGAGACGTATAATTCTCTTCTGAATGGAGTCCAGGATAGCGAGTGTAGAAGCGACAGCGGCACCCCAGATGTGGAAGCAGTATTCGAGGTTTGGCCTTATTTGTGAAGAATATAAGGTATAGAGATTAGCTGATGAAAAGTATTTGCGAGCCCGGAAGTGGAAACCTAATTCTTAGAAGCCGCTTCTGCAATTGATGTGACATGTTGGTGCCAATTGAGATTTCGATCTACAGAAATGCCACCAAGTGAAAAGGACTCATTACTTTGAATAACTTGGTCGTTCATTGTGATGGGTCTAGGGCTGGTGTATCTCTTATGAGATAGAAAGCAAGACTGAGATTTGGTGAAGTTGAATTGTACACGATTTCTACTTCCCCAGTCTAAGATTTTTTGGAGATCCACAGAGACAGAACCCTCCGAGTCTGTGATCCTCATCTAATTGGGCTAAAGAAACAGGCTTAGAATATTGTATATTTGAGTGGAGGGTGCTATCATCCGTGTAACTGTGAACTGGGTTGGACGTGCTAGAGAGGAGGTCATTGATGTGGAGAAGAAACAAAGTAGGGGCTAAAGCTGAACCTTGAGGGACTCCTGCAGATACAGTTTAGATGAAATTTGCTGTCTAGGTACAGAGTTTTGGTGGCAGGCCATAGGCTAGAAGTTTATTAAGCTGCGCTGCGTGCCAGACTTGCTCGAATGCTTTGGATATGTCTAGAGCGACAATCTGAGATTCACTGTGTAGTTCCATAGATTTGTTCCAAGAATGGGTGACAAAGGAAAGGAGGTCGGCAGCTGATCTGCGCTGATGGAATCGATACTGCCTGTCGTGGATTAGACTGTTTTTCAAGAAATTTTAGTAATTCGGAGTTTATATACTTTTCTATTACTTTAGAGACGACTGAAAGGAGAGAAATATGCCTGTAGTTGCTCGCAAGCGCTTTGAATCTTTTCTTGGGGAGAGGTTGTACTCGAGCAATTTTCCAGTTACTAGGGAATATGCCTCTATTTTAAGATCTCTGAAACAGACGAGTCAGTACAGGAGCAAGTTCTGGTGCACATTTTTTGAGAAAAATTGCTGGGATATCGTCAAGGCCAGAGGCTTTCCTGGTGTTAAGAGAAGAGAGCATCTTTCGTACCTTTTTAGTTTTGAAAATGATATCCGTCCTTTTATGCACGACTTTGAGGATTGTTGGTGGTTGAACATTTGGAGGTGGGTTGAGAGTAGAATTGCTGGCGAACAAGAGGCAAAAAGTTCAGCCTTGCCCAGGGCGGTAGAAACAATTTCATCCCCTGAAACAAGAACGTGCTCTTGCAGAAATTATTCCTAATAAGATTTAGCAAGAGTCCAGAAGGGTTTGCTGCCATTGGAGCTTGAGAGGACTTTGTTTTGGATGTGGTGATTAAACGAGGTTTTTGCCTCAGAAAGTATGCGGACATAGTGGTTTCTTGTGTCGTTAAATGCTTGACGGTTTTCCTGACTGGGATTGTGTAGAAGCGTTTTTGTGAGCTTTGACCTTTTCAAGTCTGGCTTTGTCACAGGATTTAAATAACCAGGGTTTTTGAGTGGCTGAAGAGGTTTTTTGTGTATGTGGAATAAATAATTCCATGCCAGCTTTGATGATTTCGGTGACGTTTTGTGAGATATCAGAGGGGTCAGGATGACAGAAGCAGACAGACGCCCATGGAAATGAGAAAAGTAATCCCGCATTTCGTCCCAGTTCGCGGAGTTGTAGTGCCCAACGATACGTGGGTGTGATGACTGTGTCACCTCGGGTTGCATTACGCAGGAAGCAGTGACCATGCCGTGGTCTGAACGACCAAGGAGGCGGTGACTGATGTCTTGTAGCATTCAGATTTTGTAGTAAGAAGGAGATCCAAGGGATTTGAGCTGTGTGTTGGGATGCGAGGAAAGTAAGTAGGTTGCTGAACCATATTGGCTAAAGAATTGCTGACTGCAAAGGCCTCCGCTGCTCTCCCTTATGGATCGGTGTTTGTAGATCCTTGCAATTCCTTATTATGGACATTGAAGTCAACAAGAATAGTGACCTCGGAGGAAGGATATTAAGAAATCAGATGGTCGATTTTTTCAGAAGGGTAGTCGAAGAACTGGACAAAGTTGTTGTCAGAAGGTGACCGGTAAACGCAAGATATGAATTTAGTTGCAGCCCTGAGAGATAGTTTCATCCAAAGTATGTCTTTTCTTTCAGCTTCCAAATTGGGGTGTCTGGTGCAGGGTAGATTGCTACGGACGTATGCACACACACCTCCATGCAATCTAAAGGAAGTAAGGAGCTCATATCCCGGGAAATTAAGGTGATTAGTGGCTGTTTTGGCACTGATTGGGGTTTCGGTGAGGAAGAGGAGTTGGGGCCTATAGCCTGGAGGAAATGGTGGACGGTGAGAGATCGTGGCTCAACAGCCATAGGGGCTGGTAAGGCAGAGTACAGAGCTGGTGTATTGTCTAGGATTTTTCTGGGTGTTCGTTCCGGTTAATATTTTTGTTAAATGTTCCCTAATTTTTCTATTAAGAATGGGTCAGCTGTCTCGAGTACCGAATTAATTTTTAAAACTAAGATTGTATAATTATTTTAAACTATATGGGCTGTAAGCTAATTTAGCATAGATGATTTAGCCGTAGGGCGCTGGACTTATAATCAGAGTGAATGAAATCAGATTAAAACTTAGATGTTGTTTTATGATAGGATTATTAATGGATGGGGAAATATTTGTGAAATTTTATAAAACGAGGGAGAGATAGGGCTTTGAGTCATGAGAGTTTAGCTGGGAGCTATAAGGGGTAGATAAGTGAGAGCTATAATTAAGCTAAGAAAGAGTCAATTATTAGACTAGAAAAATTATACCGGGGGCAAGAACAATGTAGTTTTCACCAGTATCAACTTTGTATAACATTTAATCCATTCTAAGCTTTGGAAAAAAAAACCTCCTACACCCTCCTGTTTAAATAATCTTTAGGATTTATACTATTAGAATTTCGAGTTTTTAGTATAATTTTAATCAGACAGAAACCTTTGGAATTAAGGAATTTATTTTTAAAAATTATTGAAAGTTTTCTTTTGTTTAATTTTAATCATACGGAAACCTATGAAATCAAAGGGTGTATTAAAATTTATTGAGCTGTTTAAAATGTTATCTGTATAAAAAGTTTATTTTTTGTATTAAAGTAATTTTAAAAACTAGATGCTGGATTATATATTAGCTTAGGAAGCCCTAAACTAGAGTTCATTTTACCAGCTTTCTTATAGGGTGACTCTGATGTACTGGGGTCACTAGGTATTATTAGTATATTTATTAGTACATAATTTTACAATGTGTTTTACAAATAAGCTTAATGCTTGTGCTTGCAATAAACACAATTTTGATTTCTGACTTGCCTAAAGGGAACTGCCAAATTTTGCTGCTGTCACATTTTTAATTTTGTTCAATATTCAATAGCTTGGAACTTCCTTTCTGCCACTAACAATTAGACTACCACACTATATGTTCAGCACTTATTTTACAATAACTTCTCCTCTTAAACCAGAACATTCTTCCAAAATACGGATATCAATTACGACACAAAAATTTTGACATTTTGATTTGACAATTGGAATACGCTAAGACTGAATAGATAGGAAAATTCTGGGAATTTGACCGAGATGCTCGGTTTTAGTGTTCCAAATAAATTTAGGCAAGACCTCCCTTGAAGGTCGTAAAAGTTAAATATTAGTTTCAAGGTAACAAGGGGTGGTTTTGGGATACGCGTTCTGCCGCTCGAACGTTGCCGATCCTAAAATATAACTAAATGAATAATTACTTAAATTTTAATAATAATAATAATTAGAATTTACAGTCATTTGGAAAAACCTTTGTTTTAAAGAAAAGTAAAAGGCCCGTAAATCCACCGCGTTACAGTATTAATCTGACATGAAGCATACACTTTTTTCTGCAAAAATACATAATAAAACATCGGCTGGTGGGGGCATTTTTTTAAATTGCGCATGGCAGTCAATGTGTTAATAGGACTTCCAGTCACATGTTTTGGAAACAATCTTGGCTGGCTGCTTCCATTTAGGTATGTTCATCCAATTTTCTGTTTGCCAGTGTAGGTGCCGACTGTGGGGGGCGGGGGACATTGGGATGTGGATGATTTACTGGTTATCCTCAGACTGTGGGAGGTTGAGGTCCAGGCGTATGCTGATGATCTAGTCATAATGGTTAGGGGCAAATGTGAGGAGGAACTAGCAAGTACGCTTCAGGAGACACTAAATGTAGTGAATGATTTGTGCCGGAGGAAACAGATGTCTGTGAACCCCAGCAAAACGATTATTGTTCCATTTACCAGAAGAAGAAGGCTGGATAAATTAAAACCACCTATTCTTATGGGGGAAACTATTCCATTTTCGGAACAAGCTAAATATCTGGGGGTCACCCTAGATAAGAAGCTCAACTGGGACATACAGTTAGAGAATGTAATCCACAGGGCTAAATTGTCCCTGTGGACATGGCGGAGAATCTGTGGAAACAAACCCCCAACAGATGTACTGGCTCTATGTAGTGGTGATCAGACCAATGATAACATATGGAGCCATAGTTTGATGGCCTAAGGCACTTCGTGGTATCGCGAGGGCCAAACTGGCTCATCTACAGAGACAAGCTTGTCTGATGATAACGGGAGTGATAAGCACCGCACCATCAGCCGCTCTGGAGGTCCTCCTTAATATTCCACCTCTTCACATATGGTTGGAGAGGGTGGCGAGGTGGACAACGTACAGACTAAAACAAACAGCCGACAGTATGCCAAAGGAAATCAGTCTGGGAGGGTTCGGACTCCTCGATGACATTGAGGATCACGGGATTCTGGGAATGGTCTCAGACTTGATGCCTACAAATATCAGTAGAGATCTGTCTTTCAAGACCGTCCTCCCGGAAAGGGAGCGAAATCAAACGACCCTATTGAGAGCCGATCTCTGCTGGTACTCAGACGGCTCCAAAACCAATATGGGAGTAGGAGCCGGCACATATGGGGGCAACACTGATGCTAGACTATCAGCTAGCCTCGGCAAGTACCCAACCATACACCAGGCAGAAGTGTATGCCATCGAGATGTGTGCAAGGGAAAGTTTAAAAAACCTGGATACACACAAATCGATAAAGATATATGCAGATAGCCAAGCTGCAATAAAGGCTCTTGGTTCCTACCGGTGTAATTCAAAGACGGTATGGAGTTGTAAATCTCCCTTAACGAATTGGGCAGCTGTAATGAGGTGTCGCTGGTCTGGATACCGGCTCACTTGGACCATGATGGCAATGTTGCGGCCGACGCGCTTGCCAGGAGTGGTGCCCAGAGAGACTTTGTCAGACCAGAACCGGTGCTGGGGATAACAGCAAAACGCACCTTAAAGACCTGGACAGAAAGAATGACAATCCAGTAATGGCAAAATCTTCCAGGATTAGCTCACTCTAAGGCCTTCATAAATGGCCTATCTGAGTCAAGGGCTAAAAAACTTCTAAACAGACAACTGAGTACTCTAGTCGGCCTGCATACAGGACACTGCCGCTTGCGGCATCACATGCACCGTATTGGGGTCGGTCAGGAGACATAGTGCCGGCTGTGTATGAAGAGTGACGAGACAGCAGAGCATGTGCTGTGTTCCTGTCCGGCGCCGGTTTTTCGATCTGGTTGCGATTTCGGCCGCCAGGGGCAAAATGGCGGGAAAATTTTCGACCCGTCCGGGTTTGACGGCCGAATTTTTTTTAAGGCGATGCACTTTCCGTCAATATCGTCGCAGATTCCGATTCCGCGTTAAATTCCCCAAAAGATTGTTTCCTTACTTTTTTTTCTAACGCCATTATTTCACGTTATGGTCGTTTGAAAAATTGCGTTTGAATTTTTCCCGCGTTTTGACGCGACTTTGGGAATTTTTTTTCGCACATTTTTCGCAATGACAGCTCCGTTATTTTTACTTTGTCGGATAGCTCTGTTGATGAGGAATGATGCGTTGAAAAATAAATTGTCGAATCGTTTGTGGTTTTCTCAAAAAAACATTAAAAAGATTACATGATTTCGGGTGCAATTTTCATGTTTCGACTTTGGATGACGTTTGAAAAAAAAGCGGGAAAAATGTGAAATTTTCCTCCCAAATGATTATCCCACGTTCCTTGTGTGCGAAATGGCGCGGGTTCCGCGCGTCTGTTTTCAAAACTGTGGGAGGAGTGCAATTTTCGTTTTTTTTTCGCGGTGAAACACGTCGATTTTTCGATTTGCAGACGTGCCACAACATGGCCCGGTTTATGCTCTTTGCGACAAAAAAATTTCATTTCGTTAGACGGATTTATAAGAAAGTTACGTGACAATTTGCGCAGATGGTTTGGAATTTTTTTGATCGATGACGTCACACCCCGGTTGCGAACGTCAGCTGGTTTTGGGAATTTTCTGGGAAAAAAATTTCGTTTATATTCAACTTTTTCGACGGGGATCGGTTCCCCGATCTGATAATGTGGCAAAACGACGGACTAGATACCTGCTCTTTGGCAAGATAAAGCTTGCTCCGGAGGATCTGGATTAACTTTCGCCCACAAAGATTTTCGACCTCTGTAGGAGGCTGGCTTTGTTGGGCGAAATATAGACCATTAGGCGTGAGCCACAATAGACCCTATGGTCGCGGTGGAGGGACCGGTATGGCCCACTCACAATCAAACCTAACCTAACCCTACCGCTTGGGGTAAGCGCCACTCTCCAACTGATCCCGACCTGAAGACTGTAGTTCTCATTTTTACATTATTTTTATTACCCTGTACTCCACAAAAAGAAAGAAAACCACATATGATGAAACTTTTATTTTAACTTTATAACGGAAGAATATAAAATGAATGAATACAAACTGTGAGAAAGTCAAAGGATTTATAATCTATAATAATTATTTTCTATCTGTAAATCTTAATCTTAATGGACCTGTAGGTGCTGCAATCATTTTGTGAGTGCTTTGTATGTCACCATAGTAGTACTCAATGTTAAATCTCTTCAGTAACTGTAAATATAAAAAAATTAAATGTTTTAAACATTTTGCATAATTCTCATATAATTAAAATTAATACTTTAAATTTAAACAGAGCTTGATGATCGGTTTTAAAGATCATATTACAAGCTACTTGAAAGAATTTTCTCGGAAATGTTACCATCGATATCGCTATTATTAAAAAATATACTTTTACCCAGTGTTCTAACCCCTTTTAAGACAAATGCCCAAAACTCAATTTTCTATGAAGCTATAAAATTCAAATTTGGTACACTTGGAGAACCCAAATCACCATAACATATCTTTTTAAAGCCCTGACGATCGTTTCACTAACAAGATTAGCGTCATCAGAGGATGAAAAATTCTAACTACTTACTTCTAACATCAGCTTTTATACGGAATCTTAGGTAAAGAACACTACCGAGAGGGAGACTAAATCGCAGGCATATTTTCTGTGTATTGTATTTAAATTGCCGGACGAGGTTCTTGAACTTCCTTTACGACTTTACCTGAAACGTTACGGAATGTTTATATGCATCAAAGACAGAGCGCAAACAGAGGACTACAAACCAGTGACGGAGCACGGTTTACGGACCTTTTGTTTTTTATTGCCCTAGAAATATAAAGACTTTCGTACGCATCTAGCTTGGCTGGCGGTCTAACATTTTTGACAAGTTTCAGATTTTCTTTATCAATGTGGTGGTTATTATCCCAAATATGTTGTGCCACGCATGACTTGTCTACATAACCGTATCTCAATTGTGCCAGATGTTCACGAAATCTAGTCTCAATGGTTCTCTTAGTCTGCCCTACGTATTCAAGATTATAATCTTTACAACCTATCTCATAGATACCTGACATTTCAGTGGCTTTATCGAAAAAGTTATATTCTATTCAGTATAAAAGGCGATGTTAGAAGTAGTTAGAATTTTTCATCCTCCGATGATGCTAACTTTGTTAGTGAAACGATCGTTAGGTCTTTAAAAATATGTGTTGTGGTGATTTGGGTTATCCAAGTGTCCTTATCAGTGCTCACCACAGTTCCAATCTTCACTTAGTGATATCTAGGTACACTAAGTATCTTTCGAAAAAACTTGTATTACAAATTACATTTAAGTTACAAAAGATTTACCGACCAAGACTTAATTCATACTTAGAAACAGATCTGCAAAATTAAAAACATTGTAGGTATTTTTCCTTATAATAGCCGGGATGGTTTTGTTTTAGTCAACCTAAGAACCAGTTTTTTTTAATAACCTTTCTTCTCGTTTATCAACAATAGAAAAATGTCTGCTGAAAATTATATATATATATATATATATATATATATATATATATAAACGCCTTGATAACTTTGTCACCTTTGAGTCTAAAATTATAATTTTCAGCAGACATTTTTCTACTGTTGATAAACGAGAAGAAAGGTTGTTAAATTTTTTTTAAACAACCTTTCTTCTCGTTTATCAATCGTCGACTGAAAGGAGAGAAATAGGCCTGTAGTTGCTAGGAAGCGTTTTGGATAGTTTCTTGAGGACGGGTTGTACTCGAGCAGTTTTCCAGTTACTAGGGAATATGCCTCTATTGTAATATGGCTGAAACAGACGAGTCAGGACAGGAGCAGGTTCTGGTGCGCATTTTTCGGGAACAATTGCTGGGATCTCTTCAAGGCCAGAGGCTTTCCTGGTATTAAGAGAAGAGAGTATCTTTCCTACCTTTTTAGTTTTGAAAATGATATCCGTCATTATATGCGCGACATTGGGGACTGTTGGTGGTTGAACATTTGGAGGTGGGTTGAGAGTAGAATTGCCGGCGAACAACGAGGCAAAAAGTTCAGCCTTGCCCAAGGCGGTAGAAACAATTTCATTCCCTGATACAAGAGGTGGGAACGTGGGCTTGCAGAAATTATTCCCAACAGATTTAGCAAGAGTCCACAATGGTTTGCTGCCATTGGAGCTTGAGAGGACTTTGTTTATGATGTGGTTATTAAATGAGTTTTTTGCCTCAGAAAGAATGCGGACATAGAGGTTTCTTGCATCGTTAAATGCTTGACGGTTTTCTTGACTGGGATTGTGTAGAAGCGTTTTGTGAGCTTTGACCTTTTCAAGTCTGGCCTTGTCACAGGATTTAAGAAACCAGGGCTTTTGAGTGGCTGAAGAGATTTTCTGTGCATGTGGAATAAATAATTCCATGCCAGCTTGGATAATTTCGGTGACATTTTGTGAGATATCAGAGGGGTCAGGATGAGAGAAGCCGACAGACGCCCATAGAAATGAGGAAAAGTAATCCTGCATTTCGTCCCAGTTCGCAGAGTTGTAGTGCCAAACGATATGTGGGTGTGATGACTGTGTGACCTCGTGTTGCATTGCGCAGGAAGCAGTTACCATGCCGTGGTCTGAGCGACCAAGGGGGGTGGTGACTGATGTCTTACAGCATTCAGGTTTTGTAGTAAGAAGGAGATCCAAGGGATTTGAGCTGTTTTGGGATGCGAGGAGAGTAAGTAGGTTGCTGAACCATACTGACTAAAGAATTGCTGACTGCAAAGGCCTCCGCTGCTCTCCCTTGTGGATCGGTTTTTGAAGATCCTAGCCATTCCTTATTATGGACATTGAAGTCACCAAGAATAGTGACCTTGGAGGAAGGATATTCAGAAATCAGATGGTCGTTTTTTTTCAGAAAGGTAGTCGAAGAGCTGGACAAAGTTGTTGTCAGAAGGTGATCGGTAAACACAACAGATGAACTTAGTTGCAGCCCTGAGTGAGAGTTTCATCCAAAGTATGTCCTTTCAGCTTCTAAATTGGGGAGTCTGGTGCAGGGTAGATTGCTACGGACATATACGCACACACCTTCATGCAATTTAAAGGAAGTAAGGAGCTCATACCCCGGGAAATTAAGGTGAGGAAGAGGAGTTGGGGCCTATTAGCCTGGAGGAAATGGTGGACGGAGTACAGGTTAGAATTTAGGCCACATATATTCAAAAAGGATAAGTTAAATCTTGATACCGGCGCTCCCCTTTCCCGGAGATCCGAATGGAGGGGTATTTTATCTCTGGAATGTTTTGTACAAGGAGGGGCCATCATAATTTTTGTTTATAAGGGAAACCGACTCGTACACCAGAACCAGAAACGTCTGTTGGGACTTCACCGGCCCCTTGATGTAAGGGGTGGTACCTCCTCGGGCATGAAAAAATCCTTTACTATCACCTAAAGGAACCGGATTCCCCGGTCCGTGCCAGTTCTGAGCTGACCTTTAATGTATCTAATTTCGACTACGTAAATATAATGCATGTTTGTAAGAAAAGAAATTCGGGATGCAGCAAGTGCGTTATGGTAGCGAATTTTGATTAAATGGTTCAAATTTGAATAGCTCAATTTGCTATTAACCTATAAGGTTCATTGGCCAGGAAACTAGTTTTTTCAGGAACATTTAAAGTTTATTTTCGAAACATTTTTGTACATTTTCTAACAATAAAGTTATTTTGATGACATATTGTTTCTATTACATAGGTCATACTGGTAACCAAATTTGATGCCTGCTTACTTAAAAAAAACACATATTTGGTATTTAAAACATTTAAATGAAAATTCACTACCATAACGCACTTGCTGCGTCTAGACTTTTTTAATCAATTGGAATTTTATCCAAAAAATCACATTCACAAGCCTCACTTTATTATTATTGTACTAACCTGTATTTGCTAGGAAAACTTCTTATATTTATTATTATTAAACATATTATAAGCAAACAACCTCACCTTTGCTACTACGGTCGCCATCTGGTACTCCGCTAGGGCCTTAGCAAAGCAAGCCTTGGGTCCATACCCGAAATACACTGAGGTGTAAGGCTTCATCGCGAGCTCTTGCTGCTTATCCCCTAACCACCGTTCCGGTCTGAACTTCCCGGCATCCTCGAAATGTTCTTCCCGCCTGCTTGTTATATGCATCGGCATCAATATATATGTGTCTCTCGGTATAAAATAGTTGTGGACAACAACATCCTTGGTCAGTTTACGGTTCAGTATAGGTATCGGAGGTTCCATTCTCAAAGTTTCTTTGATGCAAGCCTGCATGTACGGCATCGATTTGAGACTATCCACGGTTATATTGTCAGGCTGACGTTGCACCTCTTCGTACAGCTTAAACTGACATCTCTGCGTTCTAGCGAGGTGATACAACAGGAAGGCAACAGTGTTCGATGTGGCATTGACACCGATTATCAACATGTCAAGCATTATAGTTTTGACATCGTCCACTGTAACTCCATCTTTAAGCAGCATGTGCTCCAAGATGGTCATGTCTTGGGTGGTACCACTGGTTTTCCTTTCTCTAAGCGAATCTTGGCTTCTTTGGATATATTTGTCGAATATACTATCAACAGAATCACAGTTTTTCACCAGGGATTTCCATGATGGAGTTTCAAAAACTCTCCACAAGTGAACACCTGAAATAATAATAATAATAATCTTTATTAACCTGCATGACAGCAACAACAACAATAATAACAATAATCAAACAGATAAATAAATAAATAATATAAGTTTAGTCCCACAGAAGTTAGAAACTTGTAAGTGAGACCAGAAAGTAACACCCTAGTGCTATATTATAAACTCGGCACAACATACATAAAAAAGAGAAATAAAAAAGAAAGAGGCGTGGACATCCTTCCGTAATCACTCGTGGCAAAAACAGAGGACATCAACCGGCACGGCTATATGGTCACAGTGAAACATCAATACTTCAACTTGACAAGAATACACACTTTCCCACTCACACGCAAGCATTCACACCCGCTCCCAAGCACACGCGCAGTCACTCGCACACCCAGCCACACAGAGCCACTCAGAACACATACAGGCACGTCCTCGCACCACACTCTCAAACAGGTACTTGTGAAAGTATTTTCAAAGAACATTCATTTCAATTCCTCAGATCGATCCAATCCTTCATCTATAGATATTTGACGTATCCAATCAGAAATTTTCTTTCTAAAAACGCTCATATTCACAATATTTTTTAGGTGAACTGGGATCCTAGCGTAGAGTCTGGGTGCAATGAACATATAACTTTTTTGACCAATCGTCTTTTGGCACTTAATAACACCAAATTCGGCTACCTCCCTGTACCTTGTCTAGTGTTCGTGTTGTATGTTTCTTAGCAAATTTTTATCTCTATGCTGTTTTAACAGTATCGATCTTGCATACAACTGTCTCACATCAAGTAACCCACTCTCTATATACAAGGAATCACTTGGATATGTTCTAGGTTTATGCATAATGATTTCTGTATAACTTCCAAGGGTTTTAGGTATGTTTTCGCAGCGCCACCACAACCAATCATGCCATACCGAATGAGGGACTCGGCCAGAGCCTCATAAATCATTTTTAAACAAGCAAATCCTAACACCTGACTCAACTTCTTTAAACATGCCGACAGATACCGAAGTCTACCAACAACACTCATTATGTGCGCATCCCATTTTAAATGAGAGTCAATGATAACTCCGAGATATTTAGTTGACTCTACAGATCCAATTTCACAGCAATTGCCTCACAAGTCAAATCTAAGAGAGTTAAACTGGGGTTTTCTGACCTCACTGCAGGAAAACACAATAAAGCATGTTTTCTCTAAATTAATTGTGAGCTGTTTCTCATCATACCATGTCTTTATCACCTTGAGGTCTTGCTCAGCTTCATGCCTGACACCATCCCAAGAATTTCCTGAGGAGAATATATCCGCAAAGCTGGATACTTTACCCTTAAGTGGAATTTCCAACAGACTGTTTGTATATATATTGAAAAGAATGGGACCAAGCACTGTCCCCTGAGGTACACCACACATTACAGTACGTTGGCTACTTTCACAGGCTTTAATTCTTGTTATTTGCTTTCTTCCCCGCAGATAACTCCGAAACAAATCCAAGGCAATCCCTCTGAAACCCAGTTCTTCCAGTGTTGTCAGCAGTTGCTGATGGTTTACAGTATCAAAGGCTTTTTTGACACCCAGAAATACGCAAAGGGGGTATTTATTGGTGTCAAGTGTTCTATAAATTTCTGTCATCTCTATCGCATCCTCAGTTGACACCTGTGCTCGAAACCCGTACTGCCTCATTGAGATAACTTGATGCTTATCCAGATAATTAATCATTCTCTGCTTTATTAGTTTTTCTACGATTTTTGCCAAGTTGGAATTAGGGATATTGGGCGATGGTTTTCAATATCAGTTTTCCAACCTATCTCAGGTAGATAGCGTAGGAAAATTCGATATTCATTCAAGGCAGTTCTTATATAGACTCCAAACAAGCAACACGCTTGTGAACATAATCATTACTCATTTCGTAGAGTTCTCATGGACTCTAAAGCATACCATAATATAAGTAATTTTGTATAAGTTTACAGTTTGTTATTAAACGTTAATTGTTACTAAAATCAGCAATTAATTTAACAAAACATAATCAGGTCCTTCGAGCTAATCAAGAAACAAAAACAAATAAAATGTGGTACATCAGTACAAAACGTAATTAAACATGGTCATCAAAATAGTTTCTAGTTTAGATCAGGTAAAAGTTAAATTTATTTATCTTCATATACACTTACCATAATCACATTTTCGGATGGCATTGGTTGCACCCTCAAACGCATTCAGAAGTCTTCCGGGATCAGAAATAGAGCTTAACCCGCATGGATCCAGAAATCCCAGTTTCCGATTAAAAATAACCGCACAAAATGATTCCAAGCTCCACTTGTTAATTTCTTGGAAAAAATTTGGCGGGACCTCTTCTTGGCTGTTACGGATCGTAACGATACGAGTCAAAAACTCGCTGGAGATCTTGTTCAGATTCTCGGATTGCTTCGGCAGACACATCTGCATGGGTTCCTCTACCGACTTGCGTAGCTTTTCCCATTCCGGTCCATACCTAATTTTGTAAACGATATTAAATACTAAATATTATATGGAAATGATTGAGTATACGTCAAAAAGGGCCCACAGTGTTTCATTTTCCTGTACTCTAGACGGTATTTCTCGAGAGAATCCATCCAGGAACGGATTGGGTAGGGACCTTCATTTTCAAAGACGATCTTGGCATGTTCGGGTCTACTCAAAAGGACAATGTTGCCTCCAAATGGACCATGGAGTCTTACCACAGGGCCGTAACCATTTATCATACGACTAAACAGCCACAGATTGCTACCCCAAGTTAGCTGACTCCCTATGATAATTTGTTTTCAAATTTTTACTGATTTTTACACCAATTTAGAATAATGGATAAAAGCCTTACTGCAAATGAGCTATTTTAAATAAAGACCTGTTCTTATCTAGCCCTTTAGATGTAACATACAGCTATAAAAACATGTTGTAGGTTGATTTTTATTATGATTCACTTATTTCACAAGAAAAATATTTTTGTATGTCTATGTCTAGTTTTAAATCACTGCATCTTCACATTCCGAAAGTATGAGAAACTGAAATATTATTGATGGGATTATTAAATAAGGTAAGAATGTGTGACGAGGAAGAAGTCCAGATCTCAATTCTATAGAGTAGGTAAGTATGGGGCATGCTGGGTGGGTGTTTTCAGGTTGTGAAGGAATATCTAGCTACACTGGTAGAAACTGGTCTGTGCTAAACAGGCCTGTAATAATGTCAAATGAGTTGATAAAGATTCTAATTGAAAAGAAATGTAAAACCATTGTGGAGCATTTTTAGTGAATTTTCTTTAAAAAAAAATCACTAATGAGGAGATCCCGACTTTTGAATTGTGAAAATATTTCTTCAAATTAGCGCTAATTAGGTCCCCTAGAACACATATCCAGGGTCATATATATATATATATATATATATATATATATATATATATATATATATATATATATATATATATATATATATATATATATATATATATATATATATATATATATATATATATATATATATATATATATATGGGCGTAAGTGGGAGAGCAGGGGATGATTATACATCCATCTGAACTTCGCCCAATTCACACAGTTTCTTATTATTTTTCTTTCAATTATGTACATGGAACTGTGTTTTTGTAAACTACGTTGTATTGTTGTATTTTTTGTTCTTTTTAATTGTGCACTTGAGTATTGTATTATCTACTGTGTGAATAAAGGCTATTTTATTATTATATATATATATATATATATATATATATATATATATATATATATATATATATATATATATATTTCTACAATCACAGGGTGGCCTATAAGTCATTGGTGATAATTTTTTTTTTTATCGAACACACCTTATGTTATTGCATTTTTGCAGTTTCAATCGAAATATAATGCACGTTTGTAAGAAAAGAAATTCGGGACGCAGCAAATGCGTTATGGTAGCGAATTTTCATTAAATGCTTCAAATTTGAATAGCTCAATTTGCTAGTTAAAACGGGAACAATTTATGTTTACTTTCGGAAATTGTTGTAAATTATCAAAAAGTAAAGTTATTTTGACGAAACATGGCACACTGTTTCTACTATATATAGGTTATACTAGTAACCAAATTTCATGCCTGTTTTCTTAAAAAAACAACTCTGGAGGCAGCAAGTGTATTATGGTAGTGAATTTTCAAGAACATGTTTTTAATAGGAAATATGTGTTTTTTTTTAAGAAAGCAGGCATCAAATTTGATTACCAGTATAACCTATATAGTAAAAACAATGTGCCATGTTTCATCAAAAGAACTTTATTGTTTGAAAATGTACAAACATTTCCGAAAGTAAACTTAGAGTGTTCCCGAAAAAACTAGTTTCTTGGTCAACCTTATAGGTTAATAGCAAATTGAGCTATTCAAATATGAAGCAATTGATCAAAATTCGCTACCATAACGCACTTGCTGCGTCCAGAATATCTTTTCTTACAAACATGCATTATATTTCGATGGAAAATGCAAAAATGGAATAACATAAGGCGTTTGATTAAAAAAAAAATAAAATAAAAAAAAAGACAAAAAGAAAATTTGTATCACCAACAACTTATGGGCCAACCTGTGATTGTAGAAATAATCTTTTAAGATGTAGTTCTCAAGACACCCTATAATTAATATTTTCAATTTTTTTTAATATCTTGTATAATAAGGGATATATTGAGCATTATTGATTTTTTATGAAAATTCGACAAAAATTATAAACCATTAAACGATAAACTCTATAGCTAAGGCTACTGCCAAGCATCAGAGAAAGGGTCTATTTGAAATGAATTTTCTGAAAATATTTTAGTAAAATGAAGGACAATGACGGTTGAAACTAAAACTTCAGGGTTTGTAAAACATTCTTCTTGAGACATTTTATTTCCATAGCCCGTATTAGATTCAAGTTCTTTGCCTAAATGTCGCCAATTTTGACGTTTTAAATCGCAACTTTGACGTTTTGAGGAAAACCCCAATTTATTTTTCTTTGAATGCCTATAATTTTTTTGTCTTTTGTCCTGAGCTAAATTTTGGTAAGTAACTTACCTATAAGGATATAAACCCGCGCACCAAATTTGTTGCCCTTACTTTGTTAACTCCGGAAATACAAATTTTTTTCGAAAGAAAACACACAATTTTCTGGGAAAACCCGGTCCGATTTTCCTGGCTAACGAACTTATCCAAGCCATTTGCAAAAGGTATTCACCAAATTTAATCAAAAGCTGCCCATTATTTTTTGGGTTATCGGTATGATATATATATATATATATATATATATATATATATATATATATATATATATATATATATATATATATATATATATATATATATATATATATATATATATATATATATATAAACATATAGAAATTTAAACTGACCCCGGATATGTGTTCTGGGGGGCCTAAATATTAGCGCTCATTTGAAGAAATTTTTTCAAAATTCAAAAGTCGGGATCTCCTCATTGGTGAATTTTTGTAAAGAAAATTCACTAAAAAAATAACACACATATTTGCCATTAAAAAACATTTTTGTGAAGATTCACTACCATAACACACTTGCTGTGTTGCCTTTTATTTATCATAGAATAGTGTTGCAAGTTGAATCATAACTTCCACAGAGCTGTGATGATCTACTCTCCTCAGAAAGATATTCCTATGAAATTATTTTGGGTCCATGACTTCAGATACCCAGGAAAAAAATCTGGAGTTTTGTGCTAGACATTTTTTAGATTAACTCGAATTTTCAGAGCAGCTTTTTGTACATGATCATTTGACTGGCAGATGACTTTGAATGGTCACTCCCCCAGAAGCAATGTTATTCAAAATCAATTTGAAGCTTTCCTTGGTCGGGTGCTAAACTGGAAACCAATTTGAAGATGGTATATCAATTCGTTCAAAAGTTATTGCATCTATTAACAGACAGACATACAGGCCGACCGACAGACAAAAAAAATCTCCTTCCAGAAACAACTTTTCTATATGTTTTAGGAATTTTTACGCTGTTTTAGCAATAAAGAAATTCGAAATTTCTGTCACCAATATTCCACCCCCACACATTCTTACCCCTAATTTAATTTCAGCGCAGAATACCAGATGTTTGATTAAATGGAAAGTTTCCTAATAAACAAACTCTAAAACATATTATAGTACAGTACATTATAGTTCTAACAAAAAAATTATCCCCTACCACCTGCAGCGATTTTACCCAAAAACAATCCGAACCGTTCATTTGCGGAGTGCTAACTGTATACCAAATTTGAACAAGATATCTCAATTCATCCTAAAGTTATCGTGGCTACTAACAGACATACAAACAGACAAAAAAAATGTTCGTTCCCAAATCATGTTTTTATGTTTTGAAATTTTTACGATGTTTAAGAAAAAACAATTTTTTGAAATTTATGCCACCGATACCATACTCCCATACACATTGACGATGTGGAAGTACAAGGCAAACATTCCAGCAACTGATTTAGTTATTCTCTTCTAAAAACTTTTTTTAACAATTTGGGGTTTGTCTTAGTTATAAATTTTACTTTTATTAAATTTATTATCACAAAATATACATTTGCCCATATGGGCATATACATACTATTAAAATAATATTGTATACTTACTATGACTAACCCAATTTTTAATGTTGAGCAATAATTTGTTGCAGCAGTGTCTTTATATCATTATATGAGCTCATTATTATATTATTATCATTATTATTGTAATACTTATTAAATCAACCTACAACAGCTTTAAGTTTAATTCAAATTCATTACTGTTCTATTTGCAGTAAAGCATCTGGATCATCTATCGCTACTTTTATAACTTACCTATGTAAATTGTTGCTGCACTTAATAAGTATCTGATAGTATCAGAAGTAAATTTATGCCCAATTACAGGCATATAACTCAACACCTTAGCAAAAAAACGAAGACTTAACGGTCCAGGAACATCATCAAACAATATGGTTCTTGTGATCTCAGCAAGTGGTTCAACACTTGCTGCTGGTGAAATTTTTACAAACTCAGACGCTCCTGGATTTACAACTACATTCAGGTCAGGTTTTGTTGTACTAATATTAGTGGAACCTGGAGTTTGCAGAATCTCCTCCTTTTTCTCTAAAATCATCCGAACGTTAAATGTATGCCAAATTGACTAAGAGTTTTTATAACAAATAAGTTTTACCTGGTATCGATGGAAAAGGGGACGAAATTGGGTTCGCAGCTGCGGAAGTTGCAGAAACGGTACTTTTTTTGGCATCACTAGCTAAACCGTTCTTGATCACTTTTTTGAGAAACACTAAGTATAAAGCGTTGGTCTGCCGTAAGTTATATACACTCATTTCTATATTATCTCTATTCTAATTATTTGGTACTGTAAAAAATACTTAATTTTAAGAAAAGTCAATATGGTTGCCACAATCTTATCATTTGTTTCCATGGACAACTACTTATAAAACTGATTTTTACTTACTCATGGATTAATAAAAGGTACTGTTTTGATATCGTATCGTCTCCTAGTTCAATAAATTTTCAAAGCTGATTTTCACACTATTATGAACTTTCCAGTTTTAATGTTTTAATTCGGATTATTTTTCATTCCTCTATAATAATTCAAAATTCAAATTTATTTAAACTGACATTTGTTAATATTTGAAGTATGTCATCTAAAATCAATGTTCTCAATGTGATAATAACGATAGTAGTCTGCGGTGTCGCCAAGGCAGAAAGTGAAAATTCCCCATGCAGAGTTTTAAAATTACCCGAAATCATGGGTATTGACAGCGCTTACTAAAGAGTGCGGGAAATTTAAATTCTGGTAACTTTGGAGAATAAATCTTTATACACATATGCTGAAAACAGAAATTTCATTTATTTAAACCAACTCAGTCATATTGTTATATTATATAAAAAATATGTATGTTTATCATTACAGCTGCGTCTCTTTCTAATACTTTTATTGGCAGTAATTTCCATTTTTATTACTCCACAGAAAGCATTTTCGATCCCATTCTTCTTATAAGACGACACTTTTTCC
Organism: Tillus elongatus; assembly: GCA_964006375.1. Lineage (NCBI taxonomy): Eukaryota > Metazoa > Arthropoda > Insecta > Coleoptera > Cleridae > Tillus > Tillus elongatus. Next base: position 129,808,250 of record OZ023267.1, read on the forward strand.
AACCAATCTTAAAATTCAGAATTATTTAACCAGGAGTATATAAATTTTGGTTAATTTTTACCGTTTGTTATTTTATTTTCTTCCCCGAATCGTCAGATAAATATTCGCTTCTATATTTATTCTACACAAAATTTAAAAATAGGCACCACGCATAAGACAAAATAAGTAGAAATTTACCTGTCCCAGTCAATTATCTCTTGCTTTATTTTATAATTTACAATGTAATTTGCATAATTAAAGTAAGCTGTAACGTATTCTAATACTAACATAACATCTAACCTAACCTTGCTATAAATTTAATGAATTTCTGTTCCAAGGACCTGGCAAAGATCAAAATCCGATGTGGAGGAGCGGATGGGCCGAGGGACATTACTGTCGCGTCAGCCTATCTGCCAGGGGAGAGCACAGACCCTCCTCCACCCAATGTCGCAGCTGATGGTGGGTACCAGAATAGGTGGATGGCAGACCATCATCGGAATGGATGCTAACGCGCACTATGAGTTGTGGGGTAGCTCGGACACAAACTCTAGAGGTGAGGCACTGTTACAATGCTTTATGAAATTTAATTTAGACATATTGAATACAGGTAATAAACCGCCCCTCGTCACAACACGGCGTGAGGAAGTTTTAGATCTAACAGTCTCCACCTAGTTTCTGGGTAACTTTGTTAAGAACTGGGCTCTGTCTCGGGAAATGAGTAGTTCAGACCATAGATACATGCGTTTTCAAATCGCCAAAGTCGAAAGACAAACCTTATGGTACCGGAACCCCCGCAAGGCGGACTGAGAAGCCTACAGGGCAGACCTAGCAGTGAAACTGCGGCGGATTAAGAGTACCATAGACAATTCAATAGACCTCGAGATTGCGGCAGCCCAGGTGCGAGACGCAATCACGTAGCCTATAACGCCAACTGCCCCCTGAAAATGAGGGCGTCCACTAGGAATGTCCCGGGGTGGAACGAGGACCTCAGGCAAAGGAGGATGCAGTTTCGTAAGCTGTTTAACGCAGCCAAAAGGTCGGGAGCATGGAATGAATATAGACAGGCCCTAATGACCTATAACAAAAGACTGAGGGACGCCAAGAAGGAGTCGTGGAGGAGGCACTGTGAGGAGGTGGAGAACACGTCCGAGAGTGCTCGACTACACAAGATCCTGTCCAAGGGCACTCAGACCAACATAGGCTTCCTTAGAACATCCACGGTAGGCTTTACAAGCTCGGGGAGGAAACTATGGGAATTTTACTCCAGAAGCACTCCCCTGGCTGTAACATAATAAACCAATCACCTCTGGACTGGGAACACCCAGAAATAGAGGCGCCTTATAGGGGGGCATCTAGAGTAGACTGGACAGTCACTAAAGAGGTGGTTACTTGGAGCAAAATGAGATGGGCTATTAACAGCTTTAAGCCATACAAATCCCCGGGATTTGATGGAATAATGCCCATCATGCTCCAACAGGGGATAGATATACTGGCTGCTTTTTACATATTATCATGTTTTGTGTAAGGTTATTAAATAAAAGTCATAATTGCCAGATATAGATTTATATTTCTCCCACAGAAATGATTTAAGATTATTATTAGACAATATAGTAGGTATAATTACAAATGTTCCCAAAAATACATACCTTAACACATTTTCATTCTTATTATTTATAACATTGTTATGTATAGTACAGTTTGTAGGTTGTATCACTTAATTTAACAATAATTATCCTTAAATGAAATAATTTAAACGATGTGGATCTTCGTTTCTGATTTTAATCTATTCTACCTGCAACAAAAATACGTATTAGTGAAAATGAAGCTAAAAGCATGTTAATAAACAATATTTTTCATGTATTACTTGTATTTACAATAGCATAGCCAAAAGTACAAAATATAACTGTTTATCCAGCTAACAAAAGTCGGGACGCAGCAAGCGCGTTATGGTAGCGAATGTAGCGAATTTTCGCAAAAATATTTTTATAATGGCCAATATGTCTTCTTTTTAAAAGAAGGATTTGGTGGGCTGTATAATCTATATAGTAGTAACAATGCATCATATTACATTAAAATAGCTTTATTGTTTCAAAAAGTACAAACATTTTCCGAAAATAAACTTTAAAAGTTCCAGAAAAAACTGGTCCGATTTTCCTGGCTAGCGACCCTCTCTAAGCTATTTACACACCTACAAAGACATATTTATTCGCAAACAGTTTATTTAGTGCCAAAATTGTAAAAAAAATACCATTTTTTTATACAGAAATTGCCTTCAGTAATGTTACACCAAATTATATTGTTCACAAAAAATCTACAAGTGTTTTTACAATAAGTTACTAAACATTTATTATTAATTACCAACATATCACAAAAATTTTACAAAAAATGATTTCTGCGGAAACACTAAAAACAGTTCTGCGAAAACTTTTCAAACTCAGCTGCTATTTAAGAGTACCTGTATACGGCAGCACGATTTTTTCGACGGGTAATACAAACAAAAAGCTCTCTGAATGCGTCATTTCCATGGGGCTCCGCTATCTAATAGTAAAAACACAGTATCACATTTTGTCATTTGTGTTTGTGATATGTGCCAAAAACGCGAAAAGTTGCAAAACATTTGAAATAACAAAACAATTGAAATAACAAAACAATTGAAATAACTGAAAACCGATAACAATCTTTTTTCCTTACAAACATGCATTATAATTCGATGAAAAATACGAAAATACAATAATATAAGGGGTTTCTATTAAAAAAAGAAATTGTGTTTCACTAACAACTTATGGGCCAGCCTGTGATTGTCAGAATAGGTTTATAAGATACAGCTCGAGACACCCTATAATCAATGTATATCATTTTCTCATATCTTGTATAATAACGGATATATTGAGCTTTACCCTGCCTCGCCCTGTATATGTGTGAACAGACAAAAACTGAAACTCACCCCGTATATGGGTTTTAAGAGTTCTATTTCGCGCTCATTTAAAGAAATCTTTTTAAAATTCATAAGTCGCGGTCTTCTCATTAACGATTTTTTTTCTATGAAAATTTGGTAAAATATAGACTATTAAACCATAAAATCTATAGCTGAAACTACTGCCAAAGCATCAGAAAGCGGGTCTATTTGAAATGGATTTTCCGAAAATATTTTAGTAAAATGAAGGTGTAACACTGTGATTTCTATCAGTTATTACACAGGTTACATTAAATAAAATATTTATTAGATTGAAATAGAAACAAATTAAAAGGCAAAACTTAAATGAACAATTGTAAAAAGGTAATGTCACATATCACTCTCTGCTATCTGACTACTTGTCATGCGTCTTTAACACCTGACACGTGTACGCTGTTGAACGGCGGCAGACAGGGCTAGGGCTGACCAAAGCGACATGCTACAGTCTCCCCCTCTGCTTTCGAAGTCGGCTCGACGAGGAAGCAGGACTTATTTCTGGGATGGTCGGCTGACGTCCTTGCGTGGTCTTCCTCTGCGACGGATGGGCCTCATAGGAGCTGCCTCTTCTGCACTACCAGATGACTCTCCTTTAAAAGGGGTCAGTTGCGACGCATGGTATTTTCCAAGGGGAGTTTCCAAGGAATCCCTGGGTGACACCTCGAAGGTTGTGTCCGAGATGATCTTACGAATTTGGTAAGGACCATCTCTCTTGGGATAGAACTTGGAGGTCAGGCCTTGGCCGGCATGACTTCTTAAATGTGTCATGACCCAAACCTTATCGCCAATTTGATACATGGGATCCGGGCCACGATGAACATCTGCATATGTCTTTCGTCGATCTTGTTCCTTCTCATGAACGGATCGAGCTTCAACTAGGACACTCGCCATTTTATCTAAATAGGGTGTGATCTGGGGAACGAAGTTTTCGTCCTGTAGGACCTTACGAAGGTCGTTATGGACTTCGTCTGGAGATCGTAATTCTCTGGCAAAAGAGAGGTATGCCGGTGAGTACCCCGTGGATTGTGACTTCATGGAGTTCAATACGAATCTTACTGTGGGTAATTTCCCAGGCCAAACATGGTGACTTTCGTTTCCTATGAGGATAGACAAATACGTCTTGAGATCACGATTCTTCCGCTCCACCATATTAGCTTCGGGGTGATAAATTGGCGTCAAGCTCTGCTTAATACCTAGACAATGGCAAAGCTTTTGCATAACGGCAGATATAAACTGGACTCCGTTGTCAGAAATAATTCTGCGAGCCACACCATACCTAAGGAATACTTCATTGGCCAACACTTTTGCACATTCTTCAGCACTTGCTTTTTGTAGAGGGAACAGCTCTACCCACTTGGTAGCCGTATCTTCAACGATATATATCCACTGATATCCCTCCTCGGATATAGGCAGTGGACCAAACAAATCAACTGAAATTACTTCAAACCTTTGGTTGTAAGCAGGGGTTTGAACTAAGCCAGCGGGCTTCTGGTTAGAGGCTTTATACCTCTGACATTCTAGGCACTTGCTTATGTAATCGGTGATATATCTGCGCATTCCAGTAAAATAGTACAGTCTGGAAATGCGCTGGATCGTTCTTTCTACTCCTACATGAGCAGCTGTTGGAGCATCATGGTGCTCTTTTAATACTTTGTCTCTTTCATGACAAGGGACAACAAGCTGGGCTTCTTCCTGATCGTCTTGATCAGAGTACCTATATAACACACCACTGGACAGTAAATAGCCTCTTGAGGTCCATTTTGAATATTCTGTATTACCAGTGTCCTCGAAACTCTGGAAGATCTTGCGTAGGTCTGGATCTTTCAATTGCTCTGCACGCACCTCCACTGGGGATCTGGTAGGCATATCGACAGTAACGAGGCATATCTCACACTGCTCTCGATCTGTGTGTCCACATGGTGGACGACTTAGCATATCAGCCACTACATTTTCTCGGCCACAGGCATATCGTATCTGAAGGTTATAGCCTTGGATCAGCAGTGCCCAACGGGCCAATCTTCCACTGGGCGACTTGAGCGAGAGCAGCCATTTCAATGGTTGATGATCCGTGATCACGATAACAGAAGTGTTATCCAGGTAACCTTGAAACTTGCTAAGTGACCATATCACAGCCAAGGCTTCGCGCTCCGTCGTACTATAGTTGCGTTCGCTGGCTGTGAGTAGTCTGCTGGCATATTCCACAACATGTTCGTCAGGGCCTTCACCTTGCAAAAGTACAGATCCTAGAGCATAGGCTGAGGCATCTGTTCGCAGCTTGTAGGGTTTTGAAGGGTCACTCTGTCGAAGAATTGGTGGGGATAGAAGAGCAGACTTAAGCGACTCAAAAGCACGTTGTTGGTCACTTCCCCAGGTCCAGGTAGCCTGTTTCTTTAGAAGATTCGTTAAAGGGCGAGCCATCTCAGAAAACTTGTCCACGAAACGTCGGTACCAGGAGCATGTTTGTAAGAACGATTGCAGCTGCTTCAGGTTCTGAGGCGGCGGAATCATTGCAATAGCCGTAGTCTTATCTTGATCGACGTGGATGCCAACACTGGTGATGACGTGACCCAGGTATCGGATAGCTGCACTCGCGAACACGCACTTGTCACGATTCGCCCGCAATTTAAACATTCGCAGACGATCGAAAACTGCCTGCAAATCCTTTATGTGTCCCTCGAATGTGTCTGACAAAATAATCAGATCATCTAGATACGCGAGTAGCGTTACTTCAGGCAGTCCACTTCGAAATCTGTCAATAAGCCTTTGAAAAGTGGCTGGTCCATTACGAACTCCAAAAGGGAGAACCGTGAAGCGAAAAGTACCGAAGGGTGTCACAAACGCAGTTTTGTCCCGATCTTCCACCTTCACTTTCACTTGATAGTAACCGGCGCGTAAGTCCATAGCACTCATGTAAATTGTTCTTCTGGTACTATGCAGCAAGTCGTCCATACGCGGAAGCGGATATGAGTCGGCCTTAGTGACAGAGTTTAAACCACGATAGTCCACGCACATGCGCACGCCACCATCTTTCTTTGACACAAGTACCACTGGAGCTGACCACGGGGATTCACATTCCTCAATGGCGCCGGTCTCTAGAAGTTTATCCAGTTCTTCCTTCAAACACTGTTTCTTGCCTGGAGTCATTCGATAGGGTGGTACTGAAATGGGTGCATGGGAACCAGTATCGATGTGATGTTCTGCGTAGGGTGTGGGCTCTCCCCCTAAAGCAAAGCAGTCCTGATTTGCTCCAAGCACCAAACTCAACCTTTCACGTTGGTCATCATCCAGCATGGTTCCTTCTTCCTGTCGAAGTAAGTTTAAGGAAAGGATTTCAGCATACTGTGACGTCACTTTTTCTTCAAATAATATGTCGAACTTTCTCATGGGATCATCAGCGAAATACCACCTCCTAGTTCCAAAGTCAAGTGAAATTTCCGATTTGTTTAGAAAATCAATACCTAGTAGGGTTAGCGGAGCACCTGGTATACCTAGGAATGTGATTGGTATCTGTCTTCCTTCTAGGTTTACACCTACATTGGTTAGGCGGGTATTTGTTAACTTTTCTGACCCATCAGCAAGTTTAATCCTCGTTTTGTAACATGAAAACGAGCATCCCTTATTTTGTAACAATTTCATTAGGGACTCGCTCGCCACACTCAATTTAGCGGCTGTATCAATGATAGCCGTTCCACTAGCTCCAAGTATGCCAAGTCGAAGCATCGGTCTTGGTTGTGGAGATACTATTGGATGATCTATAGCACAGAAGTCCGCACTTGCAGACGCAACTGAACATTTTGGGCAATTTGATTTAATGTAGCCGACTGCACCACACCCATAACATTTCAAAGTTGAAATCGCTGATGTGTGGGGCTCTGGAAGAGGACGAGTCGCCGCTGTGGTTGCCGTACTCGAGGGGCTCGAAGACTTCAATTTTCTTTTTCGACATTCATCAGTCGAGTGACCAAAATACTTGCAAAACGAACACCTGGGGCGTTTGAGTTCATTGGAGATATTTTCTGATAAGGAAGGCTTCTTCTCTGATGTCTCTGTAAAAGCGTCATCTACTAGCCTACATTGTTTCAAAAGATCAGTAAAGTCTCTAACTTTATCACGCGCGACTTTTTCTCTGATCCGTCCATGCAACAGTCCATAAACCATGTCGATTTGGACATCCTCACTTAATGTCTTTGGCGGCAAACACGCGAGAATTGAGCGCGCTTTGCATATGAACACATCACACGGTGTTTTAGAGTCCTGTTCTGACGCAAAAAGCTCGCGGTATACTTTGTACGCAGGTTTCTCAGGTCCAAAGGTCAACCTTAATAAACTTAAAGCATCGTGCCACGTTTCAACCCCCTCTTTCACACCATACCACCACGTCGCGGCGAAGTCGTCGAGGAGCATTGATAGTCCACGAAGTGCATTCTCTCCGGTCACGTTTGAACACTCTTTAAAAGTCTCAATAGCATCGATGAACGCGTTAACATCACTGTCCTTTGATCCATTAAATCGCGACGAACACGTTGCAAAGCTACCGTGATTTACACTAGAAATCCCTATTTTACTTAAAAGTTCTTGGAATTGTTCAGACGATAACGTGACTGTCATCTTGGAATCAATACGGTCCGATTCAGCACTAACTTGAAATTTGTCCAAACTATCAGTAGAAAGCGGTTTATTAGTCTTTGTATCGTTCTGAAAACTCGTATCAGGTTCAGCACTAGTACTTCTCAGATTATATTGATTTTTAATCTGATGCATAAAGAAAATATAATCAGTCCGTTACAGGAAGTAAAATAAATAACAACGTACTTACGTTTGGTTTTGTTTACTTTTACCTCAGTGACAAACGTATGTGGGTTAGCTTCACGTATCTTTAGAAGCGCCTTGATGGTGTTGTCCACCACCGGCAATCGGCAATACAGGTGATGCAGGACACGCAGGTCGCTGCTGGAGGTAACGTAGAAAACGTTCAGGCGCTGCTGGAATCAACGACAACGGACTTCTTGATGCTTGTGTTGTGGGCACACACGATCACATTAATCATTTATTAATTCACAATTCACCTATAGCTTATCAATTAACACACTTTAATCAGTCTCATGTATTTACAAAGTTCCAGTTTTTAACTTGAATGCTATCATAAAACACGTTCCGATTGTATTAGGGGTTTGTTTACAATGTTTTAATGTTCTGCGCACTCGAGATGCATTAAAAACGACACCAACTCACTTTTCACGAAAATATGCCTGAAACTGTCTCTATTTATAATTGTTCGAACCACCTTGGGCGCCACTTATGTAACACTGTGATTTCTATCAGTTATTACACAGGTTACATTAAATAAAATATTTATTAGATTGAAATAGAAACAAATTAAAAGGCAAAACTTAAATGAACAATTGTAAAAAGGTAATGTCACATATCACTCTCTGCTATCTGACTACTTGTCATGCGTCTTTAACACCTGACACGTGTACGCTGTTGAACGGCGGCAGACAGGGCTAGGGCTGACCAAAGCGACATGCTACAAAGGACAATAATGGTTGAAGCTGAAACTTGAGGCTTTGTAAAACACACTTATTAGGATATTTCTTCTACATAGTCCGTATTTGTTTTAGATTCGCTGTCTGAAAATTGCAAATTCTGATGTTTCAAATCGCAACTTTGGCGTTTTAAGAAGAAAACTATAAAATTATTAAAATATTTTTTCTGCTACTTCTTGACCTTTTTGCATCAAGAAAACTAGACCGTTGTGTGTAATATTCAATTAGTTTTGTTAATCACACAAAATAGTTTGCTCTTGTGCTTTGCTCTGATCACCAGTGGCACCTAATTTGTGTTTTCTTTAAATGCCTATAACTTTTCTTCTTTTATCTTAGAATCTAAATTTCGATATGTAGGGCAAGTTTGATTAGAAACGCATGTGCCAAAATTGCTTGTCATAGCTCTGTTATTTTAGGAAATACAATTTTCCGAAAAAAAAACCCCTAATTTTTCACGGAATAATTGGTGCGATTTTCCTGGCTAACGAACTTATCCAAGCCATTGCCAAAAGGAAGGTACGTACTAAATTTCATCAAAATCCGCAGATTCTTTTTTGAGTTATCTGTACGACATATATATATATATATATATATATATATATATATATATATATATATATATATATATATATATATATATATATAATATATATATATATATATATATATATATATATATATATATATATATATATATATATATATATATATATATATATATATATATATATGTATGTATCCAACCGATAACTTAAAAAGTAATTAACCAATTTGGATGAAACTCTGCAAGTACCTTACTTTTATTAATAGCTTGGATGAGTTCGTTACCCAGGAAAATGGTTTTCCGAGAAAATTTTGAGTTTTCTTTCGAAAAAATTTTTGTGTCTTGAGCTGCATCTTATAAAATTATTTTGACAATCGCAGGATCGCCCATAAGTCGTTGGTGATCCCTACATTTTTTTTCCAAAAACCCTTATTTTATTACATTTTTGCATTTTTTATCGAAATATATTTGTAAGAAAAAAAATCGAGACGCAGTAAGTGCGTTTTGGTAGCAAATTCTCATTAACTGCTTCAAATTTCAATAACTCAATTTGCTAATAGCCTGAGATTTGTTGGCTATGAAACCAACATTTTAAGTTTATTTTCGGAAAATTTTTGTACCCTTTTAAACAATAAGTTATTTTGATAAAATATGGTACATTGTTTCTACTATATAGGTTATACCGGTAACCAAATTGATGGCAGCTTGCATTAAAGAGACATATTTGCTATTAAAAACATTTTTATAAAAATTCACTTCCATAACGCACTTGCTGCGTCCAGACTTTTTATTATATAACTAACAATTTTTTGATGAAAACAATTATTTCATATGAAAATTCTCTACCATAACGCACTTGCTGCATCGAGACTATGCAACTGATAAAATATGTACTATAGTTTCCAGGTGAGATTTACAAAAAAGGTATACTTTTTTCTTTAATGTCGGTCTATTAACGCGACCATGGCCAATCACCCACACCAGGGACCAGTTTCATTTCACTACCCTGAAAATTTTGCCCAACCCCCGTCTCTTTGTAAATAGGATAGGGATCTCTAAGGTTCCCAACATTGCATGGTACACGGGACCGATGGCTTTACGTCCCCTCCGAAGGGCGTAACGTGCAGACATTCAACTTGCTCAGATACAATGCCAGAACCTCGGTTGATGTTAATGTTACAGTTTGTACTGAAAAAGTGAAAGGAGAACCCTAGGATCGAACCCAGTACCCTTCGGTTCAGAGGCACACGTTCTCACCTCTGAACCACCGATGCTCTCTTGGATAAGTTCGTTGTCCAGATGAATAATCGGAGCAGTTTTTCCGGAAATGTTTTATGCTCTTTTGAGAAAACTTTTGTATCTCTGCAAATAATAAAGTTACTGTGATGAAATTTTGTACTCTTGTGTGTTAACTCAATCAATATTTACTCTAAAGAAAAATAAATATCGTGACTAATCTTGACTCAACAACTTTACCTATTATTTTATGACCACCCGTAGTAAATAAAGCTATTATTTTGCTAAATAAAACAACTTTCTGAGCGTAAAATCAGATCGAAACTAAGCTGGATAAAAATAAGGCAAATCCATTTTTTTGCAAATATTGTTATGAAATGAGGTAACAGTTTAAACATTGTTGCTTTATGTTTTTTAACGTCGATCTATTTCCGCGACTATCGCCGATTACCGACACCAGGGAGCAGTCGTTAGCAGAGTTATCCTGGAAATTTTCCCGAACCCGTACCTTTTTGTAAGGAGGGTAGGGATCTTTAATGTGCCCAACATGGCATGACACGGGACCAACGGCTCTACGCTCCCTCCGAAGAGCGGAACGAAATTGAATCAAAACAGCTTTATTATTTTCGGAGATATAAATTATCTTGGCGAAAAACTGTTTATTTTGTGAAAAGCTGGTTCGATCCGGCTGGCCAAAGAATCGGCCCAAGAGATTTAATCAAAATCGGTTAATTAAGAAAATAATTTATTGCTAGAATACAAAAATAAATGTTAACTGACGTTAAATATGGGTTCTAGAAGCTCTAGTTAATAATATCCAATAATAATTTAATAATGAAATTTTAGCGAATCTACCATCGTGATTTTAGCTCATTAGCTTTTAGATATTATTGTTTTGTAATAATTGAAACATATAAATAAAATCTCTGGCTGCAGCAAGTGCGTTATGGTAGCGAATTTTCTTTAAAATATTTTTAATAGCAAATGTCTTTCTTTGATGAAAGCAGGCATCAAACTTGGTTGCCTATATAGTAGAAACAATGTACCATATTTTATCGAAATAAATTTATTGTTTGAAAACATATAAACATTTTTCAAAAGTTTAGATGCAGCAAATGTGTTATGGAAGTGAATTTCCATAAAAATGTTTTTAATAGCAAATGCGAGCAGGCATCAATCTAATTACCGGTATAGCCTATGTAGTAGAAACAATGTACTATATTTTATCAAAACTACTTATGGTTTGAAAATATACAAAAATTTTCTGAAAATAAACTTAAATGTTGGTTTTCTAACCAACAAAGCTTACGCTAATAGCAAATTTAGTTATTGAAATTTGAAGGATTTAATGAAAATTCGGTAAATTTGCAGATTAGCTCCCGAACGCTTTTCAACAAATTGTTTTCAGAAACATTACTAGGACCCCACCTGGATGCACAAACCCAAGAAAAATTTATTGTTCACACCCCCAAGGAAGTTATGGGACTGGGAGTGAATAGGGGTGCTGTGCGGGGCAGGCAGGGTTTAAGGGGGATATGGCTTCAAGATGTGAAAAAGACAGCTTTCAAGCTCGCTTTAATCCAATTTTCAGCTCATATTTCCTTTCTACTACCTACCCCGCACCCATACTCACTCCTGGTCCCGTAACTTCCTTGGGGGGTGTGAACAAGAAATTTTTCTTGGGGTTTGTGGATTCAGGGGGGGCCGTAGGCAGGTTTCTGAAAACAGTTTTTTGAAAAGCGTTCGGGAGCTAAACTGCAAATTTACCGAAAATTCGTGGCCAAAACGCACTTACTGCGTCCAGTTTTTTTTCTTACAAACGCATCATATTTCGATAAAAAATGCAAAAATGCATTAACGAATTTGTTCTACAAAAATTAGCTAAAAAATATACACCCCTACTCACTCCTGGTCCCGTAACTTCCTTAGGGAGTGTGCACACGAAATTTTTCTTGGGGTTTGTGGATCCAGGGGGGGCCCTAGGCAGGTTTCTGAAAACAGTGTTTTGAAAAGCGTTTGGGAGCTAAACTGCAAATTTACCGAAAATACGCTACCAAAACGCACGTACTGCGTCTAGATCTTTTTCTTACAAACGCATCATATTTCGATAAAAAATTAAAAAATGCATTAACGAATTTGTTCTACGAAAATTAGCTAAAAAAATTATACACCCCTACTCACTCCTGGTCCCGTAACTTCTTTGGGGAGTGTAAAAAAGAATTTTTTTGGGGGAATAGGGGTGCTGTATAGGGTAGGCAGGGTGTAAGGGGGATATGGCTTCAAGATGTGAAAAAGACAACTTTCAAGCCCGTTTTATTCGCATTTTCTGCTCATATTTCCTTTTTACTACCTACCCCGCCCAGTACCCCTATTCACTCCTGGTACCGTAACTTCCTTGGGGGTGTGAACAAGAAATTTTTCTTGGGTTTTGTGGATCCAGGGGGAGCCTAGGCAGGTTTCTGAAAACAGTTTTTTGAAAAGCGTTCGGGAGCTAATATGGAAATTTACCAAAAATTCGCTACCAAAACGTACTTACTGAGTCCAGATTTTTTTCTTATAAACGCATCATATTTCGATAAAAAATACAAAAATGCATTAACATATTTGTTCAACGAAAATGAGCTAAAAAAATTATAGACCGTTAAACCATAAACTTCACTAAACCTACAAATAAATATCCAAAAAGGCATCAACTTAACTAACCTGACAGCCAAAAAATCAGAGAAAGGGTCTATTTGAAATGAATATTCTGTAAATATTTTTAGTAAAATGAAGGGCAATGACAGTTGAATCTGAAATTTAAGCATTTGCAGAACACTCTTTTTGCAACAATTTTTTTTCACAATCGGTATTTGTTTCACATTATTTGCCTAAACATTGCGTATTTTGACGTTTAAAATTGCGAGCGACGTTTTGAGGAAAACTCCAAAATCTGTTTCTTTAACTGCCCATAACTTCCTTGTCTTTAAAGATAGGGACCCAAATTTTGGTACAGAGTTCACTCTTTATAATACAAACACGCGTACCAAATTGCCCTTACTTTGCTATTTATGGAGATATGAATTTTTTAGAAAGAAAAGCCACTTGCAAAAGGAAGGTACTCACCAAATTTGATTAGGATCGGTCCATTATTTTTTGAGTTATCATTCAGATATATATATATATATATATATATATATATATATATATATATATATATATATATATATATATATATATATATATATCAAAACAACAGTCTATACATTGGCTAACACAGATCTCATTAGCGAATTAAAAAAAATCGCTAATAACAGAAATAGGCAAGAAAAATATTGTTAAATCGGAAAACTTTTTCAGTTTTTAACAAGCATTAACTTTCAGCACGTTAACAAACATAATTCTTACGGGGTGCACCTGATAGAGTATCAGGAAGATTTTAAACACAGACTCTCAAAGGGAAAAAGAGATAATTAAAGTTGTCAGGGAATTTGCAGCGGTCACGAATAAGTGAAGGGTAACTTCAAACCCTAACTTGTTCAGTTTGTTGACCACTTGGCAGGTTTCCGGTTACTTTGATCGCTAAACTGATAAATTAGCGCCTCTAATTCTCTTTAACTAAATAAATTGATTCGCCAAATAGTCTTCCGGCTTTGGTATATAGGGTGATTTATCGAAACCGTCTATTAAAAGTATTAGGAGTTCTGTTCATAATATTTTTCTGAAAATCAGAGCATGCCGGTAACGACACATGATCTATTCAATGAAAATATTTTCAAGATGGCGATACTTCCGGAAATACCGGAAGTAGATATCAAACTTCTTCTTTGAAATACAACGATAAAACTTTTTTTTTCATTTTTGAATTACCAACGTCATTTTCGATGGACTTTCAGTAGTATTCCCTATACCTAAGTTAAGCAGTTTTTCGCTTTTTTCGACTTTTTGGATTTACTTCATGATACCTAAAATTATGTACCGCCACAATTTTTAAAGCAAAAGCGCTAAAGTTATGGTTATAAATAGAAAAAATGTTATTGTTTATAGTGCCTATTTTATAATTGGCACATTATCTATAGGGTGTCCAAAATTCTCTTAGTGCAACCTCAGACCATTAACACTCGATTTTAGTGAATTTTCTTAAAAAAAAATCACTAATGAGATCGCGTCTTCTAAATTTTGAAAAAATTTCTCCAAATAAGCCCGAACTAGAACCCCTGGAATCCAAATCCGAGGTCAGTTTCACACTATATATATATATATATATATATATATATATATATATATATATATATATATATATATATATATATATATATATAGATATATATATATATATACTCGGTGGTCCATTTCGCTGGAAACGCTCATTTTTGCCCATTAATATCAGTTTTATGAAAATGTGTGTTGAACAAAATTTGTTGACACCAAATCACAGCACAGCTTGAAAATATTTTCCACTGTACAGAGTGATCACCACCGTTTTTACACAAAAAAACTGAATAACGCGAAAATTGGACAAGTTAAACCCATCATATGCTATATCAATTTGTAGCATTTGTTGAGACGAGTTTGATAAATTAAAAATATACCGGGCGTTCCATTTAAAAAAATGCATGTTCAGTCTGCCACGGGAAAAGTGATCACCCTGTACAGTGGAAAATATTTTCAGGGTGTGCTGTGATTTGGTGTCAACAAATTTTGTTCAACACACATTTTCATAAAACTGATATTAATGGGCAAAAATGAGCGTTTCCAGCGAAATGGACCACCCAGTATATATATATATATATATATATATATATATATATATACTGTGAAACACACTTATGGAATAAAATCATTATTCAGCAAAAAATAGTTTTTGTGGAAAACGCTGAGACACGAGAAGTTTAATTTGTCGAACAATATCTTATAATCATAGTTAAAAAAGTTAAACTCCCGCCATTTTAGCCCCACCACTTTATCCATTTAAAAAAAATAGCAACCCTACATTTTTTTATCACAATTCGATGGATCACATTTTTTTTAATGTGGAAATACTCCATATGTATGGTCTAATATTACAGTTTTCAATACAGGGTGAAAATTTTTAATACTGCAATCTTAAAACAAAACAGTTTACACTGAAATTCAAATTTCGAAAATAAACTTAATAAAAACGTCCCTTTCTTATAATAAATGTTCAAAATGTTCTCCATTCACTTGCACACAACGAAATAATCTGCTCTGGAATTCTTCACTGACTCTTATCTTAAATTTCCTATCTTGTCTTTTATCTAAAACGTACTTGGTATCATTAATCGTTTCTTATTAACGACCAATTTTTGTAGTGTGAAAGGTGAAATTTAACAGTTCTGTTCTATTTTGTGGTGTATTGTGTTGAATGCACAGTCTCCCAATAAATTGGTCGTAATTTTGTTCCGATAATTTCAATTAATTTTTGGTCTAATAATGCGATACTTAACTGAAACTCTCCGAACAGAAATATTAATGATGATTGGGTATGGTGATATGTGTAGAACACAGGCACAAGTTGTTAACCTATTTAATGAAAAACATCCAGATTTGCCCCCACTAACCCAGGAACTGTGTCTAAGATACATTCACAGTTTCGAGATTATGAACACATTAAACCACTGCCTAAGAGACCCAAGTTTGTGGAAGATGAAGTCAATATTTTATTGGCTTTTCAAGAAGAACCAACAACTTCTGCCCGTCAAGTTGCACGCGAAAATGATGTTAGTCAACCAACAGTTTTAGGGTGTCACAAAAACGAAAAAATGCATCCCTATAAACTAAAACACGTTCAAGAGTTGATTGACGGTGATTCTGATAGAAGACTGCAATTTTGTGAACAACTGCTGGACATGTTACATAGAAATGTTATTTATTCTGCTGACGTTCTGTTTTCCAATGAAGCAACATTTCTTTTGAATGGCGATGTAAACAGGCAAAATTGCAGATACTGGGTTGCCGAAAACCCCCACTGGATGCGACAAACACACACTCAGCGTCCTCAGAAGTTGAACGTTTGGGCTGGTATCATTGGTGGTCACGTAGTGGGACCTGTTTTTATAGAAAATCTAAACGGTCCAAGATATTTAGAAATGCTAAGAGAACAGGTTGTCCCAATATTAGCAGAATTGTATCCAAATATAATGGAACCTAATATTCCCAATAAAAGGATATGGTTTCAACAAGACGGTACACCGCCCTACTTTGTTTTTCAAGTACGGGAGTATTTACACGAAATCTTTCCACAAAGATGGATTGGACGAAGAGATTTCGTAGAATGGCCCGCTGCATCACCATATCTTACACCTCTTGACTTCTGTATGGTAATACCTTAAAAACTTTGTGTATAAAACGCATCCTGCTGATTTAGATGATTTGAAAATGAAAATAACAACAGAAATTAGGAACGTAACGCCTGACGTGTTGAACAGAGTTAGGGAAGAATCCCAGAGCAGATTATTTCGTTGTCTGCAAGTGAATGGAGAACATTTTGAACATTTATTATAAGAAAGGGACGTTTTTATTAAGTTTATTTTCGAAATTTGAATGTCAGGCAAACTGTTTAGTTATAATATTCCGATATTCCACCCCGTATTGAAAACTGTAGTATTAGACCATACATATGGGGTATTTCCGCATTCAGAAAAATGTGATCCATCGAATTGTAATGAAAAAATGTAGGGTTGCTATTAAAAAAAATATGGATAAAGTGGCGGGGGTAAAATGGTAGAAGTTTATTTTTTTAACTATGATTATAAGATAATGTTCTACAAATTAAACTTCACGTGTCTCAGCGTTTTCCAAAAAAATATTTTTTGCTGAATAATGAATTCTATTCCATAAGTGTTTCACACTATATATATGTCACACCGATAACTAAAAAAATAATGCGCCAATTTCGATAAAATTTGGCGAGTATCTTCTTTTCGCAAGTCGCTTGGATAAGTTCGTGATCCCGGAAAATCGGACTGGTTTTTCCCGGAAAATTCTGTGTTTCCGTTCGGAAAATTTCAATTCCTCCGGAAATAACAAAGCTATGGCAACCAAATTTGGTACGCGGGTTTATATCATAAAAAGAACCACGTAACAAAATTTGGATCTCTACGTTAAAAGAAAAAAAGTTATAGGCATTATAGTTTTTCTTCTTAAAATGTTAAAATCGTGATTAGAAACGTTAAAATTGACATGTTTTAGATAAATAACCTGAAACTAATACGGCTGATGTAAAAAGAAATGTCGTTAGAAGTGTGTTCCATAAAGTCTCAAGTTTCAGCCTCAGCCGTCATTGTCCTTCATTTTACTTAAATATTTGCAAAAAATGAATTTCAAATAGACCCTTTCTCTGGTGATTTGGCAGTAGTCTCAATTATAGGGTTACAATACATAAAGAAAAAACGTTGTATCCCCTTTTAAGCACATTGCGCGCACAGAGCAGTGTGAGATTTGGCATAGTTAAGGTTCATATAAAGAAGGAGAGCAAAACGATAAAATGTATGTGTAATCTGTGTTACAAATAAATTAAACAATGCTTTTTTCTAATTAGACGGTAGGATTTCCAGTGCCAGGTTTGAGCTGACGGTTAATGTATTAATATGTCAATGGAAAGCACATATTACTCTATGATAGAACAGATGTATATAGATTCGTTCATACGTTCATACGTTCATATTGAATATTAAACTTCAGTCTCACGAATAATGAATAATATTGACTAAAAAAATGTACGCTACTGAGTTTTTTTTTAGATTTTAATTTTTTTCAGATTTAAGCACCGAAAATTACAACTTTTTTGCCTCTTAACATCTTTTCGTATATTATTTCCTTGTCGAGGAAAAAAAAAAACGATTTCATTGCATGTCGAAAATTTGTTAAAATAAAATCAAGTTAATTGTGATCGTTCAGAATATTTATTTCTAAGCCATTTTTAAAAATCTAACAAATGAAAAGTAATAACTATTTACAAAAAATGTTGGAAATGACTACCTCGCGCTTCTAAGCAGGCTTGTGCTCAATTTCTCATCCAGCGACGAACCCTTTTGAAAATTCCATTAGTGTTACGTATGGTTTCACATCCGTCAACCATTCTATTCCTTAGTTGTTCTTCTGTCTCGATTGGTGTAACATAAACTAATGCTTTTAGGTGCCCCCACAAATTAAAATCTAGGCTGTTTAATTTAGGCGATCTAGGTTGCCAGAATTGTGGTCCTCCACGACCTATCCAAAAATTAAAATTAAAAAAAACTCAGTAGCGTACATTTTTTTAGTCAATATTATTTGTAAGACTGCCCCTCGAGACGCCACTGAAACTTATAATTATCTTTTAGTTAGTGCCAACTTAGCGTCTTATTACAATGAATAACCTTGCCAGATTTCAACAAAATGGGCAAAAGGATCATTAAGATAGTAATATATATATATATATATATATATATATATATATATATATATATATATATATATATATATATATATATATATATATATATAGCTATTCTTTCGGAAAATTTGTATACCTCTGGAAATAAGCTATGGCAACAAAATTTTGAACGCGACTTTATATTATAGAACGTGAGTTACATACGAAAATTAAGTATCATATTCAGTATATCTGTATTTTAATGATATGATTTTTTTTTAGCAAATTTTCGTGTAAAAATATTATGTAAAATTATTTTTGTATTTTTGGAAGAATTTCGTCAAGTGTTGGTAGTAATAAATAGTTATTGTAAAAAAATTCACATTTTCGTGGAAAATAATTGTTTATCAAAATAAATAAAAAACATAATTTTCATGTAACATTACTTAAACCAATTTTTTTAAGGCAAATGGCAATTTTCGTTAAAGAAATTGTTTGCAAATTTTCATGCAAGCTTTTTTTATAGTTTTTTTTAAAAAGCTTTTTGTCCATAATTATATTTTAGCAGGCATGTATAGCTTGAAGAGGCTCAGGAAACTCGGACCGGTTTTTTCGGGAACATTTTAAGTTTATTTTCGGATAATTACTTTACTTTTTCAAACACTAAAGCTATTTTGATGAAATAAGGTACACTGTTTCTACTATATGTAGGTTATACCAAATTACATGCCTTTTATTAAAAAAAAAAACATTTTTATGAAAATTAACTACCATAACGGACTTGCTGCGTCCAGACTTTTATTTTCAAATACAATACGCTATTTCTATTAACATATTCTAAAGCAGAATTAAATTCCGCATCAAACTGTAATAGCATTTCCTATACCTATCTGTAATATTTGTCGAGTTATTAAGGTTTTTGAGAGAAAGCTATAAAAGATATTTAATAGCCAGCGATGAAAATGACAAGCATTCTTATTAAAAACTGTCAGCCATTTATGGTTGTGTTATCAGTGGCGTTTTTTGTTTGTTGTGTCAATCGAAATGGAAAATCAAGAGTATTGAAACACGGATATTTTGAACTTATTTCATATTCATGGAGAATGTCACAGAATTATTCAAAGAAGTTGCCGTGTGTTTAACGAGGGATATCCTAATTTGACTGTACTAACTAGATAAAAATTTAAATAAAGAGATAGTCCACAAAAACTCCCAAAAGTAACCTACTTCTTGTCAATCCGCCTGACAATTTGCTCCACAAATTGACCCTTTTTTTGTTTTTGTTTGTTTTTGGATACAGGAGGGCGAGATCCATCATGCAGACCTCAATCACGACACCGTAGTGCGTGTGGATATCGAGGTACTGTGAGACTCACACTCACTAAAACTCCCTCCCTAGGAGTACCAGACCTTAATCCATACCTCTGTCGGAAAGATTTCACACAATGACGTTTGGGTTTGAATGTTTCCATTCTGTTCTTGTCGCGGAGGCGTTAGCGGGGAAGTATAAGCTTTGGACGCTTATGCCCATGTGGAAGTTGCTCATCGTAGTCGGTGGCACTACGGAGAAGATCATTTGGGTGAGAAGCGGCTTTTGCGAACTGAGTTGTGGATAGTTGAGTTATAAACTCAAGTATCGAACGTATTTCCAGATCAAAGTGAATCTGACTGTTCCTGACAAACCATGGCGCCCCGGTAACCATTCTCAGAATTTTATTCTGGATGATTTGAAGGGTCTTGATGTGTGTGTCGGCCGCGGTGACCCATGCAGGGGATGAATAGGTCAACGCTGGCCAGATTATGGCTTTGTACATGAGCAGTTTATTGTTCATGGAAAATTTCGAATTTATATTAAGAAGTGGGAACAGCTTTGAGACGAACATCGAGGTTTTTCGTCGGGCATGTTGGACATGGGGGCGCCATGTTAAGCGTTTGTCGAGGAAAACCCCGAGGTATTTGGCGGAGTCTTGGCAGGGAATTAGACGGTTGCCTAATGACACGTGTCCGTGAGGTGCGTGTCTCCTCTTGGAAAATAGGACTGCTGAACATTTGTCGGGGTTTATGGCTAGACAAGATTTCCTATACCAGCCTTGCAGCTCGTCTACGGCGGTCTGTAGACGTTCGGTTATTATCCTCGGCTGAGTGGAGCTGCTGAGGATGGTAGTGTCGTCTGCGTACAGGGCGTATGTCACATTTAGGGGCGGTGTCGGAATGTCTGCGACAAATATATTGTACAGCAGAAAGGAGATAACAGAATCCTGCGGGAGACCAGCCGTGGCAGAGTAGGTTCTAGATCTGGTTTCCAGGTGTTTGACCTGTAACTTCCTCTGTTGCAGGTATGTCCTGATTGGCAGAATCAGAGGGAGAGGATAATTAAATGATAGCAGTTTGTTAAAGAGGCCCGCATGCTAGACCCTGTGGAATGCTTGAGCAATGTCGATAAATTTTGCACCAGTTGACTTGTTTTTATTAAATCCTTGGGTGATGTTTTCCACCACGCGAAGGACTTGGTCTGTGGTGGAGTGCTGGTGTCTGAAACCAAATTGCTCGTCAGGAAGGATATGGTTCTCAGATGTGAATGAGGCTAGCTTTTTCTGAATCAGTCTTTCGGCGATTTTGCCGATGACTGGAAGTAGGCTAATGGGCCTGTAGTTCTGAGGGAACAACCGATCTTTGCTGGGCTTTGGGATGTTGACAATGTCGGCAAGTTTCCACATGGAAGGAAAATGTTAAAATCTTAGCATAGCATTCATAACCGTAACTATGATTACCACGGCTTTGTGGGGTAGGTTTTTCAGGGCTACGTTGGAGATTCCATCGTATCCCGGAGCTTTCCTATTTTTTAATGATTTGATTATCTGGGGTGGCGGGAAGAGCACTCCTGACATAGAGGTGCGTTATTTCGACGTGCACAGATCAACGTTGTTATAATTCGGGCTGAATTGCAACTCCAGATGATCTGTGAATGCGTTTGCTTTCTCCGCATCCGTGTATACCGCACCGTTACGGCCGTGAAGTGGGGATATCGGAAGTTTTTGGGAGCAAAGAGCTTTTGCCATTTGCCAGATGGAATTGTCTTGGGCGGACAGGGTTTGCAGGTGTTCCTCACAAGAGTTGTTGCGGAGTTCAAGTAGGGCAGATCGTACTTATTTGATGAGTTTGTTTGCGTCTGGTTTGTTAATGGGTTTCCGATGCGTTGAGCTAGTCTACGCACGCGGTTCTTTTCTAGTATCATTTTTCTGATACTGGACGGGAATGGGGGACAAATTGAACCATGATACAAATAACTAGATATATGATAATGAGGCTACCTATTTTTATAACTGTCACGCGCATGGCGTCATGTGGTGAGTCCAATGTTTCATCACATCTTATAACCTCTTAACAAACTACGTATTTTACTAATATTTAAGTGCATACAGTTGGAAGTAATTTTCTAAGATCAGAATACTATACTGTGATTATGTGACATGATGATCAAATCAAGTTCATGAATGTTAGCGCCCTCTAAACGTCTGCGAACGTCTTCTCTACTTTTTAAGTTTGCGTATCCCCAATGTTAATTCAGGGTTCCCTTTAATTATTATACTATATTATCTGAAAAAGACAATATAGGCGACGAAGTGGGATGTAACTTCAACCACATTAAATTGACGTATAGAAATTTTTGATTGCGAATGACTTTGTTTTAAGTGCGTAATTGGAAACGTTACTCACCACGTGTCGTCATAGAAGGGGGCGGGGCATATGCGCATTATCATATCTTGTGTCGTTATGCACAGAACACTCCCTATAGAAGTTTCACCTAAATGGAGCTAACCTGGACTTTATTAGGGCTCTAGTTCGGACATCGCATATAGTAGATGTCGCTAGTAGTGGTACAATTCTACTGAACAAGCTGTTCAGTGCGCCATTTTATCATACATTCAAAATTCAAATGTTTTGTATGCAAAAAGTTTTTGTTCGCTTCTAGTTCTTTCATTGTATAATTATAATACAAGTTTGTTGCTAAACGTTTCTTTCAATTAAGTTTTACCCATATTAACTTTGAGTGGATACTTTACAGTGTTTTCATTGTTCGTCGGTTTTGTGTTTTAGAGGTGCGTTTTTTTGTTGTGATACAAAATATGATCGTTATCATAAGCTTTGTGTTTAAACAATCATGTAATTTCAATTCTATTTTCAGTTTTCTTATCAAAAAAGCAAGGTGCTTTCATAGTTCAAGGTGTTTTGGTAAAACATAATTACAACTGTTTTAGTTTTGAGGCAAGTTTAGAACGTTTTAGTAGTTCATAGGTTATAAGTAAATAACGTTTTCTTACAGAAGCTTTGTGGATATAAATATGATACCAACCAAGAAAACGATTTATTCTTAATTGTGTTCCGGGGTGCCTGGAATTATTTAAAAGACATCGTTTTTCGTTGAAATCATCTGAAGACCGTTTTGATGACTGGGTGAAAGCTGTACAAAACCCAAAGATGCTTGGTTTATATCTACAATTCATTTACGATAGATTTTACATTTGTGATCATTTCGTTGATGAGGATAAAGTACCTGAAATGAGAAGAGGCCTGAAAAGAACTGCTGTTCCCATATTACATCTTCCTTTGAGTAAATATTCATATATTTTAAAGTGCAAATAAAAATTTCTATCTCTATTTATACATCTCAGAAGTAAACAATGGATCGGGTGGATTCGGAAGACGACCAGAAAGCCTGATAGGGTACACTGTTGTCAGATGAATATTACCAAGTGTCATTTTCAATAAAGAAGGAAATTAAAGGGTGCACAAATGTTTTTCTAATAAATGACAATATGACGTCATTTATATATACCCAAAGAGGTTGTATATGTTAGAGGGAACAAAGCCGAGTTTGCAGCCTGTCGATTTCCCACTCCTGTCACCGTCCAATCACAAACAAAATTTTGAATAACGCGCTAATGTGTTTTGTTTTGATTCGTTCCCCCAACCGCGCTTGAAGTTATTGTCAGCTGTCAACAAGTATTTGAAGTGTTTGTTGATTTGCGATTAGAGGTTATCTTGTGTGTTTTGCCGTTTTTTAGCAGTGTTTTAAGAGTGTAAAAGTTAAAAAATGCCAAGGTGTATTGTGAAGAACTGTATGTACAATAAAAGTGCCAATTATGAAAAGGATAAAGCAACTGTGCATTTATTTCGGTAAGTTGTTTACATGTCTTCTGTTTCCTTGTTTGGCGCCAAATGTTTATTGGTTTTCACAGGTCCGTATTTACACATTGTATTGCTTTTGTTAAATCTTTAGCATTTATTATTGTCAATTGTGTTTTTTCAAGAAATAAAATCTTAATAATGCATTATTTATTGAATATTTGTAATGAAATTAGGCATTTTGTTTGGCAATTATTATTTGAATTAGATGTATTTACCTATGTAGTTCCAGTAGAAGCAGAAAAAAAGTAGAATAGTTTTGTTTTATCTATTACTGCATCTTTCTAGAGGTTCAGTCACTGATAAAGTAGATAATTTGAGATATTATTTTCAGATTTCCCAAAGCTGGTGAAAGATACGAGGCTTGGAAACGAGCATTAAATTTAAGCGATGAAGATATTTTTATGAACTCAAATGTGTGCAATTTACATTTTACCGAGGAATCTTATGATTTAGAAAAATCACCTTTTGCAGTATACTTAAAAAAAAGTTCTATACCTGTATTGGTAAGTACTGAATCAAGGTTATTAATTTATGTAACTATTAGTGATATATATATATATATATATATATATATATATATATATATATATATATATATATATATATATATATATATATATAGCCAAACAGCGGTTTTTCAATGGCACTGATATCAGTGATGGCTATTTTTAAATAACAGGGACTTTAAACAGCTACTGCGATTGTGGTTTAGCCATTTACAATGCTGCATGTGCGTATGCTATTATTTTAAACACTTACAAGGTGTTAGTGTTAACCGCTTAATTGAAACCACAATATGATCTTCAGATAACTTTTAAATTATATATTAATTTTAAAACTACTCAGATTTTTACTATTAATAGAAGTTCTATAAAATTAGCATATTACAAGAATATACGATGAGAGAAATCTACATATTATTTTTATTTTAATATAATGAAAAAGTTGGAAGGCATATATATGCTACAGTTCGGTGCTGCTTTAATTCTAGATTCAGCAGGTTTTTCCATGATATAATGACTTACAAGATATATGATATTGCGCATATGCCCCGTCCCCTCCTATGACATCACATGGTGAGTAACGTTATAGAAGGCCAACTACACACTTAACACAAAGTCATTCGCAATCAAAAAGTTTCTATACGTCACTTTAATGTGGTTGAAGTTACATTCCATTCCATTTTTATATTACATATATATATATATATATATATATATATATATATATATATATATATATATATATATATATATATATATATATATATATATATATATATATATATATATATATATGCACAAGTGAAGTATAATAATTAAGGGGAGCCCTGAATTAGCATTGGTGATACACAAACTTAAAAAGTAGAGAAGACGTTCGTAGACATTTACAGGGGGCCTTAACATTCATAAACTTGATTTGATCATCATGTCACATAATCATAGTATAGTATTCTGATCTTAAAAAGTTAATTCCAACTGTATGCACTCAAATATCAGTAAAATACCTAATTTGTTAAGGGGTTGTGATGAACCGTCAAACTCCACTGTACGACAGCATATTATTATTGCATTGGACTCACCACATGACGCCATGCGCGTGACGGTTCTAAAAATAGATAGTCTCATTATCATATCTCGCGTTATTTGTATCATGAGTTTTTCGTTTTCTACCTATAAGAAAAGGAGAAATGTTGTATTCTAATAATGGCGAGAAGGAAAGTATACAGATACTTCTACTCGCTCGCACAAACTGCGATTGCGTGTATTATGAATACAGCAATTGCTGTTTGTCATGGAGTTTTTAGTATAAGATGAATTTCATAGAAATAATTACTCTAATGATTTGTGTAAATCTCGGTTTTCACAATCGCTGTTGTTTTGTGTTTTAATAACAGCTACTAACAGCGATCTTTTAATAGAAGCGATTAAATCACCGGTAGCTATATATCGCTCATCTCTAGTAACTATGCTACTAATTACATTCACGTAATATATTGTTATGATATTTATCGTAATTTAATTAGCCCTGCAAATTTACATTAATGGTATTCGTTTCAAATTTATTTATGCAGGTAACAAACAAGCCATCAACACAAGTCGTTTTTGGCGAGCAGCCAATGACTGATATAACTGCTATCAATGTGCCATTTGCAGCTAACCCGTCAACTAGTACTTGGTCTGGTAGCAATGTACCTGTAATGGATTATTCTCGGCCATCAACAAGTGCTGGTTTTTATGAAGAGAAAACTGTTGTAGAGGTACCGCAAAGATCGTTTAGTAGTTTAGGATTTGCTGAAATGAAAACACCTTCAATGCCACCCACTTTGAAGGACATGGTGAGTTAAATTCAGTTTTTGCCGTTTATGAAATCAGTATAATTTTAAAAAACCTAATATGTTATTCCATCACATTTTATATGGTGTTTAAGTTTGTATAGTCCATGATTAAATAAGTTAGAAACAACTGTTTTGCAATTTATCTCAACCACTATTAACCAAAATGTGTTGTTGGAAATTTTGTTTATATATTCATTTTACTTGAGAAAATAAATGGTTTATCACTGAACATTTTTTATAGGTTGTTACACCGCGCAAACGTAAACTGAAGAAGCAGTTATTCGATGCACGAAAAAAAATTAAACGGCTCAGCAGTAGTGTTCATCATTATAAGAAGAGAACAGCAACCCTTGCGAATATAATCAAACAACTAAAAGGTAAAGTAACCGACGAAACATTAGAAACATTAATGCAAATAGGACCTAATGAAGAATTTTTACAAAGACAATTAGGTCGTAAACATAAGTATGAAAATCAACTTAAAGCTTTTTCTCTTACGCTGCATTATTACTCTCCCAAAGCTTACAGTTTTGTCAGAAACACATTTAACTCGGCTCTTCCTCATCCAAAAACTATATCTAGATGGTATCAAAGCGTTAATGGGGAAGCTGGTTTTACGTCAGAGGTGTTCAACTTATTAAAGTCAAAATCAGAAAGCACAAATGGAAAACTTATATGTTCTTTAGTCATAGATGAGATGGCAATTCGCCAACATATAGAATGGGATGGGGTAAAATATTATGGGTTTGTAGATTTTGGTATAAATCTTGAGACCGATTGTAACCCTGTAGCCAAAGAAGCTCTTGTTTTTATGCTTGTTAGCATTAATCAATCATGGAAGCTTCCTCTTGGATATTTTTTAATCGACTCTTTAAGGGGTACACAAAAACAAAATTTGGTATTACAGTGTTTAACGCTACTAAATGAGTCGGGCATATACGTGGTCTCAATAACTTTTGATGAGGCAACAAATAACCTAACGTTAGCAAAAGAACTTGGCTGCGATTTGAATTGGAGGAACATTAACTCTACGTTTGTTGATCCTAGTTCAGGTAGGAAAATTGCAGTCTTTTTTGATCCATGTCATATGATCAAACTGATAAGAAACACATTAGGCGATAAAAAATTAATAATTGATGAGAATGGGGAAAATATAAAGTGGGATTATTTAGTAAAATTAAATGAGTTACAGGATCAGGAGGGCGTTCATTTGGCAAATAAATTAAGAAAATCGCATATATTTTATACAAACCAAAAAATGAAGGTTAAATTAGCCACACAACTTTTTAGCCACTCAGTGGCACATTCTTTGGAATATTGCAATGAAGTTTTACATCTTGAGGAGTTCAAAGAATGTGAGGGAACTGTGAAATTTATCCGACTTATAAACAATTTATTTGACATTCTTAATTCTAGAAATTTAAACAATTCAGATTTTAAGAAAGCAATAAACGCAGAAAATTTTGAAAACATTAATGTATTTTTAAAAGAGCTATCACAATATTTAACGTCACTTAGGATAATTGATGGACCGCTTCTGTGTGAGAGTGGTAGAAAAATGGGTATAATTGGCTTTTTATTTTGCATACAAAGTTTGCAATTTGTTTATAAAACTTTAATTGCCGACAATAATTTTTTGCTGTATTTTCCCACTTACAAAATCAGTCAGGATCATATTGAGCTTTTTTTTGGGCAAATTAGATCCATGGGAGGCTATAACAATAACCCATCAGCAAAGCAATTTAAAAGTGCATATAAAAGGATGATGGTGCATCTTGAATTAAAAGATTCATTTAAAGGAAATTGTATCCCTTTGGAAGCAATTCCTATTCTGTCACCCATTGAGGTAATAAATAAAACTTGTGGGCGAGAACGAATATCTGAAGAACCAGATGAAGACATGAGTCAAATAGATAATTTTGACGACGACACAGTTCTTCAAATATTAGATATGAATATATCAGAGTTTAAGAAAGAAGTCGTGACATATATATCTGGCTATGTAGTAAGGAAAATAACAAAAGCTCTGAGATGCGAAGAATGCGCGGGTGAACTTGTTGGGGAGAGGTCTGTGTTATTAACATCGTTTATAGATCAGAAAGACAAAGGTCAACTCCTCACATACCCATCTGACGATGTAATATCTATTTGCACTATTGCAGAAAAAGTTCTTCAAACATACTTAAATGAATCTGCGGTGATTATAAATGTAAAGGAAATAAACATGCGAATATTAAAAACTATAATAAACCAAAACAGCATATTTAAAAAACTTGAAGTTCACTTTCGAGAACAAAATCTTTTGACTTGCCATTATGGCCATCTAATTAAACTAATATCTTCTATGTATGTTTCTATTAGAATACATCATTATAACAAAAATCTATTTGATAAAAGTAGAAGTTTAAGGGCTGTTTATAACAAACTTCTCTTATTTAAGGGCCAATAATTCAGTGTACATTTCAAGTACTCGTATGTCCTTCAAATAATGTTATCGGAAAGTTATTATGTCTTATAATATGACCAATAAATTTTAGCTTCCTCTCTATTTCTTTGAGCAACCCTCTTTATTCTTTCACCTCTCCTAGCACACTTTGAAGCGTCTTTCTATCAACCTGCACTGTCTTTGAAATTTTTCTTGTCTACATTTCAAAAGCTTATATTCTCTTCATATCCTGCTTAACTACAGCCCAAGTTTCCGCCCCATACATTACCATACTCCATACACGTACGACTTGCATTTGTTCCTCATGTACAGGTTAAAATGTTTATTAGTGAGAACAGTACTGTGGTTATTGAATGCTTGTTTTGCCATCGCGATCCTCTTCAGACCTTTCCTACACTTACCATCATCTGTGATAATACTTCCAATCAATTATTTGAAATAATCTAATAAATCAAGCGTCATGTTATAAGATTTAAAAGCTACTTTTGTATTTGTATAGGTATTCAAAATTTGTGAAATGCACACGTAACGCAATCTACATCGATCAAACTTCTAGAAATTTTAACACCCAATACAAAGAACATATTTTTGCATTTAGAAATAACCATGCTGACAAATCTACATTTGCAAAACATATTATTGATACCCAACATAGACCCACAGTAAATAACGGCATAAAACCACAACATTTTTGTCATGACAAGTGTAAACTAGACTTGTTTTAAGCTTTAGAAGTAAAAAAGCATATACACGACAATATTTAGGATTTCTGAGATATTCTTCTTCCTAATTAAATAAATCAGACAACATAAATCTAACTATTTTTTCCAAAAAGTTGTTATAAGACATGATGTGTGTCGATATTTTCATTGTATAGTCTGCTTTATTAATGTGTTTGTTTAGTTATTTTATTGTTGTAATTGTTATTATAGTTATTACTGTTATAGGTTTCTTCTATCTTTATGTTAAATATTGATATACATCACGTAGACATTTTAAAGGCGTCATCCGTCATATTTGTTTTACTTTATTTTCACTTTTAAAGATTTTTTTGATTATAACATCATAAAATAGCAACAGATCTTTATTTGTAATTGTCATGATTTCGTATTAATTCAATTTTTTTCTGTCTGAGGATACTATCAAGCAGCAAAACCAGTAACAGAGACGTTGAAGAACATCTAGAATTCAGAAGGGCCACTTGCTTCAGTTAGCTTACGCGCTGGCTACGTCCTTCACCTACAAAAACGAAAACCAACAGTGAAGCCAGAGAAGTAGTCTCCAAGTCTGTATGAAGTATGGACCAGTTTCACGAAGTAAGGGCAACAGCAATCAATGAAATTAATCTCTATTTCTTTAAAAAAGACAAGGAATGTTAACATTAATTTGTAAACAGTACAATGTACTTTATGTTGTATTTTCTTCTGTTGTTGAAATAAAAACTATTATTATTTATCTAACCTTTTGAATATAAAACTTTATCCAATATATTCATCCAACAATTTATCCAACCAATAACCCAAAAAATATTTCACTGATTTGGAGAAAATTTTGGAATTATGCTTATTTTGCTAATGGCTTGGATGAGTTCGTTCATCAGATCTTAACACATAGTTTTTCCTAACAGAAAATTAAATATATTTTTTTAAACGCAATAGCTTTCAAATTGTTTAAGTGATTGGAACGAAAATTTACAACTTAAAAGAACATACAGAGATGTGGTTGTGTACCAATTTTCAAGTCTTTTGATCAAAGAAAAATGAAGTTATTCGAAATTAATAATAAAATAATCCTCGACATCACTTCAAATTCTGTAATGCAATATCTACAATGTTGGACAAAGGCAGAGCAATACAGCTACCTGTACTGTTATGCTATTTAAATAAATTGTAGATAAAATCTAAATAATGGAAGTCACAACCATTGCCAGATGTCAAGATGTTGCTGACCGGGGTTGCCCGATCTTCAGAAATTTCATGTAGTTAAACCTTTCATGTATAAACATATGAAATTTTTACAACTTCTGATAATAAAGAAAACATTTTATAAAATTTAATTTTATCAGTCAGTTAAAAAATACTGTGTTTAATACCTGCAAATTTCGAATTACCCATTTCTCATGATTTTCAACTTAGGTATCCCTCCGATCATAATTTACTCTATCCGACAACTTTGTTAGACTGCGTATGTGCTGAAGCTCAGCTGTCATTTGTCATTGTGTGGTAGTGTTATTTATTGACAATATCAAATTGGAAATTTAGGACAGTAGAAACAGACACCATAAACAAAGAAGAAATTGGAAATTTAGCCTCTAGTGTAGGTTTTTGACATGATACCATTACTAGAGAGATATGATAATGTGGCAGCATAATAATATTATGCTAATGCTGTGGTACAGTCAGTTTGGCGTTTCATCACATCTCGTAACACACCAGCTGTTGTGTGCATACAGTTAGATGTAATTTTTTATTATCAGAATACTACTGTAACATGATGAAATCAAGTTTATAACTGTTAACATACTGTAAATAATTTCTCCACTTTTCAAGTTTGTGTTGCTGCAATGTTAATTAAGGGTTCCCTTAATTATACGCATATTGTGCGTATAAATGTAATATAAAAAAAAAATAAAAAAATGAAAATGCAAGTGAACCTATTTAATTTAGCTCTGTATTCTACATTATCTGAAAAAGACATTATAGGCGACGACGTAGAATGTAATTTCGGTAAATTTGCAGTTGACTGCATGAGGGTTTTAGATATTTTTTTCCAGCAACATGCTTAAAACCTTCCTCGCCCACAAGGCAAATTTTCTGGCAAACAACCCCCAAGAAAATTAAGGGACTTTGAAAACATGCGTTTTTCACATTTTACAGCAATACCTCCTTTAAACCCTGTCTACCCCATATTCGCCCAGGTCCAGCAACCTTCTTGGGGGTTGCTCACAAGAAATTTTTCTTGTGCTTTATGCTTTGAAGGTAGTTGTATGCATGCACAAGGGGAAGGAGAACCCCCCGAATTTTTGGGTGAGGAGCAGAAACCCTCTTCCTCCTGGGGTTCTTCTCCTGCATGCACACAATCACCCTCAATGCATCAACCAAAGGATTTTTTTTCCAGCTTTCTAGTTTATTTTTCTAGAGTATATTTCCTGTTTATCAATTGCTTTGTTTGAGTTTTGTATCCAAATTACTCTATAAATATATGTCATAGATCATGTTTTTGCTTGTCCTTCTTTACCTTGTTTTACTGTTCCTAATTAAATTAATTAATTTTCATAACTTTTAATATAAGGCTAAATCTTACAGCTTATATAAATATATTATTTAATATTGTTATGAAAATTCACTATCATAACGCACTTGCTGCGTTCCGAACCTTTTTAGGTTACCTATTTATACAAAAGCTTAAGAAATTCATGAATAAGCATTACATTTCAATGATTGAATAATTTCAGTTTTATTTCTAACCAAACTAAAAATTCCTAAATACGTCCCTGACGTTTCTCCCACTCAAGTCACCGAACTCCGCCCAGTTAGGAAAAGTGTACAGGCTTCTTGTATTGCAAAACTGCACCTTTGTTACCTCTATCCCTTACAACCTCTTTGTATATACCCTAAAAGAAGGAAAAACCAACCTTGCCATACATTGTGGTCATGTGAGCATATAAATGTAATAGTGTACAAGCACCAGACTGCTGTAATATACCTACCTAGCGATAAGGAATGGCAATATATACTTCATCTTACTTTCAGAATTAAAATGGTTTTTAAATAAATGTAATAGGAATACTGTTCTAGGTTTCTAAATAAATGTAATAGTAATACTGTTCTAATAAAACACAAGTGTATTTTATCTTGTTTGATTTTCCATTAATCATATCGATAGTAGAAACTGAAGCTGCAAGTGTTAGAAGGTCTAAATTGCCAATTAATTTTTCCTATGATTGCAAAGCTTATAACAGGCATATGTGTGTTATTAAAACATAACTTGTTTTGCTTTCACTATAAAAATCATTAAAAAAATTATTTGGCTAATTTAACCTCTTTACTGGCAGTGGTATAAAATTAAATAGAATTTATTTGGATTTGCTAAATAAAAATGAAATCAAATTTCCCGCGTGTGACTAAAATTCATCGCATCCGCCAGAGGCGCTGCAATATTGTTCAAAACGTCAGCATTGGCGTTTCCCTTCTATAGGGGGGTTCTGTGGTCTTTATGTCATGAAATTGAATTATTCCAGCTTCAGTGCTTTGTGCTTGCCGAAAAACGTTTTGATATGTAGAAAGAAGTATATTAGCGGCAAGGTAAACAGTGAGCTTGTTATTGAGTATTGTTTAGGATGTTTTCGCAAAGGCGGGTGATAGGCCTACTGCAGCTGAATATCTTTGGGATATGTTTTTAATAAGTTTTTATTAAAAATAAGTCACATTTACCAACTTTTAATCTGTTCCTATATTAACGTATTTGCTCCGTCATTGTTTATTTTTTAACAAGACAAAGGATACAATTTATTTGTATTTTAATCCGTTATTTACTTCCCTCGGTTCCTTGATATTTCAGTGCATAATAAATTAATCGAGGAGAAGGAAACAGACAATTAATAACGCCATGATCTGTTACATGTTATATTCTTTGAACGAGTAAGATTACACTGCCCTCTGATGTTATTTATTACAATTTATCATAGCACACTCACAAAATTCCCCACACATAAATTACATCCATTACTCTCGTTTGTCTTGTGGATTTCAGTGATGACAATAAGAAATGACGTAGCAGTGGAAAATATTATACAGTATGTACACAAACTTTAAGGAATTAAAGGTTACTTAATTTTAAAACAAGAAGTTTCTATAAATATCTCCTAAACTGCTCCGTTTTGAATATACAGGGTGTATAATTAAAGAAGAAAATAGTACAACACTGTTTTTTTAATATAATAATTTTTTGGCATAAAAATTAATTATAAACAAAAGACATCTCTGGAATTTTTTGTTTGAAGCCGTTTTCGAGAAAAATTAAAAAAAAAGATTTGGAATACTGATTTTTAGCTAATTTCCGTGAAGGTATTAAACTTTCACGGAAAAACGTCGACTTTTGTTATTTTAATTAATATTAATAGTAATGTCAACAATTTAAAAACGAAACACTTTCCTCAAACTGAACAGTGAGGTTTTCCTACAGTAGATGATTGAAATGACTACCTTAACTATCATTAAATTCGATATGCTTTGAAAAACTATTGCAGTATTTAGTAAACAACTTCCTAATTCTCCTTTTATTAATAAGGTAATTACTTGTAACTCTTAGTACGTATATTTGATAGAGAATTTCCATTTAAAATGCTTTAAATTACTAATAGTGAAATGACTGACATACATTTCTGTTATGGAATGACTCATGGTTTTTTTCTCATAGCAGAGGTGAATGTTTTTACTCAGGCCGGTGACTGGCGCGTCCGCGATCTGACATCAACCGGCACTGTGGTAACTCCCCTTCCTCCAGGTCGGGAATATACACTAAACACCCCCTTGACATTTAGTACGTGGCGGAAACCATTCGCTAACGTTGCTTCAAAACGTTCCTAACTCTTGTTGTTCTCAAAACTTCTACATCCTGTCTTCATTCTCCTTTGACTTCATTATTCCTATGATCCCCCTCCACAGTTTTCCACACCCTTTCCCTTCCCAGCATATGCTCCAACACATTATCTGGTGTTAAATCTCTGCCAATCTCTTTATACATGTGTTCTCTTATTTGCGACCATCTTGCGCACTCAAAGACCGTGTGTTCTAGCGTATCTCTATCACCACTATACGTACAGTCCTCTTTGTGGACTATTTTCATTTTACTCAGGTAAGACCTGAAACGCCCATGGCCTGACAGAAGTGGGTAACATAATAACCCACCTCCACATGCTGTCTCGATATCCATGTTTGTACGCGTGGAATGAGCCTCTTTGTCCACTGGGATACTGACATTTCCTTTTCCTATTCTCGCTGCCACTCCAGCATGGTTTCGGTTCTTGTCTTCTTTTTTCTTTTCTATTTTCACGTCTTTCATAAGTTACCTCTCGTGCCAATAAGTGTATAGGGATCGTTCCTGCAATCACCACTGTTGCTATGCGCTTGCTAGTCTGATGGCTGCCTTCCTCGTTGCCCCCTCAACCTTTTTTCTACACCTTATCTTTGACAACACGGCCTTCCAGGCTGGTGCGCCATACAGTATGATTGAATTTACCACACTACTCAGCACTTTTCTTCTCCCTGGCCTTGGTCCACCGATATTTGGCGTCAGATGCCCTAGCTTTGCAACCATCATGTCTGCTTTTGCCACTATTCTTTCTATTTCACGTTATATCCTATTTGGATGCCGAGATATTTCAGGCTTGTCTGCGACTGAATTCCTATATTCCCCACCTTGACGGTTACTGTTATCAGTGTTCTTTGTCCCACTAGCCATATACTTACAGTTTTGTGAGGCGCGAGTTATAGACCACTTTTTCTATTCAGTTTTGCGCCCTTGCCACTGACCAGTTGATATTATTTTCTATGTCAGCCTTGTTTCCTCCGCTCACAACCAACGTCAAATCATCTGCAAACCCTATAATAGGACTCCGGACGAAAAAACCTTATCCTAACACAGTGTTAGTCCTAAGATTGACCCCTGAGGTATCCGATATTACTGTCCAATCAGTAGCTCTCTGTATTCCAGGTAACTACATACTATTTTTA
The DNA here is from genome assembly GCA_964006375.1 of Tillus elongatus. NCBI lineage: Eukaryota > Metazoa > Arthropoda > Insecta > Coleoptera > Cleridae > Tillus > Tillus elongatus. Next base: position 129,843,566 of record OZ023267.1, read on the forward strand.
GCAGATATGCCTCAATGTTCCTTTTTATTAACACTTTGTATATGCCTCTCCATGGTGCTGTATTGAATGCATTTTTAGGTCCAATGTTACCATAGCCACCAACCTGTTTTTATTGCCTTCTTTCCTTACCACGTCCTGTACCTTTTTACAGCATCCATCGTCGAGCGCCCCTTGCGGAAGTCAAATTGATTGTCTGCTAACCCTCCTCTTCACTCGATTTTCTTTATAAGTCTGCTATTTATTACATGTTCATATAATTTTGCTATTCCGTCTTTCAGGCATATAGCTCTATATGACTTCTTTCGTCTTGTTTTCTATGGCTTCTCGAATAACACCAATCGAGCAGCCTTCCATTCTGACGGGAAACTTCCATCACTCATTAGTTTATTTATCAGAACGTGTAATATCTCCGGTTTCTGTTCTGATACTGCCTTAACAACCTGGATCGGTATACCACCCGGCCTGCAGCTTTACCAGATTTCATCCTTCGGCCTGCTTTCCTTACTTCTTCATCTGTACAAGGTGGAATATTTTCCGACTCCACCTCCAATCTTGGCCCTTCTTTGACTTTGTGTTTAGGGAACAATTCCTACGCTCATCGTAACGCTCAAGATGCAATACGTATCTATCACGAACAATACCCTCAACGTGCTGTACTTAATGTAATAATATTTATAAGAATCCACGTACGACGTTCCTAAACAGGCAGTTTGAAGAGACAAACATTTGTTATATGAAGACTCGCAACGGTAAGAACTGTTCTGATGGAGGAAGTTGTCCTAAATGAAATTGAAAGAAACTAGTATGCTAAAAATTGCACAGGAATAAAAAATTAACAATGTAACAGTATGGCAAATTTTAAGAGATCAGCAGCTCTAACCTGCTTTGCCTAAAACAATTTACAATGCCATATTTACAGTGTTTGCCCGATTAAGCATCCAGTGATTTTTTTATTAAATTAACGGAAAGTATAGAAGAGAAACATTTGAAAAGGACGAAATTTTTGTTTTCTTCAACAATAAATATTTTGAAGGAAACACAGATGAAATAATAATTTTTCATCGCTTCATTTAATTTAAAACAATATTTTAGTAAAATACATACCTATCGCCCTTGGTATCTTTTTATTGAGCGACTTGATCTTGGATGCTCCGTTTTCCCCAGATTCCCTTCAGATTTGACCAGGCTGGATCACGTTTTCCCCATGACCCTAAAACAAAACACAAACAGTTTTACTTCAATTTGTTTTTACATATATTGAGAAAATATATTCCACAGACAATTTTATTGCCCCATTATCTGTCTCAACAAATGCCGGTGACCCTCTGAATCCTCCTCATCCTCTAAGTACCGTGACCAAAGCCCCTCACTTAATTGACCGTGACCCTACTATTTTCACTGATAACGAAGCAGGTAGACGGAACGACATATATAAGACAAGACTTGCAACGAACTGCCAGGTCTAGGGTTGAACACACTGAGACCTCACAGACGATCTCTGGCGAGATTTGGGGAGTAGGCAGATTGAGGCCCCGTAATCGAGCTACAATAACCCAACCCACCTTTGTCCACCGCTCTAAGGAGCAGGCAGATTGAGGCCTTAGAGTGTCCTTACATATTTCCTTTGGCTTTTTAAAATAGCTTCAAAACAGGAGCCGAAATGTCGAGTTTTCATAAATTCTGGACGCGGTTCAACCCGAGAACCAAGTATGTCTCACATTAAAGACCGCGGAAATCTTTCTGAACATATATTATATATATATATATATATATATATATATATATATATATATATATATATATATATATATATATATATATATATATATATATATATTACACTTTATATTTTGCATGCAAAATCGGAAGATTATATGTAAGTAAGACATACTGTACAATTATAAAGAGCGAATAAATAAATAAAGTAAATAAATAAATATTCAACAAAGCTACTAAATTATTTGGACTCCCAATGTTTTCAGTTTCCATATAATGTGGCTAGTCAGTCACAGATTATATGAAATCACTAATATTTCACGAAGTAATTAGATCATCAATGGTTTGCGTAATAATTTATCGTGTTTTCGCCACATAGTATCTAGATATAATGAACAAACTTTCTCTGTGTTGCCCCTTTCTATCTTTTCATCGCTATATTAATAGTTGATTAGGTGGTTATTTACTTTTCGAAGGATTGGCAAAGTAATTAATTGATTGTACGTTATTTTTGTCGGAAAATAGACTGTTTCCATTAATAATTTCAATAGATACATTGAGTGATCTCAACTTAAATAAAACACATATCAGCTCTTTGACTACTTACTCTATGTGGAAATTCTACCTCAGGTGGCTATCAATCACAACGCAAAGACATTTGAACTTTTCACGAGAACATATTTCAACATTATGGTCAAGGATTTCAACAAAATGACAGATCCGGTGAAAGTGGTTAGTTTTGTTCAAAATAAGCTATTTTAGGCCAGCTAAAAATTATCGCTTCCGAACAGGGAGAGATTTTAGTTCGTGTAGCAAATAGTTCGGAAACTATATCAAGAAGCATAAGTATAGGTACAGTAGCTCATGTAAGTAGATCGTCGGTTCTGAGGATATTTCATGAAAAATCTATTTATCCATATCACTTCACACCGCATATAATTTATTGTCAGCTGATATTCTAGCTAGACTACAATTTTGCGATTCCCTTAGAAACAAACGAAAGATGCTCACTTCTCTTAATACCAGGAAAGCCTCTGGCCTTGACGAGATCCTAGGAATTATTCTCAAAAATGCGCACCAGAACTTGCTCCTGCCCTGATTCGCCTGTTTCAGATATCTAACAATAAAGCCATATTCCCTAGTAACTATAAAACTGCTCGAGTACAACTCGTCCCCAAGAAAGGATCCAAAGCGCTTCCTAGCAACTACAGGCCTATTTCTATCCTTTCAGTCGTCTCTAAAGTGATGGAAAAGTATATAAACACCGAATTACTAAAATTTCTTGAATAACACAGTCTAATCCACGACAGGCAGTATGGATTCCGTCAGCGCAGATCAACTGCCGACCTCCCTTCCTTTGTCACCCATTCTTGGAACAAGTCTATGGAACTACACGGTGAATCCCAGATTGTCGCTCTAGACATATACAAAGCATTCGACCATGTCTGGCACGCAGCGCTGCTTAATAAAATTCCGGCCTATGGCCTACCACCAAAACTCTGTACCTGGACAGGAAATTTTCTCTCCAACCGGAGCATTTCTGTTGTCGTGGACGGCCATTCCTTTAAACTGTATCCAATTAATGCAGGAGTTCTCCAAGGTTCAGCTTTAGCCCCTACTTTGTTTCTTCTTCACATCAATAACGTCCTCTCTAGCACATCCAACCCAGTTCACAGTTACGCGGACGACAGCACCCTCCACTTAAATATACAATATTCTAAGCCTGCGTCTTCAGCCCAATTAGATGAGGATCGCAGACACATGGAGGGTTCTGTCTCCGTGGATCTCCAAAAAATATTAGACTGGGGAAGTAGAAATCTTGTACAATTCAACCTCACCAAATCTCAGTCTTGTTTTCTTTCTCATAAGAGATACACCAGCCCTAGACCCATCACAATGAATAACCAAGTTATTTAAAGTAATGAGTCCTTTTCACTTGTTGGCATTTCTGTGGATCGAAATCTCAATTGGCACCAACATGTCACATCAATTGCAGAAGCGGCTGCTAAGAAATTAGGTTTCCTCTTCCATATCTCCCGAAATAACAAATAAGGGCAACCAAATTCGTTACGCTGGTTTCCGCGATAAAGAGTATGCTACGCACCAAAATTCAGAATTATATATTAAATGACAAAAAGTTAGAAGTAAATTGATTTTTAAATAATTAAATCTGATTAAAGAAAGTTAAAACGCCAAAATTGATAATTATGGTAGGCGTACGAGTAAAAAATTCGACACGAAATGACTAACAAGCTCGTTATTTTCCTTCACTTCGTTAAAATATGAGCAAAAAATCCATTGTAAATAAAAGTTGTTTGGTGTAAATAGTAAAAACGTTACACAATTAACATAGGTACTACCGGATATACCTGCTAGTACATACATGTCGACCGTAGCCGAGTGGGCGAAGGCGTGTACGTCGGATAATCTACTCCTACATGTCGAGTTCTAAACGTAGTTAGTGACCACTTATTATCAATTTTCTTAACCTCATTTCACTTTACCGGTATCTGATCAGATTGTTGTTATTCCCATAAGTTTTTAGCGTGTTTTTGCATAAAAAATAATTTAATAAAGAGCAGATGAAAGTTTAAAGAATTATTTCAATTTAAATAGCATATCTGGTTGTTTGTTCTTGCCCTAACTTAGTGAAACCGTTCCATATTCAATACATTTCTTAGACTTTTCCCGTGGCTTCCAAAGTGCTTGTTTTAGTAAATTTTCTTTAAAGAAAATCACTAATGAGGATATTCCAACTGTTGAATTTAGAAAAAAATGTCTTCAAATGAGTGCGAACTATGCACTATAGAACCCATATCCAGGGTCAGTTTCAGTTTTATATATAAAGGGAGAATCATTTACCAAAATTTAGGTTTGTAAGTTTAAAGACAAAAAAGTTATAGGCATTTAAAGAAAAAAAATTAGGGTTTTCCTTAAAACGTAAAAAGTCGCGATTTGAAACGTCAAAATTGGCAATATTTAGGCAAAGAACCTGAAATAAATACGGATTATATAAAGTGTGTTCTGCAAACCCTTAAGTTTTATCTTCAATCCTCATTGCCCTTCATTTTCATAAAATATTTCCAGAAAATTCATTTCAAATAGACACTTTCTCTGATGCTTTGGCAGTAGTATTAGTTAAGTTTATGGTTCATAATTTTTAGCTAATTTTCTTAGAAAAAATTCGTTAATGAGGCGACCGCGGCTTTTGAATTCAAAAAGATTTCTTCAAATGAGCGCACACTAGGCCCCCTAAAATCTATATCCGGGTTTACTTTCTGTTTATATAAATATACAGGGTGACGAATTTCTGCGGTAAAGGTCAATATAATTGTTATTTTGCAAGATACGAGAAAAAATTGTATACGTTATTTTTAGGCATCTTAGAAAATTATTTAGACAATCGCAGGCTAGCCCATAAGTCTTCGGTGATACCTACAATTTTTTTGAACATTCCCTATTGCATTTTTGTATTTTTCAGCGAAATATGATGCGTGTTTAAAAAAAATCGAGACTCAGTAAGTGCGGTTTGGTAGCGAATTTTCATTAAATGCTTCAAAATTCAATAACTCAATTTGCTATTAACCTAACCAATGGCAGCTGACATTGACAGCTCACATTAACAGCTGACATTGACAGCTGACGTTGACAGCTGACATTGACAGCTGACAGGTCACATGTCAACTGCCAACCTCACAAGCATGCGCGTGACGTCATCACGCATGCGCAGATAAAAGTGTAGGGGATGAGCCCAGGTGCCCCCCTATCTACGTCGGTTAGGTAGTAGTTAGGGGGGCACCTGGGCTCATCCCCTCAACTTTTTTCTGCGCATGCGTGATGACGTCACGCGCATGCGTGTGAGGTTGACAGTTGACACGTGACGTGTCAACTGCCAATGCCAGCTGTCAACGCCAGCTGCCAACGTCAGCTGTCAATGCCAGCTGTCAACATCAGCTGTCAATGCCAGCTGTCAACATCAGCCGTCAATGTCAGCTGTCATTGGTTAGGTGAATAGCAAATCGAGTTATTGAATTTTGAAGCATTTAATGAAAATTAGCTACAAAACCGCACTTACTGCGTCTCGATTTTTTTTAAAAACATGCATCATATTTCGCTGAAAAATGCAAAAATGCAATAAGGAATGTTCAAAAAAATTCTAGGTATCACCGAAGACTTATGGGCTAGCCTGCGATTGTCAAAATAATTTTCTAATATGCAGCTCAAGACACCCTAAAAATAACGTATAAAATTTTTTCTCGTATCTTGCAGAATAACAATTAGTTCGTCGATTGGTTAGGAAACGAGTTTTCTCGGAAACATTTTAAGTTTATTTTCGGAAAATTTTTGTACATTTTCAAACAATAAGTAATTTTGATAAAATATAGTACATGGTTTCTACTATATAGGTTATACCGGTGACCAAATTTATACCTGCTTGCATTAAAGAGACATATTAGCTATTAAAAACATTTTTATGAAAATTCACTCACATAACGCACTTGCGTCCAGACTTTTTTTATCTTTCTTTAGGAAAAACATATGATTTTCACATACTTGTCGACGTGTAATTATAAAAGGTTTAATAACCCAACAAACTTGTGTCACCAAGTGTGTTTACAAAACTTATTTTCAACCCTGGCTTATATAATATAATAAATTAGACACATATTATCATCTGACGTGTTAACAAACATTTATTGGCATGTAAATTGTCAATTTCTCACCTCTGAATTTTTGCCACTGGCTACGTTTACCCCAGACATCGGAGAACTGTCTCCAATTTCGCTTATCGTCGTTGTTAATTTCGAATTCGCTGTTCTCAGGATCGTACTGGGAATATTGAGGAGCTTCAATATCCTCCTCTAGCATCGTTGCGAGCTTTTGTATTGCATATTCATCTTCTGGCGCTAGACGTTTGCCCCAGCCAGCCTGAAATTAAAAGAAAATCTATTTAGGCTAAGTAAAATCTCGTCTAACATTTGATGAAATGCATACTTGTAACATAACATAACATAAGATTTATTCATCGGCCGAAGATTTATACAATAAATATAGCCAATTGTCTCCATAGCATTACAAAAGGTACATAAGAACACAGTACAAGTGAAAGTGCAGATAAACCTGCTGTATAATTAAAATATATAAAACTAAATTTGCACAACACAATGAAAACTTACATGCAAAAATACAAAATCCTACTAAACACAAAAGAAGAACAGCTGGCTGTCAACAATCGAGCGCTTCACGAAGCACAGAGCACAGGATCATTGAGATACTCTGCCTCACTGTAGTAAGTCTTGCCAATTAGCAACTTCTTCAAGGTAGTTTTAAAATAATTTAGACAAATTTTTTATACGCTTCTGGTAGGTTGTTAAAGACGATAACGACCTATATGATGGACTATTTTCATAAAAAGTTGGTCTATGAAGCGGAATCTCCAATATCGAGTCACCTCGAGTGTTGTAACTAGAGTTACGAAGAGTGATTTTGCCAAATACCGAATATTCGGCTCGCTCTCGGCGGAAGCGCCGAATATTCGGCGGCCTAATATTCGAGGACACTTACTACATTTCGCCGGTGACAGGTTCCGACTTGCATCATTGAATGCTTGTGGTAACTACTCCGTGGGCGTATTTGTTTTATTTGCGCGTACGCCGTGTCACAACACGCATTATTTGTTGATTGTTTGTTGTGTCAAATTGTATTACTAATAGTGTGTGTACTATGCATGTTGTAAGGAATGTATTTTCTAGCCCTGGTCATAATGTCATTTTATTATGAAAAGAATCTGTACGTATTTAACAGACACGTTCTTGGGTGAACATGTTTCACAAGTCTGAGTATTCCAATTAGATCCAAAGTGTCAAGCGAGGAGCGTTTAATAATTGTTTACTTAAAGATAGACGTGCGGGGTGTGTGTGGTTATAATGTATCCCTCTTAGGCTCGAGGGCCTGGCACTATTCATTTCATATTCCACTTAGCATCGGTTAAAGTAAAGCATACCTCCACATTTGTGCGTGAGCCATGCCCTGAGCTGCATTAAAATATGCACGATATTAGTGAAATTTACAGTGCACGTTATATACCTTCATAAAAGGTGAATCCTCTCACATAATGCATATTCGTTTGTTTATTATACAGCTATTCTTTGCTTAATAATAAGTTGAGAAGTAATTTCGATAAGTATATGATGTAAGGGTGGTTTTAGAAAATCACTTAATAACTAGCTTATATGAAAATAAAGTGTAGCTGAGATTAAATTTGGTTTGTTATTTATACGAGGCTAAGTTATAAATTGAAAGGCAATTATTTGATTTAAATAAAGGGCCTTTATGAAATAATTTAAAGATTAGCCAAGTTTAAATTAGGTTTGTTACTTATACGAGGTCAATATTCATAAATTAAGCAAGAGTTTAATTATGTCAGTTTGTTGAGAGTAAATAAAGTAAATTGGTGATAGTTTGGAATGTGTGAGGGATACTTTCGCTGTTTGGTCACCCAGTAGGGCGTCATACTGGTAGAGGCGTTGAGTTTAGGCCCAGGTTACGTAACCCCAACACGGTTGTTTGTTTGCATCGATGGACTTCGGTAGGGATACAGCTGACCTCGCTTTAGGTGTCCATTGCACCTACTCCCGTCGATAGCTGGATGTTGGAGAGGACTCATCGTAGAGAATACTTCGATGCGTCCACTGCACTTCTTAGTATTCACGGTGGTATCGTTGTTGCATTTTTGATCGATCTGGTAGCTTGACCGAGACACTGTGGTCAGTTCACACCCGTTGGTCTCATTGCACGTGTCAGTCCCAGTGTAGGAGTTGGGCTACTTGGAGAAGGGCACACCCTGGAGTATTAATCGTTGTGCCCATTGCACTTCTCGGTATCCAACTCTGATAGTAACAAGCACTCTAACTGAATCATTGAATTGTGCCTCATTGCACACCTAGAAGCCGGCACTGACCTAGTGTCGGGTACGGCACCCAATTAAGTACACAAGCTAAACTATTGGTTAAGTAATTATTATAATTTGAGTAATTATTATTTGAGTAACTATCGTGTGAGTAACTACTTGAGTAATTATTGTCTGGGTAATTATTGTTTGAGAAACTAATGGTTGAGCATTTAGAGACATTGTTGATAAGCAGTTCTGAGGCACCGATGTGCGCTGTTCAGAGATTATAATGTAGCTCAGTGGAGCCTTGAGTAGGAACTGCTATTAATGTTGAAGTTGCTCAGTGGAGCGTTATGTCGACACTGCTCTTAATGTTAGGTTGCTCAGTGGAGCTTTGAATATAAATAGTTATTGATGTCGAGTCGCTCAGTGGAGCGTGTAATTGGTAATTGTTTGTTGAACTAATAATTGAATGCCCCTCGTATATATTAGATTGTGGTTTCGATGAGCAATGGTGTGTTCAGGTATGTTTTTAATTACAGGTTAGTGATGTTGTTACTGGACACTTTTGGCAACCGCTCGCCCGTACATTAAGGCTTCGCCATCATTCTGACTAGTAATAAACCTTTTGCCTTTTGCATGATTGCTTTTAAGTAGATAACACAACTGCTAACAATTATATCGACTGGTGATTGATTGCTGAGCTAGGTAATTAAATTATGTATCCGTGTGTCATCGAAGGGTTGCGTTCGACATAATTATTCAATATATATGAAAAAAAAAAACGTACCCCTTATAATATATTAATAAAAATCATTGTTTGTTTGTGAAAAGCTTTACGAAATGGCACCATTTAATAAAAATCACCTATTTGGGAATATTATGAAGTTTGTAGTGAAGATAATAAACTGGCAAGATTTCGCGTGGTGGGAAATAAAAGAAAACAAGTAAGTAAAATTATTACGTACATTATAATTAACACTTTTTGGTTATTTTAATTATTTACCTAGCGCTTGTAATTTTTTTATTCCTTGTTTTTTTGCACGGTACTCTGAAAAAAAAACTTGCAACATTTAAGAATATTAATTCTTGAACATAAAAAAACTTAACTCAAAAACTTTCTGCTTAGTGTAAACAAACGTTATATCAAATAAAAAAAATGTTTGGAATAAGAATAAATTACATTCAAGAAAATTTGCAACAAATTCATGTATAATGTATTCATAGTTCAACATTAAGATGATAATTTACAAAAAGTTAAGTGATTAAAAATAGGGAAATAAAATTCTTATGTTTTGCAAAGTGATTCCGATCATGAGTTTTCTTAAAGTAAGAAAATTGATGACTACATTTCAAATTACTAGTTAATTGGGTATTTCCGACGGAGATCAAGTCACAAAACAGTTTAGTTTTTATACTAAGTAATCTTAATTCAATCATTTTTAGTATTGAAAAAAATTTGTTTATTTAAGTATAACTACAGAAATTGCATAAACAGATATACCTCGACAAATTTGATATAAATAAGACCTATATTAAATAGATACCCAAACATTTTATATACTTATTTTGTGAAAGTCAGATGCATAGTTCGTTAGTAAAACTAATTTGATTGTTTCATTTTTTGAAGTCAGTTTTTCATTGTTTAATTATTTATTGTTTGTTTTTGTTTCCAGATACAACTTCTTTGAAAAACCACCTTCAAAACAAATATGCTGAGCAGTACGCTACGTTAACTTCAGCTCCGTTGGCAAGTTGCAGAAAAAATGTAGGTACTCTCGCTTTTACCGATTATAATGTACTGGCAGTACCAGGTACGTCAAAAAAGAAACAGTTAACTCTGAAGGAGGCAACTGAAAGGAAATTGCATGATGATTCGAAATCAATAAAATATCATTATATAATCGGTGAAATGATTGCCTTAGACAACGAACCATTATCACCACTTGTTGAACGAGTCGGCTTTAACAGGCTTGTTAAAACCAAATCACAGCACACCCTGAAAATATTTTCCACTGTACAGGGTGATCACTTTTCCCGTGGCAGACTGAACATGAATTTTTTTAAATGGAACGCCCGGTATATTTTTCATTTTTCAAATTTGTCTTGACAAATTCTACAAACTGATATAGCATATGATGGATCTAACTTGTCAAATTTTCGCGATATTCAGTTTTTTGTGTAAAAATGATGGTGTTTTGAGTGGGCTGTGGATGAGTTATTTAGAGCTGCCAACAAAGTTTGTTTAGTGGAAAGTGAAGTACCTCGGACGGATTTTCTAGTGCAATCAACAGAAAGCGCACTTGCCACAGTAGACAGTGTGATCACTTTCTGAAAAAAAAATCTAAAATTTTAAATGGCACCCCCTTTTTTTATTTCACAATTGGATCAACAATTAAATAACATTTTTTTTTATTGGGCACACATGGCACGGTAAGCTCATAGTTTTCGAGATATTGCGATTTAAACTTATAAAATACAGATTTTATATATTATACTTAAATTAAAAATTATTCAGTCATTTCTGAAACGCTAAATTAAGATAATACCTCTATTATTTAATGCAAGATGTAAAGTAGATATGTTAATGTTTGAATCTTCTGGAGGCGGTAATCACGATATTGTGTGGATCATCTATCACCGCTGTCAGTACATTTATGCAATTGTTTTCGCTAAGAATATGTCTTCTCCTTTGTGGTGGCCGATAGTTTACATTACCGCTCACATCAAAACGCATTTTCAGACGTCGTAGCGCTTTTATTTGGGGTTGTCGCCTATTTGGGCGATTCTGTACGTACAGTCTTTTACCAAAATACAACCGCCGTCACTTTTGGCAGTGGAATATAACATATATCTTAACTCATGTTCTGTAAACAGAATTTTGATATGCAAAATCAACAAGAGATTACACCATAAACAATGTTTAGCGTTCTGACAGTTCGTTTGATTGAAATGTCAGCGTTGTTGCACCATAGGTAACTTGTGATTTTGTAAAATAATAATTGTATAAGGATAGTAGCCGTAGTGAGTAGCAAGCAGTGGTATATCGGAAATTCATTTGACTTCAGTAAACATATTATGTTAGAATTTGTTGCAATTTGTATGTTATATTGTTATTTCAAAGCTCATATGATACATACGTTATAGCATAATTAACAAATCTGTATTTTTCAAGTTTAAATCGCAATATCTCGAAAATTATGGGCTTACCGTGCCATGTGTGCGCAATAAAAAATGTTTGTTATTTAATTCTTGATCCAATTGTGAAATAAAAAAAGCGGGTGTCATTTAAAATTTTGGATTGTTTTTTTTAAAGTGATCACACTGTCTACTGTTAAGGCAAGTGCGCTTTCTGTTGACTGGACTAGAAAGTCCGTCCGAGGTATTTATTTCACTTTCCACTAAACAAACTTTGTTGGCAGCTCTAAATAACTCATCCACAGCCCACTCAAAACACCACAATTTTTCCACAGAAAACTGAACACGAAAATTGGACAAGTTAGACCCATCATATGCTATATCAATTTGTAGCATTTGTCGAGACGAATTTGAAAAATGAAAAATATACTGGGCTTTCCATTTAAAAAAAATGCATTTTTAGTCTGCCACGGGAAAAGTGATCACCCTGTTCAGTGGACAATATTTTCAGGGTGTGCTGTGATTTGGTGACAACAAATTTTGTTCAACACACATTTTCATAAAACTGATATTAATGGGCAAAAATGAGCGTTTCCAGCGAAATGGACCACCCAGTATATATATATATATATATATATATATATATATATATATATATATATATATATATATATATATATATAAATAATAGAAATTGCTCTAAAATCGAAGCTAGTATTTCACGAGCAACAGCAGTATTCGTGATATCTGATATGTGGACATGTCAGCACAACAACTAGAGTTTCTTAAGTTTTATTGCGCATTGGATATCTTGAGATTTTATTCTTGAACATGGCGTTTTATCGATCCATCCGTTTGCTGGTTCACATAATGGTACCAATATCGCAAAAGAACTCAATACTATTGCAGAAAGATAGAATATTTCACATAGCAAGATCCATTTTTTTTCTCCATGACAGTGGAGCCAATATGATAAAAGGTGTACAAGACGCAGTATGATTCTGCTAAGTGTTTTATTCATTTACTACAACGGGCTGTCGAGGAATCACTAAAGTCTCAATCGGAAATAACACAGACGGTAGCTGCTGCAAGACCAATTGTCACCCATTTTAACCACTCTGGTATAGCACAAGAAAAACTGAAACACATTCGCCAAGAACTTAAATTACCAGACCACCAATTAGTACAAGATGTAAGCACACGATGTAATTCTACATACTATTTAATGGAGCAATTATTAGAACAAAAGAGACAGACAAAAACCCCACGACAAAGTTTGTCGGATATTTAATGAATTGTATCCCGAAAGATCCCCTATTGGTAGGAGAACTGTGAGCAAAACTATCCAGAGATTTGAAGAGACGGTCATTGTTAAAAAGAAACCAAAATTAGGTAGACCAAAATCTGCAACAACTGAGGAGAAACAGCTAGATACACTATTGCCTATTGCCAAATCTCCCCATGTCTCAACTAGGCAAGTTGCCCGAGATCTTGAGATCTCGCAAACGTCGGTTCGTAGGGTGTCGAAAAAAGAAAAATATCATCCCTATATAATTCAACTTGTGCAGGAATTATCTGATGATGATTTTGATAGAAGGTCAGAATTTTGTGGTGTCATGATGGATATGTGTGTAAATGATCGCCAGTTTGTTTATAAAATTTGTTTCGCCGATGAGGCAACGTTCTGTTTAAATGGAACTGTCAATCGCCAAAGCTGCAGGTATTGGTCCGATAATAATCCTCACTGGATGAGGGAAAGTCATACTCAACACTCTCAAAAGGTTAATGTTTGGTGTGGCATTATTGACCGACATATTGTTGGGCCTTTCTTCATAGATAAAAATCTAATGGCGACAAATATTTAGCACTTATAAATAACTCCATATTACCATTTCTTGCAAGATTATATCCAAGAAACAATGGAAACATTCACGAAAAAATTTGGTTCCAACAAGACAGTGCATCACTACATTATACGAGAAATGTGCGCGAATTATTAAATGATATCTTTCCTGGACGATGGATTGGTAGAAGAGGTCCATTGCAGTGGCCGGCTAGATCGCCAGATCTAACTCCGTTAGATTTTTTCTTGTGGGGATACCTCAAGAACAAGGTTTAAAAAGTAAGCCAAATGATCTTGATGATTTGAAAAATGGAATTTCCGAGGAACTACATGATATTAATACCAACAAGCAAAATTTAAAAAAAAATTCATTGCATTCTTTTATGGACAGATTAGGCCATTGTGTTGCAGCAGAAGGCCAACATTTCGAACATTTGGTATGACAATTATCTGATGCGATCCTTTCAAACTAACTAGAGATGATTTAATTTTTTTTACATTTATGTATGTTTCGATGAAAATAAAAATTTGGAAACTTAGTTTTTTGTTTTTATACCCCAACAATTAATGTTTGTGGACAACAACAAAAAAATTGAAAGTTAAAATATTAGGGGAAAATACGGATAATTATTGTCCATTTCGTATTCTTGTCTCAATTCACATATAATTTTTTTTCTGTAATTTTTTCTTATGCAACCCCCATCTTGCGATACACTCCTAGAATCAAAAAAGATTGTACTTTCAGGCATTGACAAGTACTGGACATGCTACCATTAAAAAAAAGACCTACACCCTGTATATTCTGTAATAAAAGGGGTAAATACTTGGAAATAACGTAATAATATGCGAAAATACGCTACATATGTGCATATCAAATTTCAATTATTTTGGCCGTTTACTTTTGGCGCGCACTGTATATACTTATATACTTTACAGGAGAATTGTTTAGCTAAATAAAGCTTAGAATTTACGAATTTCAAAGGACGTTATACAGATAAAAATGTACATTTGAATATCGTAATTAAACGACTGAATTATTTAAATTAACAGACGGTCTCTTTTATAATTGTATTTCTCCTCGGGCAAAAATAATTACGAAAAAACAGATTAACTAAATCAGTTTTACCTCGGCATTTCTTATCTGTATATCAGTCAAAATTATTTATGTTTTTCATGATAACATTTACGTTTCCTCTTAAGAAATATATATTGTTTATTAGCCGTCTGCGGTACATTGAAAAGAAACGAATAGCAAAATATAAGTAAATTAACTTAAAGAAGTTAAAAATAAATAAAACCGTGCGAACAGCGTTATAAAAAAACAGCATCTATAGTTTAGAGTTTAAATCAGTTTGCTCATTTAATACAAATCAGTTGTCGTGTATATGCTGTTTAATCTTCAAAGCTTCCAAAATACAAGTTTGTGCTTCTCTTTACACAAAGGTATTGACTCAATAAAATTATTTACTGTCGGTCTCTGCTTACTACCGATAACATGTCTATGCTCAGTACCGATAACATGTTTTGCAAATGTAGATTTTTAATGATTGTTATTTCTAAATGCAAAAACTGTTTTATGCATCAGGCATTCAAGCTTCTAGAAGTTTGGCCAATGTAGATTGCATTACAATATGTACAAACTAATTTATTATTTACACTTTTTGACACGAGAACACAATTTCCTACTAAACAGTTAAATACACCGCGTTGAATAGTTTAAATGTCACTTTCCCATTTGCACCGGCAATTCATTTTAGTGAATTTTCAGTAAGTAACAGTGGTAAGACCTTAAGAAAAGTTTTTGAAATGAACGCGAATTATTATCCATTTATATATATATATATATATATATATATATATATATATATATATATATATATATATATATATATATATATATATATATATATATACAGCATGTCCCAAACTGGATGGAAATCTATCTCCGTTATTATTAGAGATAGGGAGACGGTTATATTAGCAATGTTTTGTAGAATTTCATGCTCGTTCCAAATATGACTTGTATTTTGCCCTGTCTCTTTTCGTTTGTCGATTTCTTTTTGCTTCAATATCTAAGTAGGCGTTGATCTGACATGTCTAAGACTTGCACATTATCAGGACACTTTTTACAGAGAAATCGTTGTGTGTCATTCTCAACTTTAGATTGTCATTTGTTTTTGAGCTACAGGTATCAACGTTCGTTTTTATTATGGCAGCCATATTGGATTTTTGTACCTTATAACAAAGTTAATTTAGAGTTAGAAAGGATTCACAAAATGATATAATATACAGGGCGTTCTATTTAAAAAATCAATCGTTGCAACCACTACGCTTTTCAGGACCATCCTGTATATTTTGTCGTAACGTGAAAATATGCACCTTTGGCAACCTTGCAACACGTATTAAAATCTTGTTTTTATCGTTTTCCGTCTGTGAGATTGTCAGATGTTTCCATATTTTAAACTAACCATATATATATATATATATATATATATATATATATATATATATATATATATATATATATATATATATATATATATATATATATATATATATATATATGTGTGTGTATCCGAACCATAACTCGAAAAATACTCAACTGATTTGAACTAAACTTGTCACATGCTTTCATTTAGTTACAATCGCGAACGAATTCGTCAATCAGCTATAATAGACATCTTTTTTCCCAAAAAAATACAAAAATATTTTTGAACACGCTATATTTTTTTATTAAGTATTAAAGTAACTGGAATGAGACGTTACACGTAGCTAGAAATGAAGTGAATAAACCTCTGTTGTGAATTTTAAATAATTCGGTCCACAAAATTTTGATTTCTTCCCAAATAAAAAATAAACTCTGAAACACATGAATTGAAACAACTGAAGCGGTTAAAGGATGATGCCAGACAAAGACATAGTAGTCACCTGCCACGTGTAGATTGATACATATACCACAGGCAGACTTCATAATGCAACGATAACGTTCACACCCGTACTGTGGCGACTCACCGTAATGACCGCCTTCGGGTATATTCGGATACGCGGATTTGTAGGGGAGGGTAAGGAAGTTTTGTATCAGCTACTTGTAAAAACCAGGTGGGATAGTGTGTTTTGTTTTTTGATTATGGTTTGACGGTCCTGTTTAGAGGTTAAGTAGTAAATGACTGTCGTCGAAATAGATGTAACAACTTTATATTATGCGTTTAAAATTGGGAACTAAAGAAAATTCAGTTTTGGGCATTCGAAGTTTTTTTCTTAAAATGAGTTAGAACTCATTTAAATATTTTTGATCATAATAGAAGGAGAGAAAATTTTCCAATGAGCTTGTATTAAGACCTCTTAACCCGATCTGCGACGTCTGTTTAAATGAAAAGTATCACTTTCAGTAATATGCCGCAACTAACAATGTAAAATTCTTATCAAAATTTATTATTATAACGCACCTGCTGCGTCCCGAAATTTTTTATTGTTATTATTAAATGAAAAGACTTGCCGAAAACAGAGGGCCATGCTTGCGACAAGAAGGTTTTATGGTGATAGTTCAGTTAGTTGCCTAAACGAAAAAAAAATTATGACGTTAAAGTAATTAAAATAAATTATTCATTTCTTTTTTCCAGTTGTCATTTAAAATGTATATTGTTTAAAAACTCAGTTTAAAGTTATTAGGGTAAAATATATTAATAAGTTACCTGTAGGTTTTGCCACGCCCTTTTCTCTATTGGTGGAGAGTAAACTTGGTCTCCCCAGGAGGGGGCGTTCCGTTTTAAGCCCCACCCACCATGTAGGTTATTCCAGCCTCGCTTGCCCCACATTTTTAGGTTGTTATTCCAATCACGCTTTGGAAGTTCTACATCCAACTGAAAATTAAAAGAAAATTGTAAATTTTTTAATAGTTAAAACTTATATACCTACATTTTAAATATTTATATTAAAATATAATTATAAATATACTTCATGCTTTTAATAAACATTGATGACACTTTAATTAAAAAATAAAAATATTCATTTATATACGACTGTTTAATTAATTTCTAATTTACTGAAATCTGAAAATATGCAATGAAAACCTTATACCAAATACTATATAATGACAATACAGGACACTCCGGCTGATTTCGTGTTTCAAAAATATCAGCGCCCCTAGCGGATAGTACTGATGT
The DNA here is from genome assembly GCA_964006375.1 of Tillus elongatus. Lineage (NCBI taxonomy): Eukaryota > Metazoa > Arthropoda > Insecta > Coleoptera > Cleridae > Tillus > Tillus elongatus. Next base: position 129,861,318 of record OZ023267.1, read on the forward strand.
TACGTCGTTCGAGAACGTGTACACTAGCAATTGCTGGTGTTTAACTGTGTATAATTAAGTTTGAGCTGTGTTTTTTACAATGAATGTTAGTGGTTGGGTGTGTGCAATCTATAATTGTTCGAATTATAACGTGGTAAATCTATCAAAGACATTTCATAGGTTTCCAAAGGATGGCGAAACGTGAATATGATTTGAAGCAGAAGACAAATTCAGAATCACTTTTATGCCAATATGTACAGTTCGCAGAATATAATTTATTGTGTAATATTTACCATCATGTACCTATTTATAGATAAACTTCGTAAACGGATGGTTGAAATGCTTCAATCATAACTTGTCTTAGAGTGCATCAAAAAAAAAAATAAAGAAATATGAAGGTAAACAACTTTTTGCATTAATAATAAATGGTATAAGAAAACTGTTTTTCTATATTCTTCTGTGTCCTTTTTTATTTCAGTATGGCATAAATTGTCACATTTTTCACATTTAAAATTATTTTACTTGGTAAAGGCTTTTAATTATCTTCCCAAGACAAGTTTTTAAATAGACAAGTAGAAATAGCAGATTCAGTCCTGTAATAGATATATTCACGGAAGTAAGAGTTAGTCTCACCTTTCGTCTGCACAATTTCTCAACTATGTATTAAGTATATCAGTTACATAATTTAAAATATTAGATTAATAAGACAGTTTTCATGTAGAGATATATTAAATTGGTACTGTGCTACCATTTATACCTAGAACAATTATTTATAGGTAGGTACAGATTGTAACTTAATATCCTCAGAAACAGCTTCCAGTGTATTGCTATACCTACTCTTGAAATAGTAGTTTAACGACGGTTTCAAGGTAGTACATTAAATTATGATGAAATAAGATTATGGGTAAGAGAAATTTGCAGAATTATTCATGCTGAATTCATTTAAGTTTCAAGTCAATCTGATTGTTGATACAAATTCTATTTGTAACTATATAATCAGAAAATTTTCACTGTTTTGTCATGTACAAGTTTTTATATTCATCTATAATAAACCAATTGTCTAAATTAAGAATATGCAGGTAAAAATACAATTCAAATTACCTGCTCAGTTGTCAGTACTTCACGCGAAGTGGCGCTAGTGTACTTGTCACAAATATCACCAATGCTAAATCATAGGAGTGTCCCGTATAGTCATTATATATTATTTGCTTATACCGTAATCCTTTAGTTCAACTACCGCAATCAGCAAAGTCCTCGCGCACATAAATTTGTTGCGTTCGACTCAACGCAGTGTTGCCGCTTCCGTCATTTTATTGACTTAATAAGGTACAATGTTTTGTGGTAACTGGGCAAACATTATTGACGTAACAGATGAGTTATGGTGACGAATCAGGTATGGACTTAATTAAATAAAACTCGGGACGCAGCAAGTGCGTTATGGTAGTGAATTTTCATAGAAATGATCTGGCACAAAATATTTTATTATAACTTTTTTTTCTTGTAACATGGAAATCTAAATTTTGGTGTATAGTTTACTTTTTATATCGTAAACCTACCTACCAAATTTGGTTTTCATAGATTTTTTATTTTTTAAGATAAAAAATTTTTTCAAATGAAAACTCAAATTTTTTTCGGAAAACCTCGTTCGATTTTTCTGATTAACGAACTTGTCAAAGCCATTTACAAAAGCAAGGTACATGCCAAATTATATCAAAATCTGCCTATTATTCTTTGAGATAAAAAACTTTTTCAAATGAAAAGTCAAAATTTTCCCGGAAAACCTCGTCCTATTTTCCTGACTAACAAACTTGTCAAAGCCATTTACAAAAGGAAGGTACATGCCAAATTTTATTAAAATCGGCTTATTACTTTTTGAGAAAAGAATTTTTTTCGAATGAAAACTCAAAATTTTCCCGGAAAACCTCATCCGATTTTTCTGACTAACGAACTTGTCAAAGCCACTTACAAAGGGAAGGTACACGCCAAATTTTATTAAAATCAGCTTATTACTTTTTGAGATAAGAATTTTTTTCGAATGAAAACTCAAAATTTTCCAGGAAAACCTCATTCGATTTTCCTGACTAACGAACTTATCCAAGCCATTTACAAAAGAAAGGTACGTGCCAAATTTTATCAAAATCGGCCTATTATTTTTTGAGTTATCGGTGTGATACATATATATATATATATATATATATATATATATATATATATATATATATATATATATATATATATATATATATATATATATATATATATATATATATATATATATATATATATATATATATATATATATATATATATATATATATATATATATATATATAAACATATAAAAATTGAAACTGACCCCGGATATGGGTTCTAGGGGTCCTAGATCGCGCTCATTTGCAAAAAATTTTTCAAAATTCAAAAGTCGGGATCTCCCCATTAGTGAATTTTTTCTACGAAAATTCACTAAAAAGTAATTTAAAGAATGCTGACTTAGCAAGTGTGCAATGGTAACGAATAATATGTTTATTTTATGACGCCCAACTACATATAATGCTAGAACCTCGGTGGTTCAGGGGTAAGAACGTGTGCCTCTGAACCGAAGAGTACTGGGTTCGATCCCAGGGTACTCCCTTCACCTTTTCGGTACAAACTGTAAAAGTAAGCCATTATATCACAAATTAAAGTACACAGCACATCGGTCGCGTGGCTCTATAATACAAACATGGAACATTACAACCTCACTTCCCTTCTGTGCCCAAGCACATTCAGAATTTATCGCTAAATGTTTCTCACAGCACTGGTAGGTTTCCCCATCACATCTCATTCGCAAACCACTCACATTCCACCCTTCATTACCAAGTCATCCATTCATTCACAGAAACAAAATAAAAAAGAGAAAAGAAAACAAACAAACAAAGAGCCATTCATACTTACTCGCGTCCATATATCACCCTACATCCATGTCCTCCCATGTATATTATCCCATCACTCCTCAAGCACATTCTCACGCTCATATACAGCCACATACAAATCTCTACACACACAAGCACTTAACCATTCACTCGCGCACTCACACATGCCCAATCAACCAATAACAATCGCCAAAGAATGTTTCTATTATTTGTATTACGTAATCTTTAGCCTTTTTTGAACTTGTAATGTATCAGTCCCTTTAATTCTCCAGGTATTAAGTTACAAAACTTTGGACCGTAGTATCACAAGGATCGCTGAGAAGCATTTTTGACTCTTAGTGGAACTGACAAGACATCATTTACACAAGTTCTCGTTGAATAACCATGTGTCATTCTCGCTTGCTTTGCACTGTGTACATGCATATATTTTAGTGATTTTAACACAAATACGCTTCTCAGGACCAATATTTTGTTGTGACAGTTGTACAGCAATTTAGTCGAGTATTGTACATCTTTTTTATAAATGACCCTTGGTATGAAATTTTGTGTGATCTGCAGGTTGCAAAGAGCATTCTTATAACATACTCCCCAGGACAATATGCCATACAAAAATAACGACTCAACCAGTGCTCTATATAACATAAGTTGATTTTTTATTGTAAGTACACTCCCCAGTGAGTAGAATGTGTTGATTAAGTTTCTGATCCTTTTGTTAATATAATCAACATGATCATGCCATTAGAGTTGCTGGTCAACAACAACACCAAGATACCTAATACTTTTTGTTCTTTCAACGGGTTTAACGCTCGTCATCACATTTAAATCTCTTAAGTCTGAAGGTAACGCCGCGTTGGCAGGAGAAAATGTCATATATTTTGTTTTACTTGCGTTTAAAGAGAGCAAGTTATCATACAGAAGTCATTTCATAGCACTTGTTCCTCTCTCAGCTTTCTCAGTAACTTCAGTCCAACTTTTTTCATCAAACAGCAATACAGTATCGTCAGAATATGTCATAGGCGAACACTCTAGGTTTTTGTTCTCTAGTAAGTCATTAATATAGATGGAGAACAGAACTAGCCCCAACACAGAACCCTGCGGCACACCAGCCTCAACAGTCATTGGTTTCCCGACTGTTTTCCCTATTTTCACTGCTTGTGTGCGCGTATGCAAGTAGCTCCGGAAGACCTCCAAAACCATACCTCTCACTCCAATGTCTTCCAGTTTATTTAACAAGTTTTTATGGGATACGGTATCAAATGCCTTACGGATAACGAGGAATACTGCAACAGTCCTCCTACCTGAGTTAAACCTTTTCAACACTCCCGAGGTCAAAGCAAGCAAAGCATCTTCCGCTGATATGTTTTCCCTAAAACCATATCGATATCTAGCGATTAGTTTATGTTTATTTAAGTAAGATGCCAGTCTATTTTTCAAACATTTTTTATATATAGATATAGTTCAACACTTTATTTATTGTATTGACAGCGTTGCCAAGTCTAACCTATGATACACAGGACAGTAAGGATACCTGACGATATGAAGACGGTAAGTTTATATCTTTGTCATTTTTGTCCAACGGGCAAATAACAATTTCTCTCAAAAACCATCATTACTTCAAACAATGTTCTCGTCAACATTCTGTGAAATATTCACAATTGCATATATTCCTCCTCGAAATTTGCAAGAATTATGCCAGGATTCCTTTTACTACTAATTACTTTTCAGTTGATCTAAACTTTCAAACTAATATGACAATTGACATGACAATCGATTTGGTATAAGGCGGGAATCTAAAACGAGATTTTAATTTAAATGTTCTAATTAAAAAAGATACTCCGGCAATGAAATGTCACGAGTAATTTCTCCATCATTATTACTTGTAATCACTGATGTATCGATTAACACAGAAATGTTTCGATTTCCCTGTTCCTTCCATAAGGCTCTGCACAAAAAATGATAAAACGATGCGCTAACGAACGCATGGCCTCACTGTTTTTATATAGACAATGTAAGTAGAAAAGTAGAAGTAAAGAGAAGGAAGTGGCAACAGCGCGTAAGCTCTAAGTTGCGGGAGTTGAACTATAGGATTGCCAATTGTATTATTTGCTAAGGAAATTTGTTCCATTGTAGAATGTATTTACCTAAGATATTTTTTAAGTTAAGAATTTTTTGAACTCTTAAATTGACAATCCTAGAACTGAAACGTACAGCACGAAAAGTATATCAGATTGACCTGTTGAAGGAAAACATACTAAGGGAATGTAATATCAGAGCAGGCAGGAAGTAATACATCTGGTGCAATAGCTTTTAGACTCTCGAGTACCCATATCCTTGGATTACCTGTTTCATATTTCATTTACTTTCTTGAAAAATGTTAGAAGTTACTTTAAAATATGTTCTCTTATATACGAACAAATGTCCAAATCAAAACTGAGTAGCATATAATTTTTTTTACACATTTACTCGAAGGTAGTTTATATTTTAGCGGGGTTTTAAGTACGTGCAACTGAAATATATACGGTGTCCCAGTAGTGTGTCAAAGTCGAATATCGGCCGTATTAGTGAATTTTTCGTAAAACGAAAAATTCACTAATGAAGGAGGTCTGTGTTTATATATATATATATATATATATATATATATATATATATATATATATATATATATATATATATATATATATATATATATAAGAATATATAAGAAGAATAAAGCAATCATTGTAGGTCAATTTGGAAAATGTGAAATGTATACACCAAAATAAAATAAGATCCAGGTCAATTATGAAAGTTTGTATTAACTGTATAAATAGTTTTTAGGTTTTACGGTGTCCCAGTAGTGTGTCAAAGTCGAATATCGGCCGTATTAGTGAATTTTTCGTAAAACGAAAAATTCACTAATGAAGGAGGTCTGTGTTTATATATATATATATATAAGAATATATAAGAAGAATAAAGCAATCATTGTAGGTCAATTTGGAAAATGTGAAATGTATACACCAAAATAAAATAAGATCCAGGTCAATTATGAAAGTTTGTATTAACTGTATAAATAGTTTTTAGGTAGGTTAAGATGTTCATGTTTAGTAGAATTAGGAAATTTATGGTGTTAATATTTATTAGGATTAAGCTTGTCAAAATTTCATATAACCTAAATATAAGTCAGCTGTCGAGTTACCACAAATGTCAAAACTGACAATAAAATTGTAATATAGGTTAAGAAATGCTGTCAGATATAGAGTAAGGCATTGAAAGATGTAACAAGGTAACCCAGGAAATGAGGATACAAACAAACAAAATCTTAAGATGAATTTGGAAGGCGGCCAACAAGAAATTTTTCACTTGGAGACGGTCGTCATGAGAAGAGAATAAACAGATGGGAAAATTTTGATTAAATTATAAGTTGGAAAAATTTATATAAAATTATTAGATGGGAATTTTTGGGTAGTAAAATGAAAAGACAGATTTGAAAATTTTATTAGAAAAAGGATTTGAATAGGATATATTGAAGTAGGGGTTTTGCAGAGACAATAAAAAGGCTTGACGTTTCAAGTAATAGCAGCAGAAGAAACGGCAGGGAGGAAGTAATGGACAAGAAATTGTAAGTTTTGAAAAACCATAATATTTACGTTTTTATGTGGCATACGAACTATCTCAGAGTATAATGAGTACAAAGATTATTAATATAAACTAATTAAATCCATAAGTATGACAAAAATCAGATATTAGTTGTCCCATTACGTTAAAAGCAGTCATCTTTAATTAACAATTCATGATAAGGAGCTAGTCTTCCCATCTGTTGACAGCAGGGACCATTGCTCAGCCTCATTTAGAAGATCCATTGAATAACGATACGTGAAATTTCTGCAGAATAAAGTTATCTTTAACCATTGTGTCAAGTTTAGTAGATTAAGAATTCCCAACACAGTGTTTACATATTTTTTTTTGTTAAAACGACATACTGGCCAGTTCTTTCTTGCGAATTTGAAAGCTTTTAAATTCATTATAGAGAGTTAGTACTTATAGGCATTTGTTAGACGATTTACTATCAATAAAAGTTTAAGTTTTGTGTTATTTGAAAATTTAGTGCCTTATTTTATTTTGTTTTTATACATATATAAGTATTTTGGAGGAATAGCTAAAATCAGATAGGCTAATATATTTCAAAATTCAAAATTTAATCATACTTTTGAAACCATAATAAGTTTGCAGGACTTGAACCCACTAGCTAAATAAGCTCCCTGTTTTAAGAGTCAGTTCATTTCATCCATGCTATAAATTTATTTGGGTCTCGGGCTGCAGTAAAAAGGCAGTGGATACACCGGGGTGTAAGTCAAATACATATACATTTAATACATACACATTTACAATACAGTTCAGAGAGTATTTTACAGATAAGACCTAATCAAAAACTAAGATACCTAATAATCATAATATAAAACCTAAAATAAAACTTTTTTTTCTATTTTAACAATTGCAACCCAATCGTGGGACATAAAACCTCAGCTAGAACCCTCAACTTTATCAATATATATATATATATATATATATATATATATATATATATCCGGTTGTACCGGAAGTGTCCAATAAGTACACTTGGAGAACCCAAATCACCACAACACAGAGTTTCAGAGACCTTACGATCGTTTCGTTGACAACGTCAGCGTCATAAGAGGCTGAAAAATTCTAAATTGTGTATTTATATCACACCTAGGTAACGAACTAATCCGAAGTAAAAGTTGGAGTCGGTGACCATCGTTTGTCTATTGCTAATGCTTGAACGGGCGAGGTCGAAGAACTACTTTAGTCTTCTGGTTGACAAATTTACGAGCTTTTATCTAATCTAAGGATAATGGGCTTAAAATGAAAGGTACCGAAATATTTAAGGAAGCTACACGTTCTTTTTGACCTAGAAATTTCACTATGTGAATTTTAGAGCAACTAAAGACAGCCGACATGCACATCTGTGGGACATATAATAACAGCTGCTTATCTGTTAACCGAGTGTTTGGCTCAAAATGTAAGCTTTAACAAAGGATAAATAATTCAACTAAAATTCTACATAAAAACAAGTATTTATTTTGATTTTTAATTCTACGTAAAAACAAATATTTATATTGACTTCTTAGATACAAAGAAAATGAAAAGGGGGTCTTTAAGTCAATTACCAAACATAGAGCTTAGTATCTGTATAGACCGGCTGAGTTTGTTTTTAAAAAAAAGAGAAGCGGCTGTTATTGATCTGTCCGCCAGATGTGCATGTCGGCTGTCTTTAGTTGCTCCAATATTCACATAGTGAAATTTCTAGATCAAAAAGAACGTGTTGCTTCCTTAAATATTTCGGTACCTTTCATTTTAAGCCCATTATGCTTACATTAGATAAAAGCTCATAAATTTGTCAACCAGAAGACTAAAGTAGCTCTTCGACCTCGCCCGTTCAAGTATTGGCACAATAGACAAGCGATGGTCACCGACTCCAACTTCTACTTCGGATTAGTTCGTTACCTAGGTGTGATATAAATACATAGTAGCGGTTGATTTTAATTTAGAATGGTTCATCCTCTGATGACGCTGACGTTGTCAGCAAAACCATCGTTAGCTCTTTGAAATATGTGTTGTGGTGATTTGGGTTCTCCAAGTGTACTTATCAGTGCTCATCAGAGGTTCCAGTTTTCACATACCGGAAGTGTCCATCAACTTCGTTTTTTTAAATGCAATATGCCACTTGTTAATAGAATTTTGAGTTCTACTCGTAATTTAAGGTAGACTTTCACTAGCATACTGTGCCTAAAATTAACCATTTTCAAATTAGTTCGTTTTTTTCGAAAATGTTTGCAGAATATACTTGCACTTTATACCTGATAACTTGAAGGAAAAATAAGCTACAAGATTCATCGTTTGCACACAACACACCAATATGTGTACCTTCACCACATGTATTACAGTTTTGCGTTGTAACATACAGGGTGATAGAAATTGACTTGGTAACTTGACAAAATTAAACTGATTAAAACTTGCGTTTTTCAAATAGGTCATCCTATATTTTATTAACTAAGTTAATTGGCATTCCGAACCTCTTTCGATTTACATTAACATTCCCTATAGTTAAATCTAACCGTTTTGGAGATAAATACATATGCATTCGAATCAGGGTTGAAAACTTGTGACAATAGTATCCTTTGGAATTTAATTTGCCAACCAAGTGGCGTTTGCATGCCAGAAGTGCACGCGGTTAAGTTTGTTATCGAAATTAAAAAATAGGCCCTTAATAGTGATAAAAATGGCCAATTTAGGGTATACAATCTATGATTTTATAGAGCTATTAATTATTTATGGTGAATGTCATCGAATAATTGGTCGCACATGTCGTGCTTTCTCCGAAAAGTATACAGATAGACCGAAGCCTAGTCCAGACACAGTACAGAGATTATTGAAGAATTGTTCAAGTTACCGGAGTTTTATCCTCAAAAGGAGAAATCGAAGCGAAGTGTTGATAATGAGGTACACGAAGTCAATGTCATATTTCGCTGCTGAGCCAAATTCATGTCTCAGGGATTGTCAAAGAGAGTTGGGTTTATCAACAACAACTATTTACAGAATGTTCAAAAAACACAACCGGAGACCCTTCTTCTATCACTTAATCCATAGTTTACAGCCCAGCGATAAATCCCAACCTGTTGAAATATGTGAATGGTTCCTTTTAAAAACACAGGAAGATGGAGCTTTCTGCGAAAAAAATATATGGTGTGATGAGGCGAAGTTCTGCAAAAATGGATTGTCCAATCGTCATAATAGCCACTTTTGGTGGAATGAAAAACCTCACGTCACAAGAACCAACTATTGTCAAGACCGTTGGTCATTTAATGTATTTTGTGCCGTAAAAATGATTCGTGTACCTTATTATCAACACTTGGCTTTGGTTTCTCTTTTTTGGAGATAAAGCTCCCGTAACTTGAACAATTCTTCAATAATCTCTTTACTGTGTCCGGACTAGGCTTCGGTCTATCTGGATACTTTTCTGCGAAAACACGACATAAGCGACCAATTATTCGATGACATTCACCATAAATAATTAATAGCTCCATAAAATCGTAGTTTGCATATCCTAAATTGGCGATTTTATCACTATTAGGGGCCTATTTTGTAATTTCGATACCAAACCAAACACCGCGTGCACTTCTAGTACGCAAACGTCACTTGGTTGACAAATTAAATTCCAAAGGCTACTATTGTTACAAGTTTGCAACCTTGATCGAATGAATATGTATTTTCTCAAAAACGTATAGATTTAGGTATAGAGATTGCTAATCTAAATCGAAAGAGATTCGAAAGGCAAATTAACTTAGTTAATAAAATACAGGGTGTCCTATTTGAAAAACGCAAGTTTTTATCAGTTAAATTTTGTCAAGTTGACAAGTCAATTTCTATCACCCTGTATCTTGCAACGCAAAACTGTAATACGTGTGACGAAGGTATACATACTGGTGTGTTGTGTGCAAAAGATGAATCTTATATCTTATTTTTACTTCAAGTTATCAGGTATAAAGTGCAACTATATTTCTGTAAAAATTAAAAAAAAAGAAAACGAAATATTTTGAAAATGGTTAATTTTACACACTTAGTATCTTAGTAAAAGTCTACCTTAAATTAGGAGTAGAATTCAAAGTTTTATTAAAAAGTGGCATATTATATTTAAAATAACGAAGTTGATGGACACTTCCGGTAGAACCAGAAGCGTTACGTGAGCAAAAATATTTTAGTTTAATTGTGCTTCGCCGAAAACCTAGGAATCGAAATTTTTCGAATTTAAATCGATTTGGTTATTGAGAAACTCTTGGCGCCTCACTCTATATATATATATATATATATATATATATATATATATATATATATATATATATATATATTTATTGTACCGATAACTCAAAAAATAATGAGTCGATTTTGATGGAATTTGGTACGTACCTTGCTTGTGTAAGTGTCTTCGATTAGTTTGTTAACCAGGAAAATGGGACCAGTTTTTCCGGAAAAATATTGGGTTTTCTTCCGGAAAATGTTTATATGTCCAATAATAATAAGCCTATGACAACCAAATATATGTTTCGACTATCAAACTTACCCTGCATACCGAAATTTAGAACTCTAAGTTAAAAGTAAAAAGAAGTTATAGGCATTTAAAGAAAAGAAATGGGTGCCACTGGTGATCAGAGGAAAGCCCAAGATCAAAATGTTTTGTATAATTAACAAAACAAATTGAATATTGCATCCAACGGTTAAGTTTTCTGGACGCAAAAAGGTCAAGAAGTAGCAGAAAAAATATTTTGAAAATTGTATAATTGTTCTTAAAACGTCTAAGTTGCGATTTGAAACGACCAAATTTGCACTCTTTAGACAAATAATACGAATCAAATCCAGATTATATAAAATGAATCTCATAATAAATGTATTTTACAAGGCCTTAAGTTTCCGCTGCAACCATCATCGTCCATAATTCCACTAAAATATATTCGGAAAATCCGTTTCAAATAGACCCTCTTTCTGATGCTTTGGCAGTAGTTTCAGCTATAGAGTTTATGGCTTAATAGTCTAAACTTTAGCAAATTTATTAACTAATTGTGGTAAAACTGTTCCATGCTAAATACAGATATAGAGACTTCTCCTCTCGTTTTACAAGTGCTTGTTATGCATAAATACATAAATAGAACCGTTGCTAGTTAGGGTATTTTGATCAAAACATATTTTATAAATAAAGTAGTGCTGCAAATTGAATCGTAACATAGCTGTAATAATTTACCATCTGCACAGACATTTTCATGGAATGAATTTAGTGTCCATGCCTTAACCACAAAGAAACTATTCGTATGCCTGTACCCATAAATGTCTTAAGCGTTATATTACTCGAGTTTTAACGAAAAAATATCAATTTTCACCAAATCACCCCTAATTTATCCCCTAGTCCACGAAGCGATGTTACCCAAAAACAATTTTAGGCGTTCCTTTGTCGGGTGATAACTGGATACCAAATTTTAAGATGATGTCTCAATTCGTTCGAAAGTTATTGCGCCCACTAACAGACAGATATACACACTGGCAGACCGACAGACAGACCGACCGACAGACAAAAAAAATTTGGTCCCAGAATAGGGGTTTCTATATGTTTTGAGCCTTATTACGCCGATTTAGCAAACATAATTCGAAATTTCTTGCATACATGTTCCATCCCCAAACATTCAACCCCTATATTAATTTCAGCACAGAATACTAGATGTCCCATGAAATTGAAAGTTTTCTAATAAACAAACCCTAAAACGTTATATTACTCGAGTTTTAACGAAAAATGTCAATTTTTACCAAATCGCCTAATCCCTGGAGCGATTTTACCCAAAAGCAATCCGAAGCGTTCGTTGGTCGGGTGCTAACTGTATACTGAATTTGAAGACGATATCTCAATTCGTTCTAAAGTTATCGTGGCTACAAGCAGACAGACATACAGACCGACAGACAAAAAAATCGGTCCCAAATTATGTTTTATATATGTTTTGACACATTTACGACGTTTAAGCGAAAATTTTTTTTTGAAATTTTTGTCGCCGATGCGATATTTCCATACGTTGTGACAACGTGGAAGTAATTAATAATAATAATAATTGTTTATTGGTGTCTTTGTACAGTGGTGCATTACACAGGTCATGTACTTATGCGTTTAAACAAAATCACAAAAATGATAACATACATATACACAAATGTACATACAAAACAGCAGCATAGGTCAAAACAAACAATTAAAAGCTGCATCAACCAATGAATCATGAATGTACAGAAACAACACAATGTAGACAAATATCCAGCAAAGGAAAAAAACAGCAGCGGTAGCAGGTTCTATATAACAAAAAGTTCGGGACGCAGCAAGTACGTTATGGTAGTGAATTTTTATTAAATGCTTCAAATTTGAATAACTCAATTTTCTATAAACTAAAAAAATTTAATTTTTATACGTAGTAAGGCCTTTCCTTAAGCAAGATATCCATTACATTTTATTAAAATAACTTTGTAATTTTCGGAGAAAAAATTTTATTCAAAAGAAAATTTAAAACTTTAATAACTCAATTTTCTATAAACCTAGAAAGTTGAATTTTTGTGCGTAGTAAGGTCTCTCCTAAGCCAATATATACATTAAATTTCATTAAAACAGCTCTGTAATTTTTATAGAAAAAAATTTTTTTCGAAAGAAAACTCAAAAATTTTCCGGAAAACCCCTTCCAATTTTCCTGGTTAACGAACTCATCCAAGCCATTAACAAGAGAAAGGCACTTGCCAAATTTCATCGAAATCGGTTAATTATTTTTTGAGTTATCGGATGGACACACACACACACACACACACAAATATATATATATATATATATATATATATATATATATATATATATATATATATATATATATATATATATATATATATATATATATATATATATATATATATATATATATATATATATATATATATATATATATATATATATATATATATATATATATATATATATATATATATATATATATATATATATATATATATATATATAAACATATAAAAATTGAAACTGACCACGGATATGGGTTCTAGGGGTCCTAGTTCGCGCTCATTTGAAAAAACTTTTGCAAAGTCTCACCATCGAAACCTCTCTATTAGTGAATTTTTTAAAATAAATATTCACTAAAAATCTCGATATACATCAACATATCATATTATAACTGTTTTTAATATAGCTAGAAGAATCATCTTTAACCTATTTAATTAGCAGGAAAAGTTTAGAAGAAAAGGGAATCCATTGATTGTTGTTGCCCTTACTTGGTGAAACTTGTCCATACTGCATACAGACTTGGAGAATACTTCTCTAGCTTCACTGTTGGTTTTTAGTGGTGAAGGACGTAGCCAGCGCGTGAGCTAACTGGAGCAAGTGGCCCTTCGAATTCTGGAAGTTCTAGGATGTTCTTCAATGCTTCTGTGACTATAGTTTCGCTGCTTGACAGCATTTTCAGACAGATTAAAATTGAATTAGTACGAAATCATGACAACTACAAATAAATATCTGTTGCTAGGTTATGATATGATGTTTTGATCAAAAAATTTTATCAAATAGAAAATAAAATGAAACACAGATGACAGATGAGGTTTTCAAAATGTCTATGTGATGTATGTCAATATTTAACATAAAAACTAGAACTAGCCTATAATAACTATGATAACAGTTACAACAATAAAATAACTAAACAATAACAGTATAAAAGTAGTCTCTATACAACGAAAATATCGACATACATCAACTCATTATTTTATTACAACTTTTTTGAAATAATAGTTAAATTTATTTTCTTTGGCATATTTAATTAGAAAGAAGAATATCCAAGAAAGGGGAATTCATTAAATCAGTTTGTTCGTTTAAAACAAGGTAGTTATTGTCGTGTGTGTGCCTTTTGACTTCTAAAGCTTCAAAAAAGTCTAGTTTACGTTTGTCATCATAACAATGTAGTGGTTCTATGCGGTTATTTATTGTAGGTCTATGTTCGGTATCAATAATATGTTTTGCAAATGTAGATTTGTCAGCGTGGTTATTTCTAAATGCAGAAATATGTTCTTTGTATCGGGTGTTAAAATTTCTAGAAGTTTGACCTATGTAGATTGCGTTACAATGTGTACAAGCTAATTTATAAACTCCAGCTTTTGTCAGGAAACAAGATTTTTCTTTCGCGTTAAATAACAAATCACGCGTCGTGTTGTAAGATTTAAAAGCTACCTTTGTATTTGTACAAGTGTTTAAAATTTTTGAAATGTTTTCTGAAATGGTTCCAAAATAAGTTATCGAAACGTATCTGTTGTCTTCTTTGTCTCTAATATTTGGATAAATTAAATTAATCGCTAATTTGTATTCTTTTCTCTCTATCATTTTATCTATTATTTTAACAGAGTAGCCATTATTAAATGCTGTTTGCTTAATTATTGAAATTTCTTTTTCAAAATTGTTTTGTGACATAGGTATTGAAAATGCACGATGTATCATAGAATGATAGGCTGACAGCTTTTGTGAAAAAGGGTGACATGAATCGTATGGTATGGTTGTGTCAGTGTAAGTTGGTTTCCTATATATTGAAAAGTCAAATGAATTATTTTCTAATTTTCTAATTGTTAAGTCTAAAAAGTTTATACAACTGTTAGCTTCTTCTTCTAGAGTAAACTTAATATTTGTGTGAAAGCTATTAATAAAATTTAAAAATTCATTTAATTCTGTATGACTACCTTGAAAACATGCTAAAATATCATCTACGTATCTGTACCAAAAGACAATATTATGTGAAAGTTCTGATGTTAAAATTTGGTTTTCTAAGTTTTCCATAAATATGTTGGCTAATAAAGGTGACAACGGACTACCCATAGGCAGACCTTCATTTTGCATATAAATTTTATCATTAAATTTAAAATAGTTTTGTTTTATACATTCATTAAAAAGATTCATCATTTCTTGTCTTTTTATGACATTTACGTTCTTTTCTATTAAAACGTTTTCTAATAGAGGTAAACATTCTTTAGGGGGTATCTTAGAATACATGCTACAAACATCAAACGAAACTAATTTACTATTTGTGGGAATAATTAAGTTATTTAATTTTTGTGTAAGTTCATAAGAATTCTTAACTGAATATTTTGGAAAGTAAATTACTTTCCAAAATATTCAGTTAAGAATTCTTATGAACTTACACAAAAATTAAATAACTTAATTATTCCCACAAATAGTAAATTAGTTTCGTTTGATGTTTGTAGCATGTATTCTAAGATACCCCCTAAAGAATGTTTACCTCTATTAGAAAACGTTTTAATAGAAAAGAACGTAAATGTCATAAAAAGACAAGAAATGATGAATCTTTTTAATGAATGTATAAAACAAAACTATTTTAAATTTAATGATAAAATTTATATGCAAAATGAAGGTCTGCCTATGGGTAGTCCGTTGTCACCTTTATTAGCCAACATATTTATGGAAAACTTAGAAAACCAAATTTTAACATCAGAACTTTCACATAATATTGTCTTTTGGTACAGATACGTAGATGATATTTTAGCATGTTTTCAAGGTAGTCATACAGAATTAAATGAATTTTTAAATTTTATTAATAGCTTTCACACAAATATTAAGTTTACTCTAGAAGAAGAAGCTAACAGTTGTATAAACTTTTTAGACTTAACAATTAGAAAATTAGAAAATAATTCATTTGATTTTTCAATATATAGGAAACCAACTTACACTGACACAACCATACCATACGATTCATGTCACCCTTTTTCACAAAAGCTGTCAGCCTATCATTCTATGATACATCGTGCATTTTCAATACCTATGTCACAAAACAATTTTGAAAAAGAAATTTCAATAATTAAGCAAACAGCATTTAATAATGGCTACTCTGTTTAAATAATAGATAAAATGATAGAGAGAAAAGAATACAAATTAGCGATTAATTTAATTTATCCAAATATTAGAGACAAAGAAGACAACAGATACGTTTCGATAACTTATTTTGGAACCATTTCAGAAAACATTTCAAAAATTTTAAACACTTGTACAAATACAAAGGTAGCTTTTAAATCTTACAACACGACGCGTGATTTGTTATTTAACGCGAAAGAAAAATCTTGTTTCCTGACAAAAGCTGGAGTTTATAAATTAGCTTGTACACATTGTAACGCAATCTACATAGGTCAAACTTCTAGAAATTTTAACACCCGATACAAAGAACATATTTCTGCATTTAGAAATAACCACGCTGACAAATCTACATTTGCAAAACATATTATTGATACCGAACATAGACCTACAATAAATAACCGCATAGAACCACTACATTGTTATGATGACAAACGTAAACTAGACTTTTTTGAAGCTTTAGAAGTCAAAAGGCACACACACGACAATAACTACCTTGTTTTAAACGAACAAACTGATTTAATGAATTCCCCTTTCTTGGATATTCTTCTTTCTTATTAAATATGCCAAAGAAAATAAATTTAACTATTATTTCAAAAAAGTTGTAATAAAATAATGAGTTGATGTATGTCGATATTTTCGTTGTATAGAGACTACTTTTATACTGTTATTGTTTAGTTATTTTATTGTTGTAACTGTTATCATAGTTATTATAGGCTAGTTCTAGTTTTTATGTTAAATATTGACATACATCACATAGACATTTTGAAAACCTCATCTGTCATCTGTGTTTCATTTTATTTTCTATTTGATAAAATTTTTTGATCAAAACATCATATCATAACCTAGCAACAGATATTTATTTGTAGTTGTCATGATTTCGTACTAATTCAATTTTAATCTGTCTGAAAATGCTGTCAAGCAGCGAAACTATAGTCACAGAAGCATTGAAGAACATCCTAGAACTTCCAGAATTCGAAGGGCCACTTGCTCCAGTTAGCTCACGCGCTGGCTACGTCCTTCACCACTAAATACCAACAGTGAAGCTAGAGAAGTATTCTCCAAGTCTGTATGCAAAAGGGAATCCATCAAAATATAATACGGTAAATGTATTCTTAGATACAATGATATTTAGCTTACCCTCTGGTTCTCTTCTTCAGATTTGTTTATAGGCGACTCCTCAGCCAGGGCCAATGTGAGGGTGATTTGCAGACAGAAAGCTAACAGAGTCGCCCAAATTAGCATACCATAATGCCCATTACTTACATCACGCATTATTGCTGCTTCTGAAAAACAAACATACTTTAGTGTAATGACAGAAAGTAAATTATTTGCTCAGTTTTAGTAAACTTAAGTGACATTTAGATACAGTGCATAGGTATCCCGACCACCATCAACTGAGCTCAATATACCGTATTTTTTAGTGAATTTTTTATTTAAATTTAATTTTTTTCTACGGTTCGGCAAACATTTCTAGGATAGTGAGGTGAACTGCTCCGTGGCGTCACTGATTGGCCATAGTAGGAGAAATAGACCAACGTTAAAGAAACATAACACACACTTAAGAGCTTCTGGTCAATGGCGGATCATAACTTTGTGAGGCCCCAGGCGCAACCCAATCTGGAGGCCCCCCATTGACCGTAGGATGGTTCACAAAAATATATGGTGCACAAAATTATGATATTTTTATTTTTGGAATTAACATAAAAATAAGATACAAAAAGAAAAAGAAATATTCGCAAGTACAAAACATATTACACACTTAGGTTAAAAAAAATCACATTCTTAAGTAAAAAGAGTGCTGCAAATTGAATCTTAACTTCCACATAGCTGTGACATTTTATTCTCTTCAGAAATATATTCTAATGGAATGAACTTAGGGCCCATGACTTGACCACAAAGAAAATGTTTGTATACCTGTACCTATAAAATTTTGAAACGTTATGTTACTCGAGTTTTATTGAAAAAAAATCAATTTCCTCAAATCATCCCTTAATTATCCCCTACCCCCTGAAGCGATCTTGCCCAAAAACAATTCGAAGTGTTCCTTTGTCGGATGCTAACTGGATACCAAATTTGAAGATGGCATCTCAATTCGTTCGAAAGCTATTGCGCATATTAACAGGCAGACGTACATGTCGAGAGACCGACACACCGACCGCCTGACAGACCGAAAAAAAATAGTTCTTTCCAGAATAAAGTTTTCTATACTTTTTACGCCGTTTAAAAAAATTTGAAATTTTTGTCAACAATATTCCACACCACACGTTCAACTCCTAATTCAATTTCACCACAGAATACCAAATCTTTGATGAAATTAAAAGTTCTCTAATAAATAAACCATAAAACGTTACAATACTCGAGTTTAAACGAAAAAATGTCAATTTTCACCAAATCACCCCAGCTTCACCCACCCCCCCCATTCGCTATCCGCTAAAGCGATTTTGCCGAAAAACAATCCGAACGGTTCGCTTGTCGAGTGCTAACTGTGTACCAAATTTGAAGACGATATCTTGATTCGTTCTAAAGTTATCATGGTTACAAACAGACGGACATACAGACCAACAGACCGACAGACACAAAAAAATTTCGTTCCCAAATCATGTTTTCTATATGTTTTGATACTTTTTATGACGTTTAATCGAAAAAAAAATCAAATTTTTGTCGCCGGTGCGATACTTCCACACGTTGTGACGATGTGCAATTTTTATAAAAATAATTAATTAATGAGATAGGAACTCTTAAGACTGAATTTAAATTTTAATAGCAGATCAGGTTGTTTTCTTTGCTTAAGCTTGGTTAAACCATTCCATACTCTGTGTGTGTGTGTGTTTTTTTTTTGTTTCTTTAACGTCGGCCTATTTCCACGACTATGGCCAATCACCGACGCAAGGGAGCAGTTTCACCTCACTATCCTGGAAATTTTGCCGAATTCCTGCCTTTCTGTAAGGAGGGTAGGGATCTTTAACGTTCCCAACATCGCGTGGACACGGGACCGACGGCTTTACGCCCCCTCCAAAGGGCGGAATGCGCAGAAATTCAACTTGCTCAATAACAATGCCAGCACCTCGGTTGATGTTAATTGTACAGTTTGTACTGAAAAAGTGAAAGGAGTACCCTGAGATCGAACCCAGTACCCTTCGGTATAGAGGCACACGTTCTTACCTCTGAACCACTGAGGCTCTCATTACATACTCGATACAGTACAAAATATTTTTGAAATAGCAAATTTTCTACTTTTTAACGAAATTTACTTGAAAAAGAAGGTCTGTAGTTTTCTTGAAGGAAAAATTTGTTTAGAATTTTTGTGTGAAAGATATTTGGGCTAAGTTTTGATGAAACATTTTTTTGTGCAAAATTCGTGAAAAATAATGTTTTAGGCAATGAACTTTTGCGCAACGAAAGTAATTAGGGAAATTTTTGAGAAAAAAATTTTTACAAATTTTTGGAGAAGTACTATTTTTTAGCAAATTAGCATAGCAATTATTTTTTAAAGAAGTTGCATAGAAAAAAAATGCTTATGACGAAATCACGACTTTGAGACATGAACATTTTCTTCAATTTGTAACCATAAAACAGTGAACTATATATAGTGAAGTGTCATAACATATAATATAATAATAATACCTATATATATATATATATATATATATATATATATATATATATATATATATATATATATATATATATATATATATATATATATATATAGTATTAAGTTTTCGTGACGGTAATAGTGTTATTTTCTTAAAAAATTGTGGGAAAGCCGTCAGTTGCAAAATAAAACTCTTTATTAAAAGCCGAGCTTTCGGAAAAGTTTATTCCATTCTCAAGGCTACAACATGAAAAGGAAAAAGTTTTCAATTTACTTAGGAAAAATATAAAAGTTTTAAAATACTTACATCTAACGTGAGTTTTACTATAACTAATTATGAAAATACAAACATGAAAAAAACCGTTTTTTAAAATTTGACTGAAGTCGGAAAGTGCCAAACTGACATATGAAGCTAACAATTGTCTATTTGAATTTGTTTTTTGTTTTTGTCTAGTGTAATAAAAGAATGTGTTTAGAAGAATTTGAAATTACCTTTAACGACAATTTAATAAACTTAAAGAAAGATAATAATTTTAGAAATCACTACCCCTATTTATATTTCCTAGACAAAAACAAAAAATAAATTCAAATAGACAATTGTTAGCTTCATATGTCAGTTTGGCACTTTCCGACTTCAGTCAAATTTTAAAAAACGGTTTTTTTCATGTTTGTATTTTCATAATTAGTTATAGTAAAACTCACGTTAGATGTAAGTATTTTAAAACTTTTATATTTTTCCTAAGTAAATTGAAAACTTTTTCCTTTCCATGTTGTAGCCTTGAGAATGGAATAAACTTTTCCGAAAGCTCGGCTTTTAATAAAGAGTTTTAATTTGCAACTGACGGCTTTCCCACAATTTTTTAAGAATATATATATATATATATATATATATATATATATATATATATATATATATATATATATATGTATAGTTATGCGTGGCACAACACATTTGGGATAGTAACCACCACATGGATAAAGAAAATCTGAAAAAATGTTCGACAACCAGCAAAGCTGGATGCGTACGAGAGTATTGTCACTTTGTATAGCATTCCCTATAGCTATCTTTGATCTTTGTGAAAATATTAGGATTTTCTTTTTTTGTAGCTCCGATTTTTGTATTATTTCAAATGTATGCTGTGGGCTGAGTTTTGAGTTTCGCTGCCTTTAATTAGAAATACCAATAGACGACATTTAATTCTTTGAAATAGTTAAAGAATAATTTATTGTCATTGTACAGGGTATATTTCTGTTGGGTTACAACAAACCTAACTTTAAAGTGGCATCACTTGTTATTTTCAAATGGAACAGCCTATATTTTATGTCAATGTCAGGTCAGGTAGGTCATTCAATTCTGCATAGATGTAGTATGGGTTTTCCTAGATCTAGAGTTGATAGTTTTTGAGTTTTAGTGGTTTGTTTTACTTTCGCTTGTAAAAACTGTATTCTGTCAGGTACAGGAGGCACAGAGAACGTAACACCTGATAATTATTGTGAGATGACAGATAAACGTCACTAAAATTTCGAATAGTTGTATTGTCTTTTTTAGATTATTTTTTTATTGGTAATGGCTGTGGTTTATTAGTGAATTTTCTTAAAAAAAATTCACTAATGAGGAGATCTCGACTTTTGAATTTTGAAAAAATTTCTTCAAATGAGCGCTATTTAGGACCCCTGGAACCCAAATCCGAGGTCGGTTTCAGACTTTATATGTTTATATATATATATATATATATATATATATATATATATATATATATATATATATATATATATATATATATATATATATATATATATATATATATATATATATATATGTTTATATATTTATGTGTCACACCTATAACTAAAAAAATAATGGACCGATTTTGATAAAATTTGGCAAATACCTTCCTTTCGCGAGTGGCTTGGATAAGTTCGTTAGCCAGAAAAATCCGCCGAGGTTTTCCCGGAAAATTTTGTGTTTTTTTTCGAAAAAAAAGAAAAAAAATTATATCTCCGGAATTAACAAAGTAAGGGCAACCAAATTTAATGCGCGGATTTATATCATTCTGGGCAAGTTACCTACCAAAATTTAGCTGCGTAGGGTAAAGGACAAAAAAGTTACAGGCATTCAAAGAAAAATAAATTTGGGTTCTCCTCAAAACGTCAAAATCGCGATTTTAAATGTCAAAATTGGTGAGTCCCTTCCTTTTGCAAGTAGCTTGGATAAGTTCGTTAGCCAGGAAAATCCGCCGAGGTTTTCCCGGAAAATTTTGTGTTTTCTTTCGAAAAAAATTTATATCTCCAAAATTAACAAAGTAAGGGCAACCAAATTTTATACGCGGGTTTATATCATTATAGGCAAGTTACCTACCAAAATTTAGCTCTGTAGATCAAAAGACAGAAAAGTTACAGGCATTTAAAGAAAAATAAATTTGGGTTTTCCTCAAAACGTCAAAGTCGCGATTTTAAACGTCAAAATTGTTAATATTTAGGCAGTGAACCTAAAATTAATATGATCTATGGAAGGAAAATGTCACAAAAATAATGTTTTACAAAGCCTGAACTCTTAGTTTCAATCGTCATTGTCCTTCATTTTACTAAAATATTCCCAGAAAATTCATTTCAAATAGACCCTTTTTCTGATGCTTTAGCAGTAGTGTTTGCTATAGAGTTTATCATTTAATGGTATATCATTTTTGTCGAATTATCGTAAAAAATCATTAAAGCACAATATATCCGTTATTATGCAAGTTAGGAAAAAAAGTTGTATACATTAATTGTAGGGTGTCTTAAGCTACATCTTAAAAAATATTTCCACAATTACAGGCTGGCTGATAAGTCGTTGGTGATTCAAATTTTCTTTTTTTTAGTGAATTTTTTTAATCGAACACGCCCTATGTTATTGCATTTTTGTATTTTCCATCGAAATATAATACATCTTCGTAAGAAAAGAAATTCTGGACGCAGCAAGTGCGTTATGGTAGCGAATTTTCATTAAATGCTTCAAATTTTGAATCAATTTGCTATTAACCTATAAGGTTGACCAGAAAACCAGTTTTTTCGGGAACAATTTAAGTTTACTTTCGGAAATTTTTGTACATTTTCAAACAATAAAGTTATTTGGATGAAACATGGCACATTGTTTCTAATATATAGATTATACTGGTAACCAAATTTGGTGCCTGCTTTCTTAAAAAAACATATTTGCTATTAGAAACATTTTTATGAAAATTCACTACCATAACGCACTTGCTGCGTCCAGAGTTTTTATTATTATTCTTATTATTATTATATATTACATAACTATAATACAAATAATAATAATAATAAGAAACCACAGTCATTAGCATAAAAAATAACCTAAAAAGACGAAACGTTAGAACTATTCGCAGTTTTTGTGACGTTTATCTGTCATCTCACAATAAATATCAGTTGTTACGTTATCTGTACCTCTTGTATTTAGCATACAGTTTTTACAAGCGAAAGTAAAATAAACCACTATAAGTCGAAAACTATTAACTATAGCTATAGGGAAACCTATACTACATCGATGCAGAATTGAAAGACTTACGTGACCAATCCATGAAATATAAGATGTTGCATTTGAAAAACACAAGGTATGCCACTTTAAAGTTAGGTATGTTGTAACCCAAAATAAATACACCCTGTACAATGATGATAAATTATTCTTTAACTATTTCAAACAACTGAATGTCGTCTATTGATATTACAAACTTAAGGCAGGGAAACTTAAAGCTCAGCCCATGGCATACGTTTGAACTTACATATAAATCGGAGCTAAAAAAGTAGTAATATTTTCACAAATATCAAAGATAGCTATAAGAAATGCTACACAAAGTCATACTTATTTTTTAATCTCTATCCAAAAATGCAATGAAAAGTATAGCATTGACTTTAAAATATCGAAGTTGATAGCTACTTCCGGTGCCACCGGAAGTCCCACAATGCTGAGTATATTTTCTCGATATAGCCTAGATAATCACAAAAAAATTTGTTGTAGGTTTTTTTGGCTAGCTCTTAGGGTAAGGGATATATAGAGGAATTACACACTATTGGGACAGCCTGTATATATATATATATATATATATATATATATATATATATATATATATATATATATATATATATATATATATATATATATATATATATATATATATATATATATATATATATATATATATATATATATATATATATATATATATATATATATATATATATATATATATATATATATATATATATATATATATATATATATATATATATATATATATATATATATATATATTAAATCGAGTACCTCTTGTGTTCTCTTGCAGTTTTTGATTCTCCATCGAATTGTACGAGGAATACAAACTTGTGAGGAAAAAATTGAAAGCGTTCATAGTTTTTCAGTTATTTCAATTGCTTTGCAGTTTCTAGCACATATTAAAAATTATGATACGGCGTTTTTACCAATAGTCTGGAGTCTCATGAAAATGACGTGTTCAGAGAGGTTTTCGTTTATATTGTCAGTCGAAACAATTGAGATGCCGTATACAGGGCGCTCTCAAATAGTAATTGAATTTGGAAAAATTTAAACAACGGTAACTCAATTTTTTCAAATAGAACAGCTTGTATTTTGTGTTTCAGAAGTGAAGGGCATGACCTCTGCTTCAAGTTTTTTTATACACTTAAATTCTGCATATATTTACATTTATAATCCCATGCTATGAATCATGTAGGCATTACTCCTAAATTTGTTTTTTTTTGTTTGAAAATTTTAATGCAAAATTATATCTTGGCAGGTGGGCAAATAGCTTGAAGAGGTTCGTTGGTCAGGAAAATCGGACTAGTTTTTGTTCTTTTTTAAACAATAAAGATATTTTGATGAAATATGGTACACTATTAGCTATACTATAATATAGGTTAGACTGGTAACCAAATTTCATGACTGCTTTCATTAAACAAGTAAAAAAAATGTAAAACCGATTTCATTAAAGATAACTCAAAAATGCATATAATCGCTGCCACCATTTGTTAAACGTGTTATCGGAGGTAAATTAAGGATAACTAAAAAACTACTGGTCAGATCTTGATAAAATTTATACGGAACCATAAAAAAAGCACCAGCTCTCAAATAAAAAAAGAATCATCAAAATCGGTTCGCCTAGACAAAAGTTCTGAGGTAACACACATAAAAAAATACAGGCGAATTGAGAATCTCCTTCTTTTTTTGAAGTCGGTTAAAAAGAGATATTTGCATTAAAACCTTTTTATGAAAATTCACTACCATAACTCACTTGCTGCGTCCAGACTTTTATCAAGTATGTACTATATAATTATAATACAGGACACTCCGGCTGATTTCGTGTTTCAAGAATATCAGCACCCCTAGCGGATAGTACTGATATTACGTTGTTCACGGACGTGTTTATATGTAAACACTAGTGGTTGCTGGTGTTTAACTGTGTATAATTAATTTTATCTGTGTTTTTTACAATAAATGTCAGTGGTAGGGTTTGTGCAATCTATAATTGTGCGAATTATAACGTGTTAAATCTATCGAAGACATTTCATGGGCTTCCAAAGGATGCTGAAACGTGAGTATGTTTTTTTTTTGTGTTTTCTTTTGTTAACAGCGGATTTTTTTACAAATTCGCCTAATAATTAATATTAAACAATAACTATAACATGGATTGACGATAGTTTTGTATTATAGATGCAAGGAAAGGGTACTGTTATCAAAAATAACTGATTTAGATACAGTATTGAAGACACAAGGTGCATTTTACATTTCAATGTCACTTCCAAAAGAATTTATTTGTTGAAGCAGAAGACAAACTCATAATCACGTTTATACCAGTATGTACAGTTAGCAGAACATAATTAATTGTGTAATATTTACCATAATGTACCTATTTATAGATACACTTTGTACACGGATGGTTGAAAGGTTTCAATCATAAACTGTCTTCCAGTGCATCAAAGAAAAAAATATAAAGACACAAATGTTTTGCATTAATAATAAGTGATATACGAAATAGTTTTCTATCTTGTTCTGTGTCGTTTTTTATTTCAGTATGGCATAAATTGTCACATTTTTTTACATTTAAAATTATTTTACTTGGTAGTGCTTTTAATTGTCTTCCTAAGACAAGTTTTTAAAGAGAAGTAGAAATAGCAGATTCAGTCCTATAATAGATTTAGTCACGGAAGAAAGAGTTAGTCTCACCTTTAATATGCACAACTTCTTAATTATGTACTGAGTAATCAGTTACATATTTCAAAATATTAGATTAATAAGACAATTTTTATGTAGAGACATATCAAATTGAGTACTGTGCTACCATTTATACCTAGAACAATTATTTATAGGTAGGTACAGATTGTGACTTAATATAGTCAGAAACAGCTCTCATTATATTCCTATACCAACCCTTAAAATAGTAGTTTAACCACGGTTTCAAGGTAGTACTTTAAATTATGATGAAACGAGATTATGTGTAAGAGAAATTTGCATAATTTTTAATGTTGAATTTATTTAGGTTTCAATCTGATTGTTGATACAAATTCTATTTATAACTATAATTAGAAAATGTTCACTGTTTTGTCATGTACAAGTTTTTATATTCATCTATAATAAAAATTACCTAAATTAGCAATATTCAGGTAAATATATAATTCATATTACCCGCTCAGTTGACACCTCACGCGAGGTGGCGCTAGTGTGCTTGTCACAAATATTACTAATGCTAAAGCATAGGAGTGTTCTGTATTATCATTATATAGTATTTGCTTTTATCTTAGAAATTCGGTGGTTCAGGGGTAAGAACGTGTGCCTCTGAACCGAACGGTACTGAGTTCGATCCCAGGTTACTCCTGTCACTTATTCAGTACAAACTGTAACATTAACATCAACCGAGGGTCTGGCATTGTATTTGAGCAAGTTGAATATCTGCACGTTCCGCTCTTCGTAGGGGGCGTAAAGCCGTCGGTCCCGTGTCCATGCAATGTTGGGCACGTTAAAGATCCCTACCCTCCTTACAGAAAGGCGGGGGTTCGGCAAAATTTCCAGGATAGTGGGGTGAAACTGCTCCCTGGCGTCGGTGATTGGCCATAGTCGCGGAAATAGGCGTTAAAGAAACAAAAACACAATTTTATCATATGGAAAATTGCCAGTTAAAATTGTATTTCTTGATTTTTATATGTTATTATGCAATATGTCCCGTCCCATAGGTAATAGTTGATTTGCTGAACTGTGTATTGCGAAAACTATGTTTCTTTAAGAGAAAATTCTAGATAATGAAATCTTTTAATACAATCTACAAACTAGAACGGAACTCGAGATCCGCTGAGACGCTTATGATATTTTTAGTTTGACTTAGGAGGAAAAATGATACAAGAATATTCAATTACCCCGTGTTGAATATGGTACTCGGAATTAAATTCCTTGTACGATTTCATAAAAAAAAGATATACAGGGTTGCAGGTCGCCTCACCGACAAGAATATGGAGTTGTTGGCGTATTGTTAGTATATTCTGTTGCCGGCTGTTAAAATGTCCTCAGTAAGCCTTGCTGGAGTTAGGGGCGGTCACAGCTGACCGGAGTAATTTTAATTTTATGAATATTTCGAAGTCACTCGCTATCCGCCATCACTTCAGTCCTGCAGCCTTGCGGTACTTTGTAAAGCAGGATACACAGACCGGTTTCGTCCTTCTTATGGACTATTCAGTATAATACACCTGCGCTACAACAAGTCCGTTTTAAAGCAGCGATTGCCATACTATGCAATAGAAAATAGTGCAAAGCGACATCTCTGGTGTTGTGACGGTTCCAGGCACAGTACAGCAAGAAGCAAGCTGTAAGAAGAAAACTAACAAGCGAAAGCAACTACTCTCCTGGCTAATACCATGACGGGGATTGCATTACACCACCGACTAGCTAACATATATATATATATATATATATATATATATATATATATATATATATATATATATATATATATATATATATATATACACGTGGTGTCACACGACTAACGGCACGGAGTCTCACGTCTATACATTTCTTTATATCAAATTTTAAATTACAGAGGATTATGTAGGTCAACAAGTGCTACAATTTAGAATTATTTTCAAGTATACAGGGAGGTCCAATATAGTGCGACACTTCAAATTTATGTTTTTAGTGAAAATTTCTTTAAAATGTTCACTAATGAAGGGAATGAATTTAAAAAATTAAAAAAAAATTCTTGAAATGAGCGCGAACTAGGCCCCCTAGAACCCATATTCAGGGTAAGTATCAATTTATATATATATATATATATATATATATATATATATATATATATATATATATATATATATATATATATATATATATATATATATATGTTTCACACCGAAAGCTAAAAAAATATCGGATCGATTTTGATCAAATTTGGTGACTACCTTCCTTTGGTAAGTGGCTTGGATGAGTTCGTTAGCCAGGAAAATCGGCCCAGCTTTTCCCGAAAAATTCTGTGTTTCTTTTTCAGAATTTTTTTATGTAACCCCGGAAATAACAAAATTAAAACAACCAAATTCGGTACTCGTGTTTTTATTTATAAAAAAAGAACCACGTACCAAAATTTAAGTCTATAAGTTAAAAGACAAAAAAGTGATAGGCATTTAAAAAAAGGGGTTTTCATTAAAACGTCAAAGTTGCGATTTGAAACGTCAAAAATGACAACATTTACGCAAAGAATCTGAAAAGATAACAGGTTATGTAATGAAAATGTCGAAAGAAAAGTGTTCTACAATCCCTTAAGTTTCATCTTCAACCGTCATTGTCATTCATTGTACTAAAATATTTCCAGAAAATTCATTTCAAATAGACTCTTTCTTTGATGCTTTGGCAGTAGTTTTAGTTAAGTTTATGGTCTAATGGTCTATAATTTTCAGCTAATTTTCGTAGAAAAAATTCGTTAATGTGAATACCGCGACTTTTGAATTTTAAAAAGATTTTTTCAAATGAGTGCAAACTAGGCCCACTATGATCCATATCCGGATTTAGTTTCAGTTTTTATCTGTGACGCATTTCTCAATATAATTGTTATTATACAAGATACGAGAAAAAATTGCCTACGTTAATTATAGGTGTCTTGAGCTACATCTTAAAAATTATTTTGACAATCACAGGATGGCCCATACGTCGTTGGTGATACAATTTTTTTGAACATCCTTATATTATTGCATTTTTGCATTTTTTATCGAAATATAAAGCATGTTTGTGAAAAAAGTTCTAGACGCAGTAAGTGCGTTTTGGTAGCGAATTTTCATTAAATTCTTCAATTTCAGTAACTGTTGGCTAGGAAACCAGTTTTCTCGAAAACATTGTAGGTTTATTTTCACAAATTTTATGTATACTTTCAAACAATAAAGTTATGTTGATAAAATATGGTACATTGTTTCTACTATATAAGTTATACCGGTAATCAAATTTTATACCCGCTTGCGTTTAAAAAGACATATTTGCTATTATAAACATTGTGATAAAAATTCACTACCATAACGCAATTGCTGCGTCCAGACTTTTTTCTTGCGGAACACCTTGTATTTGATAACGGTTTTGAACTATACGGAAAAAATAAGACCTATATGAAGCATCACTATACCTATATACTACCGTATTACAGACATCTTGATTTTTCGATGAAAAAATCATCTTCCATGTAGGATAATATCGAAAGGAAAACTCACTGGCCTGCGACAAAGAACTTGTTACACCTTCAACCACTATAATCAGTACTTCACAATAATTTACAGGGTGTTGAAAAATTCAAGTTCAATTATTGACACATTCAAAGTAGATTATCTTGTTTATGTTAAATTGAACACCCTGTACTTTGTTAATCCATTGTATATAAAAAGTAATTCCCTTCCATATGACACTAGAGTTCTCTATATCCAAGTAAAGCGATTTTCTGCGTAGGAGACAACCACGTTATCACTGAACCAGTGATATACGTTAACTAAAGTTGTGTTTCCCTGATACTTGACGCCGACTTATTGCTCCATGATATTTTATATTATACTAAAGGTAAAGGTAACAACTAATTACAGATTATTGTCACTTAAAACACATTCAACGACTGTTTCGATCTTAGATGACGTCTTATGTTTAAGTTTAAAAAGAAAAGAACAAACTGTTTCAAAATCATCTTTATACAGACGTGACTTGATTTTGTTTACATTTCCATTATATTATGCTAGATTTTCAGTCTAAAACTGTAATTGGGGCCGTTCATCAAGCTAGAAATATAGTGTATTTCAAAAATTGATTGAATCCCCCAGTTAAAAAAGAATTACTTGGCAAATTTTTTATTTCAGGTCGTCCATCATTTGGGATCTTTGTGGCCGAGATTTCGCGATTATTGGTTCATGTACTATGTTATATGGGTTTGGTTTTATTTTTATTTGGAAAAAACTCCAAATTTTGTTAACCAAATTACTGAAATTCACAAAACAGATTTATTTGCACAATTTCTAGCCACACGTAAAGTTTCATTCTAGTTACTCCAATACTTTCAAAAATATAGCGTTTTCAAAAATATTTTTGTATATTTTTGGCGGAACAAAAAGTCCGTTATAGCTGATTTACGAACGTGTCCGCAGGCTTAATACAATAAAGATATGTGCCAAGTTTCATTCAAATCAGTTAAGTATTTTTCGAGTTTTTGCTCGAATACATCCATACAGCCCCCGCCCCCCATATATATATATATATATATATATATATATATATATATATATATATACAGTGTGTTCACGGATTGAGTGTGGGTAAGGTATAAGTGACAAAAAAATTTCTAAGTAGAATCTGATATTCTGGGAATAGCTCCTGCTTTGTCTAAAACTGAGATGTTGAGAAAATGAACAAAATCAATTAATATACAGGGTGGTTTATAACTGATGTAATGAAATTTATTAAGAGTAAACTACCTTCGTTTATAAAGATACCGCAAAAAGTTATTAACAAAAATTGTTTAGAATTAAAATTTATGACAGGATCTCAATTTTCAAACAAACGTTTGACGGCTTCTGTCATTAGGTATACTTTAAAACATACTTGAAACTGTATTAAAAAAGTCTTTACATAATTAAACTTGGGGTAGGTTTGCTTTCATCTCAACCAATAAAAAAAGTAAAGTGAACGCACAATTGGACATTCGAAGCAATACTTGGCGAGTTGCATGGCTACTTGAGGTCTGCCTTGTTGTTCGTTTCCCGGGATACTACTTATTTGGAAAATTGAAACGTCAATTTTATTTGTCACGAACG
Organism: Tillus elongatus; assembly: GCA_964006375.1. Classification (NCBI taxonomy): domain Eukaryota; kingdom Metazoa; phylum Arthropoda; class Insecta; order Coleoptera; family Cleridae; genus Tillus; species Tillus elongatus. Next base: position 129,892,612 of record OZ023267.1, read on the forward strand.
GCAAGCTTCTGTATTTAAAAATGTTAACAACAGAACAAAAAGTGTTTATTGTGCAGTGCTATGGTTTGGGTGAAGAGCATTCTTATCAGAGAGTGATAAGAAAATTCCTTGAACACTGGCCAAATTATTCGGTTTCCGCTACTGGTGTAAAAAAAAGTTGTTACAAAATTTATGCGTACTGGGAGTGTTTTAAATGTTAGGAAGACAAAATCCGACTCAGATAAAGAAGACAATGCTGGAGCTGCATTAGCTGTGGGTTCTGTTGGGCGTTTTCCAAAATTATCTTTAAGAAGAAGGGCATTAGAAATTGGCAATATTAGCAAATCGCATTTGCAACACATTTATCTTACCAACAAGGTGAAACCTTTCAACGCAAAACTTATACACACTTTGGAAGAAAATGACGAGTCAAAACGATTAGATTTTTGTTTATGATACGGCGGGCAATATCTACAAAATCACAATTTTGTCAGAAGTATAATTTTTTCGGACGAATCCGCTTTCACCACTAATGGGGTGGTAAAATCCCAAAATGCACAGCATTGGTCTATGGAGAATCCAAATTATAGAGTTAATTGCAGAAGACAATGCCATAAAAAAGTAAATGTGTGGTGTGCTGTTTCTTACACTGGGATAATTGGGTCATATTTTTTTGAGCGGAATATGATCCAGTACAGTCATCTGGAAATACTGGAAAATATTCTTCAAGACCATTTGCATAACATGTCACTAGAAGATAGACAAACAGCATACTTTCAGCATGACGGCTACCCAGCACATGCAACAGGAATCGTTCGAGAATGGTTAGATCGCGAATTTCCTGGGCGGTGGATTGGTCGATATAGGTCAATACCCTGGCTTCCCAGAATTCCTGATCTTACCTTAATGGACTTTTATTTATGGGGCTATCTCAAACAGAAAATCTACGCGGCTCCATTAAACAACGATTTTGATTCGTTGAAACTGAGGTTGAGAGAGGCAATTGACGGTATTCCACGGCTGAGTTATATGTATTCGTTGGTGGCAGCACATCTGAATAATTACTTTATTTTTCGTTGTTCGTTTTGATTTTTGTTAGCAATAAGCGTTTTGTATTTTACCAATAAATTATTATTTAACATTGCATGGTTACTTACTTTGCGCACCTGCGTTTAGAAAACCACAGGAAAAAAGCTCCATGTTGATAGCGAAAAATGTTAATAATTTACTTGAAAAGTAGGCTGATCTGGCTGAAAATTGAGAGCCTGTCATAAATTTTAATTCTAAACAAGTTTTGTTAATAACTTTTTGCGGTACTTTATAAACGAAGGTAGTTTACTCTTAATACATTTCATTACATCAGTTATAAACCACCCTGTATACTAATTGATTTTGTTCATTTCCTCAACATCTTAGTTTAAGACAAAGCAGGAGTGATTCCCAGAATATCATAATCTAATTCAAACATTTTTTGTCACTTATACCTTACTCACACTCAATCCGTGGATACACTATATATATATATATATATATATATATATATATATATATATATATATATATATATATATATATATATATATATATATATATAAACTGACCCTGTATATGGGTTCTAGGGGTCCTAGTTTGTGCTCATTTGTAGAAATGTTTTCAAAATTTAAAAGATCGGATCCTCTACATTTTCAGATATGTCCAAAAACCAATTTTGTCTTGTTTTTTAAATGACTCCAATACATCCTTCTCGGAATTCTTTCACATACTTTTATTCATCTTTCTATGTGTGTACCTTGTTTTGGTAATTTTTCTCCAAGTCCACATTTCAAGCGTCTATTTTTTAGTGCCTTGCTTATTTGAAGTGTCCATTATAACAGTCATACATACATATGGATTGTTCAGTCACTTCTTTAGATCTTAGTAATTATTCTGGTTAGTGAGAAGAAAGTGTTTTCTATCAAATGCTTCCTTTACCATCGCAAAAGTAACTTGCTATTTATTCCTTAGACCACATATAAGAAACACCTATACCTCATGCATTTCCTTTAAACCTAGGTATGCCACTTTTTATCTATGGGATGTGGGGCCCATAATACAGTGGAAAACTTTCTCATCACTTTGAATTTGTTCCAATAATCCTTGTGTGTAAACAGTTGGCTTCAATTTAAAACTTCAGCAGCTCCAGTTTCAACAACTCTCGGATCCCGAATCCCAGACGAGATGACATGACACGTCTGTAAACTCATTTACTGTGAAAATCTTACAGACACATCTATCTGTAATTTACTATTGCTAAAAACTTTGAAGTCATTAATTCACAGAACTGTTTAGTTTAAGATATAATGCAAACTTTTAGTGTCAGTCACAATTCTAGATAAGCGAAAATGGTGTAAAATATTTTATTTCATTAATTGTTGTTGCCCTTACTTGGTGAAACTTGTCCATACTACATACAGACTTGGAGACTACTTCTCTGGCTTCACTGTTGGTTTTCTTTTTTGTAGGTGAAGGACGTAGTCAGCGCGTAAGCTAACTGGAGCAAGTGGCCCTTACGAATTCTGGATGTACTAGGATGTTCTTCAACGTTTCTGTGACTATAGTTTCGCTGCTTGACAGCATTCTCAAACAGATCAAAATTGAATTAGTACGAAATCATGACAACTACAAATAAAGATCTGTTGCTGTTATGATATGATGTTTTGATCAAAAAGTTTATCAAATTGAAAATAAAATTAAACAGAGGTGACAGATGAGGCTTTTAAAATGTCTATGTGATGTATGTCAATATTTAACATAAAAATAGAACTAGCCTATAATAACTATGATAACAGTTACAACAATAAAATAACTAAACAATAACAGTATAAAAGCAGTCTCTATACAACGAGAATATCGACATACATCAACTCATTATCTTATTACAACTTTTTTTGAAAGAATAGTTAAATTTATTTTCTTTGACTTCTTTAATTCGAAAGAAGAATATCCAAGAAAGAGGAATTCATTAAATCAGCTTGCTCGTTTAAAACAAAGTAGTTATTGTCGTGTGTGTGCTTTTTGACTTCTGAAGCTTCAAAAAGTCCAGTTTACGTTTGTGATTCTGAAAATGTAGCGTAGGTCTATGTTTGGTATCAATAATATGTTTTGCAAATGTAGATTTGTCAGCGTGGTTATTTCTAAATGCAGAAATATGTTCTTTGTATCGGGTGTTAAAATTTCTAGAAGTTTGACTTATGTAGATTGCGTTACAATGTGTACAAGATAATTTATAAACTCCAGCTTTTGTCAGGAAACAAGATTTTTCTTTCGCATTAAATAACAAATTACGCGTCGTGTTGTAAGATTTAAAAGCTACCTTCGTATTTGTACAGGTATTTAAAATTTTTGAAATATTTTCTGAAATGGTTCCAAAATAAGTTATCGAAACGTATCTGTTGTCTTCTTTGTCTCTAATATTTGAATAAATTAAATTAATCGCTAATTTGTATTCTTTTCTCTCTATCATTTTATCTATTATTTTAACAGAGTAGCCATTGTTAAATGCTGTTTGCTTAATTATTGAAATTTCTTTTAGTGAATTTTCTTAGAAAAAATTCACTAATGAGGAGATCTCGACTTTTGAATTTTGAAAAAATTTCTTCAAATGAGCGCGATCTAGGACCCCTAGAACCCATATCCGGGGTCAGTTTCAATTTTTATATGTTTATATATATATATATATATATATATATATATATATATATATATATATATATATATATATATATATATATATATATATATATATATATATATATATATATATATATATATATATATATATATATATATATATATATATATATATATATATATATATATATATATATATATATATATATATGTATCACACCGATAACTCAAAAATAATGGGCCGATTTTGATAAAATTTGGCATGTACTTTTCTTTTGTAAATAGCTTGGATAAGTTCGTTAGTCAGGAAAATCGGACGAGGTTTTCCGGGAAAATTTTGAGTTTTCATTCGAAAAAAATTCTTATCTCAAAAAGTAATTAGCCGATTTTAATAAAATTTGGCATGTACCTTTCTTTTGTAAATAGCTTTGACAAGTTTGTTAGTCAGGAAAATCTGACGAGGTTTTCCGGAAAAAATTTAAGTTTTCATTCGAAAAAAATTTTTATCTCAAAGAATAATAGGCCGATTTTGATAAAATTTGGCACGTACCTTCCTTTTGTAAATGGCTTTGACAAGTTTGTTAATCAAAAAAATCGAACGAGGTTTTCCGGAAAAATTTTGAGTTTTCATTTGAAAAAAAAATTTTATCTTAAAAAATAAAAAATCTATGATAACCAAATTTGGTAGGTAGGTTTACGATATAAAAAGTAAACTAAACACCAAAATTTAGATTTCTATGTTACAAGAAAAAAAAGTTATAAAATATTTTGTGCCAGATCATTTCTATGAAAATTCGCTACCATAACGCACTTGCTGCGTCCAGGCTTTTTTCAAAATTGTTTTGTGACATAGGTATTGAAAATACACGATGTATCATAGAATGATAGGCGGACAGCTTTTGTGAAAAAGGGTGACATGAATCGTATGGTATGGTTGTGTCAGTGTAAGTTGGTTTTCTATATATTGAAAAGTCAAATTAATGATTTTCTAATTGTTAAGTCTAAAAAATGTATACAACTGTTAGCTTCTTCTTCTAAAGTAAACTTAATATTTGTGTGAAAGTTATTAATAAAATTCAAAAATTCATTTAATTCTGTACGGTTACCTTGAAAACATGCTAAAATATCATCTACGTATCTGTACCAAAAGACAATATTATGCGAAAGTTCTGATGTTAAAATTTGTTTTTTAAGCTCTAGAAGTCAAAAAGCACACACACGACAATAACTACCTTGTTTTAAACGAGCAAACTGATTTAATGAATTCCCCCTTCTTGGATATTCTTCTTCCAAATTAAATAAGTCAAAGAAAATAAAATTAACTATTCTTTCAAAAAAGTTGTAATAAGATAATGAGTTGATGTATGTCGATATTTTCGTTGTATAGAGACTGCTTTTATAAAGTTATTTTTTAGTTATTTTATTGTTGTAACTGTTATCATAGTTATTATAGGATAGTTTTATTTTTATGTTAAATATTGACATACATCACATAGACATTTTGAAAGCCTCATCTGTCATCTGTGTTTCATTTTATTTTCAATTTGATAAACTTTTTGATCAAAACATCATATCATAACATAGCAACAGATATTTATTTGTAGTTGTCATGATTTCGTACTAATTCAATTTTGATCTGTTTGAGAATGCTGTCAAGCAGCGAAACTATAGTCACAGAAACGTTGAAGAACATCCTAGAACATCCAGAATTCGTAAGGGCCACTTGCTCCAGTTAGCTCTTGCGCTGGCTACGTCTTTCACCAACAAAAAAGAAAACCAACACTGAAGCCAGAGAAGTAATCTCCAAGTCTGTATGTAGTATGTTTTATTTCTACTTTAATTTATCTTTCGTGCGCAGCAAATACGTTAAGATCATAATAATAGTAATAATACATCTATTTGCTAATTTTTTCAAATAAATTGAATAAGTTATGCTATAAACAAAAAATGAAAGTCTAAAGAAATTTGTAGCGAGTTTGTCAGTTGAAGATCACAGCCTGGGGAAAACAGCAAGAGACATCAAACGACCACCAAATGCAGCTCTTTTAGGAATAAAGAAAAATTTTGGGACGCAGCAAATGCGTTTTAGTAGTGAATTTTTATAAGAATTCTACACTATTAATAACATATATTGTTAAAATTAATTCTTTAAATATAAATGGACCTTGGAGATCGGTTTTAGAGTACCAGTTAGCGATTATTTGAAAAAAATTGTCTTTTATATGGAGCTAAAAAAATTAAAATTTGGTCTTAGATATAATATGTGAGTACGGCAAGTGTCTAAAAAAATTCTGTTACAAATTTCATTAAAGTTACAAAAGTTTTTCAGCAAAAAATTAATTATTTACAAAGGGAATGTACCTGTCAAATTATTAATATGGGAGGTATTTTTCCTTATTAATTGCTTGGATGGTTTTGTTTTAATCAACCAATTCAGTTTTCGCAAACAATAGACAACAAAAAAGGTTCTTTAAAACAAATTTGTAGTTATCCGCGAAGCTCATTATGTTATTTTTCTTTAATTTAGTACCCACGGTGCATTTACATAGGTGTTACAATGGTTGAAGACTGAATATTCTAGCTTAATAGGTAATTTATTGAACTATCAGAATTGAAATATTATTACGAAAATTTTCTACGATAACATGCTTGCTGCACACAGACCCTTGCCAACACTTATTTACGGTTGCTGCATCCATACTTTTTGAAAATGATAAAATGTTGCAGCTTACTATGTAAGGCTGACAAACAAGGCAACCTCAAAACCATTTTTAAAAAAATAAAAAAAAAAATTAAGTGAGATAACAATTTAAACATAAATTGAAAATCTTGGTTCGCTCCTTCGTCGCAGGCGTTCTCCTTCCCCTTCTCATGCCTACAATCACCCTCAATGCATAAACAAGAACAATGTAAACAAGAAAAATTCCTTTGGAGCAACCCCTATGAAAATTACGGGACCTGCGGTAAATTTAGAGGTAATGTGCGCGGTTGACAGGATTTTAAGGATGTATAGCTGCAAAATGAGGTAAAGGCAGCTTAAACAGGTCTAACTAAGCTGTTTCTTTCGCAATTTCCACTCACATTTCCTTTTTATATTCCTCTCCGCCCAACACCCCTATTCACTCTTGGTCCCGTAGCTTTCTTGTGGGCTGTTTGCAAGAAATACTTCTTGTGGTTTGGGCATCCAGAAGAGGTTCTAAGCATATTTCTGAAAATATTTTTCTAAACACCCCCCATGTGCTAGTGTGCAAATTTAGCGAAAATTTAATTTTTAAATACAAACGGAATGCATCTATGAAATTATAGGTGGCAGGTAAGTATTTCTTCATATTAATCGCTTGAATGATCGGTATTAATTAATTCAATCGAACCAGTTTTTGCAAACAAAATAACAAAAAAGTTTTTTTTAAACAAATTTGTAATTATCTGTGAAGCTCATTGTGTTATTTTAAAAATTTAGTATCCAGGCTGCTTTTATATAGGCTTTACTATGTATCAAAACTGAAGATTCTGGTTTAATGGAAAATTGGGTTGTCACCATTCGAAATATTTTTATCAAAATTCGCTACCATAACGCACTTAACCTGTTTTCAACACTTATTTACTATTGCTGTATCCATACTTTTTTTAAATCAAGTAAATATTAACAATGCAAAATTTTGAAATTAAAATTTTAATAATTTAACCTAAACATCTGTTTATATGATTTTAACTAGGGAGGTATGTAGTTTGTAGTACCTACCTAGATATTATAAGTATTTACTGTATTAGTTTTAGGTAGGTATATTTCTTCTTAAAATAATATTGTTTCCTTTGGTAATACGTAATAAGTGAATTATGTATAGAGTTCACTAGGTAATACATACAATATCTACAATCTACAGTTTACCTATCACTTTCATATTTATTTCATTGGATGTTACAATCATAATATACTACTACAATCACTTTGTTAAAGTTGAGTTTAAATTAAAAGTAGGGTTATTATGTACCTACTATTTGTATTCACCTTAGAATATAGGTACCTAGTTGTTTTATATTATCCTAATAAGGTATTAGCATCAGCAGAATCGATTTCGAGGTTATGCGATACGCAAAGCGTACACACTTCTCTGTGATAAATAGCTACGTGTGGTCAGATTAAACTAGGAGAGAGAAATACACACAGAGAGAGAGCGAGAGATGACTTTTAATTTTAAATACCGTGAACGTGAAGAATGAGAAGGTTAATATTTATATATAATGAAACGTCGTTCTAGATTGCTTTTAAAAAAATTGTATCACTTTCATTATTTTTATTTATTTATTGGTATACATTCGCATGCTAAAATTTTGCGCTTTTGGACGTAAACTTTCTCCCGGTATTACGAAAAAAATCGCCCAAGGCTGACAATTTACAAAATTGTTAGTTGGCTGTACATTGCACACAGTACTATCTATAAAACTTTGTGTAAACTAGAGCTGTCGTGACAACATACTACCTGGTCCTGCACCGAGATGGCGTCTCTGTCGTATCTCTCACAATGTTGTCCACTCTGACATCTTGCAATAACTTCCATTGTTTAGATTTTTATCTGCGATTCATTTAAATAGCATAGCAGTATAGATAACGTCATATGTTTGTCCAACATTGTAGATATTGCATTACAGAATCTGAAGTGATGTCAAGGATTATTTTATTATTAATTTCGAATTACCTTAGTTTCCTTTGATAAACGACTAGTTGTTAATTTTCGTTTCAATCACTTAGACAATTTGAGAGATAGCGTTTTAAAAAATATTTTTTTATTTTCTAATTAAGAAAAATTAACCGTTAAGATTTGATGAACGAACTCATCCAAGCCATTAGCAAAATAAGGGTAATTTCCAAGTTTGATCCAAATCAGTAAATATTTTTTAAGTTATCGGTTGAATACACACACAGATATATATATATATATATATATATATATATATATATATATATATATATATATATATATCTATATATATATATATATATATATATATATATATATATATATATATATATATATATATATATATATCTATATATATATATATATATATATATATATATATATATATATATATATATATATATATATATATATATATATATATATATATATATATTACTGACCATGGAAATGGGTTCCTGAGGCCCTAATTCGCGCCCACTTGAAGAAATTTTCCGAATGTCGCACCATCGATAACTCTCTATTAGTGAATTTTCTTAATGAAAACTCACTAAAATGACGGTCAGTGGGCTAGAACAAATCGCGAAAAAAAAACTGAAATCTTTGCTCAACATCTTTCAGAAACTTTCATGCCAAATGATAATCTCAACAGAAGTTAGCAGTTTTCTTGAAGCACCTTGTCAAAGTTGTTCATTATTTTAAGCAACACGAAGTCAAAAATATGGTAAAAAGGTCAATGTTAGTAAATCCCCAGAGCTGATTACAGGCAAATTTAGCCATGAATTGTCCGCAAAGAGTATCAGATTTCCGACAATTATCTTCAACTCTGTATTTCGACTAAAATATTGGCCATTACAATTAAAATTTCCACAAGTCCTCATGCTACCGAGGCTTGGGAAGCCTGTAGCCTAACTTAAATCTTAGATACCAACCAGCCTCTTGCATGTTAAAGCAATAGTACTCATTTTAAAGAGCATTAATGATGGCCGATGTCAAGAAAAGTGGTTACCCAAGCATCAGTTTGGATTTAGAGTTAATCCTTCTACAATTCAAAAGTGCCATGAGATTGTCCATAAAATCCAGATATTGTTCTGCAATAATTCTTGACGTCGGCTAAGAATTTAATAATTTCTGGTATCATGGACTATTATACACAAGCAAAATAAATGTACGATATCAGGATTTTTTATTAATCAAGTCATACTCATCCCATATGTGTTTTCAAGTTAAACAAGGTGAAGAGTTATCAGACATGTATCTTATATATTCAGGAGTACCACAAGGTAATGTCTTAGGTCCTATTTTATATCTGATATTTGCATCAGATTTACCCACGACTTCTAGTACACATTCGCTGACGATACAGGATTAATGGATATGCATAAAAGCCGAATCTGCAAGACCATCTCAGTTAGTTGGAAAACTGATTGGGAAAATGAAAAATATAAGTAAGACAAGTAAAAAAATAATGGAAAAGTGACTTCATTAAGGATATCAAAAATGCATATGACCGCTGCCACCATTTGTTTACGTGTTATCGGAGGTAAATTAAGGATAACTCAAAAACTACTGGTCAGATCTTGATCAAATTTATATGGGACCACATCAGAAGCACCAGCTCTCAAATAAAAAATCAAGAATAATCAAAATCGGTTCACCTAGACAAAAGTTCTAAGGTAAAAAATACAGGCGAATTGAGAACCCCCTCCTTCTTTTGAAGTCGGTTAAAAACTTAATGAAACAGGGCGAGCGAGCTTCTCACTGAAAAAAGTCAGAATGTCCTCCTACCAACATCAATGGACAAGAAATACTTCAATCATAAAAAACAAAACATTTTGGTTTGCATCTGTATAAAAAACTAACTTGGAAAGTACATTTTGCAAAAGACACGTATCCTCAAAATTAAAAAATACTATTGGTTAATAATAATAAGGTAGAAAATCTTCTCTGTGCATAAGAAATTTGCTACTGTTTTATAAAGCTACAATTGTTCAGTATATATATATATATATATATATATATATATATATATATATATATATATATATATATATATATATATATATATATATATATATATATATATATATATATATATATATATATATATATATATCAATAATCAAGTTTTCTATGTTTTGAAACTTTCTACGCAAAAGAAGCAAAATTTATGTCACCGATATTGCACCCCCCACACATTTAACTCCTAACTTAAGTCCAGGAAAAAGTACCAGAGGTTTTTGGAAATTGAAAGTTTTCTAATAAATATATCCCAAAACGTTATATTACTCGAGTTTTAACGAAAAAATGTCAATTTTCACCATATCATCCTATCCTCTAACCCCTGGAGCGATTTCACCCAAAAACAATCCGAGCGATTCGTTTGTCTGGTGCTAACTGTATACCAAATTTGAAGAAGATATCTTATTTCGTTCTTAAGTTATCGTGGCTACAAACAGACGGAAATACCGACAAACAGACCGGTAGACCAACAGACACAAAAAAAATTTGTTGCCAAATCCTGTTTTCTATATGTTTTGGCAATCTTTACGACTTTACGAAATAACTTATTGTTTGAAAATGTACAAAAATTTTCCGAAAATAAACTTAAAATGTTTCCCAGAAAATAGGTTTCCTAGCGAACAAACCCTGGGTTAATAGCAAATTTAGTTACCGAAATTTGAAGAATTTAATGAAAATTCGCTACCAAAACGCACTTGCGGCCTCTCAAATATTTCTTACAAACATCATATTTCGATAAAAAAATGAAAAATACAATAATATAAGGGTGTTCGAAAATTTTTTTTAGGTATCACCAACGACTTATGGGCCAGCCTGTGATTGTCAAAATAATTTTATAAGATGCACCTCAAGAACCCTACAATTAACGTATACAACTTTTTGTCGTATCTTGTATAACAATTATATTGATCTTTACCGTAGAAATGCGTCACCCTATATATATGTAAGCAGATAAAAACTGAAACTAAACCCGGATATGGATTCTAGGGGGCGTAGTTTGCGCTTATTTAAATAAATCTTTTTAAAATCCAAAAGTCGCGGTCTCCTGATTAACGATTTTTCTCTACGAAAATGAGCTACAAATTATAGACCGTTAAACCATAAACTGAACCAAAACCACCGCCAAAGCAGCAGAGAAGGGGTCTATTTGAAATAAAATTTCTTGAAATATTTTAGTAAAATTAATGACAATGGCGGTTGAACCTGAAACAGCGGCCTTTTCTTGACATAATCCGTATTTGCTTCAGGTTCTTTGCCTAAATGTGGCCAATTTTGACGTTTCAAATCGCCACTTTGCCGTTTTGAGGAAAACCCCAAATTGTTTTTCTTTAAATGCCCGTAACTTTTCTGCCTTTAAACTTACATACCTAAATTATGGTACATCGTTTACATTCTGTAAATATAAATAAGAGTACCAAATTTGGTTGCCCTTACTTTGTTATTTCTGGAAATATAATTTTTTCCGAAAGAAAACACAATTTTTCCGGGAACAGCAAGACCGATTTTCGTAACAAACGAACTTGTCCAAGGCACTCGCAAATGGAAGGTACTGATCAAATTTGATCAAAATCGGCCCATTAGTTTCTCAGCAGTTATCGGTGTGATATATATATATATATATATATATATATATATATATATATATATATATATATATATATATATACATATATATATATATATATATATATATATATATATATATATATATATATATATATATATATATATATATACATACATATAAAAATTGAAACCGACCCTGGGTATGTGTTCTAGAGGTCCTAGTTTGCACTCATTCAAAATTCAAAAGTCGGGATCTCCTAATTAGTGATTTTTTTAAAGAAAATTTACTAATACCAACTTTTTACTGTCCTATTTTTTTGTACACTTTGTACAGTCCAAAATAAGTTTAAAATGCATACACTTAATGATGATATAATATCATATATACCGTTTATTTAAAAATTTACCCTTTAACGTCAAAATTGGTCGCGTACAACGTTACAGAACCTAATTATTATTAGAAAGTATTTTTATATTAAGGTCTATTAAGAACAAAACTTCATTGAATCGTGCGGCACCTTTAATTTCAAGCCCTTTCTTTTCTCTTTGCATTTGACCGCTTAAGCACTCCTAATTTGTCTGGTGGAATAATACATTACTGTCAATAACTCGGCCGGTTTATACATATACTAATCTCTATGTTTGTCTCGACTTAAAGACCCGTTCGATTTGTTATATCTATGTAGTCAATATAAATTTCACGTAGAATTAAAATTAATATAAATATAGTTTTTATGTAGTATTTTAGTTGAATTATTAATCCTTTGTTAGAGTTAACATAGTGAGACAGAGACGTGGGTTTTAGTTTTCTATTTAAAAAAGATGAGGTGAGTTGATGTTGTTTATCTCACCAGATGTCTTTGTCGGCATGATCCAATATCCACATAGTAAATTTCCAGATCAAAAGGAAACGTGTTGTTTTCTTAAATAACTCGTGTCCTTTAAACCTATATTAGATAAGGGTAATAAATTTGTCGACCAGAAGATTAAAGCAGGTGTTCGACCTCGTAGTTTCACTGCACAATAAACAAACGATCGTTCTTTGACGACTACTTTACTTCGGACTAGTTCGTTTACCTTGACGCGATATAAATACACGGGAGCTAGTTTTTTATGTTAGAATTTTTCATCCTCTGAAGATGTTAACATTGTCAACGAAACGATCGTAAGGTCTCTGAAATATGTGTTGTGGTGATTTGGGTGTTTCTCCAAGTGTACTCCAAGTGTACTTATAAGGGGGCTTAAACTTTCTAAGCGCGGGTCTCAATCAATCACACTGTATAGCAGCCTTGCGTAGATATTCTAATAAAAGTTAAGTCTTTAATGGTCTTTAATTATCATCGATCAAGCTCACTATTAGAAAAGATATAAATTTTCACTTTTCCAATCACCATAGCCGGGCTAATTAAAAGAGAGTAACTCGGCGGAAATAAGGGACGGGGAGTATCAGTTACCTGATTCAATAATTGTTAATTTAAGTTAGCGTGGCAAAACTATGCGGCTATCGAATGAGAGAATATAACTCTCTTCTCTCTCTCTCTCTCTCTCTTCTCTCCCTCTTCTCCACAATTGGCAATCAACATTCTAAAACATTCAGCAAAGAGGAAGCGTTTTCTGTAAAGTTTTATACGGTGATTTAAATCTCTTTCTCTTTCTACATCATCACTTCGGAGTTGATTTACGTTCTTTAAATTAAGCTAACCTGGTTGGATACGCCCTTAATTAAACACGTTGTTGGTTTGTAGGGTTACAGTTGGTGGATATAATATAAACAGAATATATTCAAAATGTTCAAGAATAACACAACGTCTTTATACAGGCTGGCGTATTAAAAACAAAACAGACCGATTTGCGTCCAGAATTTTTTTTTTAAGAAACGCTGAAACACGTCAATTTTAATATCGAGGAGGACATGTTTTACCATAAAACTCAACTTGGTCACATCAACCCCTTAAGGGTGGTGACAACAACCCTTATATTTTAAATATGGAATATGGGTCGAGTGTTACATCATTTGAAAGCTCTTTCTTTTCGGAATTCAGCATACTAATTTTTTTGGAAGTTTTATAAACTCGTTTATAAATTATTCACAGTTGGAGTTGCAAGAACGTATTTCATTCATTGTGATAAGAAATGCACTAATTATTAAATTTTTCGTTAAAAAAAACTAAAAAACAAAACCAAACGTTCAAAAATGTTTATTCAGTTAAGTAAGTGTTCAAATTGTTGACCACCAGCTTCCATACAAAAGTACAAATTTTGTTCAAAACGAGCACTGACATTCTGAAGCATTTGTGGAGTAATTAGACGACATTCTTCAACAATACATCATCGTAATTTTTCCAGAGACTCCTATTCTGTTGCGAAAATTCTACTCTTAAAATTTCCCCATAGAAAGTAGTCTAAAGGAGTTAAATCCGGTGATCGAGGGGGACACCCAATAGCACCTCTACGCCCAATCCATTGCTCTGGAAACTCTTTGTTCAAAAACTCCCTAACACGTTGTGAAAAATGCGGAGGAGCTCCATATTGTTGAAACACTAATTGATTTTCCTGATAGCGATCATCATTTTCAACAATGTCAATTAGTAGAGGGTAAACGATATCTTCGAGTAACTCCAAATTCGTTTCGCCACTCAAATTGCCATCAAAAAAATTAGTCCGATGAAACGGTCTCCAAAAATGCCAGTCCAGACATTAAATTTCTGTTGAGTTTGAGTGTGGACTTCGTGAAAATTTCTTAGATTATTATCTGCCCAATAACGATAATTATGACGATTGACTGTAGAGTTTAATAAAAACGTACTCTCGTCTGAAAAACAGATATTGAACAGAAAGTTATCGTTATCAGCTATTCGTGCAGTCATAACTTCACAAAACTCCAGCCGCCGATCAAAATCATCTTCATTCAGTTGTTGTACAAGATGAATTTTATACGGTTGAAATTTATCATGCTTCAATATTCGCTGAATAGTTCTTCTTTTGATGTTTGAAACAGTGGCCAATTTTCTCGTGCTCAAAGTTGGGTCTGCAGCAATTTGTCCTAAAACTTCAATCTCAGTAGTCTCATTTCTAACCGGAAATTCACGTTCAGGATCCCGTTTTTTGTTGGCTACTGAACCACTTTGTCGAAACTTTGCAACTAACTCCAAAATGTATTTTCTGTTAACATGTCGTTCATTAACAAATTTGCGGTACGGTTGGCACAGTCATCGTTTTTGAAAAAAATAGTAATTATTTCAACTCTTTCTTCTACAGAGTACACCATTGTGAAATTAATTTTCGATAGTACTATCAAGTATCAAATCGAGCGATAAACTGAAATAATAAACCGCATTTCTCTCATTCCGATAAGAAATGTTTAATTTTTGTTTACAAACCAACAAAACATTGACTAATAGCACATTTCTTATCGGAATGAATGAAATACGTTCTTGCAACACCAACTGTGAATAATTTATAAACTAGTTTATAAAACTTCCAAAAAAATTAGTGTGCTGAATTTCGAAAAGAAAGAGCTTTCAGATGATGTAACACTCGACCCAGATTCCCTATTTAAAATACAAGGGTTGTTATCACCACTCTTAAGGGGTTGATGTGACAAAGTTGAGTTTTATGTCAAAACATGTCCCCCCAAATATTAAAATTGACGTGTTTCAGCGTTTCTTAAAAAAAATTCTCTGGACGCAAATCGGTCTGTTTTGTTTTCAATGCGCCACCCTATATAAAATTCTTGTAAGAGAAGAATATTAGTGAATTTTTATCAAAATCACTAATAGACAGGTAACGATAGTGTGTTTTTTTAATTTATTATGATTAGACAGGCTTGTTTTGAGGTTAAGTAAATGATTGTGTATTGCTTTTAAAATTGGAAACTAAATAATAACGTGTTTTACTTATTTATTATGATTTGACAGTTCTGTCTTTTCCGACTTTTGAATTTTGAAAAAATTTCTTCAAATGAGCGCACATTAGGATCCCTAAAACAGAAGCTAATATCTCTTTAATTTTGTTGAAAAATTTAAATTTTGGGCAGTATTTATATCCTTTATTTAGAAAAGAAATTTCTTTAGTTGTAAAAATTGTATCGCTTAAGTTTTCAAATCTTTTGTAGAACTTATTTGTTTGTGTTACATAATCGAGAAAGGCCTCCCTTTCTCGATTATGTAAATGTTGTGTCCTTTCTAGGTTTATAATTTTGTTTGTCTGCCTTAAGGGTTTTTAAATTTCAATTCACTAACTAAAATATGTATTTGGTCATTTAATATGTCAAATTCTACTGGATATAATTGATAAGTAAGTTCTGAATGTATTACCTTGATATAAAGAAGCAAACTATCACGAATTGAAAACCATTTCTTGTATTCTTCTTTCAGCCAGATGAAGCTGACTTTTCTGTTAGCAATTTTTAATTGATGAAAATAATAGATTCCTGATTAACGAACTTGTCTAAGCCATTTACAAAGGAAAGGTACGTGCCAAATTTTATCAAAATCGGGCCATTATTTTTTGATATAAAATTTTTTTTCGAATGAAAACTCAAACTTTTCCCGGAAAACCTCATCCGATTTTCCTGACTAACGAAATTATTCAAGACAATTACAAAAGGAAGGTACATGCCACATTTTATCAACATCGGCCCACTATTTTTTGAATTATCGGTGTGATACATACATACATATATATATATATATATATATATATATATATATATATATATATATATATATATATATATATATATATATATATATATATATATAAACATATCAAAATTGAATCTGACCCCGGATATGGATTCTAGGGATCCTAGTTCGCGCTCATTTGCAAAATTTTTTTCAAAATTCAAAAGTCGGGATTTCTCCGTTAGTGAATTTTTTCTACGAAAATTCACTAAAAGACAACAGGTACGTTTCGCTAACTTATTTTGGAACCATTTCATAAAACATTTGAAAAGTTTTAAATGCCTGTACAAATACAAAGGTAGCTTTTAAATTGTACAACACAACACGACGCGTGAAATGCTATTTAACTCGAAAAAAATCTGGCTTCTTGACAAAAGCTGGAGTATATAAATTAGCCTGTACACATTGTAATGCAATCTACATAGGTCAAACTTCTAGAAATTTTAAAACCGATACAAAGAACATATTTCTGCATTTAGAAATAACCACGCTGACAAATCTACATTTGCAGAAGATATAGATACCCAACATAGACCTACAGTAAATAACCGCATACAACCACAACATTTTTGTAATGACAAACGCAAACTAGACTTTTTTGAAGCTTTAGAAATCAAAAAGCACACACACACGACAATAGTTGCATTGTTTTAAATGAGCAAACTGATTTAATGAATTCCCCTTTCTTGGATATTCTTCTTCCTAATTAAATAAGTAAAAGAAAATAAATTTAACTATTCTTTCAAAAAAGTTATAATAAGATAATGAGGTGATGTATATTTTCGTTGTATAAAGACTGCTTTATTACTGTTATTGTTTAGTTATTTTATTGCTGTAACTGTTATTATAGTTATTATAGGCTAGTTCTATTTTTATGTTAAATATTGACATACATCACGTAGACATTTTGAAAGCCTCACTCGTCAGATGTTTTATTTTATTTTCAATTTGATGAATTTTTTGATCAAAACATCATAACATAGCAACAGATCTTTATTTGTAGTTGTCACGATTTTGTACTAATTCAATTTTTATCTGTCTGAGAATGCTGTCAAGCAGCGAAACTAGTCACAAAAACGTTGAACAACATCCCAGAATATCTAGAATTCATAAGGGCCTCTTGCTCCAGTTAGCTTACGCGCTGGCTACGCCCTTCACCTACAGAAACAAAACCCAACAGTGAAGTCAGATAAGTAGTCTCAAAGTCTGTATGTAATATATATATATATATATATATATATATATATATATATATATATATATATATATATATATATATATATATATATATATATATATAAACACAGATCTTCTCATTAGTAATTTTTTCGTTTTACGAAAATTCGCTAAAACTTGATCTCTTTTTTGGTTCATACTATATAATTACAGAGCCGAAAGTAGGCAAACCATAATTGTATCTTTTTTTTACATCCCCAGCCAGATTTCAGCAAAGTCGGTCGAACGGTCTATGAGATTTAGAGATTATTCCATTCTTGGACAACCTGTATAAAGATCTAAGCTTTTCTCTAAATAACTCAGTCAGTTAATCAGAGTGTATAACATAATATTTTAGTGTACAATGCAGTTAAAACTTCAGAAGTGGCTATTCAGACAGAAGTGGCCTGAAATAATTGCTAACAATTGCAAATTTAAATTCCACCCAACACTTTCAATTAACTCGTATTTAGTGAATTAAAGTGCGGCTTCAAATTGGAGTTTCAATTTCCACCTCTAGCAATTAACACAATCTGGTTTCTCTCGTTTTCCGGCTTTTCCACAGCACACTGTAAACGAACCGATGGGGAAAAAACCTTCCACATTTACCTGATGCGATCTAGTGTGCCTGAATGTTACACTTACAGGAAGCTGATTGATGCATCATAGGAATGTATGGGCATACAAACTTATGTAAATCAGAATGCGCGACAAAGAGATATCAAAACAACTCGATTAGCGATACAGTTACAACTAAGTAACTTGAAAAAAAATGAAATCTTAACCCGCTAATCCTATATTATTTTCTTTTCATTTTTAACAAGCATCAGAGAAAGGGTCTATTTGAAATGAAGTTTCAGGAAATATTTTAGTAAAATGAAGGGCAATGACGGTTGAAGCTCAAACCTAAGGTTTTGCATAACACTCTTCTTGCGATATTTTCTTTACATAATCTGTATGTGATTCAGATGCTTTGCCTAAATGTTGCCTATTTTGACTTTCAACTTTTTTGTCTTTAAACTTACAGACCTAAATTTTGGTACGTGGTTAGTTCTTGATTATGCAAACACGCGTACTAAATTTGGTTTACTTTACTTTGTTATTTCCGGAGAGGGATATATATTTTTTCCGAAAGAAAACACAAAATTTTCCGGGAAAACCTGAGCTGATTTTCCTGGTAGAGAACTTATCCAAGCCAGTTGCAAGAGGAAGGTCCTCAGAAAATTTGATTGAAATCGGCCCATTCTTTTTTGAGCTACCGGTGTGATATAACTATAACTAATTATAAAAAAACAAAAATGAAAAAACCTTTTTGTAAATTTGACTGAAGTCGAAAAGTGCCAAACTGACATATGAAGCAAACTATTGTGTATTTTAATTTGTTTTTGTCTAGGAAATATAAATAGGGGTAGTGATTTCTAAAATTATTATCTTTCTTTAAGTTTATTAAATTGTCGTTAAAAGTAATTTCAAATTCTTCTAAACACATTCTTCTATTACTTAAGGTTTCACAGTGTAAAATAAAAACATTACTAAAATTTATATAGTGGCCAATGTCGAGACTATGTTCAGACAGATCGCAAGTTCTTTTTTGTAAATGTATGTCACTTTTGTGGTGTGTTAATCTATCTTTGAGGACTCTGCTTGTTTGGCCAATGTATTTTAAGCTACATGTAGTTTTATTTAATAATTTCAGAATTAACTACCCCTATTTATATTTCCTAGACAAAAACAAAAAAGAAATTAAAATACAAAATAGTTAGCTTCATAGGTCTGTTTGGCTCTTTTCGACTTCAGTCAAATTTACAAAAAGGTCTTTTTCATGTTTGTTTTTCCATAATTAGTTATAGTAAAACTCGCGTTATATGTAAGTATTTTAAACCCTTATATTTTTCCTATGTAAATTGTAAACTTTTTTCTTTCCATGTAGGTAGCCTTGAGAATAGACCAAACTTTTCCGAAAGCTCGGCATTTAATAAAGAGTTTTATTTCGCAACTGACCACTTTCCCACATTTTTTTAAGTATATATATATATATATATATATATATATATATATATATATATATATATATATATATATATATATATATATATATATATAAACATATAAAAATTGAAACTGACCTCGGATATGGGTTCTCCTAGTTCGCGCTCATTTCAAGAAATTTTTTCAAAATTCAAAAGTCGGAGTCTCCTCAATAATGAATTTTTTTTTAAAGAAAATTCACTAAATAATAAAGTCATAAAGGACAACGATGAAATCTTCTTACTGGGAAAAAAATTTGCAAACACTGGAAAACTATTTCAAAGAGAGGAAATCAGTTGTGTAGAAGTTGATAAGAGATACATCGAAGTGAATGAGATCCGTAGTGAGTTGATATCGCAAAAACATAAAGGTGAGTCGATAATTCGTAATTTGTACAGATGTGTAGAAAAGCGAACGTGATTTAGCCATAACCTGTTCGAAAAAGTCTGTGATGTGTCAAATACTATAAGGTAAAGCTTCATGTATTATGGTGAACGCATTTAAAGAAAAAGAGAAATATTTATTCCATTCATGTTCCCACACAAGTTGTTTATTTCTACGTACACCGTTAGTAGGTGTACGTAAGCACTAGTAAAATGGTTGCCTGTTTAGCCTCTTTGTCAACAATTTCCTTCCTTCAATTCCTGAATGATCTTTTTTCCATGATAACAGAGGAAACGCACTGTATTTAAATCCAGGCGTTCTAACCAGAGTCAGTTAACGCCTCTTAATTTTGTAATTTGAGCGAACACTCTGACAGCCACTGGTAGAGCTGGCAGGAGCCCTATTTCATTAGAGGACGACTTCATTATTAAGATTTATTTTTCACAATATTTACTACGTTCTCCAGTCTACATTCATCAGATACTTAATAGTTTTCTCAACAATTTAGACGAGGCAGCGTTACATTTTTTATTTCACATTTTCTCCTTTTTCAAGTTATATCTCGTATCATATCTTAAAAGCAGATTGAAGTAACCACTCAAAATTAACAAAAGAAAAATTACAAGAATGCAACAACGATAAATAATAGAAAGACAGTTGGGGACGCAGCAAGTGCGTTATGTTAGCGAATCTTCATTGAATGTTTCAAATTTGAATAACTCAATTTTATATAAACCTATAAAGTTGAATTTTGGTACGTAGTAAGGCCTTTCACAAAGCAACATACTTGCCAAAGTTTGTCAGAATAGCTTTGTAATTTTCGGAGATAAAAATTTTCCCAGAAACCCCTGTCCGATTTTCCTGCCTAACGAACTCATCCAAGTCATTAATAAAAGAAAGATTCTTGCAGAGTTTCAAACAAAATCGGTTAATCACTTTTTGAGTTATCGTGTGGATACCTATATATATATATACATATATATATATATATATATATATATATATATATATATATATATATATATATATATATATATATATATATATATATATATATATATATATATATATATATATAAACATATAAAAATCGAAACTGAGCCGGGATATAGGTTCTAGGGGTCCTAGTTCGCGCTCATTTGAAAAAAATGTTGTAAAGTCTCACCATTGATACCTTTCTGTTAGTGAATTCTTTTAAATAAAAATTCACTAGAAAAGGAAATCAAGGAGAGGTTTTTCTATAGCTTTACGTTTGTTACCAGATTAATATTTTTATAAACTGAAAAGTTTGTTGCTAGATAAATATGTTTATAGCTTTATTTTTGTTGCTGCATGAATATTTTTATATAGTTTTACGTTTTTTGATAGATAATCATTTTTTAAAGCTCTGTGTATATCTAAAAAATCATAAGCTTAAATCCCCGTTAGACCAGTAGTTAGTTATGTTAATACACCTAATCATAAGATAGCCAGCAGAATGGTTTCTATCAGATAATACAATTGCATTCCAAAATATTCAGGTAAAAATTCTTATGAACTACCAAAAAATTTTTAAAACCTCCAAATAGTAATTTAGTTTGTAGCTTGTATTATAATACACATTCTAGAGAATACTTACCTTTATTAGAAAACCTTTCACCGAAAAATAATGTGATTGTCATAAAAGACAAGAGATAAATTGTCTAAGTGATTGAAACGAAAATCTACAACTTAAAAGAACATAGACAGATGTGGTTTTGTACCAATTTTTAAGTCGTTTGATCAAAGGAAAATAAAGTTATGCGAAACTGATAATAAAATAATCACCGACATCACTTCACATTCTGTAATGCAATATCTACAATGTTGGACAAAGACACATGACGTTATCTGTACTGCTATGCCATTTAAATAAATCGCAGGTGAAAATCTAAACATTGAAAGTTGTTGTAAGATGTCACCCTGGAGAGCATTGTGAGAGATACGACGGGGACGCCATCTCGGTGCAGGACCAGGTAGTATGCTGTCACGATAGCTCTAGTTTACACAAAATTTTATAGATGGAGCTGTGTAGAATGTACAACCAACTAACAGTTGTGTAAATTGTCAGCCTTGGACCATTTCTTTCCTAATACCGGGACAAAGTTTGCATGCAGAAGGGCTAAATTTTAGAATACGAATGTATACCATAAATTAAAAAAAATTGGGACGCAGCAAGTGCGTTATAGTAGTCAATTTTCATACGTGTACACTATTAGTAAGATATATTATTAAAACTAATTATTTAAATTTAAATGGACCTTGGAGGGGTACTAAATTAAAGAAAAATAACATAGTGAGCTTCGCGGATAACTACAAATTTGTTTTAAAAAACCTTTTTTGTTGTTTATTGTTTGCAAAAACTGGATGGGTTGAATAAAACAAAACCATCCAAGCAATTAATAAGGTAAATACCTGCCATATTTATAATCATCAATTGACAGGTACATTCCCTTTGTAAATAATTTTTTTTTCTGAAAAACTTTTGTAACTTTAATGGAACTTGTAACACAATTTTTTTAGACACTTGCAGTACTTACATATTATATCAAAGACCAAATTTTAATTTTTTAGCTGTATATAAAATATAAAAAATCTCGGGACGCAGCAAGTGCATTATGGTAGTGAATTTTTATTAAATGCATCAAATTTGAATAACTCAATTTTTTATAAGCTTAGAGAGTTTCATTTTGGTATGTAGTAAGGTCTTTCCTAAGGCAAGATATCCACCAAATTTTATTAAAATAACTTTGTAATTTTCGGAGAAAAAATCTTTTTCGAAAGAAAATTTAAAATTTGAATAACTCAATTTTCTATAAACTTATAAAGTTGACTTTTAGTACGTAGGAAGAACTCTCCTGGGAAAACATAGATGATAAATTTAGTTAAAACATCTCTGTTACTTTCAGTGAAAAAATTTTTTTTTGAAAGAAAACTCAAAATTTTCTGGAAAACCCCGTCAGATTTTTCTGGCTAACAAACTCATCCAAGCCATTAATAAAAAAAAAAGGCACTTGCCAAGTTTCATCGAAATCTGTTAATTATTTTTTGAGTTATCAGCGGATATATATATATATATATATATATATATATATATATATATATATATATATATATATATATATATATATATATATATATATATATATATATTCTTAACCCTTTGTTTCCTTTTCATATCGACAAAATTTGAGATTTATACACTACGTGAAATAACGGGGTAAAAATACAATGCATTTATACTAGTGTGCTCGCTCTCGCTCACAGCTTTGGGAATGTAGGATACTATCGATCGACTATCCAGTTTAAAATAACTGAAGCCGTTATTTTCAACCGTTATTAGTAAATAACGTTAACGGCTTCAACTGTTAACAGAAAATAGCTGTTTTTCCCATCACTAGTACCGATGGTGACACTTTTTCAAATGTATATATATATATATATATATATATATATATATATATATATATATATATATATATATATATATAACATATAAAAATTGAAACTGACCCCGGATATGGGTTCTAGGGGTCCTAGTTCGCGCTCATTTGAAAAAGTGTCACCATCGGTACTAGTGATGGGAAAAACAGCTATTTTCTGTTAACAGTTGAAGCCGTTAACGTTATTTACTAATAACCGTTGAAAATAACGGCTTCAGTTATTTTAAACTGGATAGTCGATCGATAGTATCCTACATTCCCAAAGCTGTGAGCGAGAGCGAGCACACTAGTATAAATGCATTGTATTTTTACCCCGTTATTTCACGTAGTGTATAAATCTCAAATTTTGTCGATATGAAAAGGAAACAAAGGGTTGGGAAATTATAATAAGCGTGTCGTAAATCTTTTGCCACTCTGAAGTGAAACTTTTAGAAATCAGAAAGGAGTCTTCTATAAGAATTTACTTAGATGTTTTAGGAATTATAAACTAGTCATTTCTCACAAATTTATTTTATCAGGGTCTTTACGTAAATGTCAATGCCACAGCAAGAATCAATAAATATCATTATTTATCACGCCTTGGGACGTTAGACGTTAGAACTTTTATTGCTACACAGGGAGTGATTCTAAGAACTCCATAACATAACGCAGCTAATAAAATTTCGGTAAAGAAACAGTATAAAAAATTGAGTTTGAGTTTTAAAAAAAATTGGAAGATATATAGTATTAATTGTTTATTTACTTATTTTAATATTCGTTGTCTTAAAATTAGTTTCAAAAATTTCAAAGGGCTGTAACTTGGAGGAGAAGGGGTTTCAAGAAAAACTTAATAAAAAACACCCCTTATTTTTCGACGATGAATCACCCTGTAAAATTTTTCGCATCAATTTGGAAACACCCTATATATATATATATATATATATATATATATATATATATATATATATATATATATATATATATATATATATATATATATATATATATATATATATATATATATATACAGGGTCGCTGATAAGTCTGGAAACGGTCGATTATCCGGGAAAATATACAAGGTGTCGAAAAAAGTTTTATACAAAAGTTTTTGGGTTCTTCAATGTCTACTAGGCGGTGATAATTTTATTTATACAGGGTTGGTCATACAGGCGTGGCGCACCAATATTAATTTTTTTTTAATGGAACACCCTATATATTATTCGATATTTCAATCCTTCTCTTAATTTTGAGCAACATTTATGAGAAGCATAATGTACCTAAACTCAATCGTTTCCGGGTAAAAAAATAAATAAAAATAAACGCTACTGTTTTTAAAATCTATTGGATGAAGAACAAAAATAAATGAAAAGTAGAATATCTCTTGAAAACAATCTGTGAGTGTGAAAAGAACCGGTTGCGATGTTTTTAACATTGTTTGGAATCCCAAGATAAGATAAGATGCCCATAAGAAACGCAGTATTATTCTTTTGTTTTAAAATGTTTCCAGGACAACGAATGTCAAACATTCATTCAGTGTCAACAGTTTTGAAACATTAGTAATTTAGTGTCAACAGTTTTTGTGCAAAATGGCAAGTTTAAGTGAAACCGAACGTATCGAAATTTTAATGATGATAGGGTACGGTGATAGAACACGAAGTTTTGCTCAAGTGGTGATTATGTTCAATGAGTTGCATCCTGAGCGGGAATCGATCTCCAAATCCACAGTTTCGAAAACTTTGCATCGTTTTCACGAAACTGGCGGTATCAAGGATAAACCTAGAACTGGAAGGCCAGTAACCGTTACAAATGAAGAAAATTCTTTGAATGTAATATTGGATGTGGTGGAAAATCCGAAAACTTCGGCACAGCAATTGGCTTTAAATCACAATATGAGTCGATATTCAATTCAAAAGATTACGAAGCGGGAAAAGTTCCGTCCATATAAAATTCATTTATTGCAAGAACTGAGTGAAGACGATTTTGATCGCAGAATCGAGTTCTGTGAACTTATTATGGAGAAGTTACGCCAAAATTTTAACTTTGCCAACCACATTTTGTTTTCCGACGAATCTACATTTTGTTTGAATGGACAAGTCAACCGACACAACTGTGGGTACTGGTCAGACGAAAACCCACATTGGATGGAACAAATTCACACCCAAAGACCGCAAAAAGTAAATGTTTGGTGTGCTATTATTGGTGGACATATCATAGGACCTTATTTTATACACGGTAATTTGAACTCTGCTCGATATTTGACACTTTTGCAAGAATCAATTGTTCCAGACGTTAGTCGATTATTTCCGAACAATAACGACCCAAATCTACCAGCGGAAGAAATATGGTTTCAGCAGGATGGGGCACCCACTCATTTTGGAATTGAGGTACGGGAATATCTGAATCAAACCTTTCCTGGCAGATGGATAGGGCGCAGGGGAACTATTGAATGGCCAGCTAGGTCTCCCGACATGACGCCGCTTGACTTTTTTTGTGGGGTCATGTAAAACATTTAATTTACCAAAATAGACCGCAGAATATTGAAGAGTTGCAAGCAAGGATTGTGCATGAAATTAATAACATTCCTCAAAACGCTCTTGTAAATGCAGTGCAATGTTTTGTTAAGCGAATTCATTATTGTCAGGAGGTCAATGGAGAACACTTTGAACATCTTATAAAATAGGATTTCAAACAATGTTAAAAACATCGCAACCGGTTCTTTTCACACTCACAGATTGTTTTCAAGAGATATTCTACTTTTCATTTATTTTTGTTCTTCATCCAATAGATTTTAAAAACAATAGCGTTTATTTTTATTTATTTTTTTACCCGGAAACGATTGAGTTTATGTACATCATGCTTCTGATAAATGTTGCTCAAAATTAAGAGAAGGATTGAAATATCGAATAATATATAGGGTGTTCCATTAAAAAAAATTAATATTGGTGTGCCACGCCTGTATGACCAACCCTGTATAAATGAAATTATCACCGCCTAGTAGACATTGAAGAACCCAAAAACTTTTGTATAAAACTTTTTTCGACACCTTGTATATTTTCCCGGATAATCGACCGTTTCCAGACTTATCAGCGACCCTGTATATATATATATATATATATATATATATATATATATATATATATATATATATATATATATATATATATATTCATTTAATTTTTTATATTGAAATGTATATAGGTATTAAAAAATGTTGTATCATTATATTTTTTTAATCAATTTGATAACTATTATCAGACAAACGAAAATAACGTGTTAACTGTTTTCTTAGGTAATGTATATAAACTTAAATAAATAAGTACTTTAATTTCACGTGAAATAACCCTATTTTGCGTTGTCTATAGTGAAAGTAATAACACGTTTTTACAGAAATTCATCTTTTCACCCAACATTTTTTATTATTAAATATTTGGCTTTACATACTAGTGGGAAACTCAACTGTTTCAAAAATAACAGCTTCTCAGTTTAACAGAATAACTGTGTGTAGTAGTGTCCGTATGCCGTATCCCCATCAACAACCGGTTAAAGTTAAAATTAAAATTAAACCGTTTTATTGTACCGAAGATCGTACGTCCCTAAAGCTGTGAGCGAGAGCGAGCATTCCCAATCTCAAGGCTATTCATCCCGTTAAATAGTTAAATAACAGTTGCCGATGAAAACCGATGTTTATTCATCGAACCTAGTTGCAGTAGAACTGAAACAGACACGACTCCGAATTCTAGTTTAGTGTAAAAAGAGTTACTTTTTAAGCCGTTATTTTTATAAATCGATAACTGGTGGTTACCGTTTCGGCTCGGTAACCGCTTAAAAATAGCTGACAGTTAAATAACGACCCATCACTAATCGGTACCTCTCTACTAATGAATTTTTTTAAATAAAAATTCACTAAGATTGTGAAATAATCGCTAACTGGGGCTCTAAAACCGATCTCCAAGGTCCATTTAAATTTAAATATTCAGTTTAATAATATATCTTGCTAATAGTGTACAATTCTTGTGAAAATTCACTACTATAACGCACTTGCTGCGCCTCGAAATTTTTTATATTGTTTTTGTTAAGATTTTTGTGATCAAAAAACCACAACGGAGTAAAGGATTTTTATTTACAGTCTTGAATGCATAAAAATGAATGTTCTCCCATCTAATGATGTCGTAATGCGACCTAACCGGTTACAGAAAAAAAGCACTAGAGGAGCGGTCTCTACGTCTGTATTCAGCAGCTAGTTGATAAATAAAGAGTTTTCTCAAAATTTCGAATTAATTAACCCATGAAATTTGTGAATATATAAACATATTTATTCACCTTCCTCAACCGTTAAAACATATACGAAGACAAAATAGAGTGTAGGTGTGATCTCGTCAATGTATATGTGAAAATCCGCAGTTAGTTCCAGTGGCTGTGATTACACTGATCTACATGGTTTAGCGCTAATAGAACTCCCAGCTCTTGTCGGGAGTGTTTTAATCCTTCAGGACCCGTTCCAGAGGGACAATTCACCCGGAGAACTGTATGCAAATGAATGCAGATGGAGAATTTGTAACATGTCAAGAAAGGCTTTAATTGAAGTTGATGTTTTGGCAGGCCATCAACAAAAGATCAGAATATATAAAGTGGGAATCTCGTGGGTTTGTTGCTGGGAAGGTATTAAGAGATATAAATGCTAAATATCTAAGCTATAGTGAAAGTTTGCTGGCTGGATAATGTAGTTATGATGGTTAAAGCGAAACGCTTTGTATGTTTATGAGAAAGCTTGGAAGGTACTTGTAAAATAATTAAAAATTTCAGGACGCAGCAAGTGAGTTATAGCAGTCAGTTTTCATAAGAATTGTACACTATTATTATACGGCATGTTACTAAAATTAATACTATAAACTTACAGAGACATTGAAGATCGATTTTAGAGGTCCTAGTACGCACACATTTGAAGAATTCTTTCGACAATGTTATCATCGATATTTCTCGATTATCCAAAAAATCTTGTGTTCTAACTTTTTTTGAGGGGTCCCTGAACTGCACTAGCGTATCCCTGTCTTTCCTTTTTATTATAGTTCATTAAAAAAATCATAAAAAAAAAACTAGATACCAATTTAATTATAGGAACTATATAACTATATCTGTGGGTGTATACTAGGGATGGGCACATTTCTTAAAACATCGAGGTTAACATCGATGTTTAACATCGAAACCTACTATCGGTGGTAGGAAAAACATCGGCTGGAAAACATCGATGTTGGGAAACATCGATGTTTTCAAAATAATAGTAAATTTACTAATTCTATGTTCTTTCTGAAAAAAAATAGTTTCTAGTTTTGTAGGCATTAGAAAATGGAAACATATTCCGATGCAGCAAATGCGTTATGGTAGTGAATTTTCATAAAAATGTTTTTAATAGCAAATATGTGTGTGTTTTTTTAAGAAAGCAGGCATCAAATTTGGTTGCCAGTATAACCTATATAGTAAAAAAATGTGCCATGTTTCGACAAAATAACTTTATTGTTCGCAAATGTACAAAAATTTCCGCAAGTAAACTTAAAGTGTTCCCGAAAAAACTCGTTTCTTGGTCAACCTTATAGGTTAATAGCAAATTGAGCTATTCAAATATAAAGCATTTGATCAAAATTCGCTACCATAACACACTTTCTGCGTCCAGAATTTCTTTTCTTACAAACATGCATTATATTTCGATGGAAAATGCAAAAATTCAATAACATAAGGCGTGTGTGATTAAAAAAAAATTTGTATCACCAACGACTTATGGGCCAGCTTGTGATTGTAGAAATATTTTTTAAGATGTAGCTCGAGACACCTTATAATTAAGGTATACAAGTTTTTTATATCTTGTATAATAAGGGATATATTGAGCTTTATTGATTTTTTACGAAAATTCGACCGAAATTATATACCATTAAACGATAAACTCTATAGCTAAGACTACTGCCAAGCATCAGAGAAAGGGTCTATTTGAAATAAATTTTCTGAAAATATTTTAGTGAAATGAAGGACAATGATGGTTGAAACTAAGACTTTAGGGTTTGTAAAACATTCCTCTTGAGACATTTTCTTTCCATAGCCCGTATTAGATTCAAGTTCTTTGCCTAAATGTGGTCAATTTTGACGTTTTAAATCGCAACTTTGACGTTTTGAGGAAAACCCTAATTTATTTTTCTTTAAATGCCTATAACTTTTTGTTTTTTAACGCACAGAGCTAAATTTTGGTAGGTAACTTGCCTATAACAATGTAAACCCACCAACTAAATTTGGTTGCCCTTACTTTGTTGATTCCGGAGATATATTTTTTTCTAAAGAAAACATAAAATTTTCCGGGAAAACCTGGGCCGATTTTCCTGGATAACGAATTTATCCAAGCCACTTGCAAAAGGAAGGTATTCACCAAATTTAATCAAAATCGGCCCATTATTTTTTTAGTTATCGGTGTGATACGTATATATATATATATATATATATATATATATATATATATATATATATATATATATATATATATATATATATATATATATATATATATATATATATATATATATATATATATATATATATATATATATATATATATATATATATATAAACATATAAAAATTGAAACTGACCCCGGATATGTTTTCTGGGGGGCCTAATTAGTGCTCATTTACAAAAAAATTTAAAATTCAAAAGTCGGGATCTCCTCATTAGTGATTTTTTTTTAAAGAAAATTTACTAAAAACGGGTATTACTGGTTCTGTGTTACTGTCAAAGCCCAGCGCCATCAGTCTCCGAGCCTTAAACGTTCCTGTTTATGATGTTACTACGTCAATTAATCGGACAGGAGTGCCCATTTATGCCAGGTAGCCGGAATTTAATACTTACTGCGTTCACGCACAGATGTCGCTTAAGTCACAATGTGCAAAGAGTAAAGAATCAATCAGTAATTTGTTCAGTAAATTGATGTATTTTTTAGCTACTTAAAGACTTTCGAACTGAAAAATTACAGGACATTTGTGGGATACGTAACGATGTTTCGATGATTACAAATAACATCGATGTTAAAAATATAACATGGAAATTACAACATCGATGTTTTAAACATCGATGTTCAATGGAAAACATCGATATTCCAAAAACATCGATGTTAGGTGCCCATCCCTAGTGTATACTAAGCGATGTGTATGGTTTAAGTCTCAATTTTTTGCTCGTATTGTTAGCCATAAACATTTCTTTACCTCTCGTCTGTCTAATACAACAATTTCTGGCTAATGGACCTGATCTCCGAGGTCATCAGGATACAACACACACACACACAACAAAAATGCCAAAAACTCAATTTTATATGAAGCTCAAAAATTGAATTATGCTATATCTATAGATAGTGTAGATCTCTTTAAAAGAAACTTCTATTACAAATTTCATTAATTGCAAAATATTTCCAGAAGGAAACTTAATTCATATTTATAAAAGTAACGTATGTGCCAAATAATAAACGTAACAGTAATTTTTCCTTATTAATCGCCTGAATTATTTCGAGCGCTGATGGACTTAAAGGACTAGCCAGGACAAAGCAGGTGCAACTGGTGTGGGTTCCGGGACACTGTGGCGTAGCGGGGAATGAGGTGGCGAATGATCTCTCAAGGCTTGGTTCCCGGCGGCCGTTCTGTGGCCCGGAGCCTGCGATAGGCATAATTAGGAAGACGGTCTCTGTCGCCTTAGACAGGTGGACTGAGGAGGCTATGGTGAGGCACTGGGGGTCGGCTAGTGGCTGTAGGTAGGCGAGGGACTTCATGGAGGGGCCGAACAGAGATAAAACTGTCTGGCTACTCGGTAGGAGTCGACCTACGCTTAACCGCATCCTTGGGGGTACTGACAGGTCACTGAACCCTTAGAGGACACCTCAGATTGATAGGTGTCGAGAGGGATCCCATTTGCAAGGAATGCGGCGAGGATAAAGAGACGTCTTACCACTACCTGTATGAATGCGAGGCTTTTGGTAGTTTTCAAGCAGAATTATTTGGTTCGAGGACTCTGCAGAGGAATCAGGTAAATACCGTCCAATGGAAGACCATCATGGCCTTCATTTCGAGGTCGAGGCATTTTGGCGACGGAACCGAGGAAGAGTAGAGCATCGTTGCTGGGGTTGGCAAAAAGGGCCCATTGTGGCCTACTTGCCTCGCGTTAGTCTACCCACCACTGCTGATACTACTACTACTGGTTTTATAGAGACTAGTACATACCAAATTTGTATTTGAGAACTTCTATACTTAGAAGACTCATTTGCAATTTGAGACATTATCAAAAGTCTACTTATGGTTCCTGAATTCGATCCTGTCTTTTCGGATCATACCGAAAATATAAGGCAAGCAAATTATGGCTTTCTTGCTGGTAGCGTTTTTTACTGTGAAAGTTGTATCCTTTTCACATTAATTGAACAGTCAGTTGGGGCAGCAATGCCCCACCATAGGACAACCAAATTTGGTAGATTGTTTTCTTTTATCAACGTTGTTATTTAGCAAAATTTTGAAGCGGATATAAACTCAAAAAGGGATGCATTAGGGTTGGATCACCTTTTAAATGACATGGTTTTTTAAACCTTAACCTAATTAAAAATTGAAGTCCATCAGTTTTATAGAAAATTAAATTTCGTACCTTTTTCTCCTCTTGTAAATTCTCCAACAAACCACCCGTTTCTGAGAGAAATGTGGTTTTAGAATGGAGATCAAAACAAAATTATGTCCCTTGAGGACTTTATTAAACATTAGCATATCTGAAATTTAGCAAACGCTATCAAAAAGTAATAAATAAAAAGTCTTGACGCAGCAAGTACGTTATGATAGTGAATTTTCATAAAATTGTTTTTAATACCAAATATGTGTTTTTTTTTAAGAAATCAGGCATCAAATTTGGTTACCAGTATAACCTATATAGGAGAAACAATGTTCCATGTTTCATTAAAATAACTTTATTGTTTGAAAATGTACAAAAATTTCCGAAAGTAAGCTTAAAGTGTTCCAGAAAAAACTTTTTTTTTTCTTGGTTAACCTTATAGGTTAATAGCAAATTCAGCTATTTAATTTTGTAGCATTTAATGAAAATTTGCTACCATAACGCACTTCCTGCGTCCCGAATTTCTTTTCTGACAAACATGCATTATATTTCGATGGAAATTGAAGAATGCAATAACACAAGGTGCGTTCGAAAAAAAAAGAAAATTTGTATCACTCACGACATACGGGTCATCCTGTGATTGTAGAAATATTTTTTTAAGATGTAGCTCAAGACACCCTATAATTAACGTATACAATTTTTTTGTATCTTGTATAATAACGAATATATTTAGCTTTATTGATTTTTTACGAAAATTCGACAAAAATTATATACCATCAAACCATAAACTCTATAGGTAAGAGTACTGCCAAGCGTCAGAGAAAGGGTCTATTTGAAATGAATTTTCTGGAAACATTTTAGTAAAATGAAGGACAATGATGATTGAAGCTAAGACATCAGGGTTTGTAAAACATTCTTCTTGAGACAATTTCTTTCCATAGCCCGTATTAGTGCCAAGTTTTTTGCCTAAATGTTGCCAATCTTGACATTTAAATCGCCACTTTGACGTTTTGAGGAAAACCCCAATTTGTTTTTTTTAATGCCTATAACTTTTTTGCCTTTTGAAAAGTTCAAAAGTCGGGATCTCCTCATTAGTGATTTTTTTAAAGAAAATTCACTAAAAAACCAATAATAAAAAAACACTAAAATATTGTTGAAAATGACTTACATTTTGCCTTTTTCATAAAAAATGCTGGAGGGTCCCTTAATGTGTTTAATAAAGTTTTCAAAGATCATAATTTTGTTTTGAACTCAAATCTAAAAATCTCATTTTTCTCAAAAACAGGTGATTTTTCGAAAAATTGACAGAAGGAGAAAAAGCACAAAATTTAATTTTCTATAAGGCAGACAAAAAAAATTTCAATCTGAAATCAAGTTTTCTATATGTTTTGAGACATTTTACGTCGTTTTGGCAAAAAAAAATCTAAATCTCTGTCACCGATATCATATTTCCACATGTAACAATTAGGAATTAAAATTACCAGCGATAATTTTAAATATCGGTCTTTTTAGTTATTTCGTTAGCTTATTTTTAAAAAATTACTGACGAGTGCAACTGGATTTATTCATTTAAGTTATGACAAGAGCCTCGGTGATTCAGTGGTAAGGACGGGTACCTCTGAACCGAGGGGTACCGGGTTCGTTTCCCAGGGTTTTCCTTTCACTTTTCAGTACGTACTGTAACATTAACATCAACCGAGGTTGTGGCATTGTATTTGAGCAAGTTGAATATCTGCACGTTCCACCCTTCGGAGGGGCCGTAAAGCCGTCGGTCCCGTGTCCATGCGATGTTGGGCGCGTTGAAGAGTCCCTGCCATCCCTACAGAAAGGCAGGGGTTCGGCAAAAGTTTCAGGATAGTGAGGTGAAACTGCTCGCTGGCGTCCGTGATTGGTCATGGTCGCGGAAATAGGCCGATGTTAAAGAAAGGAAAAAAGTTATGACAGATAATAATCGATTTGTATATCCAGTCCTATAAAAAAATCGCTGGAAGAGTTGAATATTGTATTTGTTAGCATGAATATTTAAGTAGGACACGTCTGATCTCCAGCTCATGTTTATGTAATCGGTCAGGAAACTTTTTATTGACTATCAAAATTAAACTTTCATATCAAATCAGCGTGGATATGTAGTTTTTGTTACCATAAAATAAAACTCTTTGGAAACAACTCAAATAATTATTCATGTTGAGCAAACTCGAAAATATATAATTTGAAATTCACCAGAGAATAACTTTTTACATAACTTATATTAGTTCAATTTCTATGTCATACACAAACACCAGGGGCGGCTCCTCAATAAGTGCGCCCGTGCGCGCGCACTGCTGCCTGCCGTGGAAATATAATATTTTTGCTATGCTATGTTTTAATAAATTTTTATTTACTTTTTTACCTCCTGCATTCAACAAACAAAATTAGTATATGGAGGATCGCAGAGAGTGGGCAGCCATTAATACAGAATACAGAATCAGAATAAGTATAGTGTTAATCGTTGCAGACGTTATATACATCCATATCCATATAAAGCAGTCGGGCGGCGGTGTGTATTTTTCGGCGCTCTCATGAAATGCGATACTTCAGTGCGAAATGATCGCCGAATCTTGATATTCTTTGAAAACGACCGAATAAACAATCTGTTGTGCGCTATAAAATTACACACTAACAGTTTGTAGTGGACTTTTGGCTTGTACCTCCTACTACTACCTAGTAATTTTCGTCTTCGCGTCGGATTGATTTTTAATTAGATAATTTCGTTGTTGTTTACATGTTCTAACAAGACAATTATTATCATTATGATGGCCACTACTTAGGGTTGCTTAATAAGTGGACAAAATAATTGTAATACTGTGATTAATTCAGTGTATCTTTGGGTGATGAATAAAATGCATTTTCTTTCCAAACAAATACTTTATTCCGTGTCCCGACGCGTTTCAACCTTACCTAACAGGTTATCCTCAGGGGAATCTATAATTTATAAAAGGCTTGTCAGAAAAACTGAGTTTTCCGGTAGGCGACTTCTGCGAGGGTACAACGCAGGAATATGAGATAAAATGAGGTAACAACAGCTAACCCCAACACTAAGTCAAAAAGGTTAATGGTTAACATGTCAAGCTACTAATTCAGTGTATATTTTAAATTTAAAGGTTAGCTTTTTAATGGACTTTTTAACTATTATAACGGATAACTAACTAGAGGAAAACTTGGTAAGTAGTTAATAATTATTCAGTTTAGTAAGTAGGTTTCTTTATAATACATTTTCGGGAAAAAAATAGGCGAGCCCTTCATTTTTGGTGAATTTTTATTTAAAATGATTCACTAATAAACAGGTATCTATGGAGAGGCTTTGCAAAAACTAGGACCCCTAGAACCTATATCCGGGGTCAGTTTCAATTTTTATATGTGAATATATATATATATATATATATATATATATATATATATATATATATATATATATATATATATATATGTATGTATCCAACCGATAACTAAAAAATAAGCAACTGATTTCGATGAAACTCGGCAACTGCCTTTCTTTTATTAATGACTTGGATGAGTTCATTAGTTAGGAAAATCGGATAACATTTTCCAAGAAAATTTTGAGTTTTGTTTCAAAAAAAAACTTTTTCTCTGAAAATTACAAAGGTATTTTAATGAAATTTTGTGGATATGTTGTAGAAGATTACTACACACTAAAATTGAACTTTCTATATTTTTAGAAAATTGAGTTATTCAAATTTTGAGTTATCTTTTGAAAAAAATTGTTCTCCAAAAATTACAAAGCTATTTTGATGAAATTTCGTGGATATGTTGAACTGGGTAAGACTCTACTATATACAAAAATTCAACTTTTTAAGTTTGTAAAAACTTTAGTTATTCAGATTTGAAGCATTTAATAAAAAATGACTACCATAACGCACTTGTTGCGTCCCGAACTTTTTTTTTCTTGCGCACCCCCAATGCATTAAGGCACGAGCCGCTACTGAGAAACACTCTCAGAAACGTTTATATAGAATTGTAAATATTTAAAAGGTGGACGACCCTGTACTTGATACAGAAGGGTGGGTTGATTCAAGAAAAATAAAATTTTCCCAGGTAATAATAATTATTGATTTTGAATATTGCAGTTAGTGTGAACTAGTGCTTGGCCTGACCACACCGTCGTATTATTTAAAACGTAAGTGCAGTTTTGCTTCTATAAAATATCTTTTACTGAATTTTCTTTTTAAAAAAATCACTAATGAAGACATCGCGGCATTTGAATTTTGAAAAATTTCTTAAAATGAGCGCAAACCAGGCACCGTAGAACCCATATCTGAGATCAGTTTCAATTTTTATACATACATATATATATATATATATATATATATATATATATATATATATATATATATATATATATATATATATATATATATATATATATATATATATATATATTTGTAAAAAAATTCAAACAATATTATTTATGCTCGTGTTTCTAAATTCGTAACTTATTTTTGTCACCTTTTCGAAGGCGATTACAATATATAAAGTAATTATTTATTCAAAATTGTTGCATTCAATACGGGCTAAACATTTTCACTAAGTTACAAGTAACGTCACTGAAACAATACGTCATAACATAAATTAAAATTTATGTTGGTATCCGTGCATTTTATTCTTGCACGTCCATGATGTTATCTTCCACCATTCACAATTTTATTATCCTTCTCACATAAAAACTTCAAAGTTAGATTTTCATTTGACGCATATTCTACTTTCAGATGTAATCTTTACATTCGGGCACTGTGTTTGTTTAATGCGTTTGGTTTTCTTTTCGTGTGTAGAGGTTTTGTTTTTAAAAAGATGTAAAAGTTGTTTCATGGTTTGAATGAAACTTTTCTAAACTGCTTGCTTTTGTTTGATTTCCGTCACTCAATTGCTTCGTTTTGTGTTGCACATGATTTATTTTTACAATGAAAATTGAGTTTGTTGACATATGCATATTATTAAACTTTTTGACGCTACCTATTCGTGTCTGTATGTATACTGCAATACTTAATTAATCCGCGAGTATCTACAAGTGTTTCTAAAATAATGCGAAAAAAATTCGAGGGGTGATAACTGAGGTCGTTTTAAAAAAATGCGCACCAGAACTTTGTCACCCATTCTTGGAACACGTCTATGGAACTACACGGTGAATCCCAGATTGCCGCTCTAGACATATCCAAAGCATTCGACCAGGTCTGGCAAGCAGCGCTGCTCAATAAACTACCTGCCTATGGCCTACCACCAAAACACTGTACGTGGACAGTAAATTTCCTCTCCAACCGGAGCATTTCTGTTGTCGTGGATGGCCATTCCTCTAAACTGTATCCAATTAATGCAGGAGTTCCTCAAGGTTCAGCTTTAGCCCCTACTCTGTTTCTTCTCCACATCAATGACCTCCTCTCTAGCACATCCAACCCAGTTCACAGTTACGCGGACGACAGCACCCTCCACTCCAATATATAATATTCTAAGCCTGTCTCTTTAGCCCAACTAGATGAGGATCGCAGACTAATGGAGGGTTCTATCTCCGTGGATCTTCAAAAAATATTAGACTGGGGAAGTAGAAATCTTGTACAATTCAACCCCACCAAATCACAGTCTTGCTTTCTCTCTCATAAGAGATACACCAGCCCTAAACCGATCACAATAAACAACCAAGTTATTTAAAGTAGTGAGTCCTTTTCACTTGTTGGCATCTCTGTGGATCGAAATCACAATTCTGCTCAATAAACTACCTGCCTATGGCCTACCACCAAAACACTGTACGTGGACAGCAAATCTCCTCTCCAACCGGAGCATTTCTGTTGTCGTGGATGGCCATTCCTCTAAACTGTATCCAATTAATGCAGGAGTTCCTCAAGGTTCAGATTTAGCCCCTAATTTGTTTCTTCTCCACATCAATGACCTCCTCTTTAGCACATCCAACCCAGTTCACAGTTACGCGGACGACAGCACCCTCCACTCCAATATACAATAATTTAAGCCTGTCTCTTTAGCCCAACTAGATGAGGATCGCAGACTCATGGATGATTCTGTCTCCGTGGATTTCCAAAAAATATTAGACTGGGGAAGTAGAAATCTTGTACAATTCAACCTCACCAAATCACAGTCTTGCTTTCTTTGTCATAAGAGATACACCAGCCCTAGACTCATCACAATGAACAACCAAGTTATTCAAAGTAATGAGTCCTTTTCACTTGTTGGCATCTCTGTGGATCGAAATTTCAATTGGCACCAACATTTCACACCAATTGCAGAAGCTGCTGCTAAGAAATTAGGTTTTCTCTTCCGGGCTCGCAAATATTTTTAACCAGCTAATCTCTATACTTTATATACTTCACAAATAAGACCAAACCTCGAATACTGCTCCCACATCTGGGGTGCTGCTGCCGCTTATACACTCGCTATCCTGGACTCCATTCAGAAGAGGTCTATACGTCTCATCGGTGACCCTACCCTTACCCAAAGGCTGTCATCCCTTGGCTACCGACGTACCGTTGGTGACCTCTTTCTCTCTCTATTTTATAGATATCTCCACGGGCACTGCTCAGAGGAGCTTTCTTCCATAGTTCCTCCACCTGCTGCCCCCAACAGATCTACCAGGGGAACAGAGCGAATGTCCCCTATTACTGTCCAGGTCACCAGATATAGAACATCTTGTTATGCCCGCTCTTTTGTCACAAGGACTTCCATCTTCAGATGAATGTTGTAATGAAGTAGCTATTTTCGGAACAGGTGTAGATGCTAAAAGCGCCTGTTTGAAAATAAATTTAATACGAATTATTATTTTAAGAATATTCACCGCAGTAAACATATTTATTATTTATTATTATTATTTATTATAACTTATTTATAATTTATTATAATAACCAGACATCAAGGGTAAACAGGCATTATCGGACGCAACCGAAGACAGAAAAATTGTAGAAAACCTAAAATTGGGAAAAGCCCCAGGAGTCGATTCGTTGAATGTTAGAACTATTAAAAAAGTAATAGATGAGGTAGTGGATGTTATGGTATACATTATAAATAGAATAATTGATACGGGTCTGTTCCCAGACATTTTTAAAGTGTCGGTCATTAAGCCTCTTTTGAAGAGTGGTAATAGAGGACGTATCGGTAACTATAGGCCAATATCTCTATTGAGCGTAATAACAAAAATTATAGAAAAAGTTATCGCAATACGAGTAAACTCTTATCTGTCAAAAAACAATATACTCTCTGAGTTTCAATCGGGCTTTAGAGAAGGAAGGTCGACCTAGCATGCCATAGCAAAGCTCATGAAATATGTAGTCTGTTGATAGGTCTGAGCCAGCACTAGTAGTCTTTGTGGATATATCGAAAGCATTTGATTCTATTGATCATGAGGTTCTTTGTCAAATGCTGGAATCGGTGGGTTTTAGGGCACTTCCTTTGACCTTAATGAAAAGCTATTTGCATAATAGAAAACAGTGCACAAATGTTGGAGGCGTCTTAAGTGAAAGCACGGTTATTAGGTGTGGTGTCCCACAGGCTCGGTTTTGGGACCAATTTTATTTAACATTTATAAAGTGATTTATACCAGGTTGAAAACTCTGGACAGATCATTAGCTTTGCTGATGATACAGCCATATTCTTTTTCGCAAAAAACTGGGATGATCCTAAAATTGAGGCTGAGGTTGGGATAAGGAGAGTGTGGGAATATTTCAACGGTGAAAAAATGGCTGTCAACTGTGAAAAGACTAAATATATACAGTTATCGAGTTATATAACTGAAGAGATTGGTCCTCTTGTTGTTGATCAGAGTTTTATCGTTTGTAGTGCCGACGCCATTAAATATTTTGGCATTACTGTAGATAGACACCTCCGCTGGGATTCTCATGCATCAGATTTGATACACAAATTAAGGGGGCTCATTGGTAAAGTAAAGCAACTTAAAAAATTACTCAACACGCAGTACCTAAAAATAATATTTTTTGCTCTGGTGGAAAGTCTGCTTCGATATGGTATCGTGGCGTGGGGAGGAATGCTGGCAAGCCATATTAAACATTTGGAAGTTATCCACAAAATATTCTTGAAAATTATATATGGTAAACCTACGGTGTATCCCAGTGTTCTGTTATTCGCAGAGGTCAATGTGTTAGACATGAGACAGTTGTACTCATATTCTGCCTTGGCATATTATTATAAGCACAAGGGTGAATTTGATATTGTGGATCATACGTATGGAGGGCGAAGAGAACAGTACATGAAGGTTTCTAGAATGCATAAAACTGTGAAACAGAGGTATTATACCTTTATTATGCCAAGGTTGTACAACATACTACCACTAGAAATAAAAAAATTAAGATCGGAGTTCGTTTTCAGAAGCAGGGACAAAACTTGGCTCCTTATAGTACTACGAAAATTACTGCAAAGTATTGTCGATTTGAAAAACAGCTGATTTGGTTTAGTAGTTGTAATGAGAGGATTTGTAGGATATGTGTGCGTTTAAGAGAAAGAGAGAGAGAGAGAGAGTATGCGGGTGTATGGGGTTTCTAAT
This sequence comes from Tillus elongatus, assembly GCA_964006375.1. Taxonomy (NCBI): domain Eukaryota; kingdom Metazoa; phylum Arthropoda; class Insecta; order Coleoptera; family Cleridae; genus Tillus; species Tillus elongatus. The sequence continues at coordinate 129,933,464 of OZ023267.1, forward strand.
GTGTGTAGGTAGCTCTCTGTGTGTGGGTGGATGTGGTGGTAATTTCCTTTTGTTCACTATGAGAGTTTGGTTCTCGGGACACATTTCTGTTCAATCACCTACAAGGTAGGCAAATCTATATTGAATTTTGCCGACGCACAGTTTCTAAGTTTGCCGGTTTGTTATTATATGCTGATGGTGTATAAAAAGGAGGAAACGGGTAACCGTGGAAAAAAATGTTCAATGCTGATATTGTTATTTGTTGTTAAAGAATCAGACTGGGTATTGTCGAGTGTCGATTTGAAGTCGCTGATTTGCTTTGAAAATTTTAATAGAAGGATTTTCAAAATTTGTGTGCATGTGTGGGTGTGTGTTTAAGAGAAAAAAAAGAGAGAGAAAGTGTATAGGATTGCGAATGTGTGTAGGTAGCTCTCTGTGTGTGGGTGTATGTGGTGGTAATCTCCTTTTGTTCACTATGTGAGTTTAGTTAGGGATACATTTCTGTTCAATCACCTACAAGGTAGGCAAATGTATGTTGAAGTTTACCAACACACAGTCTCTGGCTTTGTCGGTTTATTATTATTTTCTGATTGTGGAAAAAATGTCAATATTAATTCTGTTATATTGTTGTTGTATTGTTTGTTAAAAGTCAGACTGTATATTATCAGTAAATAAATTATTATTATTTATCATTAATATTTTTAACAGGTACGCATTTCGAATTGTATCTTTGTAGTAAACACATATCTGCACAAGATAACGATAAGGTATCTACCACCGATTAGGATTTTTATGTGTAGCCGGGGACGGGAGATGCAAGAACGACTGGTGGCAGAAAGAGCTTCTTCTTGGTTTAGTGTGGTTAAAGTTAAAATCAAGCTCCGTGTTAAGTTAATAGAAAATCCTGTTGTATAAGTGTAATGAAGTCTTGAAGTAACGTACCGTCCGTCACGTTGCCGTGTAGAATAATTTTTACCCCGTTAGGTTCTTTAAATACCGTCTAGGTAAGAACCTTTTAAATTTACGGTATTTATATATAACGAATTTTCGTATATTTTCTTAGAATAGGGTGTCTCTCCGGCGACATCGAGATCGTGGGGCTGGGCCAAGATTTCTTCCGTACTGCTGTTAGCGTGTTATAAATCATTCATCAAAGTGAGGCTGTAGTTGACACAGACTTTTCGAAAATATTACGCACGGCCGTTCTAGTTTGACCCTGGCTTGGCCGCTGTAGTTACACAAGCAGGCTTAGGTCAAGTTAGTACGCGGCGGCATCCATTTATAGGGCGTCGCCGTAGTCCCTGCCGTTTATTTTCGACACCACGGGTGTCGAGGTGCTTCGACCCCACGATACCGATTTCGACCGGATATATACCACCTATTTATTTGATGGACATTTCATGGAGTAATCCACTTGCTACCTGCATCTACGAGTCGTAAACAGTTGGTCGTGGAATATTCCTCGTCGCGTCTTCCAGACAAAGCCACGTAAGTTCACACGCAGGAACTGCGTTCGTTTTCTCGGGTAAGGAGAGTTACATCAGGGCCGGGTTGACGTCGGACTTTTTCTCCGTGAGGGAATAATTTGTTTTGTTGGCCCGTAATTGGGTATATTTTTAAGGGTAAATTAGCGTAATAATTGTCACCAATATTGTAAATACTGTTGAGTCAAAGTGTATCGTTATATAATAAACAGTGTAAAACATATACTTAGTCTATGATATCCTCGTAAACAAATCTGCTACATCTATACAGAAATGCGGAAGGCCAGGATATTGACGAGGGAGCGATTAAAGCCCGCAACCTCGGAGGTAACTAAGCAGCCTGTCATTCCAAAGGCTACCGGATCCTGTCCACAGAGCTATCCAGGCACTCGGACCACATTTGTGGCCAGAGTCTTGTAAAGAGGTCGCAGATACCCTCGTAGGGAGTAAACCCTTTCAAAAATCTGGCGCTCGAGACCGTTTCAATAAACCCGTTGACCCGTTCTACTAAATAATTCACTCTGTAAATCAACGACTCGTTACAAATTGGCGCCCGAGCAGGGACCTGAACCCTGGACCCTTGGATGTCTTAAACGCAATGACTTTTTAATTACAGTTTGTTAAATTAAAAAAAGCTAACTCTCGTTTTTTATCGAACTTTCATCAAGCAAATTTACCGACCTATGTTTGTTAACCGTCCAAGCATATCGAGCTTAATTCTCGAGCGGATTTCTTGCGGTCGACCCGATTTCAGTGTAGTCTTGGACAAAAGCTAGGTTTATACACTCACGAATTGCGAAATCGCCGAGAAACTTATTCCTACTAGTTTATTTAAAATAATATCCTAAAGGTGTTGTTTTTTATGAGATTTTATAAATGTGTTTTACTAATTTTTATATTCATACAGTGAGACACGATCTAAATGTCTTCTCTACTTTTAAGTTTCTGTAGCCCCAATGTTAATTAAGAGACCCCCTTTATTATCTTTACTTACCTTGTGCTTATATATGTAATATAAAATTAAAAAATGAGTGAAACAGCAAGCGAAATTATTTGCTTTAGTGCTGTATTCGATATTATCTGAAAAGACATTATAGGCGACGAAGTGTAATGTGATTCGGTAAATTCACAGTTTACTGCACGGAGGGTTTTTAGACTTTTTTTCAGAAACATGCTTAGAACGCTCCTTGAATGCACAAGCCACGAGGCAAATTTGTTGCAAACAACCCCCAAGAATGAATAGAGGCGCTGGGCGGGGAGGAAATATTAACGGGAAATTCTCAGAAACCATATAGTCGGACTTTGAAAAGATGCGTTTTTCGCATTTTGCAGCAATACTTCCTTTAAATCCTGTCTACTCCCCACAACATCCATATTCGCCCAGGTGTAGTAATCTTCTTGGGGGTTGCTCCCAAGAAATTTTTCTTGTGCTTTATGCTTTGAAAGTAGTTGTATGCATGCACAACGGGAAGGAGAACCCCCGTGTTTTTGAGTGAGGGGGCAGAAACCCTCTTCATCCTGGGGGTTCTTTTTCCCCTTCTGCATGCATACAATCACCCTCAATGCATGAAACACGGGATTTTTTTTATGTTCAGCTTTCTGGTGTATTTTTTGTTGAGTATATTTCCTGTTTATCAATTGTTTTGTTTGAGTTTTATATCCTTATTACTGCATAAATATTTATGTTGGACATCATGTTTTTGCTTGACGTTCTTTGCCCTATTTTTTACTGTTCCACTTAAATAAAATAATATTTTATAACTTTTAATAGAATCACTATAATATATTATTCTTATGAAAATTCACTACCATAACGTACTTGCTGCGTACCGAACCTTTTCTACATGTGAATTGAGCTTTCTTCCAGAAAATTGTTGTAATCTTTAATAAGATTTGTAATAAATTTTCTTTCTAGCTTCATAGAAAATTCAGTTTTGAGCATTTGCCTTAAAGGGAGCTAGAACGCAAGATTAAAACGTCTTTTGATAATAGAGAGATATCAATGGTAACACTTTCTAAAAAAATTCTTCAAACGAGCCTGTATTAGGGCTTTTAATGCCAATCTTCATGTGTGTTTAAATTTAAAGTCTCAATTTTAGTAATATGTCGTAATAATAGTGTACCATTCTTATGAAAATGTACTACAATAGAACACTTGCTGCGTCCCGATTTGTTTTTAATAACTCTGGTACCACCTTAAATATTTGTGTGAAATACAATATACACTTTCTGCGCATTAAGAGGCATTTTCAGACGTATAGAAATTCTTATATTTTTGCTGTACGTGCGGAACTGATTATTTCCGAAAAAGAATTGCGCAACTGATTTTCTTAAAACAAATACAACATTTTAAATGCATATTTTTTATTATCAAATTTGTTCTCTTAATTTTTTTTCGCAGACCCAATATTTTCGCATTGAAAATAAAAATCTTGTGTTCAGGCAACTGGTAGTTTTGTGCAGAAAGCTGAATTAACCAAAATAGCCGGTTGTTAGTTAAACGTTCTTGAAAGGATAAAAGATTCGGGACGCAGCAAGTGCATTATAGTAGCGGATTTTTATAAGAATTGTACACTATTATTATACGGCATATTAGTAAAGTTAATACTTTAGACTTACACAGACCTTGAAGATAGATTTTAGAGTCCTAGTACGCGCACATTTCAAGAATACTTTTGAAAGTGTTACCATCGTTTTCTCTCTATTATCAAAAAAAAACTTTGGGTCCAACTCCTTTTGAGAAAAATGCCCAAAACTCAATTTTCTATGAAGCTAAAGAACTCAACTATATCCCGAGATAGTGTAAGTCTCTTTAAAAGAAACTTGTATCACAAATTTCATTAAAGTTTTACAGAAGACTTCCAGAAGGAAACTTAATTCATATTTAGAAAAGTAAAGTATCTGCCAAATTATAAACGTAGCAGTTATTTTTCCTTCTTAATCGCCAGTATGATTTCGTCAACCTAATCAAACCGGTTTTTTAATATCAACAATAAGAAAATTACAATTTCAGACTCAAAGGTGACAAATTTATTTAGGCCTTTTAAACAAAAATGAGATCTTGTTCAAAACGTATGAGATGTGTGCACTATTGTTTCTCCAAATGTCCAAAAAAAAAACATAAAAAAAACATATATTCCTCGAGCTAGATTCGATCGCGTAACCTTCTGCTTATGAATCAAGCAAGAAATAATAAAATAATCATCGACATTACTTCAGATTCTGTAACGCAATATTTACAATGTTGGACAAATATAGATGACGTTATCTGTACTGCTATACTATTTAAATAAATCGTAGATAAACATCCAAACAATGGAAGTTGTTGCAAGATGTCAGCCTGAAGAGTATTGTGAGAGATACGACAGGGACGCCATCTCGGTGCGGGTCCAGGTATCACGATAGCTCTAGTTTACACAAAATATAATCGATAGAGCTGTGTACAATCTACAATCAACTAACAATTGTGTTAATTGTCAGCCTTGGACCATTTGTTTCTAGCATGCGAATGTATACAATAAATAAAAAATTTCGGGACGCAGCAAGTGCGTTATAGTAGTTTTCATAAGAATTGTACACTATCAGGAAGATATATTATTAAAACTAATTGTTTAAATTTAAATGGACCTTGGGTGGGTACTAAATTAAAGAAAAATAACATAGTGACCCTCGCGGATAACTACAAATTTGTTTTAAAAAACCTTTTTTGTTGTTTGTTGTTTGCAAAAACTGGATGTGTTGACTAAAACAAAACCACCCAAGCAATCAATAAGGAAAAATACCTGCCATATTTATAATGATCAATGATAGGTACATTCCCTTTGTAAATAATTTTTTTTTCTGGAAAACTTTGTAACTTGAATGAAATTTGTAACACAATTTTTTTAAAGACACTTGCAGTACTTACATATTATATCTAAGACCAAATTTAAATTTTTAGCTCCATATAAAGTATAAGTTTTTTCAAATAATCGTTAACTGGGATTCTAAAACCGTTCTCCAAGGTCCATTTAAATTTAAATAATTAGTTTTAATAATATATATTACTAATAGTGTACCATTCTTGTGAAAATGCATTACTATAACGCACTATCTGCGTCCCGAAATTTTTATGTAATGTTTTTTTCCTTAAAATGATCCCAACTATCACCCGCTGTTTTTTTTAGCATCACATAAGGAACATCCTTATTTGCAATACACGAAACAAACGCCAAACATAAAAAAATGTACAATTGAAAGAGTGATCCTAATGACTGCTCCAGTTAGGATATTTGGATTTTAAGGTTAAAATAAATCATTAATGCTGTCATAATTACGTTGTTATGATAACGTGTCTGATTTAAACGCACTGCACAATTGTTTTCATCAACATTCGTCTATTTCCTAGTAATAATTTTAACTTATATAGAAATTCTATAAGAAGCATTTATTTTGCGGTTATAATTAGGGATGCCATTATCTAAATAGTTCTCAGCTGTTTCGTCCTGTAGGATCTGTCCTTTTAACCTCTAATTAAGAATGAGTTGACTGAAATGTTTGGCTTACAAAGTGTTTCTTCGTAAACACACACATACACACACATACACATACAACATACGAACACGGACAATCATATACACACACGCACAAATACAGACATAGAGATACAGCGAAACTCATCTATTTTATAGGCCTGCTATAGTTGTGGCAAAGTGTCAAATTAGTTCTGATATTTATGTTTTCTCGTACCAGCAATTTGACAGTGAGGTTTCCTCTTTAGTCCGCACTTACAGATCTTGTGAATTGCCGTCATCAATTTGATCCTTGTTAACGAAAATTTCCTTCACGGGGAGTCTCTAAATCTAATACTAGTGCTACTTGGATATACTTGTTTTTCACTCTCAGGGAAGTTAGCAGGTTTTTCTGTAGTAAAAAACAATCTGAACGAGAAGCGACTTTACAGGGTGCACTAAAAGTAATGTACACAGATCAGCAGTAGATTCTTGTCATAAAAATCTTGTGAATTAGCAAAAGCTACCTTAGCGAATAAAAATAATTCATTCCTCGTTTGGCTATAGCAGATAGACGGCGCTGCTTCCGCCTTAAAAATGTCTTGAGAATGCTAGTACCTCTTGTTAGCATCGCTGGGAAGCTTTTGATCAGAAAATATTATTATTATTATTTGATAAAAAAAGTTATACTTGTTGAATGACCCTAAAATAAACGGTTCTCAATATTTACGATTTTAAAAGTTGTCGGAGAAACCCAACAGGTCTGCCATTGATTTCATATCTTACCCGCCACTGTTTACATTTAGAAATCTTCTACCTGTACTCAAACCCTTTGGGAGATTCAGATTTTATTGGGTTATTTGTTCTAGTTTATTCTTAAATCTCCTTTAAATCAATAATAAAGTATCACTAGTAGATCCAGTTACTTTCTGCCTGAGTGCCACCGGACAATTGGTAGCAAATATTCATTTTGCTGACTTCTTGCATCACCTTATTGCTTTTAGATTCATTTTTAAGTACTTATATAATTATCTTTATAGAATTAATGACGGGGAATTTTCTGCAAAATATAGCTCACATTACGTCAACTTGTAGGTGGAGGAAACAGTATATAAGCTTACCTTTCGTCAAACATTATTCAGTTCGATTATTTCTAACAGTTTAGTGATCCGTTCAAGTTAGTTCGATCCAGTTATTTCTAACAACACATTCTAAAGTTCAAAGTTAAAGAGTTCATTATGCGTTTTTATAGATTTGAAAAAAGCTTTACACACTGTTGGCCATGTGAAACTTCTGGAGGTTCTGGAGAGTATTGGCGTAAGAGGTAAACAACATAACTTGTTTAAGAGCTATATGACTGACAGATTTCAAGTAATCAAGATAAATGATACAGTGAGTAGTTCGCAAAGAGTAAAGTTAGGTGTGGGAAGAATTTTGGGTCCCTTGCCAACTTTGTCCAGCTCTTTGACTACCTTTCTGAAAAAAACCGACTATCTGATTTCTGAATATCCTTCCTCCAAGGTCACTATTCTTGGTGACTTCAATGTCCATAATAAGGAATGGCTAGGATCTTCAAAAACCGATCCACAAGGGAGAGCAGCGGAGGCCTTTGCAATCAACAATTCTTTAGCCAATATGGTTCAGAAACCTACTTACTTTCCTCGTATCCCAACACACAGCTCAAATCCATTGGATCTCCTTCTTACTACAAAACCTGAATGCTATAACACATCAGTCACCGCCCCCCTTGGTCGCTCAGACCACGGCATGGTCACTGCTTCCTGCGCAATGCAACCTGACGTCACACAGTCATCACACCCACGTATCGTTTGGCACTACAACTCCGCAAACTGGGACGAAATGCGGGATTACTTTTCCTCATTTCCATGGGCGTCTGTCTGCTTCTCTCATTCTGACCCCTCTAATATCTCGCAAAACGTCACCGAAATTATCCAAGCTGGCATGGAATTATTTATTCCACGTACACAGAAAACCTCTTCAGTCACTCAAAAGCCCTGGTTCTCTAAATCCTGTGACAAGGCCAGACTTGAAAATATTAAAGCTCACAAAACGCTTCTACACAATCCCAGTCAAGAAAATCGTCAAGCATTTAACGGCGCAAGAGACCGCTATGTCCGCATTCTTTCTGAGGCAAAAAACTCGTTTAATAACCACATCAAAAACGAAGTCCTCTCAAGCTCCAACGGCACCAAACCCTTCTGGACTCTTGCTAAATCTATTGGGAATAATTTCTGCAAAAGCACGTTCCCACCTCTTGTCTCAGGGGATGAAATTGTTTCTACCGCCCTGGGCAAGGCTGAACTTTTTGCTTCGTTGCTCGCCAGCAATTCTACTCTCAACCCACCTACAAATGTTCAACCACCAACAGTGCCCAATGTCGCACATAAAATGACGGATATCATTTTCAAAACTAAAAAGGTACGAAAGATGCTCTCTTCTCTTAATACCAGGAAAGCCTCTGGCCTTGACGAGATCACAGCAATTGTTCTCAAAAATTGCGCACCAGAACTTGCTCCTGTCCTGACTCGTCTGTTTCAGATATCTTACAATAAAGGCATATTCCCTAGTAACTGGAAAACTGCTCGAGTACAACCCATCCCCAAGAAAGGATCCAAAGCGCTTCCTAGCAACTACAGGCCTATTTCTCTTCTTTCAGTCGTCTCTAAAGTGATGGAAAAGTATATAAACACCGAATTACTAAAATTTCTTGAAAAACACAGTCTAATCCACGACAGGCAGTATGGATTCCGTCAGCGCAGATCGACTGCCGACCTCCTTTCCTTTGTCACCCATTCTTGAAACAAGTCTATGGAACTACACGGTGAATCTCAGATTGTTGCTCTAGACATATCCAAAGCATTCGACGAGGTCTGGCACGCTGCGCTGCTTAATAAACTTCCGGCCTATGGCCTACCACCAAAACTTTGTACCTGGACAGCAAATTTCCTCTCCAACATTTCTGTTGTTGTGGATGGCCATTCCTCTAAACTGTATCCAATTAATGCAGGAGTTCCTCAAGGTTTAGCTTTAGCCCCTACTTTGTTTCTTCTCCACATCCATGACCTCCTCTCTAGCACATCCAACCCAGTTCACAGTTATGCGGACGACAGCACCCTCCACTCAAATATACAATATTCTAAGCCTGTCTCTTTAGCCCAATTAGATGAGGATCGCAGGCTCATGGAGGGTTCTGTCACCGTGGATCTCCAAAAAATATTAGACTGGGGAAGTAGAAATCTTGTACAATTCAACCCCACCAAATCTCAGTCTTGCTTTCTTTCCCATAAGAGATATACCAGCCCTAGACCCATCACAATGAACAACCAAGTTATTCAAAGTAATGAGTCGTTTTCTCTTGTTGGCATTTCTGTGGATCGAAATCTTAACTGGCACCAACATGTCACATCAATTGCAGAAGCGGCTGCTAAGAAATTAGGTTTCCTCTTCCGGGCTCGCAAATACTTTTCACCAGCTAATCTCTATACCTTATATACTTTACAAATAAGGCCAAACCTTGAATACTGCTCCCACATCTGGGGTGCAGCTGCCGCTTCTACACTCGCTATCCTGGACTCCATTCAAAAGAGAGCTATACGTCTCATCGGTGATCCTACCCTCACCCAAAGGCTGCCATCCCTTGTCCACCGACGTGCCGTTGGTGACCTCTCTCTCTCTTTTATAGATATCTGCACGGGCACTGCTCAGAGGAGCTTTCCTCCATAGTTCCCCTACCTGCTGCCCCCAACAGATCTACCAGGGGAACAGAGCGAATGCACCCTTTTACTGTCCAGGTCACCAGACATAGAACATCTTGTTATGCCCGCTCTTTTGTCCCGAGGACTTCCAAGTTTTGGAATTCCTTGCCGGCACATGTTTTTCCTTCTGCTCCGAACCTCCAAACCTTCAAGTCCAGAATTAACAAGTTGCCTCTTTCCTTCTTGTCAACACCCACGGTACGATAGTATTTAGGCTGTAAGCCCTCGTGGTGTGTTGTTAAAAGTAAAAAAAAATTTTTTCTTTAAATATATATACCTTTTTAAATTGCGCTGTATGGGTAGGGTGATAGGGTACGCGGATGATACTGCAATTTGCTATACGGCCGACAGTTGGTGGTCCCTAAAAGAAACGAGTTGAGAGAGATCTTGAGGTGATTATAGAGTGGTTTTCTAATAGATGGTTGACTGTGAACCTTACAAAAACCGTGTTTGTCCCTTTCTCATCTTACGTCCACTGTTTGGCGTCTTATGATGCAATCAGTGTTGGTAGTGATTTGGTAATACGAAAGATGAGCAAATTATCCTATCTGGGACTTGATATAGATTGCCATATGAGATGGGATTTCCATATTCAAAAATTGGTTTAAAAACTTAGGGTATTGCTGTATAAACTGAGATTCACTAAAGATATGTTGGATAATAAACATCTGCGTATTGTATATCATCCATTGGTTGCTGTTGTTCTACGTTACGGCATATGAGCCTGGGGCGGTGCGTCTGAGTATTGTTAAGGTAAGGATTATGCTTACCCTAGTGGTCATCTATATAAGGACACTTGCTTGATGGATATTAGAGAGCTATTTTACTTTACGGTTGCAAACACTCAGCATGCTCATCGGGAGAGTATTACAATAATAGAGCATTCACATTTCACTAGACATAGCACACGATTGTTTAAAATGCAAAAGGTGAGGAAGGCAGTTACGCAGAGATCGTTTGCTTACATATGTGTAAGGGTTTATAATTTAGGGCCTCCTAAAAGAAGAGAACAGGCTTTTTTGAATTTATTTAAGAAACGATTAAATAGCTGGATTTTTCATACCTCTAGAAGTGTCATTCATTCTTTTTTTAGAAGAAATTGACAACAAACGGACACGCGTGAGCGGGTTCCTGCATGCGTGAGTAGTTTTGTCTGTCGGCGTGGGGGAGTGTGTGGTTGGTCGCGTAAGTATCGTTGTTTTTTGTTTTGTTTATTTGTTGAGGTGCAGCGTGTTTAGACTGGGGACGGGCAGATCGGAGTGGATATCGGTATGAGGCATGTATGCTCTGATTAGAGACTAGAAACTGAGTATTTTTTAGATGTTAGTATTTTAAAATGTATATATGCTCTATTGTTTTGAAATTTTGTTTTTGTGTAGCAGATGCGTCACGATGTTTTGTGACTTCTTTGGAAGACATCATATGATAAAAACTCGGAACGCAGCAAGTGCGTTATGGTAGTGAATTTTCTTAAATATGTTTTTATTGCAAATATGTCTGTTTTCTTTTTATTTAAGAAAGCAGGCATCAATTTTGGTTACCAGTATAACCTATATAGTAAAAACAATATGCCATGTTTCATAAAAATAACTTTATTGTGTGAAAATGTACAAAAATTTCCAAAAGTAAACTTAAAGTGTTCCCACAAAAACTCGTTTCTTGGTCAACCTTATAGGTTAATAGCAAATTGGGCTATTCAAATATGAAGCATTTAATCAAAATTCGCCACCATAACGCACTTGCTGCATCCAGAATTTCTTTTCTTACAAACATGCATTATATTTCGATGGAAAATCCAAAAATGCAATAACATAAGGCGTGTTTGATTAAAAAAATAAGAAAATTTGTATCACCAACGACTTATGGGCCACCCTATGATTGTAGAAATATTTATTAAGATGTAGCTCAAGACACCCTATAATTAATATATATATTTTTTTTATATCTTGTATAATAACGGATATATTGAGCTTTATTGATTGTTTACAAAAATTCGACAAAAATTATATACCATTAAACGATAAACTCTATGGCTTAGGCTACTGCCAAGCATCAGAGAAAGGGTCTATTTTAAATTAATTTTCTGGAAACATTTTAGTAAAATGAAGGACAAAGACGGTTGAAGCTAAGACTTCTGGGTTTGTGAAACAGTCTTCTTGAGACATTTTCTTTCCATAGACCGTACTAGATTCAAGTTCTTTGCCTAAATGTTGCCAATTTTTGACGTTTTAAATCGCAATTTTGACATTTTGAGGATAATCCCAATAAAATTTTATTTAAATGCCTATAACTTTTTTGTCTTTTGATCTACAGAGCTAAATTATGGTAGGTAGGTTACGTATAATGATATAAACCCGCGTACCAAATTTGGTTGCCCTTACTTTGTTAATTTTGAGATATAAATTTTTTACAATTTTTTTCGAAAGAAAACTCAAAATTTTCCGGGAAAACCTGGGCCGATTTTCCTGGCTAACGAACTTATTCAAGCCATTTGTAAAAGGAAGGTACTCACCAAAGTTAATCAAAATCGGCCTATAATATTTTGAGTTATCGGTGTGATACATATATATATATATATATATATATATATATATATATATATATATATATATATATATATATATATATAATATATATATATATATATATATATATATATATATATATATATATATATATATATATATATATATATATATATATATATATATATATATATAAACATATAAAAATTGAAACTGACCCCGGATATGTGTTCTGGGGGGCCTAATTAGCGGTCATTTGAAGAAATTTTTTCAAAATTCAAAAGTCGGGATCTCCTCATTAGTGAATTTTTTTAAAGAAAATTCACTGAAAGGAAATTTGTATCACCAACGACTTATGTGACCCTGTGATTGTAGAAATATTATTTTAAGATGTAGCTCAAGACACCCTATAATTAATATATACAATTTTTCTTCATATCTTATATAATAACGGATATATTGAGCTTTATTGATTTTTTACGAAAATTCGACAAAAATTATATACCATTAAACGATAAACTCTATAGTTAAGGCTACTGTCAAGCATCAGAGAAAGGGTCTATTTGAAATGAATTTTCTGCAAATATCTTAGTAAAATGAAGGACAGTGACGGTTGAAACTAAGACTTTAGGGTTTGTAAAACATCCTTCTTAAGACATTTTCTTTCCATAGCCCGTATTAGATTCAAGTTAGTTGCCTAAATGTTGCCAATTTTGACATTTTAAATCGCCACTTTGACGTTTTCAGGAAAACCCCAATTTATTTTTCTTTAAATGCCTAACCTTTTTTCTTTTGACCTACATAGCTAAATTTTGGTAGGTGACTTACCTATAAGGATATAAACCTGCATACCAAATTTGGTTGCCCTTACTTTGTTAATTCCGGAGATATAAATTTTTTTCGAAAGAAAACACAAAATTTTCCGGGAAAACCTGGGCAGATTTTCCTGGCTAACGAACTCATCCAAGCCATTTGCAAAAGGAATTTTTTCACCAAATTTAATCAAAATCGGCCCATTATTTTTTGAGTTATCGGTGTGATACATATATATATATATATATATATATATATATATATATATATATATATATATATATATATATATATATATATATATATATATATATATAAATTGAAACTGACCCCGGATATGTTTTCTGGGGGGCCTAATTAGCGCTCATTTGAAGAAATTTTTTCAAAATTCAAAAGTCGGGATCTCCTCATTAGTGATTTTTTTTAAGAAAATTCACTAAAAATGATAGACATTTTTGGTTGTTTCTGTAGTTTTTTTGCTATACTGCCAACAAGCCTTTGACTTAGGCAGTTTTTTTCTCTCCATTTATTAGGGGAGATTTTTTTTGGTGTAAGTTGTGCATTATTGTATATTTATTTGTATTAGTGAATTTTTATTTAAAAAAATCACTAATAGAGAGGTATCGATGGTGAGACTGCAAAAATTTTTTCAAATAAGCGCGAACTAGGACCCCTAGAACCCATATCCGGGGTCAGTTTAAATTTTTTTATGTGTATATATATATATATATATATATATATATATATATATATATATATATATATATATATATATATATATATATATATATATATGTATGTATTTCTTTCGAAAAAAAAAAAATTCTCCAAAAATTACAAAGTTATTTTGATCAAATTTGGTGGATATCTTGCCTCAGAAAAGACCTTACTACAAACCAAAATTAAACTTTCTAAGTTTATAGAAAATTGAGTTATTTAAATTTAAAGCATTTAATAAAAATGGACTACCATAACGCACTTGCTGCGTCCCGAGCTTTTTTTTCTCTATAGAGGCAAATATTCTCAATAAATGTGAATTATTATTTAAAAAAAAACAGTTTACTGCAGTCCAGGGCAGTATTATTATAAGTTCTAATTTCTACAGTGATTTCGTGAAACTGAACGTTTTAAAGCCGACATCCTGTGATTAATAAAAAAAAAACATTTCTTTTGTAATATCACGCGAACAAATTTTGTGATAACGCTAACAACGAGCAATTCTTAAATAAACCAGGTTATATAAACTTTCCAATTGTTATTGGGTAAAGGTATATCAGTAGTAGTGTAAATAACTTCTCAAACTAAATCAAGTAGTGTAGTGTTGGAATTCCTTGAAATACAGCACAAGTGAATAATACTTTAAGAAACCTTGTTTGTTTGCTATCAACAATAACTATAACAATAATTTGAGGGTGTTCCATTTAGAAACTTGTAAGTTCGATTCGTCACAACCTTTTGGACTAGCCTGTATCATAGCAAGATTTTAAAAACATTGCGTACGCATACTACCATTTCAAAAAAAATTAATCTAAAATCCCTCACCGGTTATTCACAGTCGTCTATCCCATGTTGATTGCACCACCCTGTATAACGCCTATCTAACGCTAGCACAATCATTACTGTATTAGTTCTATAAAGGCAACTTGGGTTCGTAATTTTACCAAAATAATTTTGTTAATTTTAAGGGTATAAAAATCTCTAAAAAAATCTAAAATTTTTGCAGAAGAACGAGATCGATCGTGCTGTAGAAATTTAATTTGGGCTATTTACAAAAGGGAAGGTGCCTGCCCAATTTATAATTTTCTCTTTATTAGTGGCTTGGAAGATTTCGCGAGCCAACCCAATCAAACCATTTAAAAAAAAAGTTTTTCTCAAACAAATTTGTATTCGGTAATAAATTATTTTGTTATTTTCCGCGGTTTAAGATATGAAAATTCACTATCATAACGCACTTGCTGTGTCCAGACTCGTTTAGTTGGTACTTAATCATATATTTTTATATTCTAAAAAACTATCGACGCCCTGTGGTGTGATAATGTGAACCCGAAACCTGTGCACAGCGAGCTTACGTAATTTTGACTTCGCTATCCGAGACCGCTGTAGTGGTCTACTTCAATTATTTTCATATTTGATCACGTGATACATTTTAAGCAGCTTTTTTTACTGCTGTAATCAATATTTATAGTCAATCCTCTCCTCTGCAAACGCTTCAATCATAATATCTCGTCTTTATGTGCCTAAGTCGTCGAAGTGATCTATCTTGTTAACAGAATCGCCCATAAAATATCTAAACACTACAGGAGGATATTAGCAGGACGCTTGAACGTCGGATCTTAATAATGTAGTCGCAGATACAGCAAACCATGTACGGCTAGAAGGACCAAGTGTGTAAACCAATCATTCCGATTGATTCCAATGCACAAACTGTTGACGAAAAACGTGGAGAGCTGTGGAAATATTGACATTCGACATTCGATGTGTGACAGATTGCTTTGGGGTCGGGTCGGACGGGTTGAAGATGATTTTGAGCGGTCTGCCTGTTCCTAATCTATTATACGACATTTACATACGACAGATGCAATTATGTTCACGTTCTAGTTAACTGTGCCTAATTAATTTATATATAAATTAATACAATGCGGCCAATATAAATACATGCAGTTAAAAATTTTTGTAATTCGCATGCCCTCATTTAAAATAACAATTTACTTTATTTTGTTTCTTTAATAACGGTCTATTGGCTAATTAGAGCAGCTTAACTTTACCTTTCTTGATGAATTTTCTTTAAAAAAATTCAATAATAAGGAGATCCCGACTTTTGAATTTTGAAAAAATTTCTTCAAATGAGCGCGAACCAGGCCCCCTAGATCCCATATCCAGGGTCAGTTTCAATTTTTATATCTTTATATATATATATATATATATATATATATATATATATATATATATATATATATATATATATATATATATATATATATATATATATATATATATATATATATATATATATATATATATATATATATATATATATATATATATATATATATGTGAGTGGTTGAGTGGTAACGTTGTGATTTGCTCGGCTCGTGTTTAATTCCTTAGAAACGTTTGTTATAAGTTTTAAAAATAGCCGCAGAATAAACTGGTGATAGTGTAGTAGATGTGCAGTCGCATCAGCGGGCTTACGCCGGACTTAAGTGGTGAATAAGCTCTAATTTCTAGTTAGAAGAAGTATAATATATTCCAAAACTTAAAGGAACGAGAAAATAAAAGATCTTATCTTCTGTCAATTTAGGCAAATTTCCTTGAATATTTCAATATAAATACACTACAATAGTATGTCCGACACTAAATTGGGCAACATTACAGGTGAGCAATTATACAACATCATTGATAAGGTTATGAAAGAAAGAAATTTTGAGCAGACTGCACAAATACAACAGGATTTAATTAAATTAAACGAAAGCTTGCTGAGTGAAGTGAATGAAAATAAAAAACAAATAGATGACTTAAAAAAAGGTGTCAATACCTTGAGAAGGAAAACAGGTACTTGGAGAGTAAAGGCAAGAGAAACAATATAGTGGTTTATGGATTACAAGTGCCGAAGGAGGATAATCTTCACGTGGTGATAACAAAACTAAACGACTTGTTGGGTGTGTCCTTGGGTTTGCAAGACATTAACAATATAACGCTATTGGGGAAACGGGAGCGTGACCAGCCTATTCTTGTTGAACTGTTATCATTCCTTAGAAAACAAGAAGTTTTAAAAAATACACACAAGCTTAAAGGAAGTAAAATCTATATTACGAAGGATTACACTAGGAAAGAACTAGAAGAAAGGAAGAAGTTGAAAGAATACCAGAAAGAATTTAGATCAAAAGGAATGAATGTGTTTGTAAAGCAGAACAAAATTATAATAAACGATGTTGCTTATACACTTAAACAACTTATAGAAGAGGAAGAATTTGCATTTGAGCTACCTATTAGGTCACACAGTGACCCAGGAACACCGCTCTCATCAAGACAACCAATACTAGACGAACTAGAGGAAAATTTGTCACAAGATAATACAGACATTAAAGCAAAGAGAGGAGGAGAAGCTGCACAAGCATTATTGCAGAACATTGAAATTGGCAAAACGTCAGCTGAAAATTTGCAGGAAGTTCAAGACAAGCTTACAAGAATCGAGAGGACAGGTAAACACAGCAGGATAAATTCAGCTTCATCAACTTCGGGTGCACACACAAGGCAGGCATCCAAAATAAGTAAGGCCAATATTGCGTAAAAGTGATACAGCTCAATAAGCTTAGAAAATATACATTTAAAGTGCTCGTGTGTGGGTAGCTTAACTGTCTTCTCGCACAAGTAAAAATCTTATAGAGATAGCAGTTTTTTGTTGCCTCCTATCGACACTTATTTATTCTTAAATTAAAAATTGGTATTTTTGTAACTTGTAGGTACTATTTGTTTGCTTTGTATTTGTATTTGGTTGCATTTTGTTGTATTACCTTTTGGGGAGTTGATCTGATGCTTTTGAACTGAGTTAGGTTATGTTTTTTTTTCTTGGATGTTTTGAAACTTTATTACACTGTTTCACTTACTGTGTGAATTTATATTTTTACTAACAAACACCAACAAACATATGTAAATATGGACGAGTATATAAGAGATTTGCAATATGAGTCGGTTTCAACACTAGAAATTGAAAGCGTGCATGCCTATGAGCAACTGTCAACTTCCACCAACTGTAATCTGAAGATATTTCACAATAATATACGTAGCCTAGATAAGAATAAAGATGAACTTTGTGTACTTTTGCAATTATTTTCCCAGAAGTTCGATGTCATTATTCTTATTGAAACTTTTGTGTTACATAATCTAGGGCTTTATAGCATGCAGGGATATGATCTGGTTTATAATGAAGGGAAAGCTAATAGAAATGATGGTGTAGTAATATATATTAAACATAACTTAAAATATGAACTTCTAAGGCTTACGTTTGAACGTACGGGGCTTCTTCAGATCAGATTTAAATACAGAAATGTGGATACTTTTATGATTACCGCTGCATAGAGGTCACATTCAATTCCGGTACAGACTTTTAACTCGGAACTATTCAACTATCTAAAAAATGTAGGAAACAGTGTAGACCACCATATATTTGTAGGTGATATAAATCAAAATATCAACAATGAAAATTTGGTCGAAGTACAAGAATATTTAAATATTATGGGTGAGTTTGGATTTAAGTCGTATATTAATGGATATACAAGAATAGAAAAGGAATCAAAATCGTGTCTGGATCACATATTTATTAAGCACAGAAGAATAACAGATCATTTATTATTTTACCCTATAATTTTACACGTTAACATAACTGACCATTTCCCAATTATTTTGCATATAGAGGGTAAACCTTCCAGTCATGTTAACTTAGTCCATCAGGAGCCTAAAAAAACGTGCAAAAGATACATTAGTTATCCTAAACTCAAGAATGACTTAAGGAATGAAAAATGGGAAAGTGTGTATAGGGATATAGATGATGTAAACAAGGCAGCTGATTCCTTTTTAAAAATATTAAAGATGCATATAAGTATTAATGCAAAAAATAGTTATGCCAGAACTCAGCGTGATAGAAGAAAGGATTAGATAACTCCAGCCTTACTAAAATCAATTGTTAAAAAAAATAATTATATAATGCTATTAAAAAAACAATTTTACCAATACTGTAAAGATAAATGAATATAAAACATATCGAAACATGTTAACCAGGCTGATAAAAGCTACGAAAGAAAATTATTTTAAAAACCTCCCGGGTAAGAATATTTCAACAAAACAATTGTATAATACTGTAAACCAAATTTGTAATAAAGAAATTAAGAAAGAAAAGAATATAATCGAAATAAAGACAACTGAAGGTCAAACACTTGTAAATAAAGCAGATATAGCAGACCACTTTAATGAATACTATGTAAATGTAGGAAAAATCTGTCGAAAAGCATAAAAAAAGATCCAACCAAAGGAAAATCACTGCCTAAAAATAAAATAAAGAAGGTTAATTCTACAATTTTTCTGGAACCGTCTACTCAGCAGGAAGTGGAGAACGAAATAAGATCTCTAAAGGATGGTAAAATGCCTGGTGATGACGAGATAAAGGCTGAAATTTTGAAAGAGATTGCTGCAGAAATTTCTAATATTCTGGTGGAACTGTTCAATGCTACGCTTGTACAAGGGGTGTTTCCTACGGTACTTAAGAAGGGAATAATTATTCCTTTATATAAGAAAGGTGATGCCACAAATGTCGTTAATTACAGGCCAATAACATTGCTTTCAAGTCTGTCAAAAATTTTTGAGAAGATGATAAAAAAGAGGTTAGTCAAATTTTTTGAGATGCAAAGTGTGCTATCTGACTTTCAATTTGGTTTTCGAAAAGGTAGATCGGCACAGGATGCGGCGGCCAGCTTGGTTCGTAACATATACAAGGCATTAGATGAGAAAAGAGTGGCTCTATGCATTTTTGTCGATCTATCAAAAGCCTTTGATACTGTAGATCATACAGAACTTATTCAAAAGTTAGAAGCATATGGGATAAGAGGGCAGGCAGGGGCCTTAATTCAGTCATATTTGACTAACAGACGACAGTGTGTCAGGGTGCATGATGAGATCAGTGAAGAGAGAATGATAAACTCTGGGGTTCCACAAGGATCAGTTTTGGGGCCGATATTATTTACCATATATATTAACGATTTATTAACGCAAGAGTCACAAGGTAAACTAGTCAGTTATGCTGACGACACAGCAATATTTTATAGCGCAGAAAGCTGGGATATACTGAAACAGAAAGCTGAAACAGATTTTAAGACGATAAAAAATTGGTTCTCTGACAACCTACTTACCTTAAATCCTGATAAGACGGTGTACCTTCCCTTCACATCTTACCAAAACTATATACCCACTTTCAAGTCTCTTACAGTGGGAGAATTAGAGATACAATCGAAAAATCGTGTTACATACCTTGGTATTATTCTCGACAGTCATCTTAGGTAGAATCACCACATGGAGCATCGCGTTAAACGGTTGCGCTCATTTATTACTAAATTCAAACACTTAAGTGGAATTCTTTGTCTGGGTTGTTTGCGAACATTGTATTTTTCATTGATCCAAAGTCAACTTATGTATGGTATATTAAGCTGGGGCGGAGTCGATCCTGTGTATTTAGGGAGGCTGAGTGTTATTCAGAAATGGATTCTTAAAGTTTTGTATCGCAAAGATAGATTGTATCCCAGTGATCAACTTTTTGATGAGTTGGGGATTCTAGATTTGCGGCAACTGTATGCTAGGTCTGTGTTGTTGTGGTTTTTTGGTAACAAACATACTTATCTGCGGGTTGAACACGGATATAACATGAGAGTGCAGAGGTGTGAGGTTGACAGAATCCATAAAACCATAGGCAAAAAATATTATAGATACTATGGACCAAAGCTATATAACCTGTTACCTGACTCGGTCAAAAGTATTGGTGGTGTGAGACCTTTCAAGAGGGCTGTAAGTAAATGGCTTATAAATACTCGCAGGGATAAAATTGAGAAAACTATTACTAGTTGAATGAGGAATGTATACCACTCATAAAAAAGGTTGAGATGTAGAATAAATTGACGTATATTTTATGCATATAAGCTAAAAGCTTCTGTAATCAACTTGTAGTTTATTCGTCGTTAACTAAAATCATGTGCTGATTGGAGTAATTTTCCATTTGTAATTAGAATTAAGTATGCAGAATTTTGGATGAATAAACTTATTATATATATATATATATATATATATATATATATATATATATATATATATATATATATACATATATATATATATATATATATATATATATATATATATATATATATATATATATATATATATATATATATATATATATATATATATATATAACGGGTCGGCCATTTAAGATTTGGAATTTGAATCGGCTATAAGCAACTAATGAATATTTTTTCAGAGTTATGAGTTTATTAGAAAGATTGAACCTTTCCATTTAGGAATGGAAGACATCATTCAAATGACTGCGATGGCTAGCGCTAGAATACCCCATTCGATTAGTCCAATTTTTCAGCACATTTTCGATTGTTTGGGCCTCTATTTCCTCAATGGCAATTTCGATTTCATGTTTCAAGTCGTCAATCGTCTCTGGATGGTTAGCGTAACACTTGTCCCTAACGGCTCCCCCATGAAAAAAGGTCAATCGGATTCAAATCGCTGCTTCGAGGTGGCCAATTGACATCAGCATTTCGGCTGATTATGCGATTTTTGAAAACAGTGCGCAAAATATTGTTTTTTACGTTGGCTGTGTGGCACGTTGCGCCGTCCTGTTGAAACCAAATGTCGTCTATGTCATACTCTTCAATTTTGGAAAACAAAAAATTTCTTAGCATGGCGCGGTAGCGATCGACATTCACCGTAACGGCGTTTCTTGCTCATTTTCTAAGAAAAATGGCCCAGTAATGCCGCCATACCAAGATCCGCACCAGACAGTCAAGCGTTGTGGATGCATTGGTTTCTCCACGATAACGTGTGGATTTTCTGAGCCCCAGATACGACAATTTTGCTTATTGGCGTATCCTCCGAGGTGGAAATGAGCTTTATCTCAAAAGATGATTTTTCGGTAAAAATGCTCATCTTCGATCAAGCGGTCTTCGGCCCATTGTGCAAACCAAAAACGCATCGGAAGGTCATGCGGCTTCAGCTCTTGCACTAATTGAACTTTGTACGCATTCAGACCGGGATCTTTATGCAACATTCTTCACAATGAAGGCGTGCAATGTTCAATTCTTGAGAACGATGACGAGTTGATGTTGATGGCTGTTCACGTACACTCTGAGCAACAGCAGCCATGTTTTCGGTTGAGCGCACTACACGAGTACGTACACGGGTTGTTTTATCCAACAACGATCCAGTTTAACGAACTAGATTCACAAATTAATCCACAAACTGCGTTTTTGGTACATCCTTTTTGTCAAATTTTTTTCGTTAATTTCTTTCAGTTTGAGTAGAGGACTCGCCACTTTGGAAATAAGTTTTTAATATTTCCCAACTTTGTTCAAGCAAAAAGCGACCCATTTCATAAATGTCAAACATAAAACTAACTTTTTGACACATCGGAAGTGTCATCAAACCTTCCAACCTCAAAATAACCTATAGTTCTAATTCCAAACGTTAGATGGCCCATAGCTATTTTTCATAGAAAAATCTTTTAATGAAGAGACCGCGACTTAGAATTTTAAAAAGATTTCTTCATATGAGCGCAAACAAGGCCCACTAGAGTTCATATCAGGGTTTAATTGCAGTTTTTATCTGTTTACATATATACATGACGCATTTCTACGGTAAAGCTTAATATAACTGTTATTATACAAGCTACAAGAAAAAGTTGTACACGTTAATTATAGGGTGTCTTGAGCTGCATCTTATACAATTATATAATTTGACAATCACAGGATGGCTCATAACTCGTTGATGATACCTACAATTCTTAATTTCGAACATATATACTTTTATACAAACTTATATTATTGAATTTTTGAATTTTTTATCGAAATATGATGCATGTTTGAAAGAAAATCGAGACGCAGTAAATGCGTTTTGGTAGCGAAACTTCATTAAATGCTTCAAATTTCAATAACTCTTGCTATTTGCTATTAACCTAAGGTTTGTTGCCTAGGAAACCAGTTTTCTTGGAAACATTTAAAGTTTCTTTTCTGAAAGTTGTTGTACATTTTCAAACAATAAGTTATTTCGATAAAATATGGTAGATTGTTTCTACTATATAGGTTACACCGGTAACCAGATTGATGCCTGCTTGCATTAGAGAGACATATTTACTACTAAAACGATTTTAATAAAAATTCACTTTAATAACGCACTTGCTGCGTCCAGACTTTTTAGCGTATTTTCGTAAAAAATCCAACAATTGCGATATGGTAACGAATAACACACAGACCTAAAAGTCAATTTTAAAATAGGGATTCAGCAAGTGTGTTACGGTAGGGAATATTATATCAATATGGACTATAAAAGAACTGTTGAGCAAGATAGTTTTCAATATAATTTTTTGCCGCATTTTGTGTTTGGGGTACTATAATTTCATTATCATCAAAAACGGACATAAAAAGGTAGCAGGGGGTACAGACCAGGGCTATGAGGATGATATTGAGTTGCAGTAGATATCCTTCTCAGATCTTTGCTACATTTACCATCATCTTCGATAATACTTCCAAGGTACGTGAGTATTTCGACTTGTTCTGATCAATTTGAATAATTTGTCTATCATTATTTTACTATTATTTAAATATAGCAGCCCAAAATCATTATTATAATTGCTGACTGAGACGACGAGTTGTTTTAAAGTAAATACGTCAGCAAGTGTTAACATTATATGTCGAACCGATCTTCAAAAGTAAAAAAACTCGGGACGCAGCAAGTGCGTTATGGTAGTGAATTTTTATTAAATGCTTCAAATTTAAATAACTCAATTTTCTATAAACTTAGAGAGTTTAATTTCAATACGTAGTAAGGTTTTTCCTAAGGCAAGATATCCACAAAATTTCATTAAAATAACTGTAATTTTCGGAGAAAAAAATTTTTTTCGAAAGAAAATTTAAAATTTGAGTAACTCAATTTTCTCTAAACTTAGAAAGTTGAATTTTGGTACGTAGTAAGGTTGAGGCAACATATATGGTAAATTTCATTGAAACAGCTTTGTTACTTTCGGAGAAAAAACATTTTTTCGAAAGAAAACTCAAAATTTTTCCGGAAAACCCCGTCTGATTTTTCTGGATAACGAACTCATCCAAGCCATTAATAAAAGACAGGCACTTGCCAAGTTTCATCGAAATCGGTTAATTATTTTTTGAGTTATCATATATATATATATATATATATATATATATATATATATATATATATATATATATATATATATATATATATATATAAACATATAAAAATTAAACCTATTTACAAATGAACTTTAATAAGATATTATGCTGTGACAATACCTCTCTCAAGCACCCTAAAATATAATCAAAATGTGCACAGTTATATATGTTTTATTTCTTTTTCCCTTGTCTTAATACACTACATATTTTATTACAATCGATTTAATTTACTTATTTGATTTCATAAATAGTCGGTTAATAGTGACTTGGAATGAAGTAGACACCACATCTTCAAACATATTAAGAGAATATGAGTAAATCAACAGCAACTGGGAATGAATTCGGTCAGTCGCCCAGCCACGTGGTTAAAAAACACTGTTTGTATGAGTCTATGAGTGGTTACAACTCTACATCTAAATAAAGGGACTGTAACAGCGGAAGAAGCAGAAGTCAATGGAAGGTTGATGAATGAATCTCATGAGTCAATAAGAAAAGCATTGACTAACCAATAGCAACCACATACTTATGATTTAAACATGTTTCAAATTTGAATAGCTCAATTTTCTGTAACCCTAGAAAGCTGAATTTTGGCACATAGTTAGGTATTTTCCAAAGCAATATGTAGACCAAATTTTATCGAAATTTTCGGGAAAAACAATTTTTTTTGAAAGAAAACTCAAAATTTTCCCGGAAAACCCCGTCCGATTTTCCTGGCCAACGAACTCATCCAAGCCATTAATAAAAGAAAGGCACTTGCCGAGTTTCATCTAAATCGGTTAATTATTTTTTGAGTTATCAGACGGATACATATATATATATATATATATATATATATATATATATATATATATATATATATATATATATATATATATATATATATATATATATATATATATATATATATATATATATATATATATATATATATATGTATATATATATAAGCATATAAAAATTCAAACTGACCCCGGATATGGGTTCTAGGGGTCCTAATTCGCGCTCATTTGAAAGAATTTTTGCAAAGTCTCACCATCGATACCTCTCTATTAGTGAATTTTTTTAATAAAAATTCACTAAAAATCATCAAAAGTTGTCCAAATCATATAAAATTAATTTTTTTTTGAAATAAATCATTGTAATTCAAAAAATACAGAAAATATTAGCAAGGATTTTGTTTTATTTTTTATCTCCGAAGGTACTACATATTATATTATAGTTTTATTGAGTTCAAATAACTTTTTCTTTGCAATTTTTCCATACTTTTTCTCTTCGGTTAAGTTAAAACTTTATCATTTAGTAATCTGAGGGTTGTTGAATGTTGGAATCGTATTAGTTCTTTTTTAGGCTAATGGTTTCTTATGCAGGATATTGAGAAACCTTTTATGACTCTACATTTTTTGTATCAACTTTTTGGTCACAAAAATCTTGATTCAATATCGCATTGTGCTGTTTTTATTTCAAAACGAACGGAATAAGTAGGAATAAAATAATATCAAGCCTAAGAATGCTTCATAATATTAGTACGCTTACATTAGTAATGCTGTCAAATATTTAAAGTTTTCAGAAAAATCGTTATAACCTGAAAACTAGAGGCGATATAAAATTGCGAGTTGTTTTGTTTTATGACCTAAAGCCTTAAGAAATAGGGCAGCCGCTTTTAAATAAGTTTCGAAAACTTTTATTT
Source organism: Tillus elongatus (assembly GCA_964006375.1). Lineage (NCBI taxonomy): Eukaryota > Metazoa > Arthropoda > Insecta > Coleoptera > Cleridae > Tillus > Tillus elongatus. The sequence goes on from OZ023267.1 coordinate 129,959,173, forward strand.
TTTCGAAATTCTTTGGTAATGAATTTTTATTGACAATTTTTTTTTTATTGATAAAATATGAGTTTTCTGGATTGTTGGCAGTCATGTGCAGGACAAAACACTTGCTGAGATTCAGAGGTATACACCAAGTCGCGGACCATTTACCAACAAAGCTAAGATCTTCCCGAAGGCGAGCACCATCTGTTGTTCGATAGGCAAACAGTCTAATGTCATCTGTATAGGCACTATGGCCAGATTTTAACGCACTTAAAATATCAGCGGTGTACAAGTGGAACACTACGGGTCCCAAAACCGACCCCTGTAGCACGCCACTCGTAACGCTGTGATCGTTTAAAAAAGTGGCACGAACCTTCACTGGAAATGTACGGTTGTTAAAAAAACTCCGTACATGCGATGAAGTTTGCGAGCAAGCAGGTCAACTGTTATTAGCGATTTTTTTACTAATAGATAGGTATCGATGGTGAGACTTTGAAAAAATTTTTTCAAATGAGCGCGAACTAGGATCCCTAGAACCCATATCCGGGGTCAGTTTCAATTTTATATATATATATATATATATATATATATATATATATATATATATATATATATATATATATATATATATATATATATATATATATGTATCCGCACGATAACTCAAAAAGTTATTAACCGATTTCAAAGAATCTTTATTTTATTAATAGCTTGGATGACTTCGTATAAAGGAAAATCGGCCAAGATTTTATGGGAAAATTTTGAGTTTTCTTTCGAAAAAAAATATCCAAAAATTACATTCTATTTTGATTAATTTTGGTGAGTATATTGCCTTATGTAAGACCTTACTACGTACCAAAATTAAACTTTCTAGGTTTATAGAAAATTGAGTTATTAAAATTTGAAGCATTTAATGAAAATTCGCTACCATAACGCACTTGCTGGGTCTCAAAACTTTACATTTATATCTCCTTTTTCGTCGCCTCAATGCTACTTAAAACAATATGTAATTTTTATCATTTTAATTTGTATTATCTAAACTAAAAACGTTGATAAGTTTCCTATCAAAATGCACTTGCTGATTTTATGTCAATTATCTCTGCTTAATATAACAGGCAATAATTTACTTGACATAAACTTATCATTAGTAATACCTTAAAGAGGAGCTGGAAATCATAAAACACGAGCCCCTTTTATAACTTTCGGGGTTGTAACGATCAAGATTATGTAGACCGTTCCAAGGGAAGTCAAACTTCTTACCCGGTCTTTTGTGAATGGACGTAATACTGGTAATCAAAGCCCTCAACAAACAAAATATCGAAGAGACGACAGCAGATTAAGCAAGATCACTGACTTATCGGCGTTATTTCGGCGACATCACTTTACAGTGTTCATTTGAAGAATGGTGGAGTCAAGGAGTGTAGCTCAGCCCTTCTTTGAGGTTAGACGACGACATTATTATTTATAGTGAAAAGACACAAAACAGTCGTGAATAACGATTCTGAAGTACTTACACCTTAAAAGTGTCTTTTCCCGTCTTCTGTTCCCCCTATCTTTTGTGAATGATCTTCCCTTTTAATGTTTGTGTCTTTTTGCATCACGTAATAATCTAATCGAATTAGTTACAGTCAGTTGTGCTATCAAAATCCTGTAGCCTATTTACTTAAATAATGACCTTAAAAATGTTTTAAAGTTTGTTACATTTTCTTTGGTTTACTAAGATTTAAAGTCGCTTTTAGCAAATTTTCGTAAAAAAATTCGCTATAGAGATTACGTCTAAAACTTTAATAAAACATTTTTTCCAATAAGTGCGGTCTCAGCCCTTCAGTACCCATATCTGGGGATAGGTTAGATGTTAATTATTTTCAAATTTTATAAACCTCATTTATTTTACGTAGGTTAAGTAACAAAAATATTGTGCATCTATAAATATAAGCTTCTGTTGTCTCTCCTTATGTCCTCAACCACCTCACCGTGGCCTAGTCTTGTCTGTTCTGAGAGGGTGGAGAAGTTCTGGCGGGTCCCTGAACTGCACTCTTGTATCCCTGTCTTTCCTTTTTATTATCGTTCAGTTAAAAAAAGTATAGAAAAAGAAAAGAAAACATAAATAATAATAATAATAATAATAATAATAAATTATCATTAAAAAAATAATAATAACGATACCAATTTAATTATAGAAACTATATAACTATATCTGTGTATACTAAGCGATGTGGTTTAATCCTCAATTTTGTTGCTCGTATTGTTAGTAATAAACCTTTCCTTACCTATCGTCTGTCTAATACAACAGTTTGTGGCTAATGGACCTGGTTTCCGAGGCCATCAGGATACAACACACACACATAAATTATATATATATATATATATATATATATATATATATATATATATATATATATATATATATATACATAAATTTCATCAAAAAAGAAGAATTATTAAATATTTCAGGTAAGTTTATTTGTGTGACCCTTGTTTATGGAAACACCTCCGTAACTTTTGTGTTTATAACGTGATTTTTTTAACGAGATCTCAAAAAAATAGAAAAGGAAAAAGTGTATAGATCCTGTGAAAATTGTTTCCTGTGCCATTGGAGCACGGACTACTAAAACTAGTTTCCTATGTCACAGCATTTATAAACTTTTGAGATGTTGTTGTTGACTTTCATAGCACTGTCATAACAGTTATTTTTTAAGAAATTTGGTAGGTAACAATTATGAAGAGTGGCGAATCCAGTGGCGTACTTATTTTTTCCTAAAACCAACCATAAGCGTTTTTTTTATAATTTTTGACATATGAAATTAGTTTTAGTAGGCCGTGGTCGAATGGTATAGAACATTTTTTACACAGGACCAATTTTTTTCTCCAATAGATCTCGTCCGCCTCTTTGACCCCCCCCCCCCCATAGCACCGCAGCCTTTGGCTTCTTGTGTACAGCTCTAGTTAACACAAAATGTTATAAGATAGAGACTCTGTACAACCAATTAACAAATTTGTAAATTGTCAGCCCTGGCCCATTTCTTCCCTAATACAGAGACCATGAATGGAAGGCTAGATCAGTGGCGGCGTAGCATAGGTTGGCACCCGGGGCGGTTTTCTATTGTGCACCCCCAAAATAAAACCACAAATCAAATACTAAACATACTTACGTGACTTTATTTTGCTAAAATATTTGATCACATTATCAACATGTACTTTCCTGTCCTTTTCAATGGACAATATGGAAAGCTTGGTAAGTCGCTCTTGGCTCATTGTGGATCTTAAGGATGATTTTATCAATTTTAATTTTGAGAAATTTCTTTCACAAGAAACGACCGAAACACAAATAGTTAAAAAATCCTAGACACAGCGCTAGACTCGCAACAGACTCAGAATAGTCCCATTGTACAATTAAATTCAGAAGCTCCAAGGCAGTCCGTTGGACCGTTACTTGGAAAGAAATGCTGGCGGCTTCTAAGTTGCGCCTCAGTCGTAAAATCTCCAAAGCAATGTCCTCTGCAAAAAATTCATCGTAGATTTTTGTCAAATTTTGAACTATACCACAAAGTTGTTCTTCTGTTGAAGTAAGCAGAGTTTTAGGCTGAACAACACCAAATAATATGAGAATGTCATCCATTGCTTTGTAACGATGGTCTAGTTCTCCGTAAATATAGCTAACATAGCTCTCTGCAGCTCTTCTGGCAATATTAGTCCAGCGTCTTGGGATATTTCTCCTGACATAAGTTTTTGAAATCTCCCCCTTCCTCTTCTTTTAATTGAAATATCCAAGTCCTCAAAGTTCGACTGCAGTCTTTCCAGCTATATCGGGAAGAAACCTAGAAATGATTCCTTTACTTCAATTTGATCGTCTTTAATATGAACATATCTGATTACATAACTCGTCCGATCAACATGTGATATGTCTGGAGTGGTATCGAAAAGAATTCTGAAATATTTTGCGTTTCTTATGTCGTCCACAATGTTATTTTCACCTCTTTCTCCGAAAGGCTGATAAACTCATTTTGAATGCGTTTGGATAAATAAGAATCTACCCATTTCCTTTTTGTACAGGCGACAGCATGTTTAATTCTTAGCATATGCTCTTTTAGCACTGGGTCATATTTCGACAATAGATTAACTAATTCTAAAAAATCCCTCTATTGTTTGATGAAACCCCCTCCCTATGCCATCTAAGAGGAAGATTTTGGCTTGCCAGGAAAATAATAAGTTCTTTTTGTCTTGTCTAAAAGTATTTTATGTTTATGGTCGGTAGTTTTTCTGCAGCCTCAATCAATTTTCCAAGAATTTTCATTTATCAAAACAGGATAGGTGGTTCTCAGTATTCTAGTGTTCAGACACTTTAGGATTTAGTTTCCACCATGAATTAAACTGCTTGGAAAAAATCTGATGTTTTGTTTCATGGTGCGTAAACAGTTTGCAGAAAAAACAGTATAAACTGATTTTTGTTGGAGAGTATACCATCATTTTCTAAGTATTTTTTCTCCATTTGGTAATGCTTTATAAAGCCATTCTGAGTTGATATGTCGTCTCTCCTTTTATTTTATCTCCAGATAGTATCTAAAAATGCGCCATCTCTATTTTGCTAGAGTTCACTTCCCGTTTTAACAACTCTCAAATCATCAGGAATTGGTGCTGGCCAACAAGTAACATCGAAACGAGTTGTGTCATGTAACTCTTCTTCATCGTTTTCAATTTGGTGGAGGGAGGTGCCGAAATTACTTGCCCCTTCCGCCTGCGCCGTCCTCGACGGGCCGATGGACCAGTGGCTAGCTACTAAGCTACGCGACTGAGTTGTCACCACGTTGTCACCCCTTGGTGCACTGCACCCGAGGCGGACCGCCCCGCCCCCCCTTTACGCCGCCACTGGGATATATGTATTCTCACCGCAATTACAAACAAAGATCGGTTTTGCTCTAATTGTCTCTGTATTAGGAAATAAATGGGCCAGTGCTGACAATTTACAAAATTGTTAGTTGGTGGTACACAGTCTCTATCTATAACATTTTGTGTTAACCAGAGCTGTCGTGACAACATACTGCCTGGTTCCGCACCGAGATGGCGACCCTGTCGTACATCCCACTATGTTCTATAAAGTTAGCACCAGCCAAAAGAACGCTACAAATTGTTTTGGGTAACATCGCTTCAGGGAGAGTGACCATTCAAAGTCATCTGGATATCAAAGGCTCTTGTACAGAGAGCTGCCACAATTACTCCGAAAGTTCGAGTTACGGAAAAAATGTCAAGCGCAAGGCTCCAGAACTTTTCCCTGGCTATCCGAAGGTTACCTTGTATTCGACGTTCATATATCGTTTCAGAAGTTTATGGGTACAGGAACACGAATATTTTCTTTGTGGTCAAGTCATGGACTCTAAGCTCATTTCATGAGAATGTCTATTTAAGGAGAGTGAATTATCACAGCTATGTGGAAGTTATGATTCACTTTGCACCACTATTTTAACAGAGTTGTCAAAGTTTCCTCTTCCGGGCTCGCAAATACTTTTCACCAGCTAATCTCTATACTTTATATACTTCACAAATAAGACCAAACCTCGAATACTGCTCGCACATCTGGGGTGCTGTTGCCGATTCTACACCTGCTATCCTGGACTCCATTCAGAAGAGAGCTATACGTCTCATTGGTGACCCTACCCTCACCCAAAGGTTGCTATCACTTGCCCACCGACGTGCCGTTGGCGACATCTCTCTCTCTTTTTTATAGATATCTGCACGGGCACTACTCAGAGGAGCTTTTTTCATAGTACCTCCACCTGCTGCCCCCAACAGATCTACCAGGGGAACAGAGCGAATGCCCCCTTTTACTGTCCAGGTCACCAGACATACAACATCTTGTTATGCCCGCTCTTTTGTTCCGAGGACTTCCAAGTTGTGGAATTCCTTGCCGGCAAATGTTTTTCCTTCTCCGCCGAACCTCCAAACCTTCAAGTCCAGAATTAACAAGTTGCCTCTTTCCTCCTTGTCGACACCCACGGTATGATAGTATTCAGGCTGTAAGCCCTCGTGGTGTGTTGTTGAAATAAAAAAATAAAATAAAGTAGTTTCCTAATTTTTCCTAAAGCAATTTTTTTAAGAAAAGAGACAGGTTTTTAATGAAAATCCGTTACCATGATGCATTTGCTAAACGGTGACTTTTATTTAAACGTCGGTTAGGTTAAATATTGAATGGCACCCTTTCACGCTGTTAAATATTACCTTGTCGGATCTTTATATATTTTTCCAGGTCGTCTAAGTAGCGAATATAATTTTATTTCTAGCTACAAGTGAGAATCACCAAATGAATGGTGTCTAAATTACGAAATATCTATTCATTTACGTTTAAATCTCATACACAAGCGGATTCATTTAACGGTGTTAACAAATACAAACGGGCACTAATAGAAAACTCATAATAGGCTGTGTAGGGGATGTAAAACAACGTTGCATTTAGTCTGAACTTTTCTCGTTAACGGCTAAATGTGAGAGATAATAGTTTACTAAATGCAGTGCTAATTCTTCTGGCTCTGGAGTTCTAATAATTATTTAAAACTTTTTAGCAGGAAATAGTCGACAAGCATATAAAAATATCAATATCGTCGCAATGTACAGGGTGAGTTCACGATTGAATAAAATGTTTTGTCGTTCATAGGCAACCTTCTTAAATAAAGAAATGAAGTATATATATATATATATATATATATATATATATATATATATATATATATATATATATATATATATTGTGAGGGGTCAAATCGGGATAAGGTTATCTTTCCCTAATATGGGGAGGTTCCCACGGGATAACCTTATCAATACGGCTTTTTACGGGATTTGCTCAGGCGCCAGCAGCGTGGTTTAAAGGAAGACGCTGCGCTCCCTCAGGACTATATCTCTATCCTCGGTTGTTATTTACAGATACACGGACCCGGGGTACACTTCAGTGGAGACAGGGTTCGCCTAAGTCCTCAGGCAGAGTCCCTCAGGACTCCCTAATTATGGCCTGTATATTAGAGATCAGAATGTTGCGTTATGTTGGGGTGGATTGGTTGGGAAGCTTTGAATGAAATACCGTATAAAACAAATAGTCTATTTACAACAGTATTGGTGGGGAAATATTTACAAAATATATACAAAGAAATACTTACACAAGGGATTCTCCCGGCATACCCCACGTTTAAACTAACTTATTTGACAACAAATCAATTTATTAGAGACCAGAGGCAGAAACTGAAATATTCGCGAGTTATACGGACGGTATCACGAATAGGGGTGGTAAGCTCCTCACCCTCCGACGGCCGGCCTGCTGGTTCCGTCGTCGACACGACGCACCCAAAGCCAAAAAGAAACACGCCAAATTCTAGGCGAGACCTGCACGGTGGCTGGCCACTCTCCGTGACGGCCCCTGCGACTCCCGAAAAAGAACCTTTGTCCAGCACGTCACGGTGAATCTCCTGGCTCTCGCACGGTCCTGACGATTTTCATTGCCGGCGCTGCACACGGTGCGCGTAGGTTGATGCAGTGGACCAGCCCGTCCGTCCCCGCTTTCATCGTTTCGCATGCCGCAGGACCCGCTTGGGCGACCTCAACCCGCTATACTCCTTACCCTTCCACCGATCTTGCGACGTTTTCTTGAAATTATATTTTATTGAATGTTTTAATAATAAAATAAATTAAATTAAATACGGATGGTACGGATCTATTCCCCTGTTAACTAATTAGATTTCTAGTGGCCATTACGTCACTTCGTGACATCCCCCTCTCTTCTCCTGAAAGAAAAAACGAAGTTTTTTCTTCCACATCCCGACCTCACCGGTCCTCTGGTCCCCAATATAACAATAATAATACAAGAAAATAACAGGCCTACCCAATACACTTTTAAACTAAATCAAACATCTTTCAAAGCAATAGTAAATAATTAGTATGTGTAACGGAGAAATGATATCAAATTTCCAACCATATACCCTGGGTATGCGCAAAATTTCTTAATAAAAAAAAATATTCTCAAATTAAGTGAAACGTTTTTCAAAGGAAAATTAGATAATTAGAAGGCGCACCAGGGAAATTATATTGTCAAATTTTCCATCACAACCCCTGGGTATGCGCAACATCTCATAATTAAAAAAACGAAATATTCTTAAACTAAATCAAACATCTTTGAACGGAAAATTAAATTATTAAATTTCGTAAGTAAACACAAAATAAAATATATCCTTAAACTAAATTTAAACAATGCTCCAAATACAAATGCGGAACAGTTACCTCTGTAGAGGCACTGCGGTGCGTCTATATGCAATATCGTTTAACTTAAGAAAATAATCAAAAGGAAAAATGCATGTTAAAACTAAATTAACCAGGGTTCCTAAGCGTAAATAAACAAATCGTTCAGATTTAACACACCCGAAATTGAGAGCTTCCCGCCTCAAATGAATTGGGAGCTATTTGAACAGAACTTAGCACAAAATGTCTGAGAATTAGGTTGAATACACTATGCTTAAGCTAAATAATAGTCAATGATAGTCTCACCCACAGTCTCCTCGTTTGTGCACTGTCGAGTGGCACTCCTAGAAGTGTCCCACACTCCCGTGTCACACACTGCACCTAGTACCTGTCGCCTGTCCATCCAGTCGTGCAGCCGCACGTGGCCCTCTGCGTCGGGTCCATGGAGCGCCGGCTGGCACCAGGCGATACTGCCTGCCCTAGTAGCAGCACCCATCCCATGACGTGGCCTCCATCTGTTCGGGCTTGCTGGCTGGTGGCTCCTGCTGGCTTGTAACAGATTACATTGGGTTTCCAGCTGTGGAGCAGTCCGGCTGCCACTCCTTGGCTCTGGGCACGGGCATTCTCTGGACATAATGCCTACCTTGCCACAACGGGAACAGAACAATTTAAGCGGTCGGTTGCAGCGGTAACGTGTGTGGCCAAAGTGACCACACCTCCAACATAAACTCCGTTCCTTAACTGGCAAATATTCCGGGTCTCTTTCGACTTTTGGCGTTGGCTTTTTCCTTGACCAGCGGGTCGGACGTGTTTTACGGTCGGTAGGGTCATCGGTACGGGCACCAGGCTCTCTGGCCATGGACTCATCCATCGGATGGTGCTGTTGCGGTATCCCTTCTCCCAGGGTGTTAGTTTCCATAATATGTATCGGGACCGCTGGTGGGGGTGGAGCTGCTGTAGTTAGTAACTCGCCCTCTAGGTAGCTCTAGGTGGTCTGCAAATCTATGCAAAAGTCGTACTTGCCTAGGGTGTCCATTCCCAGTACGATGTCTACCGGGAGGTGTGGCAGATATAATAGATCACCCTGTATCCTCTTACCACATAACTCCAATTGCGTCGTATACATTTGTTGTACGGAAACCAGTCTTCCATCTCCGATGCGGGTATTTGCCTCTGGTAAGGGAATGGCCTGCATATATTGTGCATCGATTTCGTCCAGTGCGGTCTTGCTTAAAAAGGAACGGGTTGCCCCTGTATCTAACAGGAGTAGGTAATGCGGCACTTTGAGCAGACAGTGACGTCACAGGAAGTGACGTCACGGCGCCGGCGCCACGCCCTGGCGCCGGCGCCACGCCCTGGCGCCTGCCCTGGCGCCGGCGCCACGCCCTGGCGCCTAGCCACGCCCTGGCGCCTAGCCACGCCCTGGCGCCTAGCCACGCCCTGGCGCCTGCCCTGGCGCCTGCCCTGGCGCCTGCCCCGGCCCCGGCGTCTAGCCACGCCCCGGCCCCCGGCGCCAGCCCCGGCCCCGGCGCCCAGCCACGCCCTGGGCCAGACAGTCACATTTAGTCTTGTTATGTAAACATTCTAAGGTCATTGACCTGTCTTTGGCCAGACAGTGACGTCACATGACTTGTGCCAGACAATCACATAAGTGTCTAACCTATTACTTCAAATTATTATATTTTGAAAAAAACCATTTGGTGCAGGTGAGTTTCGAACCCGGGGCATTCAGATGGGAGGCAACGATGCTACCCGTTAAGCTAAGCAGACGCTTGTTAATTTATTGTTTTAGGTTGGTATATATATATATATACGACTTTTAATTACAAACCATACATGTAATATAATTAAAGTTTATTATTAGACAAATGGATGATTTACAAAATAATGTTTAATATTAGAGGCGGAACCAAAACGGAAGAACCAAAATGGCGGAATGAAAGATGGAAGCCTGTGATACCTTAAGCTGACATTATAAAAATGGCGGCTTTCTTTCTTAAAGATGGTGCCTTTCGCTTGATGGTTGAAGACTTATTTAAAAATAACACACAGAGGTCGTTAGCAAACAAAAGAAGGAAGTTCAGAAACATACTGTAGGGGGGCCCCTTGATGGGTAAATGGTATTCGTGTTTGAGCTTGTCTAGAATACAGCCGTTAGAAGTATGACATCATCCACAAACCTGTTCCACAAACCTGTTTGAGTTTTGTCTGTACGGTTGTTATCTAGTGTAATTTCCGTTGAATGACATCACCCCATTATTTGTGTTTGAACTTGTCTGTGTATCTGTTTAATATACGCAAGAGAGAGGCTTAGGGTAAATAACGTGTCAGTTGATGACCTTGGTGAATGTTATCTTGTGTTATATCTGTTCAATCACCCCCATTACTCGTGTTTGAGCTTGTCTAGTACAAACCGAAAGGATGACATCATCCATGTAAATTGTTCACTACACACTGTTAAACTCATTCAAAATTTAGTTATCGTAGAGGTAAGACGTGCTTCAGTTAACTCTAACGTATCCAAGTGCTCAGTAGTGTGTTTAAAATGGCTACATTAAATGATGTGTGCTACCAGCAAATTAAAGACAACTTCTGGTATGGTTTATTTGCAGACTTTCAATTAATTATTGATAAAAACACTGGTTATTTTAATGCGACTAAGCTGTGTAAAGATGGTGAGAAAAGATTCAGACATTGGTTGGAAAATAAGAAAACTAAAGAGTTGATTACCTATTACAACGGTCAGGCGAAGAAACATTTAGGTAGCCAGAATACCGATTACCTTAATATTTCAACCGAAGATGTCCACTTAGAGTCACATCTAGGGGGCCGGAATTCCGGCCCCCTAGATGTGCTGGAAGCAACATCTCAACTAACACCTACAACCGCTACATACTTGGTGGACTTTGGTGGAACACAGACTGAAAACAACTTGATATCTGGTACATATGTCTGTAAAGATTTGATATTAAATTTGGCTTGTTGGATATCCAATAGTTTCTATGAAAAGTGCAACCAAATTATTTTTGATTTTTTCGTAAGTGAATTTAATCAAAAATACAAGGATAACCTCAAAGAAATTGAAGTGAAATTAATGGAGATAGATGATGAAGTGCAGCGTATGCGAGAAACAAATGCTAAAATCACAGAACATTTAGAAGATATATCTCCAAAACCAAGCAACCCTGGAAAACTTTGTGTTTTTGGTTTGCTTTCAAGAAATGAGAAGGATACTACCTATCCATATCATGCTGTAAGGACTCAGAAGAAAAGTTTTAAAAGAGCTGTCAAGAACTTTAAAAATAAACACCCTGATTCCGAAGTAGTTTTAAACATGTTGTATGATCCAAATTCTGTAAATCTCTTTAACAGAATAAAGACCGAAGTCGAATACCTCAAGGCGAAGAGAAACGATCTACAGATAGCAGATGTACCTCAGGAGAAGTTTATTCAGGATATTATTGATTTACGATATAAATTGTAATTGTTCACTTAGCTTAATTGTATGTAACCAGATGAAAAAATAAAATAACATTATTTTAATAAAGACTTTTATTTTATTCTAAGTACATTAATACATTAAATATATAAGCTTATTTAACATCATCTGAATTTATCCAAGAATTCTGAGATTTATCAAAACCCAGCCATTTTACATAGAGCTGCTTGCCTTTCTTCCTCAAGATGCGTTCAACCAGATAGATGTCTGTTTGTTTCATGGCGATGTTGGATTTAAAAGTATCCACTTATCATGTAAATCTTTTAGTTTGCTGTCTATTTCTCCCAGCTTATTCTTTAGCTTATTATTCTTTAATACATCAACATCTTTTAAAACTTGAGCAGTTATGTTCTTAGCTAAAATTTTCAATTTATTTTCAAATTCGTTTTTTAAATCTTCCAACTCAGGTTTGTGTACAGCTTCAAGTAGTATGGCAATGATTCTTTGTGTTACCTCATCTTTGTTCTTCTGATAGTCGTCTATCCATACATCAACAAATTTTTTATTTACACCATCTGTTGCATCGACTGGATCAGCTATGTTACACAATCTATGGCTTTGCAAATCAAAATCACCACTAGTAGTTCTTGGGAAAATCTCTCTTTCAATAATTTTAAACTTAGAACCTTTATTGGATTGGGAACGTCCGAACTTATCGATAGACATTTTTATACTAAGCACTAAGGTAGGTATATCTTTGATATATGTAGGTATACTAGGCGATAACACCAACCTCCTTCAGTTCTTCAATGATTGACTGAATTTCATTGTTATGAGCATTATTACCAGCAGCCTGGGAAGCTACTAAAAGTCTAAGTCTATCAACCAGCTCATTTATGTCATCCCAATAGACATATTCTATTTGTTTGTTATTTTGTAGCATATAGTTGTTAGTGTTGCTGCTTACATTCTGAGCTCTAGGTTCAGTTTTTTGTTCTGCGTTATGATGTGTGTCGTAACCAAAACCTTGAGGAGTTGAGGATCTACGACCTCGTGGATTTATCACCGGTTTTATTAGAGTCAGGTACTTTTCAGAGGAACAACCCTTGGTTCGTGCGTTAGGATCATAGTTCATTTTATGCACACTAGTTGCTTCTAGAATATCTCTATAGTGTTGAAGATCGTCATAGGTATACCCTCTAGGTGTTTTCATAAATATCAATTCTAGCAGACCTTGTGTTTGCGGATATCTCCGTTGACCTAGTCGAATGTCATTATCAGTAAAATCCAAGTGTTTATTGCCAAGACTCCAGCTACCGGTATCTTTAGCGTAGCGAGCACCATACGTTTGATCAATGGTAGCGAGCCTTGGTGGTTCAGTAAAATACTTGTCTACATAATATCGAACTCGTTCAGGATATTGCTCCAAAAATTCTTGATATGCAGGGTTGGATGTGACAGTTTGTAGATCTGCCTCAAGCTCTTCAAATGTTGGGATATCCTCATCGGAACTTGTCTCCTCAGCCTCTTCCCTAGGTTCAGCTTCAAAAACTTCATGGTCTTTAAGGAACTGTACTTGGGGTTTCGTTTCTGGTACCACTTCTTCTTTGATTTGTTCAGCCTTTGGTTGTTGCTGGGGCTGCTGCTGCTGCTGTGCTGCTGTGTTTTTAGATATTTCACTTAGGGGCTCAACAAGTGGTTTATATAAACGTTGCAGAGCATCATCATTCTCGGCTCTGTTAAGTTTAAGCATTAAATGTTTTTTTCGAATATTGTCAGCAAGTTGTAAAATCCTTTTCTTAACTTTTCGCTCTTCCTTACCCAACACTTCCATTGTGCTACAACTGGTCGGTATTACCAGCTGGTCTAATAATTTGTTTGAGCGATACAGGTTGTGTGGTGGTTTAACATATACTGACTCCTTCATGGTACATGCCTTCTTATTTATCACGATGTCTGGCTGTCTTGTTAGACAGCTGTGTTAGACAGCTGTGTTAGACAGCTGTGTTAGACAGCTGTGTTAGACAGCTGTGTTAGACAGCTGTATGACAGCTGTATGACAGCTGTGTTAGACACTTGTATGACATCTGTGTTAGACACCTGTGTTAGACAGCTGACTGTCCTGTCTATCATCGTTTGTTAGAATAATATATATCTATCGAATCCTTTTCTATATCGACCTTTGTGTACATCGTTTTCCTTCACAATCACCAACACACCATACTTATTATCTTTCCAGCATTGGTGGCAGATAGTTTTAAATTGTTTAAAGTCCATATCGGTGGTCACATGATCGTCGTACACATGTTTTAAATTGGTTTCATCTTGCTTGAATAACACAATAACATTGGTGTTGTCACGTACCAGATGTTTGGGTATTCGTGTATATGTTTGACAGAGATAGAATGAATCAATATTCTTATGTCTGCCCATACTGAAGTATGCTCTTATTTTATCTTGTTTGTCACAAGCTACATCATCAAATATAAACACAGAGTTGTCCTTGGCATCTTCCGGATCTAATATTTCATCGTTTTCTCGATAAGGATAGTAACCAACACCTTTTGTGGCATTCATCACCTCCTTTAACATCTTGTATTTCGGTTGATACAGAGACTTTGAATACACATACACGTTATCAAATTTTAAACCGTTTGCTTCAAACAACAAACTCAGCATGACATTAGTTTTACCACACCCACTGGGACCACATATGATACAGCGAACGGTGTTTGGAAAGAGAGGACCATGCCTCAGTTGTTGTTGAGCTGTGTCCGTAACAACATCGTCTATATTTGTAATGGGTAAGGCAGAAGCGTGTTTGCTGGTACGCATCTTAACTTAAACTAAACTATATTTTATTTGGGTGTATATATATATGAATGCAAGTGAGACACCCAGTCAGTATGCATGTTGGTGTCACAGAGTGAGGGCTGTTATTAACAAAGACAGATACAGGTTTTGCTGAAACGTTGCGGGGCGTTACAAACACCATGAAAGTTAACAGAAAACTTAATGAGGGGTTTTATGTAATCAACTCGAAGCCAAAGAAGAAGGTTCCCTTTAAAAACATACTAAGTCTGATTGAGAAAGTTATAAAAGATAGAAATCTTATTCCAACAGCGAACGTCGTATTTGATATAGCTCATACAATCGTTAGAAACATTGGTGGACGTAAGAATGTGCAGAAACCTCGAGTTATTCCAATACCTAAAAGTGGAGGCTTCCTTCCGCTGTTGCCTCTGATATTTGGTGGGCTGTCAGCACTAGGAGCTCTGGGTGGTGGTGCTGCAGGTATTGCCAAAGCCGTGAACGATGCCAAGTCTGCGAAACAGAAACTAGAGGAGGAAGAACGGCACAACAAAACAATGGAAGCCATCGCGATGGGTAGGAGAGGGAGTGGCTTGAAATTTAAGCCAAAATGCAAGAGACTGGGCACAGGCATGTATCTCAAGAAACAGCGCTCCGGTTATGGGTTGTATCTGCAGAAACCAAAAAACGAGTAAGATGTTTACCAGCAAGACCTCTAACAAATGAAGACCTTGTGAAATTTGCTGGTAAAATGAAAATTCCATATTTTAGAGGTGTATACATGCGAGATACTTTGCCATCGAATGGGCCACGCAAGAATGAATCACTTATCATGAATTTGCAAACAAACAAGCAACCTGGCAGTCATTGGGTTGCAGTTAAGAAACGTGGTGACACAGCCGTGTACTTTGACTCATATGGAAACTTGAAACCACCAGTTGAGCTGCAGCGTTACCTTAAAAACTCTACTTTAATGTACAATCATGATGTGTATCAGAAATATAATACTTATAATTGTGGTCACTTATGTTTAAAATTTTTAAATAAAAGCCTTAAACAGTAGCCTGTGTGTATCAGTCATGGCGCACACCTTTGTGTTGAAAGACCGCAGCTCCCATCTGTCGTCAGACTACCATCCACCAATTGTTTTGGATGGTAATTATGCTGTTGCCTTGATAGGCTTTCACACCTACAATAACATACCCAACATCTATGAAGGTAAAAACAAATTTCATGTAAAAGAAGGAACCGGTTGGCGAACCATCACGATACCCACCGGTGCTTATGAAATAACACACTTGGAAGAGTTACTTCAAAATGAACTTGTTGGTGCTACAGCAACACACGAACAAAAGCAACAGGCTCTGCTTCTGAGACCTAATCCGAACACCATCAAATGTAGACTAAAGTGTTATACAAATGTCAGTTTTGAATTTGATGGTTCGATTGGGCGAATGTTGGGCTTTTCAAAACAAGTTCTTCAGCCGGACACCTTTTATGAATCTGATTTACCTGTTGATATAGTGGATGTTAGACAGATTCGCATCGAAACCAATATTGTGTCTGGTTCCTATTATAACGGACAACCCTCACATACGCTGTATGAGTTTGCTCCGATGGTTGATCCTGGCTACGCAATCGACATAGAACCTAACAATTTAATTTACTTGCCGGTGAACAAGCAAGAGATTTCCAATATAAGCATCGACATCGTCGACCAAGATTCAGTTCCTGTCAACTTTCAAGGTGAAGAGGTGTCTGTTCGCTTAAAACTTATAAAAGTTGCTTAGTATGTTGGTCTTCAAGGATATAAAATCAAGTGCATCTACCACATCAAATTCAGTTGAGTCAGACACGTCAAAGGGTACGCTTCGTCCCGATAATATTGAGTTCCTGCAAAGCCTGGGTTATCATGTCGTCAAAACTAGAAATATTCAAAGAACCCGTGTTTGATGATGGCATCGATCGAGAAGAGCTGCGTTCTTACTATTCACCAACTAAATCGTTTGGTAACAGCGATGAAATTGAAATAGCCATCAACCAACAAGATGCGTTCGTATGTCTGGCCGAGTCAGCTCTAATAATCGAAGGTGCTCTGGAACCTGTAGCAATCCAAAATGCCACTGGTGCTTGTTATCTGTCAAATAATGGAGGAGCAGCTCTGTTTGAATCAATGACCTATGAGTTAAATAACAAGGAAGTGGAACGAGTGCGAGACCCATACACCACAACCATCATCAAAAGTCTGCTATCGTTCAGTAAGAATGAAGCCCAATCTCTTAGCAACGCCGGTCTGAATGTGTCGTCGGAGCACATCACCTTAAATGATAACAAGTTTCACATGCTCATACCTGTCTGGTTCCTCTTCAGTTTCTTTCATCATTTCAAAGGAGTTCTCTGTGGCAAACATACTTTCCGCTTTACAAGAAGTCGAAACGATTCCAACGGCTATTACAGCACAGGTACGGCACGAGCAAAAATTACCGTAACCAATATGTTTTTAAAGGTAAAACATGTATTTCCCAATGATAAAATGAAATTGGAACTGATGGATAAAATAGCCAAAGACACCTCTATATTTCTCGCATACCGCAAATGGGACATATATGAGTTACCAGCACTCAGAGATATCAACAGAGATGTGTGGGCTGTTAAAACTGCAACCAACTTGGAAAGACCTCGATATGTGATTATAGCATTTCAAACAGATCGTAAGGATAACGTGAAGAAGAGGTCAGACTATTTCGATAACATTGGTATGTTGGACCTCAGAGTGTTTCTAAATTCAGAATGCTACCCTTATGAATCTATGAATATGGATTTTGAGAAATCGAAATATGCAGAAGCCTATAACATGTATACAGATTTTCAAAAAAACTTCTGTTATAAAAACATGTCGGAGCCTATCTTGAATTATGACGAGTTTAAAGACAGAGCTCTATTTGTGATTGACTGTCAGTACCAGAACGAGTCAATCAAGTCTTCAACGGTGGACATTAAGGTGGAGTTCATGAGTCACGCCAACTTCCCAAAAAATACTCGTGTTTATTGTTTGGTTATTCATGACAGTGTAATGGAATATAAACCTCTAACGGGTATCGTTAGAGCCATTATGTAATAATAGTATGTCATTTATGTATGTCATTTATGTATCAATATGTACAACTTAATTAATCCTAATAAATTTTTATTGTATGTAAATCAGTTGTTTTATTTTTATTTTGTTGCATTTTTATTAACCCCTTTCTGTAAGGTTAACAACTGTAAAAAACGTTGTTTATCCTTTGTAAGACCCCCTCTCTCTTACATCCTGTTGTTTCCTCAATACAAGAGAGAGAGAGACACTTGTTCAGTATGTGTTAAGTCGTGAAACAAGGATGACGTGTCTTGCTGTATGTAAGTACACTCTTCTTATTATGTCTGTTTGTATTCAAATAACAAATACAAACATAACCTTACTAACAATTGGATGGCAGGGTAATCAGCCTGTACAAGAGAGTGTGTGTTGGTTTTAGGTGTTAATACAGCTTGTTCTAACTTACTTAAATATTATATTTCTTCTGTTCAACAAGACGATTATTTTGATGTGTCACACATGTATGTAGCTCTAAGAATAGCTATACCGGAAGTGTCTACCGGAAGTAACATTTTTATTGAATATGCTTATAGAGTTTGCTTTGCTGAACAGCGTGCATGTGTTGGTTCCAGCGTACATCTCACGGATCTTCCGCGATAAGGGTTTGAAGTTTTTTATCTCAGTTTCTTGTAGAGCTTGTTACGAAACATACATTTTTGAAGATAGTTCCTTTCTATCACTTTCCGTTGAAAAGATACAAGGATTTAAAGTTTAGACCGGAAGTGGCCATTTTATTGTATATTCCACTTTGATTTGGCCTCCTTAACACCGTGCATGTGTTGGTTCCAGCGTACATCTCACGGATCTTCCGCGATAAGGGTTTAAAGTTTTTTATCTCATTTTCTTGTAGACCTTGTTACGAAACGATATATTTTTAAAGTCAGTTCATTTCTATCACTTGTCGTTGAAAAGATACAAGGATTTAAAGTTTAGACCGGAAGTGGCCATTTTATTGTATATTCCAATTTGATTTGGCCTCCTTAACACCGTGCATGTGTTGGTTCTCTCGTACATCTCACGGATCTTCCGCGATAAGGGTTTAAAGTTTTTTATCTCATTTTCTTGTAGACCTTGTTACGAAACATACATTTTTGAAGTCGGTTCCTTTCTATCACTTGTCGTTGAAAAGATACAAGGATTTAAAGTTTAGACCGGAAGTGGCCATTTTATTGTATATCCCAATTTGATTTGGCCTCCTTAACACCGTGCATGTGTTGGTTCTCTCGTACATCTCACGGATCTTCCGCGATAAGGGTTTAAAGTTTTTTATCTCATTTTCTTGTAGAGCTTGTTATGAAACGATATATTTTTAAAGTCAGTTCATTTCTATCACTTGTCGTTGAAAAGATATAACGATTTAAAGTTTAGACCGGAAGTGGCCATTTTATTGTATATTCCAATTTGATTTGGCCTCCTTAATACCGTGCATGTATTGGTTCCTGCGTACGTCTCACGGATCTTCCGCGATAAGGGTTTAAAGTTTTTTATCTCAGTTTCTTGTAGACCTTGTTATGAAACATACATTTTTAAAGTCAGTTCATTTCTATCACTTTCCGTTGAAAAGATATAACGATTTAAAGTTTAGACCGGAAGTGGCCGTTTTATTGTATATTCCAATTTGATTTGGCCTCCTTAACACCGTGCATGTGTTGGTTCCTGCGTACATCTCACGGATCTTCCGCGATAAGGGTTTTAAGTTTTTTATCTCATTTTAGTAGCCATTTTTTAATTCTGCTTACTTAGACGAGTAACATGACACTAAACACGTGGAGAAAGGAATTGAACCTGTAACCAACCATTGTTTCTAAGCTTAAGAGTTGAACCTGTTGTCCATTTTGTTTCTGAGCTTCTTTTGTTTTTGTCAGCGACCTCTATTGTCTCTACGATATTTGGTTATGTCTAATAACAAAAGCTTTATGAATGGTTTGTTTTAATAGGGGGCGTAACTTTCAATCATGGAGTCTTCGACCAATACCATTATTCTCGCTTATCAACCTCACTCTCATTTGTCGGCTCTAAAGGTTGGGGTGACGTAACTTTAAATAATGGAGTCTTCAACCATCTTTATCAGCAAAAGGCACCATCTTTAAGAACGAAAGCCGCCATTCTTTATCAGCGAAAGGCACCATCTTTAAGAAAGAAAGCCGCCATTTTTATAATGTCAGCTTAAGGTATCACAGGCTTCCATCTTTCATTCCGCCATTTTGATTCTTCCGTTTTGGTTCCGCCTCTAATATTAAACATTATTTTGTAAATCATCCATTTGTCTAATAATAAACTTTAATTATATTACATGTATGGTTTGTTTGTAGTCGTATATATATACCAACCTAAAACAATAAATTAAT
Organism: Tillus elongatus; assembly: GCA_964006375.1. Classification (NCBI taxonomy): domain Eukaryota; kingdom Metazoa; phylum Arthropoda; class Insecta; order Coleoptera; family Cleridae; genus Tillus; species Tillus elongatus. The sequence continues at coordinate 129,979,097 of OZ023267.1, forward strand.
AAGCGTCTGCTTAGCTTAACGGGTAGCATCGTTGCCTCCCATCTGAATGCCCCGGGTTCGAAACTCACCTGCTCCAAATGGTTTTTTTCAAAATATAATAATTTGAAGTAATAGGTTAGACACTTTGAAATGTTTGCATGTGACTGTCTGGCACAAGTCATGTGACGTCACAGTTTCCTAGACAGGTCAATGACCTTAGAATGTTTACATAACAAGACTAAATGTGACTGTCTGGCCCAGGGCGTGGCTGGGCGCCGGGGCCGGGGCTGGCGCCGGGGGCCGGGGCGTGGCTAGGCGCCGGGGCCGGGGCAGGCGCCAGGGCAGGCGCCAGGGCAGGCGCCAGGGCGTGGCGCCGGCGCCAGGGCGTGGCGCCGGCGCCGTGACGTCACTTCCTGTGACGTCACTGTCTGCTCAAAGTGCCGCATTACCTACTAACAGGGTATTGAAATACTTCTGGCCGATTCTGGCCTTTATTACGGGTCGGTTGTCAATTCTAGTTCGCCTGTCAATAGCCGAGACCTCTGAAAGCTCGGTCATAGGCGCGGCTGAAGGTGAGGGGCGACTCTTCACGGAGGAAGTGGCATGCCAACTTTCCTGTCGCCCTGAGGGAGGCCTTAGCGTGTTCTCCTTTGTCCCCTTCAGCTCTTCTAACATTGACTCGATTGCCTTAGTCTTTTCTATGAAGACCCTGATGTCCGGCACGTCGCAGTTCCAGAGCATTTGACGAATTTCAGGACGCAGATTTCTCTGTAACCAGGTCAATTCTTGCTGTCTAGTAATGTTTCCACGTCTGCGGATTAGCGTCTGTAGCTCTGTGATGTAGGAAGCTACGGACTCGCCAGGTCTGTGCAACCGGTGACTTATTTCAGCTTCAAGGTCCTCAAAGTAATTCACAGGGAAATAGAAGCGCTTGAAGTCGTCGATAAAGTCTTGCCACGACGTCCAGTCAGCCTTATGATTTCGGTACCACAGCAAAGCTTGGTCTTCTAGAACCTGGGGTAGTGCCAGTAGGAGGCGGTCTGAGGAGATGTTAAAATATAAGCGCATTTCCTCCAATCGTTCCAGAAATGTTACGGGGTCGGACTTGCCGTGGAAATGCAAGTTCCATTCACCCACATTCAGTGGTGGGACCGGCACTTGTGCGGGCGGCGTTAAGTGTTCTAACAACTCTCTCATTGGCGGCGGCGGTGACACGGCATTGTCAGGCAGTGAGGCTGCCTCGGTGTGTAGCGGTCTTCCTTCTCGTAAAAAGCTAATCAGTTGTTTTCTCATTTCTTCAACCGTTGTCTGGGGTCGTAGGCAAAACCTCGCTAACTCTGTTTCCAGTTCAGGCTTCTTCAGCCTGTATACCCATCCTACCCGGTCCGGGTCGGACTTCTCTTGAGGATCAGGCTCGACGGCCTTGTCCGTTTTCGGGTCTGACATTGTTCAGTGCAAACGGTAAAGCGGCAAAACGGCGGTGCGAAGCTGTCGAAGATGTTAACGCAGTGTTAGGATGAAACGGGTCGGATTTGTAACAGTAGTTTCCCTTGGTCAGTAGTGTTTAAACAAAACACCAAAAAAATTAATATAAAACAACAAACAAAAATTCGGAATAACAAAATTCTCTACAAGTTGAAACCAAAAAAACACTATATATTAACGCTAAACTTAAGATGTTGATTAAAAGAAAATGTTACACTTAAAGAATGTAATCGTATTACGTAATGCAGTAAACAGACATTCAAAGCTAGCGTGAAAAAAAGTTAATTATTACTACCACAAAAAATATTGCAAGATCAACAGCTGTTTACAAATAATTCTATCAAAAGCAAAATAAATTAATGTTTACGGTTTCACAAAGTATTGATAATACGGCGATTGCTATCGTAGATAACAATATTGTAATTCCTTTTTAAATTCTGCCTCTGTTTCAAACTAAAAATATACCGAATTCTTAAGATACAGGTAACATATCTTATTTACACTTTTCCAACAACTCTTATCACAATTAGCGATAAACTATGTACATTAAAATTTAAAAATTTAAAAATATTTACGGCTTCTTCCCTAAATCCACCTTTCTCTAATTTAATTTACTAACTTAGTTCCCTGCTCGCGGGTGCCATTTGTGAGGAGTCAAATCGGGATAAGGTTATCTTTCCCTAATATGGGGACGTTCCCACGGGATAACCTTATCAATACGGCTTTTTACGGGATTTGCTCAGGCGCCAGCAGCGTGGTTTAAAGGAAGACGCTGCGCTCCCTCAAGACTATATCTCTGTCCTCGGTTGTTATTTACAGATACACGGACCCGGGGTACACTTCAGTGGAGACAGGGTTCGCCTAAGTCCTCAGGCAGAGTCCCTCAGGACTCCCTAATTATGGCCTGTATATTAGAGATCAGAATGTTGCGTTATGTTGGGGTGGATTGGTTGGGAAGCTTTAAATGAAATACCGTATAAAACAAATAGTCTATTTACAACAGTATTGGTGGGGAAATATTTACAAAATATATACAAAGAAATACTTACACAAGGGATTCTCCCGGCATACCCCACGTTTAAACTAACTTATTTGACAACAAATCAATTTATTAGAGACCAGAGGCAGAAACTGAAATATTCGCGAGTTATACGGACGGTATCACGAATAGGGGTGGTAAGCTCCTCACCCTCCGACGGCCGGCCTGCTGGTTCCGTCGTCGACACGACGCACCCAAAGCCAAAAAGAAACACGCCAAATTCTAGGCGAGACCTGCATGGTGGCTGGCCACTCTCCGTGACGGCCCCTGCGACTCCCGAAAAAGAACCTTTGTCCAGCACGTCACGGTGGATCTCCTGGCTCTCGCACGGTCCTGACGATTTTCATTGCCGGCGCTGCACACGGTGCGCGTAGGTTGATGCAGTGGACCAGCCCGTCCGTCCCCGCTTTCATCGTTTCGCATGCCGCAGGACCCGCTTGGGCGACCTCAACCCGCTATACTCCTTACCCTTCCACCGATCTTGCGACGTTTTCTTGAAACTATATTTTATTGAATGTTTTAATAATAAAATAAATTAAATTAAATACGGATGGTACGGATCTATTCCCCTGTTAACTAATTAGATTTCTAATGGCCATTACGTCACTTCGTGACAATATGTATATATATACCCACATATATATAGTGTGCCCCAAATTGTAGTGCATGTATATGGATCTCAGAAATTATAAGAGATAGAGAAACTGTTGAAAGGGGAAAGCTGTAGGCAATTGTATTGCCAATCCAAAGCTGCTTATCCTACTTCGCAAACTTTTTTGGTTTTTGAGATTTTTTGAAAATAAGAAAAATGGCGCATTTCTTCAAAGTGCTACAACTCTTTATTTATCAAAATTTTTGAATTCTCTAAAAATATCTTCAGCCACTTTTAACGTAGAATTTAATTATCAAGCCATATTTAACGTTTATTGTTAAATAGTCACTAGGCGATTATCAACTTTTTTTCTTATGGACGCCATATTGGATTTTGTCAGTCTAAAAAAACATAATTTTTGCTTTTCAATGATGTATCACACATTACAAGAGAACGGCTGGAAATTTGAAAAAAAAAAAGATTTTAAGATTTATTAATACATAAAGTAAAAAAAGGGAATAACATGAACTTTAAAACATTGCGCGCCAGCCATTTAACGAAGACTGGAAAAAATATTAATTATAAATACAAACAATAGAAGCAACAACACATCGAACATCGAATAACATTATAAAACAGATAAATAAACGTTAAGAAAAACCATAAATTAAAAATCAAAACATACTATTAGGAAACAAATAAGAGACTTGGCGCCTTTAGGAAAGCAAAGAAAAATAACAAGCATCACTTCTAAAATTCATGTCCACCATTTTTGTCAATATATTTCTGACATTTTTCTATTTCTGAATTGGTAACCCGTTCTTAAGTATGTCTACTAATTCCAGCAAATAGCTCCCTTGTCCTTTGAATTAACATGTCTGTTTCTTCAGGTGAATCGAATTCATAGATTTCATTTTTTACATGTCCCCACAAGAAAAAATCCAAAGGCGTAAGATCTGAACTCCTAGCTGGCCATAATACTGGACCGCTATTTGGAATTATTCTTTCCCCGAATGTGTTACGGAGTAGAATCTGTACCTCTCTAGAATTATGAGCAGGACAGCCATCATGCTGAAACCAAACATTTTTAAATTGAATAGCTGGCATGACTTGTCTGATTACAGGGATTATTTGGGTTTGTAACATATCAAAAAAACTCCGGATATTAAGTGTATCAGCGTAAAAAAATGGCCCAATTAAGTGGTTTCCTGAAAAATAAGAAGATAGAACTGCAACACTCTCGAATTTGTGAAAAGACTTTCATCAGTCCAAATTACTTGCTTAGGAAATTTATCATTTATCAATAAACCAGTTATGAAACCTTAATCTACGTTCATAATCACCTTCCCGAAACTCTTGTACAATCGTTGGTTTATAAGGATTGTATTTGCTTTTTTAACTTCTTTAAATGGATGATTTTGGTACATCCAATTCGGTTTCGGCTGCTCTTGTTGACATGACAGGAGTTTCTTCAAAAAACTGACAGATAGCATGATCGCGATTTTCATTACGGACACAATTTCTAGCTCGGGGACTTTGAAAGCTTCCAAAATTTAATAATTTTTGTTACCAGCTTGGCAAAGTACCGATCATTAGGCTTACGTCTTTCTGGAAAACTGTTAGCGTAGTTTCGTAACGCTAGAATAGCGTCTCTGTGAGATGATATGTAACAGACAAGCATGTCCAATTTTTTTACATTAGAATAATTCTGCATGCTGCTATTCCTAAATTTTAGTGGTAAACAAACCTAATTTTTAATTGAAATACTTAGATTTGAACACTTGAAAACTCAATTAAAATTTTGCAAAAAAAAAACCAATTGAATAAGACTTATAATTCAAACAATTTCAAACATTCAAATATATAATAGTTGTTAAACCAATGTCACAACAATTAACAAAAGTTGCTGGGCAACTGAAATAATTGCGAATCATGGATATCTTGAGTTTTGAGGAATACTCTCATTATAAGTAGCATAAAAATAGAGAAAATAATGTTACTTGCAGAGTTTAAAATGTCTTACTATTTTTTTTTTTGATCATAATAAAGAAATCATATTAAGCGCCGCATGCTTTTTACTTTACAGATTGCGACGTTGCAATATGTATTAATAAATTTTCAAATTTAGTTTCTTTCAAATTTTTAACCTTCATTTTGTAATGTGTGATACATAATTGAAGAACAAAAATTATGGTCTTTTTCAGACTGTCAAAATCCAATATGGCGTCCATAAGAAAAAAGTTGACAATCGCCCAGCTATTATTTAACAATAAACATGAAATCTGACTAGATAATTGAATTCTAAGTTAAAAGTTGCTGTGAAGATGTTTTTACAGAATTCAAAAATTTTGATACATAAAAAAGTTATAGCACTTTGAAGAAAGACGCCATATTTCTTATTTTCAAAAAATCCCAAAAACTAAACAAATTGCTGATCTTGACGAGTCTCCTAATATACAGTTTTGCTACTTTATACTAAGTACTTAACTAGATATGGCCATTTTTATTACAAAAGTATGTCCTTTTCAACGTCCTGTATCTTACTAATTGATGCAAATTGGAAGTTCTTTGTTATGCATAATTTTTTCATTATCGTATATTTTAACTTAGTACACACATACTTCCAACAATTTGATTGTTGTCTACAGGGTGATTAAAAACGCATATGCGCGGATATCACATTTTTTTCAAACGGATCACTCTGTATATTATAATGCCACTGGCAAGATATTTTACTGCTCTTTGAATTTTGTTAATCATTACCTATACACAAACCGTATGGTTTTTGAGATATTCAGCTTCTAAATATGCAATATAGGTATGTATTATGATTGCTGTAGAGTGCCATGGAAAATAGCAAACTTGAACAGTAACCAAATTTTCAATTTGGCAGAATGAAGCGGTTCGGTTTTGTATAAAATTTTATAAATTTGGTATAAACATGGGAAGTAAATGAAGAATGATGATGAAAAAGTAATGATGGATGTGTAAAGATTAGTAGTAAATGAAGGCAGTGATTGGAAATGTAAGATGGAAGTAAAAATGGTACAACAAGTTTATTTAAAATGGTTTGTCCAAATTCGAAGTATGTCATATTTGGATAATGCACTGTCAAGTATTTTTAGAATAAACTGTTTAAATTATGTCACTATATACTACACAAGTCAAAATGGACTTACTGTATAGACGTATTGTGTAGTTTCAGCCAATAAAGTATAAGTATAAGTATAAGTATAAGTATAAGTATAAGTATAAGTATAAGTATAAGTATAAGTATAAGTATAAGTATAAGTATAAGTATAAGTATAAGTATAAGTATAAGTATAAGTATAAGTATAAGTATAAGTATAAGTATAAGTATAAGTATAAGTATAAGTATAAGTATAAGTATAAGTACAAGTATAAGTATAAGTATAAGTATAAGTATAAGTATAAGTATAAGTACAAGTATAAGTATAAGTATAAGTATAAGTATAAGTATAAGTATAAGTATAAGTATAAGTATAAGTATAAGTATAAGTATAAGTATAAGTATAAGTATAAGTATAAGTATAAGTATAAGTATAAGTATAAGTATAAGTATAAGTATAAGTATAAGTATAAGTATAAGTATAAGTATAAGTATAAGTATAAGTATAAGTATAAGTATAAGTATAAGTATAAGTATAAGTATGTTTTGAGTTGAGTAATACAACTAAGTGAACTTTACTTCCTGCACAAAAATTCAGTTTGATCTCAAAAAACAACAATATGATGTACTCAAATTAGTATTTTATTAATCTGCTACTAGTTCACGAAGAATGTTGACGAATGTTAGCAAGAACATGTGTACTTGAAGAAACATATGTAGACTTGCCTCCACCTTCCCACAAAACTGTTAATGCCGTTATTAGAAACTTACCACACTGTGAATCAGTTACGTCAAGAAACAAACAAACTAACTGAACTAAACAACGAAAGAAATTAAAAATTAAAAATATGAAAAAATTATATGTATACATATTATAATAAATGCTCGAAGACATCCCCCTGCCGTTGCAAATACCTATTTGCTCGCTGAACTATTACAGCGATAGCCTGCTATATCTTGTTTGATGTCAGCAACGCAATAGTATCTCGAACTCGTCTGATCATATCTTCCTTAGTCGTAACCGGATGTCCATACACTACATTCTTTATGAATCCCCAAATGAAGTAGTCTAGGGGTGAAAAGTCCGGAGAACTTGGGGGCCAGACGTAAGGACCTTTATTTGCTATCCACCGGCCAGAAAACATTCGTTCCAATGCATAACTAACAGCTCTGGTACTGTGCGGTAACGCGCCATCTTGCTGGTACCATGTCTGATTCATTTCCTCGTCTGACATTCCAGCTAATTGTGGTTGAATGACAGTCCTCAATATCTATAAATTATTTTCCCCAGTAAGATTCTCGTCATAGAAGTGTACACATAAAATTCGATCAACTAGAAAGAATAACAAATCATCATAATAACGAGTGGGTTGTGTTACCTTGAATTTCACAATATGGAATCAGAATTGAAGAAAAGGAGTAAGCCGTACTTCTTACTGAGTCTTACTTAGTCTATTGGAAAATAGTTTGAAATAAAACTTTCATGTCTACTTACCTTTTATTGCACAGAATACATTAAATGACCACCTATTTTGAAATTCTCTTCGCCAAGTTACAGGGGATTTTCGGAAGCCCAGTAGTGACAGTTGTGTCTATTGAACATTCCGTTATTCGTGAATTTCGCCTCATCAACCCAAATGACATTATTCAAAACATTCTCATCCTCATCTTTTTGCATTATAAGCCATTTACAAAATTTGACTCTTTTTTCCAAATCAATGCTTACCAGGGAATTTACTGTGCTGTAGCAGTAAGGTCCACAATTTATGCTTTTTTTTAAATTCTTTGAATCGTGGAAAATGAGAGGCGCAAGTAACGCATCAATTCTCTTATAGGGGCGTTAGGATATGCAGTCAAAAACGCTAAAACATTCACCTCATTCTCTTCATTATCAACTTCACGTTTTGCTCTGACTTTTTTTGCTGTAACTGATCGATGTTATTGTAAGTTTCTAATAACGGCATCAATAATTTTATGGGAAGGTGAAGGTAAATCTGGATATCGTTCTGCAAATGCACGACATGTTCTTGCTGACAACCGGCGGCATTCTTCGTGAATTAGTAGCAGATTTATAAAATCCTGATTTGAGTATCCAGATTTTGCCATTGCTTTTTTGAGATCAAACTGAATTTTTGTACAGAGAAGTAAAGTTCACTTAGTTACATTACTCAACTCGAAACATAACTGTTGAACTCAGAATTTGGTTACTGTTCAAGTTTTCTATTTACCATGGCACTCTACAACAATCATAATACATACCCATATTGCATATTTCGAAGCTGAATATCTCAAAAACCGTATGGTTTAGGTATAAGGAATGATAAACAAAATTCGAAGAGTAGTAAAAGATCTTGCCAATGGCATTATAATATACAGGGTGATCTATTTGAAAAAAAATGAGATATCCGCGCATATGCGTTTTTAATGACCCTGTAGACAAGAATCAATTTGTCGGAAAATTGTGTATACTAAGTTAAAATATATAATCATGAAAAAATTATGCATAACAAAGAACTTCCAATTTGCATCCATTAATAAGATGCAGGGCGTTGAAAGGGACATATTTTTGTAATAAAAATGGCCATATCTCGTGAAGCACTCAGTATAAAATAGCAAAACCGTATGCCGGGAGAATCGTCAAGATTACCTGTATCCGAATTTGTAATAATGTACAGGATGTTCTATTTAACTCTTTAAGGGTCTCTGGTAAGTATTTATTACCACTTACATTTCCGAGCTTACTATCTTATGGAATTTCAAGTACTGTGCATAGCTTAGTAGAATACGTTAATTCTAACTGCTACTGGTAAATACTCTTACCATTTTATATTTGCCGCCCAGGATCTTATGTGAAAGAGGAAGTGGCAAAATTATTCACCACTAATACACTGGCAGGTTGAATGATGTGCTGTGAAATTTTTTTGTGATTTCGTTAAAGTTTGAATGTCTTTTTCATTCTTGAGGTATGTATTCGATAACAATAATAATTATTTTTGTTATGTTCATTGAATTTGCATTTGTAAACCTGTAATTTCATTTAGGCTCGCAAAAATAAAAAACGAAGTTTTGTTTTGTAGAAAACATGTGGTTTTGAAAGGTGTTTTTTACCAATTATATGCGGTTGTATGGTTTCAAAATAACTGTTTCGTAAAGTCATTATCCCAGATAATGAGTTCGTGAAATTAGAATTGGGGGAGATCTTTCTCGATAAGATGATTTTTTTTTAATTTTTCAAGCAATACATAAGTGGCAAATTATTGTACCATTATCCCCTATCCAAACGAAATCATTGGGATATTTATTTTTCAAAATCCAATGAATCTATAACAATGAAAACGATAGACACGATACCCATTAACGTTGCCATAATATTCAATACCTTTTCATGGTAATTCAAAGTGTTTCGTCGAAATAACAGGTGACTGGGGTAAAACTGGTAAGATATATTACCAATAACCTCTATTGGGGATGGCACAAACCATGAATCTACATTTTATCGTTAGTCGTTTTGCACCATAAGTGCTTCATTGCTAATTTTATTTTCAGATACAATGGAAAATAAGCAGATCTTTAATCTCACCAATCCTGAGGATGTTGAGTTCTGATAGAGTTTTTGAACATACTGAAATATACTCACCTCAATAACAATGAATATATGCCTAAGAAAGGCGAACATAACTATGATCGGCTCTATAAAATAAGGCCATTCTTTGACCTCCTAGATAAGTGGTTCAAACCCTTATTTGGTCCTTCACGTTATTTATCCGTCGATGGTGAAATTCAAGGGTCGGGGTAGCTTGAAACAATACATGCCGATGAAGCCGATCAAAAGAGGCTTCAAAATTCTGGTAGTTATTTGCGCAGTGATGGGGTATTGTCTTGGAATGTCGATGTATGAAGGTGCTATTCAGAGTGATAATTCCAATTTATCCTTAGAAGAACAAGAGATTCCAAAATTATGTAAAGTATTTGAATGACTTGGCTATTGCCTATACTTTAAAAATTTCTTTTCGTCCATTGTTATGATGAACAGGTTGCTCCAGAAAAATATGGTTGTCTGTGTGACAATAAGACAAACTAGGAAATTCTTTCCAAAAGATATTCTGAAGAAGGACAGCAGATTGAAGATTGGTGAATCTTACGAAGTTTGTTCAGGAGATATATAAGTTTATAAATGGAAAGATAGGGGCAGATAATCAGTCACTGTTGCAACATCAATGCACAATCCCTTGGAAACAACTCAGGTCCTGAGAACCCCAAAGGATGGTTCAAGAAAGCTTGTGAAATGTCCTTAATCAATTGCAGATTACAATATGTATATGGGTGGGGTCGATCATTTTGATCAACTTCACTCATCATATAGCTTGGAAAAGTCGTCGATGGTGGATGAAACTATTCTACTATTGCATGGACGCAACTATAGTAAATGGCTATATATTATATAAGAGAACACCAAAAGAATGCAACTAAATGAGAAAACCCCATTACACATTTAGAGTTTAGATCAAAATTTGCCTCTGAGCTGGTAGGGATTATTGTGATCGAAACAAAAGAGGCTCAATCTCTCAAATGGGTAGAGGGAGAAAACGCAATAACCCTTATGGTAAATCGACTCTTCTGAACACAAGACTTTGTAATGCCGGGGATCATCTTCCCCAGAAGACGACCTACCGAAGATGCGCCTTCTGCAGTACCAGTAATCATCAACAGTGGTCTGCCATATCATGCTCAAAGTGTAAAGTGGCACTTTGCCTCAACGGCTTCATACTGTTTCACTCAAGATAATCGCTTTTATATTTGATAAGAAGTATATTTCTTACCGTAATGACTTTTCAATGACCTTTCTGGCAGTATTATTATTACTGTAGTTATTTGTCTAATTTGCGAAGGATAAGAATTTTGATTCACTACTTACTGACTCATTGCTATGCCATGTTCATTTTATTTTGTTATTAACTTCATTACCGAAGAGAATTTTTTGTTACTTTTGACTGTAAATTTTTCTATACATATTTTTCTGTTCTTATTTACTGAGCTTGTTATACTATATTGAAAGTATTATTCTTTTTTATTTTATTGTATCGTGATCTAAATATATATCTGGTTCGTATACTCTGTTCATTCTTTTCTTCCATCGCGCATTCATTTGTCATTCATCTTAGGAAATATATGTATGTATGTAGTTGTGTAGAGAGGGAAATGATTCTTATTGATGACCAAACCAATATATATTATGTTGGTGATCGTGAAAATATCTTCTGCTGCTAATAAAAATACATATAGTCTTGATGTCTTATATTTCTAACAATAGAAAGGAAAAATGGTAAAAATATTTACCTACAAACAATATACATATGAGTGGATGCTGGTAAGTATATTGACCACCCTTTTTCAAAAAACCTAGAAGCATTTTGGAAAAAATAATACCGTTTTAAACTTACTTCCTAAGTGTATGACAGATATAATGTACAAAAAGTAGTAAATTTTCGGCCCCACAGTTTTGCCACTTAAAGGGTTAAAATAAGCGAGTTAGTGTCCACTACCGGTATAACCGGAAGTCCCAGAATGTTCTGAATATGTTAGATGGATTAGACATATTGGTAAATCTCATACTACAAATGTTCAAAATCCAAATCAGTCTAGTTTCTCCAAAACGTCTAATAGGAACTCGTAAAGAATCACCCTGTATGTGAATATACACAGAAAAAAAACATCCATGTTGAATTGGACACCCACTGTTTTGAAGTCAATTTATTAGGCAAGTAAATTTCACTGGTTGTTACACTTGTATATCGGTGTTATTTTATTTCCAAAGAGAATTGATGTTGAATCTTCAAGTAACCAAAACTCCACTGTATAAAACTCTCGTGTGATATAGTATTAAAGTACAAAGTGAGTTATGTAGTAAAGTCAGTGTGTAAAATTTGTGGGAATTCAGCGTTACAATGGGAGGTGTTAGTTGATCAATGAAGACAAGCCTTCACTTGGTGTCAACTAAACTTTCCCAAATCTAACTTATTTGCTCCCTAACAAATAGTCTCTCTTCTCTTTCTGAGACTCGCCGACACATATACACATCCGCTTACAACCCTAAATCTTACTCCACAAGTTTAGATACGCAATTTTCAGCACAATCTGAAATTCTCACAATTGTATAACATAATATATGGGGTTCACTTGAGAACAAGCTATAAAGCAGTCAATTAGGTTTTGAAAACCAAATCTAGCATTTTTTATTTTTCTGCTGTTATAATAATCGTAAAATTTAAGTCAAATTGTTAGCGAATTTTGGTACAAAAGATTCGCCAATGAAGGTGCTAGGACAAATTAGCACTATATATATATATATATATATATATATATATATATATATATATATATATTTATATATATATATATACTGGTGTCCCAAAAGTCGTAAATCAAACGTCACATGAAGATAGGCTAGCTCAAGCCCTTTCAGACAAACCCTATATGATCTTATCAAAAAGTTTACGGTTTTCAAAATATTGACAATTTTATGAAAAAAGAAGATTGTCAAATTTTAATGTATTATGACCCCCCCCCCCACATGCAGAAAAAACTTTTCCGAAATGTGATTGTTGTGACTGTTAAATCCTGGATAATAGCGTAATCTAACCAATCTGAAATAATTTATTATTATTTAGAAAATCTAAATAAAAAAGAAAAATCGGATTTTTCTTCCTCAATTTTTAGTGAATTTTCGTAGAAGATCCCGACTTTTGAATTTTGAAAAAAATTTTGCAAATGAGCGCGATCTAGGACCCCTAGAACCCATATCCGGGGTCAGTTTCAATTTTTATATGTTTATATATATATATATATATATATATATATATATATATATATATATATATATATATATATATATATATATATATATATATATATATATATATATATATATATATATATAGGTATCACACCGATTACTCAAAAAATAATAGGCCGATTTTGATAAAATTTGGCACGTACCTTTCTTTTGTAAATGGCTTGGATAAGTTCGTTAGTCAGGAAAATCGGATGAGGTTTTCCGGGAAAATTTTGAGTTTTCATTCGAAAAAAATTCTTATCTCAAAAAGTAATAAGCCGATTTTAAGAAAATTTGGCGTGTACTTTCCTTTTGTAAATGGCTTTGTCAAGTTCGTTAGTCAGGAAAATCGGATGAGGTTCTCTAGAAAAATTTTGAGTTTTCATTTGAAAAAAAATTTTTATCTTAAAAAATAAAAAATCTATGATAACCAAATTTGGTAGGTAGGTTTACGATATAAAAAGTAAACTATACACCAAAATTTAGATTTCCATGTTACAAGAAAAAAAAGTTATAATAAAATATTTTGTACCAGATCATTTCTATGAAAATTCACTACCATAACGCACTTGCTGCGTCCCGAGTTTTTTAAAAATTTGGAATAAACCTCCGTACTGAAAAAAAAATGTTGGTAAAATTTACTGGCTCATAATTTCAAAAGCTTCCCTGTTTTATGGAGATTCTAAAATGGTACAAAACATTATCAATATATTTTAAAAATAATTCACTGTAAACGATTGAACGTAAATTTGGAAGTGAAATCAGGTAGCTAATAAGTAAAAATAAACAGATTGTGACATTTACAAATATTATTATATGCCTAACAGATGCTCTATTTGACGGTTATTCTGTCTTATACATAAACGATATCGTCTTAGGAACGATCCTCTTAGTCTTCTTAGACTGCTTCGTGAAATTTCTTGAGCTGCTGTTCTGATTCTTTGACGTCCACCTGCCCGGGTATGTCTGATTCAAGTAATGCCTTACTGCTAAGGCAGGGTGAGCTGGGCATCCATCATTTTGAAGCCACATTGTTCTTCGAAGTTCTAATGGGGTGTGTTCCAGTAGTTCTGGCAAATTGTTTTGTAAAAATGCCAAATATCTTTGGTCATTTAACGTAGGACGCAGTTCCACTGATCCCAAAAGTGTTCCGTTAAAAATACCGGCCCAGAATTTTTTCTCAAATTGATGCTGGGACCGATCCTCTCTGAACTCATGTGGATCTTCAATTTTCCAACTATGAAAGTTATGGAGGTTCATGTAACAAATGATTTGTACATGCTGACTCGCCACTCCATAAAGCTTTATCGAAAAAATTGAGATCTTGTATTGTTTTTCTTAACATAATTTCGCAAAATCGCTTACGCCTTGCGTATTCACACAGTTCCAAAATTTGGAATCCATGAATATGGTACCCCATACCTTTTTAAAATTCTATGAGTAGGAAACGTTGAGACACCAGTTCTCTCTGTACTTTTCGCGTCGAGGTACCAGGTTCTTCGATAACAGCATCCAGGACAGCATCCTCGTGTGTAGTTCGCGGTCGTCCAGTTTGATCAGCACGATCGATGCCAGGCATTATAACAGCGCTGTTATCGAACAACCTGGTACCTCGACGCGGAAAGTACAGAGACAAACTGGTATCCCAACGTCTCCTGGTCATAGAATTTTAATAAGGTATGGGTACCACATTCAGCGGTCCAAATTTTGGAACTGCGTGAGGCGCAAGGGATTTTGCGAAATTATGTTAAGAAAAAAAATACAGTCGAATTGAGAACCTCCTCCGTTTTTGAAGTCGGTTAAAAATCAAACAAGATCCTAATTTCTTCGATAAAGTTTTATGGAGTGGCGAGTCATCATGTACAAATCATTTGTTACATGAACCTCCATAACTTTCATAGTTGGAAAATTGAAGATCCACATGAGTTCAGAGAGGATTGGTCCCAGCATCAATTTAAGAAAATATTCTGGGCCGGTATTTTTAACGGAACACGTTTGGGACCAGGTGGAACTGCGCCCTACGTTAAATGGCCAAAGATATTTGGCGTTTTTACAAAACAATTTGCCAGAACTGCTGGAAGACACCCCATTAGAACTTCGAAGAACAATGTGGCTTCAAAATAATGGATGCCCAGCCCACCCTGCCTTAGCAGTAAGGCATTACTTGAATCAGACATACCCGGGCAGGTGAACGTCAAAGGATCAGAACAGCAGTTCAAAAAATTTCACGAAGCAGTCTAAGAACACTAAGAGGATCGTTCCTAAGACGATATCGTTTATATATAAGACAGAATTGCCTTCAAATAGAGCATCTGTTATGAATAGAATAATTTTTGTAAATGTCACAATCTGTTTATTTTTATTTATTAGCTACCTGATTTCACTTAAAATGTACTTTCAATCGTCGGCAGTGAATTACTTTTAAGAGATGTTGATAATGTTTTATACCATTTTAGAATCTCTATAGTTTTTCAGATTTTCTGAATAATAATACAAAATATTTAAGATTGGTTCGATAACGCTATTATCGAAGATTAACAGGCGCAAAAATCACATTCCTGAATTTTTTTATGCATGTGGGCAGCAAAATACCTTAAAATTTGACAATTTTAATTTTTTTATAAAATTGTCAATATCTTGACAACCGTAAACTTTTTGATAAGATCATATAGGGTTTTTCTGAAAGAGCTTGAGCTATCCTCTCTTCGTGTGACCTTTGATTTACGACTTTTGGAACACCATATATATATATATATATATATATATATATATATATATATATATATATATATATATATATATATATATATATATATATATAGGCTGTTGAAAGTTAAGTTGGCACTATTGCTAACTTAGTTATTATTGGAGCTACGTGATCGGTTTAATTAACAGACTTGTGTATTTTTTTGCGCTGATTATGATGAGCTAAACCAAAAAAAAACAATCGAGCATCGCGTTTCCTAGATCTTGACAGAACCATGTTTTTTTCTAATGGAACACCCCGTATATCTTATCAGCAATCGATAGATAGTCTGATTCTGAACAAATTACATTCGATGCCCAAAGGGCATAAAGTCGAAAATAAAGGAGATATCGTCAAATTTATGAATTCAAATTAGGTAGCCATGAATTCGAAACAAAACGTTTAGATTGTTTGACAGAGCAACAACAGATTGTCAAAAGTGATGTGTATTTGTTGAGCATAGCAATCGTTTTAAAATGGTATTCAAGAATTAAGAAAAATGTGAAATGCTTGAAAGCTACATAATATGTAGTAAAAACAGTCAAAGAGCTTTAGAGCGTTTTGCGAATTTATTTCCTGGACAAGATCTGGCAGACAGACGTTATTTTCTGCAACTGTACAGAAAATTTCGATCCAATGAACATACCTTTGGCAAGAAGAGAACACTCAAAAGATTTATTGTGGACGGACAGCCTGAAATTGATGTACTAGCATATTTTGAGGCCCACAAAGAAAATTCGGTAAGAGATTTATGCAACGAAAGTGGTTTGTGTTTAGTTAAGATTTTATACATAACATTCTAAAGAAACACAAATATAAATCTTCACCAAATTTTATGGAGAATTCAAATGTGCGATAAAAAATAGGGCATTCTATATATATTAGCAAAGTTAATGACAACTTCTGGTCTAACCAGAAGTGATGTGACCTTGAAAATATTTTAGAATAAGAGACAATTACGAATTGTGACTACTGCCAAAATTTCAAAATTTTTGATTTCAGGGAACTTCATAAACTTCTAATGCACGGGTATCGTGAAAAACCCTGTATATATATATATATATATATATATATATATATATATATATACAGGGTTTATATATATATATATATATATATATATATATATATATATATATATATATATATATATATATATATATATATATATATATAGATCTGTGTGGTGTGTGTGGTGTGTATACAACCGATATCTCAAAAAATAATGAACCGATTTTGATAAAATTTGGTAGGTGCCTTTCTTTTGTAAGTAACTTGGATATGTTCGTTAGCCCGGAATATCTGACTAGACTTTCCTGGAAAATTTGGAGTTTTCTTTCGGAACATTTTTGTAGCTCCGAAGATAACAAAGCTATGGCAACCAAAGTTGGTAGTTAGGTTTACACTATTAAACTTACCCTGCAGGCTAAAATTTAGATCTGTAAGTTGAAAAAAAAAACAAATTTATAGATATTACAAAAATTGGGTGCCACTGATGACCAGAGAAATGCACAAGACCAAAATACTTTGTGTGGATAACAAGATCTATCGTATATTACAGACAAATATTAGGTAGTGGCTAATGACAATTCTGTAGAGGCCATACCACCTTTTTCACCACCACCACCACAAATATGAGGTTTCCTTGACGCAAAAAGTTCAAGAAATAACAGAAAAAATACTTTGAAAATTTTATAGTTTTTCTTCTTAAAATGTCAAAGTCGCGATTTGAAACGTCAAAATTTGCAATTTTTAGACAGAGAACCTGAAACAAATAAGGACTATGTAAAGGAAATGTCATAATAAATGTGTTTTGCAAAGCCTTAAGTTATAGCTTCAACCATCATTGTCCTTCATTTTACAAAAATATTTTGCAAAAAATTTATTTCAAGTAGACCCCTTCTATGATGATTTGGCAGTAGTTTCAGTTATAGAGTTGGTGGTTTAATAGTCGCCAATTTTCGTAGAAAAAAATCGTTATAGACAGAGACTTTAAAATTTCTAAAATACTTCTTTAAATGAGTGCAAATTAGGCGCCTCCGGGGTTAATTTCAGTTTTTACATGTTTAGATATATACTGGGTGATGCATTTTTATTGTAAAGCTCAATATATCGGTTATTCTACAAGATACAGGAAAATATTATAACAGTTATTTATAGGGTGTTTTGAGCTGCATCTTATAAAATTATGCTGACAATCACAGGCTGGTCCATAAGTCGCTGGTGATACAAGTTTTCTTTTTTTTAATGGAACAGCCCATTTATTTTGGCATTATTGCATTTTACATCCAATTATAATGAATGCTTGTAAGGACCAAACATTTATATCGCCCATCGTTTTCGAGTTATTTCAATTGTTTTTAGACTTTTTACATTTTGGAACATATTAAAAATTGTGATACGCCGTTTTTACTAATGTAAGTCGGAGTCCCATGAAAATGACGCATTTAGGGAGGTTACCAATTATATTTACCAATAGATAGGAAAGTCTCATGAAAGTAACGCATTCAGAGAGGTTTTCGTTTAATATTATTCGTTGAAAAAACCGAGATGCCGTATACAGAGCGCTTTCAAATAGTGACATTCGAACTGTTGTAACTGATTTTTTCAAATTGAACAACTCCCTATACTTACAGACTCTAGCTTTGGAAATACTTTTTTTACATTTTCCTGTTTTTTTTATTTATTTATTTCAACAACACAATACGAGGGCTGACAGCCTAAATACTATCGTACCGTGGGTGCTGACATGGAGGAAAGAGGCAAGTTGTTAATCCTGGACTTGAAAGTTTGGAGGCTCAGAGGAGAAGGAAAAATATGTGCCGACAAGGAGTTCCACAACTTAGAAGTCCTCGGGACAAAAGACCGGGCATAACAAGTCATTCTATGTCTGGTGACCTGGACAGTAAAAGGGTTCATTCGCTCTGTTGCCTTGGCAGATCTGTTGGGGGCAGCAGGTAGAGGAACTATGGAAGAAAGCTCCTCTGAGCAGTGCCCGTGCAGATATCCATAAAAGAGAGAGAGAAGTCCCCAACGGCACGTAGGTGGGCAAGGGATGGCAGCTTTTGGGTGAGAGTCGGGACACCGATGAGACGTATAGCTCTCTTCTGAATGGAGTCCAGGATAGCGAGTGTAGAAGCGGCAGCGGTACCTCAGATGTGGGAGCAGTATTTGAGGTTTGACCTTATTTGTGACGTATATAAGGTATAGAGATTAGCTGCTGAAAAGTATTTGCAAGCCCGGAGGAGGAAACCTAATTTCTTAGCAGCCGCTTCTGTAATTGATGTGACATGTTGGTGCCAATTGAGATTTCGATCCACAGAAATACCAAGAAGTGAAAAGGACTCATTACTTTGGATAACTTGGTTATTCACTGTGATGGGTCTAGGGCTGGTGTATCTCTTATGAGATAGAAAGCAAGACTGAGATTTGGTGGAATTGAATTGTACAAGATTTCTACTTTCCCAGTCTAATATTTTTTGGAGATCCACAGAGACAAAACCCTCCATGAGTCTGCGATACTCATCTAATTGGGCTGAAGAGACAGGCTTAGAATATTATGTAATTGAGTGGAGGGTGCTGTCGTCCGCGTAACTTCGAACTGGGTTGGATGTGCTAGAGAGGAGGTCATTCATGTGGAGAAGAAACAAAGTAGGAGCTAAAGCTGAACCTTGAGGAACTCCTGCATTAATTGGATACAGTTTAGAGGAATGGCCATCCACGACAACAGAAATGCTCCGATAGGAGAGGAAATTTGCTGTGTAGGTACAGAGTTTTGGTGGTAGACCATAGGGCGGAAGTTTATTAAGCAGCGCTGCGTGCCAGACCTGGTTCAATGCTTTGGATATGGCTAGAGCGACAATCTGGGGTTCACCGTGTAGTTTCATAGACTTGTTCCAAGAATGGGTGACAAAGGAAAAGAGATCGGCAGTTGATCTGCGCTGACGGAATCCATACTGCCTGTCGTGAATTAGACCATGTTTTTCAAGAAATATTAGTAATTCGGTGTTTATATACTTTTCCATCACTTTAGAGACGACTGAAAGGAGAGAAACAGGCCTGTAGTTGCTAGGAAGCCATTTGGATTCTTTCTTGGGGACGGCTTGTACTCGAGCAGTCTTCAAGTTACTAGGGAATATGCCTCTATTGTAAGGTGTCTGAAACAGACGAGTCAGGACAGGAGCAAGTTCTGGTGCGCATTTTTTGAGAACATTTGCTGGGATCTCATCAAGGCCAGATGCATAATTTTAGTTGCAGTAGAAATCATTGTAAGATATTTGTGACATTTTGGTAATAAATGTTTAATAAGTTATTGCAAAAAAAATATTTTCGGATTGTCGTGAGAAAATTACTTGCAAATTTTCATGTGATTTTTTTTGGTGTTCTTTCGGGAAGCTTTTTGTGAATAATTACATCTTGCTAGGTAGATAAATAGGTTGAACAAGTTCATTGGTCAGAAAAATCAGACAAGTTTTTTGGGGAACGTCTAAGTTTATTTTCGGAAAATTTTCTTACTTTTCAAACATAAAGTTATTTTGATGAAATATGCTTTATTGTTTTTACTATATAGGTTATACTGGTAACCAAATGTGATGCCTTTAAAAAAGACATATTTGCTATTAAAAACATTTTAATGAAAATTCACTACTATAACGCACTTGCTGCATCCAGACTTTTTTCAAATTATCTCAGAAAGTAGGCGATGCATTAGAAGCTTGTTCGTGTCATCAAACTCCTGTTGAAGGTCTGCCCAATTTTGCTAACTTGACCGAAGCTGTATCTACAGAAATAACAAAGTTACCCATTATACCAAGTTAGATAATGAGCACCAGTATATGGACCTCAGCAGCTGAAATTTTCGCTCATTAAAAAGGTTTTATAATCAAGATTTAAACAGCAAAGTAATCTTATTGAAATTTGTTGAAAAATGCGAATTTTAATTATAAATTCAAGTAATAATACCCAAGACGAGATAAATCTTGGTATTTATGTTAATAATCTCGACTCTAATTTTCTCGTCTTATTAAGGATCTAATGTCTTGTCGTCTCTTCCAGCATTACGATTCCTTTCCACCTAATAAATTTCAGTTGTCTTAATAGAAGTCGACATTAGCAAAGAGATGGCAGAGGCTGGGTCTATCTCTGATTGATTGAACCATTAGATCATCAACTTGCAAGAGCTGCTCTAACTCCCACCCTCACCCTTTGTCTATTCAACAAATGACTCTTGACATTTCTGTCTTGTGTCACTGAAGACAAACTCTTGAAGGATTGCTTAGATTTCAGTTTATTGATTGACTTATATTGTATCGGTATAAGGATGAAATCAGTTACGATGTGACTCCACTTTTTTGTAGAGAGACTTAATGAGTATACGAGGGATTTACAAAATGTATTTAGGAGCTTATGGTAATTTTTTTTTAAATTTCAACAACACACCACGAGGGCTTACAGCCTAAATACTATCGTACCGTGGGTGTTGGCAAGGAGGAAAGAGGGAACTTGTTAATTCTGGACTTGAAGGTTTGGAGGTTCGGAGGAGAAGGAAAAACATGTGCCGGCAAGGAATTCCACAACTTGGAAGTCCTCAGGACAAAAGAGCGGGCATAACAAGATGTTATATGTCTGGTGACCTGGACAGTAAAAGGGTGCATTCGCTCTGTTCCCTTCGTAGATCTGTTGGGGGCAGCAGGTGGGGGAACTATGGAGGAAAGCTCCTCTGAGCAGTGACGTGCAGATATCTATAAAAGAGAGATAGATCAGGTCAGATCAGGTCAGGTCAGGTCAGGTCAGGTCAGGTCAGGTCAGGTCAGGTCAGGTCAGGTCAGGTCAGGTCAGGTCAGGTCAGGTCAGGTCAGGTCAGGTCAGGTCAGGTCAGGTCAGGTCAGGTCAGGTCAGGTCAGGTCAGAGGCGGGAAACAAGAGGCGGGAACGTGCTTTTGCAGAAATTATTCCCAATAGATTTAGCAAGAGTCCAGAAGGGTTTGCCGCCGTTGGAGCTTAAGAGGACTTTGTTTTTGATGTGGTTATTAAACGAGTTTTTTGCCTCAGAAAGAATGCGGACATAGCGGTTTCTTGCGTCGTTAAATGCTTGACGGTTTTCTTGACTGGGATTGTGTAGAAGCGTTTTGTGAGCTTTGACCTTTTCAAGTCTGGCCTTGTCACAGGATTTAGAGAATCAGGGCTTTTGAGTGGCTGAAGAGGTTTTCTGTGTACGTGGAATAAATAATACCACGCCAGCTTGGATAATTTTGACGACGTTTTGTGAGATATCAGAGGGGTCAGGATGAGAGAAGCAGACAGACGTCCATGGAAATGGGGAAAAGTAATCTCGCATTTCGTCCCAGTTTGCGGAGTTGTAATGCCAAACGATACGTGGGTGTGATGACTGTGTGACCTCGGGTTGCATTGCGCAGGAAGCAGTGACCATGCCGTGGTCTGAGAGACCAAGGGGGGCGGTGACTGATATCTTATAGCATTCAGGTTTTGTAGTAAGAAGAAGATCCAAGGAATTTAAGCTGTGTGTTGGGATACGAGGAAAGTAAGTAGGTTGCTAAACCGTATTGGCTAAAGAATTGCTGACTGCAAAGGCCTCCGCTGCTCTCCCTTGTGGATCGGTTTTTGAAGATCCTAGCCATTCCTTATTATGGACATTGAAGTCACCAAGAATAGTGACCTCGGAGGAGGGATATTCAGAAATCAGAAAGACGGTTTTTTCAGAAAGGTAGTCAAAGAGCTGGACAAAGTTGTTGTCAGAAGGTGACCGGTAAATGCAACAGATGAATTTAGTTGCAGCCCTGAGAGAGAGAGAGTTTAATCCATAGTATGTACTTTCTTCCAGCTTTTAAATTGGGGAGTCTGGTGCAGGGTAGATTGCTGCGGACGTATGCGCACACGTCTCCATGCAATCCAAAGGAAGCAAGGAGATCATACCCCGGGAAATTAAGGTGATTTGTGGCTGTTTTGGCACTGATTTGGGTTTCGGTGAGGAAGAGGAGTTGGGGCCTGTTAGCCTGGAGGAAATGGTGGACGGAGTTCAGGTTAGAATTTAGGCTACATATATTCGAAAAGGATATGTTAAATCTTGATGTTGGCGCCCCCTGTACACCCCTCTCCCGGAGATCCGAATGGAGGAGTATTTTACCTCCGGCATATTTTGTACAAGGAGGAGCCATCATCATTTTTGCTTATAAGGGAAACCGACTCATACACCAGAACCGGAAACGTCCGTTGGGACTTCACCGGCCCCTTGATGTATGGGGTGGTACCTTCTCGGGCGTGAAAAAATCCTTTACTATGACGTAAGGGAAAATTCCACTACCACCTGCTAAGGATTGGATTGGATCAATGTCTACCCCTTTAAAAATAAGATTAATAAAGGGACTATCAATTGTCCAACAGTTATTCTTTTCGACATAGTAGGAGGATACAAAACATTATCAATTTGCATACATGCCTATTGTCGGCAAAATAATCGAAAGTTGGATATTGATCATTGCCATGTTGGCTTTAATAGCTGACAACTTACCACTACTACCCATTACTTGATTTCCATAAATGGGTATACACACCATAAGGTCTATAGTAGAAATTCCGGAAGTACTTGTAAGTTTCGTGAGACTCAAATTTGGTTCCATTACGATGTGAACCAGGACAGCTACCCAATTACCTTTATCACGTACGACCTGCTTACGTTGATGCCTTCTGTTTGCAACCGATCGTTTTCCAAAATTTATGCATTAATCCAGGACGTACCGATGCGAAGTGTGTTTCTCAGGATGGCGATAAAAAAATATGTCCTGCCTGTCGTGTACAGTTGTCGTTCTTGTAGAACAAATTAATTATTTCCACTTTTTCAGCAATTGTATAAACCATTTTCACGAATTGGACTTCAATCGACTCTGTAATGCTTTTACGGGATATTTACTTGTCTCGTTTAAAGTAAAACACGTAAGAAAGTTTAATTGATAAAGTTTATTCAAAGAAAAACGACAAATCATAAAAGAAAATATCTTGATCGAGAAATTGTTAAAAAAAGTCGTCATATTACGCCCGAAATCTATTGTATGGGAATGGGGGCAAAACAATTTGAACATTTAATTAAATTACACTCTGTGATTAACTGATATTTTGTCTTATTCTTTAATTAATGATTTTATTGCTATCTCCAAACCAACATTTAAAAAATCGTATATACAGGTGAGTCAAATTCGAAGCTCACCATTGGGATCTCGGAAACGGTGGGAGATACGATGTCGGTTAGATTGGAGCAAAGTTGCCTATTTCTGTCCTTAATAAATTGGCGAAAGAAAATTTGAGCTACCCACTTTAGTTCCTGAGTTATTTCGAAAAAAACAATTTTTTTGTTTTTTCTTCCTCTTGCCATAACTTTTTTATTACTTGTCGTATGAAGATGCGGTTTTTACTTCTTCAGAGCACTGATTCATCTAGAATATTACTAGCATATTAAATTTCTTGTCAATGTTTCGATTTTTCTAGAACATCTTCAACCTTATTTTTTCATATGGACGCCATATTTGTTTTGAGTCCATTAGATAGGTCTTCTTGCGCTGATTTCATTGATGTGCACCTTAATAGGTTTGCGTTCAGAAATGGCGGAGATATTGCCGAAATTCGTAATATTCGTCTGAAAAACACATTAGCTGCGTAACAATTTCTGTTTGAATTTAAAACATGAAGAACATGAAATTTAGAATAGCATCAATTAAAACAATGACAAAACAATAAAGAAAATTATATTTACCTATCCATACAAAAACTGAAGCAAACTTAAAATAATGGTTCTAGTACCTATTCTATTTTATAACATATGTTCGATTAAATCACCGTTCATTTCTGTGCATAAATTGATTCGCCGGTTGGGATTGCCAACGGCCCTCTTTATGCATCTTCGTTTAAGAGTTCTGAAAGCGTCGATTACTTTATTTCTCAAATCTTCCAGAGATACAATTGGGTCTCTGTAAATTATATTTTTAAGGTGTCTCCATAGAAAGTAATCCAACGGCTTAAGGTCTGGGCTTCTAGCGGGCCAGAGGACTACTCCACGGTTCCCAATCCACTGGTTTAGGAATTGAGTATCAAGAAAGTTTCTGACTGCAATTGCATTGTGGGCAGGTGTACCATACTGCTGGAACCACAGGCGTAAAAGTTGTGCAAGTGGAAGTGCATCCAAATAATCTTGAAACTGGTTCGATAAAAAATTTTCTACTGTTAAATCTTCGTTGAAAATAAAGGGTCCTACAAGTCTGTCATTTATGACACCTGCCCAAACATTTGGTCCAAATCTGACTTGGTTCCGTGTCTGTATATTTTGATGAGGGTTGTTTTTGGCCCAATAATGCTCATTATTGCGGTTAAAGACCCCACAATTCGTGAATCTGGTTTCATCTGACCAGAGAACGTTCGCCAGGAACTCTGGGTTATTCTGGAGTTTCTGCTTTAGCCGAGAACACCAATTCAGAGCCGTCTTTGCCTGTCACCTGGCAACAAATGTTGCAAAATATGTATTTTATAACATTTGAATTTATTTTTTCTCAGGACTCTACTGACTCTTGTGTTTGGGGAATTTGAAATCTCTGAGCGACTTCACGCGTTGATATTCTTGGATTGTCTTCAAACTGAAATATTAACTACGCATTACAACTGTGACAATAATAACAATAAATAATCATACAACTTAAGTATCTTATCACATACCTTGTCAAGAATTATGTGGATTATTTCTTAATAAATTACAAAGATCTAATGACAAATTATTGAATACCTGTTGAGTAACTTGCATTGACTTCTCTTCTCTTATTCGCGAACCATATTTGCTCCTGGGTTTGGTGAAAGAACCGTAATAGTTGAGATTGCTATCTAGTTTCTCGAAATTAGTACGATTTGGTTGCCTTCTCTCCGGGTATCTTCGGAGGTACAATTCGCAGGCGATTTTGCCGTGTCTATTACGCGAATAATAGATTTTTAACATATCTCGTTTTTCAGCGTTGCAGAAGAACATCGTCATTAATTAACTCAACAAACAATCAAGTAAGAACTGTACTAACAACAATAATGACAACAATATAGGAATTGTCACATCTGAAATGATAAAATGTCACTTCAAACAGAAATTGTTACACAGCTTTGACCGCAATGGTTAATGCGTTTTTCAGACGAATATTAGGAATTTAGGCAATATCTCCGCCATTTCTCAACGCAAAGCCATGAAGTTGTACATCCGTAAAATCAGCGCAAGAAGACCTATCTAATGGATTAAAAACAAATATGGCGTCCATATGAAAAAAGAAAGTTGAAGATGTTCTAGAAAAACCGAAACGTTTCAAAGCAAATTTGATATGCTAGTAATATTCTAGATGAATCAGTGCTCTAAAGAAGTAAAAACCGCATCTTCATACGACGAGTAATAACAAAGTTATGACAGGAGGAAGCCAAAACAAAAAAAATTTTTTTTCGAAATAACTCAGGAACTAAAGTGGGTAGCTCAAATTTTCTTTCGCCAGTTTATTAAGCGCAGAAATAGGCAACTTTGGCCCAAACCAACTTCGTATCTCTCACCGTTTCCGAGATCCCAATGGTGAGCTTCGAATTTGACTCACCCTGTATACAGACTGTCCCACGTAAGGCGTGCCTTAGTAGTTTTCGAACTAGTACTGGGATTTCGAATCTGAAAATTGGCAGCTGGATGCATCACCATTCGCTCATTATAACTAAAATATTTTGGTGACTGTATCGCTTCCGGTTGTAGCGGAAGTTGCCAACAACTTTATTAATTTTAATGGAACACCCTATATATTATTGCATATTCAGAACTTGCCCATACTGATGTCAGTCGATCTCAAGGTATTCGATTTTCTATTGTTTTTCCGTAATAAAGTTGCAAATCTTTGAAATGTAAATTATCAGGCATCAAGTATTAGTCTAGTCGACAGGTTGGAAAAAGTGGGGTTAGGTGGAAAAAGGTCGGAAGATAATGAAACTTTGGGATGTTATTCAGAGGTGGTTACCTTTTTCGACCTTTCTCCGGTTTTTCCTTAATAACTTTTTTCCCTGACATACTACGCAAAAGCATCTGAGACTTCTTGGTAGAGCGTTAAATTTACTACTATTTTAACTATTCAAACATTTTATGTGTCAAATCGTTACCGATATATGGCGCTTCGAAAGAAACTTTATCAAAATTCGCTAAAAACTGCCGAAGAATGCAGAATTCCACCTTATTTCTTCTGTTATACCCGATTTATTGTGAAATGTTGTTGTCATTATGATTTCTGGTTACAACCGCCAACTTTGAAAACCAACACCCACCCCCGCTCCCCCTTTTCCCACCCAATCCCAATTCACAAAAGCTAATTTTCTTCTGTGATGAAATCCAACCATACTCACTCCATGTTAGTATTGATATTAGTTACTCTTCCGATCCATATCCCCTCTCACCCCCCCCCCTACATAATTTACTTTCTAAATTTTTACGTTCCTACTAATATTTATATATATTTTTCTGATTACAGGCATAAAGAGTGATTGCTGACCATACATCGTGAATCATCAGAAAGGAATCAGTGCAGTTATTCGTTATCGTTTCAAGAGAGCCTGGTGAATCCGCGTTTGCGCAAATTCTAGTACCTTTTGAAGATGGCGTCTACATCTCGTCAATCAGACTTGTGTTTTATTTGTAAAGGTGGAGTTGACGCAGGTGAACTAATTGTTGTGAAAGCCAGGGGAGTTGCCAGACTGTTGGTGTCCAGTGTGAAAAGGAAACTTTCGGCAGATGAACAGTTCCTGCGTGGGTCGAGTGAAGTTAGAGTACACAGTGCTTGCCAAACAAGGTACAACAATGAGAAATCGATTGCTGCCTTTGCACGTCGAGGATATGACACATCCAAATTTTTTTCGACTTCACCAATGCGTGTTTTTTGTGAGGAAGTTATTACTGATGATTTCAGAGCCAAATAGGCAAACGAGCTCGCCGTTCTGCATTACAATCAGCAACCAAAGTCGTGTTCTCCTCATCTACCAAGGTGACCATTGCACAAAAAAAGTTCTTGGCAAACGATCGCAATAAGAGCGCATTCATTTCGATGCTGATGACACGAATAGTAGATGCTAGCATCGAAGTGAAGCAGGCATATGAAGATGCCGACGTGATGATCGTCAACACCGCCATATCCAAGGCCAGCGAATTTGACAGCGTCATCATTACTGCTGAAGATGTGGACATACTTATTATGTTCACAGCATTATGTAATTCCACAAAGAACACCTATCTTCAGAAAAGTGGGAGAGGCAGTGATCCCAGTATTCTCTAATCGCCATGTTCCTGCTCTTTTCCCCCCAAGGACTAACTTTTCCTCCGCGCAGTGAGTGGTTGTGATACCACGTCAGCACTGTATGGATTGGGGAAGAAAAAAATGTTCAGCACTTACCTGAAGAATACCCCACTCTCTGCATCAGTGGCTCCGTTTCTCACCTCAAACGCTACTCCTCAGTAGATCAGCGACGCTGGAGAAGAGTTCCTGGTAGCAATTTATGGAGGCGACATTGACAATGACAACCTCGACGACCTGCGGTACCAATTATTTACACAATCAGTGACAAAGGCTAAATTGCAACTGGTCCGCCTACCACCAACAAGGGACGCGGCCAAGTACCACTCCCTCCGCACTAACCAGCAAGTACAGGCGTGGTTAGGTAATGAACTTCTCCCATCAGTTTGGGGCTGGAGCCTTACCACGCAAGGGATACTACCAATCCCCACAACCACAAATGCTGCGCCGGATAACATCCTCCAGATGGTTTCATGCAAGTGCAGCAAAGGCTGTAGTACCGGAGCTTGCAGCTGCAAGAAAGCAGGCCTTAGGTGCCGAGCAATGTGGAAGCACTGCACAGGTCACTCCTGCCAAAACGTTCCCGCGTTGGGGGTTTCCGAAGTTGGCGGTTGTAACCAGAAATCATAATGACAACATTTCACAATAATTCGGGTATAACAGAAGAAATAAGGTAGAATTCTGCATTCTTCGGCATTTTTTTTAGCGAATTTTGATAAAAAAAATTTTCGTAGCGCCATATCTCGGTAACGATTTGACATATAAGCATGTTAGGAATAGTAGGAAATTTAACGCTCTACAAAAACGTTTTAGATGTTTTTGCCGTAGTATGTAAGAGAAGAAAGTTATTAAGGAAAAACCGGAAAAGGTCGAAAATTTTGCAGTTGCCCCCCCCCCCTTTTTTTTTCCCGCACAGGGTCCTCGTGGTCCAAAAGTTGAGAAAATGTTTATTAACCATCCTTAAAAAACTTCCCAAAGTTTCATCAGCTTCCGACCTTTTTCTATCTGAAACTACCTGTCAACTGAACTATATGTCATGGTTCTGAAATATAGCGCATCTATAGTCCTAGTGGTCAGAATTCCTCTCATCGCGAAAAAAATTACAAAAATGATACAGGGTGTTGTTTAACGATGTTCAAATAGCGATGATTTCAAACATGAAAAAGTGTTTTTTCCAAATGGAACACTCTGTATATTTTCACCGCATATCTTTCGGAATGATATACTGCTTCGATCTGTATCAGCATTCCCTCATACCTATCTTGAATTATTTCCGACTTATGATGGGAAATATGTGAATTTTGTATTATCCTTTTTTACTCTTTTCTTTTCGTTGTATTAATAATAATAGTAATAATAATAATAACAATACCGCCAAGACCACACCACCCAAGCAAGAAGTTGAAACTTTCTGGAGGGAAATATGGGAGCAAGACACCACTCATGATGCTACAGCCTCATGGATTGAACAGAAATATGACAGGACTGCTAACATCGACAGATGGAAATGGGAGAACATCACAGAATCTGAACTCATAACAACAATAAGCACAGCAGCTAACTGGAAGGCCCCAGTAGTAGATGGCATTACCAACTTCTGGTTGAAGAAACTAACATCAACCCATGGAAAACTAACAACCGCGTTTAATGACATGATAAACAGCAAGCAAGATACACCAGCGTGGCCGACGAAGGGAAGAACGTTCCTAATACCGAAGAATGAGAACACACACCAAGCGAAGAACTTTAGACCAATTACCTGTTTGAACAACATGTACAAGCTGCTGACAAAACTGATAGCCGAGCGACTGTATCACCACATCACAACAACTTCTTTCCTGCAGAACAATGAGGATGTGCTAAAAACACGTATGGCTGCAAAGAACATCTACTCACAAGCAAAATGATACAGAAAGACTGCAAAGAAAGAAAGAAAAACATGTCAATAGCCTGGATAGACTACAGAAAGGCGTTCAATAAGGTCCCTCACACCTGGACAATCGAAGCTCTGAACATCTACAGAACACTCTCAACCCTCCTATCCTTTATCAGCAAGACAATGAAGACCTGCAATACCGACCTGTACCTGACCTCAGAAGCAAAGAGCGACAACAGCAATTCAAACAAGATCACCATCGAGAATATAAAGATAACGAGTGGGATATATCAAGAAGACTCATTATCACCACTGCTGTTTTGTATCGCTCTGTTCCCCCTAAGCTCCATCCTCAACCAAATCAGGGACAGGATGCCGTTATAAAAATGAAAGCGAGAAAGTCGGCCACCTGCTCTATGTTGATGATCTGAAGCTAGTAGCAAAATCTGATGAGGAACTTGCAGAACAACTCGCAGCCGTCAAGCAGTTCAGTGATGACACCAGCATGGAGTTTGGATTAGATAAGTGCGCAAAGACAACATTCCTGAAGGGACGACCACAAGCAAAGGAGTACATCACAATTGATAACTCAACAATCATCCAATCTTTAGACCAAATTGATGTGTACAAATATCTGGGCATAGATGAACACGATGGTATCCAACACAAGAAAATGAAAACCAAATTGAAGAAAGAATATTACCGGCGAATAAGAGCGATTCTTAAAACCGAGCCTAATGCCAAAAACAAGATGATGGCCATAACCTCGCTAGCTGTTCCTGTAATCCAATACAATCTAGGGATCATCAAGTGGACCCAGGCGGAGATTCAGAAACTGGACACCCAGACACACAAGCTCCTTACAATGTACGATGCTCTCCATACACGTGCCGACATTGACCGATTGTACATCCCTAGAAAAGAAGGAGGCAGAGGAATGATGAGCATTGAGGCTGCTAACAACATCGCCAAGGAAGGAATCAGCAGCTACCTGCAACTAAAACAAGAAGATAAATACCCGGTAATGGTGTGCAGACAACAACAAGGCGCCCCTAGAGAATATGACAGCACAGAGGAAGACGAAGATAACGAAGAAGAAAGAGAACCAGAGCACAACAGCCATAGTATTCCTGAGACAAAGAAGGCGAAGGAAATGAAATTGAGAATGAAACAACAGATGAAAGAAGAACGAATTACAAAATCGAAGTCTAATCCACTTCATGGACAAATAGCAAATGAGGTCGTCAAGGAAACCATCCATCAAAATAACTTATGGGCGTGGCTCACTCATGCAAATCTCAAGACCGAGACGGAAGCTCTGATAACTGGCTGCCAAGATCAAGCCATCGCAACAAATTATGTGAAAGCTAAAATAATGAAGACAGACACAGACCCAAAGTGCAGACTCCGTCGGCCTTTCAATGAAACCATCCACCATATTGTTGCGGGCTGTCCCATACTAGCAAAACATTCGTATCTGGAGCGACACAATACAGTAGCCAGACAGCTCCACTGGAACATCTGCAAACACTACAAGATAGATGTAAATCAAAAGTGGTACCAGCACACCCCGGACCCTGTAATAGATGTTGAAGATGTGACAATCATATGGGACACACAAGTGCATACAGATAGAAGAATAGTTGCAAACAAGCCAGACGTCATAGTTATGGATAAGAAGAAAAACATTGCCTAATCATAGACGTGGCTATACCTTCTGACTACAACATCACACAGAAGGAAGCAGAAAACATGCTTAATTATAAAGATCTGCAAATTGAGATACAGCGCATGTGGAACCTAAAGGCTAAAATAATCCCCGTCATCATCGGAGCCACAGGACTTATTTCCAATGCTACCACCAATTTCATGAAGGAAGTTCCAGGAAAACATAATCTCATGCTAATGCAAAAGGCGGTGGTCCTGAGCACGGCGCATATACTACAGATAATACTATAATACTTACCTGACATCCAGACGCAGAAACAACACCCTAGGTGCACTCGGTGTTGCTCAACTCATGTAGAATAATCCTTCGAATAAACTAAGTGGAATCTCTTATAATATAATAAATAATAATTTTTATGAAAATTCACTAGCATAACGCACTTGCTGCGTCCAGACTTTTGTTTCATTTATAATTTAATAAATTATACCTTATTCTAAATTTACAAATTTTAATTCTGGCCAGAACTCGATAAACTTCTAACGACCGGTCTCGCTGAGACACTGTATATACATTGGGTAAGTAGATAATTCCTACGAAAATTGGCTGTCATAGTTATAACATACTTGCTCGAGACTTGTTATTTACACAACTTGCACTACCTGTTTACCTTGTTGAACATTACTAAAACTTTCACAACATAACTTGTTTCTTTTTACCAGACTTGCTAACTGTTACAGGCGTTGTTAGATATATGTTTATACAAACTACCAAACATTGTGATATCTCCTTTAAACAGCATAGAAGACACAATATTAAATTCTGTTCATTTCTCAGTCATCTGTGAGGTAACGCTATCTAAGTTTCTTTATTGTATCATGTGCAGGATGCAGCTGAGAGATAGTCAAGCAGAAGAGGCATGCGGCAAGACAGACAACGGACATACAGACGTGACAAGCTCTTAATTGTTCTGTTGCTCCAGCATAAGCCATAACTTACCAATGATAAACTTGCATGTGTTTATTTCCTGATGTTATGTGTGAATTAGCATGTCATGTGTTGGTACTGCTAACTTCACTAGGATTAACTCTTAAGCTTTGTGTGGTGTTAGGTTTGGAGGTGATTCTGGTGAAATTACTTGGGATTATAAGGGCGAAATTTGTTGCATACTAAAGTGCAAAGAAGAAAACATAAAGCTCAAACAACTGCTTTTTTTAGGCAACGCTTTTGTGTCTAGAATAGCATAGTGTAGTGTTATAATAAGCTTACCATGTGTTCTAAAACAAGCTAATTACGGTTGTGCTCTCTAAAAAAACATATTTTAAGTGCTGCTTCATCTAAATAGAATTGTTGAGCCGTTCTGATATGGTTATTTTAGTGAATTTTCGTCGAACAAATTCATTAATGCGGATATCGCGACTTTTAAATTAAGAACATTCTTCAAATGCGCGATAAATATGACCCCTAGAGCCCATATACAGGGTCAGTTTTAATTTCAAGTTCGTTAGCCAGGAACATCGGGACAGTGTTTCCGGAAAAATTGTGGGCGGTAAATATAATGTATTATGTATATAATGTATTATGTATATAATGTATAATGTATATAATGTATATATTAACAATGAAACAGGCCAATGTCACCTAAATGACACCGGGATGTTCATGTACGTCTACAGGTTAACAATAAAATAACATAACGCATCCAATCATATAACAATCAAGAAAATGTGTCCTTAAATAATACAGGAAAGCAGAACAAAAATAATTATAAAACATAACAACGTCCAAGATAAAAGTAGCAGAATAGAGATCTAAATTCGACATTGTTTTTTTAAAAACACCAGGTACACAAGGTTTATACCATGGCAACTATATAACTAATAAGGAGTGCATATTACTAAAAAAGTTCGAGACGCAGCAAGAGCGTTTTGGTAGTGCATTTTTATTAAATCCTTCAAATTTGAATAACTCAGTTTTATATAAACTTACACAGTTGAATTTTGGTACTAGAAAACCTGCTTAGATTTTCCTGTCTAACGAAGTTATCTAAGCCACTTACAAAAGGAAGGTACGTGCCGAATTTTATCAAAATCGGCCTATTATTTCTTGAGTTATCGTCTTTGTACATATATATATATATATATATATATATATATATATATATATATATATATATATATATATATATATATATATATATAATTGAAACTGACGCCGGATATGTGTTCTACGAGTCCTAGTTCGCGCTCATTTGCAAACTTTTTCCAAAATTGAAAAGTCGGGCTCTCCCCATTATTGAATTTTTTCTACGAAAATTTACTAAAGGAGTGTGAAAATCTGGATGATAATGCAAACAGCTTGCTACAAAACGACAGTGTAGAGACAAAGTTACGGCAACGAACTTTGTAGTAGTTTGACAACCCAAATTTATCCTGTCTGGAATTAGCAAGGCACTTCTTAATTGAAAGAATAAACAAACTAAGCCGCGAAATGAAAATGCATCATGACGAGAAAGTAGGCTGTGAAAACAAGCTGGGGTATTTATTAAGCAATTCAAGTTGGCGATGGAGACTTGGAAAAAGGCTTAAATAAAGTGCTTTTACTGTATTAAATACGTAGTTTCTGGTTATTAGTATGTTTAATTAGCAAAGGTTTTAACAATAAACTCAACAGCTAGGAAAATATTTTTTTAATTTATCATCGCAATCTAAATCCGATGTCGCCGCAACTATGAAAATCTCTCTTCTGCAGCTCTTTCACTTCATTTTAGCTACCATACGTCACCGACTAAGACAACATTTTCGAAGTTTTCTACTTCGTCCATCTATTCCCTTTTTTGGAATTTTTTGAATGTTCGTAATGAAAACCACATCCAGAGTTAGCTAAAACGTTTATATATATATATATATATATTGTCACATTTGTCTATGAGAATTATGTTTATGGACTTTGTTACCTCTATGGTCAGATGTCGGTTGTAAAGTGTGTTGGTAAGAGCGAACACTCTGGAATTATATTTCTAGAAGGGACCAGAAGTGACAGGTGTAGAAAAGTGTAGAAGATCTAGAATGTCTGTGGAGAGTATAAATAGACGAACGGTACATAGAGTTAGTTAGTTCAGTATTGAGTTAGTGTGGTGAAGAAGTGATGATAGAGTATTAAGCGAGTCAGCAGTAAGCGTTGGTGTTTAAGAAGCGACCATGGAAGCAAATAGTGGAATATAGTTCTATGGACATTTAATAATAGAGGGAAATATTTTAGTTGATACTGGTGTTAGAAAATAGTTGCTAATAGTAAATTAGTAGTTTGGAAAGCTGTGTTTTGTTAGTCAACAAAATCCAGAAACCAGTAGAACTTAACAATATATATATATATATATATATATATATATATATATATATATATATATATATATATATATATATATATATATATATATATATATATATGTATATATTATTATGAAATTATATGTATAGGTTATGTTCCCCACGATTTGGGTGTATAATTATTATGTTTTAATAATGTACTTTGTTTATTTTGTTTAAATGTTTAAGTAAATTTTAACAAATTTTTTGTGTAATATTTGTGGAGTTTTAGACTCTTATATTTGTATACTTGATATTGTAAAGCATATTATGTTCTATATTTATCAAGCTCAAATTTTATATAGTTGGGCGCCGTTAAATTTCTTTATTTATTCATTATTTGATTATAGGGTTCACTATATTATTTACTTTAATTGATAAATCAAAATCTGATACTTTTAGAACACCTACATCTACATATGTAAGTAAAAATTTTAATAATTTTAAGAA
This sequence comes from Tillus elongatus, assembly GCA_964006375.1. Taxonomy (NCBI): domain Eukaryota; kingdom Metazoa; phylum Arthropoda; class Insecta; order Coleoptera; family Cleridae; genus Tillus; species Tillus elongatus. Next base: position 130,014,606 of record OZ023267.1, read on the forward strand.
TTATAACCAATAGTAAAATAATTTATGTTTATAAGATTATTTAAATAAATTTACCCCTATTTATTTTGCTTGCTTCTTATTTGTCCACGGTTTATGTTGACTCTTTTCTGCAGGGATGTAGTGGGATGCAATTGAAAATTCTTACCTTTTTTACCTACATTTTCTGTAGAACTCTTTCTTAAATTATGTAGCTTGTTGGGAATGAAACCACAATATATAACAATTTAAAATCTTAACTTCTATTAATGTCTGTTTAACAATTTGACCACAATATTAATAAATTAATCGAGCATGACAATTTAATTTTTGTTTTACATTAATTTTCTTACTGGATCCTCCAACTTTTAGCTATTGGCCATTTAAATTTATAAAATTACTTTTAATATTAGTTTGCAGTTCGCACTGACTATTTATTGTTTGAATTTACCGCTATATTTTCTTCTGCAAACAGCTAGCTTTTTCCTATAGTCAACTTATCGTTTCTATGGCAACGGCTCCGATGCAAAATGGATGATATTTCAATTATTTAATATTCTCACTAGTGTAAAGCAACGACATCTATAAATACTTATACGAGTCTCCTTGTTCTACCGTTCTAAAATCTATTATTATAGAATTTTTAGATGTAAATGACATTTCAGGCTTTATAACTTGAAGTAGGTTGGACTTTGGACTAAAGTTGAGGTTATAAAATTTATAATTGCATCTTGCCATTTTGTATCGACTGCTAAATGAAAAATGATCAACAACCTACAACTAGAGTTAGAGGATTGAGATCTTTCTACAAATAAAGTGTGTGTTGTTTTTATTAATAAGTTTTGTTGCGATTTCTAGTCAGTAAATAATTTACAGGTGAGTACATAACCTTAAACTTTTTCGTTAGGAATATATATTTTATACTTATTTACGTAAATACCAATATTATTTATAGCTGTAAGGAGCACGTTGGTTGATAATAACATGGCTAGTGAACGTCAACTAGAAAACAAATATCTTCTTGATTTAAGTAAATATTTTTACTTCGTATTGAAATCAGTGAAAATTGTCTAGTTATATAACGGGAGTTTATGTGTATGTAAAATTGTTTATTTTACTGGTAGATATTCCTCGTCCTTACTTAGAAGTGGATCACTTCAAGTAGATTATGAAAGTAGATCACTGAAGGGTAATCAAAACTATTGGGTATAGTCAGTTCCGTCGTGATACTCAAGATTTACAGCTATTACCTATTATTTTGAAATAACCACTAAACTGTTATAGTTATAGCTATAACAATTAAAGTAATATTTATAAACATTTGTTTATGTGTATTTTTTCTTTACAGCAAAAATGCAGACCTGAGCCAGATCATAGGTCAAGAAAATAAAGTTATTTAAATGATTTTAGAACACAATAAAATATTTGTTTGCTTATATTAGTGTTTAATTGAGGGGATGGGGTTAGAAAGAGCATAGTGGTGGGTTAGCATCGAATATCCATTTCATGTAAAAGTGATATCCATTTGATGATCACATGTAGGTATATCTATACAATATTCGCATTAGATGTATAATGGATATCCATATCGTGACCACATCTATACAAAATCCACTATATATACACATGGATATTCAGATTGATGGATATTGGTACGACATCTGTATGTCCATTAGATATCTAATGGACGTCCATGTGCTGTGTGGGTATATATATATATATATATATATATATATATATATATATATATATATATATATATATATATATATATATATATAAACACACACTTTATTTGTTTGCTGTACGTTTGTGATTTCTTATTGGTTTGCGTGGACTGCAGTTTCGAACCGTCCCGGTTCATCATCAGCACGCTACTGGCTGCTATCGCTCCTGTCTGGTCTACGTCGGAGATTGTAGGTGGCGCATGCGCCGTGAGCTTCTAGTGGTCGGTTTCCTGTTCTCTGATTGGTTGTGCCTTCGGACTGTGTCGTGTGTATCGGTCTCCTGTCTTGATCACTGTGGTTTAATAATTTGTCTATTTGTATGGCCTTTATTAAGTTTTGTTTAAATGTTTGTACTTGGATTTGTTCTGGCATTAATTGTTTTCTATTGTTTGTTTGTTGAATGTAGTATTGTTCCCAGATTTCCATTTTTTTGTGGTCTTTAACATGTTTCATTAGTTTTAATTGGGTGATGTCTGGTTTTTGGTGTTTTGTGTCGTGAATGTGTGTAGCTACGTTTGATTTGTAGCTAAGTATGTGGATTTTATCCAATGCTGTTATATGTTCTTTGAATCTTGTTTCTATTGATTTCTTTGTCATTCCTATATATTTTTTATTGCATGTGTTATATTCAATTTGATATATTCCGTTTAATTCATGTGGGTTGTGTTCTTGTTTTTTATTTATTTTGTTTATTATTTTGTTATTGGTTTTGTAGCTCATTTTTAAGTCATATTGTTTGAGTGTTTGTGTTATTTTTTTGATGTGGTGGTTATAAGTGAATGTTGTGTATTTTGTGTTTGTTTCCGGTGTTTTGTTTTCGGTTTTGTTGATTTGTTTGTTTTTGATTTGTTTTACTAGCTTTTCTTTTGTTTTTTTGTTGTATCCATTTCTTTCTGCTATTTGTATTATGATGTTGTACTCCTTTTCTCGTTCGTCGTTATGAAGTGGTATATTTAGCATTCTGTTTATTAAGTATCTGTATGCGGCCATTTTGTGTGTATGTGGGTGTAGTGAGTGTTTAGGTATAGTGATGTCTGTTTGTGTGGGTTTTCTGTATATTTTGTATTCAATCTGGTTTTCTTTTCTGATTAGTGTTAAGTCTAGGAAGTTTATGGTGTTGTTTGATTCTTTTTCTATTGTAAATTTTATGTTTCTGTTAATTTGGTTTATTTTTTCGAGGATATTGTCTATGTTGGTTTTTTGATTGTCGTATATTATTAATATATCATCGACGTATCTTATCCATTTGATGTTTGGGTCTAGCTCTTTTATGATGGTGTTGATTTTATCTTCTAACTGTTGTATGTATATTTCTGCCATAATGCTTGATAGTGGAGATCCCATTGGTAGTCCATCTTCTTGGATGTAATATTCTCCGTTGAACTCAAAGTAATTTTGTTTTAATATGATGTTTAATATTTCGCTAATTTGTTGTTTTTTGTTGTTATTTTGCATTTTATTTTCGATTATATTTGTAGTTTCGTTAATTGGTATATTGGTGTACATATTTGTTATGTCAAATGAGGCAAGTCGTGTGTTTTTGTTTATGTTTATATTTTCTAGTTTATCCACTAGTTCTATGGAGTTTTTTATGTTAAATTTGTTTTCTAGTTGTATTTCTTGTTTTAGTACTTGGTCCATTTCCTTTGCTATTTTGTATGAAGGTGCATCTTTGAAGTTGATGAGTGGTCTTATTGGGTATCCCGTTTTGTGTATTTTTATTATTCCTGTCATTGGTGGTGCTTTAGGGTTGTTGTTATAATAATGTGTTGTTTTTTGGTTGAATATTGTCTTGTGTGTATTTTGTGTCTAGTTTACACCGGAAACAAACACAAAATACACAACATTCACTTATAACCACCACATCAAAAAAATAACACAAACACTCAAACAATATGACTTAAAAATGAGCTACAAAACCAATAACAAAATAATAAACAAAATAAATAAAAAACACGAACACAACCCACATGAATTAAACGGAATATATCAAATAGAATGTAACACATGCAATAAAAAATATATAGGAATGACAAAGAAATCAATAGAAACAAGATTCAAAGAACATATAACAGCATTGGATAAAATCCACATACCTAGCTACAAACCAAACGTAGCTACACACATTCACGACACAAAACACCAAAAACCAGACATCACCCAATTATAACTAATGAAACATGTTAAAGACCACAAAAAAATGGAAATCTGGGAACAATACTACATTCAACAAACAAACAATAGAAAACAATTAATGCCAGAACAAATCCAAGTACAAACATTTAAACAAAACTTAATAAAGGCCATACAAATAGACAAATTATTAAACCACAGTGATCAAGACAGGAGACCGATACACACGACACAGTCCGAAGGCGCAACCAATCAGAGAACAGGAAACCGACCACTAGAAGCTCACGGCGCATGCGCCACCTACAATCTCCGACGTAGACCAGACAGGAGCGATAGCAGCCAGCAGCGTGCTGATGATGAACCGGGACGGTTCGAAACTGTAGTCCACGCAAACCAATAAGAAATTACAAACGTACAGCAAACAAATAAAGTGTATATTTAAAAGTGATTACAGTGTAGTGCAATATTCCTAAAGATATATATATATATATATATATATATATATATATATATATATATATATATATATATATATATATATATATATATATATAAATATATATATATATATATATATATATATATATATATAAACATATACAATTTAAAACTGACTCGGGATACGGGCTTTGGGGGTCCTAGTTCGCGCTCATCATTTGAAATGTTTTTTCCAAAATTCAAATGTCGGGATCTCCCCATTAGTGAATCTTTTCTACGAAAATTCACTAAAAATAATATATACTTTGAGTAACCGCAAATAAATGTGTACACAATCTCCAATCACTATTTTTGAACACAAAAAACAATTATAACATATTGTTCACGAATGATGATGTTGGAAATGAAATCAATATAAATTTACTAAAATGACCAACTAAAAAAGTGTGCTTTCAAAATGCAGGCATACTTGGAAACATTTAACAATCTGGCAATATTGCACTGCTTCCCTTCATGACGCCATTCCACTCGTATCGTAAAAATACTAGACAACTGTTTTCCGTAAGAATGTTATAAACATGTTGTTTCATATAACACAATCAGAGTTTATTAACAACGAAGCAATCATTTGCTTAGTTTTAAAGGCTGGCTTGTTTAATTGTACAGAGCGTGTCTATTTTGGATTTAATTTTTTCCTTCGCGCCATTAAAAATTGGCAAAGACAAACGACAGTGACCTCAATAAATTCTTAATAGCTGGTCCGATATTTGTGATACAGCATGATATTTGCTTAAGAGCGTTAAAATATAACCACTTATCCCTGGAAAGTCGATAGTCGATAGTGGATAGACGATATTTTATACTCCATTACATACCCTTCAGCTATTGTGACTGGAGGATATTAAAAATTAAGATAGATACTCCCTCAATGTGCATGTTGATACTAGCATTTTTAAATATATTGATTCTATGTGTAATATACGCTACAGATACGCTATTATTTAAGGGAAACCGCTACATAATGATAGTACTTATATTATACCCAAAAATTTACTTAGTTTTGAGAAAAGGATTCAGCCAGTCGTATGTAACAGTCAGAGCTCGGATTATGTGCAATTCGCATATTTTTGGCATAAGTTGCATATTTAAGTGTATTTTGCCTAAAATGCACATTTCCATATATTTTGTATTATTTGCATATTTTACAATTTTTAGGGGTTTTCGTATATAACAAACTTGTTTCAATGTAAGCAACTGCTAAGGTAAATTTATAGGCCGTTCAAATGTAGCTGGCGGAAAGGAGATTCCAAATGCCTGGTATTGTATAGTTCAAGCGCTTCACTCAGATATAAGACAGTGCGCTAGACAGAAGAGCTACCTCTGGTTTCTTAGAATATACCCCTCCCTAGCTTTGTACGTGCTATACGTAAATGAGACTAGAAGCTAGTAGGTGAGAGTATAAAAACAAATTTTTGGAAGGATTGTCGGTAATGGCGCTCTTTTCTTTGTACTTTATATCAACGAGGAATAAATAGCAAAATGCAATTTGTAGGTATTGTATAAATCTAAAATTCGTAAGAACTAGGGTTTTGCGCTCGCCTATCATTAACACTGTGTCTAAAATTCCCAATAATAACCGCAGAATGTATTGAAAGGACTGACCGCCACGTAATTTTATTCGTATCTTAAGTCTTGTAAGAAGACATTAAAGGCGATTAGGACTGATTTATTTACACGCCAGTAGTGTCTAGAATTGAAATAATTTGTTTATCTTATTTAGTTTGCTTGTGCTACTACAACTGAGGTATATTTTCTGGAAATTACAATTGAGTGATGTAACACACAGCTCTCAACCGTAAAAGTGAAATGTTCATAGATTAATATAAAATAAATTAAAGAATTTAAAAAACCTGAAGAAGCTGCGCATGAGGCGGCGAAACGTTGTTAAATCAAAAACACAAATGTTGTTTTGATTTTTGTCCAAAAATGAAGAAGTTTCCACGAACCTAAACCTAATAAATTATATACATATATATATATATATATATATATATATATATATATATATATATATATATATATATATATATATATATATATATATATATATATATATATATATATATATATATAGGTATCACACCGATAAGTCAATAAATATAAGGCCGATTTTCATCCAGCTTGGTAAGTGACTTCCTTTTGCAAGTTCGTTAACCAAAAAAATCGGCCTAGGTTTTCCCGAAAAATTCTGTGTTTTCTTTCGGAAAAAATTAAATCTCCAGAAATAACAAAGAAACGGCAACCAAATCTTATACGCATGTTTGTATTATAAAGTAGGAATTATGCACCAAAATTTAGGTCTGTAAGTTTAAAGGTAAAAAAGTTAAGGGCAGTTTAAAAAAATGTTGACGTTTTCCTCAAAACGTCAAAGTCGCGATTTGAAACGTCAAAATTCGCAACATTTAGGCAAAGAACCTAAAGAAAATACGGATTGTGTAAAGAAAATGTCACAAGAAGAGTGTTCTACAAACCCTTAAGTTTCAGCTTCAACCATTATTATCCTTTATCTTACTAAAATATTTACAGAAAATTCATTTCAAATAGACCCTACCTCCGATGCTTTGGCTGTAGGTTTAGGTAAGTTTATGGTTTAACGGTCTATAATTAGAAAAATTCTTGAATGAGGAGACCGCGACTTTCGAATTTTAAAAAAAATTTCTTCAAATGAAGGCAAACTAGGCCCCCTAGAATCCTTATATCAGTTTGGTTTCAGTTTTATCTGTTTACTTATATACAGGGTGACGAATTACTAAGGTAAAGCTTAATATAATTGTCATTATACAAGATACGAGAAAACATTTTATACGTTAATTATAGGGTGTCTTAAGCTGCATTTTATAAAAGTATTTTGACAATCACAGGGTGGACCATAAATCGTTGGTTTTCCCTACAATTGTTTTTTTCGAACACCCTTATATTATTGAATTTTTACATGTTTTATCGAAATATGATGGATATTTAAAAAAATCGAGACGCAGTAAGTGCGAATTTTCATTAAATGCTCAAAACTCAATAACTCATCTTGCTATTAACCTGAGGTTTGTTGGTTAGGAAACCAAAGTTTATTTTCGGATAATGTTTGTAATATTTCAAACAATAACTAATTTTGATAAAATATAGTACACTGCTTCTACTATATAGGCTCTACCCGTAACCGCATTGATGCTTAGATTAGACATATTTGCTATTAAAAACTTTTTTATGAAAATTCACTTCCATAACAAACTTGCTGCGTCTAAACTTTTCTCTGTTATGAATTTAGAACCCGTGTTTATCTTTCAAAAAATCTGGCACACACATTGAATTTCTTTCTTGCAGTGAAATTGTGTTACACATTAATTTCTCCGATTAACAGGGACGTAGAGACGGGGTGGGGCCGATAATCATTCATCCATATAAAAAAATATCAGTAATTCAGCACCAATATCTCAAGAAGAACGCTAGAAATTACACCAAAAAGGTAATCTTGTTTCATTTTGATGGGGCTGACGGTTTCTGAGAAAAGCTAGAAAATATGTATTTACTTTCCTGTCGTGTTACGCCCTTAGGATAGTCACTGGTCGAAAGCACTTTAAATCTGAGTAACTGGTTGTAGGCACGAAGAGAATAATATAATTTTATGATGAACTTGGGTATCAAAACGTTTCGTTACCGAGACACGGAGTGATAAAATCATGATTCTATTTTTTTTTACTTTATCACCCGGTCTCTCGATAACGGAACATACCCAAGTTCATATGAAGTTATTTTTCTGTACCACAACCAGGCACTGAAATTTGAAGATAATTTGACGAAGTTGACTATCCTAGTCCCGTTCTGAATATAGATTTACTTTTAATGATGTTATTTAGTTTTTATTTTTATAAGTATACATTCCCTGCAGTACATTTGGAGAACCCGAACCACCACAACACATCTTTTTAAAGACCTGACGATCGTTTCACTAACAAAGTTAGCGTCATCGGAGGATAAAAAATTCTAACTACTTACTACTATCATCGCCTTCTATACCAAATCTAAAGTAAAGAACGATACCGAGAGGGAGACTAAATCTCAGGCAAATTTTTCAGCGTATTATATCTTAGGTAAGACTAGATGCATTCTCGCAACAATTAGAACCGTAGACCGGTTTCGCTCTCATTAGAGCTCTTCAGTACGGCATACTAATTGTAGCAAAAATGCACCAAAAATAACACGGCTATCGTATAGCCAGTCCTAAAACACTAAGTGAGTGGTGAACGTGTCGCCACCTAGATCGGAACCAAGTACTATGTTGTCACGCCCGCTCCAAATAACACAGAGTGTTAAAAATAGAGAACGGTATACAACTAACAATTTAAAAAATTGTTAGCCCTGGCCCATTTCTACCCCAATATAGGGACAAAGTATGTAAGACTAGATGCATTCTCGCAACAATTAGAACCGTAGACCAGTTTCGCTCTCATTAGAGCTCTTCAGTACGGCATACTAATTGTAGCAAAAATGCACCCATTTCTACCCCTATATTGGGGTAGAAATGGGCCAGGGCTAACAATTTTTTAAATTGTTAGTTAGTTGTATACCGTTCTCTATTTTTAACACTCTGTGTTATTTGGAGCGGGCGTGACAACATAGTACATTCCGATCTAGGTGGCGACACGTTCACCACTCACTTAGTGTTTTAGGACTGGCTATAAGATAGCCGTATTATTTTTGGTGCATTTTTGCTACAATTAGTATGCCGTACTGAAGAGCTCTAATTAGAGCGAAACCGGTCTACGGTTCTAATTGTTGCGAGAATGCATCTAGTCTTACATACTTTGTCCCTATATTGGGGTAGAAATGGGCCAGGGCTAACAATTTTTTAAATTGTTAGTTAGTTGTATACCGTTCTCTATTTTTAACACTCTGTGTTATTTGGAGCGGGCGTGACAACATAGTACTTGGTTCCGATCTAGGTGGCGACACGTTCACCACTCACTTAGTGTATTACATCTTAGTTGCCGGATGATGTTTTTGAACTTGTTTATCACTTTACCTGGCAAGTTTCGGAATATTTTATCTGTATCAGAGACAAGGGGCAAGCAAAGGACTATAAGTCAGTGGCAAGCTCGGTTTAGGGAAGTTTTGTTTTTTTACTGCCTAGAAATATAAACACTTTCGTAACCATCTTGCTTTGCTGGCTGTCTAACATTTTTGGTAAGTTTCCGATTTTCTTTATCAATGTGGTGGTTACTATCCCAAATATGTTGTGCCACGCATAACATGTCTACACTACCGTATCTCAGCTGTGCCAGATGTTCAGGAAATCTAGTCTCGATGGTTCTCTTAGTCTGCCAAATGTATTTAAAATTACAATCTTTACAACCTATCTCATAGAGACACGACATTTAAATTATTTTTTGTCGAGAAAGTTAACTGCAAATCGGCAAAATGCTCTCGAGACCCCTTGTGATATGCAGTTCAAACGGCAGGCAAACAAATTTTTTCTCTATTTTATCTTTGCTGATTATCGTGCATTCCGCTAAAATTTACCTTGTTCTGTGTCTATTAATTAATTTTTCTCCTAAGCAATCCCAATATCCGTTATAGTTAGCTACGTTTTTAATGTACCCTAATTCTATACTATATCTAATTTTACTTAAGGTAAATTTTATTAATTTATTTGCTAATAAATTTAAACTTGTCGTTCTTTGTGCAAACGTATAATGTGAGTCATTTGGAATGTAACTTAGAGTGGTAGTTTCCTTCATGTGGACATAGAATTCAAGAGAGTCAATATTTTTTAAAACTAGTACAACTAAAAAAGAAAGTTTACAGTTAACTAACTTAGAAGTTTTCATCCTCTGATGACGCTAACTTTGTTAGTGAAACGACTGTCAGGTCATTAAAAAAATGTGTTGTGGTGATTTGGATTCTCCAAGTGTACTTATCAGTGCTCATCACAGGTTCCAATCTTCACTTAGTATACATTCCGTCACACATTGAGAGGAATTGTAAATAGTTGAGATCAAGTGAGACACAATAAAGGAAAGACGAAAGCAAAACGTACCGACAACAAGAGCATTATACGACTATGGTGGTGATATTAAAGCGCGCCCCTTGGTGTTAATAACTACCGTTATAGTGAAGGTCATGTCCAGGGGCAAGCAAGGGGTAAGTGCTCCGGTGGTAATTGTTTCACTGATTTATTACGTGAATGCCTAAGGGGTACTAATGACACTGTTTATCTTGATATGTACTAACTCGTAGCGATGAACAGTTCAAATGCCATAATTAACAGTCAATATAATTTGGATCCACACAAAATTTATTAATCAATATAATTTAGCTATATTCATTAGCTATAGTCATGAAATACCACGTGTGTTTTTATTTCTTTAACGTCGACCTATTTCCGCGAGTATGGCAAATCACCGACGCCAGGGAGCAGTTTCACCTCACTATCCTGGAAATTTTGCCGAACGCATACCTTTCTGTAAGGAGAGCAGGGATCTTTAACGTGCCCAACATCGCATGGACACGGGATCCACGGCTTTACGCCCCCTCCGAAGGGCGGAACGTGCAGACATTCAACTTGCTCAAATACAATGCCACAACCTCGGTTGATGTTAATTGTACAGTATGTACTGAAAAAGGGAAAGGAGTACCCTGTGATCGAATCCAGTACCCCTCGGTTCAGACGCACACGTTCTTACCACTGAACCACCGAGGCTCTATGAAATACCACAGAAACTACTTTTAGAATTTTATAGTTTTTCTTTTTAAAACGTCAAATTCGCGATCTGAAACGTCAAAATTGGCAACTTTTGGGCAAAGAACCTGAAACCAATAACTGGCTTTATAGAATAAATGTCGTGAGAAATGTATATTACGAAACCTTAAGTTTTAGCTGCAACTGTCTTTGTCCTTCATTTAATTTTTTTTTAAATAGACCCTTTCTCTGACGCTTTGGCAGTAGTTTCAATTATAGAGTTTATGATTTAATAGTCTATAATTTGTTGTCAATGTTCGTGGAAAAATTCAACATTGAGAAGGCCGCGACTTTTAAATTTTGAAAAGAATTTTTTTGCATAAGTGCGAACTATGCCTCCTAGAACTCATATCTGTGGTCAATTTCAGTTTTTATTTGCTTACATGTATACAGGATGGCGCATTACTACAGCAAAGCTCAATATATCTGTTAATATACAAGATACGAGAAAAAAAATACGTTAATTATAGGGTGTCCTAAGCTTCATCTTATAAAATTATTTTTACAATTACAGGGTGGCCAATAAGTCATTGGTATGACAAGGTTTATTTTTTTAATAGAACACCCCATTTATTATTGCATTTTTGAATTCTCCAACGAATCATACTGCGTGTGTTAGAGAAAAAATTGACATCGTTCATGATTTTTTTAGTCATTTCAACTGTTTTAAAATTTTTACATATCAAAAATTGTAATACGGCGTCTTCGCCAAATGAAATATCAATATGAAAACAGGCATCAAATTTGGTTACCAGTATAACCTATATAGTAGAAACAAAGTGCCATGTTTCATCAAAATAATTTTATTATTTGTAAATGTACAAAAATTTACGAAAGAAACTTAAAGTGTTCCCGAAAAAACTGGTTTCTTGGTCAACCTTATAGGTTAATAGCAAATTGAGCTATTCAAATGTGAAGCATTTAATGAAAATTCGCTACCATAACGCACTTGCTGCGTCCCGAATTTATTTTCTTACAAACATGCATTATATTTCGATGGAAAATGCAATAACATAAGGCGTGTTCGACTAAACAAAAAGAAAATTTGTATCACCAACGACTTATGGGCCAGCCTGTTATTGTAGACATTATTTTTAAGGTGTAGCTTAAGACACCCTATAATTAATGTATACAATTTTTGTCGTATATTGCATAACGGATATATTGAGCTATATTGACTTTTTACGAAAATTCCACATAAATTATATACCATTACACGATAAACTCTGTAGCTAAGACTACTGCCAAAGCGTCAGACAAAGAATCTATTTGAAATGAATTTTCAGGAAACATTTTAGTAAAATGAAGGACAACGACGGTTGAAGCTAAGACTTCAGGGTTTGTAAAACATTCTTCTTGCGACATTGTCTTTCCATAGCTTGTATTAGTTTCAGGTTCTTTGCCTAAATGTTGCCAATTTTGACGTTTAAGATCTCGATTTTGACGTTTTGAGGAAAACCCCAATGTGTTTAAATGCCTATAACTTTTTTAGCTTTTAACCTACAGAGCTGAATTTTAGCGCTTAGCTTACCTCTAACGGTATATGCCCTTGCTTTGTTATTTCCGGAGATATAATTTTTTTTCGAAAGCAAATACAAAACTTTCCGGGAAAACCTGGTCAGATTTTCTTGCTAACGAGCTTATCCAAGCCACTTGGAAAAGGAAGGCACCAACCAAATTTCATCAAAATCGGTCCATTATTTTTTGAGGTATCGGTACGATATATATATATATATATATATATATATATATATATATATATATATATATATATATATATATATATATATATATATATATATATATATATATAGATATATATATATATATATATATATATATATATATTTATATATCTTTTGGAATGTTGCACTACACTGGAATCACTTTTAAATATACGCTTTATTTGTTTGCTGTACTTTTTGTAATTTTTTATTGGTTTACGTGGACTGCAGTTTCGAAACGTCCCGGTTCATCATCAGCACGCTACTGACTGTCATCGCTCCTGTGTGGTCTACGTCTGAGATTGCGTGGCGCCTGCGCTTTGAGCTTCTATTGGTCTGTTTACTGTTCTCTGATTGGTTGTGCCATCGGACTGTGTCGTGTGTATCGGTCTCCTGTCTTGATCACTGTGGTTTGATAATTTGTTTATTGGTATGGCCTTTATTAACTTTTGTTTAAATCTTTGTACATCGATTTGTTCTGGCATTAACTGTTTCTCATTGTTTGTTTGTTAAGTGTAGTATTATTCCCAGACTTCCATTTTTTTGTGCTCTTTAGTATGTTTCATTAATTGTGATTGGGTGATATCTGGTTTTTGGTGTTTTGTGAATGTGTGTAGCTACGTTTGATTTGTAGCTAGGTATGTGGATTTTATCTAATGCTGTTATGTGTTCCTTGAATCTTGTTTCTATTGATTTTTTTGTCATTCCTATATATTTTTTATTGCATGTGTTAAATTCTATTCGATAGATTCCGTTTAATTTATATGGGTTGCGTTCTTGTTTTTTATTTATTTTGTTTATTGGATATATATATATATATATATATATATATATATATATATATATATATATATTTGCTACCAATACAAAATAATAATTTGAAAGCTCAATTTTTCGTTAAAAAACTAAAAAACAAGTAAGTGTTCAAATTGTTGACCACCAGCTTCCATGCAAAAGTACAAATTTTGTTCAAAACGAGCTCTGACATTCTGGAGCATTTGTGGAGTTATAAGACGGCATTCTTCAACAATGCGTCGTCATAATTCCTCCAGAGACTCTGTTGCATAAATTCTACTCTTTAAATGGCCCCATACAAAGAAGTCTAAAGGAGTTAAACTCGGTGATCTAGCAGCCCACTCAATAGCACCTCTACGCCCAATCCATTGTCCTGGAAACTCTCTGTTAGAAAACTCCCTAACGCGTTGTGAAAAATGCGGAGGAACTCCATATTGTTGAAACACTAATTGATTTGCTTGACAGCGATCATCATTTTCAACAATGTCAATTAGTAGAGGGTAAACGATATCTTCTAGTAACTCCAAATACGTTTCTCCACTCAAATTGCCATTAAGAAAAATTGGTCAGATTAAACGGTCTCCAAAAATACCAATCCAGACATTCAATTTCTGTGGAGTTTGAGTGTGGACTTCGTGAAAAGTTCTTGGATTATTATCTGCCCCATAACGACAATTATGACGATTGACTGTAGAGTTTAATAAAACAGCCGCCGATCAAAATCATCTTCATTCGGTTATTGTAAAAGATGAATTTTATACGAGTGAAATTTATGATGCTTCAATATTCGCTGAATAGTTTTTCTTTTGATGTTTGAAACAGTGGCCAATATTCTGGTGCTCAAAGTTGGGTCTGCAGCAATTTGTCCTAAAACTTCAATCTCAGTAGTCTCATTTCTAACCAGAAATTCACGTTCAGGATCCCGTTTTTTATTGGCTACTGAACCACTTTGTCGAAACTTTGCAGCTAACTCCAAAATGTGATTTCTGTTAACATGTCTGTTCGGATGTCGTTCATTAAACAAATTTGCGGTAAGGTTGGCACAGTCATCGTTTTTGAAAAAAAGAGTAATTATTTCAACTCATTCTTCTACAGAATACACCATTGTGAAATTAATTTTCGGTAGTACTATCAAGTATCAAACCTACCGATAAACTGAAATAATAAACCGCATTTCTCTCATTCCGATAAGAAACGTTCTGATAGTCAATTTTTTGTTTACAAACCAACAAAACATTCACTATCAGCACATTTGTTATCGGAATGAGTGAAATGCGTTTTTGCATTTTCAACTGTGAATAATTTTTAAACGAGTTAATAAAACTTCCAAAAAAATTAGTGTGCTGAATTCAGAAAAGAAAGAGCTTTCAAATGATGTAACACTTGACCCATGTTCCCTATTTAAAATATAGGGGTTTGTATCACCACCCTTAAGGGGTTGATGTGACAAAGTTGAGTTTTATGTCAAAACATGTCCCCCTCAATACTAAAATTGACGTGTTTCAGCGTTACTTAAAAAGATCTCTGGAGGCAAATCGGTCTGTTTCGTTTTCAATGCGCCACCCTATATATATATATATATATATATATATATATATATATATATATATATATATATATATATATATATATATATATATATATATATATATATATATATATATATATAATATCGTAATTAAAAAAAAAAGCTGAGACGCGTCGACTTTGTTTTCAAAGGGGACACATGATGGCGTAAGTTTTGGTGTCTTGGAACCTATCCCGGAGGCCGGGGCGTAAATTACCCTTAAATTCTAAATGACACCCTATGTTGAATGACACCTCATTATAAAGCTTTCCCAATTCTGCTCACGATAGCATACGGAAAGTGTACATCATTATTTATATGACAATTAACTACCATAACGCTCTTGCTGCATCCAGACTTCTTAATTATGTGCTCAGGCAGCGGCTATGACAAAGCGAAAACAGAACATAATTATCTCCACACGTATAGGCGCACTGCTTTACCATTTCCTTGACTCGTTCTATGTGTAAACAACATGCATTCAAACTTAGCGTAATAAGATTTTTCTGTTGTAGTGGAGTATAAGGCAGGTGGAACATACTGTTTCAGATCTTTATAGCTTATTTCAGAAGAGACAGTAACAAAATCTTGACAGTTTGATCCGTTTACTACACAGCATTACACGCGCTGTCTCGTTCTAAGCCCTTCTCTGTTCTCTATGAGAGCTTCTATTACTTTTTACTTATTTTATTGAACTCTAATGTGTCGCTCGTCTCACTTTATGGACGTCAATCTCGCTCAGAAATGGTTGTTTGTGTCTTCTGCTCAGGATATGAAGTATTGTGCGGTACTACAATTAAAACGAGATTCTAGAGATCAAAGGAGATCACTATTGTGAAGAGTGATTTTATGGTGGAAACGGCTGTTGATATAAGAGTGCAAGCCTTAATAACTGAAGTCATTAAAGAGTACAATTTTTTTAATATCCTCTTGCAAATATATATATATATATATATATATATATATATATATATATATATATATATATATATATATATATATATATATATATATATACAGGATGGCGCATTGAAAACAAAACAGACCGATTTGCGTCCAGAGAATTTTTTTTTTAAGAAACGCTGAAACACATCAGTTTTAATATTGAGGGGGACATGTTTTGAAAAAAACTTCAACTTTCTCACATCAACCCCTTAAGGGTGGTGATAACAACCCTTATATTTTAAATAGGGAACATGGATCGAGTGTTACATCATTACATCATTTGAAAGCTCTTTCTTTTCTGAATTCAGCACACTTATTTTTTTGGAAGTCTTATCAACTCCTTTAAAAATTATTCACAGTTGGAGTTGCAAGAATGTATTTCATTCGTTGTGATGAGAAATGCACTAATTAGTCAATTTTTCGTTAAAAAAAAACTAAAAAACAAAACCAAACGTTCAAAAATGTTTATTCAGTCAAGTAGGTGCTCAAATTGTTGACCACCAGCTTCCATACAAAAGTACAAATTTTGTTCAAAACGAGCTCTGACATTCTGGAGCATTTGTGGAGTTATTAGACGGTATTCTTCAACAATGCGTCGTCGTGATTCTCCCAGAGACTCTGATTCTGTTGCGTAAATTCTACTCTTTAGATGGGCCCATAGAAAGAAGTCTAAATGAGTTAAATCCGGTGATCTAGGGGGCCTCTCAATAGCACCTCTACGCCCAATCCATTGTCCTGGAAACTCTCTGTTCAAAAACTTCCTTACATGTTGTGAAAACTGCGGAGGAGTTGTTGAAACACTAATTGATTTTCTTGATAGCGATCATCATTTTCAACAATGTCAATTAGTAGAGGTTAAACGATATCTTGTAGTAACTCCAAATACGTTTCGCCACTCAAATTTCTATCAAGAAAAATTGGTCCGATTAAACGGTCTCCAAAAATGCCAGTCCAGACATTCAATTTCTGTAGAGTTTGAGTGTGGACTTCGTGAAAATTTCTTGGATTATTATCTGTCTAATAACGAGAATTATGACGATTGACTGTAGAGTTTAATACAAACGTACCCTCGTCTGAAAAACAGATATTGAACAGAAAGTTCCCGTTATCAGCTATTCGTGCAGTCATAACTTCACAAAACTCCAGCCGCCGATCAAAATCATCTTCATTCAGTTGTTGTACAAGATGAATTTTATACGGGTGAAATTTATGATGCTTTAATATTCGTTGAAAAGTTCTTGTTTTGATGTTTGAAACAGTGGCCAATTTTCCCGTGCTTAAAGTTGGGTCTGCAGCAATTTGTCATAAAACGTCAATCTCAGGAGTCTCATAAATAACAGGAAATTCACGTTCAGGATCCCGTTTTTTGTTGGCCACTGAACCACTTTGTCGAAACTTTGTAACTAACTCCAAAATGTATTTTCTGTTAACATGTCTGTTGGGATGTCGTTCATTAAAAAAATTTGTTGTACGGTTGGCACAGTCATCGTTTTTGAAAAAAAAGAGTAATTATTTCAACTCTTTCTTCTACAGAATACACAATTCTGAAATTAATTTTTGGTAGTACTATCAAGTATCAAACCGACCGATAAACTGAAATAATAAACCGCAGTTCTCTCATTCCGATAAGAAATGTTCTGTTAGTCAATTTTTAGTGAATTTTTATTAAAAAAATTCACTAATAGAGAGGTATCGATGGTGAGACTTTGCAAAAATTCTTTCAAATGAGCGCGAATTAGGACCCCTAGAACCCATATCCGGGGTCAGTTTGAATTTTTATATGCTTATATATATATATATATATATATATATATATATATATATATATATATATATATATATATATATATATATATATATATATATATATATATATATATATATATGTATCCGTCTGATAACTCAAAAAATAATTAACCGATTTAGATGAAACTCGGCAAGTGCCTTTCTTTTATTAATGGCTTGGATGAGTTCGTTGGCCAGGAAAATCGAACGGGGTTTTCCGGGAAAATTTTGAGTTTTCTTTCAAAAAAAATTTTTTTCCCGAAAATTTCGATCAAATTTGGTCTGCATATTGCTTTGGGAAATACCTAACTATGTGCCAAAATTCAGCTTTCTAGAGTTACAGAAAATTGAGCTATTCAAATTTGAAACATGTTTAAATCATAAGTATGTGGTTGCTGTTGGTTAGTCAATGCTTTTCTTATTGACTCATGAGATTCATTCATCAACCTTCCATTGACTTCTGCTTCTGCCGCTGTTACAGTCCTTTTATTTAGATCTAGAGTTGTAAAGTTTTCTGTATCATTTGGGATATAATTTGTTTGCTTTTGTTACTGACCAACAAAAGATATGATAAAATTGGACAAAGAAAGGGAATATGATATATTAACAAGGCTATTTTTGGCTCAACAGCATTTATTAGTTTTCGTAATTGTTTTTTTATCGGGTTTTGTTACTTTGACTAGACATATTTTTATTATGATTGGTACTACTAAAAGTAATTAAAGTTTGTCTCATTCAGTATTAAATTTATTTTAGTGTTAAAATAGAAGACGATGTGATATGGTCCAAAATCTGATTGATACTTTGTTGGTATGTACTGTAAAAAAGCAAATTGCAGTTCAAAAAATCTAGACGCAGCAAGTGCGTTATGGTAGCCAATTTTCATAAAAACATCTGAAATCTCAAAAAATAACACATAATAATAATAATTTTTATTGACAAAGACTGAGACTGGACATTGTGGCTGGAAACTGAAACAAAAAGTAGAATAACCCCAAAAACTACAACAATAATAACAGAGTTATGCGCTATCTTTTTTGATACGTATTTCGACAACGAAGTTGTCTTCATCAGTAGCTGTAATTAACCGATTTCGATGAAACTTGGCAACTGCCTGTCTTTTATTAATGGCTTGGATGAGTTCGTTATCCAGAAAAATCAGACGGGGTTTTCCGGAAAAATTTTGAGTTTTCTTTCGAAAAATTTTTTTTTTCTCCGAAAGTAACAAAGCTGTTTCAATGAAATTTACTATATATGTTGCCTCAACCTTACCACGTACCAAAATTCAACTTTCTAAGTTTAGAGAAAATTGAGTTACTCAAATTTTAAATTTTCTTTCGAAAAAAATTTTTTTCTCCGAAAATTACAAAGTTATTTTAATGAAATTTTGTGGATATTTTGCCTTAGGAAAACCTTACTACGTATTAAAATTAAACTCTCTAAGTTTATAGAAAATTGAGTTATTTAAATTTGAAGCATTTAATAAAAATTCACTACCATAACGCACTTGCTGCGTCCCGAGTTTTTTGTTTACAAACCAGCAAAACAGTGACTATCAGCACATTTCTTATCGGAATGAGTGAAATGCGTTTTTGCATCTTTAACTGTGAATAATTTTTAAACGAGTTGATAAAACTTCCAAAAAAATTAATGTGCTGAACTCAGAAAAGAAAGAGCTTTCAAATGATGTAACACTCGACCCATATTCCCTATTTAAAATATAAGGATATTAAAATTGACGTGTTTTAGCGTTTTATAAAAAATAATTCTCTGGACGCAAATCGGTCTGTTTCGTTTTCAATGCGCCACCCTATATATATATATATATATATATATATATATATATATATATATATATATATATATATATATATATATATATATATATATATATATATATATGAGTCCCAGATTCGCTTCTCTATACAGAGATCTCCGCTCCTATTAAACCTACAGCAAAGGTTACATGGGGAATGTTTTAGCGGAAACTTAGTGCATTCAATATCCGGCCTCAAGTTTACGATTGGTCAATTGGTTTTGGAAATATCGCCGAATAACCGAAAATAGCGAAATGGTTAAATTGACAGCTGTCAAAATCTGATATTATTGAGACATTATTTTAAGACGAATAAGATGGCGTGTATAAAATGTCTCTATCGTCTTGTGTTATTCAGCTAGCCGCTTCAACTTGCATTTTTCTTATGGCCGACAGATCAGATTTTTCGATTTTTGAAAAGAGCGTAAAATTTCTAGTCTAGTGATGTCTCACAAGTACATAAAATATGTGAGTATCATCAAAATATCACACTTCGTAAAGTTATGAAGAAAAGTTTGACATGTTAGCAGTGTACTTGTAGTCACGCAGAAACGTCGACATTACCTCAGCAAAGTATTTGGAGATGCACCCCGAAGGACGTCAGCCTCATATAATTTAATTAACCATGGGGCCTTCAAACAATCTAGAAGCGAATGTAATATTGAAAATGAAAATCGCGACCGAAACATTTTACAAGCTGTCAACGAAAACCCTAGTTCATCTGTGAGAACTGTGGAATGGGAAGTTCGTGTGTTAAAATCAACGGTGAACACAGTGTTCAAAAGAACAGGTACCATCCATACAAACCCACAATAGTACAGCGACTTAAGGAAACTGATTTTCAAAGACGAATGCCTTTCTGTGATTGGTATACTAGGAAGTGTAATGAAAATCACGATTTTGTTAATCATGTCTTGTGGTCCGATGAGAATAGGTTTACGACTTGTGGAGTTCTAATAATCACAACACTCATCATTGGGGTGTGAAAAACCCTCACGAAGTGGCAGAAAGACATCTACAAACCATGATTTGGAAATAATGTTTAGTGTGGGATCATTGGTAATTTAACCTAACTTACCTTTTTGCACCTATTGCACATTTATAATGATTGCAGGAGATCGACTTATAAGACCATTTTTGTTTGACTACAACCTAAACGGACAGAGATACCTAGAGCTTTTGTGAAACCAGGTTGTGCCGGCTTTACGAGATACTCTAACCTAAGATGAGTTTAGAAGAATCTGGTTTTAACAGGATGGATGTACGGCTAACAACACCATTCAGGTCAGGAACTTCTTAAGAGCAGTTTGACGAAAGAATTATTTCCTTAAATAGTCCAATATCTTGGCCTCCTAGATCCCCTGATCGTTCGCCCTAGGCTTTCTACCTCTGCAAATTAATGGGTGAGTCAGCCAAGATAACGAGGTCATCTGCGTACATTAACATAGTTATCTGCACACAGTTGTTTAACGGTAAGCCATTGGCATTTCTTCCTTCGAAAAAGGGCGGCATATCTGCAGTGAACAGAAAAAACAGCAGCGGGCCCAAACTATCTCCTTGTAGTATGCCCCTCATTATAGGTACATACTCAATCTGCTTTTCTGGTTTTTCGACAATTATAACTGCTTTATCGTACATGTGTCGTATCAGTCGTATGAGCTTTGCGCTCACTTCTGCCCTGTCAAATTTCAACCACAGTACCGTTCTCTCGATACTAAATAGGACAATTTTTGTTTGCCTACAACCTAAACGGACAGAGGTACCTAGAGCTTTTGCGGAACCAGGTTGTTCCGGCTTTACGAGCTACTCTAACCGAAGATGAGTTTAGAAGAACCTGGTTTCAACAGGATGGATGTCCGGCTAACAACACCATTCAAGTCAGGAACTTCTTAAGAGAGCAGTTTGACGAAAGAATTATTTCTTTAAATGGTCCAATATCTTAGCCTCCTAGATCCCCTGATCTTTCGCCCTTGGATTTCTACCTTTGGGGTAGCACAAAGAATGAGGTCTATGAATTTGATCCTCCTGCGACCATAGAAATCCAGATACAAAGAGTTTTGTACAAATTTAGAAATAGTATTAACAGAAATACATATGTTAGAGTTATACGAAAAACAGTTGCCAATTGTCAAAAATGTCTTGATGCAAATAGACGTCATTTTGCAAATCTGTAAATTAATAACCAGTTATGAAGCAGTTAAGAGCTTAATTAGATTTTACTTATTAATTTTAAGTCGTTATTTACGTTCATGTTCTATTGAGAATTCAATGCATTTAATACATTACTTATTAACGTTATTTTGTGACAAATAAAACATGACCACCTTAGGAAAAAGTTCGGGACGCAGCAAGTGCGTTATGGTAGTGAATTTTCATAAAGATGTTTTTAATAGCAAATATGTGTGTTTTTTTTCAGAAAGCAGGCATCAAATTTGATTACCAGTATAACATATATATAGTAAAAACAATGTGCCATGTTTCATCAAAATACCTTTATTGTTTGAAAACGTACAAAAATTTCCGAAAGTAAACTTAAAGTGTAACCGAAAAAGTCCGTTTTTGGTGAACCTTATAGGTTAATAGCAAATCGAGCTTTTCAAATATGAAGCATTTAATCCAAATTTGCTACCATAACTTTCTGCCTCCAGAATTTCTTTACTTACAAACATGCATTATATTTCGATGGAAAATGCAAAAACATAAGACGTTTTCGACTAAAAAAAATAATTATTTGTATCATCAATGACTTGTGGGCCACTCTGTGATTGTAGAAATATTTTTTTAAGATGTAGCTCAAGACACCCTATAATTAATGTATACAATGTTTTTTATATTTTGTAGAATAACGGATATCGATTTATTGATTTTTTACGAAAATTCGACAAAAATTATATACCATTAAATGATAAACTCTATAGCTAAGGCTACTGCCAAGCATCAGAGAAAGGGTCTATTTGAAATGAATTTTCTGGAAACATTTTAGTAAAATGAAGGACAATGATGGTTGAAGCTAAGACTTCAGGGTTTGTTAAACATTCTTCTTGAGATATTATCTTTCCATAGCCCGTATTAGATTCAAGTGCTTTGCCTAAATATTGCGAATTTTGACGTTTTAAATTGTCACTTTGACGTTTTGTGTGTATATAAACATATAAAAATCGAAACTGACCCCGGATATGTGTTCTAGGGGGCCTATTTAAAGAATTTTTTTTAAATTCAAAAGTCGGGATCTCTTCATTAGTGATTTTTTTTAAAGAAAATTCACTAAAAAAGAAAATTTGTATCACCAACGACTTATGGACCAGCCTGTGACTGTAGGAATAATTTTTTAAGATGTAGCTCAATACATATAATTAATGTATACGTTTTTTTTCATATCTTGTATGATAATGGATATATTGAGCTTTATTGATTTTTAACGAAAATTCGACAAAAATTATAATAGCTAAGACTACTGCTAAGCATCAGAGAAAGGGTCTATTTGAAATGAATTTTCTGGGAACATTTTAGTAAAAATGAAGGACAATGACGGTTGAAACTAAGACTTTAGGGTTTGTAAAACATTCTTATTGAGACATTTTCTTTCCATACCCCGTATCAGATTCAAGTTCTTTGCCTAAATGTTGCCAATTTTGACGTTTTAAATCGCGACTTTGACGTTTTGAGGAAAATCCCAATTTAGTTTTCTTTAAATGCCCATAAGTTTTTTGTATTTTGACCTGCAGAGCTAAATTTTGGCAGGTGATTTACCTATAGCGTGTACCAAATTTGGTTGCTCTTACTTTGTTATTTCCGGAGATAACAATTTTTTTCGAAAGGAAACAGAAAATTTTCCGGGAAAACCTAGGCTGATTTTCCTGGCTGACGAATTTATTCCAAGCCACTTGCAAAAGCAAGGTATTCACCAAATTTAGTCTAAATCGACCCATTATTTTTTGAGTTATCGGTGTGATATATATATATATATATATATATATATATATATATATATATATATATATATACATATGTACATATAAAAATCGAAACTGACCCCGGATATGTGTTCTACGGGGCCTAATTAGGGCTCATTTGAAGAACTTTTTTTCAAAATTCAAGTCGGTATCTCCTCATTAGTGTTCTTTTTTAAAGAAAATGTACTAAAAATGACACCTAACTTTACGAAGTGTGATATTTTGATAACCCTCCAATCTTTTATGCACTTGTGAGACATCATTAGACGCAAAATTTTACGCTCTTTCCAAAAATCGAAAAATCCAATATGGCCGCCGTAATAGAAATGAAAGTTGAGGCGGGTTGCTGGATAACAAAAGACGATAGAGACATGTGATACACGCCATCTTATTCGTTTAAAAATAGTGTCTCAATAATCTCACATTTAGACAGCTGTCAATATAACCATTTTGGATTTACTGGCGAAAAACAAAATCCTCCATTTTCGGTTTTTCGGAGATATTTCTAAAACCAATTGACCAATAGTAAACCTGAAGCCAGATATTGAATGTACTAAGCTTCCTTTAAAACTTACAACAACAAGCTTTGCAAAGTCATGCAATTTTTGAAGGTTAAATGACATTCATGATGTTAAAATGTCGGCCAGTAATCATCGACGCACATCGCCTGGTTGTGCATTATTTATTTTAATTTTCGATATGTCGTCATAACATACGTTATTTTTAATGTCAAAGTTGATAGTTAAACACAGAACACCCCCTATAGAAGTTTCACCTAAATGGAGCTAACCTGGACTTTATTAGGGATCTAGTTTGGACATCGCATATAGTAGATGTCGCTAGTAGTGCTACAATTCTACTGAACAAGCTGTTCAGTACGCCATTTTATCATACAAAATTCAAATGTTTTGAATGCAAAAAGTTTCTGTTCGCTTCTAGTTCTTTCATTGTATAATATAATACAAGTTTTTTGCTAAACGTTTCTTTTGATTAAGTTTTACCCATATTAACTTTTAGTGGATTAGTGGATACTTTACAGTGTTTTCATTGTTCGTCGGTTTTGTGTTTTAAAGGTGCGTTTTTTTTGTGAATCAAAATATGATTGTTATCATAAGCTTCGTGTTTAAACAATCATGTAATTTCAATTCTATTTTCAGTTTTCTTATCAAAAAGCAAGGTGCTTTCATAGTTCAAGGTGTTTTGGTGAAACATAATTACAACCGTTTTAGTTTTCAGGCAAGTTTAGAACGTTTTAGTAGTTCATAGGTTATAAGTAAATAACGTTTTCTTACAGAAGCTTTGTGGATATAAATATGATACCAACCAAGAAAACGATTTATTGTTAATTGTGTTCCGGGGTGCTGGGAATTATCTAAAAGACATCGTTTTTCGTTGAAATCATCTTAAGACCATTTTGATGACTGGGTGAAAGCTGTACAAAACCTAAAGATGCTTGGTTTATATCCACAAGCCATTTACGACAGATTTTATATTTGTGATCGTCATTTCGTTGATGAGGATAAAGTATCTGAAATTAGAAGAGGCCTGAAAAGAACTGCTGTTCCCATATTACATCTTCCTTTGAGTAAGTATTTATATATTTTAAAGTGCAAATAAAAATTTCTATTTCTATTTATACATCTCAGAAGTAAACAATGGATCGGGTGGATTCGGAAGGCGACCAGAAAGCCTGATAATGTACACTGTTGTCAGATGAATATTACCAGGTGTCATTTTAAATAAAGAAGGTAATTAAAGGGTGCACAAATGTTTTTCTAATAAATGACAATGTGACGTCATTTATATATACCCTAAAAGAAGGAAAAACCAACCTTGCCATACATTGTGATCTTGTGAGCATATAAATGTAATAGTGTACAAGCATCAGACTGCTGTAATATACCTACCTATCGATAAGGAATGGCAATATATACTTCATCTTTCAGAATTAAAATGGTTTTTAAATAAATGTAATCGGAATACTGTTCTAGGTTTCTAAATAAATGTAATAGTAATACTGTTCTAATAAAACACAAATGTATTTTATCTTGTTTGATTTTCCATTAATCATATCCATAGTAAAAACTGAAGCTACAAGTGTTAGGTCTAAATTGCCAATTAATTTTCCCTATGATTGCAAAGCTTAAAACAGGCATATGTGTGTTATTAAAACATAACTTGTTTTGCTTTTACTATAAAAATCATTAAAAAAATTTTTGCCTAATTTAACCTCTTTACTGGTAGTGGTATAAAATTAAATAGAATTTATTTGGATTTGCAAAATGAAAATGAAATCAAATTTCCCGCGTGTGACTAAAATTCATCGCATCCGCCAGAGGCGCTGCAATATTGTTCAAAACTTCAGCATTGGCGTTTCCCTTCTATAGGGGGTGTTCTGTGTAGTTAAAACATGAAAATTCTCAATCTGGATCGTTTCAAGTATAATAATTGCTTAATTCAAACTCTACGGGCGATGAAAATATACCTCCCATATATTAACAATGGTCAAGGTTTATAGATTTTTTAAATCTATAAACCTTGAGCAATGGTAACAAATTTAAAGTATGAACCAGCGAAAAAGAAGTTACCTAACCTTAGTAATATAGTCTCTTTTTAAAACATTAATTTCTGTATATAAGATCAACGAATATAATTTAACTTAATTTTTATTTTTATAGCAGTTTAAGATTTTTAAACGCAACCACACCAATTTAGTTACTTGTATATTGGAGAATATCAAGGAAAAAGATCTGATATCATTAGCATAATTGAGTAGGTTAAATCTGCGTGAGCTTCACAGCAACAGAGTCAAATAAGACTTTTCCATAGGGGTCCACATACGTGACTGTCTATTTTAGGAGACACACGTCCAGTAGCTAACAAAAACAAGAAGTTTCCTTATTTCTCTAATAACGGACGCCCCTAGGATGTTTACAAACAAAAACACCAATACAACACAAGGCAAAGTCAACATGGGCAATCCGGATTATGGTTCACTGAATTAATCTGTCTAATCGTTTTACCCCTATAGTGTTCCATAAGCAACACCAACGTTAATGCATACCCTTCTGAAAAAGTCTAGATACAGCAAGTGGGTGAAATTTAATAAAACATATGTCAAATTACAAAAAGTCGGGACGCAGCAAGTGCGTTGCGGTAGTGAATTTTCATAGAGATATGTATAATTGCCAATATGTCTTTTAGTGAATTTTCTTTTAAAAAATCACTAATGTGGAAATCTCCACTTTGGATTTTGAAAAAATTTCTTCTAATGAGCGAGAAATAGGCCCCCTAGAACACATATCCAGGGGTCAGTTTAAATTTATATATATATATATATATATATATATATATATATATATATATATATATATATATATATATATATATATATATATATATATATATATATATATATATATATATATATATATATATATTTGTGTGTCTGTGTATCACTCCGATAACTCAAAAAATGATGGGCCGATTTTGATAAGATTTGGTGAGTAAAATATCTTTGCAAGTGGCTTGGATAAGTTCGTTAGCCAGGTCGGACCAGTTTTTCCGGGAAAATTTTAGGTTTTCTTCTGGAAAAAATTATATCTCTGGAAATAACAAAGCTAATGGCAACCGCATTCGGCAAGCTGGTTTACCTTGTAAAAACCAAACTCTGCACCAAAATTTAGGTCTCCATGCTGTAAGGAAAAAAGGTATAGGCACTTAATAAAGCAAAGTTTTAGTGCCACTAAATTTCAGAGAAGACGCAATACAAACATATTGTATGAGTTTAACAAAATCTATTAAATATTACAGCCAACCTTTATCTTTTCATGGCGCAAAAAGTTCAAGAAGTACCAGAAAGATTACTGTGGGAATTTTATAATTTTTCTCGTGTAAATGACAAACTGGAGATTTGAAACGTGAAAATTAGTATAACTATTGCGTTTTATAAATGGAGAATATTGCATAAAATGTGTATTAGAACATTCTACATTTATGCTACTCTTCTCATTAGTTAAAATGACTGCAAAATCTGCCCCTAAAGACCTTACATATTACAAATAAAAAGCTTAAGATCATTATTGCTTATTTATCTCTCTTCAATACCCTTTGTCAGAAACCTTACGTGGTGTAATGGTTAGGATACCTGATACCTGCCTGATTAGCGAAAGGACGCAGGTTCAAATCTCACTGTTGACAGAATTTTTCCTTTAACTTCTTTTAAAACTTTTTTTCCTCTTTGATTCCATTTTAACGTTATCTGATCAGATTGCGTAATTCCAATAAATTTGATAGCGACTTTTTGTTGAAAAGGAAAGATAAGTACTTTTAAGACTTTTAATTTAAGTTTAATAGTAGCTGTTGTTGCCCTTAGTTGGTAAAACCATGCCATAGTTAACATAAACGTAGAGATTTGTGACATGAGAAGAGGTTGTTTTCTTCTCTACAACCGGATTCAATTTTTAGAGCATCCACAGGCAAAAGAATGTTCTCTGTAAAGCCACCGAAAAAGTATATCTAGTTCTGTATTTAGATCAGATTTTGAATATTTTTTGATTTATTTCTATTCCTATTAGTTAATTTTCTTGTACGAAATGTTCTTTCAATAGCGAATTTTCTTGTAAATGAATTTAAAGAATTTTCTTTGGAGAAACATTTCTTGCGAATTTTTATATGAAAAATTATCAATTGAACATTTTTTAATTGATTTTCGTGCAAAAAGATTATTTTATTTTCAATTTTAATTACAGATTATGTATATAATTTGAATTTTATGTACTATTTTAGCAAAATTTTGAGTAAAAGATATTTAGCCAGTTTTCGCAGAAATTTTTTTGTGCTTCATAGAAATCATTTTTGAAAGATGTTTTTGTGAAATTTTGGTAACTAATGATAAGTGCTTAATAGGTTATTATTTAAAAAAATGGTAACGGATTTACTTGAAAAATTGTTTGTAAATTGTCACTAAATAATTGCTTATGGTCGTCGAAAAAGTTTTTGTGGAAAATTATATTTTTTAGTACGTGGGTAAATAACTTGAAGTGGCTGGGTGGCCAGGAAAATCGGACCATTTTTTTAAATTTATCTAATTTATTTTTATTAGCAGATTTTGTTGTACGAAATGTTGTTTTAATAGCAAATTTTCTTATAAATGAATTTTCTTTGAACAAACATTTGAGAATTTTTGTATGAAAAATTATTCAATTGATGGAACATTTTTTAAACGAAATTCGTCGAAAAGAAGGTTTTAATGGATATTCGTGCAAACAAATTATTTTATTTTCAATTTTAATTACAGATTAGGTATATAATTTGAACTGTATGTATTCTTTTAGCAAAATTTTGTGTAGAAAATATTTAGCAAAAATGATGCCTGCTTTCATTAAAAATAGACATATCTGCCATTAAAAATATTTTTATGAAAATTCACTACCATAACGCACTTGTTGCGTCCAGACTGTTTTAAAAAATAAAAGCAGGCATCAAATTTAGTTGCCAGTATAACCTATATAATGGAAGCTGGAAACAATGTACCATATACCATCGAATAAGCTTTTCGACAAAACTCCAAAAAAGTTTTTTTCCATTAAAATGTACAATCAATTTTTACAGAAAAATCCGAAAACATCTTTTTTAGATAACTTATTAGAAATTTACTATTATGTCCTTCACGTCTGAAATACAAAACACAGGCTGTTCTATTTGAAACAATTGTGTAACACTTTTTTCCTTAATTCAGTCTCATTTGAGAGCGCCCTGTATACGGCATCTCGTTTTTTTCATGAAATAATATAAACGAAAACCTCTCTGAATGCGTCATTTGTATGCGACACCGATTTCTATCGGTAACAAGTAAAAATTAAAAAAAAAAGGAAAACCGACTTCATTAACGATAACTCAAAAAATGCATATGACGCTGCCACCATTTGTTATCGGAGGTAAATTAAGGATAACTCAAAAACTACTTGTCAGATCTTGATCAAATTTATATGGGACCACATCAGAAGCACCAGCTCTCAAATAAAAAAATGACCGTCAAAACTGGTTCAACTAGACAAAAGTTCTGAGGTAACACACATAAAAAAACATATAGGCGAATTGAGAACCTCCTCCTTTCTTTGAAGTCGGTTAAAAACGCTGTGTTACAATTTTTGATATGTGCCAAAAATATGAAAAGTTGCAAAACAATTGAAATAACTTGAAAACAAACACGCATTACAATTCGATGGAAAATGCACAAATGCAATAATATAAGGGGTGTTTGAATTAAAAAAAGAAAATTTGTATCGCCAACAGCTTATGGGCCATCTGCGACTGTCTAAATAAATTTTATTAGATGCAGTTTAAGTTACCCTATAATTAACTTTAAAATTGTTTCTCATATCTTGGATAATAACAGTAATATTGAGCTTTACCGTAGAAAATAAAAACTGAAACTGACCACATATGTGGGTTTTCGGGGGCCTAGCTCGCGCTTATGTAAAAAAATCTTTTCAAAATTCAAAAGTCGCGGCTTTCTTAATGATAGATTTTTTCCACGAGCACTCGCAACAAATTATAGACTATTAGATCATAAACTCTGTAACTTAAACTACTGACAAAGCGTCAGAGAAAGAGTCTATTTGAAATGAATTTTTTGCAAATATTTTAGCAAAATGAAGGACGATGACGCTTGAAGCTAAAACTTAAGGCTTTGTAAAATACATTTCTCACGACATTTATTCTATATAACAAGTTATTCGTTTCAGGTTTTTGCCTAAAACTATTTTGGTTTTATGCGCTTCTTTGGTCGCATCAGTCGACAACAGTGGCACCCAATTTTTTTGTTTAAATGCCTTAACTTTTTAATTATTTATAGCGCAACTTCGACGATAATTTGTTAAAAACTATAGGCAATTAAACCATTAGCTCTATAACTAAAACTACCACTAACGCTTCAGAAAAGGGGCCTATTTGAAATGAATTTTCTGGAAACATTTTAGTAAAATGAAGGAGAATCACGATTGAAGCTGAAAAGAAGTTGTAAAACACATTTCTTGCGACATTTTTTTTTACAAGGCCCGTATTCACTGTAGGGTCTTTGCCTGAAAGTTGCCAATTTGGACGATTCATATCGAGCTTTGACGTTTTGAAAGGAAAGGGTAAAAAATATTCAAAGTAATTTGTCTGGCATTTCTTGAGCCTTTTTGCGCCAAAAAACTTACAATAGATTTTGTTATCCGTACAAAATATTATGCTTTTGTGCGTTTATCTTGTCATCAGTTGCACCCAATTTTTTTTCTTCAAATGCCTACAACTTTTTTTTCTTTCAACCTATAGATCTAAATGTTGGTATAGACTTTATTTTTGTGATATAAACCCGCGTACCAAATTTGGTTGTCCTAACTTTGCTATTTCCAAAAATATAAAAATTCATAGGCAACACAAATATTTCCGAGAAAAACTGGGCGGATTTTCTTGGCTAGAACTTATCTAAACCATTTGCAAAAGAAAGGTACCCACCAAATTTTATCGAATTCAGTTCCTTATTGTCTGAGCTATCGATATATATATATATATATATATATATATATATATATATATATATATATATATATATATATATATATATAGTAACTCCTGACCTCAAAAAAAAAGCAATCCCCTGCAAAAAATATCATCTCTAGAAAATACGGTCTCCCGAAAAGCCTGATATTCCCCTTCGCCCTATCATAAGTGCCCACCGTTCACCCACACAAAAACTTGCAAAACATCAAGCCAAACTCTCCAACCTTTAGTAGAAAACGCTACATCCTATGTCAAAAACTCCATCAATTTCATTGACTTCTTCAAAACAACACTATTTCTCAAAATGACATCCTAGTAAGCTTTGATATAGTTTCCTTATTCACTAATATACCTCTATGAAACCCTTGACATTATCAAAAATAAACACAATATTTCACACGATACATTCTAGAACAATGCACATCTGACACTTATTTCCTTTTTCCCAAACAAATTTTAAAAAACAAGTTTGAGGTGCTCCAATGGGTTCACCACCCTCTCCTGCATTGGCTAACATTTTCATGGAAAACTTCGAGACGAGAGGTCGCAATTCATCCAACTTAAACCAACCAACCTCCTGGTTAAGATACGACATTTTCGCTGTCTGGCCACACGGTAAAGAATCTCCAGACGAATTCCATTCTTGCCTAAATAACATCAACTCCTAAATACAGTTCACTATGGAAATAGAAAATAATTTTTCGTTGCTTTTCTTAGATGTATGCATCACTAAAAACCCAGTCAGAGCATTTTCTTACACTGTGTACCGAAAACCAACCCACACTAATCGTTATCTTAACGCCCAATCTCACCATCACCCATCGCAACTGAATTCCGTGCTTGAGCACTAGTAACACGGTCCCTCACACTAACGGACAACAACAATAAACAAACAGAATTAAATTTTTTAAGACAGACATTGATAGAAAACAGATACGACAACAATCACATACTACGATACATTAGAAACGCACAACAACCAACCACTACACCACAACAAGAACAGACAGAGTCGACACGACAACACACAGCGTTTTTACCATACATTAAAGGTGTCACCGACAAAATCAGCCGAATTTTTGGAACCCATAATATCAAAACCATATGCACAACAGACCAAAAACTGTCAAATCTGATAAAAACTCCCAAAGATACGATTCCAAACGAATCCTACGGAGTTTACGAAGTTCCTTGTTCGGACTGTTCCCGAACTTATGTAGGACAAACAAATAGACGCATCCACAATAAACTATATGAACACACCCTTGCAGTTAGAAAATACGTCCCCTCATCGGCGCTGGCCATGCATCATATTCATACAGGACACAAAATAGACTTCGACAATGCCAAAACAATAGTTCCGGTTTACAACTTCAAAACTAGAATTATCCGCGAAGCAATCGATATAGAAAAACGTCCCGATTGTTTAAATAAGAGAGATGATGGCCTTCGTCTTCCGGTTACTTGGAAACCTAATATATCTTTATTACAAACACACAAAAAGTCAATAAGTTCAATAGACAATTTTATATCCACATTACCTAACTTAACAAATACCCGCAATCCTCTTAATCCTTCAAGTACCGTGACGAAAGCCCCTGACTTAATTGACCATGACCCGATTCATTACACTGATAACGAAGCACGTAGACGAAACGGTACATACAATACATGACTTGCAACGAACTGCTAGATCTCTCTTAAGCCTAGGGTTGAATACACTGAGACCTTAGAGACGATCTCCGGCGAAATTTGGGGAGTAGGCAGATCGAGGCCCCGTAATCAACCCAACCCACCTTTGTCCACCGCTCTAAGGAGTAGGCAGATTGAGGCCTTAGAGTTCATGTCCTTACATATTCCTTTACCTCTTGAAAATGGCTCCAAAAGGGGAGCCGAAACGTCGAGTTTCAATAAATTCTAGACGCAGATCAACCCGAGAACCAATTTTGTCTCACATTAAAGACCGCGGAAATCTTTCCGAACCCACACAGATATATATATATATATATATATATATATATATATATATATATATATATATATATATATATATATATATATATATATAATTACACGGCCAATTGTTACTATATACAAGGAGAAAGGTTAAGGGCATCGCCGCAAGTAGAGAATCCCATCCACGTGTCTCATAAGTGCAGTATAGCCAGGTGAAGATGGAAACACGCTGGATAAAGGAACAAAAACACACAGTCACAAGAGGCAGCCAGTTCACACGTGCAAAATTTAAAACAATTGCTTGTAGTAAAATTTCAGTTCAAAAAACCATAAAATGATGCAAGTTCTTTGTAGCTGGTGGATATTTGTTAATCTGCTCAATTGCCCAGTTAACGACAAATATAAATTTTGTTTTCAATTTTACAGCTTAAATCTGTAAAACCTTGCTAATTCTACCAAAACTTTTCAAAATCTAATCCCAAAAGTTTGTAATGAAGTCCGATTTATTACGGTTATTTGAATAGCTAATAATTCATTTAGGCGGTGTAAATAACGGATATTTGCTAGGTAATAAATCTGACTCATTTTAGATACACTTCAGAGTATGAAAAGTCGCCACAGGCGGAACGTGGATTTTGTAGAATGGAACGCATAGCGCTGGTCGGACAAGCGCGATGAGATTCATTCTGGGTACGTCATGGGGCGCATGGCAAGTAAGCGAACGGAGAAACGGAACGCGGTGGAGAGAAGCCTTCAGCCCGCGCTTGCGACAAGAAGTACCGGTAGTACTACGTTGTAGAGGTTTTCAAAGCGCCCGTTAGATGTAATACCTGGAAAGTTTATTATTTCGCTGCACTACGAAGTAGTGGGAAAGCAGCGTGTTATTTATTTAATCGTAAATAAGGAGAGTCTAGGAAGACTGTGTTCTGTTAGGATAGGTTGCAAGGTTAGTTATAATTCGGGAAACTTGAAGAAGTATAATTTGCAAACTGGTAAAATTGTTTGGGTGTTTTATTAGTGCTGTTCTATGTGAAATGTTAACATCGTGTTAGGATTTCCCGCGTATGTAGGAGTGACAAAACTGGTCACGGGTTACCCATTGAAGGGAGGTCGAAGTCAGGTAAATAATTACACCGTATTGTAGTGGAGTTAGGGTGTTTTAGCGAATCACAGCGTGCTATACAGGGTGGACTACGTTTGTTTCGAGGGACGTTCTGTCCTTGAACGAAACATGGATCTATTCTGAAGGGTATGCGCTCGCTAAACCAGGTGTTTAACTAGCTAGAGTGTCCAGCCTAGACGAGTGCCAAGTTGGTCACGTTTCTTACCCATATAAGGGAAACGGGAGCACGAACAGTGCTGATTTAGAGTAGCATTTAGTGTGCCCGGCATCTTGTGCTCGACTACGTTTGCCTCGAGGGACGTTCTGTCCTTGAAGGAAACATGGATCGATCCAGAATGGTATGTAACCGCTGGATGGCACTGTTAGTAATGCATGGTGCTCGATAGAAATAGGGAACCAGTCACCCGGTGGTATTAGTTAGCAAGTGAGGGTCTTAGAAGCGTGGAAACCGCTTTCCTACCCACATAGCGGGGCCATTTTCCGTATGATGCTTGGGTATTCCGCTTGCCGTTGCTTTGCTATGCTTTGTTGTTTGCTGTGTTAATGCTAATATCGCGCTTTATTTGTAATAGTTAGCACATATATTATTAACATATTTGTATCAATTCCACTATGAAAGAATGTCTTATCGGAGATAACGTTATCTGACCTGAGATATGTTTTCTCTGTATTCGCATGAATTGTAGCGAATTTTAGGTTTTAATTATTTATGGATTTTTATTATTGTCAATTTCATTTGTAAATATTTTAAATGTTATTAGAGGGTTTTATGAAATTAGTTGCGTTTCACTGCACTGCCTGTAGATATCTTGCACTAGTGTAGGTGTGTTCAGGCTAGTATCCTGTGACGGATTGTAACTAGCGGAGGTATGTCGTAATTGATATTTACCTGTTTATAATATTTCTGCTTCCAACTTTGTAAGTTAGGGAAAACAGTCATTATTCGGGAGTGAGTAATTAAAGCCTACTTACCTCCTGAGAACTCTACGGGATATAATAACTTTCGACCCCTGGCTATAGTTTTCTTCTCCACTCGAGTTACCCTAGGACAAGGCTGTTATGAAACAGTAACTTTGTGGTGTTCTACGAGGGCCTTAGCAGAAGTCCTCACAGGGATCTGACCTCGTCCTATGTAATAGGGAATAAAGATGGCGCCCGAGGATATTTACCTTAGAATGTTTAGGTCACGTCCGAATGACGGATTGGCAACTTATCCTTCGGGCCTCTGCTTAGCCGGGGCATCACAAGTTCAACACACGAACAAGTAAGAATTTTCGTAATTGAAAATTACTCTATTTCAATATCTTTGTAGTGTCCCTATTACACTTGGTCCCCTAAGCACGTGCTTATATTGCCTAATTAACCATGTACTGGGCGACCATTTAAAAATCGTTGGTTATTCGACTTACATATATACAGTCTCCATATATAAAATTCTGTTTTGTTAAGAGTTTTTTAGGCAACATAATCTCTAGCTACTCACGAGGCGGCGTCAATAAAAGTAATCCCACGATGTTCTTTTACAAAATAATATAAAACGGCTTTAGAATTAATAAATTATTACAGGTCGGGTAAAAGTCTCAATGTCTGATGAATATTAAATAACTTGGTAGACGAAAACATTTTAGCTTATTAAAAACTTACACTATGAGCTGACTTTGCTCTTTCTTTTCCCTTCGTCTCCACCATTCAACGAAACAATTTATAAATGAAATAACTGAATGCAATGCCAATGAGTGTATAAACTCTGACTTTATTAATAAAGTTTTAAGTTTCCAAATAACGTCTGGGCTCTGCTCGATCAAATTATGACTTTAATAGAGAATTTATGAACCACTAAACTTCTTTCTGTATTAAGAAACTTACAGTGAATTGCTGGAATCGTAAAATCTCGGATCAGATCATTGATTTATTTTTTAAAGAGCTTCGGTGGTTTAGTGGCAAGAACGTGTGCCGCTGAACCGATGGGTACTGGGTTCGATCCCAAGGTACTTCTTTCAATTTTTCAGTACATACTGTACAATTAACATCAATCGAGGTTGTGACATTGTATTTGAGCAAGTTGAATGTCTGCACGTTCCGCCTTTCGGAGGGGGCGTAAAGCCGTTGGTCCCGTGTCCGTGCGATATCAAGCACGTTAAAGATCGCTACTCTCCTCACAAAAAGGCAGGGGTTCGGCGAAATTTCCAGGATAGTGAGGTAAAACTGCTCCCTGGCGTCGGCGATTAACCATAGTTGCGGAAATGGGCCGACGTTAAAAAAATAAAAACACACACACACAAACATTTATTTTTTCTCGTTAATATAAAAATTAAAGTATAATCAAGCAATATTCGATTTTAAAAGAAAGTTGCCAGATTATTTGTATCTTTTAGCTAATTCGCATGAGGAATATAAAGAGATCATAAAAGGTTGTTCAAAAAACAATGTATACTTAAAGTAAAAATGTTCGGGACGCAGCAAGTACATTATATTAGTGAATTTTCATAAGAATTGTACATACACTATTAGTAAGGTATATTATTAAAACTAATTCTTTAAATTTAAATGGACCTGAGAGACCGGTTTTAGAGGTCCCAGTTAGCGATTATTTGAAGAAGATTCTATTTTATATGGAGCTAGAAAATTATAATTTGGTAGAGATATATGAAAGTCCTGCAAGTCTCTTTAAACAAATTGTGTTACAAATTTCATTAAAGTTACAAAAGTTTTCCAGACAGAAATTAATTACTTACAAAGGGAATGTACCTGCCAAATTATCAGTATGGCAGGTATTAATGTACACCGATGCCTCTAAGTCACCACGTGGGGTGGGTGGGGCGATAGTGACATTTCCCTCCCCTGAGAAGCTTATTAAATTACCCGTGGGCATCGGTATTGGCACAGCTGAACTTTTTACGATTATACAAGCTATAAAGTGTATAAAAGACATTTCCAACTGTCTAACGAAAATAGTCATCTGCACAGACTCTAAATTTGCATTAAATGAAATAAGTAGCCTATATACCAAGAACCATATAGCAAGGGAAATACAAAAACTGCTCACGATCTTGAACGCCAATTCACACACATTACATTCGTGTGGGTACCCTCACACTCCGGTATTATAAGCAATGAGCTGGCAGATACTGCTGCTAAAAGAGCGATCACGGAAGGCACGACAGTAAGAAGCCGATACCAGAAACTATTAAGACCACACGTTAAAGCAGTAATTTATGACAAATGGCAAAAATACTGGAATAATCAAACCACCAAGCTGCACGAACTAGCACCAACCATTGAGGCATTCCTACCACCTATACTAAGTCGCAGATCCCTGGCCGTCCTGAGAAGACTCCGGGTAGGACACACAGCACTCACACACAAGTACCTACTGGAACAACAAATTCCACCAGTTTGTGATACCTGCAATGTGAGCCTTTCAGCAAATCATATTGTCACAGAGTGCACTAAACACAGACTCTAAAGAAGGTGGTTTTAGGCGAAAATATATCCATGGTACATGGATAGCCTTGCAACAAGGACAACAACAAGACCGTTCTATGGTCCAAAGTCCTATTATGGACTAACAAAATGCCACGTAGGAAATTAACCTAATACTTGGGAGAGGAACCAAATGTTGCAATACTGAAGAGAAACGCCAGGCTTAAAGCAGGCCAAACGATTCATCAACATATCAACAGAGAAGTCTAAACTGTTTTTTGGATTGAACAGGAACGAAAAAAGATCCATTGAGGTCGCAGCGCTGAAAGACCAAAGCCTATACGACTCATTTGGATAATATGGGGATTGTTTGAATAAGTATTTGATTACAAATAACCCCACAAAAGAAAATCTAATGGGTTAGACCCTAGCCGCATTAGCACTAGAGAACATAATAAATTTCTTAAAATCTAGCGAAGTATATAAACACATATAACTGTAATCGTTGTATTGTATAATTTACTGGTTCAGGAACACATATATTATTAATGCACCTACACTGTACCTAAAATGTTTTTCTATATAATTCATATATGTCAATGACCTTAGTAGTCAAGACATAATTTTCTTTCTCTAAAATAAGAAAAAGTACCTAAGTAACTTATTATAATTATACCTGTTTATAGATACCATCTAATGATGCACGTTTTTACCTGAAACAAATACAAGCATTTAGTATATTTTTATTTAAAATAAAGAATCATAATTCATGTGATGAGCACCGATGTACCCAATTCATCATAACAATGTTAGCGTCATCTGAGGGATAAGTGAACTATGCATAAGAAATTTCGGGACGCAGTAAGTGCGTTATAATAGTGAATTTTCATAAGAATTTTACACTATTAGTGCAACATATTACTAAAAGTAATACTTTTAATTTAAACAGACGTCGAAGATCTGCTTTAGAGGTCTTAGTACAAGCTCATTTGAAGGATTTCTCTCCTTCTATTATCATAAAAAATATTCATATCTTGTGATCTAGCTACTTTTCAGAAAAAAACTTTGAGCCCAAAACTAAATTTGCTATGACGCTAGAAAATTAAATTCTGGTGTATCTAGGTACTGTAAGTCTCTTTAAAAGAAACTTGTATTATAATTTTATTAAAGTTACAAAAGCTTTCCAGAAGAAAATGTAATTCCTGTTTAGAAAAGAAATGTATCTGTCAAATTATAAACTTGGTGGGTATTTTTCTTCGTTAATCCCCTGGATCATTTCGGTTAAGCCAATCCAATTGAACCGGTTTTTCCAACAACCAAGAGTTTTTTTCAAATACACATTCTATTAGTGAATTTACTCAATAAAAATTTACCAGTATTACTAATAAAAAATGTCTGCTGAAATGGTTATTTTATCCAACTTGTGTTATTTTATGTGAGCCTCATTTCATATAAGAATCCATTATGGTGAACTAAACCCTGATTTCTTCTGCGATTCATTTTAATAGTCTTTTAACACAGCAAGCGAAAACAAACAAAATGATCTTACTCCTGAATTCATAAACGTTAATAACTCAATTCATTATTTAAACAACTCACCTACTTGAAAAATTAATCAACAAATATTTCTTTGTTTTCCAATTTTAGAAACATATACAACCATTTATTATTTAACCTGAAAACTGAACTACCAAACCATGATAAATAAGCAAATATGTTATTATTCTTTTATTTCTAATTTTAGAAGCATAATATTAAAGTTGTTATATCTACTTCAATGACAATCAGTTACTAATTAATCTCAAAACAAAACTGTCAAATCATAATAAATAAACAAAACACGTTATTCTTTAGTTTCCAATTTTAAAAGCAATATACAATCATTTACTTAACCTGAAAACACAACTTCCAAACCATAATAAATAAATAAAACACACTATCCCACCAGGTTTCTACTTCAAGTAGCTGATATACTTCCTTATTTTCCACTTATTTTCCACTCTCAAATTCAGACTGGATATTTTTGAACATTTAACAAATCCGCGCATCCGAATATACCCGAAGGCGGTCATTAGGGAGGGATCGTCACAGTTCGAGTGTGAACGTTCGTTGCACATGATGATGTTGTAGCGATCCCGTCTTACGTGGGTTATTTTGTTTGGTTGTCGCTGCATTATGATGTATGCCTGTGGTATATGTATCAATCTACGCGTGGCAAGTGACTACTCTGTCTTTGTTTAGCATCTTACGTTACCCACTTAAGTTGTTTTAATTCATTTCTTTTATATTTTATTTTTGATTTGTGAAAAATTCAAATTTTTTTGGGCGAAATTACTTAAAATTTACAATAGAGGTTTATTTACTTAATTTTTAGCTACATGTTACAGTTACTAATAGTTTGAAAAATATAGCGTATTTAAAAATATTTTTGTATGTTTTTTGGGGGAAAATATGACCGTTATAGCTGATTTACGAACTCGTCCGCGATTGTAACGAAATGAAGACATATGCCAAGTTTCGTTCAAATCAGTTGAGTATTTTTTGAGTTATCATCGCCCGAATACATATATGTATATATATATATATATATATATATATATATATATATATATATATATATATATATATACATACATGTACAAAAATGTGACCTGCTAGGTCCGAAGGGTGGAGTGGTCGGTCGGAAAAATGCCAATACAAGAGTCTCGTAGTCTTGATTCGTATGGTTTCGGTTACAAGAGTATGTACGGCAGATGGCATAGCCTTTCTGTAAGGAGGATAATGGACACGGGACCGACGGCTTTACGCCCCCTCCAAAGCAGACATTCAACTTCCTCAAATACAATGCCAGAACCTCGGTTGATGTTAATGTTAGAGTTTGTACTGAAAAAGTAAAAGTACCCTGGGATTGAACCCAGTACCCTTCGGTTCAGAGGCACACGGTCTTACCCCTGAACCACCGAGGTTCTTTATTTGGATTTGTTCTGGGATTAATTGTCTCTTATTGTTTGTTTGTTGAATGTAGCATTGTTCTCAGATTTACCTATATATATATATATATATATATATATATATATATATATATATATATATATATATATATATATATATATATATATATATATATATATATATATATAGTGTGTGTGTAAAAGCCAAATGGAATAAATTCATTATTTTGGTTAGTGTGCATTCTTATAAAAAATCTCGAAACACGTCAAATCTAAATTATACATTGACATTTTTCAACGTGAAAATGCGATCACTACCTTCAACCCCCTTCCAGTGACAGGTACAACCCCCAATTTTTTAAAGGGGAAGTATAGGCTTGTGATATGTCGTTTGAATGGTCTGTTCATTCTCTATTCAAAAATGTTATCGTTTTCAAGTTTATTGCAACAATAATGATAGAATAAAATAAAATCATGTGGTTACCGAAATTCGCTACAATACAACAAAAAACTAAAATGTAATGCAAAATGTAATAAAATGTAAAACACTAAAAAGAACTATAAATGTCAATGAAGTAGATGTTCAAAATGTTCACCGCGAACTTCTTGGCAACACCCTAATCTTAAATAGAATTGTCTTCAAACATTATTTAACATATCAGGCGTGTTCGACCTAATCACAAGCGTTATTCGTTCTTTTAAGTCATTTAAATCAAAAGGTTTAGTTTTGTATACAATGCTCTTCATATATCCCCACAAAAAGGTAAGATCAGGTCATCGCGCTAGCCGTTCTATCGATCCCCGCCTCCCTATCCACCGATTGGAAATATTGCATCGAGGTACTGCCGGACATTGAGTTGGTAATGTGGTGGTGCTCCATCCTGCTTAAACCGTATCGTATTCACTGGAACTTGAGTGTTTCCTGGATCAGGATCTAAATTTGCCAAAGTTGGAATGACATCATTTTAAAGTAGTGCCAATAATTATCGCCATTCAAATTACCCTCAATGGAAAAGGGACCAATGATATGGCTTCCAACAATGCCTGCCCAAACATTAACCTTCTGAGGGTATTGCGTGTGTTCTTCTCTCATCAAGTGAGGATTTGTCGTTGCCCAGTAGCGACAATTTTGCCGATTAGCATGACCGTTAAGTGAAAAAGTGCACTCATCAGAAAACATAACGTCTTCTAATTGAATAATATTGTTATCCAACATGTCCATCATTCGCTCAGAAAAATAAGTTCTCCTATCATAATCGTCCTCCATGAGCTTCTAAGTAGGTATCATTTTATAGGGATGCATTTTATTTTCTTTTAATATGTTAACTATCGAAGCATGGCTAACATTAAATGTAGTGGATGCCTGTCTAGCCGATGTATGTGGGTTTTCCACAAATTTTAGCATCACATCTAATTTGATTACATCACTCAGTGCATTGGCTGCTTTTTTATGTGCCTTTAATGACCAAACTCGCGAAACTGCTTCTCCATTTTATTAATTGTTGCTTGGGATATAGGCTGTAAAACAG
The DNA here is from genome assembly GCA_964006375.1 of Tillus elongatus. Classification (NCBI taxonomy): domain Eukaryota; kingdom Metazoa; phylum Arthropoda; class Insecta; order Coleoptera; family Cleridae; genus Tillus; species Tillus elongatus. The sequence continues at coordinate 130,056,788 of OZ023267.1, forward strand.
GAAATTCCTTACGAGATAGGCGAGTTATTTCATGTTGTGTTCCGGTTTTATCTCCGTAACCAATCATTTGTATAACTGTTATTTTATGCATTTCTGTTAATCTAATAATTTTTCAGAATTGAAGTTAACGAAATTCAAACTAAAATTATAATACTAACAGTTTAAACGACAACTTATAATTACAAAACAATTTGCTTAGGCGTTTTAAACAAACTGGCATTGCCTCGGAAACCCTTTAATGAATTTTTAATGGATACAAAATAAAAAGCACATTACTGTGGTTTTTGCTTACTTTCTTATCTTCAAGACCTAAACGGGAAATAAGTTTTACTTATTACAATATTGTAATAAGTTTTGAGTATTTTATAGCGAATTTCGGTAACCACATGATTTTATTTTATTCTATCTTGATTGTTGCAATAAACTTAAAAAGTCGAAGACGCAGCAAGTGCGTTATGGTAGTGAATTTTCATAAAAATGATCTGGCACAAAATATTTTATTATAACTTTTTTTTCTTGTAAGATAGAAATCTAAATTTTGGTGTATAGTTTACTTTTTATATCGTAAACGTACCTACCAAATTTGGTTATCATAGAACTTTTATTTTTTAAGATAAAAATTTTTTCAAATGAAAATTCAAAATTTTCCGGAAAACCTAGTCCGATTTTTCTGATTAACGAACTTATCAAAGACATTTACAAAAGGAAGGTACATGCCGAATTTTATCAAAATAGGCCCATTATTCTTTGAGATAAAAATTTTTTTTGAATGAAAACTCAAAATTTTCCCGGAAAACCTCGTCCGATTTTCCTGGCTAACAAACTTACAAACTTATCAAGGCCATTTATAAAAGGAAGGTACATGCCAAATTTTATTAAAATCGTCTTATTACTTTTTGAGATAAGAATTTTTTTCGAATGAAAACTCAAAATTTTCCCGGCAAACCTCGTCCGATTTTCCTGACTAACGAACTTATCCAAGCTATTTACAAAAGAAACGTACATGCCAAATTTTATCAAAATCGGCCTTTTATTTTTTGAGTTATCGGTGTGATACATATATATATATATATATATATATATATATATATATATATATATATATATATATATATATATATATATATATATATATATATATGTGTATATCGACGGCCAAGAAGCAATAGAACGTAACTACAATTTTTGTGATTTTGCGTTTTACGTTGTATTGCCTTCTTTATCAATAGGCACACAGTTTGAGCATATAGAACGTATCGTTTTAGCCAATAAAAACTGTTTAAATCGAGTAAGCGCAATACAGCGTATCTAAAAATAGATGCTTTATGAGGTAATAAAGCTTATCTGCAGAGTGCGCAATAGAACACATCAAGAATGGAATATTTTGAGAGGTAATAGAACGTATCGTTCAGTATGCCGCCATAACAAGGTGGTGTGAACAACAGTAGTAATGCATGTTTGACTGTTTTTATTTATATAACAGCATTAAATCATTACTTCACGTAAGTACAAGCTGTCTAAGTTGTTATTAATTTGTTTTAGTATTTGTCGATTTTGTATTTTAGTGAATAATTAACAATTAGACCCGCTGAGTTCATTATTTTAACGATACGTCGTATTCGCACTGAAGAATTCTGTAGTGAATTTGCACATAGGTTCTATTGCGTAGCAATATTATCTGATAAGTTGATTTTTATTTCAGGATGAATCCAATAAGTCGGTTGAGTAGAACACAGAGGATACTAGATTTGGCAGTGTCTGCTAACCATAAAGCTTCTAGACAGCAGGAAAACGAAGTGCATAATTCTAGACCCTTGGCCTTGGCAGAGCCAGATATCGAGAACAACTTTCCATCAAGTTGTACTTCCTACAATAGTTCTCGTTTTCCTCTACCATTGACTGAAATCAACGAAGAAAGTCTACTGAATATTGATTATTCTGATCTAGAAAGTCATTTAGAAGTACCCCTAATGTGCACCGATCCGGAATCAAGAGACCTTATTCTCGATGATAATAATATCTTGATTCAGTGTGATACAGTTCTAAAACGACTCAACGTCATAGTTGAAAACGAAGCAAAAAATGTTCCTTGCAGTAATGAAAATGAGGATACCCTCGAAACGTCAGCACCACAAGAAAAATCTACTAGTGTAATTAATGTACCTGAGAAAAGTAATAACGAAAAGTCTGACAGTATTAGTAAGCCTTATAATAGTGAGGAAGATGATGATAATTATTTGCCAGAATCTTCCAGTGAAGAGAGTGATAGTGCAGAAGATGAAGGGATAATAATCAATAATGAAGATAGAGAAGAAATTAAAGAAAACAAGCGAAGGAACAGAAAAGCGAAGCCTGGCCAGTGGAAAAGAAATGAAACGAAGAAGAACAGAATGGAAGGGAAAAACTATACCGGTTACACACGTAGCCGACTAGGCGTTATAAAATCAGGAATCCCACGGCAGGCGAGGAAAATTGGACCGACTTGTGAGTCAAAGATGTGTTACAAATCCAAAAAAAGGCACTGCCAAGAATTCTCTGAGGAGGATAGAAATAGTTTGTTTAAGCCGTTTTGGGAATCCATGAACTGGGACCAGAAAAGGATTTACGCCATGTCTTTGATAAAACAAAGCGAAAAAAAGAGGAGTTCTACAAATTCTAACGAACCTTCGAGAAGAAATTTTTCTTGCGAGTATTACTTGTATCATAAAAATGACAAAAAGGTAGTGTGCAAAAAAATGTTTCTTCATACCCTGGGCATCAAAGAAACAATGGTTCGGAAATGGATGAATAAAACAGACAACGGTAAAATGATTGCCAGCAGTGATAAATGGGTCAAAAAGCGATATCAAAAAACTGAAACAAACCGGAAACAAATTTTAAAAGACTGGCTAGGAAGCATTCCAACTATGGAATCCCATTATTGCCGCAAGGAGACCTCAAAAAAGTATGTCGAGCAGCAATTTCAATCAAAGGCTGAAGTGTATAGGGCATATTGCAAAAATCGCGAAGAATCTGGTGATACCCCACTTAGCAATTGGACATTTTACGAAACATTTCACGAACTAAATCTTGCTTTATACCGACCCAGAAAAGATCAATGCGATTTGTGCTGCTCATATGAAGTTGGTCAAGTAACGGATGCTGAATATCAGCTACATGTTGCAAGAAAAGATAGAGCCCGAGCAGAAAAAGAAACGGACAAACAAAGTGCAATAACTCATGAAAATTGTTATATTTTCACAATGGATCTGCAGGCTGTGAAGCAATGCCCGGTGTTACCTGCTAGTGCACTATATTTTAAAACCAAATTAACCGTCCACAACTTCACTATTTATAATTTGGCCACTCATCAGTGTTCCAACTACTGGTGGCATGAAGGAGAAGGTGATCTATCAGCTTCAAGTTTCGCATCGCTAATTATCAATCACTTAAACCAACATTGCCTAAATAAGAGTCTACCAATTATATTGTATTCAGATGGCTGCTGCTATCAAAATAGAAACCTAGTGTTAGCAAACGCTTTGTTGCACTATTCAACGACCAATAATGTTGTTATTACTCAAAAGTATCTGGAAAAAGGTCACACAGAAATGGAATGCGACAGTACCCATAGTATAATTGAAAGGAAGCTGAAGAACCGAAAGATTAATCTTCCTAGCGATTATATTCGCATAACAGAAGAAGCAAGAAGAAAACCATGTCCTCTTGATGCTGTATACGTAACACATGATTTTTTTTCAAACTATGCCGATGACTCGTGTAAGGTGTATGAATCAATTCGCCCAGGAAGAAAAGCCCACGACCCTACAGTAACCGATATCCATGTTTTGAAGTACGAAAACGGAAGTATAAGTTATAAATTGTCTTTTGATGATGAGTTTACAGAATTGCCTAGTAGGAAGAAAAAAAAATGGTCTACTAATCAACCATTTGTGCTTAAAAAACTACATGCAGACAAATTGAAAATTCCTGAGAAAAAGTGGAAAAACCTTCAAATTTTGAAAAAAGAGCTACCCATTGATACACATTACTTTTATGATCACTTGCCACACGAATAGCCTTCTTTGATTTATTTGTCTAGTCTAATAGGCCAACATATTTTACTCATTATTTTTTTATAAACTAGTAGATACCTAGTTTAAGTTTATTTTTTTCTTAACTTGAACTTTGAGTTTACATGTGTTATTTAACTGCGTTTAGAGCCAGTTGATATTTCTTTATTATGAGAAAATAAATCTATGTTTTCTTTATGTTTAATTTTTTGTTTGTTGTTGAGATATAAAAAATGCAGAGAGCGACAATGAAATGAAACTAAAATAAAATATGCACGCTTCTATTTGTCAATAAGCACGACTGTTCTTATCTATGTCTCATTTCTTTGTGACACATTTTTTCGTAAAATATAGGTAGTGCCGTTATTGCTAAAAGCATGCACATTGTTTTATGTTGCTTTCCGCTTCTAAAATCTCAGCTATAATAATGTTATTGTTGGAAATTCAATAATTCTTATAATTTCCAACAATCAATAAGTTTTGTGAGAATAAAACGCATCGTAAATTACCTCACTTAAATCAAAAGCAATAAAACCTATGTGCGACAAAAAAACAAACAAAACGTTACTTTGTATTCTGGTTACTTTCAGATGATGTAATTATGTCTAAAAAACGTGTGATAAAATCCTTATGTCAAAAAAAATGAATGTTTCTGTAAAATAATGTTTTTTCCCCCTCCTGTAAAATCGTATTTTTGTAGTTACGTTCTATTGCTTCTTAGCCGTCGATATATATATATATATATATATATATATATATATATATATATATATATATATATATATATATATATATATAAACATATAAAAATTGAAACTAACCCCGGATATGGGTTCTAGGGGTCCTAGTTCGCACTCATTTGCAAAAATTTTTTCAAAATTCAAAAGTCGGGATCTCCCCATTAGTGAATTTTTTCTACGAAAATTCACTAAAAGGATAACATTTTTGAATAGAGAATAAACAGAACTTTCAAACGACACACCACAAGCCTATACTTCCCCATAAAAAAATTGGGGGTCGCATTTTCACGTTGAAAATGTCAATTTATAATTAAAATTTGACGTGTTTCGGGATTTTTTATAATAATGTACAGTAACCGAAATAATGAATTTATTTCATTTGGCTTCTACACACTATATGTTTATGTATATATATATATATATATATATATATATATATATATATATATATATATATATATATATATATATATATATATATATATATATATATATATATATATATATATATATATATATATATATATATATATATATATATATATATATACAGGCTGCTTCACAGTGAGTGGCCTATTAAACGTTTCTAGAGAACTACATCTATTTAAATTCAGAAAATTTGTATCTGCACGTTTTTGATATTGATCTTTCTAACTAAAACATTTTCAATTAACCTGCACTTCCGGTTATACCGGAAGTCGACACAAACTTTGTTTTTCTAAATAGAACACCCTATATTAGCTTTTTGAATCACACGCTCAATTTAAGGGCCACTTTATAACAACACATTTGGGCTAGTTCGTACCGTTTCGGATTTATTCGCCATTTTGTAGAAAAAGTTACGATTGGAGTGCCTTAGAAAAATTCTGATCTCTTTAAAGACGTGCAAGATAGAAACATGCGGTTTTCACTATCCCATAGAGCGTAAAAATTACTACATACTGTTATAAACATAATACGATTTTAAGATAACTGTTATTTATAACATACATTTGAATTTAAAAATTTTCAATCAGAGATAACTTGATTTTTTTTAACGTAACGGTATCCATATGTCTCCAGCATCGGATTCAGAGTTAAATTCCCTATCTTTTAGGTATACATTACTCTATACCTATCTCTTATAGTTTTCTTAGAAAATTGATTTGAAAATAGTAATTGTTAGCAGGGCGGTGTCATTTTTTTTGTACGTAACAAAAAAATACAATAGAAACAAAAATATTTCATGTTCAAGTAAAAAATTATAATAAAGAAATATTGTTACTATGTTTGAAAATTATGTATTTAATATATTTTTAAAAAATTTAAAAAAAATTCTAGGTATAACAACAGTGATATTATTACCTTACACAATCTTATAAATCCTATAAGTATTATTACAACACGAGTAACAAAACAACTCACACCTCCTAAACTAGTAACTGCTCAAAATGTTGTCCATTGACACTCAAACATTTTAAGATTCGTGTCGTAATGCCGCTAGTGGTTGCTGACAGAATCTCATTCCTATCTAACTCTTCAAACTCCCTTCTTACTCCGATCTCTAATTCTTCGCGTGAATTGACGGGCGTTTCATATATTTTGGTTTTTATCTTTCCCCAAAGATGGAAATCAAGCGGGGTAAGATCTGGACTTCTTGTGGGCCATATCCAGGGAGCGCACTTTCCAATCCATCTATCTTCAAATAGATCGTCGAGTGTGTTAGATATTTCTTGTGTAGAGTGAGCAGAAGCTCCGTCATGTTGATACCAACAAGTTCTATATTCTGATAATGGTAAATTGTCTAAAAAGTCTGTAACTCTTCTTCTTAATATTTCCATGTAACGATTAGAAGGTAAGGTTCCATCATAAATATGATAATAAAAGTTATTACCTTTCAATAAACAAAACACATTGAAACTAAATTTTACTTGAAATCCCCTTTCCCAATAGCGTGAGGGTTTTGATTTGCCCAAACATGACTCTTATGTCTATTGAAAACTCGTTCATGAGAAAATTTTGATTCATCAGCCCATATAATTTTTTTTAAAGTCATCATCTCCTGGAATATGAATTAACATCGTTTCACAAAACTGGACCCTTTTACTAGCATCTTCTGGATGCAGAGCTTGCACTAAAGTAAACTTATAGTTCTGTATTTTGTGCTTCCACAAGATTCTCTCCACAGAGGAGTAAGGAATACCTATGTCTTTCACTGCAGTGTAAATAGAGGCATGTGGATATGCTTCGAAATAAGCCAGGATAGTTATTTCGTTATCTTCATCTCTAGTCACTTGACTGGGATTAACTTTAGGTGTTTTAAAAGTACCAAATTCTAGGAAATTTGAATCAATCCTTCTAAACTTCTTTTCACTCATGAGTGGCAGATTAGGATTTAACTCATTAAACCTTGTACATGTTCTACTAATAATTCGGTTACATTCTCCATGGATGTAAAATAAATTCAAATAATCTGCATTGGAATAATGATTTTCCCTCTCACCTGTGAACATTAGTACATTGACATTTATCGAATAATATAAATAATATAAATTGTTCATCATGACACGCTTGCCTTTGCGTTGACGTTCAACCACAGTATAAGGAAAAATTATGCTGTGTTATGTTTTTGAATGTCTCTAAATACCTCAAAAACTGCCCCTTTTAGCTATAGGAAATACCCAATATAGGTCGGAAAGTTATCAAAAAAGGTATCGGTTGGAACTGCAAGTTACTGTGTGTCCCTTTTAAAATAAGACACTCATTAAAGGCAGAAGTAGTCAAAGGTTGGCGCTACCCCGCTGACCATTAATATTTTCAGATCAATTTTCAAAGAAAACTATAAGATATAGGTATAGGGTAATGTATACTTATAAGATAGGGAATTTAACGCCAAATCAGATGCTGGAGACATATGGGTACCCTTCTATTAAAAAAAAAGTAATTTATCTCTGATTGAAAATTTTCAAATTCAAATGTATTTTATAAATAACAGTTATGTTAAAATCGTATTGTGTTTACAACAGTATGTATAAATTTTTACGCTCTATTGAATAGTGAACACCGCATGTTTCTGTCTTGTATGTCTTTAAAGATATCGAAATTTTTCTAAAGCGCTCCAATCGTAACTTTTTCTACAAAATGGAGAATAAATCCGAAACGATACGAACTAGCCCGAATATGTTGTCATAAAGTGGCCCTTAAATTGAACGTGTAATTCAAAAAACTAATAATATACAGGGTGTTCCGTTTAGAAAAAAACAAAGTTTGTGTCGACTTCCGGTATGACCGGAAGTGCAGGCTAATTGAAAATATTTTTGCTAGAAACATCAATATCAAAAACGTGCGGATACAAATTTTAAGAACTTAAATAGGTGTAGTTCTCCAGAAACGCCTAATAGGTCACTCACCGTGAAGCACCCCGTATATATAAACATATAAAAATTTAAACAAACCTTGGATATGGCTTCTATGGGCCCTAATTCAAAAAAAATTCCGAAAGTCTCACCATCGGTACCTCTCTATTAATGAGTTTCTTAATGAGAATTCTTTAAAAATCAAATTGTCTATTGTGGCAAATTAGGTTGCCCAAAGTCTACTTAAAATCGAGAATGCGATTACTAAATCTAATACAGAAGTTTTCCATATAACGTTCTAAAATGCTAAATACCTATTTGATGTTGTAAGTAGTGTTCCATAACAGAATACAAAATAATAATTTAGAACCACAAAGATTATGAAGCATTATTTTACCAGAAACAGGGCAGTAACGAATATCTATGTTACTATGAGAACTAAAACAGATGTGCAACAAGCAATGAATTATGCAGTCCATCACTGGTGATATCCCTTAAATCGAATATGGCAATGGTTGGATTCGCTAACTTGCTCCATTTAATAATTTATCCCACTTCGAAATGAGAAAAGAAGCAAAATATAAGAGGCGGCTATGAGCTGTCTACTCTGTAATTTGATTGTCGAGCGATTTAAACACGTCATCAATCCAGGGCAAATGGCGCACGGCGACATCTAGCGACGAGTAACAAATCTTCACAATTACCTCATTCATCTTACCCTCATGTCGAAGCTGTGGGTGTTATTATCTGATCGTTTATCAAAATTTAATACGTTATTAAATGTGAAATTAGCTGATAACTTTTCCTGGCTGATTTTATACAAAGAAGGCTAAATCCACGCGAAAACTTTCCTCAATCAAAAAATTATACATACATACACACACTATCGCACACACACAAGCGCACAAAAAGATACAGGGTGTTTCATAATTAAATGCTGATCTTTAGGGGTGATAATCCTTGGATGACTTTAAGACAAAAAATTCATATGAACATAGGTGCGCAACCGCTTTTTTTCTGGATACCTGGTATTGAAATTTGAGAACAATATTTTTTTCCAATATCTCTGAAACTGCACTGTATATTTTTTCGATTTTGGTAAAGCAAACTATGCATAAAAAGAAATTTTTCCAGGATACAGGTTTTTTAAATTTTTATCTGTGGCATTTTTGTTGGCATGCTCTACAATTGATTTAAAATAATGATAATATTATTTTTACTGAATTTTCATTAAGAAAATTCACTAATAGAGAGGTATCGATGGTGAGATTTTTGGAGAATTTCTTGAAATAAGCGCGAATTAGGCCCCCTGGATCCCATTTTGGTCAGTTAAAATGTATATATATATATATATATATATATATATATATATATATATATATATATATATATATATATATATATATAAGGTGGCACATTGAAAACGAAGCAGACCGATTTTCGTCCAGAGAAATATTTTTTTGAAGAAACGCTTAAACTCGTCAATTTTAATATTAGGGGGGACATGTTTTGACATAAAGCTCAACTTTGTCACATCAACTCCTTAAGGGGGTGATAACAACCCTTATATTTTAAATAGGTAACATGAATCGAGTGTTACATCATTTGAAAGCCCTTTCGTTTCTAAATTCAGCACACTACTTTTTGAAAGTTTTATCAACTCGTTTAAAAATTATTTACAGTTGAAGATACAAAGACACATTTCACTCATTCCGATAAGAAATGTGCTGATAGTCAATGTTTTGTTGATTTGTAAACAAAAAATTGACTGTCAGAACATTTCTTATCGGAACGAGAGAAATGCGGTTTATTATTTCAGTTTATCGGTCGGTTTGATACTTGATAGTACTACCAAAAAATAATTTCACAATGGTGTATTCTGTAGGAGAAAGAGTTGAAATAATTACTCTTTTTTTCAAAAACGATGACTGTGCCAACTGTACCGCAAATTTGTTTAATGAACGACATCCGAACAGATATGTTAACAGAAAATACATTGTGGAGCTAGTTGCAAAGTTTCGACAAAGTGATTCAGTAGCCAACAAAAAACGGGATCCTAAACGTGAATTTCCGGTTAGAAATGAGACTACCGAGATTGAAGTTTTAGGACAAATTACTGCAAACCCAACTTTGAGCACGAGAAAATTGGCCACTGTTTCAAACATCAACAAAAGAACTATTGAGCCAATATTGAAGCATCATAAATTTCACCCGTATAAAATTCATCTTGTACAACAACTGAATGAAGATGATTTTGATCGGCGGCTGGAGTTTTGTGAAGTTATGACTGCACAAATAGCTGATAACGGGAACTTTCTGTTCAATATCTGTTTTTCAGAAGAGTGTACGTTTTTATTAAACTCTACAGTCAATTGTCATAATTGTCGTTATTGGGCAGATAATAATCCAATAAATTTTCACGAAGTCCACACTCAAACTTCACAGAAATTGAATGTCTGGAATGACATTTTTGGAGATCGTTTAATCGGACCATTTTTTCTTGATGGCAATTTGAGTGGTGACAGTATTTCGAGTTACAAGAAGATATCGTTTACCCTTTACTAATTGACATTGTTGAAAATGATGATCGCTATCAAGAAAATCAATTCGTGTTTCAACAAGATGGAGCTCCTTCGCATTTTTCACAACGTGTTAGGGAGTTTTTGAACAGATGGTTTCCAGAGCAGTGGATTGGGCGTATAGGTGCTATTGAGTGGCCCCCTAGATCACCGGATTTAACTCCTTTAGACTTCTTTCTATAAGGCCATTTAAAGAGTAGAATTTTCGCAACAGAACCGGAGTCTCTGGAAGAATTACGACGACGCATTGTTGAAGAATGCCGTCTAATAACTCCACAAATGCTCCAGAATGTCAGAGCTCGTTTTGAACAAAATTTGTACGTTTGTATGAAAGCTGGTGGTCAACAATTTGAACACTTACTTAACTTAATAAACATTTTTGAACGTTTGGTTTTGTTTTTTAGTTTTTTTTTAACGAAAAATTGACTAATTAGTGCATTTCTTATCATAATGAATGAAATACGTTCTTGCAACTCCAACTGTGAATAATTTTTAAACGAGTTGATAAAACTTCCAACAAATTTTGTGTACTGAATTCATAAAAGAAAGAGCTTTCAAATGATGTAACACTCGACCCATGTTCCCTTTTTCAAATATAAGGCTTTTTATCACCACCCATATGGGTGGATGTGACAAAGTTGAGTTTTATGTCAAAACATGTCCTCCTAAATATTAAAATTGACGTGTTTTAGACCTAATTTGAGGATTACCCTTATTTTGTTAATGGCTTGGATGAGTTCGTTTATCATACCTTAGCGGACAATTTTTCTTAATAAAAAATGAAACAATATTTTTTTAAACGCAATATCTCTCAAATTGTTTAAGTGTTTGAAACAAAATTTACAACTTGAGAGAGCATAAGCAGCCGTTGTTACACACCAATTTTCAAGTCCTTTGATCAAAGGAAAATAAAGTTATTCGAAATTAATATTAAAATAATCCTCGACATCACTTCAGATTCTGTAATGCAGTATCTACAATGTTAGACAAAGACCGATGAGGTTACCTGCACTGCTATGCTATTTAAACAAGTGTTAGATAAAAATATAACAATGGAAGTTACGTTATCAGCATTGCAAGATGCCAGAGCGTATAGCGTTGTGAAATGTAGGATAGGGACGCCATCTCGCTGTGGAACCAGGTAGTATGTCGTCACGCGTGTTTACAATCAACTAACAGTAGCCCTGGCTTCTTTCTTTCCTAATGCGTCCAAAAGCGCAAGCATGCGACTACAAGCCGCTTGATAGCTGGTTGATGTTAAATGACACCGCCGATTTTTAAAAGCAGCAAGTTGTTTGCAAGTTTGACAAGCGCATTATTTCTACGCTTCGTGGCTTATGCTTGTTATGTTTACAACTGACTTTTAACTAACCTAACATATTTGAAATATGGATATAAATATTGAAAATAAATGCTGGACGATGGTTATAGATGAAAATTGTGAGTTAATGACTTAAAACAATACAATTTTGCGTAAAATAGATAAACAATTAATCAGTAAATCATATTCTAAGAGCAGTGTTAACACTCGGTTTTCAATGTTCCTTGATTGAGCCACGTAAACATGACCCCATAGACATTATTATTATTGTTGTATAACCGGGGGAAATAACTAATGAATTATGTAGTAATAGTAACAGTATCAGCATTTTTTATAGTTTGTCTCCGTGCGGAAGACAATATTTGTTAGGTTCGTCATATATATATATATATATATATATATATATATATATATATATATATATATATATATATATATATATATATATATAAACAGGGATCTCCTCATTAGTGAATTTTTCGTTTTGCGAAAAATTTGCTAAAAGATCAAATAAACTCTGCTGGTTTTTGTGTTAATATCAGAACTCCCACATCTCTTTTCAGTGTTATTTCCTATACGTTAACGACATAATACCTACTATATTTTTGCACGAGCCATCTGATCGAACTAGATATTAGAAAGGGCCCAATAAAACTGACTCCTTTGTCGTTTTAACCGTCTAATGTTATTGCTGAATCTACGAACAATACCATTAGACATTTTGAAAAGTTACTTTTAAGAGCAAAGTAACAAGTATTGAGGCAATGAGTGAAGATTGTAACCTGTGATGAGCACTGATAAGTACAATTTGGAGAATCCAATTCACCACAATACAGTTTTTAGACCCGACGATCGTTTCGCTAACAAAGTTAGCGGCATCAAGGGGGTGAATAAAATAAGTGAGTAAAGGCTAGAACTACTGCTTATATGTTAGTTGCCAAGCAGTTACGAACAGCGTCCTCTAGTAAGGTATACAGACGGACCCCGATTGTTGAGACTTAAATCCCTGTGATTAAGACTGAATACCTGCCTTTGTTATACTGTACGTCGTTATCAAATATTCCTTCTAAGTAGGACACGCTTATTATTAAGATTAGTTATTAGATTAAGTTCGAACAATGGATTACATAGAACCGGACCTAATCTGTTCATCGAAACATTTTTGTTGAAATTTCTAACGATATATATATATATATATATATATATATATATATATATATATATATATATATATATATATATATATATATTCAGAAAGATTTCCGCGGACTTTAATGTGAGACAAGTATGTCTCACATTAAACGTCGAGTTTTCATAAACTCTGGACGCGGTTCAACCCGAGAACCAAGTATGTCTCATATATATATATATATATATATATATATATATATATATATATATATATATATATATATATATATATATATATATATATATATATATTTGTATGTGTGTGTATGTATATACTTTCGTAAGCATCAATCTGACCCGACTGCCTGGCATTTTTATTAACTTAAGATTTTCTTTATCTATATGATGATTATTATCCCAAATATGCTGAGCAATGCATGTTTTGTCAACAGTGCCATATCTGAGTTGCGCTAAGTGTTCTTTAATGTTTGAATTTTCTAGTTCACAGATTAATACAGTTTCCTTTAAATAAAGAAAGATACAAGAGAAAACTTGAATATATTAAAAATGTAGCTAAATATAATAGTTACTCTGTCTGCTTAGTGGAGAAGCTAGTCCATAAATATAAAACAAAATAAGTGTTACGACTTTCAGAATAGATAAACCAGACAAAACCGTTGTCTGTTTACCGTTTGATCTGCGAATTGCGAGAGTTTTTAATAGCGTTTTTAAAAAAGTCAATTTTCTGCTAACATTTTCTACAAACAATACATTAAAACATTTGCTAGGTAACCCAAAGGATTAAAATAAACCACAGGGGTGTCGGGAATCTATGCAATAGGTTGTAAGGATTGTGAACTTAAATATGTTGGGCAAACTAAAAGAACCATTGAAACTAGATTTAAAGAACATTTAGCGCAACTCAGATATGGCACTGTTCACAAATCATGTAGCTCTCAGCATATTTGGTATAATATTCATGATGTAACATCAACCGAGGTTCTGGCATTGTATTTGAGCAAGTTGAATGTCTGTACGTTCCGCCCTTCGGAGGGGGCGTAAAGCCGTCGGTACCGTGTCCATGCAATGTTGGGCACGTTAAGGATCTCTACCCTCCTTACAGAAAAGCAGGGGTTCGGCAAAGTTTCCAGGATAGTGAGGTGAAACTGCTCCCTGGCGTCGGTGATTACCTATAGTCGCGGAAATAGGCCGACGTTAAAGAAAAAAAAACACACACACAATCATGATGTAGATAAAGAAAATATCAAGTTAATAAAATATGTCAGGCAGTCGCGTCAACTTGATGTTTAGGAAAGTATATATATATATATATATATATATATATATATATATGTACATAATTTTACAACGTGTTTCACAAATAAGCTTAATGCTTGTGCTTGCAATAAACACAATTTTCGGTTTCTGACTTGCCTAAAGGGAACTGCCAAATCTTGCTACTGTCACATTTACAATTTTGTTAAATATTTTATAATTTTGAATTTCCTTTCTGCCACTAACATATATATATATATATATATATATATATATATATATATATATATATATATATATATATATATATATATATATATATATATATCATTAGAAATTTGAACAAAATGTTTCGATGAACAGAGTAGGTCCGGTTCTTTGCTAAATATTGCCAATTTTGATGTTTCAAATCGCGACTTTGACATTTTGAGGAAAACTCCAAACTTTTTTCTTTAAATGCCCTTACCTTTTTAGTTTTTAAACTTACAGATCTAAGTTTTGGTACATTGTTCACTTTTTATAACACAAGCGCGCTAACCAAATTTGGTTGCCCTTACTTCGTTATTTCCGGAGATATAAATATTTGCCGAAAGAAAATACAAACTTTTCCGGGAAAACCGGGGTCGATTTTCCTGGTTAACAAACTTGTCAAAGCCACTTTTAAAAGAAAGGTACTCAGAAAATTTGATCAAAATCGGCCCAATATATATATATATATATATATATATATATATATATATATATATATATATATATATATATATATATATATATATATATATATATATATATATATATATATATATATATATATACAATAAAACTGACCCTGGATATGGGTTCTAGGGTACCTAGTTCGCGCTCATTTGAAGTAATTTTTTCAAAATTCAAAAATCGGGATCTCCTCATTAGTTGATTGTTTTAAAGAAAATTCACTAAAAGGGTTGTAAATCAAATTTGTTAGTAAAATTGTTTATACGAAAAATCGTTAAAAATAATAGACTATTAAATCATGAACTCTATAACTTAAGGTATTGCAAAGGCTTCTGTAAATTGACGGACAATGGCGGTTGAAGCAGAAACTGAAGACTTGTCAATCACACTTCAAACAACATTTCTTCTACATAACCGCATTCGTTATATAATATTTGTATAAAAATAGCCAATTTTGTAGTTTTAAAGTGCGAGACTGGTGTGTTTTTAAGGGGGAAAACAATAAAATTTTCAAAGTAGTTTTTTTGGTACTTCTTGACCTTTTTGCGCCACGAAAGCTAAATATTTGTCTGTAACATTAAATATATACTGTTAACTACACAAAATATTTTGTCCTTGTGCGTTTATCTAATACCAGTGGCACAAATTGTTTTTAAAATACTTTTTTTAACTTAGAGATCTAAATTTTGGTATGTAGGGTATGTTTTATAGACACTTGCGTACCAAAGTTGGTTGCCATACAGTTGTTATTTTCGGAGATACAAAAATGTTCTGAAAGAAAACCCAAAATTTCATAGAAAAAACTGGTACAATTTTCCTGACTAAAGAACTTGTTCAAGCAAATTACAAAGAGAAGGTACTTTCCAAATGTCATCAAAACCGGCCCATTATTTTTTGAGTTTTACTCTGATTGTTCAAATTTAGGTACTTAAACCTTTTCCTATTATGTCGTATGAAGCTTAGGTTTTTCATGGACACATTTTTAAAGTAGAAGCCAGCGGCACTTAGAGGATATTTAAGAAAATAGAAAAATCACTTATATCTTTTAAGAACATAGTAGGAACTTTCAAGCTATTTTCTGATGCTCTGGTGTCTGCACAAACCTTAAGAGTTCGCAGTAGGTCAGTTTTCTGACCCACTGAAATTCGCTGTTGTTAGATAGAGTAAGCTGAAAACAGAGATATACAGAATCAGATCAGCTAATATAAAATATGAGGTGGTCATGTGGGATTTTCAATATGGGAATTTATATTATGGGAGTTTACAGACTGAATGGATATAGATACCAGTTTTATAACCAGACACAACGTGCATATATCGGGTTATCGTTTACCCAGATATCCCGTCTCTTATAGGACGGGATTTGTTTAGAGCTCGATGTATCTATTTAGTTAGTTGGAAGATGTCTCTGGCCCAAATGGATAATAAATACGGCAACTTGTTGCCCACGAATATAATGTTAGAATATAATAGAGTTACAAGAAGTTTGAAACAACACTGGTATAATGGTATAAGCACCTGATTATTATAGCTATTTTACAAAGCAATAGCGGCTCGTGCCTTAATGAATTGGGGGTGCGCAAGAAAAAAAAAGTTCGGGACGCAGCAAGTGCGTTATGATAGTAAATTGTTATTAAATGCTTTAAATTTGAATAACTCAAGTTTCTACAAATTTAGAAAGTTAAATTTCGGTGTATAGTAGGGTCTTATTCAGGGCAATATAACCACCAAATTTAATCAAAATAACTTTGTAATTTTCGGAGAAACAATTTTTTTTCAAAAAGAAATTAAAATTTAAATAACTCAATTTTCTAAAAATGTAAAAAGTTGAATTTTAGTGTATAGTAAGGACTTTTACAAGGCAACATATCCACCAAATTCATTAAAATAACTTTGTAATTTTCGGAGAAAAAGATTTTTTTTTTAAACAAAACTCAAAATTTTCCCAGAAAACGTTATCCGATTTTACTGACTAACAAACTCGTCCAAGCCATTAATAAAAGAAAGGCACTTGCCGAGTTTCATCGAAATCAGTTGCTTATTTTTTGAGTGATACATATATATATATATATATATATATATATATATATATATATATATATATATATTATAACATATAAAAATTGAAACTGGCCCCCAATATGTTTCTAGGGGTCCTAGTTCGCGCTCATTTGAAAAATTGTATGCAAAGGACTTTTACAAGGCAACATATCCACCAAATTCATTAAAATACCTTTGTAATTTTTGGAGAAAAAGATTTTTTTTTTGAAACAAAATTTTCCCAGAAAACGTTATCTGATTTTACTGACTAACGAACTCGTCCAAGCCATTAATAAAAGAAAGGCACTTGCCGAGTTTCATCGAAATCAGTTGCTTATTTTTTGAGTTATCGGTTAAATACATACATATATATATATATATATATATATATATATATATATATATATATATATATATATATATATATATATATATTATAACATATAAAAATTGAAACTGGCCCCCAATATGTTTCTAGGGGTCCTAGTTCGCGCTCATTTGAAAAATTTTATGCAAAGGACTTTTACAAGGCAACATATCCACCAAATTCATTAAAATACCTTTGTAATTTTTGGAGAAAAAAATTTTTTTTGAAACAAAATTTTCCCAGAAAACGTTATCTGATTTTACTGACTAACGAACTCGTCCAAGCCATTAATAAAAGAAAGGCACTTGCCGAGTTTCATCGAAATCAGTTGCTTATTTTTTGAGTTATCGGTTAAATACATACATACATATATATATATATATATATATATATATATATATATATATATATATATATATATATATATATATATATATATATATATATATATATATATATATATATATATATATTGTAACATATGAAAATTGAAACTGGCCCCGAATATGTTTCTAGGGGTCCTAGTTCGCGCTCATTTGAAAAATTTTGTGCAAAGTCTCTCCATCAATACCTCTATATTAGTGAATTTTTTTAAAATAAAAATTCACTAAAAATGAAGTGTTTGCCTATTTTTTCCTCGAAAATGTATTATAAAGAAACCTCCTTACTAAACTTAATAATTATTAACTACCTACCAAGTTTTCCTCTAGTTAGTTATACGCTATAGTAGTTAAAAAGTCCCTTAAAAAGTTAACCCTTAAATTTAAAATATCCACTGGATTAATCACAGTATCACAATTATTTTGTCCACTTATTAAACAACCTGAAGTAGTAACCATAATAATAATAATAATAATAATAACAATAATAATAATAATAATAATAATAATAATAATAATAATAATAATAATAATTGTCTTGTTACAACAGGTAAACAACAACGAAATGATCTAATTAAAAATAAATCCCACGCGAGGACGAAAATTACTAGGTAGTAGTAGTAGGTACACACGCTATGCCAAAAGTCTACTACAAACTGGAAGTGTGTAATTTTATAGCGCACAACATATTGCTTATTCAGTTGTTTTCGACGAAGATCATCAAGATTCGGCGATCATTTCGCACTGAAGTATCGCATTTCATGAGAGCGCCGATAAATACACACCGCCGCCCGAGTGCTTTATATGGATATGGATGTATATCACGTCTACAACGATTAACACTACTTATTATGATTCTGTATTCTGTATTAATGGTTGCCGACTCTCTGCGATCTTCGATATACTAATTTTGTTTGTTAAATGCAGGAGGTAAGAAAGTGAATAAAAATTTATTAAAATATAGCATAGCAAAAATATTACTTTTTCCACGGCAGGCGGCAGTGCGCGCGCACGGGCACTCTTATTGAGGAGCCGTCCCTGTTACAAAGTCAAAAATGTATATGCTAGCTTTTGAATTTTAAAATATAAGGGCGTATATACTAAAAAGTTCGGGACGCAGCAAGTGCATTATAGTAGTGAATTTTCATAAGAATGTTTACACTATTAGCAAGGCATATTATTAAAACTAATTCTTTAAATTAAAATGGACCTTGGGGATCAATTTTAGAGATTCCAGTTAGCGATTACTTGAGGACATTTCTATTTTCTTTGGAGCTAGAAAATTATAATTTGTCAGAGATATATGTAAGTACTGCGAATCTCTCTAAAAATTGTGTCAATTAAATATTTACAAAGGAAATGTACCTGCCAAATTATAAATTTGGCAGGTATTTTTTCTTATTAATTGCTTGGATAGTTTTATTTTAGTCAACCCATTCGAACTAGTTTTTGCAAATAAAACGACGAAAAGGGTATTTAAAACCAATTTGTAGTTATCAAAGCTCATTATGTTATTTTGCTTTTATTACCCACGTTGCGTTAACATGGGTTCGGGATTGAAGATTCTGGCTTAATGGGAAATTGAGTTTGGATTTGAAACATGTTTACGAAAATTTTCTACCGTAACGTACTTGCTGCACCCAGAACCTTTTCAACACTTATTTACTGTTGCTGTATCCATACTTTTTGAAAATGATAAAATCTTGTAACTCTATGTGAGACTGACAAACAAGGCAACCTCAAAAATTTTTAACCAATGAAATGAGGCAACAATTTAAACATAACTTGAAAATCTGGCTTCGCTGCTTCGTCGCAGGGGTTCCCCTTTCTCTTCTACATGCCTGTAACCACCCTCAATGCATAGACAAGAACAATGTAGACAAGAAAATTTTCTTTCGAACACCCCCTAAGAAAGTTACGGGACCTGCGGTGAATAGGGGTTCTGGGCGGGGTAAACAAAATTTTAAGGAGATGTAGCTGCAAAATAGAATGAAGGCAGCATATAGAGGCACAAGTAAGCTGTTTTTTTGCATTTTCCACTCACATTTCTTTTTTATCTTCCTCCCCGCCCAGCACCCATATTCACTCCTGGTCCCGTTATTTTCTTGGGGGCTGTTTGCAGGACATTTTTCTTGTAGTTTATGCATCCAGAAGGGGTGCTGAACATGTTTATAATTTTTATCTTAAAAGCCCCCGTGCGCTTATCTGCAACTTTAGCGAAAAGTTAATTTATATTTACAAAATAAATGAACCTGCCAAATTATAAACGTGCTAGGTACTTTTCCTTATTAATTACTTGGGTGATCCCTTCTAGTCAACTCAATCTAACCAGTTTCTTCAAAACAATAACAAAAAAGATTTAAAAAATTGTAGTTACTTGTCAACCTCATTGTGCTTTTTTTAAAATTTAGTACCCACGCTGCTTTTATATAGGTTTTAATATGTATCAAAACTGAAGATTCTAGTTTAATGGGAAATTGAATTATCACCATTTGTAATATTTTTACGAAAATTCGCTAGCATAACGCACTTGTTGCACCTAAACTCTTTTCAGCACTTATTTACTATTGCTGTATCCATATCCTTTGCAAAATAAATAAAGGAATATAAACAAAAATTTTAGAATTAAAATTTTAATAATTTACACTGAACAACTGTTTATATAATTTAAATGACCTAATGATATTAGACTATGTAGTTTCATTTACTTCAAGTTTTCCATACACTAACCTTGCTTCTTTGTGACTAATAAACACCCTTGGAGAATCCAAATCACAAGAACACATATTAAAAGACCGGACGATCGTTTCACTAACCAAGCTGGCGTCATCAGAGGATGAATAATTCTAAATATCTTATATCACAGCTCTATTTATATTCTGAAATTCTGCAGGTAGCCGGTCCCTAGCGATCATCTAGGGAGGTTCAACGACAGATAAATTAACATATTTCGTTTGGCGGAAATATCTGTATTCTTTTATTATCTCGCGGACGTGCATCTGTCGGTATTTACTTTACAAAGCAATATATATATATATATATATATATATATATATATATATATATATATATATATATATATATATATATATATATATATATATATATATATATATATATATATCAGATGAGTCGTCATAGGTGGCGGGGCGAGGTTGATACATTTTTTATTATTACTATATTTAGCAATATATATGTATACTAGCTGACCCGGCCACGCGTTGCTGTGGCTAAAGTTTTTGTTATATTACATTATAGTAAACAATCTAAGAGGAACAATAAGAGAACATCAGTCACGGAGTCCACTATGCTTTTTCACACAGATGGTATTTGTAAAAAAATATGGTGATCTCCTTATTTGACTTTCTACTACTATAACCCTTTAGTACAATGAAATTATTTACGAACAAAGACGAAAATGTTTATGTTGGTATACAAATTCACTGGATTGAGATTTGAAGGGGAAGTACGTTGAACACAATTAATTAAAATGTTCTTACACTTGATATTAAGCAGAAATCAATAGGTACAAAATAAAAATTTATCAGATTTATTATTTCCATTTAATTTTATAACAAATATAAGTATATTACAGTATAATACAGTAAATAACATGTGACGCTTAAACTCATGAATGAGGTAGGCAAGGCAGACAGTCTTAAACTTTTAAACATTAATATCTATTTTTTTGAATTATAAATACTTTCAATTTCAATTTAATTTAATTATCGCATCTCTCTATGAATATCAGTGTGTTTCAGTGATCTGTTTCAGTGAACCAGTCCTCGCAATTCAGTTTTTCTCCATCGGACCCAAGGACCGCATGGTTTTTCCTGGATAACCTTATATCTATATATACTGTAAAAACGTGACTGTGATATACTTAATACTCAACTCGTGATAATAAATTATGAACTTATACCAGCGAATGAGTGTTTTACATTTATAATTAGCATTGAATACCCAAAGTCCCAGTATCATCTATCTATCTATCTAGTATCTAACAAATGCAATTTACACTTCAGTCTAAGTAACACGTGGCCGGCTATGCTAACACCAAAAATTTAAAAAGTGGAAATAATTAAATTATACGGTATTTCGTTCACTACAAAATAAATTTAATTAATTTTATAGCGTCAACAACACGTGGTTTTTATGCTGTTAAAATGTAGCTTATATGACACGTTCGTAGATTTACCATAGCAGCGCCATCTATTGATTACTTACTCAACCCAGTCGAAAGGTATCGACATCTGTTAGAATCATTTGGAGTTAACAGATAATTGCGACTGTCAAATAATAACAGACAAATAATTAGCAATAAATTAAAATTGCGACTATAATTTGAGATTTAAACTATCCTATCTCTCAAGTTGGATCGAACTGCACATGGTGTGCGAATTTTATTATAATCGGTTAAGTGGTTTAGGAGTCCATTGAGGACAAACATTGTGACACGAGATTTATATATATTAAGATATATATATATATATATATATATATATATATATATATATATATATATATATATATATATATATATATATATATATATATATATAGATACTTTTGAAGGCGTTAAGCTGTCCTGGTTTTCTAACACTTTTTATCAATTTCAGATTCTCCTCATTAACGTGGTGACCATTATCCCAAATATGCCGGGCAATGGAAGATCTATCTGTAGTACCGTATCTTATTGCGCTAAATGTTCTTTGAATCTAGTGTCGATATATATTTTTGTTTGTCTGACGTATTTAAGATCACAATCTTTACAATTTATTTCATAATTTCCCGACATTTTGGCCGTAGTATCCTTGTCTTTAGGGTTACTTACCAAGTCTTTTAAAGTATTTTTTTTGCGAAAATGGTAGTTGTAAGTTGTCTTTTAAAAAAATGCTATCTAAACCCCTCGTGATTGAGGTTCAAATGGTAAGCAAGTTAGTCTTGTTTAGGAGGTCGATCTCATCTTTGTTAAACGACTGTGAAGAAAGATTTTCTACGAGGTCAATTTTCCGAGGAACTGGTTCTTCGTTTTTAATTTGACATTTGACCAGTTGATTCATTTTTTTTAATTTTATTTATTTTATTGCCAAATTAACCAGTAAATTTAATTCTATAAAATCTACCCACGAATTAGAAAGTAATAATAAATTACCCTTTATAAATGTACTAGTTATCAAAAATAAAGACACTTTAGAATTCGATGTCGATAGAAAGGGAACTACCACTCTAAGCTACATTCTGGATGACTCACATCATACGTAAGCACAAAAACTGGCTGGTCTGAATTTTCTAGTAAACATGGTAATTAATTTTCCTTTAAGTAAAAGTAGAGATACCAAAGAAATTAATTTACAAACAGGAAACAAAGAAAATGTTAGCAGAATCAACGACGTTTAGATGAGAGAAGTCCAAGCTATTAATAAAAGAAAGGTACCTGCCGAGTTTCATCAAAATCGGTTAATTACTTTTTGAGTTATCGGTTGGATGATACATATATACAGATGGAAATTTTGAAATTATTTTTAAACTAAAGTCATTTTTGTCTCCCTCAAATTTAAACATTTTGGCGAAAATATGGGTTGTTTGGAAGTAAATAGCAGTTAGAGGGACATTATAGAATAGCAGAGATTTATGGTAAATGAAGATGATGGTTGAAGTCTTAGAATGTGAGAAATAGAAGAGCAAAATGAATTTACATTTGGTACGTCAAAATTTGAAGTTAACTGAATTTCGTGTAGGACTGTCAAACTATTTGGCATTTAACCTTCTAAATTGTGTTATAATACAGTACAAGTCAAAGGCTTATTGTATTAACATAACGTCTAATTTTTGCCAATAAACAACAATAAACTATATATATATATATATATATATATATATATATATATATATATATATATATATATATATATATATATATATATATATATATATATATATAGTGTGGGTAAGGTCAATTAATATACAGGCTGGTTTATAACTGATGTAATGAAATGTATTAAGAGTAAACTACCTTCGTTTATGAAGATACCGCAAAAAGTTATGTTATGTAAATTGTTTAGAATTAAAATTTATGACAGGCTCTCAATTTTCAAACAGATCAGCTTACTATGAATTTTTTTTAGCTGCGACATTATTTAAATGACGTTCGACGATATCTGTGATTAGGTGTACTTTTAAAAATACTTGACAATGTATTAAAAAAGTCTTTACCATAATTAAACTTGGGGTAGGTTTGCTTTCATCTCAACCAATAAAAAAAGTAAAGTAAACGCACAATTGGACATTCGAAGCATTAATTGGCGAGTTGCATGGCTACTTGAGCTCTGCCTTGTTGTTCGTTTCCCGCGATACTACTTATTTGGAAAATTGAAACGTCAATTTTATTTGTCACGAACGGCAAGCTTCTGTATTTAAAAATGTTAACAACAGAACAAAAAGTGTTCATTGTGCAGTGCTATGGTTTGGGTAAAGAACATTCTTATCAGGGACTGATAAGAAAATTCCTTGAACGCTGGCCAAATTATTCGGTTTCCACTACTGGTGTAAAAAATTTATGCGTACTGGGAGTGTTTAAAATGTTAAGAAGACAAAATCCGACCTAAATGAAGAAGACAATGCTGCAGCTACATTAGCTATGGATTCTGTTAGGCGTTTTCCGAAATTATCATTAAGAAGAAGGGTATTAGAAATTGGCAATATTAGAAAATCGCATTTGCCACAAATTTATCGTACCACCAAGGTGAAACCTTTCAAAGCAAAATTTATACACACTTTCGAAGAAAATGACAAGTCAACACGATTAGATTTTTGTTTATGGTACGGCGAGCAATATCTACAAAATCACAATTTTGGCAGAAGTATTATTTTTCGACCGAATCCACTTTCACTACTAATGGGGTGGTAAATTCCCAAAATGCACGGCATTGCTCTATGGAGAATCCAAATTATAGAGTTAATTGCAGAAGACAATGCCATAAAAAGTAAATGTGTGGTGTGCTGTTTCTTACACTGGGATAATTGGGCCATATTTTTTTGAGGGGAATATGAACCAGTACAGTTATCTGGAAATGCTGGAAAATATTCTTCAGGACCATTTGCATAAAATGTCACTAGAAGGTAGACAAACAGCATACTTTCAGCATGATGGCCAGCCAGCACATGCAACAGGAATTGTTCGAGAATGGTTAGATCGTGAGTTTCCTGGGCGGTGGATTGGTCGATATGGCCCAATACCTTGGCCTCCCAGAAGTCCCAATCTTACCTTAATGGACTTTTATTTATGGGGCTATCTCAAACAGAAAGTCTACGTGGCTCCATTAAACAACGATTGTGATTTGTTGAAACTGAGGTTGAGAGAGACAATTGACGGTATTCCAATTCAACATATTCAAAATTACTAAACGGGCTGAGTTATGTGTTATGTTGGTGGCAGCACATTTGAATAATTTATTTTTCGTTGTTCGTTTTGATTTAGCAATAAGCGTTTTGTATTTTACTAATAAATTATTATTTAACATTGCATGGTTACTTACTTTGCGCACCTGCCTTCAGAAAACCACAGGTAAAAAGCTCCATGTTAATAGGGAAAAATGTTAATAATTTACGTAAAAATTTAAAGTAGGCCGATCCGGTTGAAAATCGAGAGCCTGTCATAAATTTTAATTCTAAACAAGCTTTGTTTATAACTTTTTGCGGTATCTTTATACACAAAGGTAGTTTACTCTTAACACATTTGTTTAAATAAGTTCTAAACCACCCTGTATATTAATTGATTTTGCTCAGTTCCTCAACCTCAACAATCTTAGTTTAAAACAAAGCAGGAGCGATTCCCAGAATACATAATCTAATTCAAAAATTTTTTGTCGCTTATACCTTACCCACGCTCAATCCATGGACACATTATATATATAATATATATATATATATATATATATATATATATATATATATATATATATATATATATATATATATATATATATATATATGTATATATATATATATAAACCGATACCTCTCTATTAGTGAATTTGTTTAAATAAAAATTCACGAATAAAGGTATGAACCTCGCTCCGCCACCTATGACGAGTCATCTGATAGTTTTCTTTGCAAAGTAAATACCGACAGATGCACGTCTGATAGATAATAAAAGAATACAGATATTTCCTCCAAACGAAATATTTTGATTATATGTCGTTGAACCTCCCTAAATCGCTAGAGGCCGACTACCTGCAGAATTGCGGAAAAATATAAGTAGAGTTACGAATATAAGCTATTTAGTATTATTAATCATCTGATGACGCTAACTTGGATAGTGAAACGATCATCAGATCTTAAAAAAGTGTTGTGGCGATTAGGGCCCTCTAAATGTGCCTATCAGTGCTCATCACAGGTTCCAGTCTTCACTTAGTGTCTTTGTAACTGGTTGGAGCTCTGACGTCACAATAATAGCCGGAGCGTTTATGGACACGTGACAAAATTTAAAAAGTTCGGAACGCAGCAGAACTCAACTTTCTATAAACTTAGAAAGTTAAATTTTGGCATCTAGTAAGACCTTTCCCAAGGACATATATTCATCAAACTTCATTAAAATAAAATAACTTTCTAATTTTCGGAGAAAATTTTTTTTTCAAAAAAAAATTAAAAATTTGAATAACTCAATTTTCTATAAACGTAGAAAGTTAAATTTTGGCACATAATAAGGCCTTACCCAAGACAACAAATACGCAAAATTTCGTAAAAATATCTTTGTACTTTTTGGAGAAAAATTTTTTTGAAAGAAAACTCGAAATTTTTCTGGAAAACCTTGTCCGATTTCCTGGCTAACGAACGTATCCAAGCCATTAATAGAAGAAAGGCACTTACCTAGTTTCATAGAAGTCGGTTGATTATTTTTTTAGTTATCGGATGGATATATATATATATATATATATATATATATATATATATATATATATATATATATATATATATATATATATATATATATATATATATATATATATATATATATATAAACATATAAAAATTGAAAATGACCCCGGATATGGGTGCTAGGAGTCCTAGTTCGCGCTCGTTTGAAAAAATTTTTAAATGATTTCTCAATTATCTTTGATTATTGATTTTAACTATAAACATTAAGGTATGAAAAACTCTGGACACAGCAAATGCGTTATGGAAGTGAATTTTCATAAAATGTTCGATTTAAAAATATATAGTAAAAAGAATGTGTCATGTTTCATCAGAATAACTTTATTGTACAAAAATTTCCGAAAGTAAACTTAAAGTGTTCCCGAAAAAACTCTGTTCTTGGTCAACTTTATAGGTTAACAGCAAATTGAGCTATTCAAATATGAAGCATTTGAATCAAAATTCGCTCCCATAACGCACTTGCTGCGTCCAGAATTTCTTCTCTTACAAACTTGCATTATATTTCGATGGAAAATGCAAAAATGCAATAACACAAGGCGTGTTTGATTAAAAAAAAAAAAAAGAAAATTTGTATCACCAACGATTTTTAGGCCACCTGTAATTGTAGAAATATTTTTTTAAGATGTAGCTCAAAACACCCTATAATTAATATATAATTTTTTTTATATTTTGTATAATAACGGATATATTGAGCTTTGTTGATTTTTTAGGAAAATTCGACAAAAATTATATACCATTAAATGATAAATTCTATAGCTAAAACTACTGCCAAGCATCAGAGAAAGGGTCTATTTAAAATGAATTTTCTGGAAATATTTTAGTAAAACGAAGGACAGTGACGGTTGAAACTAAGTCTTCAGGGTTTGTTAAACATTATTCTTGAGACATTTTATTTCCATAGCCCGTATTAGATTCAAGTTATTTGCCTAAATGTTGCAAATTTTGACGTTTTAAATCGCAACATTGACGTTTTGAGGAAAACCCCAATTTATTTTTCTTTAATTGCCTATAACTTTTTTGTCTTTTGACCTGCAGAGCTAAATACGTGCGTAACTTACCTATAAGCAAATAAACACGCATACGAAATTTGGTTGGCCTTACTTTGTTAATTCCAGAGATATAAATTTTTTTCGAAAGAAAACACAAAATTTTCCGGGAAATCCTGGGCCGCTTTTCCTAACTAACAAACTTATCCAAGCCATTTGCAAAAGGAACGTATTCACCAAATTTAATCAAAATCGGCCCCTTATTTTATGAGTTATATATATATATATATATATATATATATAAATTGAAATTGGCCCCGGATATATGTTCTGGGGGGCCTAATAGGCGCTCATTTGAAGAAATTTTTTTAAAATTCAAAAGTCGGGATCTCCTCATTAGTGAATTTTTGAAGAAAATTCACTAACAATGGAAATAAATGTGGATTAAGTGTAATGCAATATCACTGCTGTATGTATAAATTAGTGTAAAACCATGGTAATTAAATTGTTTAGTGGTTTATAAACGCACAGGCAAATTATTATAATAAACCTATTAAGACCACTCTTTTGTTGTAATATACATCGACATAATATAATTTAAAACATATTTCTAATTTAGTCATGTGTTATTTACGATATAATTGGTGTTGACATTTGTACATAGGAGTTAGTGCATCATCCAGACCGGTTTTACATTTATGGTAAATCGCTAGTTTTATCCCTTAATGCCCATGCCGACTTTTCCATCAGGAAATGGCAATAATGCAAATAGACTTTGGCCATATGGTTTTTTTGTATTTGCATTTATGACTCCATTTATGCCTGTCAAATACTAATGGAAATAGAATTTATTGGAAACGTCCGAAACATTTCAGAACCGACCAATCAGGTATTCATGTAATTGAGATAGCTTTCTGTGATTGTTTGATTAATCCGTTATAAAAATCTATTTGTTTGATTACATTCTATAGCCGCGTCTAGCCATCTACAACATTTTTTTCAGATAGTGTTAGGTAAGCAGGGGCGGCTCCACAATAAATGCGCCCGTGCGCGCGCACTGCCGCCTACCTTGGAAAAAATAATATTTTTGCTATGCTATATTTTAATAAATTTTTATTTACTTTTTTATCTCCTGCATTCAACAAATAATATTAGTATATCGAGGATCGCAGAGAGTCGGCAACCATTAATACAGAATACAGAAAGTGTTAATCGTTGCAGACGTTATATACATCCATATCCATATAAATCATCGGGTGGCAGTGTGTATTTTTCGGCGCTCTCCAGGAAATGCGATACTTCAGTGCGAAATGATCGCCGAATATTGATAATCTTTGTCGAAAACGACCGAATAATCAATCTATTATGCGCTATTATATTACACACTTCCAGTTTGTAGTGGAATTTTGGCAGAGCGTGTGTGTGTACCTACTACCTAGTAATTTTCGTCTTCGCGTCGGATTGATTGATAATTATTATGATGGTTACTACTTCGGGTTGCTTAATAAGTGGACAAAATAATTGTGATACTGTGATTAATTCAGTGAATATTTTAAATTTAAAGATTAACTTTTTAAGAGACTTTTTAGCTACTATAACGTATAACTAACTAGAGGAAAACTTGGTAAGTAGTTAATAATTATTAAGTTTAGTAAGTAGGTTTCTATATAATAAATTTTCGGGGAAAAAATAGGCGAGCCCTTTATTTTTAGTGAATTTCTATTTTAAAAAATTCACTTAGAAAGAGGTACCGATGGAGATACTTTGCAAATTTTTTTTCAAATGAGCGCGAACTAGGACCCCTAGAACCCATATCCGGGGTCAGTTTCAATTTTTATGTATATATATATATATATATATATATATATATATATATATATATATATATATATATATATATATATATATATATATATATATATATATATATATATATATATATATCAATGATTTAATCTATCTAGGAAAATTATAGTCCCACGTTTTTGGGCGCCAATTGATATAGTTATGTGGTTTTTGCTGAGGTTTTTAGGTCCCACGATAGGGTTGCAATTGTTAAAATAGGAAAAAATTATTTTTGGGTTTTATATAATGATTATTAAATATCTTAGTTTTTGATTAGGTCTTATCTGTAAAATACTCTCTGAAATTTTATTGTGAAAATGTGTGTTTTAAATATATGTGTATTAGATATTTGACTTACACCTTGGTGATAATCTTACTCTCAAATCAGGGAGCTTCTTAAGCTGGTGGGTTCAAGTCCGAAATATCTTTGTTTATTTATTTTTTGAATTTTGAAATATATTACCCTAGGATCTTTGCTTAAAATACTTATAGATATATATGTATGTATTAAAGAAAACAAAGCAAAAGTCCTTATATGCTCACAGAAATTGAATATTTATTGAAATATTGAAATTAACAAAACCTAATCCTTATTTACTACTTATAATATGGTTTTTACTATTTAATTTAGTGCTTTGTTTTGAAACAATAGGAAACCCCCCCACAAGAAAAAAAAAACTGAACAATACTATTTATTTAAATTAGCGAAGACTTGTATATGTATTTATACTTTAATTTCATGCGCTTCCTAGATCAAGACGACACCTATTGGCATAAGTGTTATTTCTACTACACTGTATTATGGCGTACAGTCAATATACGAGACCTTCACAAGCTGCTTACTGTTGGTTAGAGCCCAAGAGATGGCCCTGTAAACGTCTCGATATTTTAATTACTAGCTAAAATGATTGCCTTCTCGCTGAACCCGCTATATTTTCTCCTGATTCACGAAAGTTTTTTTGTAAATTGTTTATCACGCCTTTCAAAACTGTGGACGTATCTCACTATAAGTGTAAGTGTTTTATTAACTTTACTCACAGTTTATTTCCTGGCCTGTTTCTGCACTTTCGTGTCGTGACTCCAGTCGATTGTTTACTTCAACCTAGAGATAATCCTACTGTTTTTAAACTTCTTTCCAAATTTTTGTTTGTTTTTAATCTCTTTCTAATACCAAAAATTCAATCAATAAAAACTTTTAGGCAAAATTTCCCCGTCTTATATTTTAATCAAAATTTTCTCATCCCTCAATTTTGAATAACAATTTTCAATGTGATGATTTTACCAAAATTTTTCCCTCTGTTTATTATTTTTCTTTGTAACCAGCGTAACTAATCAAAAAACTGCTTTATGCCTGCTTCAAATAAAATATCCTAACAAATTTTAACACAATAATCCTTATCCATCATCTCCTCGGATACATACTTCTCATTGTTGTTAGTCAATGACAGAATAATTAACCTAACTATAATTTTAGTGTCAGTTTGACGTCTGTCCTAAATATATATAAAAAAAACAGCTAACTTACATCTAGGTTATGACATGACATTCCTGAATTTATCACTCAAATTTTGACATCTTACTATTCTTAAAGCTAACAACAATAACACCATAAATTCCCTAATTCTACTCAACACAACGACGTATTATACGTCATTGACTCAACATGAACATCTTAACCTACCTAAAAACTACTTATACAGTTTGTATTGTCCATTATTTACATTCTATTGCTTTACAGTCTTTGTATCTTATATCTAGATTACATGACATTCTTACTTTTAGCAAACAATATCCTTAATTCTAACAAACAATAACATCTTAAATTACATAACAGCTAGCAAACAATAATACCTTAAACTATCTAATTAAACTTGTCATACATTCCTAATGTTCAACACATTTACACTTGCCTTGCCTCCTTTTAACACATATATATCTGTAAAATTTAGTTTCTCCCTGCCTTACAGTGCAAAAACATTGCATACACCAAAGGTAAGTTGTTGTTTGTGTTTAGTATAATTTGTGGTAAAAATGTGTTTATGTATGTGTATATATGTATATGTGGCCCCCTTTAGTAACCATATCAATAAATATATATATATATATATATATATATATATATATATATATATATATATATATATATATATATATATATATATATATATATGTGTGTGTGTGTGTGTGTGTGTGTGTGTGTGTGTGTGTGTGTGTGTGTGTGTCTATCCAACCGATAACTAAGAAAATAAGCAACTGATTTCGATGAAACTCGGCAAGTGCCTTTCTTTTATTAAGGCTTGGATGAGTTCGGTAGTCAGGAAAATCAGATAACGTTTTCCGGGAAAATTTTAAGATTTGTTTCAAAAAAATCTTTTTCTCCGAAAGTTACAAAGTTATTTTTATGAAGTTTGGTGGATATATTGCATTGTAAAGTACCTTACTACACACTAAAATTCAACTTTCTACATTTTTAGAAAATTGAGTTATTCAAATTTTCAGTTTTCTTTTAAAAAAAAATTTTTTCTCCGAAAATTACAAAGCTATGTTGATGAAATTTGGTGGATATGTTGCCCTGGATAATACCCTACTATAAGCCGTAACTAAACTTTCTAGGTTCGTAGAAACTTGAGTTATTCAAATTTGAAACATTTAATAAAAATTTCCTACCATAACGCACTGGCTGCGTCCCGAACTTTTTTTTCTTGCGCACCCCCAATGCATTAAGGCACGAGCCGCTACTGTACGTAAGTCAGAGCTTTTAATCGATATAACGCATCCAGTAAAGTCAGAAGCCATATGCCATAAATCAGTAATAAATTCTGGACCCATAAAATGCGTTATGGTAACGAATTTTCATGAGAATAAGTTACCATTAAATAATTGTTAGTTAAATAGTAAATTAAATTTAAGGGGAATTACAAAAGTTCGGGACGCAGCAACACTATTAGTAAGGTATATTATTAAAACAAATTCTTTAAATTTAAATGGATCTTGTAGATTCGTTTTAGAGGTCCCAGAAAGCGATTACCTGAAGAAATTTCTATTTTCTATGGAGCTAGAAAATTAAAATTTGGTATATATATATATATATATATATATATATATATATATATATATATATATATATATATATATATGTAAATACTGCAAATCGCTTTCGAAAAAATGTCTTACAAATTTCATTAAAGCTACAAAAGTTTTACAGAAAAAAATTAATTATTTTTAAACGGAATGTACAGGGTGAGTATTATAAATGATAACCCCCTTTTTTTTTTCGTTCTTTCTGGGCAAATTGATTCGTTCAATAACTTATTTTAAACATTTTTTAACGTAGTTTCTGAATCTGCTATTGCTTTTCAAGAATTTTGAAAAATGAAGGAGGTGGAATAAAAAATATATTTTTTAAATAGAACACCCTGTATTTTTTTACATATTATAATTTGTCGATTTTTTTTGATTACAAAAATATATAATTATAGCACATTTGGATACGCAGTTTTTAAGTTATGATGAAATATGTAAAACAACAAATCTGTTTACGTATTACTCAATAATATACGAAGTAGCCTTTGGAAATAAAATTTTAACTTTGTATAAACGTCAAAAACGTTAAGATTTGTTAGTGCTTTGTCTATTAGGAATCTTTATTGTGTGCAAAAAAGCTATCATGCCTTATCATAGTTTAGAGAATAGGCGTAGAATTTTAGAAATATTATTATATTGTAATAAAAACATGACTGCTTCACAAAGGGAGTTTAGAAGATTGTATCCGAATGAGACTGTGCCTGGCAAAGGAACATTCAAGAAAATTTACAATAAACTTTGTGACACAAATTCATTAAAGAATGCAAATACAAGAAAAACGAGGAATACTATTGGTAAGGAAATAAAAATGAAAACTCTATTATCGGTTATATAAGAGCCAAGTCGGTCTACTTATTTTGTAGCTAAAGATTTAAATGTTAGCCAAAGCAGCGTTATTTCAACTTTTAAAAAGAAATAAGTATCAACCTTTTCACATTCTTCCTGTTCAACACTTAACCGAAAATGATCGTTGACAGAGAATACTGTTTTGCCAATAAATTATTGAAACATATAATGAAAACAAAGATTTTTTGCGAAATGTGTTTTGGACCGATGAGTCGTCCTTTTCTACAGCTGTTTTGTTTAATAGACATAACAAACATCATTGGGCTACAAAAAATCCACATATGGTAGGGCAAATACA
This sequence comes from Tillus elongatus, assembly GCA_964006375.1. Classification (NCBI taxonomy): domain Eukaryota; kingdom Metazoa; phylum Arthropoda; class Insecta; order Coleoptera; family Cleridae; genus Tillus; species Tillus elongatus. The sequence goes on from OZ023267.1 coordinate 130,090,718, forward strand.
AAAACAAGGACATAAAACTGTCAATATGTGGTGTGGGATACACCAAAACAAAATAATTGGTCCATTTTTTTTACATACGACCCTTAGTTTATCTCTATTTGCTACAAGAGGAATATTTGGATGACTTGCCAGTTATTCTAAATTTAAGAGCAATCTGGCAGCAAGACGAAGCTCCCCCACATAACGTTAGACCTGTGAGGAACTACTTAAACCTAAAATATGACCTCTGGATAGGAAAAAATGGTCCCATCCATTGGCCGGCTAAAAGCCCCGATTTAAATCCGCTATATTTTTTCCTTTGTGATGCTCTAGAAAACAATATTTATAGTGAAGAACTGTCGGGGGACACTGGGCAAATAAAACAGCTTATACGACGAGAAATTAATTCTTTTAACGAAAATGCAGCGGTATTTGAAGATGTGCGATCAAATTTTTTACGGCAATGTTTCAAATGCTTAGAAAACAACGGAAGTTATGTAGAAAATACAATGTAAATCTTTATGTTATTTTCTAATTTTTGTAAGTTTGACTCTTTTATTTTATTTGTTTTCTTATGTATGGTTTCGTTATATATTTTGTTGTGACAATCATTGAATAGATAGCTTAGCTAGTTTAGTATAATAATTAACTAATTATTGACAAATCATATTTTTTAGGATAAACTGACGTTTGTATACAAAATTAAAATTTTGTTTCCAAAGGCTACTTCGTATATTATTGAGTAATACGTAAACAGATTTGTCGTTTTACGTATTTCATCATTACTTAAAAACTGCTTATCCAAATGTGCTATAACTATATATATTTTTGTAATCAGAAAAAATCGACAAATTATAATATGTAAAAATATATAGGGCGTTCCATTTAAAAAAACTATATTTTTTTTCCACCTCGTAAATTTTTCAAAATTCTTAAAAAGCGATAGCAGATTCAGAAACTACGTTAAAAATTGTTCAAAATAAGTTTTTGAACAAATCAATTTGCCTAGAACTAATGAAAACAAAATGGGGTTATCATTTATAATACTCACCATGTACATACCTGCCAAATTATCAATATGGCAGGTATTTTTCCTTAACGATTGCTTGGATGGTTTTGTTTTAGTCAACCCAATCGAACTAGTTTTTGCAAACAAAACAACCAAAAAATGTATTTTACATAGGTTTTACTATGGCTCAAGGTTGAATATTATAGCCTAATGGGAAATTGAGTTATCAGATTTAAAATCTTTTTACGACCATTCTCTACCACAACGTACTTACTGCACCCAGACCCTCTACATCGCTTGTTTACTGTCGTTATATCAATACTTTTTAAATAAGTACACTTGGAGAACACCCAAATCACCACAACACATATTTCAGAGACCTTACGATCGTTCCGTTGACCAATTTAACATCTTCAGAGGAAGAAAAAAATAGAATTTTCTTCCTCTGAAGATGTTGACTTTGTCAACGAAACGATCGTAAGGTCTCTGAAATATGTGTTGTGGTGATTTGGGTGTTCTCCAAGTGTACTTATTAGTGCTCATCACAGGTTCGAGTTTTCACATACTTTTTAAATGATAAAATATTCTAGTTCTCTATGTGAGACTGACAAACAAGGCAACCTCAAATTAATTTTTGGAAAAATCTTTTAAATAAATGAGATGAGGTAACAATTTAAACATAAATTGAAAATCTTGGTTCGTCGCTTCGTCACCTCAACCACTCTCAATGCATAAACAAGAACAATATAAGCAAGAAAAATTTCTTTGGAACAACTCCCAAAAAAGTTGCGGGACCTGCGGTGAATAAGGGTTCTGGGCGATATAAACAGGATTTTACGAAGTATAGCTGCAAAATGGTTAAAAGGTAGCTTATAGAGGTCCAACTCAGCTGGTTTTTTCAAATTCTTCACTCCCATTTCCTTTTTATCTTCTTCCCCGCCTAGCAGCCCTATTCACTCTTACACCTATAACTTTCTTAGGGGACGTTTGCAAGAAATTTTTCTTGTGGTATGTGCATCCAGAAACGGTTATAAGCATGGTTCTGATTTTTTTTCTGAAAGTCCCCCGTGTGCTAAACTGCAAAATTACTGGAAATTTAATTTTTATTTCCAAAAGAAATGTACCTGCCTAATTATAAACATGGCAGGTATTTTTCCTTATTTATCTCTTAGATGATCAGTTTTAGTCAACTCAATCGAACCAGTTTCTGCAAACAAAATAACAAAAAAGGTTTTTGAAAAGAAATTTAAAATTATTTTTCAAATCTAGGACTCACCATGCCTTTATATGTGGCTTGAATAAGTTCATTAGCCAGGAAAATCGGCCCTGGTTTTCCTGGAAAATGTTGTGTTTTCTTTCGGGAAAATTTTATATCTCCGGAAATAACAAAGTAGGGTCAATCAAATTTGGTACGCGTGTTTGTATTATTAAGGGATAATTATTTACCAATTTGGGCCTGTAAGTTTGAAGACGAAAAATTATAGGCATTTAAAAAAAAGGGGTCTTCCTTAAAACGTCAAAGTCGCGATTTGAAAGTCAAAATTGGTAACATCTAGGCAAACAAATACGAATTATGTAAAGAGTGTTCTGCAAACCTTTAAGGTTCAGCTTCAACCACCATTGCCCTTCATGTTAATAAAATATTTCCAGAAAATTCATTTCAAATACATACTTTCTCTGATGCTTTGGCAGTAGTTTTAGTTAAGTTTCTGGTTTAACGGTCTATAATTTTTAGCTAGTTTTCGTAGAAATTTTTTTTCACGAGGAGATCGCGACTTAGAATCCATATCCGGCACTAAGTGAGTGGTGAACGTGTCGCCACCTAGTTCGGAACCAAGTACTATGTTGTCACGCCCGCTCCAAATAACACAGAGTGTTAAAAATAGAGAACGGTATACAACTAACTAACAATTTAAAAAATTGTTAGCCCTGGCCCATTTCTACCCCAATATAAGGACAAAGTATGTAAGACTAGATGCATTCTCGCAACAATTAGAACCGTAGACCGGTTTCGCTCTCATTAGAGCTCTTCAGTACGGCATACTAATTGTAGCAAAAATGCACCAAAAATAACACGGCTATCGTATAGCCAGTCTTAAAACACTAAGTGAGTGGTGAACGTGTCGCCACCTAGTTCGGAACCAAGTACTATGTTGTCACGCCCGCTCCAAATAACACAGAGTGTTAAAAATAGAGAACGGTATACAACTAACTAACAATTTAAAAAATTGTTAGCCCTGGCCCATTTCTACCCCAATATAAGGACAAAGTATGTAAGACTAGATGCATTCTCGCAACAATTAGAACCGTAGACCGGTTTCGCTCTCATTAGAGCTCTTCAGTACGGCATACTAATTGTAGCAAAAATGCACCAAAAATAACACGGCTATCGTATAGCCAGTCTTAAAACACTAAGTGAGTGGTGAACGTGTCGCCACCTAGTTCGGAACCAAGTACTATGTTGTCACGCCCGCTCCAAATAACACAGAGTGTTAAAAATAGAGAACGGTATACAACTAACTAACAATTTAAAAAATTGTTAGCCCTGGCCCATTTCTACCCCAATATAGGGACAAAGTATGTAAGACTAGATGCATTCTCGCAACAATTAGAACCGTAGACCGGTTTCGCTCTCATTAGAGCTCTTCAGTACGGCATACTAATTGTAGCAAAAAATGCACCAAAAATAACACGGCTATCGTATAGCCAGTCTTAAAACACTAAGTGAGTGGTGAACGTGTCGCCACCTAGTTCGGAACCAAGTACTATGTTGTCACGCCCGCTCCAAATAACACAGAGTGTTAAAAATAGAGAACGGTATACAACTAACAATTTAAAAAATTGTTAGCCCTGGCCCATTTCTACCCCAATATAGGGACAAAGTATGTAAGACTAGATGCATTCTCGCAACAATTTGAACCGTAGACCGGTTTCGCTCTCATTAGTTGTATACCGTTCTCTATTTTTAACACTCTGTGTTATGTGGAGCGGGCGTGACAACATAGTACTTGGTTCCGAACTAGGTGGCGACACGTTCACCACTCACTTAGTGTTTTAAGACTGGCTATACGATAGCCGTGTTATTTTTGGTGCATTTTTGCTACAATTAGTATGCCGTACTGAAGAGCTCTAATGAGAGCGAAACCGGTCTACGGTTCTAATTGTTGCGAGAATGCATCTAGTCTTACATCCATATCCGGATTTACTTTCTGTTCATACATATACAGGGTGACGCAATTCTACGTAAAACGGTAAAGCTCAATATATTTGTTATTATGCAAGAAACGAGAAAAAATTGTATAGGTTACTTATAGGGTGTATTGAGCTGCATCCTATAAAATTATTTTGGCAATCACGGGTGACCCATAAGTCGTTGGTGATACCTAAAATTTTTTTTTAACATTCCTTATTGCATTTTTGGATTTTTCATTGAAATATGATGCTGTTTGTAAAAAAAATCGAGATGCAGTAAGTGCGTTTTGGTAGCGAATTTTTATTTATTGCTTCAAAATTCAATAACTCAATTTGCTATTACCCTAAGATTTGTCGTCTAGGAAACGAGTTTTCTCTGAAACATTTGAATTTTATTTTCGGAAAATTTTTGTACATTTTCAAACAATAGGTTATTCTGATAAAATATGGTACATTGTTTCTACTATACCGTTGACTAAATTGATGCCGGCTTGCTTTAAAGAGGCATATTTGCTATTAAAAGCATTTTAATGAAAATTCGCTTCCATAACGCACTTGCTGTGTCCAGACTTTTATTAGTTTTGAGATTTTTTACGACGTTTAAGCGAACAAACTGTTTGAAATTTTTGTCGCCGATGCCATACTTCCACATGTGTTGACGATGTGGAAGTAATTATGTTATTTGCAGTTGAACATATTTTTATAAAAATTCACTGTTAACTAACTTCAATGAGGAATTTACACATTTTTTTTATTCTTCTCTTATTCAATTCCTCACATTGTATAAAATCAATTGCCACATAAAATTTAAATTTTTAACCAATAGTTTTCCTGTAAAAAAATATAGAAAATCAAAATAATTGTCTCCGCGCCAAAACGCAGCCGTAAACAAAGACGGCCTACTGTGACGTCACGATCCGGTATCGGCCAAACGAGTTTCGCTTACTCACACAGAGATCCTCATCTCAGCATTAGTGTTTATGCAACCTACGAGCGCCTGATATGTATTGTTATCAACTTATATTATCGTTAATATCTATATACTCGTATTAATTATTTCAAAAACTCTACAGTCTTATAGTATGACTACAGAAGTTGGATTTGTCCAAGGATAATCTTATAATTTACCAAAAATTGATGTACTAGCAATGTTTGCGTTTTTAGAAAACAACCTGGATATCATGGGTGCTAAGCTAAAAGGAGTGAAAGCTGGGAGGTATGTGTCTGATATGAGCCTTATTTTAATTAATTAATTGTAAATATCTTTCTTGGATTTGATGTAGTAATTACTACATACAGACTTGGAGACTACTTTTCTGGCTTCACTGTTGGTTTTCGTTGGTGAAGGACGTAGCCAGCGCGTAAGCTAACTGGAGCAAGTGGCCCTACGAATTCTGGAAGTTCTAGCAATTTCTTCAACGTTTCTGTGACTATAGTTTCGCTGCTTGACAGCCTTCTCAGACAGATTGAAATTGAATTAGTATGAAATCATGACAACTACAAATAAATATCTGTTGCTATGTTATGATATGATGTTTTGATCAAAAAATGTATCAAATTGAAAATAAAAATGTAATACAGATGACAGATGAGGTTTTCAAAATGTCTATGTGATGTATGTCAATATTTAACTTAAAAATAAAACTAGCCTATGATAACTATGATAACAGTTACAACAATACAATAACTAAACAATAACAGTATAAAAGTAGTCTATACAACGAAAATATCGACATACATCAGCTCATTATCTTATTACAACTTTTTTGGAAGAATAATTAAATTTATTTTCTTTGACCTATTTAATTAGAAAGAAGAATATCCAAGAAAGGGGAATTCATTAAATCAGTTTGCTCGTTAAAAACAAGGTAGCTATTGTCGTGTGTGTGCTTTTTGACTTCCAAAGCTCCAAAAAAGTCTAGTTTACGCTTGTCATTGTAAAAATCTAGTGGTTGTATGCGGTTATTTACTGTAGGTCTATGTTCCGTATCAATAATATGTTTTGCAAATGTAGATTTGTCAGGATGGTTATTTCTAAATGCAGAAATATGTTCTTTGTATCGGGTGTTAAAATTTCTACAAGTTTGACCTATGTAGATTGCGTTACAATGTGTACAAGCTAATTTATAAACTCCAGATTTTGTCAGGAAACAAGATTTTTCTTTAGCGTTAAATAGTAAATCACGTGTCGTGTTGTAAGATTTTAAAGCTGCCTTTGTATTTGTACAGGTATTTAAAATTTTTGAAATGTTTTCTGAAATGGTTCCAAAATAAGTTATCGAAATGTATCTGTTGCCTTCTTTGTCTCTAATATTTGAATAAATTAAATTAATCGCTAATTTGTATTCTTTTCTCTCGATCAATTTATCTATTATTTTAACAGAGTAGCCATTATTAAATGCTGTTTGCTTAATTATTGAAATTTCTTTTTCAAAATTGTTTTGTGACATAGGTATTGAAAATGCACGATGTATCATAGAAGGGTAGGCTGTTAGCTTTTGTGAAAAGGGGTGACATGAATCGTATGGTATGGTTGTGTCAAAAAGTTGTAATAAGATAATGAGCTGATGTATGTCGATATTTTCGTTGTATAGACTACTTTTTAATGTTATTGTTTAGTTATTGTATTATTGTAACTGTTATCATAGTTATCATAGGCTAGTTCTATTTTTATGTTAAATATTGACATACATCACATAGACATTTTGAAAACCTCATCTGTCATCTGTATTTCATTTTTATTTTCAATTTGATACATTTTTTGATCAAAACATCATATTATAACATAGCAACAGATATTTATTTGTAGTTGTCATGATTTAGTACTAATTCAATTTCAATCTGTCTGAGAATGCTGTCAAGCAGCGAAACTATAGTCACAGAAACGTTGAAGAACTTGCTAGAACTTCCAGAATTCGTAAGGGCCACGTGCTCCAGTTAGCTTACGCACTGGCTACGTCCGTCACCAACGAAAACCAACAGTGAAGCCAGAGAAGTAGTCTCCAAGTCTGTATGTAGTATGGACAAGTTTCACCAAGTAAGGGCAACAACAATCAATGAATTGATGTAGTAATTTCTTATAAAAGCAAATAAAAGCATAACCTTAAAATGTTCTCCATTCAAATAATCTACAAGAAAAATATACACCATTTCTTCCTGATTTTCTCATCCTTAGGTACATTAAGGAATAATTTGTAGGGGTTAGTTATTGTTGTGGAAGTACATTTGGGCACTACACAGCACTTATAATATTTATGTCCAGGCACTGTTATGTCTTTTGCATTCTCGTATTGTGATTTTGAATCTGCTGAAGCCATCACACAGTCAGGCACTAAACTAGATTAAACACAACTTACTACCTTTGAACCTATATTATACACTAAACACCAAAACTACTTAAAATTACGATAAAACTGCTTAGAATTTGATGCAAACGCAAACGAAAACAAGCAGAGGTACCGGATCGTGACGTCACAAACCTCTCCACCAATCAGATCGCGTTTTCGCCCACCCTGTCTTTTTGAATTATATTCGATATTTCAATAATTAATTACTGATTAGTGATTCACTTTAAGAGGGGTTTACTTGTAGACATATACTTTTAGAGTATTTTGCTGTACTTTAAATACGTTTTTCATTAAAAGTTAATTATATGCAACTTCCTCATTATAACTAACCTAAGACGACCTCAGTTTACATCTTAGATTCAAAGCTTTTTGAATTTTAGTTGTGGTTGTGGTGTAATTAAGCAAGTGTAGTGCACTAATTTTGGTAGGTTTAAGTGTAATAAATACCAGAGGATAAGTCGAGGTGGATCGTTAAATTATTGCGGACCGTAAACTGAGATGGTACATAAGGATTACCAGATATGCAGGTATTAGTTTCGTGAACTCCGTTTTCCTTAATTATACAGGATGGCTCAGCTTGCACCTAATATACTCTTATCGACATCGTGCTGATTCTGGAAATGCACAGAAAAATGTCATTTGGTCCCTCGTGTTTAATGATTTGTTTTTTAGGAAATTTTCACAGGGCTATATCTCACCAGATTCGAACTATACAGGTCTAGTAATTTTATGAAATACATACATTTTTGACCAGTGACGGAACAAACGATGACTGCCCTCTCAGCACTCTTCACTGGAATGACACTTTCACTGCGGACGTTGCTATTTTCCCGTACCGTGATTTTCTGCACTAGCAAGTTATTGCCAGGCGACATTATTATTTCTTCACCGCCGATAGTGAGGATGTTAGTGACAAGATCAAGTTTAACGCACTGACCTTGGAGAACGTTCAAGCATATTATAAATAAAAAGTATTGCTTGAAAAAGTACAAAAATTTCCCGAAAGTAAATTTTTCTGAAATTTTGGTAATTAATGATAAATGTTTAATAAGTTATTGTAAAAAAAAAGTTTTCGGATTTTTGTGAAAAAAATTATTGCGAATTTTCATTGAAAAATTTTTTTTTTCAAGTTTTGTCGAAGAGCTTTGTTGTGAATAATTATATCTTGGTGGTAACTTGAAGATCGCTGGCCCGGAAAATTTGACCAATTTTTTCGGGAACATTTTAGTATAATGAAATACAATGACGGTTGCAGCTGAAACTTAGGTGTTTCTAAAACGCACTTCTTGCGACATTTTCTCTACATAATCCGTATTTGTTTCAGGTTCTTTGCCTAAAAGTTGCCAATTTTGACGTTTCAGATCGCGACTTTGATGTGCTAGGAAGAAAAATTAAAAAAATTTAAAAATAATCGTTGTGGCATTTCTTGACTTTTTTGCGCCAAAAAAAACTTAACCTTTGTCTGTAATATACAAAAGATTTCGTTACAAACACAAAATATTTTGTTTTTGTGCGTTTCTCTCTAAAAAAAGATTCAAGAAACATATAACAGCATTAGATAAAATCCGCATACCTAGTTACACACATTCACAGCAGAAAGCACCAAAAACCAGATATCATCAAATTAGAACTAATAGCACGTATTTAATCATTTAAGACCTATAAGCATTTTCCCAGTTGTTTCAAAGTTATTGGAGAAAGTGATGTCCGAGCAGATAACTGCGTACCTTGGGGACAACAACATCTTGCCAAATGTACAGTCCGGATTTGTTGACCACAACAGCATTCGCAAATATTAGTGATGACATCCTCACAGCTAAAGATAAAAATCAAGTTACAGCTTTGGTATTGCTAGACTACAGTAAAGCTTTTGATACGATGCGTCATGAACTATTGTGCTCGAACTTACAATATATTGGTTTCAATCAGAACGCCATTCAGTTTATAGAGAGTTACTTTTCAGATAGGGCACAGAGGGTTGTCTGCGGGTCGGATGTATCGGATTCTTTGAGTTTATTTAAAGGAGTTCCACAGGGCTCTATCTTGGGCCCCCTTTTATTCAATATTTATATGTTTCATTTACAAGAACAAATAATCTCGAGCAAAGTACACTTCTATGCCGATGATACCCAGCTTTACAAATCCTTTCGTGTCGAAAATGCCTTAGACGCTATAGCAAGTTTAAATGCAGACCTTGATAGGTTAGTGACGACAGCAAAGAAGCATGATCTTGCGATAAATGTCAATAAGTGTTGCGTACTTTATTTTGGCAGGAAGGTCAGTAGGAATAGGGTTTGTTTTCAAAATATTGATATTTTGATAGATGGGAATCGCTTGGAAGAAAAACAATCTGCAAAAAATCTTGGTCTCATTATAGATAACAATTTAAAATTTTCTGATCACGTCACTTATCTTCGTAGAGCTAGCTTTGGCTTATTGAAATCTTTTTATAGCCACCGAAATTGCCTTCCAGTGAAAGTAAAAGCTCTTTTGGTAAACTAGATGATTCTCTCGCGCTTTAACCATGCTGAAGTTTTGTATGGACCTTCCCTTGACAGTTGGGATCGGCAAAGTATAGAAAAGGTTCACAAGTCATGTTTACGGTTCATCTTTAATCTAAAAAGAGCAGATCGTGTTTCTTATAAGTTAAAAGAATTAGATTGGCTGAATATGAGAAATCTCTGAAAAGTACATCTTCTTTGCTTAACTCACAAGATTGTCCTCGGGGCGGGGCCTGATCACCTACATCAGAAGCTCTGTTTTCGGAGACAAATACATTCGCTCAATACAAGACTCGATCACTTGTTTGCCATCCCTAAATATTATACGTGCTCTTTCTCCTATGTTGCATCACATCTGTATAATAAAATACCTTTTGAACATACTTTATGTTCTCTGCCAGGGTTTCGGAGATATCTTACAGATTTTAATAAAAATAGTCAGTTTGCGTAGTGTAGTTATAGTAAATCATATTCATATTTAAGAATTCCTTTCTTTCAGCTAAATTTAAGGCGCACAATTGTCAATATTTTGTTGTTACATTGTTTTGTTGTTTTGGATACTAAGGCATTTATAATTTGTTTATTTTGTAATTCCTACATTTTAAGTTATCTTTTAAGGGTTAAGTGGAGGAAAATTGTAAAATTAACTTCGCCCTAATAAAGCCTCCTTATTATTATCATTATTATTATTATTATTATTATTATTATTATTATTATTATTATTATTATTATTATTATTATTATTATTATTATTATTATTATACTAATGACCACAAAAAATTTGGGATTTGGGAACAATGCTATATTCAACAAACAATAAGAAACAATTAATCCCAGAACAAATGCAAGTACAAACATTTAAGCAATTAATAAAAGCCATACAAATAGGCAAATTATTATACCACAATAATGAAAACAGGAAACCCTTACAATCGACACCCACCGAAAACACAGCCAATCAAACAAATGTAAACCGACCAATAGAAGCTCAACAGGCAGGCGTCATGTACAATTTCAGACATCGAATACACAGGAACGATCAGAGTGCTGATAATAAACGAGAAAGGTTCGAAACTGTAGTCTACGAAAACAAATAAAAAATCACAGAAAGTACAGCAAATAAATAAAGAATATATTTAAAAGTGATTACAGTGTAGTGCAACATTCCAAAAGATATATATATATATATATATATATATATATATATATATATATATATATATATATATATATATATATATATATATATATATATATACACCCACTAAGCATGGTAACTTACAAATGCTTACCGCAACGTTAGATAACTTACCATTAAGAAAGTTAAGTTTGCAACATTTCTAAATGTTTGCAGGCAAAAAACCAATGCAAACTTACAAATGAAATTTTAACATAACTTTCAAATGTAATATCTCCTTTGCCGGCGTGTTGTTTTTCTCCATTTGTAAGCTCACGTAAATTACAATTGTAATGTTTCTGAAAGTTTGTTTTAATTTGTAAACATTTATTTGGATTCCCTCTGTTTTCGTGTTCGTGTATGTTCGATCGTATGTCATCGTCGTCCAATAGCAACACCAACTCCAACAGCGAATTGACTCGTGACAAAGCGCCCGGCAATAATGATTAATGGCGGATTGTTGTTTATATTACGATATGTTGTTATTTGATCTATGTCTATTTATTTTTCTGGAAGTTTTAAAGATTGAACAATCTTATTGTAGTCTGAATTGTTAGATTTTTGGTGTAATTAAGTAATTCGTTGTCTGGAGTGTGGATAATGAAACATGGAGTATATCGACAAACATGTAAGGTAAGAATCCCTAAAACAGCTATATAGTCAATACATGTGTGAATTCAATAAAATTAGTCACTTTTCTGTAGCATAATTGAATTTTGGTATGTCGCTATTGGTGAATTATCTAAAATGGCTGTTCCTATTTATATTTTTGTTTCTTTTTATGAAATCTACTCAACGAAAAAGAAAACCTAATTACTAAATACGAATTTTGTTATGTCCTTAGAAGCAGCCTGAAGATGTCTTACCTGGTCAAAACAATTCATTTTAAAACGTTAAACATGATTGACCTATGGAAGCTCGAGGCTTATCCAGAGCAATTGACATCATAAGAACAGTGGAATAGTACAATACCCATCAAGCTGCCAGGATTGCTTATTTTGCACGTTGTCGCAGTATCCTATCGTATGGAACATTCATATGGGTTAACTCGTCAGCAGCGGAACATGTGTTTATCATGCAAAAAAGAGCAATAAGGACATTGTGTGTGTAGGTCCAAGAAAAAGCTGCCCTGGTGTATTCGAGGCCAATGGGATACTTAGGTACCCTTACAGCCGCCATATTCTTCTTCAGTATATGTATTGAAAATATCCAGTGAATGGTGAAGCTCGCAACATCAATACCAGCTGCAGGCATGATTTAAAAATACGGTTGCACAAAAAGAAGAAAACAAAGCAGATGTTTGATTACTTGGGAATCAAATTCCTCAATTTTCTATCTAATGTTATTAAGATGATCCCACTAACAAGAGTAAAGTAGGCACTAGTGGATGTTATAAAACAAACAAAAAACAAGGTGAAGGAATTTATTAGTGCTCTAAACTAATGTGTATGGTGTTACATACTATTTTTATTCATTCTTTGTAGTGTGTGTGTGGCTGTGTGTGTGCGTTAGGGAAAAGCTTTGGAATGCAAGTTCCACTAGCCACAGACTTTTTTTTATATACGTAATTTATTGTAGTCATACTTTTCCTTTATTTTACCTCATTGTTTCTGAAGGTACACAGACATGGACGGTACTATACATACTCCATAGGGGTAGTTAAGATATGTGTGAGACTGTCGCCATATTTAGGCTATTTTCGTATTGAAGTTGTATCCGTTTCCCTGCGCTTTATTTATCCATTGCATATTCTTACGTTTGCGTAATGAAACTTTATCTAAAATAGAAATGAATGCACTATTTTAGATATTTGTTTTTTCACAATAGTATTTGATATGTTGACTTGATTTTATGTCACATATCTTACCATATACTTTAGAAGCTAAAAAAAATCATGCTGCTCTAAATAAGTAATGCTGGAGAAGACTTCGTTTTAGTGAATTTTCGTAGAAAAAATTCACTAATGGGGAGATCCCGACTTTTGAATTTTGAAAAAATTTTTGCAAATGAGTGCGAACTAGGACCCCTAGAACCCATATCCGGGGCTAGTTTCAATTTTTATATGTTTATATATATATATATATATATATATATATATATATATATATATATATATATATATATATATATATATATATATATATATATATATATATATATATATATATATATATATATATATATATATATTTATATATATATATATATATATATATATATACATATATATACATATATATATATATATATATATATATATATATATATATATATATATATATATATATATATATATATATATATATATATATATATATATATATATATATATGTATCACACCGATAACTCAAAAAATAATGGGCCGATTTTGATAAAATTTGGCATGTACGTTTCTTTTGTAAATAGCTTGGATAATTTCGTTAGTCAGGAAAATCGGACGAGGTTTTCCGGGAAAATTTTGAGTTTTCATTCGAAAAAAATTCTTATCTCAAAAAGTAATAAGACAATTTTAATAAAATTTGGCATGTACCTTCCTTTTATAAATGGCCTTGATAAGTTTGTTAGCCAGGAAAATCGGACGAGGTTTTCCGGGAAAATTTTGAGTTTTCATTCAAAAAAAAATTTTATCTCAAAGAATAATGGGCCTATTTTGATAAAATTTGGCATGTACCTTCCTTTTGTAAATGTCTTTGATAAGTTCGTTAATCAGAAAAATCGGACGAGGTTTTCCGGAAAATTTTAAGTTTTCATTTGAAAAAAAATTTTATCTTAAAAAATAAAAACTCTATGATAACCAAATTTGGTAGGTACGTTTACAATATAAAAATTAAACTATACACCAAAATTTAGATTTCTATGTTACAAGGAAAAAAAGTTATAATAAAATATTTTGTGTCAGATCATTTTTATGAAAATTCACTACCATAACGCACTTGCTGCGTCTTCGACTTTTTGTTATTGGTGTTTCACACGTTTTCCTAAACGAGTAAAAGTTATTTAGTAAAACATTATCAAAAACAATTAATTGGTATTCATTTGGAAAAAAGAATTTTTGGAATCGGTCAATTCATAACAATATCACAAGTTCAAGTTATCTATTTTGTCGTCGAGTTTTGCCTAGAACTGCATTTTAGCCTAAACATGGATACTCTCGCTATATGTCTTAACTATCTCTATCGAGTGACTATAGTCGGTACCTATAAAGGCAGTGACTTACCATGTACATTTGATGGTCAATAAAATTTATATATCTATCAGCAGAAATGAATAATATGTTGTAAGTCTAATTTTTTTATGTAATAAAGATTTTATTCTAATTAACACTGTCTTAAGTCATTTTTTACAGTTTTACAAGAAATATATATTATGTATAAATACACCTATACATATATTCAGTATTGGTTTGTAACTGGAAATAAATTGACTTAATCAAATACAGTTTCTTTTTTTCAAAAATGCTTGGACACATTGATTAGTATTTCAAGTTGCAGTCCTTAAAAAAACCTATACGGTATGTACCATATTTGAAAAATGACTTCATCAATAATTTCTTTAAATCAACCCTAGGTTGTTGTTGATTATTTTTAAAGTTCTTACATGTGAAGTTGTAGAAAATCAGCAGATTTAAAAATTTTATTCATTGATTACCTACACAACATTTTTTTCGTGCTTTCAACTCAAGATTTATAATAAAAATTTAAAATTTGGTGGTTTTGTATCGCTTGATGTGTACTTTAAAAATAGTCAACAAAAACCTAAGGTTGTCATTTACTAAAATTATCAATGACATTTGACACAAATTGTATAATACATTTTTGAAAAGATTGTAACTGAGAATATTATCTGAGAATTTTTGAAAAAAAAAGCAAAAATAGTTTAATTGGAATTATTCAAAGTTACAAACTTGCACTCTATGTATAATATATACAATTGCAGATAAGTTGCAAATATAAGCTTAAATTTTACAACTTTGCTAGGTGCTTTTAAAATTGAAGCTTGATATAAGGTAACATTTGTAAGTATAAAAAAAGTTTGTAACAGCTCACTACAGTAAACTTGCAGTAACGTTACAAAAGAAACACTTACATATGTAAAGTCACTGGGGGGAAGATTTGCCATTTGCAACAAACTTGCAGGAGGCTTTCTGCAAGTAATCTATCAAACTTACACTTGGTTTGGAAAAGATTCTGCAATGTTAATGCAATATTACCTTGCTCAGTGAGTATATATATATATATATATATATATATATATATATATATATATATATATATATATATATATATATATATATATATATATATAAACATATAAAAATTAAAACAGACCCCGAAAATGGGTTCTAGGTGGCCTAGATTGTGCTCATTTGAAGAAACTTTTTGAAAATTTAAAAGTAGCGATCTCCTTATTAGTGAGTTTTTTAAAATAAAATTCCATAAAATATTATTAAAAACCTGCGAACATTCCTTTAGCTCTGAATAAAATAGGACAGTTTAAATGGTTCACATTTTGTAGCAGAAAACACAAGGCGAATTCCAATTCATAAGTAATTTGTGGGTGACGTAACCTGCGTGACATCAGACCAGCGTTTTAGTATCTAATCTCTAATAGACTCTTTTAAAATATTAAATAATATTTACAAACCTAATAGATAATCGAATTATTGATTTTTACATCAATGAATTAATCATTCTCTTTAACTATCCAACGATAACATTCTTAAAGTTAAATATAAATTGCTGCTATTGTTGTTTGTCAACTCTAATGTTGTTTGTCAGATTTGTCACAATCTCGTTATTATAGTCTAAAGGCAATATATCATTGTCGTTTTAATCATGATTCTCTATGGGGATTATGAACTTAAATATGTGGGGCAAACTACACAATCTATCAAAACTAGATTTCAAAAATATTGGGCGGAACTCAGAATATCACAACCACTAAATCATGTATTGTAACGTGTTTGGGATAATAGCGACTATGTAGATAAAGATGATCTCAAGTTAATTAAAAGTGTCAAACAATCGCGACAGTTAGACGCATATGAAAGTATAGATATATCGTGGCTAAACTCCAATGCCTGACAAAGACAGAGTAGTTGGCTGCCATGGGTAGATTGATTCATACTACTGGGCCAAAAAATACAAGTAACACGTGTAAAACATACCACCCGAACCAGCGATCGAGAAGTCTCGGTCACTAAAATCCCGAAAACCGCTGTGAACAATTACGACGTTAGAATTACAGACAACATAATATTAAAAAGACTGTACGCAGCAAGTGCGTTATGGTAGTAAATGTTCATAGAAACATTTTTCTATTAAATGCTTATTACTTTTATCTTATAACATAGAGATCTAAATTTTGGCAACCAACGTACCGAAGTTGGTTATAATAGCTTTGTTATCTTCGGAGATAGGAATTTTTTTCGAAATAAAACCCAAAATTTCCCCAGAAAACCTGATCCGATTTTCCTGACTAATGAATCTATCCAATCCACTCACAAAAGGAAGGTACCTGCGAAATTTTATCAAAATGTATATAGTTAAGACTTGTTTATTGTTGTATCCAACCACATTGTTTATGCAATATCATTTTTCAGTATTGGATTTTACTATCGTCCTTTTAAAAGAACACTAATTTTAGTTAATTTTTTTTCAAAAATTCGCTAATGAGGAGATCTGTGTTTATATATATATATATATATATATATATATATATATATATATATATATATATATATATATATATATATATATATATATATATATATATATATCCGACTGATAATTAAAAAAATAATGGACCGATCTTGATCAAATTTGGTGAATACCTTCCTTTTACAAGTGGCTTGAATAAGTTTGTTATCCAGGAAAATCAGACCAGGTTTTCCCGGAAAATTTTGTGTTTTCTTTCTAAAAAAATTCATATCTCCGTAAATAACAAAGTGTTTATATTATAAAGAGTGAACTCTGTACCAAAATGTAGGTCCCTAGCTTTAAAGATAAAGAAGTTATGAGCAGTTAAAAAAACAAATTTTGGAGTTTTCCTCAAAACGTCAAACTCGCACTTTTAAACGTCAAAATTGGCAATGTTTAGGCAAAGAATGTGAAACAAATACCGATTGTGAAAAGAAAATGTTGCAAGAAGAGTGTTCTGCAAACCCTCAGGTTTCAGATTCAACCGTCATTGCTCTTTATTTTACTAAAATATTCACAGAATATTCATTTCAAATGAATGAATGCTTGCTTTGGCTGTCAATTTAGTTAAGTTGATGCTTTTTTGGATATTTAATTGTAGGTTAAGTGAAGTTTATGGTTTAACGGTCTATAATTTTTTTAGCTAATTTTCGTAGAACAAATTTGTTAATGCATTTTTGCATTTTTTATCGAAATATGATGCGTTTATAAGAAAAAATTAGTAGCATTAAGTGTGTTTTGGTAGCGAATTTTCGGTAAATTTGCAGATTAGCTCCCGAACGCTTTTCAAAATTGTTTTCAGAAACCTGCCTAGACCCCCCTTTGGATCCACAAACCCCAAGAAAAATTTCTTGTTCACACCCCCCAAGGAAGTTACGGAACCAGGAGTGAGTAGGGGTATATAATTTTTTTAGCTAATTTTCGTAGAACAAATTTGTTAATGCATTTTTGCATTTTTTATCGAAATATGATGCGTTTGTAAGAAAAAAATCTGGACGCAGTATGTGCGTGCTGGTAGCGAATTTTTGGTAAATTTGCAGTTTAGCTCCCGAACGCTTTTCAAAACACTGTTTTCAGAAACCTGCCTAGGTCCCCCCCTGGATCCACAAACCCCAAGAAAAATTTCTTGTTCACACCCCCCAAGGAAGTTACGGGACCAGGAGTGAGTAGGGGTGCTGGGCGGGGTGTGTAGTAAAAAGGAAATATGAGCATAAAATTTGAATATAGCGGGCTTGAAAGCTGTCTTTTTCACATTTTGAAGCCATATCCCCCTTAAACCCTGCCTACCCCGCACAGCACCCCTATTCACTCCCTGTGCCGTAACTTCCTTTGGGGGGTGTGAACAAGAAATTTTTCTTGTGGTTTGTGCATCCAGGTGGGGTCCTAGTAATGTTTCTGAAAACAATTTGTTGAAAAGCGTTTGAGAGCTAATCGGAAAATTTACTGAATTTTCATTAAATCCTTCAAATTTCTAAACTCATTTTGCTATTAACGTAAGCTGGTTGGTTAGAAAACCAACATTTAAGTTTATTTTCGGAAAATTCTTGTGTATTTTCAAACCATAATTAATTTTGATAAAATATAGTACACTGTTTCTACCACATAGACTATACCGGTAATCAGATTGATGCCTGCTCGCATTTGCTATTAAAAACATTTTTATGGAAATTCACTTCCATAACACATTTGCTGCATCCAGACTTGTGAAAAATGTTTATATATTTTCAAACAATAAATTTATTTCGATGAAATATGGTACATTGTTTCTACTTATAGGCACCAAGTTTGATGCCTGCTTTCATCCAAGAAAGACATTTGCTATTAAAAATATTTTAAAGACAATTCGCTACCATAACTCACTAGCTGCGTCCAGAGATTTTATTTTCTTAATGCATTAAGACAGTCATTCAAATATTGACTTTTTTGATTGTATGTGTCGTTACTCAAACAATATCAACCAAAACATTGAAATGCAAAAAAAGTTTCAGTAATATCTTGGTTAAGTTTCAACTCGCTATTTAACATGATGTTTAATCAAGAGGCCCTCAGTGTAGTCTCTAATTCTGTAGATCCTGTATACAAGTGAAATTAGTTTCACAGTACATTGCTAAATTTTTCACAAACGCTACTCTACATCGAGTACACAAAGCTGAAAACTCATAAAGCTGGATAATTTCCTAAACAGATATTATTTAATCTCAGAAATGCTTTCCATAATTTCATATATTGTTTTCATTGTACTAAATTAAATTTCGCTAAACACTTCAGCTTTTTATTTAAAAAGAGAGATCACATTCTTTTTCATTGTAAAATGTGATTACAATCAAGGAAAGGGCTCACTTTCATAAAAATTAAAGTCAATAGGTAAAAATATATCTACGTGACATAAGATTTTTTATGAAGGTTTTCTCAAATTAGATTACGGCCGGGCTGCACTTTGCTTTAATTTTAGACCTCAACAAAGCGACACTTAAAGTTAGATAAAACCTAATATTTACTACGTGAAGATTGGAACCTGTGATGAGCACTGATAAGTACACTTGGAGAACCCAAATAATAATAATAATAATAATACTAATAATAATAATAATAATAATAATAATAATAATAATAATAATAATAATAATAATAATAATAATAATAATAATAATAATAATAATAATAATAATAATAATAATAATAATAATAATAATAATAATAATAATAATAATAATAATAATAATAATAATAATAATAATAATAATAAGAGGTCTTTATTAGGGCGAAGTTAATTTAACAATTTTCTTCCACTTAACCCTTAAAAGATAACTTAAAGTGTATGAATTACAAAATAAACAAATTATAAATTACAAACTATAAATTATAAATTATAAACTATAATTATAAAATATAAATTATAAATGCCTTAGTACCCAAAATAACAAGAAAAGAATGTAACAACAAAACATTTTAACAATTGTGCGCCTTAAATTTAGCCAAAAGAAGTGAATTCTTAATGTGAATATGATTTACTATCACTACACCACGCAAACTATTTTTATAAAAATATGTAACATATCTCCGAAACCCTGGCAGAGAACATAACGTATGTTCAAAAGGTATTTTATTATACAGATGTGGTGCAACATAGGAGAAAGAGCTCCGATATTGGCTCGTATAATATTTAGGGATGGCAAACAAGTGATCGAGTCTTCGCAACACATTAAAAAAACCTGAGGATCGTTTCACTAATCAAGTTAGCGTCATCTGAGAATGAATATTTCTAAATGTGTGCCGACTACAACAGTGTATATATTCCGTGCAGGTACCTGGCTTGTACGATTGAGGGTGGTTCAAAGAAAGTAAAAAAAAATTGCTGCTTGCCGAAAGATTACCTCTACCTGAATTCGGTTATCAACATTCCCACATTCCGATTGTTGGTATCTCTAGTAAAGTGATCAATCAACAAATTGGACATAGGGAGCGGGGCCGAATTCATACAATTTTTGTTATTATTATAGTTAGTAATATATATATATATATATATATATATATATATATATATATATATATATATATATATATATATATATATGTATATATATATATATATATATATATATATATATATATATATATATATAATTGATGGGAGGAGTAACAGTCGATACACGTTGGCGTGCTAATATTTGTACACTTTTAAGGGCAGTTACGACCAAAAACTTGAGGACTATATTTTAAAGAAAGTCAGTCTGCTAAATACTCGATATATTTCGCCTGAAATTCCAGGCATCCTCAGGAGTAAGCACCGTAACTAATTGAAAAGCAAAGCCAGAAACACCAAAACAGGGAAACTATTCCATAAAAACATGCAAAAAACGGGAAGTGTAACAACCATTTTAAAAAACACATGTAATTTTACGCGAACATTTCTACGTTGAAAACATTCAAAGCCAGTCATGAAAAGCATAAAAAAGAGTTAACAAGGTTAAAAAATTGAGAAAAACCCCAATTTCCTTCAAAATGCAATAACGTTAATTTTCGTAGAAAAATTTGGTTAATGAGGAGACCGTGGCTTTTGAATTCTAAAAAGATTTCTTGAAATAAGCACAAACTAGGCCCACTAGAATCCATATCCGGGTTGACTTTCTGTTTACATATCTACAGGGTGACGCATTTCCACGGTAAAGCTTAATATAATTGTTATTATGCAAGATACGAGAAAAATTGTATACCATACCTATAGGGTGTTTTGAGCTGCATCTTATAAAATTATTTTAACAACAACAGGATGTCGGTGATACCTACTTTTTTTTTGAACATTCCTTATTGCATTTTTGCATTTTTTATCGAAATATGATGCATGTTTGAAAAAAAAAATCGAGACACATTAAGTGAGTTTTAGTAGCGAATTTTCATTAAACGCTTCAAAATTCAATAACGCAATTTGCTATTAACCTAAGGTTCGTCGGCTAGGAAACAACTTTTCTCGGAAACGTTTTAAGTTTATTTTCGGAAAATTTGTGTACGTTTTCAAACAAGTTATGTTGGTAAAATATGGTACATTGTTCCTACTATATAGGTTATACCGGTGACCAAATTGATTCCTGCTTGAATTAAAGAGACATATTGCCATTAAAAACATTTTAATGAAAATTCACTTCCATAACTCACTTGCTGCATACAGACTTTTTGTCTTTAAATGCTTCTAACTTTTTTGTCTTTAAACTAACAGTCCTAAATTTTGGTAAATTGTTATATATATATATATATATATATATATATATATATATATATATATATATATATATATATATATATATAATTGAAACTGGCCTTGGATATGGGTTCTAGGTGGCCTAGTTCGCGCTCATCCGAAGAAATTTTTTCTAAATTTGAAAGTCGGCATCTCCTCGTTAGTGATTTTTTTAAAGAAAATTCACTAAAACAAGCACTTGTGAAGCCACGGGTAAAGTCTACGACTGTATTAAATATGGGACGGTTTCACTAAGTTAGGGCAAGAACAAACAACCTGGTATGCTATTCAAATTGAATTCAGTCTTAAAACTAAAAAAAGCTCACTAAAAAATTCATCGGAATAACAACAATCTGATTAGATAACAAAAAGAAAATGACAAAAATTAAAGTCACTAACTAGGATTAGAACTCGTTATGTAGTAGTCGATTATACGATATACAGGGAGTTAGCCCACTGAGCTACGCTCGACATGTATGTACTAGAAGGTCTATCCGATAATACATGTTAATTCTTCGACGTTTTACAATTTACACAAAACCATTTTGATTTACAATGGATTTTTTGCTCACATTTTAACGAAATCAAGGAAAATAACGACTTATACACATATCTAGAAGCTTGTTAGTCATTTATTGTAGTATTTTTCAATTACATTCGTACTTAATCAATTTTGACGGTTTAAAATACTTGAATCAGATTTAGTTAATTAAAAATTTATTTACCGCTACCTTTTTTGTCTTTTAAAATAGAGATCTGTATTTTACTACATAGGATACTCATTATGACGGAAACCAAAGTACCACATTAAGTTGCTCTTACTTTGTTATTTCCGGAGATATACATATTCCCGGAAGAAAACACAAACTTTTTCTGGAAAACTTGGGCTGATTTTCCTGACTAACGAACTTATCCCAGCCACTTGGAAAAGGAAGGTATGTGTCAAATTTTATCTTAATCGGACCATCTTTTTTGAGCTATTGGTGTGATATATATATATATATATATATATATATATATATATATATATATATATATATATATATATATATAGTATTAAATTTTTGTGACGGTAATAGTGTTATTTATCAAAAAATTGTGGGAAAGCCGTCAGTTGTAGAATAAAACTCTTTATTATAGGCCGAGCTTTCGGAAAAATTTATTCGTTTCTCAAGGCTACAACATGGAAAGAAAAAAAGTTTACAATTTACTTGGGAAAAATATAAAAGTTTAAAATACTTACATATAACGTGAGTTCTACTAAACTAATTATGGAATAACAAACATGAAAAGAAAACCTTTTTATGAATTTGGCACTTTTTGACTTCACTCAAATTTATAAAAAGGTTTTCTTTTCATGTTTGTTATTCCATAATTAGTTTAGTAGAACTTACGTTATATGTAAGTATTTTAAACTTTTATATTTTTCCCAAGTAAATTGTAAACTTTTTTTCTTTCCATGTTGTAGCCTTGCGAAAGGAATAATTTTTTCCGACAGCTCGGCCTATAATTAAGAGTTTTATTCTACAACTGACGGTTTTCCCACAATTTTTTGATATATATATATATATATATATATATATATATATATATATATATATATATATATATATATATATATATATATATAAATTGAAACTGAACCTGGATATGGGTTCTAGGAGGTCTAATTAGCGGTCATTTGAAGAAATTTTTTCAAAATTCAACAGTCGGGAACTCATTAGTCAATTTTTTTAATTCACTAAAATACGCGACTGTGTTCAAGTGACCCTGTCGGTTTAATTTCTGAAACTCGCCAATCTATTTTTATGAAACCTAACTCTTATGTTACCATCAAACTACAGATTTAATGTGATAAGATTCGGTTTAGTTAAATAATTGTAATCCAAGATTTTCCGAAATTAAATTTAACATGATTTGGAAAAGCCTGCGTAATATATTCCCTGTTGTTATAAAAAAATATATATGTTATAAAGTTAAATAGAACAAACACAGAGGGATATATTGGATTTAATTCGGTAGTCTCAAATCAACTAAATATCAAAAAATTTGATTGGTAGATTAAATTGATAAGAAAATAATAATTTAAATGCATTTAAGTGAATTGTTCATAAAAATTAGCTACCTAAATTCAACATGTGTCTCTGCGCAGAGAAATGAAGGGCATACAAAATTCAACATAAATGAGTTTAAGCAAGACCAGTGCTTACCAATGCTTAGCATAAGGTAAGTTACTTTATCTATTGTAAAACTTATGAAAATTCGCTGATGTAATGCACTTGCTCCAGACTTTATTTTTTACTGCTGTGTTGTTTGCTTAATTTGTTGAACCTAGCTAACTCCTCTTAAATGTGCATTTTATTGGAAAAGGGTATACGCTTAGATTAGAATATATAAATATCTAACAAGCGGCTGTGCTCGACATTCTGCTTAGAGCTTCTAGCACAGGCTGCTTGATTCCTCTCCGCATGGTTATTGTGCTGATAAGTTTGCATGCGAATCTAGTTATTTTAGGGATTGAAGATACAAAATATAACAAGAAAAACAAACACGCCATTCGCATTCCTTATTTACAGATAACAGAGTAGAGGATTGGGGTCTTAGAACCATTTTTATTCAATAGAAATGCCAACGTAAATTGAATTTTGATAGAAAATAAAATTATACAGTGACCTCAGCTTGGATATTTATGTAAAAATATCATTCAAATAGCACGAATAATTCTTATGTATGAACAAAACTTCTTCCAAAAACATTAGTTCCACCTATATTTAATCTAAAATGGCTGTAATTTTATAGTCATTAAAAAAATATCAAATAGAAGATAAAGCAAATAAAGATACATCATGGTACAATTATTGGCCGAACAAATTGAAACGATAGATATTTCATGCAAGATTGGGATATATATATATATATATATATATATATATATATATATATATATATATATATATATATATATATATATATATATATATATATATACAGGGTGATTCATAAGTGGTGACCAAAAATGAAACCCCATGTTCTTTAAACAATTTTAGAGAGGGTATGTCCTATAAAAAATTTTCCTATAATGCTTCATTAAAAAGATACAGGGTGTTGAAGTTGAATTTCAAAAAATAAACTTTCCCAATTTTTTAAAAAGTAGCACATATATTTTGCTGAAACTTCGCATGTGTACGCTGCTATGTAAGGCGCGTATTCTACCATAACAATTGAATCGGATTATCCAGCAGTGGCGCGCGTACCCACATGTCATTGGTTATCCCTCAAGAAAAAAACGGGTAAGCCAATGATATTTTTGTTTATTTTTTATTTCTTGAATCTTACTTTCAATCGTGACCAAAATGACTTTCTTGATAATTTTCTGTACGACGCTTATTTTACGAGTAAGCAGTGAATCAGGTAAGTGTTTTAGAGCACAGTTCATGATTTTTAACCAGTCGTTCTTTGGTAGAAAATCGCAATGATACACTCTTAACAAGCTTATAGTAATTTATTTATTACAATAAAAGTTCAAAAATGCCTCCATTTGCCTGAATACACGCACGACATCTTTTTAATATGGAAAATTTAATGTCTTGAGGATTCATTGTTGCTTGAATATGACGAAAAGCATTATTTATCAGTTGTTGTAGCTGCTCTTGTGTATATATTTATTCGATGTAGATCAGTCGCTTCAAATCACCCCAAAGATAGAAGTCAAGTGGGTTTAAGTCCGGTGATCTTGCAGGCCAATGTATTGGTCCAGTTCTGCCAATCCATCTTTCATTATAATGTTCATGTAGCCATGTAACAACGTTTCGACTATGATGCGCTGGTGCACCGTCATGCTGGTACCACATTATACCTGTTGTTGTTATATATATGTATATGTATATATATATATATATATATATATATATATATATATATATATATATATATATATATATATATATATATATATATATATATATATATATAGGGTGACGCATTGAAAACGAAACAGACCAATTTGCGCACAGAGAACATTTTTTTAAGAAACGCTGAAACATGTCAATTTTAATATTGAGGGGGACATGTTTTGACATAAAACTCATTTTTGTCGCATCAACCCCTTAAGGGTGGTGATAACAACCCTTATATTTTAAATAGGGAACATGGGTCGAGTGTTACATCATTTGAAAGCTCTTTCTTTTCTGAATTCAGCACACAATTTTTTTTAGAAATTTTATCAACTCGTTTAAACATTATTTGCAGTTGGAGTTGCAAGAACGTATTTCATTCATTGTGATAAGAAATTCACTAATTGGTCAATTTTTCGTAAAAAAAAAACAAAAAACAAAACCAAACGTTGAAAAATGTTTATTCAGTTAAGTAAGTGTTCTATTTTTTGACCACCAGCTTCCATACAAAAGTACACATTCGGTTCAAAACGAACTCTGACATTCTGGAGCATTTGTGGAGTTATTAGACGGCATTCTTCAACAATGCGTCGTCGTAATTCTTCCAGAGACTCCGGTTCTGTTGAGAAAATTCTACTTTTTAAATGGCCCCATAGAGACAAGTCTACAGGAGTTAAATCCGGTGATCTAGGGGGCCACTCAATAGCACATCTACGCCCAATCCATTGAGCTGGAAACTGTCTGTTCGAAAACTCCCCAACACGTTGTAAAAAATGCGGAGGAGCTCCATCTTGTTGAATACTAACTAATTTTCTTGATAGCGATCATCATTTTCAACAAGGTCAATTAGTAGAGGGTAAACAATATCTTCTAGTTACTCCAAATACGTTTCGCCACTCAAATTGCCATCAAGAAAAATTGGTCCGATTAAACGGTCTCCAGAAATGCCAGTCCAGACATTCAATTTCTGTGGAGTTTAAGTGTGGACTTCGTGAAAATTTCGTGGATTATTATCTGCCCAATAACGACAATTATGACGATTGACTGTAAAGTTTAATAAAAACGCACACTCGTCTGAAAAACAGATATTGAACAGAAACTTCCCGTTATCAGCTATTTGTGCAGTCATAACTTCACAAAACTCCAGCCGCCGATCAAAATCATCTTCATTCAGTTGTTGTACAAGATGAATTTTATACGGGTGAAATTTGTGATGCTTCAATATTCGCTGAATAGTTCTTCTTTTGATGTTTGAAACAGTGGCCAATTTTTTCGTGCTCAAAGTTGGGTCTGCAGCAATTTGTCCAAAAATTTCAATCTCAGTAGTCTCATTTCTAACCGAAAATTCACGTTCAGGATCCCGTTTTTTGTTGGCTACTGAACCACTTTGTCGAAACTTTGCAACTAACTCCAAAATGTATTTTATGTTAACATGTCTGTTCTGATGTCGTTCATTAAATAAATTTGCGGTACGGTTGGCACAGTCAACGCAAGGTAGTTATTTCAACTCTGTCTTCTACCGAATACACTATTGTGAAAGTAATGTTCAGTAGTACTATCAAGTATCAAACCGGCCGATAGACTGAAATAATAAACCGCATTTCTCTCATTCCGATAAGAAATGTTCTGATAGTCAATTTTTTGTTTACAAACCAACAAAACATTGACCATCAGCACATTTCTTATCGGAATGAGTGAAATGCGTTTTTGCATTTTTAACTGTGAATAATTTTTAAACGAGTTGATAAAACTTCCACAAAAATTAGTGTGCTGAATTCAGAAAAGAAAGAGCTTTCAAATGATGTAACACTAGACCTATGTTCCCTTAAAATATAAGTGTTGTTGTCACCACCCTTAAGGGGTTGATGTGACAAAGTTGAGTTTTATATCAAAACCTGTCCCCCTCAATATTAAAACTGACTTGTTTCAGCGTTTCTTTAAAAAAAAATTTATCTGGACGCAAATCGGTCTGTTTCGTTTTCAATGCGCCACCCTATATATATATATATATATATATATATATATATATATATATATATATATATATATATATATATACATATAAACATTGCTTCTTTAATAGCATGAAATTGATCAGGTTTTATTGTAACGTAGTTTACAACATTCTCGGCAGTATATTGTTTTGATAATTTGTCCCCACACACGTGTCCTCTAATCATGATCTCTATTATTATTATTATTATTATTATTATTATTATTATTATTATTATTATTATTCGATATTTCTCATACAACACGTTTACAATTCTAAATTTATTCACAGCACACGTGTTAGGGTAGGGGATTTGCAGTGAGATCAGCCGCACATATTATATAACTACCTACATCTATGTAATGTAGATATATCTTCATATCGGTATTATGGGTAAATATTTATTGTATAAACTTTGACGCCGTAACGTACACTGGCTTGGTGTGTATATAGAAAGGGATGTTTTATTCAATGGGGAGGTTGGTATCAGTAACATATGTCGATAGATTAGCACAGATATATTATACATTCCTGTGTTATGCGGCTCATCTTTTGTTACATGTAAGATGGAGTGGTGTTATTGAAAATCCAATGAAAAACCTTCAAGCTGATGTAATATGTGATGTTTTAAATAAGATGTAATCAGTGTTCTGCGTTTTAGGGTTTAGTAAATACGGAAACTAGAAGCACCAAAGATGTACTTTTGCTAAAGTTTCAAAATATTTTCCAAAAACACTACTGTACATTAAAACATAACTACCATTAATAAAAACTCTACGAATATCAGGAAATGTGCATCTTCATGTCCAAGAACACAAGAAAAATTTCCTGAAAAAATTAATTGAAAAACACAGTATAATCCACGACAGGCAGTATAGATTCCGTCAGCGCAGATCAACTGCCCACCTCCTTTCCTTTGTCACCCATTCTTGGAACAAGTATATGAAACTATACGGTGAATCACAGATTGTCGCTCTAGACATATCCAAAGCATTAGACCAGGTCTGGCACGCAGCGCTGCTTAGTAAACTTCCGGCCTATAACCTACTACTAAAACTCTGTACCTGGACAGCAAATTTCCTCTCCAACCGGAGAATTTCTGTTGTCGTGGATGGTCATTCTTCTAAACTGTATTCAATTGATGCAGGAGTCCCTCAAGGTTCAGCTTTAGCCCCTACTTTGTTTTTCTCCACATCAATGACATCCTCTCTAGCACATCCAACCCAATTCACATTTACGCGGACGACAGCACCCTCCACTCAAATATACAATATTCTAAGCCTGTCTCTTTAGCCCAACTAGATGAGGATCGCAGACTCATTGATGGTTATAATAATCTAAATTTCAGCCTTTATCTTTAAAAACATGTGAAATACAAAGTGTTATAAATGAGGATAGAAGTTCCGCAAAATGTAAAAAAATCACATTATCTTTGGAACAGTTGAAGTTAGGGATAGGAAAGCCTAATATAAATCTTCACAAAACTTTATGAAGAATTCGAATATACATTAAAAATAGGGCATTCTATTTAAATTAGCAAAGTTGATGACCACTTCTGGTCTAACCGGAACTGGTGTGACCTTGAAAATATTTTTTAGAATAAAAGACAATTTCGAATTGTGACCGCTGCTAAAATTTCAAAATTTATGATATCAGGGAACTACATAAACTAATGCACGGCTATCGTGAAAAACCCTATATATATATATATATATATATATATATATATATATATATATATATATATATATATATATATATATATATATATATATATATATATATATATATATATATATATATATTTGTGTGTGTGTGTCACCATGATAACTCAAAAAAGGGCTGATTTTGACAAATTTTGGTAGGTGCCTTCTTGTTGTAAGTGGCTGGAATAAGTTCGTTAGCCAGTAAGAACAGATGGTTTTCCGGGAAAATTTTGGGTGTTCTTTCGGAAACTTTTTTATCTCCGAAAATAACAAATTCATCGCAGCCAAATTTAGTATGTAGGTTTACGTTATAAAAGGTAAACTACATACTAATATTTATGTCTGTATGTTACAAGGAAAAAAGTTATAAGCATTTAAAAAAATGTTTCGTGGCAGATTATTTCTATGAAAATTCACTACCAAAACGCATTTGCTGCATACAAACTTTTTTTGCATAATACATTGCTTTTATAGCTAATCTGCCACTGGACAGAGACATACCTACATTCACATAAATTCAAATTAATATTGATATAGGTAAAAGAGATCACACATGTGATATGCATGGCCATACAGACTGAATTGATATGATTTTCTCTCACCTCTTGTTGAATTATTACACATTTGTTATCGTTGTTTACCAGATATGACGTTTATAGATTCTTGTTGTTGGTAAATATTAATAGATGTCACTAGTTGGATTAATTAATCTCTTCATTATTATAGGTCACTGATCTCTTATAGACCAAATATTTGCCCCCTCTTATAGTGGTGTGACTTTTGTTCGAGTTGATTTCGATTGAAATTAAATCTATTACTTCCACATCGTAAAAAAATACAAAAAAAAACAAAGAAAAAATAAAAAAAAGGAAAAAAAAATCTTATTTATAATATATATATATATATATATATATATATATATATATATATATATATATATATATATATATATATATATATATATATATATATATATATATATATATATATATATATATATATATATATATATATATATATATATATATATATATATATATATATATATATATATATATATATATATATATATATATATATGTGTGTGTGTGTGTGTGTGTGTATATGTGTGTATTTACAAACTTAATGTTAAAAAAACTCTGGACGCAGCAAGTGCGTTATGGTAGTGAATTTTCATTAAAATGTTTTTAATAGCAAATATGTTTTTTTAAGAAAGCAGGCACCAAATTTGGTTACCAGTATAATCTATATATTAGAAACAATGTGCCGAGTTTTATCAAAATAACTTTATTGTTTGAAAATGTACAAAAATTTCCGAAAGCAAACTTAAATTGTTCCCGAAAAAATTGGTTTTCTGGCCAACTTTATAGGTTAATAGCAAATTGATTCAAAATTTGAAGCATTTAATGAAAATTCGCTACCATAACGCACTTGCTGCGTCCCGAATTTCTTTTCTTATAAAGATGTATTATATTTCGATGGAAAATGCAAAAATGAAATAACATAGGGCGTGTTCGATTAAAAAAATTCACTAAAAAAAAGAAAATTTGACTCACCACGACTTATGGGCCATCCTGTAATTGTGGAAATATTTTTTAAGATGTAGCTTAAGACACCCTACAATTAATGTATACATCTTTTTTTCGTAACTTGCATAATAACGGATATATTGCGCTTTAATGATTTTCTACGAAAATTCGACAAAAATGATATACCATTAAATGATAAACTCTATAGCCAACACTACTGCTAAAGCATCAGAGAAAGGGTCTATTTGAAATGAATTTTCTGGGAATATTTTAGTAAAATGAAGGACAATGACGATTGAAAGTAAGAGTTCAGGCTTTGTAAAACATTATTCTTGAGACATTTTCCTTCCATAGATCATATTAATTTCAGGTTCATTGTCTAAATATTAACAATTTTGACGTTTAAAATCGCGACTTTGACGTTTTGAGGAAAACCCAAATTTATTTTTATTCAAATGCCTGTAACTTTCTTGTCCTTTAACCTACAGCGCTAAATTTTGGTAGGTAGCTTACCTATAATAATATAAACCCGTATACCAAATTTCGTTTCCCTTACTTTGTTAATTCCGGAGATATATTTTTGTTCGAAAGAAAACACAAAATTTTTCGGGAAAACCTCGGCGGATTTTCCTGGCTAACGAACTTATCCAAGCCACTCACGAAAGGAAGGTACTCACCTAATTTTATCAAAATCGGTTCATTATTTTTTAGTTATAGGTGTGACACATCAATATATAAACATATATATATATATATATATATATATATATATATATATATATATATATATATATATATATATATATATATATATATATATATATATATATATATATATATATATTAACATATAAAGTCTGAAACCGACCTCGGATTTGGGTTCCAGGGGTCCTAAATAGCGCTTTAAACTTACCGACCTAAATTTTGGTACATGGTTGACTCTTTATAATACAAACAAGCAAACCGAATTTGGTTGCCCTTGCTTTGTTATTTTAGGAGATATACATTTTTTCCGAAAGAAAACATAACATTTGCCGGGAAAACTATCCAAGCTACTTGCAAAAGGACGGTACTTAGAAAATTTGTTCAAAATCGGCCTGTTATTCGTGTAGTTCGTTAACGTTTCAAATCGAGACTTTGACGTTTTGAGAAACACCCCAATTTTTTCCTTTAATCCCCATAACTTTTTCTCTTTGAACTTACCGACCTAAATTTTGGTACATGGTTCACTCTTTATAATACAAACACGCACACCGAATTTGGTTGCCCTTACTTTGTTTTTACCGGAGATATACATTTTTTCCGAAACAAAACATAAAATTTGTCGGGAAAAGTATCCAAGCCACTTGCAAAAGGACGGCACTGAGAAAATTTGATTTGTAGAAATCTTTTCAATATTTAAAAGTCGCGGTCTTCTCAAGAGCGCATTTTGTCTACGAAAATTCCTTACAAATTACAGACAATGAAACAATAAACTTTATAACTGAAACTACTGCCAAAGCATCCGATGAAGGGTCTATTTAAAACGAATTTTCTAAAAATATTTTAGTAAAATGAAGGACGCAATGACGGTTGAGGCTGAAACTTAAGGGTTTGTAAAACACTGTACCTGCGATATTTTCTCTACATAGCCCATTTTCGTTTAATGTTGTTTTCTTAAATGTTGCCAATTTTGACGTTTCAAATCACGACTTAGACTTTGTAAGAGGAAAATCCAACATTTTGTTTCTTTAAATGCCTATAACTTTTGATTGTTTTAATTTACAGATGTAAATTTTGGTACATAGTTTACTTTTTAGTGACTTTTTATTAAAAAAATTCACTGATAGAGAGGTATCGATGGTGAGATTTTGCAAAATTTTTTTCAACTGAGTGCGAACTAGGACCCCTAGAACCCATATCCGCGGTCAGTTTCAATTTTTATATGTTTATATACATACATACATACATACATATATATATATATATATATATATATATATATATATATATATATATATATATATATATATATATATATATATATATATATATATATATATATATATATATATATATATATATATATATGGATTTGGCGACGGAACCGAGGAAGAGTAGAGCATGGTTGCTGGGGTTGGTGAAAAGGGCCCATTGTGGCCTAGTTGCTTGGCGTTGGCCTCCCCACCACTGCTACTACTACTACTACCGTGTGGGATATCCATTTGCCTCACAGTTATTGAAATTCTGGTTTATTAAGCTCCAAGCAAGACGCGTAGGTATAATAAATACAACAACGGAGAGAAGATATTGATACTTATTAACCAGTTTACTCTTCGAAACAACCACTATTGCGACGTTTGTTGTTAGTTAACATAGTTTTATTTTGTATGTAAACTCTACCCCTTAAAATTCTGTTTATCCCACCCAGAACCCTTATATTCACCGCAGGTCTCGTAAGTCTCTTGCGGGTTGTTCCCAAGTAACTTTTCTTGTTTACATTGTTCTTGATTATGCATTGAGGGTGGTTGAGGCCTCCAGTAGGGGAAGGGGAACCCCTGCGACAAAGCAGCGAACCAAGATTTTCAATTTATCTTTAAATTGTTACACCATTTCATTTGTTTAAAATAATTTTCCAAAAATGAAATTTAGGTTGCCTTGTTTGTCAGTCTTACATAGAGAGCTACAATATGTCATCATTTTCAAAAAGTGTGGATACAGCAACAGTAAATAAGTGTTGAAAAAGGTCTGGGTGCAGCAAGTACATTATGGTGGAGAATGTTTGCAAAAATATTAGAAATCCGAGGACTCAATTTCCTATTAAGCTAGACTCTTCAATATTGAACCATAGTGACACTTATGTAAACGCAGCGTGGGTACTAAATTAAAGAAAAATCACATAATGAGCTTCGCGGATAACTACAAGCTGGTTTTAAAAAACTTATTTTGTTTGCAAAAACGAGTTTGATTGAGTTGACTGAAACAAAATCATCGAAGCAATTAAAAGCCATACTTATGATTTGCCATGTACAGTGCCTTTGTAAATAATTAATTGCTTCCTATAAAACTTTTGTGACTTTAATGAAATTTGTAACACAATTTTTTTAAAGAGACTTGTAGTACTCTACCAAATTATAAATTTACAACTCCATAGAAAATAGAAACTTCTTCAGATAATCGCTAACTGGGACCTCTAAAACTGGTCTTCCAGGTCTATTTAAATTTAAAGAATTAGTTTTGATAATATACTTTAGTAATAGTGGATGTTATTGTTAGAATAATTTCTTTTTGGTTAGCTTTGTTATTTAGATGTTTACGCGATTTTAATAAAATTGTTGTATTGTTTTGTATTTTTTTCTATCTTTATGTTTTGATGAGATTTGTTTTTTTTAATGATTGGTGTGCAGTAAGATTGTTAGGTCATTTACAGATATATTTGTATATAAGAGGAGAGCTTATTTGAAGTTATTTTCTTGCTTCTGCGTGTTTGCGCCGCTGCTTTTGAGATTCCTGGTGTGTTGAGATTGTTAGTTTTAGTTTGTATAGTTATATATAAGGTGTAAATGATTGTATAGCTGGTAAATTTCCTTGCTAATATTGTTTGTATCCGTATGGTAGATTAACTGTATAAGAGTATTAGATACTGGCATTGGGAATAAGCATTCAATAATGAAGAAACTAAAAGTTGGTCACTTAAATGTACGATCACTTAGGGCTCACTTTACGGAAGTGTGTGAAGTAATGTTGCAGGAATCATTCGATATTTTTGTACTGACAGAAACGTGGCTAAGCACTGCTGATAGCAGCGCGAATTTTAATGTGGGCGCTTACGCATTGGTTCGAAGGGACTATCGTGGCCGGTGGTCGGGAATAGCTATTTGCGTGAGAAACGATATAAAGTATTTGATTGTACCTACCTCGCACAAACTCGAGCAGTGATGCGTGAAGCTTAACATAAACTCTCAAACATTCTTGGCGTGCATCATGTATCGGAACCACGACATGAATCATAACGACTTCTTGGACGAGCTGGAGAATACTGTTTGCAGTACCCTCGGTGTGTCTAATAAGTTGATTATACTTGGTGACATAAATATAAACTTGTTGAATGAAACTGACATAAAGACAATAGCATATTGTCGGCGGTTGGAGGAGCTCAGTATGAGTCAGCTGATAGTGGAACCTACTCGACGTAATGCCTTGCTGGATCACATTATGGCATCCAATGAAGCCATCATAATGGATTCTGGGGTTATGTCTTGTGGTATATCAGATCATGACATCATCTATGCGATTCTGAATGTCAGGAGGCCTAGGCTGGAGCCTATCTGCATTACGAGCAGAGATTTCAGAGCGTTTTATGTGGATGGGTTTGTGGAGGATTTGCGTGCACCAAATATGGAATGTATGTATTATATCACAGATATAGATGAAAAAGTCGCTATTTTTAATCATACGCTGTGCGATTTATACGACAATCATGCACCTATCAAAACATACAGAGTAACCAAGCCTTACAGCCCTTGGATCTCAGATAACACCCGCCTACTGATGAAATTTAGAGACAGAGCAAAGGCAAGGTTTAGAAAAGATCCGTGTCAAACAACCTGGACGATTATATGGGATTGCGGAATGCGGCAACTGTAACAGTCAAAACGTAGAAGAAAGCCTACCTATCTGAAAAAAATTAAATCTGGGGATATAAAGACTGCTTACAAAGAATTGGAACATCTAAATATAGGCACCAAGAGAAAGACAACATTACCTGAAGCTCTTAGGGATCCCCCTAAAGTCGCTGATTACTTTATAAACAATAGCTTAAGTCAGGATCCTATGGGGAGCAGCATCAATGGGTCTGCATTTTTCGGGGCGATTGGTGGTGGGGAAGAATTTCAGTT
Organism: Tillus elongatus; assembly: GCA_964006375.1. Lineage (NCBI taxonomy): Eukaryota > Metazoa > Arthropoda > Insecta > Coleoptera > Cleridae > Tillus > Tillus elongatus. The sequence goes on from OZ023267.1 coordinate 130,126,356, forward strand.
TTGTTTGGTCGATGATTCGACGGTGCTTCGGCACATAAATGCGATCAAGACCAATGCAACAGGACGTGATGGATTGAGCATTGCTATGATTAGGCTTTGTAGCAGGTATACAGTTGGCTTCATAACACACATAATCAGCTCGTGTATTCTGGAAGGCTATTTTCCAAAAATCTGGAAATGTGCTATCGGGCTGCCGTTTCCGTAGGTGGCGGATCCTACGGAGCTGAATCAACTACGGATAATCAGTATATTGCCCATATTATCAAAGCTGCTGGAAAGGGTGCTGGATTCGCTGCTTAGGACTTACTTGAGTGACAATAACATCTTATCTGACTTTCAGTCTGGGTTCCGGGCTAATCATAGCTGTGCCACTGCACTGCTAAGGTTACAGACGACATTTTGCGGGCCACAGACCAGGGTATGCTGAAACTACTGGTGCTGTTGGATTTTTTCAAGGCCTTCGACACCATAAATCATAATATATTGCTGAAAATATTGAGAGCTGTTGGGATGGGCTCAAAGGCTCTGGCTTTGATCAGAAATTACTTGAGGGAACGCTACCTTATTGTGAGATTTGACAGCTGCGAGTCGGATGCTCGTCTTGTGGAGAGTGGTGTGCCGCAGGGCTCGGTCCTTGGGCCCCTGCTTTTCGCTATTTACGTAAATCATTTCCCTAGGGTCATTCAGTATTCTAAAGTACAAATGTACGCTGACGACATTCAGATATACATTTCCTTCAATGCCGCAGAGCTTTCGGATGCACTGGGAAAGGTGAATTCCGATCTGGATTCATTGCACGAAATGTCCAAAGATCAATCGCTGTGTCTAAATGCGAAAAAGTCGACTTCTATTTTGTTTGGGAGTCAGATTCTTGTAGAGCGCTTAAAGATAAATGTGAGGGTCATGATTAATAAGGAGCCTCTAGAACTTTTGGATGAGGTGCGAAACTTGGGTGGGATAATGGATAACAAGTTTAGATATAAGCGGCATGTTAGTGTCTGCCTTCAGCGGGCATACAACAACCTGCGTCTGCAAAGGACTTATCTTCCGACTGAAGTTAAGCTAATGCTTGGGAATACCTTAGTCCTCTCGCAGTTTGCCTATTGCTCGGAATTATATTCGCCATGCTTGGACGGCTGCGATTATAATCGGATACAGAAACTGCAAAATTCCTGTCTAAGGTTCGCGTATGGCATTCGAAAATTCGAACATATCTCGCATAAACTAAATGAAGCGAAGTGGCTTAATATGCGTAATCGTTTCACACTAAGAGCAGCAATATTGCTCCATGCTATTATTGTGTCTAGAGTCCCAACATACTTGTATAGAAAGGTAACGCACAGAACTGATGTTCATAGCATTAACATACGGTCGAAGGGCTTAATTTCACCACCTAAGTACAGGCTAACATTGTTTAAACGGTCTTTTACCTATGATCTATACGCTATATACAATGGTCTTAATGGGAGTGTTAAGAGCTGTTCTGTGCGTTCCTTCAAAAAGAAACTGTTGCTGTTTATGCGTGGTGTTTGAGCAGGTTGCCGGGTTGGCTGTTGACTGCCAGTTTTGCATATCGGCGTAAGTGGTAGAGCAGGGGATGATTTTACATCCGTCTGAACTTCGCCCAATTCACACAGTTTATTATTATTTTTCTTTTAATTATGCACATGGAACTGTGTTTTTGTAAATTATGTTGTATTGTTGTATTTTTTTTCTTTTTAATTGTGCATTTGAGTATTGTATTATTTACTGTGTGAATAAAGGATATTTTATTATCAATATTATTATTATTATTATTATTATTATTATTATTATTATTATTATTATTATTATTATTATTATTATTATTATTATTATTATTAGTGTACAATTTTTATGAAAATTCACTACTATAATGCACTTTCTGCGTTCTGAATATTTTTTAAATACAGTTTGTCATTGCCTCTTTAAGAACAATTTTTTTAATGAAAATGAACGGAAAACGTAAAAGAAAAATCCGGTTTATTTGACACACCCTGTATAAAAGCTCTAAAGTTTTAAGTTCCTAAAACAACTCTGCTTATATCTATGCAGATTTGGTGAATGTGTGAAAGTGAATGTATGAATGTTTGTATGTGTGAGTTGGGACATGTATATCATGGTCTGAATAAAACAACAGATAAATCAATCATCTAAAACCTCTCATACTATCAATCATTCAATATACATGTGATTTTATAAATATAAAAATGTAAATCCAGTCAATTATTCTGCCTACACCAGTGTGGTTTACATGATGCGTCTTAACATCCACTGGAAAATTTATATGTTTTGTAAGGCTTCCTTCAAGAAAAACTGTGAGCTTCTTTTATGGTCGTATCCACTGACATTGACGAAACGACATTTTACAGAAACGGTTATGAAAAATCTCAAAATTGTTCAGTTTTCGATTCGCACCAGAACGTCCTAAAGTATTAATAAAGTCTAGGCGCAGCAAGTGCGTTATGGTAGTGAATTTTCATTTAAAGTGTTTTAAATAGCAAATGTGTGTTTTTTTTAAGAAAGCAGGCATCAAACATGGTTGGGGCAGAAAGAGCTTGTTTTCTTTCCCCAATGTTTTGCAGGTGGATTGATCCCACCCTCGCTAACTAGTCGACTTTGCTAATTAGCGTTGGAAGAAGAATATGTTGAAGATGTGGACTGTATTTATAACTCTAGGTGCACTGGATTCCAAATGATTTCAATAATACTTTTAGTGAAGTTTCTTAAAAAAAATTCACTAATGAGGAGATCCCGACTTTTGAATTTTGAAAAAATTTCTTCAAATGAGCGCTAATTAGGCCCCCCAGAACACATATCCGGGGTCAGTTAAAATTTTTATATGTTTATATATATATATATATATATATATATATATATATATATACATATATATATATATATATATATATATATATATATATATATATATATATATATATATATATATATATATATATATATATATATATATATATATATATATATATATATATATATATATATATACATACATATATATATATATATATATATATATATATATATATATATATATATATATATATATATATATATATATATATGTATGTATGTATGTATGTATGTATCACACCGATACCTCAAAAAATAATGCGCAGATTTTGATTAAATTTGGTTAATACCTTCCTTTTGCAAATGGCCTGGAGAAGTTCGTTAGCCAGGAAAATCGGTCTAGGTTTTCCCGGAAAATTTTGTGTTTTCTTTCGAAAAAAATTTATATCTCCAAATTTAACAAAGTAAGGGCAACCAAATTTGGTACGCTGGTTTACATCCTTATAGGTAAGCTACCTGCCAAAATTTAGCTCTGTAGGTCAAAAGACAAAAAAGTTATAGGCATTTAAAGAAAAATAAATTGGGGTTTTCCAGAAAACGTCAAAGTTGCGATTTAAACGTAAAAATTTGCAACATTTAGGAAAAGAACTTGAATCTAATACGGGCTATGGAAATAAGATGTCTCAAGCAGAATGTTTTACAAACCCTGAAGTCTTAGTTTCAACCGTCATTGTCCTTCATTTTAATAAAATATTTCCAGAAAATTCATTTCAAATAGACCCTTTCTCTGATGCTTGGCAGTATTCTCAGCTATAGAGTTTATCGTTTAATGGTATATAATTTTTGTAGAATTTTCGTAAAAAATCAATAAAGCTCAATATATATGTTATTATACAAGATATGAAAAAAAATTTGTATATGTTAATTATAGGGTGTCTTGAGCTACATCTTAAAAAATTATTTCTACAATCACAGGTGGCCCATAAGTCGTTGGTGATACAAAATTATTATTTTTTAATCAAACACGCCTTATGTTATTGCATTTTTGCATTTTCCATCGAAATATAATGCATGTTTGTAAGAAAAAAATTCTGGACGCAGTAAGTGCGTTATGGTAGCGAATTTTGATCAAATGCTTAATATTTGAATAGCTCAATTTGCTATTAACCTATAAGGTTGATAAAGAAACGAGTTTTTTCGGGAACATTTTAAGTTAACTTTTGGAAATTTTTGTACATTTTCAAAAAATAAAGTTATTTTGATGAAACATGGCACATTGTTTTTACTATATAGATTATACTGGTAACCAAATTTGATGCCTGATTTCTTAAAAAAACACACATTATTGCTATTAAAAAATAGTTTTATGAAAATTCACTACCATAAGACACTTGCTGCGTCCATAGTTTTATTTTATATTTATATATGTTGTATGGTTACTATATACACTTTGAACTTAAATTTTATTTACCATTTGCGGTTTTACACTTGATTAAATAGGTTATTCAGGAGATTTCACAATCTTATTAGCTACTTGCTATTGCATTTAACGGCGCGTATACTTTCTAATTTCGAGAAAACACTGACTTTTTACTGTATCACTGCACGAACGAAATTTCTGTAGGAAGATTGGAACTTGAACTGAAGTGGCGTAATCACACTAGCAATGTTTAGGTAGAAGATCGGGATCTTAGAAGTCCCAAAAAGTGATGAAGATGAGATTCGTTGTAGAACGGCACTGTAGAATTGAACTGGCTTAAACACACGAGCGGTGCTTTAAATAGAAGATTAGGAACTCGGTGTCCGAAGAAGCGAAGATAAGATCTATCGTAGAACTGTAGCACTGAACTGGCTTAAACACGCGAGCAGTGTTTAAGTAGAAAATTAGGAACTCTGGGTTCCAGGAAGCGAAGAAGATGAGATCTGGAGTAGAACTGACCCGTACCTTGCGAAAAGCTTGCTTTTATCGAACTTTTGCGTAACGCTAGGCGACGTAGTTGACATAACATAATATCAGTAATACAGAATGGCCAACTAGGTTGGCCCACTAGGTAAAAGCATTATTCGTAGTGAAGAAAATACACTGGGTGCATCTAAAGAATTTGTTCAAGACAGCTAAGGCTATTTACAACGGTATATAAGTATTCTTTGTATGGCAATGTTCATGCGTAACCCTAATGCGATACAGACGTCTAGAGGATAAGGATTACCAGCAAATTGGAAAAGACTGTGAAATCCAGAGATAAATAATTCCAGGTAGAAACTTAAATTATAGTGCAACCGAATGAAAGTAAAGAGACAGGGGCGTACTAATTTGTTTCTCCAACAACATACCAGTATAACCTATATAGTAGAAACAATGTGCCATGTTTCATCAAAATAACTTTATTGTTGGAAAATGTACAAAAATTTCCGAAAGTAAACTTAAAGTGTCCCCGAAAAAAACGGTTTCTTGGTCAACCTTATAGGTTAATAGCAAATTGAGCTATTCAAAATTAAAGCATTTAATGAAAATTCGCTACCATAACGCACTTTCTGCGTCCGGAATTTCTTTTCTTACAAACATGCATTATATTTCGATGGAAAATGCAAAAATGAAAATAAGACAAGGCGTGTTCGATTAAAAAAGTCTGGACGCAGCAAGAGCGTTATGGTACTGAATTTTCATAAAAATATGTTTAATAGGAAACATATTTTTTTAAAGAAAGCTTGCATCAAATTTGGTTACCAGTATAACCTATATAGGAGAAACAATGTATCGTAATTCATCAAACTAATTTTATTGTTTGAAAATGTACAAACATCTTCCGAAAACAAACTTAAAATGTGCCCAAAAAACTGGTTTCCTGGCCAACAAACCTTAGGTTAATAGTAAATTAAGCTATCGAAAGAAACATTTTATGAAAAGTCGCTACCATAACGCACTTGCTGAATCTCGAATGTATTTACTTACAAACATGCATTATCTTTCGATGGAAAATGCAAAAATTGCAATAATATAAGGTCTGTTCGATTAGAAAAAAAAAATTGCATCCACAGCGACTTATGGGCCACCTGTGATTGTAAAAATAATTTTATAAGATGCAGCTCCAGACTTCGTATAATTAACATATAAAAAATTTTCTCATATCTTGTATAATAATGGATATATTGTGCTTTACCCTAGAAATGCGTCCCCTTGTATATATGAAAACAGATAAAAACTGAAACTAACCCGGATATGGGTTCTATCGGGCCTAGTTTGCGCTCATTGGAGAAATGTTTTCAAAATTCAAAAGTCACTCAAATTGTATCCAACTCTATAAGTAAAATTGTGATGGTCAAAAATAAAATACGAATGTTAGAAGAAGAGCATGCCTAGATTTGTATGACAAATGTCAGAAAACAAAATACTTATTTACATGTTACTTTGAAAGTAGATCTGACATTTATCAAAATAATTTGTGAGTTGAATATGACATGTACTATTGTCCTGGACTATTATGCACTATTGTATTACGCCTTATAAGAATCTTGTTTTTTTTGGATTACGAAACCATATTTTACTGTGAATTTTAGATCCCTTAACCTGAAAGGGTTTTTGTCTCGTTGAACGTTGTTTCATTATAGCGTCGCAGTAGGTTTTAAAATCTAGAAATTATTCTATTTTGTGTACATTTTTCGTTGCATACCTAGAACAAGTTTTATTTTCCTTCAATTATAAATGACAATTTTAAGTAAATTCCTATATTTTCTGTGCCCAATGTGTTGAACGGATGCGAAACGGGAGAACGAAATGTCATTTAAAGTTAAAATGACGAAGAGAACTTTATTCGAGGCACGAGCCTTGTTTCCATTTTTTTAAATATTAATAATAGCAGATTACTGCATTGTTCGTTTTTTTTATATATATTTTCCAGAAACATGCTTAGAGGAACCCCTTTATGCATTAACCATCGGACAAATGCTGTGATCTCAACTCCACAATACAGTTAAGAGACCTAAAGTAAATTTGAGGTTCTGTGCAAGGTAAACATGCTACAACGGAGCTAGAAATGCAAGTTGTAAATAAACCACCTTACAGAAGTCCATAGAAAGGAGAAACTAGTTACCAACACCGTTTCTCCACAAAAAAACTTCAACTTTGCCCAATTGAAAAAAAAACGCTAAATAATAAGCGTAATCTGATTCGTTATTCGAATTAACTAGATAACTGAAACTGCTACCAAAGCATCACATAAAAGGTCTATTTTAAATTACTTTTCTGCAAATAATTTAATAAAATAAAGAACAATACAGATTGTAGCTGAAACCTAAGGCTTTTTAACTTCTTGCGACATTTATGCTGCATATCTGTATTTATTTAGGTTCTCTATCTAGAACGTGTCAATTTTGACGTTTCGAATCGCGACTATTTTGACGTTTTAAGAATAAAAATTTAAAAGCTTATAACTTTGTTTTATTTTAACGCAGAAATTCAAATTTTGGTGCATGGTTTTCTTTTTATGATGTAAACCCCCGCACCCAATATGGTTACCCTAACTATGTTATTTCCAGAGATATAAAAATTTTCCGAAAAAAAAAACCGCAAAATTTTCCGGGAAAAGCTAGTCCAATTTTCCTGGCTAACGAATTTATCCAAGCCACTTGCAAAAGGAAGGTACTCACGAAATTTTATCAACATCGGCCTATTATTTTTTGAGTTATCGGTGTGACACATAAATATATATATATATATATATATATATATATATATATATATATATATATATATATATATATATATATATATATATATATATATATATATATATATATATATATATATATATATATATATATATGGTAGAAAAAAATGCCGTGTTAAAAATCATGTTATAAACAAATAAAGTCTGAAACCGACCTCGGATTTGGGTTCCAGGGGTCCCAAATAACGCTCATTTGAAGAAATTTTTTTGAACATTCGAAAGCCGCGATCTCCTTACTTTTTGAAAGAAAATTCCCTAAAAAACGAAAATTTGTATCACCAACGACTTATGGGCCAGCCTGTGATTGTAGACATATTTTTTAAGATGTAGCTCAAGACACCCTAAAATTAATGTATAATTTTTTTCGTATATTGTATAATAACGGATATATTGAGCTTTATTAGTTTTTTTTACGAAAATTCGACAAAAATTATATACCATTAAATGATAAACTCTATAGCTAAGACTACTGCCAAGCATCAGAGAATGGATCTATTTGAGATGAATTTTCTGGAAATATTTCAGTAAAATGAAGGACAATGGCGGTTGAAGCTAAGACTTCATGCTTTGTAACACATTCTTCTTGAGACATTTTCTTTCCAAAGCTCGTATTAATTTCAGGTTCTTTGCCTAAATGTTGCCAATTTCTACGTTTTAAATCGCGAGTTTGACGTTTTGAGGAAAACCCCAATTTATTTTTATTTAAATGCTAGTCTATAACTTTTTTGTTTTTTAAATTACAGCGCTGATTTTTGGTAGGTAATTTACATATAATGATGTAAACCCGTGTACCAAATTGGTTGCCCTTACTTTGTTATTTCCGGAAATATATATTTTTTTAGAACAAAACACAAAAATTCCCAGTAAAGCCTGCGACGATTTTCCTGCCTAACGAACTTATCCAAGCCACTTGCAAAAGAAAGGTACACACCAAATTTATGCAAAATCAGCCTATTATTTTTTGAGTTATCTTTGATGACGAATTTATGTTCCTCCCATGCTCTTATACCGAGCAGCGTTGAAATCACCTTGAAAAAGCGAATAGTTATGAAGTTATTTAAATGAGACACTTAAAAAAAATGTCCCTCCACCAGACCAATCTAATTTCTGTTGTTTAGTAATTTACAAAAAGAAGATCTTAAATTTTCAACATTTTAATTAAAATTCACCTTCACTGTTACAATAATTCTTTGTTAAATAAGTTTACATGAAAATTTTGGTTTTATGTTATACACCCACTCTAAAATAAAGTTTAGAGAGGGTACAAAACAAAAATCTTCAAACACTTTCGCCTTATAACTTGTGGAGTATTGATTCCATAAGAAATCCCTATAAATTCTTTTCAAGTTTGAAAGTTTATTATTGATTGTGACGGTATTTGGTGGATTATAAATAGGAAAACCCTGCCTTAATGAATTGTTACATTATAATTCTGATAATCTTGAGTTTAATTAGATTAGCCGATATTAGTATTTCGAGAATTTACGAGATTCCAATAACCTTTCACTGAATTTATGGACATAATATACTGGATGATTCATCTGACTGATTCATTAGAAGTTCATAGAGAAATAGAAGAGACATCAATCTGAAATTTTGGGTGCAGCTATAATACGATGCGGTCTAAATTTTAACAAAATGGAAAACCTACTTCACAAAAAAATATTCTAAAACAAAAAATGCAGTAAAAAGTAACAAATTATTGCGTATTCTTCTGTCTACAACTTACAATCAACTTATTTTGTCCACCCAATGTACGATCAAAGCATTTACCACGCAAGAATGTAGGTACCCACTTAAACTTAACCTCTAACTCCACACATACCTATGACTAACAGACAATTATCCAAATATTTATTTAGAGTTCACCAAAGCAGACCGTTTTAAATATATCTGTAGACTGCTTAAAAGACAATCAAATTATTAGGATCATATAATGTAAAATTCTTGTTATTTTTGAAGTCGGTGTCAGCCAAGATGGGTTTGTAACTACTTAACATGAAATGTCTTACTATATAACAATTGGCATACACCCTTTACACTCATAGACGCAGCATGCAGCGCGGGCGTGTCGATTGCGCGCGCGCGCGCCTAGAAGAATGGTAGGAGGGGGGTATAGCCGAATGAGCGAGGCAAACGCGTACGCCGGCAATACGCCAGTCAGTCAAGAGAAAGAAGCGATAGGAGTTACTTGATTATAAACCCATTGCGTTTCTTCTTCATTCTACACCGTCTTTCTTAAGATAATTCTTTATGTTTATTATTATAAGTACATTTTGGAACAATGTTGCTTGATGTTGTCGTATTAAATTTAATTTGTAAATAGGTTGAATTAGGTAATAGTACTTTGTCTTGAGAGAGGTATTGTCACAGCATAATATCTTATTAAAGTTCATTTGTAAATAGGTTTAATTAGGTGTGTGTGTCTTGTTGCATTCAAATTCATTTGTAAAAAGGTTTAATTAGGTATTGGTATATTGTCGTTCCAAGGTCTCAGGATATTGTCACAGTATATTGTATAAAATTTCATTTGTAAAATAGATTTCATAAGGTATTCTCGTATTATTAATGTAAGGTATATTGTCGTATTTCCTTGGCTGACACCGACTCTAAAAATAACACTAATTTTACATTATATGATCCTAATAATTTTATTGTCTTTTAAGCAGTCTACACATATATTTAAAACTTTCTGCTTAGGTGAACTCTAAATAAATATTTTGATAATTGTCTGTTAGTCATAGGTATGTGTGGAGTTAGAGGTTAAGTTTAAGTGGGTACCTATATTCTTGCGTGGTAAATGCATTGATCGTACATTGAGTGGAAAAAATAAGTTGATTGTAAGTTGTAGACCGAAGAATACGCAATTATTTTTTACTTTTTAGCGCATTTTTTGTTTTAGAATTTTTTTTTGTGAAGTCGATTTTCCATTTTGTTAAAATTTTAGTTTATTTCTTTATTTTTAGTGAATCTGAAGCTTTATATCTGATTTAATTAGACGAAAGCGTAACGGTGTGATCCACAATCATCATCAATGTAGTCGAAGTCAATTATATACGCATTATTAAGGATAACTCAAAAACTACTAGTTGGATCATATTTATATGAGACCATACTAGAAGCACCAGCTTTCAAATAAAAAAAAGAATCATCAAAATCGGTTCACCTAGAAAAAAGTTCTGAGGTAACACACAAGAACATCATCAATGTAGTCTGTCAATTAAATACGCATTATTAACGATAACTCAAAAACTACTGGTCAGATCCTGATCACATTTATATGGGACCACATGAGAAGCACCAGCTTTCAAAAAAAAAGAATCATCAAAATCGGTTCACCTAGAAAAAAGTTCTGAGGTAACACACATAAAAAAACATACAGTCGAATTGAGAACCTCCTCCTTTTTTTGAAGTCGGTTATTACGTAATATTTTGAATGCTTCCGGTAGAAACGGAAGTTACATTAACTTGTTTTTTTTTTCAAATGGAACCCTATAAATATTATTGCACTATTAAGTTCTACGTAAAATTCTACAGTCGCTGCATTTTGAATCGTTTTCCTATTTCCAATTGGTTTTTACATATTTAATTTTTTCAAAAATTTTTGACAGATGGAGTGACTAACTAAAATGTCGTTATTACCTATAATTGTAACGTTGAAAAGTGTATTCTTGGTAAACACGTTAGCAAATGAGTGTCTGGTATTTTCGTTTACTTTTTTGTCATTTTAAATGCCAATAATTTTCTTATTTTAAATCGAATGGCCATAATATTTTTAGACCCTTCGACGTAGAATTTTATTATCTATTGACACGTTACAATGCATATATGTAAAATAAATATTTACAGAGATATTATAAAAAACTTCTGGACGCAGCAAGTGCGTTATGGTAGTGAATTTTCATTAAAATGTTTTTAATAGCAAACATGTTTTTTTTTTAAAAGCAGGCATCAATCTATATAGTAGAAACAATGTGCCATGTTTCATCAACATAACTTTATTGCTTGAAAATGTATAAAAATTTCCTAAAGTAAACTTAAATTGTTCCCGAAAAAACCTTATAGGTTAATAGCAAATTGAGCTATTCAAATTTGAAGGATTTAATCAAAATTCGCTACCATAACACACTTGCTGCGTCCCGAATTTCTTTTCTTACAAAGATGTATTATCTTTCGATGGAAAATGCAAAAATGCAATAACATAGGGCGTATTCGATTAAAAAAATGCAAAATTGCAATAACATAAGGCGTGTTTAATTTAAAAAAGAAAAGAAAAATTGTATCACCAACGACTTATGGTTGTGATTGTAGAAATAATTTTTTAAGATGTAGCTCAAGACACCCTATAATTAATATATCCAATTTTTTTACATATCTTATATAATAACAGATATATTGAGCTTTATTGATTTTTTACAAAAATTCTACAAAAATTATACACCATTAAACGATAAACTCTATAGCTAAGGCTACTGCCAAGCATCAAAGAAAGAGTTTATTTGAAATGAATTTTCTGGAAATATTTTATTAAAATGAAGGACAATGACGGTTGATACTAAGACCTCAGGGTTTGTAAAACATTCTTCTTGAGACATTTTATTTCCATATTCCGTATTAGATTCAAGTTCTTTGCCTAAATGTTGCCAATTTTCACGTTTAAATCGCAACTTTGACGTTTTGTGGAAAACCCCAATTTATTTTTCTTTAAATGCCTATAACTTTTTTCTCTTTTAATATACAGAGCTTGGTAGGTAGCTTACCTATAAGGATGTAAACCAGCGTACCAAATGTGGTTGTCCTTACTTTGTAAATTCCGGAGATATAATTTTTTTTCGAAAGAGGACACAAAATTTTCCGGGAAAACCTTGGCCTATTTTTCTGGCTAACGAACTTGTCCAAGCCATTTGCAAAAGGAAGGTTTTCACCAAATTTAATCAAAATCGACCCATTATTTTTGAGTCATCGGTGTGATATATATATATATATATATATATATATATATATATATATATATATATATATATATATATATATATATACATATATATATATATATATATATATATATATATATATATATATATATATATATATATATATATATATATATATATAAACATATTAAAATTGAAACTGACCCCGGATATGGGTTCTGGGGGGCCTAATTAGCGCTCATTTGAAGAAATTTTTTCAAAATTCAAAAGTCGGGATCTCCCCAATAGTGAATTTTTTCGACGAAAATTCACTAAAATGTTAATAAACTCTTATTCGACTCGTGTGTATTGTCGGAAGTGTGCTTTGGATGGTTTTAAATTTTTATTTGACAAATACTGTAAAATGTAAACTGACAGATAGTTCATTGTCTTATCATGGTTGATGATGATACTTACACTAATCGTAATATTCTTAATACGTTATGGTATTAAATTTCATATTTAATGGATACAATAAATGTAAACTGATAAATAGTTAGTTGTATTATCATGGCTGATAATAATACTTACACGAATTTGATATACACCAGTCCAGATACTCAAAAAAGCCGGTAACGTAATTATAAATTTCAAAATATGCAATCCCTCGTAGATGAGGATTTCCAACGAAGAGAACTGTTTTCTACGCAGCTAATGGACATACTTGATGATAAATCTTTCCTGAACGAACTATTTGGACAGACGAAGCAAAATCTTCAAGGGACGGCATAGTTAATTCCAGAAACAATCACTTTTGATCAAACCAAAATCCCCATCTAGTTCGGGAAACTAACCATCGACGTAAATTTAGTTAAACGTTTTTTGTTCATTAATGAACAATAAATTATCATTTTGTATTTACAATGAGAACTTGTGTTCGGAAAAATATCTATACATACTGAATTCAAAAGAAGTATTTTTCTAATGAACTGCCCCTTTTCTTCCTGGTACCAACTAGATGGTTCTCCGGCACATTGTACTAGAATTATGATCGAAAAATTGAGCCTGTTGTTTGATGACAAATGCATTAGGGTGGACTAAGGAAATGGCCTCCAAGATCATCTGACCTAACACCTCTCGAGTTCTATCTTTAGGGTGTGATAAAGAGTAAGGTCTATCAAACAACATGTAACCCAAGAAAATCTCTTGAGCAGAAATTATAACTATCCTTTTTTTTTCAACAACACACCACGAGGGCTTACAGCCTAAATACTATTGTACCATGGGTGTTGACAAGGAGGAAATATGCACCTTGTTAATTCTGGACTTGAAGGTTCGGAGGTTCAGAGGAGAAGGAAAACATGTGCCGGCAAGGAATTCCACAACTTGGAAGTCCTCGGGACAAAAGAGCGGGCATAACAAGATGTTCTATGTCTGGTGACCTGGACAGTAAAAGAGTGCATTGGCTCTGTTCCCCTGGTAGGTTTGTTGGGGGCAGCAGGTGGATGAACTATGGAAGGAAGCTCCTCTGAGCAGTGCCTGTGCAGATATCTATAAAAGAGAGAGGTCGCCAACGGCACGTCGGTGGGCAAGGGATGGCAGCCTTTGGGTGAGGTTTGTGTTTACAACTCAAAATAAGACATTGTCCTAAAGACAATAGTTTCGATTTAACTGCCGTTTCATACAAGATAAACATTAAAATACATCCGTAACTGATCGTATTCGAAAATTTTTGAGCAAACTTATTAAAAGTTACACAAATTTCTAATAAATATTATTTAAAACACCAAAGCAGAATCTGAAACTATAAGTGTATCCGTATTTGGAATACACATGACATATTACCCTACTCTCGCGTTACTCCCCCCTCAGAGTAACCGGACCTATATAATCTATGAACCTTGGATGTTGACAACGATTTACGTGATTTTAGTGGCCAAGATTTCACGATCGCCAGCTCGGGTAGTACGTTTTACTCCTGTTAATTGTATTATTGTTTGTCCTGTAGTATGTGTCAATCTACGCATGGCTCTGTCTTTGTCAGGGATTAGACTTTAACCACTTAAGTCGTTTCAGTTCATAACTCTCAGATTTTATTTCTGATTTGGAAAAACCTCATTCCAGTTAGTCTAACACTTTCAAAAATATTAAAAAATATTTTGTATGTTATAGCTGATTTACGAACTCGTCCGTGGTCTTAACAAAATAAAGAATATATAAAATTTTAAACAGGCTTTGGATATGAGTCCTAGATTCTCTAATTCGCGCTCAAATTTTCCGAAAGTCTCACCATCGTTACCTCTCTATTAGTGAATTTTTTTAATGAAAATTTACCAGAACACAAAAAATCAACAACATAAATTTAAATTTAAATTGTTAGATATATTTGCATGAATAGGCGCTAGAGCTAATAAAATATACCATACTTATCACATGTATATTGTGTGTGTGTGTTTTGTTTCTTTCACGTCGGCCCATTTCCGCGACTATGGCCAAACACCGACGCCAGGGAGCAGTTTCGCCTCACTATCCTGGAAATTTTGCTATACCTCTGCCTTTCTGTAAGGAGGATAGGGAACTTTAACGTGCTCAACATAGCATGGACACGGGACCTACGGCTTGACGCCCCCTCCGAAGGGCGGAACGTGCAGACATTCAACTTGCTCACATACAATGCCAGAGCCTCGGTTGATATTAATGTTGCAGTTCGTACTGAAAAAGTGAAAGGCGAAACCTGGGATCGAACCCAGTACCCTTAGGTTCAGAGGCACACGTTCTTACCCCTGAACCCCCGAGGTTCTACATGTATATTATTTTTTACCAAATAAACATTTTTATTATTAGTATTACTATTATCATTATTATTAAAGTTTAGACCCAATCCTGTATACAATCAAGCTCAACTTGATTATTCATCTATAACTCCAAAATAAGTGACTCTTTTACTAATGCTTTTCCTAATTAATTTTATTTTGCGACAGTCACCTTAGTGGTATGTGAAACAAAAGCCAGCCACTGGAATTTTAATTTATCAAGGTATGTAAACCATGAAACGACGATAATGCTCGCATTATGCTCACATGAATCGTTGAAAAGTATTCTGTACAGGTTGGGTAACGTGGTTTTTGTGGTTCCTAGATTGCCCCTGCTGCTTTATATTTACACTCTGAATGAAAATCGTATTCTGCGTTTAAATTTTGTATGTGTAGTTTCTGCATAAACGTCTGCAATATATTTTGACATGGAAGCTAAATTTATGGTTTTGGTTGAAGGTGAGAAGCAGATAGTAAATTCTAAGGGTCACTAATTATTTCTGGTACTTTCTCGCTATTGCTTTATGAGGGAGGTTAGAACAAAACGTTTAAAGTGGACTGGTCTATACTTGCGAAATTTAAAAGAAATGTAAATGACTATGGAATGAGTATAAGTCTGCTCGCAGCTAGTGCGTTATGGCAGCGGAATTTCATAAAAATGATTTTAATGTTAATTGTATATTTTTAGTGAATTTTCTTATATATATATATATATATATATATATATATATATATATATATATATATATATATATATATATATATATATATATATATATATATATATATATATATATATATATATATATTTATTTATATATATCACACCGATGACTCAAAAAATCATCGGCTGATTTTAATCAAATTTTCTGAGTACCTTCCTACTGCAAGTAGATTGGATACGTTTGTTAGCCAGGAAAATCGGCCCAGGTTTTCCCGGAAAATTTTGTGTATTCTTTCGGAAAAAATTATATTTCCAGAAGTAACAAAGCAAGGGCAACCAAATTTGGTATGCGTGTTTACACCTTAAAGAGTAAACCATGTACCAAAATTTAGGTCTGTAAATTAAAAAGTAAGTTAGAAAGAAAAAGTTACAGGCATTTAAAGAAAAAAAAATGGGATTTTCCTCAAAACTTCAAAGTTGCGATTCGAAACGTCAAAATTTGCAACATTTAGGCAAACAATCTGAAACAAATACGGACTATATAAATAAAATATCGCAAGAAGAGTGTTCTGCAAAGTAAAGTTTCAGCTTCAACTTTTAACGAAAGACGTCACATTTGAAAGATAGTACAACCTTTATAGTAGAAACCATCATATTTCATCGAAATATTTTAACGTTTGAAAAAGTACAAAAATTATTCGAAAATAAACTCTTAAAAGCCCTTGTTTTCTAAATCCTGTGACAAGGCCAGACATGAAAAGGTCAAAGCCCACAAAACGCTTCTACACAATACCAGTCAAGAAAACCGTCAAGCATTTAACGACGCAAGAAACCACTATGTCCCCATTATTTCTGAGGTAAAAATCTCGTTTAATAACCACATCAAAAACAAAGTCCTCACAAGCTCCAACGGCAGCAAACCCTTCTGGACTCTTGCTAAATCTATTGGGAATAATTTCCGCAAGAGCACGTTCCCACCTCTTGTTTCAGGGCATGAAATTGTTTCTACTGCCCTGAGCAAGGTTGAACTTTTTGCCTCGTGGTTCGCCGGCAATTCAACTCTCAACCCACCTCCAAATGTTTAACCACCAACAGTCCACAATGTCGCACATAAAACGACGGATATCATTTTCAAAACTAAAAATGTACGAAAGATGCTCTCTTTTCCTAATACCAGAAAAGCCTCTGGCCTTGACGATATTCCAGCAATTGTTCTAAAAAAATGCGCACCAGAATTTGCTCCTGTCCTGACTCGTCTGTTTTAGACATCTTAAAATAGAGGCATATTCCTTAGTAACTGGAAAACTGCTCGAGTACACCCCGTCTCCAAGAAATGATCCAAAGCTCTTCCTAGCAACTACAGGCCTATTTCTCTTCTTTCAGTCATCTCTAAAGTGATGGAAAGGTATATAAACACCGAATTACTAAAATTTCTTGGAAAACATAGTCTAATCTATGACAGGCAGTATAGATTCCGTCAGCGCAGATCAACTGCCGACCTCCATTCTTTTGTCACCCATTCTTGGAACAAGTCTATGGAACTACACGGTGAATCTCAGATTGTCGCTGTAGACATATCCAAAGCATTCGACCAGGTCTGGCACGCAGCGCTGCTTAATAAACTTCCGGCCTATGGCCTACCACCAAAACTCTGTACCTGGACAGCAAATTTCCTCTCCAACCGGAGTATTTCTGCTGTCGTGGATGGCCATTTCTCTAAACTGTATCCATTTAATGCAGGAGACCCCCAAGGTTCAGGTTTTGCCCCTACTTTGTTTATCCTCCACATCAATGACCTCTTCTCTAGCACATCCAACCCAGTTCACAGTTACGTGGACGACAGCAGCCTCCACTCAAATTTACAATATTCTAAGCCTGCCCCTTTAGCCCAGTTAGATGAGGATCGCAGACTCATGGAGGGTTCTGCCTCTGTGGATCTCCAAAAAATATTAGACTGGGGAAGTAGAAATTTTGTACAATCCAACTCCACCAAATCTCAGTCTTGCTTTCTATCTCATAAGAGATACACCAGCCCTAGACCCATCACAATGAACAACCAAGTTATTTAAAGTAATGAGTCCTTTTCACTTGTTGGCATTTCTGTGGATCGAAATCTCAATTGGCCCCAACGTGTCACATCAATTGCAGAGGCGGCTGCAAAGAAATTATGTTTTCTCTTCCGGGCTCGCAAATACTTTTCACCAGCTAATTTTTATACCTTATATACTTGACAAACAAAGCCAAACCTCGAATACTGCTCCCACATCTGAGGTGCCGCTGCCGTTTCTACACTGGCTATCCTGGATTTCATACAGAAGAGAACTATACGTCTCATTGGTGACGCTACGCTCACCCAAAAGCTGACATCCCTTGCCCACCGACGCGCTGTTGGTGACCTCTCTCTCTCTTTTATAGATATCTACGGTCTCTGCTCAGATGAGTTTTCTTCCATAGTTCCTCCACCTGCTGCCAGGGGAACAGAGTGAATGCACCCTTTTACTGTCCAGGTCACCAGACATAGAACATCTTGTTATGCCCGCTCTTTTGTCGCAGGGACTTCCAAGTTGTGGAATTCCCTGCCGGCACATGTTTTTCCTTCTCCTCCGAACCTCCAAACCTCCAAACCTTCAAGTCCAGAAGTTGCCTCTTTCCTCCTTGTCGACACCCACGATACGATAGTATTAAGGCTGTAAGCTCTCGTGGTGTGTTGTTGAAATATAAGAAAAAAACTTAAAAAAAATCTGAAAAACTGGTCATTGTTTCCTCAAGCAATTTACACAAAAACTACACCTTTTGGGATATAGTTATTTCCAAAAAGCTTGTTGACAAAAATTTTAGAAAACTTTTCACTAAAATTCACCATTTTTTAAAATGAAAATTGGGTTAATTACACAAATTTTGTTAAAAGTTTTTTACACAAGAATGTGCTAAGCGATTTTTTAATGTGATTTTTACTAAAATGTTAGAAAAATTTCACAAAAAAAATTTTCTAAGAAAACACCAAAAAGAAATTTCTGCGAAAACTGACTAAATATTTTTACACGAAAATTTTCTGGTCACGTACATACAATTCAAATTATATAATCTGTAACTAAAACTAAACAAAGATTAATCTAAGCAAAGTTAAAATCCACCTTTTCACCGAAATTTGAGCACGTGCGAGTGAAGAAAAATATAATTGGAGAAATACTCATATTTGCTTGTCACAAGCTACCAGAAATAAAAAAGTTATTTATGTCGGTGGCTTTAAAGTGTGATTTCACATATGAAAACAATTTATCAATTGTTTATATATTATGAAAATATAAACATAGATAATCTGATCAAATCAATTATGTCTTAACTTTTTGTGCCAAACTTAATTTTAATCTTTTTATATTTTTCTTCGAAAATTCCAAAAATTATTAGATAATCTCATCATTTGTTTGAATTTAACAAAAAAACTTAAAAAAACGAAATATATCTTTTTACACTGATTCGCTACGGAGATTCGAATGAACAACCTTGAGGATGTGAGTCTTGATCTTTGCGATGTAGATGAAATTTCATACATGGATATGTAGTTTTTAACCCACTTTAAAAAAAGGAGGAGGTTCTCAAATCGCCTGTATTTTTTTATGTGTGATACCTCAGAACTTTTGTCTAAGTAAACCGATTTTGATGATTCTTTTTTATTTGAGAGCTGGTGCTTCTGATGTGGTCCCATATAAATTTGATCAAGACCTAACCAGTAGTTTTTGAGTTATCCTTAATTTACCACCGATAACACGTTTAACAAATGGTGGCAGCGGCAATATGCATTTTTAAGTTCATTTGCGAATACAACGTTAAATTCGAATCTTGGCTCTTGTCTCTTAGTTTTATGATAAGGTAATAAATTTATTTCATACTAAGGTAATAAATTATTATTGGTAACTATGTTAATTTGTATAAAGATGCCTGAAAACAAATATTTTATAAATATTTTGCTATATTCATATAAAATTTTGAGAAATGGCATAATAAGCACCAAAATACATAAAATTCGAGTTTTCTCTGAAACGCCATCCACTTTTTGATAGTTAGATTATAATACTATGCTGCTATTTGAAAATTTTCCAAAAAGTTAATAAAACTAAACTCCTCTACTCTAACGCCCTCTGTATTTTGTGCATGTGTGACTGTGGATTTAAAATACTAATACATGGAATTTCGTATGAAATCTCTTTCCAACAAGCCAAAATTCTTGAAATTATGTCTACTAGTTATCAAGTTATAGGCATTTGTTTATAAAAAAATCCTCGCCCCCTACCTCCGCCACTGGTCCATATGGATTTTTTTTAACAGAAGTTGTAGATAAGTGCACGTTGGTTACAAATTACCTAAAACCAGGTTACGTTATGCATCAATATTTTCGAGAAATTAAAGAATTTAGATAATCCATGGTATTTTCGCTACCTAGCGGCAGATTTAGAAAGCTGAAAATAATTTCCAACATTTTCTCATGGCCACTTTAGTTATGCAATTGTTTTTCCGAAAGCTGCAGCTGTGACGGTTTGCGAGATATAGATGGTCCGTGTCCTTATTTGAACACCCTGTATATATATATATATATATATATATATATATATATATATATATATATATATATATATATATATATATATATATATATATATATATATATATTATGACTCTCGAAATCTTTGTTAATATTTCCGCCTCTAGTTTCTAATATTCTAGATGATACTAGTGCGACATTACGGAGTTAATTATTTCAGTAAATGTTCATCTCTGTAACGATATTCTCTTGCTTCTAGATATTTTTAATGTGCGACGCAAAATCAGATGAAGTCAGTAAAGGCACCAAGATAGCGATGATAAAAGCGAAGTTCCTTAAAATCTTTTTAATCCAGCTGTCAATTTGCTCTTCAATATTGAAGCAACTTTACGACTGTATATATATATATATATATATATATATATATATAATTATATATATATATATATATATATATATATATATATATATATATATATATATATAATTGTAACAGCAATTACGACCAAAATGCGGGTTTAGGACTTAAAGAAAGTCACTTTGTACTAAAACTCGATATATTTCGGCATCTCTCGACACCATCTTCACGAAATACTGAAAATGTTAAAAAGGCTACTACATATTTTAAGAAGATATTAAGTTTAGGACCACAATACTGCGACTAATCAAAGTCTACCAAAGCATATTAAAGAGGAAAATACAGTGCAAAAACATTCGGCAAAACACATCTCTGTGATAAGTGAACTAAGCAACATGAATCTAAGGCGGAAGCAAAACTAATAGCTGAGTGCAACAAAAACGCCAAAAACAAACATCAACAACACACGACTTAAAGAAAGTGACTTTCTACTAAAACTCGATATATTCCGGCATCTCTCGACACCATCTTCAAGAAATACTGAAAACGTTAAAAAGGTTACAATATATTTTAAGAAGAAATTGAGTTTAGGACCACAATACTGCGACTAATCAAAGTCTACCAAAGCATATTGAAGAGGAATACATAGTGAAAAAACATGGGGCAAAACACATCTCTGTGAAAAGTGAACTAAGCAACATGAATCTCAGGCGGAAGCAAAACTAATAGCTGAGTGCAACAAAAACGCCAAAAACCAACATCAACAACACAAGACTTAAAGAAAATCACTTGTACTAAAACTCGTTATATTTCGGCATCTCTCGACATTCTCTTTACGAAATACTGAAAATGTTAAAAAGGTTACAACATATTTTAAGAAGATATTAAGTTTAGGACCAAAATACTGCGACTAATCAAAGTCTACCAAAGCATATTGAAGAAAGAAAACACAGTGCAAAAACATGGGGCAAAACACAACTCTGTGAAAAGTGAACTAAGCAATATGAACCTCAGGCGAAAGCAAAACTAATAGCTGAGTGCAACAAAAACGCAAAAAACCAACATCAACAACACACGACTTAAAGAAAATCACTTTGTACTAAAACTCGATATATTTCGTCATCTCTCGACACCATCTGCACTAAATAGTCAAAATGCTAAAAAGGCTACAAAATATTTTAAAAAGATATTAAGTTTAGGACCCATAATAGTGCGACTAATCAAAGTCTACCAAAGCATATTGAAAATTCACTAAGAGAACACAGTGCAAAAACATGCGGCAAAAACATCTATGTGAAAAGTTAATTAAATTTCAGGCGAAGGCAAAACTAATAGCTGAGTGCAACAAAAACGCCAATAATCAACAACACGGCCAATTTGTAAAATCGCTAAAAATTATTTGGATACAAATTCTGACCTCAGGAGGAGCCATAGACACTTTAATCTGAAAACCATACATAATGACTTTCTTCTATGATACAATCTCTTGTTTTCATATCTCTTAACTACTATTACTTCCACATCGTCACTTGAGGAAGCATCGCATCGGCGACAAAGATTTCAAAAATTGGTTTTCGCTTAAACGTCATAAAAAGTATCAAAGCATATAGAAAACATGATTTGAAAACGAACATTTTTTTGTCTGTCAGTCTGTCCTCCTGTCGGTCTGTATATCTGCCTGTTTGTTGCCACGATAACCTTAGCACGAATTGAGATATCGTCTTCAAATTTGGTATCCAGTTAGCACTCGACAAACGAACGGTTCGGATTGTTTTTGGATAAAATTTCTTTAGGGGGTAGGGATGATTTGGTGAACATCGATATTTTTTCGTTAAAATTCGATTAATATTTTTCTTTTATTTTAGGGCTTATTTATTAGAAAACTTTTAATTTAATCAAACATCTGGTATTCTGCGCTGAAATTAAATTAGGGGTTGAATGTGTGGGGACGGAATATTGTTGACAAAAATTTTGAATCTCTTTTTGCTAAAACGGCGTAAAAAGTCTCAAAAAATATAGAAAACTTGATTCTGGAACGAAAGTTTTTTTGTCTGTCCGTCGGTCGGTCTGTCGGTCTGTCGGCATGTACGCGTCTGTCTGTTAATAGGTGCAATCAGTTTCGAAGAAATTGAGATATCATCTTCCAATCTGGTATCCAGTTAGCATCCGATAAATGGATGCTTCGTATTGTTTTTGGGTAAGATCGCTTTGTGGTCATCATAGGCCCTAAATTAATTTCATGAGAAGGTCTTTCTGAAGAGAATAAATTATGACAGCTTTGTGGAAGTTAGGATTAAATGTGCAGTTGCAATTGACAAGTATTGTATTATTTATTAGCTAAGGTAAATAATATTAGAACAAAATATACTAGGGACACAGCCTCTTCAGAGCTGTAGCATAAACATGAAATAAAAGGACACAAATTCTGACTTTTGTTTAATTATAAGAAAGCCACATGATGGGCCCTAAATTCATTTCATGATAATGTCTTTCCGAAGAGAATAAATTATCACAGCTATGCGGAAGGTAGGATCAAATTTGCAGCACTATTTTTGGTTGTAATTGCCCTTAAAAAACTCATTAATATTGGCACTCTAATGTGTAACGACTGCTACTCCTCCCTGTCATTATATATATATATATATATATATATATATATATATATATATATATATATATATATATATATATATATATATATATATATATATATATATATTCAAACTGACCCCAAATATGAGTTCTAAGGGTCCTAGTTCACGCTGATTTGAAGAATTAAAAAAATCGCGATCTCCCCATAATGAATTTTTCCTGCGAAAGAACTTATCTTTCACTTATGATTGAATAAATTGAATTGAATAAATTTATATCTTGGTGTTTGGTTTCACTGTATTCAACATTAATGTCAAGTTTGGCAAGTATTGTATTATTTATTAGCTAAGATAAATAATATTAGAACCAAATATACTAGGGACATAGCCTCTTAAGAGATGTCGCATAAACATGAAATAAAAGGACATAAATTCTGACTTTTTGTTTAATTATAAGAAAGCCACAAAACTTGACGCTGGATAATTCTCCCCCATAGAGTTGCAGAATTGTTCTTTATGTCTTCGCCTAATTAATTATTGACACAGATTTGAAATATCACAAACAGCACAGAACTTTTACTGCAAAGTGGCACTTTAAGGTTTTTTTTTAAAGATTCAAATTTATATTGTGTATTACATTTTGTTTGACTTTGTTTGCCGTTTTGGTCGACATTTTTAGCAATTCTATAAATTATTCTCGCCATCTTTTCCGTAACTCTGTTCACTCTGTTGTTTTTTTCTGCCACGAGTTGGATGTTTACTCGCTTTTTGGATAGCTGGAAATTTTATGTCTTCGGAAATATGTCTGTCGGAAACCTTAGCTATTATTTAAGGAGCTGGTTACTTTGAGTCTCTTAACAAGGAGCTAGAAGCAGATATTCGGGTAGTCGATGAGAACGTACTGTGAAGACTGCTATCATCGGTGAAGTGTAAGTGCCAAAATGGAAGCTTGTGGAACACCTACATTCGTCTTTTATATATGTGATAAAACACCATCAACAACAACGTACAGGGCGCGCTCCTTTAACAAACTGGAACATTAAATGAAGCTATGTCGTCTGCAAGCACAAGCTTATGCTTACTTGAGGAACACATTGCAAAATTTGAATAAACGAATATTCTACAACAACAACAACAACTACTACTACTACTACTACTAGAATATAAGAAGTATAAAAAAGAACTAACTAGGCTAATAAAGCAATCAAAGAGGAAACACTCACAAGACTTATGTAACGAACTACATGGAGATATGTGGTAACGGGTGAAGGATTGTCCTGAAGAAGATGACCAACCAAGTTCCCCTACAATTAACATCGGATAAAAAACTGGATCTTCTCAAGGAGTTATTTATTGTGGTACACACACATACATCTCGATTACTTTAGTGAGCAGTGAATCCTTAGCGTCCTCACAAAAATAATCCAAGAGTTCCTACGTTATGGATCGGAAAGCTCGGGTATGGATTAGGTTTGAGAAGTTGTCTGGAAATGGTCGGATTTGTTGGATTGACTTACATAGGCTGTGACCACTCATAGTCCCTATCAGGATATACATATTTTATTTAAGTGAGCTGTGAATCGCCAGCGTGTCCATAAAAATACAAGATGATTTGGCATACAGGACCATATTAAGATACGGCGATGGGTAGCACAACACTGACATATTCTGATTGCCAAAATTGCCACTGACTATATGTAAAGATCTAAGACCCTGCACATAAGATGAGCTGGAGAGCTGAAGAAAGCCGTGAATAATATTAAGACTAAACCTTTCCACCTGATCTCGGAGGAATCCCGCCCAAAACGATAAAAGTAGCGACCACGGTGGCACCGAAATGGATACTGTCCATAATGAATAGCCTCCTCAAGAAACAAGACTTTCTGAGGTAATGGAAGGTTAGCAAGTTTTTTTTTCACCGAAACAAGCCGAGATGGGGTGCAGACCCATTTGCCTCTTTAACACAACCTATATGTATACGAGCTATTGATAAGAAGCATATGAGAAGATGAGATTGAAGGAGGAGAGCGGTTGCCCCACTGGCAATACGGCTGCAGACGAAAAAGATCCACAGTGCAAGCCATCGAAGAAGTACTGATAATTAGGAATGAAGCACAGGAAAGATGGTGTGCTATAGAATAAGAAAGAGTTATACTTGACGATCTGCACAGAAGGGGCATTTCTCGGTAATTAGTAAACCTTGTGTACTCCTACTTCAGGGGAAGGATGAATGAAG
Source organism: Tillus elongatus (assembly GCA_964006375.1). NCBI lineage: Eukaryota > Metazoa > Arthropoda > Insecta > Coleoptera > Cleridae > Tillus > Tillus elongatus. The sequence goes on from OZ023267.1 coordinate 130,152,030, forward strand.
TGGACAAAGGAAGAGAAGTTATAGTAATGGTAGGGCACGGTAGTCAAACCAATTTTGTGGAAGAATCTCTGCGACGAAGTGTTGAGACTAGACTTGATGGAGAAAGCAACATTCATAGCTTACGCTGATGACCTGGCATTGGTAGTAACTGCCACAGATGATGAAGAGCTTAGTTTTAGAGTCAACGAGTCGCTGAGACGTATTGAAAGTGGTTGAGAGAACATAATTTGCAACTAGCTCAACGAAAAAATGAGGCTTTGATTATCAATGGATCAAGAAAAAGACAATACATACGTTTTTGTTTAGATAATGCCGTGGTTACGACCTTACAGGGCTAAGCTACTTGGTGGTAGCGATAGATGGCAGATGCACTTTTGGTGATCATCCAAAGAGAGCAATGATTTAGGCAGAGAATAAAGCGGCGGTCTTGGTCAGGCTAATGCCTAATATCGGTGGACATGATAGTGTTAAGAGGCAGATACTGTGTGGAGTAATCTACTCGATCCTGCTATGCAGCTCCAGTGTGGTGTAATTAAATTATATACAATTAAACGCATCAAAATATGCAAAAATTATTGTTGACACAGTTTAAAATGTACACATATATACCCGCTCAAACAAACACATACCGTAAACACATTAACAAAGACTCAAATCTTACTTATTACCAATAATTTAAAAGTTTTTGAGACTTTTTCTAGTTAAAGTTATACAATAGCTTGAGCAAAACACACTTAGTAATCACGTAAACGTCACAATAAGTTGCTCAGCTTACCAGCGCCTCCTAAAGGTTTATCCTATTAATAAGCCCGTGTAGATCTTATAGGTCTATACTCTTTATGTACTTTTTTTAGTTTACTCTTATATATAACTGCCAAACGTATTCTCCTTATCTCCTGAGGGACAGTGTAATATAATCTTGGGGCCAAACACTCATAACTACGCTGCCACACGTTTTTTAATGCAAATGAGGTCGTGAAAGTTGTGTTTTTCTGCCGTGTACTGTAGTTGTGTGCGACCCTCTTCAATAGATCCCTGGACGTATGTTGGTGTGCATTAACCGCTAAGTAATGCAGATGCCTAATATCTAACATTTCTAAATCGGCATCGAGCCTTTCACTGGGGTAAGTGTTTCCTTTAGTAGCATGGTTTTAAGAAACCTTTTTTGCATAATCTCGATTTTTTTAGAAGAGTATTCAATATGCCACCCCAAGCGAGGACACTGTAAGAAAGATGACTCTCTACAATTGAGTAATAAGCTATCTTTATTTCACGGATTGTTAGATGTGAACGTAAGTATCTAAATTTATACAATATTTTTTTTTAGTTTATCCACTACAAAATCTGCATGTTTGTCCCACCTCAAACAACAATCCATGATCACGCCCAAGTACTTTATGTGATCTGCCGCATGAAATACATCCTCGTCCTTTCCACCCCTTACTTTTAGTTCCCTGTGGGATGGTAGAAGATAATTTCTATTTGCAAAGGGTAAATACTTGCTCTTAGCCATATTAATTGTTATCAAGTTGGAGTCAAACCATTCCTTAATATTTTGCAAATCATTTTCTACCCTTTCCCTTAATCCTTTCCAAGTATAGTCCTTGTAAAAAACAACGGCATCGTCAGCAAATCCCATTATTTCTCCCTCACTTTGAACATCAAACAAGCCATTAATGTATAGATTGAATAATGTTGGCCCAAGTACTCTACTCTGAGGTATACCACACACAACTCCCCGAGCCCGGCTAGTGACACCACCAACCTTGACCTGCTGTTTTCTGCTGCTTAGGTAACTCCGGAAAAGTTCGAACGCCTTACCTCTCATTCCAGAAATTTCCAGTTTTCCCAGCAATTTACAGTGGTCAGCGGTGTCAAATGCCTTTTTCAGGTCAATATAGACAGTACATGGTTTACCTAGACTTATATATATATATATATATATATATATATATATATATATATATATATATATATATGCCATATATTGACAACTTGTTTCATAACTTTAGACAAACTCTATAGAATAAAAATTGGATGATATTTCCCCTTATCGGATATGTCTGCCTATTTAGGACCAGGCGGAACTCGATCTTGATTCTAGGAAGATGAAAATAACCCATATTTTAGGACATTGAAAAGAGGTGACAAAAAATTACGGTCAATTCAGGAACTCACATTTTTAGAACTATTACGAGGATTTCATCGTGTTCTGATGCCTATTTTATCTTTAAATTTACCAATATGTGCTTAAAAGTACGTCACCTGAAAAATGTTTCTTTCATTTGCAGACCAAGCGTGAAATTTAAAACAAAAACACCGGTAATTATACTAGTCTTTTCCTTTGAAGATTCAGCAAATACTCCATCATTTCAAGCCAAGGAGATGAAATCGTAAAATTGTCTCCTATAGTTTTGCCTGAGACCAGAAACTTTAGATATTGTTTAGACATAAGACGACTTTGTCATTTATTAATTGGTTAAAGTCATTTTTGGTCAGATCGGTTGTCTGTTTGCACCTGTTTCTTGCTGATAAAATTAGTCGTGAGTTTCGCAGCTCGGGGTTTTGCGCCAATTGTAAACATCATTTTTTGTAACTACGGTTTCTCGGCAACCTTTATTTAACCAGAGTTAAACTTGAAATTGACATGCCTCGAGGAACGAGGAATGTAGGTTTAATGGCTAATACGATAATTTCAGTAATGGAGGTGGCGTCTTCTTGGGAATTTTTATTTCTCAAGCAGGCATCTTCCCAAGGAAACAAATCTTAACATCGTCTACTTTCAAATCGATTTTATTTTTATTTTACAAAGCAATACATTTACTAAAGTTCTGATATTGAATGTTGGTCACGAGTTTAAAAGATTTATCAAATAAAATGCAGCTTTCGATTTTGCAATCCAATTCTCATTACGGATTTGATAGCTATACAATCTTATACTCTCAAATACACATACACACATAGATCCAGACACATAAGCGAAACACATATAAACATACGGCATTTACAAACACACTTAAATAAAATTGATGTTTGTATTCAAGACACTTAGCGGGTTTTCCGATTAGAAATAAATCTGTAAGAGTGGAAAACTAGATAAGATTTTCTGTGTGTAACGCCCGACTTTTCAGTACAATATCTACAACTTGCTTGTAGTCTTATGGTGTAGTGTATGGAATAATATTAACGTATTTACAATGATTCAGATTTCAGTCTCCACGTTCCTAATCTATTAAAATAAATAAGAACGGCAAAAGTTTTGATCATCAAAGGTAGATTTTTCATTAGCCGTTTCTGGAGTACGGCTCACAATTGAATTATGAAAATTCACACATGTGGATTTCTCGAAATTTCCAGTTTACCGAAAATATTGACGTTAGTATGAGATTTCGGGTTATACCGGAAGTAGACGTCAACTTTCTTATTTCAAATAGAAGATGGTGTTTTCTATTACGGATCTGGATTGCTTGTCAAATTTTATGGTAGCTTCCACTCACATGTTATGTCAGTTTTCTCCACCATTTCCAAGATATTTGACTTTTTTCAAAAATTTCTTGAAAAACATTGTCATATTTACACACCTGTATCTCTCTTATTTTTCAACCTGAAGACTTGAAATTTTAAATTCTTATGGAAATTCACTACTATAACGTACTTGCTGAGTCCCCAAATTTTGTTTTAGTGAATTTTCTTTAAAAAAAAGCACTAATGAGGTGATCCCGACTTTTGAATTTTGAAAAAAATTTTTCAAATGAGCGCAAACTAGGACCCCTAAAACCCATATCCAGGGTCAGTTTCAATTTTTATATGCTTATATATATATATATATATATATATATATATATATATATATATATATATATATATATATATATATATATATGTGTGTGTGTGTGTGTGTGTGTGTGTGGTGTGTATGTGTATCACACCGATAACCCAAAAATAAGTGCCTTTTTTCTGAAACTGGCTTCGATAAGGTCGTTAGCCAAAAAAAATCGGCGCAGGTTTTCTGGGAAAATGTTGTGTTTTCTTTCAGGAAAAAATAATATCTCCGCAAATAACAAAGTAACGGTAACCAAATTTGGTACGCGGTTATTGCATTATAAATGGTCAACCATGTACCAAAATGTAGGTTTGTAAGTTTAAAGACAAAAATATTATGGGCGTGTAAAGAAAAGATATTGAGGTTTTCCTCAAAACGTCAAAGTCTCGATTTGAAACGTCAAAATTGGCAACGTTAACGCAAAGAAGCTGAAACAAATACGGATTATGTAAAGAAACGTTGGAGAACATCCGAGACCTTCCAGAATTCATAATGTCCACTTGCTCCAGTTAGCTTACGCGCTGGCTACGTCCTTCACCTACAAAAACGAAAACCAACAGTGAAGCCAGAGAAGTAGTCTCCAAGTCTGTATGTAGTATGAACCAGTTTCACCAAGTTAGGGCAACAACAATCAATGAATTAAAGAAAATGTCTCAAGAAGAGTGTTCTGCAAACCCTTAAGTTTGAGCTTCAACCGTCATTGTCTTTCATTTTACTAAAATATTTCCAGAAATTTCATTTTCAATAGACCCTTTCTCTGAAGCTTTGGTGGTAGTTTTAGTTAAGTTTATGGTTTAACGGTCTATAATTTTTAGCTAATTTTCTTAGAAAACATTCGTTAATGAGGAGACCGAAACTTTTGATTTTTAAAAAGATGTCTTCAAATGAGCGCAAACTGGGCCCCCTAGAATCCATATCCGGGTTTACTTTCAGTTTTTATCTGTTTACATATATACAGGGTAACGCATTTCTACGGTAAAGCTCAATATAATTGTTATTACAGAAGATACGAGAAAAAGTTGTATATACTAATTATATGGTGTCTTGAACTGCATGTAATAAAATTATTTTGACTATCACAGGCTGGCCAATAAGACGTTGATAATACCTACTTTTTTTTCGAACACCCTCATATCTGCATATTGCATATTTGTATTTTTTATCAAAATATGATACATGTTTGTAAGAAAAAATCGAAATGCAGTAGTGTACAGATTTCATACGTTTAAAAACGAAATCATTCAGGCGATTAATAAGGAAAAATAACTGCTACGTTTATAATTTCGCAGATACTTTACTTTCCTAAATAAATAAAGTTTCCTTCTGGAAAGCTTTTCTAACTTTAATGAAATTTGTAATACAAGTTTCTTTTAAAGAGACTTACACTATCTATAGACATAGCAAAATTACATTTTTTAGCCTTATAGAAAATTGAGTTTTTCCTTTTTCACAAAAGGAGTTAGAACACAAGTTTTTTTTGATAATAGAGGGATAACGATGGTAACACTTTCGAAAAAATTCTCAAATGTGCGCGTGCTAGGACCTTTAAAATCTATCTTCACAGTCTGTGTGAGTCTAAGTATTAACTTTACTAATATGCCGCCGTATAATAATAGTGTACAATTCTTATGAAAACTCACTACTATAACGCACTTGCTGTGTCCCGAATTTTTTTGTGATTTCTAATTAAACCTCCCCATTATTCTCGCGGCAGGTTGCATGCAAAAATCAGTCTTTATCATGGGCTATTCAATAACTGTGAATTTCAGAATAAACGGTTTAAGTTTTATAGTTAGTCATTAAATTTCCCTCCTGTGTAGCGGTCTGTGACCTTTGGACCCAATATTTTGTCTGTCAAAAAATGATGGAGTTGCTCTTTAAAAAATTGTGGTTGAAATGATGAGAGGTGAAAATTGCAAACCAATACTACAAGGTGTGAAACAAAAAAAATTTGTTGACGCGTTTTTCATTAAAAAAACATTTTTCTTCCAAACGTTTTACTTTTCTTGGGTTATAGGACTAATTACACCTTTCTTCATACTTTGAATAAATTTTAATTTAGTAAAAACCATTACCGCAATGAATTGCCGTTTCAGTACTGTTTTTATGAAAATTCTCTAAAGTAAATTAGACTTTAGTACACTTTAGAGAATCCAATTCAGATCGCAACACATTTCTAAGGTATCATAAGAAGGCGAGAATAAGGGAATGAATAACCTAAGGAAAACACTTTAATTAAAAAGAACCTGATTAATTTTTACTTTTATTTGAACTTACTCTTTCTTTTATTAAATCGAATAATATATTTAACCTCTTTTCTGTTTTTTTTTAGCGTTACAGTTGATAAAACAGCAACAAAATATTACATTTTTGTGTAACACTGTTGCAAAATTACTTGTAAATATAAAAACGACTAAACACACAGAGGTCGGTTTAGCAGTTGATCACAAAACAAACACGAATATGTGATTCTATTTGCATTGGTCTGTATGTTCATTTTTACCGTACAAAAATGTAAGGGAACAGATTTGTCCAAATATACCAGACTGTTGTTAATTATTCTGTTTAACTCTTACACATCAAGCCATATTGGTTTAATCCCATCAGTATTCGAGGTACAGATTTTTGATCATTCAAAACAATGTAAGAAAACACAACATTTAACAGCACTTTTATAAGCCACGACTCAACAAGTGAGTAATACATTATACAGTGTATTTCATTAACCAGTACAGAAGGTCGGAGAAACATTCAATGATACATTTTAAATGGGAGTTTTTATATATAATATTTGGATTCAAGCCTTCCTTGAAAAATTTCAGTCATTGAAACAAGGTGAAAAATTCAATTTTTGAAAAGAAAACATAAAATTTTCCTGGAAAAGCTGGTCCGATTTTCCTGGTTAATGAACTCGTCCAAGACATTTACACATGAAGCTACTTACCAAATTACAATCAGATCAACTCGTTACATGATCAGAATAATACTTAAAAAAATCTAAGAATGGAGTGTTTCGTCCAAAATTTCATAAAAGTAAAGCATTATTAGGAAACGAAGAGACTTCACAATAAATTTTAGAAATTTGCAACGTTCACTTCGAGGCATATTTGCAATAAGAAATAATTATCAGTCAGTTTACCAGGTTGCCTAGGAGATGAAAATTTTAAACCTCATCTTCCGACAGTAAACCTAATGTTTTTACTGTAAAGTACGTTTGTCAATCGTATTTTAATAAAAGAGAGTATTTTCCACAATAATAGCACACTTCAATTACTCAAACGATGACTTTTTGAATTTAATTATTATTTACGGGGAGTGTAATCGAATTGTTAGCAGAAAATGTCGTGTGTTTGCAGAGAGATTTCCAGATAGACATAGACCAACTCCTGACATGATAAGAAGACTATTGAAAAATTGTTCTGAGAATGGAACGTTTTAAAACGTAATAAAAATAAACCGCTATTGGACAATGAAGAGATAAATAAATGTATGGAATTTTTTACTTCCTATCCGCATGCGTCAATCAGAGACTGCAGTAGAAATTTGCATCTTTCAAGAAGAACTATTCACATAATTGTAAAAATTAACAAATGAACACCATTTTTCTTCACTTTAATACACCATTTAGAACCTGGGGATTTTTCCCGGCGTGTAGAATTCTACGAATGGTACCTTTTGAAAACTCAAGAACATGAAATTTTCTCAAGAAAAATTATATGGTGCGATGAATCAAAATTTTCAAAGAGGGGCATTTTCCATCGTCACAACAGTCACTATTGGTTGGGCGAAAATCATCACATTACTAGAGTACGAAATTTCCAGGACTGTTGGACTTTCAATGTATTTTGCACAGTACAATACAATAGAATTTTTGCCTTTAACATTTATGATGAGAACTTAACAGGTTGGTAACAATAATATTAAGCAAATCTGAATTTCATTTGCGCATTAGTACATTATGCTATTAATATATTTATTAAACTCACTGAAACTAAATTAGAAAATTTGACGCTTTTATTCATATCAGTAATAATGGTAAGGTAAAAAATGGTAAGCACGAAGTCTAAACGTGCAGTATTCACAGGTCCAGGATATTGTCGCATTCTGCAGCAAGTAAAATACCAGTGCTGAACTTCTTGCATGAACACGAAGCTGCAGAAGTTTGGTATCAACAAGATGGAGCTCCACCACACAACTCACAGATAGTAAGCGACCTACTCCAGGAAACATTTGAAGACAGATGAATAGCTAACGGTGGTCCTCATCGTTGACCGGCGTGCTCACCAGACTTGGCTCCACTAGATGTTAGTATCTGGGCGTGCATTAAGAACAAAGTTTACCAGGAACCACCTACAAAACAAGATATGATAGCTAGAGTATTAGAGGCCTTCAACGCAGTGGGGCAAGATTACCTTCCTCGAGCCACAGGTACCATCATTAAAAGAGCCATCAAATGCCTTGAAGTGAACGTTGCAAATTTCCAACATTTATTGTGAAGTGATAACACACGAATCTCTTTGTTCCCTAATAATGCTTTACTCCTATGAAATTTTGGACGAAGCACTCCATTCTTATTTTTTTTAGTAGTATTATGATCATTTAACGAATTGATCTGTGTTTATGTGGAAATCTCTTTGCAACCACACATGTTCTGTTAGTAATTCGACAGTACTTCTCGTAAATAAAAGTTATGTTTAAAAGTCTTCGCATATTTTACTTATGTCGGAAGATGACGTTTAAAATTTTCATCTCATAGGCAACCTGATAAACTGACTAATAATTTTTCTTATCGCAAATAATGTTTAAGTATCTTTAAATCGGTGGGACATAGGTATAGAGATTGCTGATACTAATCGAAAGAACAATAAAAATTACGTAAACTAACCTTATAAAATATAGAGTGTTCTATTTAAAAAAAGAGAGTTATTAGTTTTTAAATTTGTCACGATTGATTATGTCACCTTATCCAATAACAATACAGTCTAGTCAAAATAATGACTTCCCCTTGAAGTTCATTTATATTTTAAACAACTGCTTGAATCAAAAAGGTGAATATCACTTTGTTTATTGGCGCTAATTTCAAACTGTCTACCTCACGGTTTACATTATCTTAACCTAAGAAAACATTGTTTACAATTTTTAAATTTCTCATTCGGTTCATTGTACCCATTGTTTAACACTTGCTACAGTCTGTTTACATATTTAAAGCTTAATAAATATGATTAGTAATAAATATTTCATTTTGATTATCGGAAATACATAATCTTAACTTTTCTCTTGGGTTTTAAAATTTTTAAATTCAATGTCACACTGCTTAAAGCTTTTTATCATAGAAATATATACATTGATATGGTTTCCATAAGGGGTTCATAGATTAAATATCAACAATAATTTTAGTAAAAGTAGTTAGATAGATAATAAAAATAATCTTGTCCTATTTATTTAGGTAGAATAAAGTTACATTGTTATTTGTCAGAGAGAAGGAAAATTGGGGTTTTATTTTGATTCGTTTCTATACATACATGGGAGAATAAAAAAAATATACATATAAAGCATAATTTAGAAAAAAAACTAATAAATTTCATGTCTAAAGTCATAAAAGAAAAAGAATAATATTTGTTTGGGACCTGGACCCACTTAGAACGCCCTCAGATAGTGTCGTTTTGTTTTTTGTTTGTTTTTGTTTTGTTGTTGTTTTCTTTTCAATCATATAATAGCTAGCCGAGGCAAGGAAGAAGAATAAAAGGAACACAATATAAATAAGTGGTAAGTTTTCCTTGGTGTGTTAACCACTGGAAACAATACGAATAACACAAATTTTCATAAATTTATTTATAAAACCCAAAATTACACATTATAAAACAGATATTAACACATAAACCATATTATTACCTTTATATCTCAATTTACACCTAATCTTGGGGCAAATCTATATAAAATTAAGATTCATTAAACCATCATTCTCTATCAATTTTCACCTAATCGTGAAACTAAGTAAAACCTAATAAAATCCGTTCTATTTCAATTAACGCCCAATGGTGGGCAGTAGAACTGACAACCCATTCTTTATCAATTACCTTACAAAAGCGTAGGCACAAAAAACAACCCTAGTATACCTTGCTATATATATATATATATATATATATATATATATATATATATATATATATATATATATATATATATATATATATATATATATATATATAAGCTCCAAGCTGGTATAAGTAAATTTTTCCTATGAGAATTCGCTAAGACTAAAACGGATCTAAAATAAACATTTTGCGGGCTTGAATTCGAGCTCTTTTGACAAAATTTAAAATAGTTTAGAGTCGTGGCCACTTCATACTGAATAGTCTCTACAAAAAATCACTAACATATATTCACTTATTTTCATATGCGTAAAATAAAACGTTTGGGGCGTTTATATTATCGTTTTTTATTTCTTTTAGATCAAATTTGCTATTATTTTATGCGAAACTAAAACTTTTCTGTTGCACCGTTCCTGGTGGCGTATAAGACGACGGAGGCATGTTTGGTTAAGCAGCGATGTCCGGCAGTTGATTTGAATAAAGCAGTATCGAAGTCTCTACCAACAATAGCCACCAGGGTCTAGGGTCTAGATTCAGAAAGAGGGTAAGAGCTGCTAAATGTCAATTCCCCACAATACAATTCAACAACACGCTTTTCAGGATAAACTGAAAGTGAAATTTGCCTCTCTATTGTGTCCACGCCTCTGTCATATCAGAAGTCACATTTGAAAATAAACCCCCTTTGTCCATTACAGGATTCCGTTAACATCTAAAGAGGGATTTGTGATTTGTAACGTTATAATATTTATACGAGTACTTTTAGAGCAAATACAATTTTCATAAATTATATTATACAGACATGATACATTACGTTGTTCATCTATTAATTTATTAATTTTATTAGCGAATTTTTATTATAAAAAATTTGCTAATAGAGAGGTCACGATCAAAAGCTTTTGAAAAACGGTAACCAATGAGACGTATAGCTTTGGAGTCCAGGATAGCGAGTCTAGAAGCGGCAGCTGCACCCCAAATGTGGGAGCAGTATTCGAGGTGGGGCCTTATTTGTGAAGTATATAAGGTATAGAGATTAGCTGGCGAAAAGTGTCTTCGGGCCCGGAAGAGGAAACCTAATTTCTTAGCAGTCGCTTCTGCGATTGATGTGACATGTTGGTGCCAATTGAAATGTCGATCCACAGAAATGTCAACAAGAGAAAAGGACTCATTACTTTGAATAACTTGGTTATTCATTGTGATGGGTCTAGGGCTGGTGTATCTCTTATGAGATATAAAGCAAGATTGATATTTGGTGGAGTTGAATTGTACAAGATTTCTATTTCCCCAGTCTAATATTTTTTGGAGATCCACGGAGACAGAACCCTCCATGAGTCTACGATCCTCATCTAATTGGGCTAGAGAGACAGGCTTAGAATATTGTATATTTGAGTGGAGGGTACTGTCGTCCGCGTAACTGTGGACTGTGTTGGATGTGCTAGAGAGGAGGTCATTGATGTGGAGAAGAAACAAAGTAGGGGCTAAAGCTGAACCTTGAGGAACTCCTGCATTATTTGGATACAGTTTAGAGGAATGGCCATCGACGACAACATAAATGCTCCGGTTGGAGAAGAAATTTGCTGTCCAGGTACAGAGTTTAGGTGGTAGGCTATAGGCCGGAAGTTTATTAAGCAGCGCTGCGTGTCAGACCTGGTCGAATGCTTTGGATATGTCTAGAGCGACAATCTGGGATTCACTGTGTAGTTCCATGGACTTGTTCCAAGAATGGGTGACAAAGGAAAGGAGGTCGGCAGTCGATCTGCGCTGACGGAATCCATACTGCCTGTCGTGGATTAGACTGTGTTTTTCAAGAAATTTTAGTAATTCGGTGTTTATATACCTTTTCATCACTTTATAGACGACTGAAATGAGTAAAATAGGCCTGTAGTTGCTAGGAACCGCTTTGGATCCTTTCTTGGGGATGGGTTATACTCGAGCAGTTTTCCAGTTACTAGGGAATATGCCTTAATATTATAAGATATCTTAAAGAGACGAGTCAGGACAGGAGCAAGTTCTGGTGCGCATTTTTGAGAACAATTGCTGGGATCTCGTCAAGGCCAGAGGCTTTCCTGGTATTAAGAGAAGAGAGCATCTTTCGTACCTTTTTAGTTTTGAAAATGATATCCGTCATTTTATGAGCGACATTGGGGACTGTTGGTGGTTGAACATTTGGAGGTGGGTTGAAAGTAGAATTCCCGGCGAACAACGAAGCAAAAAGTTAAGCCTTGCATAGGGCGGTAGAAACAATTTCATCCCCTGAGACAAGAGGTGGGAACGTGCTCTTGCAGACATTATTCCCAATAGATTTAGCAAGAGTCCAGGCAGGTTTGCCGCCGTTGGAGTTTAAGAGGACTTTGTTTTTGATGTGGTTATTAAACGAGTTTTTTGCCTTAGAAAGAATGCGGACATATCGGTTTCTTGCGTCTTCAAATGCTCGACGGTTTTCTTGACTGTGATTGTGTAGAAGCGTTTTGTGAGCTTTGACCTTTTATATATATATATATATATATATATATATATATATATATATATATATATATATATATATATATATATATATATATATATGTATGTATATATATATATATATATATATATATATATATATATATATATATATATATATATATATATATATATATATATATATATATATATATATGTATCCGATAACTCAAAAAATATTAAACTGATTTCAATCAAACTTGCCAAAAATTTTGTTTGGGTGAAAACCGAGGTTGAGTTAATCATTCCTTATGCTCAAGTTTTTCCGGTGAAAAATCGGGGAAAACTTTTTGAAAACGCTATATTTTTGTAAGTAACACAGTAACAGGAATGAGACTTTACATGTGGCTAGAAATAGTACAAATAAACCTATGTTGTGAATTTTAAGTAATTTGGTGCACAATATTTAGACTTTTTTCCAAATTAAAAATAAAATCCCAAAGACATGCATTGAAACGACTTAGTGATTAAAGTACAATGCCTAACAGAAAGAGTATTTAACTGCCACGCGTAGCTTGATTCATACAACAGGTATAAACCATACATCAACGGTAATCAAACTAAATATATACCAGGCATAAAACATACTAGCCGAGCCAAGAATCGTTAAATCTCGGCCGCAATTATGGAAAATGACAGACGACATGAAATTAAAAATTTACCAAGTGATTGTTAAAATGCACTGTCTTTGTAGGTTTATAAACGGCCTCATAATATAGTAGAAATGTAAACAAAATCAAGCCAGGTCTCTATAAAAATTATTCTAAAATAGTTTCTTTTATATTTAAACTTAAACATAAAATGGCATGTAAGACCTAAACAGTCGTGGGATGTGTTTCAATGGTAATTCTACTAATTATGTATTTAATTGTTACGTATAATTTGAATATAATATCTCGGGCATTTAGCCGATCTAATATATCATGTAAACGTAACGTTACTTGGGGTATTCCTAGATGGCCGAGAGGGTACACACGCTTGCCTCATAAGCAGACGGTTACGCGATCGAATCCACTATGATGAATGTATGTTTTTTATGTTTTATTTTGACATTTGGAGAAACAATAATTTACAGATTTCATACTTTTTGAACAAGATCTATTTTTTGTTTAAAACGCCTGAATAAGTTTGTCACATTTGAGCCTGAAATTATAATTTTCTTATTGTTGATATTGAAAAAAAAACGGTTTGATTAAGTTGACTAAAACGAAATCATACTGGCGATTGATAAAGAAAAACAACTGCTAGGCTTATAATTTGACAGATACTTTACTTTTTTAAATATGAATTAAGTTTCCTTCTGGAAATTTTTTGTATAACTTTCATGAAATTTGTAATACAAGTTTCTTATAAAGACACTTACATTATCTACAGATATAGCAAAATCTAATTATTTAGCTTCATAGAAAATTGAGTTTTGGGCGTTTTTCTCAAAAGGAGTTAGAGCATAAGATTTTTTTGATATTAGAGATATATCGATGGTAGCACTTTCGAAACAATTCTTCAAATGTGCGCGTACTAGGACTTCTAAAATCGATCTTTAAGGTCTGTGTAAGTTTAAGTTATTAACTTTACTAATATGCCTTATAATAATTGTGTACAATTCTTCTGAAAATCGGTACTATAACGCACTTGCTGCGTCCCGAATTTTTCTTTTTTTAATAATAATTTTGGTCACATGTCCGCCAGTCATTTTATATCTCTTTTATTGGTTTATTAACTTCATAACTCGATTTTTTAGGGAGAGTCAATTGGTATAAAGTCTCGCTACCATAACACATTCTTTGCGTCACGACTTTTTTGATTTTAGTCCAAGAGTACCTACTAAATAAAAGCCTGGACGCAGCCAGTGCCCCATGGAAGTGAAATTTCATAACAATGTTTTTAATAGCAAATATGTAATGGAAGCAGCCATCAATTTGGTTACCGGTATAACCTATATAAGAGAAAAAATTGATCAACATTTTATCAAAATAATTTATTGCTTGAAAATGTATACAAATTTTCCTAAAATATGCAAAATATTTCCGAGAAAACTGGTTTCCTAGCCGACAAAGCTTAGGTTAATAACAAATTGAGTTATTGAAAATTGAAGCATTTCATGAAAATTCGCTACCAAAACACAGTCACTGCGTCTAGATCTTTTTTTCTTACAAACATACATCATATTTCGATAAAGATGCAAAAATGGAATAATATAAGGGATGTTGGCAAAAACACTTTAGGTATCATCAACGACTTATGGGCCACCCACTGATTGTATAAATAATTTTATAAGATGCAGTTCAAGAGAACCTATAATTCACGTATAAAATTTTCTCTCGTATCTTGTATAATAACAATTATATTATGCCTCCAAAGTTCTTAGTACACCAGAACATCCAAATTATGAGTTGTTTTCGTCAAAGAGCTACGAGACCTTATTTAGAAGAAAACCGCATCTTTCAGCTCCCATAAACCATAGATGCCACAAAATCCTTGAAAGTTTTGAAGAGCCTTTTCCATTATCTGCCAGTTCATACAATACATTGAGTCCTCATTGGACACAACAACAAGCTACTTTTGATCTAAGACTAACACACCACCCGAAAACTACCACCAATCCCAGTGTAATAAGGAATCAATTCGTACAAATGAAATCTGAATATGAGAACCACAAATTCATCTATACAGATGCCTCGAAAAATCAAAACGGTACAGGATCAGCTGTATATACATGCAATACAGTCTTGACATACAAACTAACTAAATCGGCATTTATATTCACTGGTGAACTATGTGCCATAAAAGAAGCACTTAGGCATGTTATACTATCTGATATACAACAGACTGTGGTCTGCACAGACTCTTTGAGTGCATTACAAATAATTAGGCAAATCTACCCTAAACACCATATTGCAAGGGAAATAAGAGATCAAATGACGTACATAATTGCACATAAAAAGAAACTCATTTTCATGTTCAAATGCCAACAAATGAAAAGGACTCATTACTTTGAATAACTTGGTTGTTCATTGTGATGGTTCTAGGGCTGGTGTCTCTTTTATGGGAAAGAAAGCAAGACTGAGATTTGGTGGGGTTGAATTGTACAAGATTTCTACTTCCCCAGTCTAATATGCTTTGGAGATCCACGGACACCGAACCCTCCATGAGTCTGCGATTCTCATCAAATTGGGCTAAAGAGACAGGCTTAGAATATTGTATATTTAAGTGGGGGGTGCTGTCGTCCGCGTAACTGGGTTGGATGTTCTAGAGAGGAGGTCATTGATGTGGAGAACAAACAAAGTAGGGGCTAAAGCCTAACCTCGAGGAATTCCTGCATTAATTGGATATAGTTTAGAGGAGTGGCCATCCACAACAACATAAATGCTCTGGTTGGAGAGGAAGTTTGCTGTCCAGGTACAGAGTTTTGGTGGTAGGACATAGGCCGGAAGTTTATTAAGCAGCGCTGCGTGCCAGACCTGGTCGAATGCTTTGGATATGTCTAGAGCGACAATCTGAGATTCACCGTGTAGTTCCATAGACTTGTTCCAATAATGGGTGACAAAGGAAAAGAGGTCGGCAGTTGATCTGCGCTGACGGAATCTATACTGCCTGTCCTGTATTAGACTGTGTTTTTCAAGAAATTTTACTAATTCTGTGTTTATATACTTTTCCATCACTTTAGAGATGACTGAAAGGAAAGATATAGACCTGTAGTTGCTAGGAAGCGCTATGGATCCTTTCTTGGGGACGGGTTGTATTCGAGCAGTTTTCCATTTACTAGGAAATATGCCTCTATTGTAGGATGTCTGAAACAGACGAGTCAGGACAGGAGCAAGTTCTGGTGCGCATTTTTTAAGAACAATTGCTGGGATCTCGTTAAGGGAAGAGAGCATCTTTCGTACCTTTTTAGTTTTGAAAATGATATCCGTCATTTTATGTGCGACATTGGGGACTGTTGGTGGTTGAACATTTGGAGGTGGGTTGAGAGTAGAATTGCCGGCGAACAATTAGACAAAAAGTTCAGCCTTGTCCAGGGCGGTAGAAACAATTTCATCCCCTGAAACAGGAGGTGGGAACGTGCTCTTGCAGAAATTATTCCCAATAGATTTAGCAAGGGTCTAGAAGGATTTGCTGCCCTTGAAGCTTAAGAGGACTTTGTTTTTGATGTGGTTATTGAACGACTTTTTGCCTCAGAAAGAATGCGGACATAGCGGTTTCTTGCGTCGTAAAATGCTTGACGGTTTTCTTGACTGGGATTCTGTAGAAGCGTTTTCTGAACTTTGACGTTTTCAAGTCTGGCCTTGTCACAAGATTTAGAGAGCCAGGGCTTTTGAGTGGCTGAAGAGGTTTTTTGTGTACGTGAAAAAAATAATTTTATGCCAGCTTTGATAATTTTCGTGACGTTTTGTGAGATATCAGAGGGGTCAGGATGAGAGAAGCAGACTGACGCCCATGGAAATGAGGATAAGTAATATCGCATTTCGTCCCAGTTCGCGGAGTTGTAGTGCCAAACGATACGTGGGTGTGATGACTGTGTGACCTCGGGTTGCATTGTGCAGGAAGCGGTGACCATGCCATGGACTGAGCGACCGAGGGGGGCGGTGACTGATATTTTATAGCATTCAGGATTTGTAGTAAGGAGATCCAAGAGGTTAGAGCTGTGTGTTGGGATGCGAGGAAAGTAAGTAAGTCGCTTGGATATATATATATATATATATATATATATATATATATATATATATATATATATATATATATATATATATATATATATATATATATATATTCGAGCGATAACTCAAAAAATACTAAACCTATTTTAATCAAACTTGGTAAAAATCTTGTTTGGGCGAAAACCGAGGTCAAGTTCGTTACTCAGCGTTTATGCTCTAGTTTTTCCGGTGGAAAATCGGGAAAAACTTTTTGAAAAGTATATAAACATATAAAATTTTTAAGGAACCTTGGTTTTTGGTTCTAGGGACCCAACTTCGCGCTCATCTGAAGACATTTTTTCAAAAGCTTTTCATCGTGACCTCTCTATGAGCGAATTTTTCTTTATGAAAATTCGCTAAAAACTAAAAATCAAAATTACTTTGACACATTTCTTTGAAGCACTTAAGAAGTACTACATAATTTTTACCAAATTAGAAATTGAATGAATAACTTCAGAAATCGCTTTATAGATATAGAATCTCAAACAGTGGAATTACCATGTCAAAAGGATTACAAAAGCGAAAGAGATAATTCAAGCATTCCAGAGTATTTCGTATGCATGCAACTGGTGGAAAATTATTCAGTTATTTAATATTTGTTTGTAAAGTTGTGCGAGTTTGTAGTGCAAAAAGAATACATCAAACAGCAAGAGAGAAACCACATTAAAATCCGGATGAATAACTTAAACCTGGGAGTCTCGAGACTTAAATATTTCCATCTAAAAGAGCCACTTTATCAAGATTGTGCGATATTGATGCATCGGATGTCTTATTTTAATGATATTATCACAAAAATTGCAAATGCTGAGCTTAACTTTATAATATCGAATACATGAGTTGGAAGTGTAGCAGAAAATAATTTTCTTTTCTAAATGCCTGGATCAAAGAACCCACACTCTACTAGCGCAGCTATTTTTACACCACAAAGAAATATAGAAAAAATTCACAATTCCATAACTTTATTCATCCATCTTTACCTCAGAAGCGCACGCAATATTACAAGCACTCAAAAAAAAAAGATGCCTGGACGCCGCAAGTGCGTTATGGTGGTGAATTTTCATAAAAATATTTTACTAGCAAATACCTACCTCCTTTTTTAATGAAAGCAGGCATCAAATTTGGTTACCAGTATAACCTATATATATATATATATATATATATATATATATATATATATATATATATATATATATATATATATATATAAATCAATTTTGTTGTATGAAAATGTCCAAAATTTCCCGAAAATACACTTAAAATGTTCCCGAAAAAATTGATTTCCTAGCCAACGGACCTTGGGATAATTAGATTATTGAAATTTGGAGTATAAAAAAAATTGCTACTATAAGGCATTTTTTCCCTTAGGGCTCGTCCGCGTTTTCCGCCCTCATAGCACCGTAACCTTTGGCTTATTGTACATGCCCTTTGTCTTTTCTACTCCACCCATTCCAAAACCACTATGACCTAAACTAGTCGGCACAGCAATTGATAGGGTGAAGGTTTATATTACTCTGTCTCCGGTCTAGGCTGTCTGTAGATCAGTTCATTTGCGGTCCAGAGCTTTACACTCGCACAAGATGTGCTGGGCTGATTCTTCCCCCTCGCCACAGAGTCTGCATGCCAGGCCCCCCTCGAATCGCCCCATTTTATGCAGGTGTTTCTTGACAGCCATGTGTCCCGTCAAGAGTCCTGTTATGTTCCTGAGCTGTCCTCTTCTAAGATTTAGCAGCTCCACAACTCTCTTTGGACTGGGTTGCCTAATTAATGACTTCCCGTGCTTGAGCCTTAGACAATCTGCCCAGTATGATTTATGCTGTTCCCTGACCCAGGACTTGACGGTACCTCTAGCCGTGCCTTTTGATAAGCCGAGGACCGGTTCTGGTCTCACAAATGGTTCTGCTTATCCTCTTTTCGCGAGACTGTCAGCTTCTTCATTGCTTTTGACCCGCGAGTGACCCAGCACCCAGATCAGGGTGACCTCATTCGGCCCAGTCAGGTCGCTCGTCTCGTCTCGGCATTCACTTACCAGCCTGGAATTTACCTGTGGGCTCCTTAGGGTCTTAAGGGCTGCCTGACTGTCTGTGGCTATGAGGATCTGCTTGTTGGTGTAGCCCCTCCTCTTGTTCTCTCGTACGCAGTGCAAGGTGGCGTACATTTCGAAAGACCGTTGCATGAGCTCCGTGTGACTTACCCTCGGTCCTTCCGAATAAACGGCTGCCCCCTTCCTATGCTCCCTGCTAGATCCATCCGTGAACCAGACGAGCGCGTGGTAGGCCTAGCGTTTCCCCCCGGGATGCCTTGCGGTCGCGGATTACCACTGTAAACTTGTTATCCGAGCAGATTCGCGGTCTTGCGAAGTCTGATCTCATTTCAAGCATGGGCTCCCTCACGATCTCCTGAATTTTGCAGTGGCCCCTGCAGCCTGGGTTGGCCTTTAGTCTATCATTGCAGGCTAGTCTGTATAGTCCTAGCCTACCCCCCCCCCCCATGATAACCAAGTGTAGAGGGCGCAGATCCAGCAACACCTCCATGGCTGCTGTTGTGGTTGAATTCATGGCCCCTGTGATGCTGAGGCAAGCCATGCCTTGGATCTTGCCTAGTTTTTGTTTGGCACTGGATTGTGTCACCTTAAGCCACCACACCAGGGCCGCGTATGTTAACAATGGTCTGACCTTCCTTGTGTACAGCCAATGGGCCATAGTAGGTCTTAGTCCCCACGTTTGTCCATATAGCCGCCTAGTGACGGCAAGGGTCATGACTGCCTTGTCCCCTTTTTTTTTCAACGTGACCATTCCAGGTTATCTTGAAGTCCAGTACGCCCCCAGGGTATTTTGACTCCCTAGCCATTGGGATGTTTCTACCGTACAGAGTGAGAGTGCTGTGGCCATCTCACTTCCTCCTCCTCGTAAACGGCACGACGGTTGCTTACTCGGGGCTCACCCCGAGCCTTTGGCCAACCATCCACCTTTATACTATATAATACACATACTGCGTGCCGAATTTGTTTCTTACAAACATGTCTTATATTTCGATATAAAATGCAAAAAGGCAATATAATAAAATTGAAATTGACCCCGGATTCGAAGACAGTTCTACGGGTCCTAGTTCGCGCTAGTTTGAAGAAGTTTTTTCAACATTCAAAAGTCGGGATGTACCAATTAGTGAATTTTTTTCGAAAATATATAAAAAAGTCGGTATTTTTAAGTAGCGATTAATGTAAATAATTATTTCTAAAAGTAATATGATTCTTTGGGAATGTAAATACATTGTCTGTGCATTTAAAGTTTAATATACTGATAACTTTTCTTAAGGAAATTAACCAGCTCTCGCTGATATATGTTACAATTGTAAGTAGGTTGGATTTAGTTAAGTAAACGACACCACTAAACGACACCCACCCGTCCAGAAGCTCTGAGCAGCCTGTGCGAGGGGAGGTTACATAGGAAAGACAAGGGACACACACCCAACACACAGTTACAGAAACTACCGGGAATCGAACCCGGACACTCCGTGTAGCAGCCAAACACTCCTTCCACTACACCACGGAGGTGTGTTAGGCAGCAAAAATTAGTGATGCTGATCTAAGCAGACACGTTTTTCCAACACTTCAGCAAATAAACTCTTTGATAACTTTTTTTTGCAGAATCTTATTGCAGAGTTAAATTCAAATCTATACTAGTGAATTTTCATTAAAAGAAATTCACTAATAGAGAGGTATCGATGGTGACACTTTGCAAACATTTTTTCAAATCAGGGGTCAGTTTCAATTGTTATATGTATGTATGTATATATATATATATATATATATATATATATATATATATATATATATGTATATATATATGTATATATATATATATATATATATATATATATATATATATATATATATATATATATATATATATATATATATATATATATATATATTTCAGTATTCATCAATTTACAAAACATTAAAATTACAAACAGTAAAAAATAATACAGAATACAAAAGACAACAAACAGAGCACCTAAGTTTAATAATTTGTATGTGCTCTGAATGAGTAAGAAAACACAATATATGCCAACAAAAAAAAACTAGTATAAAATATGCTGTGTTACCCTGTCCTATATTACCCCACTCCCTCTCACTGACCCACCCCCCACAGTTCGCAGACAGGCGACACGACATTTATCTACAAATCCTCTCCTCCATCCATCCCACCAGTACAAGAATTCATTCACTCCCCTCTTCTTTCCCACGTTTCCACTGTATGCATATATAGAACACACCACCCGCACACACGTGCACACACGTGCACACACACACACACACGCACACAGACCCACACAAGCACACACACACACATACAAACTCACACCCCCGCACACACAACCAACCCGCATTACCATATTACACATTCTAATCACCGCATACGCACCTGCACATCCCTACATATGCTCCCACACCTCCACATGTAACACCAATCAGGTCTTCCGAACAGTATTCACCACCGCCACTGCAAATGGAATCGATACAAAATAAAACAACCTCGGATAATTTGCACCGACACCACAACCACGGAAGCCAGCAACATACTCTTCCTTTTGCTCTATATATCATAGAGATGATAGAGGTTATACTCCAGTACAGTGTAGTTATTCATGACGAAATCGGCCAGTTTCTTTCTGAATTTGTAGTCTCTGCGAGTGTTTTTGAGATCACTGGGAACCAAATGATACAATTTTGACCCTACAAAGCAAACAGACCGCTGAGTGACATTTTTCACGCATTTATGTGCAACTAGTAAAGACTTTGACTGCTGCCTTGTCATATATTTGTGACCTGTATCAGTATGCGACTCTCTGCTAAAATGCGTATATTCAATTACAGATACCGCATACAATCCTAATACATTCAGTATATTCGTGTGTTCGTTATACAGTAGATCCGTATGATAATCAAGTCTCTTGTTAAATATTGTCTTGAGGATAGATAAAATGTTGCGTCACCTGCAGTGGAGCAAGTGTCGCCCGGTAGGCCGATCCCCAGCACAGAATGCCGTATCGCAGAACAGATGAAACTAGGCAGTCATAAACAATCCTCAGTGTTTTAATATTTAAAACACTCCTGAGCATGTAGAACAGATGTATCAGCTTACGCAGTGGTGTTAAGATAGGCCACATGTTCATGCCATTTTAGATGCTGATCCACCACAATACCCAGATATTTTATCTCCGTCACTCGTTTTATACATGAGTTGGTTGCATCTATTCCTATATCAGGAAGGTCTTGTTTAACACCAGCTTTTGTGGGTGAGAACATAATATATTTTGTCTTATCGATGTTTATAAATAAGCTGTTCTCGTTAAACGACCTATTTACCTGACCAAGAATGTCAACCGTTTTATGGTTATATATATATATATATATATAT
Organism: Tillus elongatus; assembly: GCA_964006375.1. Classification (NCBI taxonomy): domain Eukaryota; kingdom Metazoa; phylum Arthropoda; class Insecta; order Coleoptera; family Cleridae; genus Tillus; species Tillus elongatus. Next base: position 130,174,561 of record OZ023267.1, read on the forward strand.
ATATATATATATATATATATATATATATATATATATATATATATATATATATAAAAATTCTCGCACTTTTTGGATATAATGTGGGTGCAGTAGATTACGTCTTATTACTCGGTGAACAGAAGTTTGCGTTATACCAGTTTCTCGAGATATATTTCTAGTACTAAAATGTGGGTCATCTTCAATTGTATTCAAAATAAGTTTTTCGTCTTGCGTCCTGGATGCAGTAGCACGTTCTCGAGTGTTACTGAAAACTTGCCTGTTTCTCGAGCCCGTCTTTCGACATTGGCAAATGTTTCTCTATGAGGGATTACACGATTAGGAATTCTTCTCCGATATTCTTCAACACTTCTTCTCTAGTTTCCTTCACAGAAACCTAACACCAATAGCATATCAACTTGTGTATGCTAAATGAAAACTTCCCGGCGATTTTCACAAGACCCAGCAAATATTACTAAAATAAGATGACTTATTTTCCTGATTGTCAAGTCTGACGTTAAATTTCATAGCCAACGTTTGAACTTTCCGATGATTTAAATAACACAGCTCTAATACGTGTAGTTAGTTATTCGAATTTTTGTTGAAAAGGAAAAGTTTTTTGAAAATTAATAAGAGTAAAAAAGTTTTAGAATTAAATTCTCGATAAAATAAAGTTATAACCTTTTAAATCCGCGAATAGGTTAAAAAATTCTATCACATTTTAAGGGTGAATCATCCCTTATCAACCCTTTAAAATGCTTCAATTAAATTCTTATTACTGTCGATTATTGCCCTTGCTACACTCAAAACGTGTACCAAATTTAGTTCTTCTAAGCGTAACCGAGATATTGATTTTTTTCGAAATTAGAAACCCCACTTTGATGGCCTATAACTTCTCAGGGGTGCAGCGTAGTATAGAAGTAAGTTTCATTAAATCACTATTTTAGGTTCCCCTACACGCCCTTGCTCTGTATCGGTTCTTATGCGAAACACCCTGTAGGTATCCAACCGATAACTCAAAAAATAATTAACCGAATTGAATGAAACTCGGCATTTACCCTTCTTTTATTAATGGCTTGAATCAGTTCGTTAGTCAAGAAAATCGGCCAAGGTTTTCCGGGAAAATTTTGAGTTTTCTTTTGAAAAAATAATTTTTCTCCGAAAATTACAAAGATATTTTAATTCAATTTGGTGAGTATATTTCCTTGTGAAAGGACTTACCACATACCAAAGTTTAACTTTATAAGTTTATAGAAAACTGAGTTATTCAAATTTGAAACATTTAATGAAAATTCACTACCATAACGCACTTGCTGCGTCCTAAACTTTTTTGTTATCTTCTCTTTGTGATGTGTAAGTCAATTTCACAGCGCCTGCGTGGCCGTGCGGGAAAGTTGATTCAGACTTTCCAATACGGACTCGGGGGACGACGGTTCGAGCCTCACCGGCAGCAGATGATTTTTCAAAGTCACTGTTGTCGTTGAGATCGAGCTCAAGGTGGAAGGTAGGTTAGTTTAGATGAGCAAAAAGGGTCAGCAATGGCCTAATTGCCAGTAAGCATCTTACCTTTAGCTAAGTCAATTTTACAGTTACATATTTTATTTGTGACGCACCAGATAACCGTCAAGTCCTGGACTAATACTGTTCTTAGGCTCAACGCGACAGCTGTGGGTGTATGCATTCGAAATCCACAACATGAAAGATAATATTGGTATATTTTATACATTTCATGAAGGTAAAGTTTGGGAGAGTACCAGATAAAGTATGTACCTCTCTAAACGATTACATACAATCTCACATTTCTGCAGATATTACCGAATTACAAACTCGTATTTCTGTAACATAATTCGTTTATTATATTCCGAGTTTAAATATCGTAATGAAAATTTACTATCATAACACACTTGTTGCCTTCAAACTTTTAGCTAATTTTCATTAAGACAAGTTCGTTAATAGAGAAGTCATGATTAAAGGTTTTGAAAATTTTCTTCAGATGAGCGGGCATTTGGAACCCTAGAACCCAAAACCAAGGTTTGCTAAAATATTTATATATATATATATATATATATATATATATATATATATATATATATATATATATATATATATATATATATATATATATATATATATATACATTGGAATATTGCACTACACTGTAATAACTTTTAAATATATAGTTTATTTATTTGCTGTACTTTTTGTGATCTTTATACTAAACTGATTTCAATCAAACTTGGCAAACATCTTGCTAGATCAAGAACCGAGGTCGATTTTGTTAATCAGCCTCTATACTCAAGTTTTTCCGGTGGAAAATGGGGGAAAACTTTTTGAAAACGCTATATTTTTGTAAGTATCAGAGTAACTGAAATGAGACTTTACGTGTTGCTAGAAATGGTGGAAATAAACCTATGTTGTGAATTTTAAGTAATTTGGTACACAATATTTAGAGTTTTTTCCAAATTAAAAATAAAAGCCCAAAGACATGCATTGAGACGACTTAGTGGTTAAAGTCCAATGCCTGACAGACAGAGTAGTTAACTGCCATGCGTAGATTGATTCATAGAACAGGTATAAACCATACATCAACGGTAACCAAACTAAATATATACCAGGCATAAAACATCCTACCTGAACCAACAATCGTGAAATCTCGGCCGCAATTATGGAAAATGACAGACGACATGAAATTATAAATTTGCCAAGTGATTGTTATTTAACGGGGGGATTCAATCAATTATTAAAAAACACTATATTTGTAGCTGTAGGACTAGCCTCAAATACAGTTTACGCGCAGCATAGATATATTATGCTGTCGCATAATATAGTAGAAATGTAAACAAAATCAAGCCGAGTCTCTATAAAAATGATTATATAATAGACGTAAGACGTCATATAAGACATTAAGAGTCCTAGTATGTGATTCAATGGTAATTCTACTAATTCTGTAATTCTGTAATATCCCGGACATGAAGCTGATCTAATATATCATGTAAACAAAACGTTACTTGACGCATATCTAGATGGTTGAGAGGCGTCGCGCTTGCCTCATAAGCAGAAGGTTACGCGTTCGAATCCAGCTCGATGAATGTATGTTTGTTTATGTTTTATTTTGACATTTGGAGAAGCAATAATGTACAGATTTCATACGTTTTGAACAAGATATAATGTTTGTTCAAAACGCTTAGATAAGTTTGTCACCTTTCAGTCTGAAATCATAATTTTGTTATTGTTGATATTGAAGAAAAAAAACTGTTTGATCAGGTTGACTAAAACGAAATGATACTGTCGATTAATAAGAAAAATAACTGCTACGTTTATAATTTGGCAGATACTTTACTTTTCTAAAGATGAATTAAGTTTCCTTTCTCTAATGTGAATGACCTTTTTTGAATTAAAGGTTAAATAAGTCTCCCAATTTGCTCCTATATCAATAATGTTTTTATAGAAGAAGCAGTTATGTGCAGGAGAGGTACAATATGTAGTAGAGTGGTATATAAGTCTCGAACAATATTCTCCAACAATCAGATTCTCGGTGTACAATATACTGGCCTTCCTGTTTATCTTTGAATCCCTGAATGCAGTATTTAGAATTACACCATTTTTTTTAGTTGGCAATAGACAAATACTAGTAGCTCAAACAAAACAAATCCCTGTAAATGAGAATTCGACTGAACATGTTCACATTCCCCTCGACAGTTAATACACGCGTAGTGAAGCTCTAGAAAGTTTTATGCAAACAGATATTGTTGAGGAAAACTCCTAACGCAGCGAATTTTCATGAAAATGTTTTCCCGAAAAATGTAATATATATATATATATATATATATATATATATATATATATATATATATATATATATATATATATATATATATATATATATATATGTATATATGTATATTTATTTATAAGTATGTTAAAGCAAAGAATAGAGACATAGGGAAAAATAATATAATTGGTGACTACCAACGTGTTTTGCCAAATTGTTTTAAAGCGTATAACTCATTTTTCCTTAGAACTAAAACTTAGAATTTAGTAAGTGCTATAGGGCTTTTAAAGGCAATGTGGGTACAAAATTTTAATAAAATACCTATGTTCACTTTGAAGTTACAAATGTGTACCGGAAAAATATAAATGCTTATCACTTAATTTAGCGCTAAGCTAAAAACTTGAAATCAGGTAAGTGCTGTAGCACTTTTAAAGGCACTGTGGGTACAACATTTTATTAAAACACCTACATTCTTTTTGAAGTTACAAACATTTCCCGGGAAAAATTTAAATGCCTATTATTTAATTGGCCGCTAAGCTAGAAACTTGAAATTTGGTAAGTGCTGTAGCATTTTTAAAGGCAATGTAGGCTTTTTATATTTTAACAACACACCACGCGGGCTTTTAGCCTAAATACTATCGTACCGTGGGTGTCGACAAGGAGGACAGGGGCAACTTGTTAATTCGGGACTTGAAGGTTTGGGGTTCGAAGGAGAAGGAAAAACACGTGCTGGCAAGGAATTCCACAACTTGGGAGTCCTCGGGACAAAAGAGTGGACATAACAAGTTATTCTATGTCTGGTGACCTGGACATTAAAAGGATGCATTCGCTCTGTTCCCCTGGTAGATCTGTTGGGGGCAGCAGGTGGAGGAACTATGAATTAAAGCTCCTCTGAGCAGTGCCCCTGCAGATATCTATACAAGAGAAAGAGAGGTCACAAGCGGCACGTCGGTGGGCAAGGGATGACAGCCTTTGGGTGAGGGTAAGGTCACCAATGAGACGTCTTCTGAATGGAGTCCAGGTTAGCCAGTGTAGAAGCGGCAGCGGCACCCCAGATGTGGGAGCAGTATTCGAGGTTTCGCCTTATTTGTGAAGTATATAAGGTATAGAGATTAGCTGTTGAAAAGTAATTGCGAGCCCGGAAAAGGAAACCTAATTTCTTAGCAGCTGCTTCTGCAATTGATGTGACATGTTGGTGCCAATTGAGATTTAGATCGACAGAAATGCCAACAAGTGAAAAGGGCTTATTACTTTGAATAACTTGGTTGTTCATTGTGATGGGTCTACGGCTGGTGTATCTCTTATGAGATAGAAAGTAAGACTGAGATTTAGTGGAGTTGAATTATACAAGATTTTTACTTCCCCAGTCTAATATTTTTTGGAAATCCACAGAGACAAAACCCTCTATGAGTCTGCGATCCTCATCTAATTGGGCTAAAGAGACTTAGGCTTAGAATATTGTATATTTGAGTGGAGGGTGCTGTCATCCGCGTAACTGTGAACTGGATTGGATGTGCTAGAGAGGAGGTCATTCATGTGGAGAAGAAACAAAGTAGGGGCGAAAGCTGAACCTTGAGGGACTCCTGCATTAATTGGATACAGTTTCGAGGAATGGCAATCCACGACAACAGAAATGCTCCAGTTGGAGAGGAAATTTGCTGTCCAGGTACAGCGCTTTGGTGGCAGGCCATAGGCCGGAAGTTTATTAAGCAGCGCTGCGAGCCAGACCTGGTCGAATGCTTTGGATATGTCTAGAGCGACAATCTGGGATTCACCATGTAGTTCCATAAACTGGTTCCAGGAATGGGTGACAAAGGAAAGGAAGTCGGCAGTTGAATTGCGCTGACGGAATCCATACTGCCTGTCGTGGATTAGATTGTATTTTTCAAGAAATTTTAATAACAATTTATGAAACTACCTATGTTCCTTTGGAAATTACACACATTTCCAGGAAAAAAATATAAATGCCTACCAGCTAATTTTCCGCTAAGCTGAAAACTTGAAATTTGGCACGTATGGTAGACCCTATGAAGTGTATACTAAATATGATTAAATAGCTTTGTTATTTTTGAAGACACATACATATTAATGAAGAAAATATGAATGTATATAACTCATTTTTTCATAAATACAGAACCTTTAAATTTGGTAGGAGCTACAGTCTATATAAAGCCAAGTTGTGTACATTCCATTAAAACAATCTGGTGTTTTTTCAGAAAGACAACAATTTTCCACAAATTTGTGAATAACAGAGAACTAATCAGGGTTCATCCAATATAACAAGCTATTGTTTCTTTTAATAGTTTTTGCCAAACTAAGTTCTGCCTAATGCCTACCAGGTTCAATACATTTTAAGGTAAAAATAATCGCCAACAAAAACTCAGAAATTACATATTAGTAATTTTAAATTGGTTACTGCGAGGATAGTTTTTATCCTCCAATTTAATCTCTCTGACAAGGGAATTGTGCAGTCTGGCTACAACTTGGACAGATAATTATCTAAATATCGACCAGTTCACTGGCTGTTACACGCCGTGTTGATTATCTGATATACTATTAGTGCCATACGACCATATGACGTCATCACTGTAATGTACACACTCATTAATAGCGCAAAGTAGACACAGAATTAGGTTGTTCATGAGAATAGGCAGATAAATGCATAAAATATCTTATCGACATCTTAAACTAGCAAAACAGCTTCTAAATTCAAAAAGTCTGGACGCAAAATAAATTGAAAATGCTTCCGAGAAAACTGGTTTCCTAGCCCACAATCCTCAGGTTAATAGCAAATTGAGTTATTGAAATTTGAAGTATTTAATGAAAATTCGCTACCAAAGCACACTTACTGCGCTTAGATTTATTTACTACAAACATGCATCATTTCGATTAAAAATGCAAAAATGCAGTAATATATGGGATGTTCGGAAAAAATTTTAGGTAGCACGAACGACTTATGAGCCACGTTATGATTGTAAAAATATTTTTACAAGATGCAGCTCAATACACCTTATAATTAACGTAAACAATGTTTTCTCGTATCTTGTATTATAACAATTATAATTAGCTTTACCGTAAAAATGCGTCACCCTGTATATGTGTGAACATATAAGAATTGCAACTAAACCCGGATACCCGAAATGTACGCCATCCTGCACTGTGTGCGAGAGAACAAGAGGAGGGGCTATACCAATAAGCGGATCCTCATAGCCACAGACAGCCAGGTAGCCCTTAAGGCACTAAGTAGCCCACGGGTAAATTTCTGGCTGGTGAGTAAGTGCCGAGACGAGGCGAGCGACCTGGCTGGGCAGAATGAGGTGACTCTCATCTGGGTGTCGGGTCACTCGGGGGTCAAAGGCAATGAAGTAGCTGACAGTTTTGCGAATAGAGGGTCAGCAGAACCATTTATGGGACCAGAACCGGCTCTGGGCGTGAAAAAGAGCACTGCCAGGGGAGCCATTAAGTCCTGGGTAAGAAACCAACACAAGTTGTACTGGGCGACTGTCCAGGGCTCAGACATGGGAAGTCAATAATTGACAAACCCAGTTCAGAGAGCTGTGGAGCTGCTAAATCTTATCAGAGGACAGCTCAGAAACACAACATGTCTCTTGACGGGACACATGGCCGTCAAGAAACACCGGCATAAAATGGGGCGGTTCGCAGGGGACTTCGCATGCAGACTCTGCGGCGAGGAGGAGGAATCAGCCCAACACATCTTGTGCGAGTGTAAAACTCTGGACCGCAAAAGACAATTGATCTACGGTCACTCTAGACCGGAGACAGAGCAATATAAAACTTCACTCTACCAATCTCTGTGCAGACTAGTTCAAGCCACAGTGATTTTGGAATGGGTGGAATATGACTAAGGGTATGCAAAATCAACCAAAGGTTGCAGTGCTATCGCGGCGGCAAGGCCGCGGACGAGTCCTGAGAAAAAAAACCGTATACGGATTCTAGGGGGCCTAGTTTGCACTCATTTGAAGATATCTTTTTAAAATTCAAAAGTCGTGGTCTACTCATTGACGAATTTTTTCTACGAAAACTAGTTAAAGCACAAACCTAACTTAAACTATTGCTAAAGCATCAGAGGAAGGCTCTATTTGAAATGATTTTTGTGGAAATATTTTAGTAAAATAAAGGACAATGACGGTTGAAGCTGGAATGGAACTTAGGTGTTTGCAAAACACTCTTCTTTCGACATTTTCTTTAAATGACCCTAATTGGTTTCACGTTCTTTGCGTAAATATTGCCAATTTTAACGTTTCACAACGCGACTTTGATGTTTTGAGGAAAACACCATTTCTTTTCAATGCCTATAACTTTTTTGCCTTTAAACTTACAGACTTAAATTTTGGTACATCGCTGACCCTTTATAATGCAAACACGCTTACCAATTTGGTTGCCCTTACTTTGTTATTTCCGGAGATATAATTTTTTTTAGAAAGAAAACACAAACATTTTTCTGGAAAACCGGGGCCGATTTTCCTGGTTAACGAACGTGTCCAAGCCACTTGCAAAAGAAGGCCTACTAAATTTGACCCAAATGGGCCCATTAGTTGTTAACGGTGATATATATATATATATATATATATATATATATATATATATATATATATATATATATATATATATATATATATATATATATATATATACATATATATATATATATATATATATATATATATATATATATATATATATATATATATATATATATATATATATATATATATATATATATATAACTTTTAAGTACATGTTTTCTGCCAAGGAATGCTCTTCTAAGATAAAGTGGAAGTTCTTGACTTTCTGCCAGTACTGCTTCAATAGTAGGTGACCTTATGGCACCTAGACAAATTCTTAGTGCTTTTGTTTCAATCCGGTCAACGATTTTAAGATTAGTGTTACAAGCTGAGCCATATAGAACGCTGACATAGTCCAGAATTGACCTAATATACCATCTATAAAAAGCAGACAGATTTTGAGATCTACGACCCATTTAGCTTTGCTGGCAGACTTCAGTAAATTGGTGCCAAGCTCGCATGTCCCCTCCTGGTTACCTAAGGTGTGTAGTCCACAATAACTTTGACTCCAGGAAAATACCTATATACCTATATTTATTTCTCATTGATCATGCGGCAGAAGATTATGGGCCTTTTTAACATTTTTTTGGCCATTGGGCATTATAGGATGACCACGAGGAATGTCCTTTTTGAAAGAAGTCCTACCATAATTGAATTTTCGATAAGAAAGTTCGACAACGTTATAAAAATTTCGGGACTCAGCAAGTGCGTTATAAAAGCGAATTTTCATAAGAATTGTACACTGTTATTATACGGCATATTACTAAAATTAAAACTTTACACTTACACAGACCTTGAAGATCGATTTAAAGGTTCTAGTACGCGCAAATTTGGAGAATTCTTTAGAAAGTGTTACCATCGATATCTCTCTATTATCAAAAAAATCTTGTCTTCTAACTCCTTTTGAGGAAATTGCCCAAAACTAAATTTTCTATGAAGCTAAAAAATTAAATTTTGCTATAACTATAGAGAGTGTAAGTCTTTTTAAAAGCAACTTGTATTACAAATTTCATTAAACTTATAAAAGATTTCCAGAAGGAAACTTAATTCGTATTTAGAAAAGTAAAGTATCTGCCAAATTATAAACGAAGCAGTTATTTTTCCTTGTTAATTGCCAGAATAAGTTTGTTTTAGTTAGCCTAATCGAACCTGTTTTTTGAGTATTAACAATAACAAAATATCTGGTTAAAATTAAAATTTCAGGCTCAAAGCTGACAAAGTTATTCAGGCGTTTTAAACAAAAATGAGATCTTGTTCAAAACGTAAAAAATGTGTGCACTATTGCTTCTTCAAATGTCAAAATAAAACAGAAAAAACATACATTCATCGAGCTGGAATCGATCTCGTGACCTTGTGCGTAGTAAACGACCACGCTGCCACTGAGATATATAAGAATACGTTAACTAACGTTTTGTTTACATGATACTTGAGATTCATGCTCGGTGTATATCATATTATATTAAAAGTATACGTAAGAATTAATAACAGAGTTAGTAGAATGGCCATTGAAACACATTATACGACTGTTTCTGTCTTACATGATGTCTTATGTTTAAATTGAAGGATAAAAGAAATTATTTTAAAATTATTTTTATAGAGACTTGACTTGATTCTGTTTATATTTATACTATATTGTGCTACACCTTCAGTCTTAAACGACAGCATGTTATCTCTATGCTGTGCTAAAACTGTATTTGGGGCCGCTCATCAAGCTACAAATATAGCGCATTTTAAAAATTGAATGAATCCCCCAGTTAAATAACAATCATTTGGCAAATTTTTAATTGCATGTCGTCTGTCATTTGCTATATTTGTGGCCGAGAATTCACGATTATTGGTTCGGGTGGTATCTTTTATGACAGTTATTTATCTTGTTTGGTTATCGTTGATATGGTTTATACCTGTTGTATGAATCAATCTACGCGGGGCAGTAAACTACTCTGTCTGTCAGGCATTGGACTTTAACCACTCAATTGTTTCGACGTATTTCTTTCAGGTTTTATTTTGAATTAAGAAAAAACTCTAAATATTGTTAACCAAGTTCATTAAAATTCACAACATAGGTTTATTTACACCATTTCTAGCCACATGTAAAGTCTCATTCCAGTTACTCTGATACTTAGAAAAATAATATTTTTCAAAAATACTTTTGTGTATTTTTGGGGGAAAACAAATGTCCGATATAGCTTATATACAAACTCGTCCGCGGTCTTAATACAATAATACAATGAAGATATGTGCCAAGTTTTGTTCAAATCAGTTGAGTTATCGATCGGATACATACAAACACACACACACACACACACACACACACATATATATATATATATATATATATATATATATATATATATATATATATATATATATATATATATATATATATATATATAAATTTTTACGGACTTTGGTTTTGGGTTCTAGAGACCCAAATTCGCGCTCATCTGAAGAAATTTTTTCAAAAGCTTTTCCTCGTGACCTCTTCATTAGCGATTTTTTCTTAATGAAAATTCGCTAAAACACAGCAGTTTGGCACCGGTGTGGCATTAGTTTCTTGGTGGGTTACTGGTTTGTTATCTCGTTAGTGAATTTTTGTAAAGAAAAAATTAAATTTTTTCTTAAACAAATCTTTTTTATGAGTCTTTGTGAAGAAAAGGTCAGCAAATTTTAGGGGTAAGCATTTTATTACCAAATTTTGATAGACTCTTATACAACTGTGCAAGTTTTCAACGCTCTAGATTAATCTAAATTGGTCGAAATTTTGGTTACAACATTTCTTCCAAATATAACATACATACTTCCAAGTAAAGTTAGATAAAAGCCTTTGAAAAGCACTTGACGCCCAAACCGTTAAGTGGACATATCCCACTACATGAATGATATAGAAATACACACCTCGGAAAAGTCTAGGGATATTTTTAAAAATGCACGTATTCTTTTCTTGATATGATTTAAGAAGAAAACAAAAAATATATGGTATAAGTAAGTGTTTAATATTACATAAAATGAAATGTTTAATTAAAAAAACCTAGAAGACTATATATATATATATATATATATATATATATATATATATATATATATATATATATATATATATATATATATATATATATATATATATATATATATATATATATATATATATATATATATATATATATATATATATATATATATATATATATATACTGAAAGCCACTATTTTAAGAATTTTTGAAAAACTTCCGAGCATGTGAGAAAAAGTATAATACAAAGTATGACCTTCATGTTGAGTAATTACAGCTCTACATCTATTGCTCATAGACAAAATGAGATTGTCAAGGTCACCTGTGGTAAACGTGCCCACTCTGCTGTCAAAAGCTCCTGAGAATGTAAACACATTGTGAGTGTTGCCCGTATGTGGAGTATCTTCGTTGAGGCATATCCCAGACATGCTCTATCGGATTCAGGCCCGGGGATTGTGCTGGACATGGTAAAACTTTAATCCCCGCGTTATCCAACCAGTTGGTTACGCTGCATGCGGCATGTGGACCAGGATTATCATGCATTCGGTGGAAGTTTTGACCAACAGCGCCTGCAAATGGATGCACGATGGGTTAGAGAATGCTATCCAGATAGAGCTGAGCTGTTAGGAAGCGATTTGGAAAAACGAGCTGGGTTCTGCCGCCAATAATTATTCCTCCCAATGCCATTATAGAACTACCTCTACGTATGTACACTTCCTGAATATGTCTTAAGCGTTCCACATTTTTAGATCCTCTCCACACCCTTATTCGATGGGAATCCGGGTGGAAATTAAACCTAGATTTGTCTATGAATAAAACCGTAGCCCAGTTATCTGCAGTCCAATTCATATAATTTTGACACCCCTACAATCTTGCAGCGCGATTGCTTGTGGAAATAGGTGAGCATCAGAATGAACGTCTACTAGAGAGGTTTGCTTCGTGAAGATGATTTCTTACAGTATCTCGGCTAATGGTTAGATTATTCGCCCTTTGCAGAGTCGTAACCAATTCAGGTGCCGTAATTGTAGGCTGTCTTCTGGCAGTTAAACCTAAAAATTTATCCTTATCTGCCATCGTAGAGCCTCTTCGTCCTGGATGTTGCTCGGCCGGACTGCCAGTTTCTCTCAAACGCCTCCATAAACGACTTGTCACACTTTGGGAAACACCCAACCGCTCAGCTACTTCATTCAGCCGCATTCCCGCTTGAAGAAGGCATATAGTACAGGCAATAGAGGAGCCCGTTGTCCATAATGCACTAAACTACAGGAGTTATTTTTTTTATATAGATAAGTTCAGAATTACGCACTGAATGTAAAATCACAAAATCCTTACAAATTAGGAGGGCGGAAGTGCCGCCATTTTGAGTAAAACCGTTTCGGCCTATATCTCCGTAACCGTGCACTTTAGGCCAAAAATGGTAATGACCTTTATTGTAGATAATTGCATTTTTCATCTGTTTTGTTAATTTTTTTTGCATCACTCACCGTTTACAACTTATACAACTATTAACATTCATTTATTGACTTTTTTACCTATATATTGGTTAATAATTGTTTAAGAAATAAAATGCTTATAAGTTAACTTTTCAATTGACAAATTTCCTACAATTTTTACTGACATTTTTTTTCTCAAATAAATATTTTCAAAGTTATAACGCGTTAAATGTTGCACTTTTCAATCGACAAATTTTTCTGGAAATATTTTAGTAAAATGAAGGACAATGACGGTTGAAGCTAAGACTTCAGGCTTTGTAAAACATTCGTCTTAAAACATTTTCTTTTCATAGCTTATATTAGTTTCACGTTCTTTGCGTAAATGTTGCCAATTTTGACGTTTTAATTCGCGACTTTGACGTTTTGAGGAAAACCCCAATTTATTTTTCTTTAAATGCCTATAACTTTTTGTATTTGAACCTATCGACCTAAGTTTTTGTAAGTAATTTACTTATAAAGACATAAAACTGTGTATTAAATTTGGTCACCCCCCTTTACCTTTGTTATTTTAAGTGTCTCAAAAAAATTGAAAGTATGGTTATGTAGGTGCTAAAAAATACTTTTTTCTACGTATAAGAAAATCTTGAAAAATAATCAGTATACAAGGAAAACCAAAAAGTTAATTTTTTTCAATAGATCACCCTATATGTGAATTTATTTTTCGATTCCTCGTAAAATCCTAAGCATAATTTATATAACATATCGTATACTTAAAATGAATAGTTTTTGAAATATTCGCATTTGAAACGTTATCATCACAAATTTTATTAAACCAAAACAACTGTTACAAATCAAGAAATCTAACAATAAATAATATAACAAAAACAGTTTCGAATTAAATATAAAGATGCTATACCGGACCTCCATTTTCTTCAACACTTTGTATAAGGGTTCTTCGCATTATCTCTAATGAATCTGTTATGAATGCTGGGTTATTTTCATTTAAATGAATAATTTCGTTCCGTATCAAATCTGTAAGATGATCGAGGTTTTCAATTTGGTGGTCGTATACACGGTTTTTTATATAACCCCAAAGAAACGCATCCATAGGTGTCAAAACGGGGCTGTTTGCAGGCCATTTAATTGTCGCATTTCTTCCGATCCATTCAGGAAATCTCTCTTTTAAATAATTAAGTACAGCACGAATGTTGTGAGGGGGTGCTCCATCCTGTTGAAAAATTATATTTTGTAATATATTTAAAAGCAAATCATCTAAATATTCTTAGAATTCGTTTTCCAAGAAATCTAAATAGCGGCCTCCATTTAAAACAGTACCAAAAAAATACGGACCGATGACTCGATCACTCAGGATACCACACCACACATTCACGGATTGTCGCTCTTGGAACTTAAAATCCCTATAAGAATGTGGATTATTTCTTGCCCATTGTCTGGTATTTTTTCGGTTTAACAGGCCACTAGTAGAAAAGGTAGACTCGTCAGTCCATAGAACTGTTTTCAAAAAATTTTATGTTTATTCTGTCTAGAATCAGTTGACAAAATGCTACCCAATCATCTTTTTTGTATTTGGGTAAGCTTTGTAGTGGGTTTAATCTTATATGGCTTTAGATTCCATTTTCTTAACGTTCTTTGGACTTTACTGTATGAAGTTCGCTGAATATTTTCTTGTGTTGCTCGTAATGTCTTTGAAATGTTTCTTATGGAATTGTTTGGATTCTCTTCAAATATTCAATTCTGCATTTTCATCTACGTTCACAGCGGTTCTTTTTCTACTTTGTAAATTTGACGTTTCTTGAAACTTCCTATATATATATATATATATAGATGTGAAAGTTTTTCGAATTGGAACATGCACACCGGGATTATCTTCTATCATATTTCTGATGGCAGCGCGACAATCTAAATTATTTTTAATATAATAACTTAAAATAACCCTTCTTTTTCTGTCTGAGTACGGCATTTTTACTTACTAAACAATACAACTACAACAATATTGACATAATGTCACTGTCAGTTATTTGTTTTCAATTAAAAGCATGGTATCCTAAGACTTCTTGATTTGTAACAGTTGTTTAATAAAATATTTGATAACGTTTCAAATGCGAATATTTCAAAAACTATTCATTTTAAGTCTACGGTATGTTATATAAATTATGCTTAGAATTGTACGAGGAATCGAAAATTAAATTCATATATAGGGTGATCCATTAGAAAATGAACTTTTTTGTTTTTCCTGTATACTGATCATTTTTCAAAGTTTTTTTATACGTCGACAAAAAGTATTTTTTAGCACCTACATAACCATACTTTTCATTTTTTTGGGACACTTAAAATAACAAAGTTAAAGGGGGGCGACATTATAAAGAATCACCCGGTATGTGACAGATCAACCTGCTTCACGAGGTTGTAGATATTTTGTTAATTCTTGACATTTTAATTATCAATATTACTAGTCTTTCAACACGATTTATCAAATGAGCGTACTACCCGGTTCCTTTTTACCTGGTTAATATTATCACTAACATATTTCGTGTTCATAAATGCATTTTAAATATTAAACTACAATATGTTCTCCACATTATGACACACTTAGATATCTCTTTAGTAATTATCAATGATAATCTATGTTCCAGCAGTTTGGATTAAGAATAAGGTTGCTTGCTTTCGCACTTTGCTGCACTGAGTTCCCTATTTTCTTAAAGATTGTATTACCTGTACAAAACTTGTAAAAATCTGTCAGTCGTATGTATAAAAAGGTATTTGTTTCTTTTATAATATAGTTTGTTTTTCAACAGTGTGTTCTCATTGTTTACTGATCAATCAATCTTTAAAGGATTTCCTATGTGCCTTATGTTCTTAGTTAGAAAAGGGTATGTTTTTCAATAGAACATAAGCTCCGCAGCTGGAGAACTTATCAAATACCCCTATCAATCACGTTTACTGTAAAAACATCTACAAGAATAGTGTAGTTTCCAATTTCGCTAAGAAAATATAACAATGATCTTTAATTCCTAAAGGATATTTTTCTAAAACTTTACATAAGGACACTTAATTTTAAGCGAGAGACTGTACGTGTTGGAGACATACAATATGAGAAATACAGAAATACGCTTTAAAGTGCTATTCATTAAAAAGTATTGACCAACTAACCTGGGAAATCATCGATAATGAAAATGATGGATTTAGTAACTTATCTATCAGTACCAGTCTCATTTTGTAAGCAGGTTTTGATACTTGCAAGGAACATTGACTCCTGTGGTACTAAATTTGTCCCAATGAACCTAACAAATATTGTCTTCCGCACGGAGACAAACTATAAAAAATGCTGATTCTGTTACTATTAAAACATAATGCATTAGTTATTTCCCTCGGTTATACAATAATAATGTCTATGGGGTCCCGTTTTCGTGGCTCAATTAAGAAACATTAAAAACCAAGTGTTAGCACTGCTCTTAGAATATGATTTACTGATTAATTGATTATCTATTTTACGCAAAATTGTATTGTTTTAAGTCATTAACTCACAATTTTTGCGAATTTTTTTTAATTCGATAATGAGGAGATCTGTGTTTATATATATATATATATATATATATATATATATATATATATATATATATATATATATATATATATATATATATGAGACACGCTTGGTTCTCGGGTTAAACCGCGTCAAGAATTTATGGAAACTCGACGTTTCGGCTCCTGTGTTGGAGAAATTTTCAAGAGGAAAAGGAAATATGTAAGGACACCCTAAGGCCTCAATCTGCCTACTCCTTAGAGTGATGGACAAAGGTGGGTAAAGGAAATATGTAAGGACACTCTAAGGCCTCAATCTGTCTACCCTGTATTTACTGATTAATTATTAATTGTGCTGTTTTTTTTTCTGTTAAATTAATTGTGCTATTATGTTTTTTTTTTTTAATTAATTGTACTATTATGGTTTTTTTTTCTTTTCTTTTTCTTTATTTTCTTTTTCTTTCTTTTGTTTCTGGTTTTTTTTTTCCTCTTTTTTTTTTTTTTTTTTTTTTTTGGGGAAAATAAAACTAGGACACTATGCGTCTCGGGGCCTATCGAGACGGCTTAGACATCACAAAGAGGGCCACGGCTAGGTGAGGGTAAACAGATGGTGAGAAAAATGTGGAACGCTTCACGATTTTGCGTGTCATCCTTGCGCAGGGGCCATGCTAATCTTCTCTGTATCGTTCCAATTTTAGTATATGTACCGCCGAAGCGAGTACTTTTTGTAAGTGGCTTGGATAAGTTCGTTAGCCAGGAAAATCGGACCAGGTTTTCTGGGAAAATTTTGATAAAATTTGACACGTACCATGCTTTTGTAAGTGGTTTGGATAAGTTCGTTAGCCAGGAAAATCGGACCAAGTTTTCTGGGAAAATTTTGGGTTTTCTTTCGGATTTTTTTTAATCTTGAAGTTGAAAGAAGGACGCTTTTGCAAGTTTTGGCATGAAAGAGTGATAGAATATTTAACTTATCCAACACCGTGTATATGCAAAAATAATTTTAATTTGTGGCTAACATGAGTACCTGCAATTTTTGTTCCATTTTTTTTAAATTGAATAATATAAGAGATATTGAACTTGAACGCACGGTTGGACCAGCCTGTATCTAGAGACTACTTCTCCGGCTACACAAATATTTGTTTTTTCTTCTCTGTGACCGGATTCGCGTTTTTCGGCATCATCAGAGTGGATGATACCTTAAAAGCGAAACCGTTGTAGAGAAAAAAACACATTTGTGAAGCCAGAGCAGTAGTCTCTACATCTGTATTTAGTATGGAACGGTTTCACTAAGTAAGGGTAACAACAATTAATGGATTAATATTATAATATTTTACAAAGTGGAAGCAGCTACAGCTATAAATAAAAATGGATATTAGCGGAGTATCATTCAGCCAAATAGGTTTGGTCAACAACTGATAATTCCTCATTTGCTACACATATAAAATAAACCAGTCATCAGATAACTAATATATATATATAATTCAATTCTTCCTCTGGAAAATGCCATTTTCTACGCTTCTAGAGCTCTAAGGAATAGACAGATTGAGGCCTTAGAGTGTCCTTACATATTTCCTTTACCCACCTTTGTCCATCACTCTAAGGAGTAGGCAGATTGAGGCCTTAGGGTGTCCTTACATATTTCCTTTTCCTCTTGAAAATTTCTCCAACACAGGAGCCGAAACGTCGAGTTTCCATAAATTCTTGACGCGGTTTAACCCGAGAACCAAGCGTGTCTCATATATATATATATATATATATATATATATATATATATATATATATATATATATATATATATATATATATATATATATATATATATATATCAAGAGGAAAAGGAAATATGTAAGGACACCCTAAGGCCTCAATCTGCCTACTCCTTAGAGTGATGGACAAAGGTGGGTAAAGGAAATATGTAAGGACACTCTAAGGCCTCAATCTGTCTATTCCTTAGAGCTCTAGAAGCGTAGAAAATGGCATTTTCCAGAGGAAGAATTGAATTATATATATATATATATATATATATATATATATATATATATATATATATATATATATATATATATATATATATATATATATATATATATATATATATATATATATATATATATATATATATATATACGACCGATAACTCAAAAAATAATGAATCACTCTTGATCAAATTTGGTGAGTACCTTTCTTTTGCAAGTGGCTTGGATAAGTTCGTTGGCCAGAAAAATCGGACCAGGTTTTCCCGAAAAATTTTAAGTTTTCTTTATAAAAAAATATCTCCGGAAGTGACAAATAAGGGCGACCAAATTTGGTACCCGTGTTTGTATTATAAATAGTCAACTCTGTTACAAAATTTAGGTCTCTAGTTTTAAAGACAAAGAAGTTGGAGTTTTCCTCAAAACGTCAAACTCGCAATTTTAAACGACAAAATTGGCAATGTTTAGGCAAAGAACGTGAAAAAAATACGGATTGTGAAAAGAAAATGTTGCAAGAAGAGTATTCTGCGAACCCTTAAGTTTCAGATTCAACCGTCATTGCCCTTCATTTTGCTAAAATATTAACAGAAAATTTATTTCAAATAGACTCTTTCTCTGATGCTTTGGCGGTCGGTTTAGTTAAGTTGATGCTTACGCTGCAGGTTTAGTGAAGTTTATGGTTTAACGGTCTATAATTTTTTTAAGCTAAATTTCGAATTTGCAGTTTAGCTCCCGAACGCTACTCAAAAAACTGTTTTCAGAAACCTACCTAGGGCCTCTCCTGGATCCACAAACCCCAAGAAAAATTTCTTGTTCACACCCCTCAAGTAATTTACGGAACCAGGAGTGAGTAGGGGTGCTGGGCGGGGGAGGTAGTAAAAAGGAAATATGAACAGAAAATTCGAATAAAACGGGCTTGAAAGCTGTCATTTTCACATCTCGAAGCCATATCCCCCCTAAACCCTGCCTACCCCGCACAGCAGGTGTTTGTGCATCCAGGTGGGGTCCTAGTAATGTTTCTGGAAACAATTTTTTGAAAAGCGTTGGGGAGCTAATCTACAAATTTACCGAATTTTCATTAAATCCTTCAAATTTCAATAACTCAATTTGCTATTAACGTAAGGTTTGTTGGTTAGGAAACCAACATTTAAGTTTATTTTCGGAAATTTTTGTATATTTTCAAACCATAAGTAATTTTGATAAAATATAGTACATTTGTTTCTACTTCATAAGCTATACCGGTAATCAGATTGATGCCTGCTCGCATTTTCTATTAAAAACATTTTAATGAAAATTCACTTCCATAACACAATTGCTGCGTCCAGACTTTTAAAAAATGTTTATATATTTTCAAACAATAAAGTTGTTTCGATGAAATATGGTACATTTTTTCTACTATATAAGCAACCAAGTTTGATGCCTGCTTTCATCAAAGAAAGACATTTGCTATTAAAAATATTTTTAAAAAAATTCGCTACCATAACGTACTTGCTGCGTCCAGACTTTTCATTTATAACCATCGTCCAATAATTATTTTCAATACTTAATATTTATACCCATATTTTAAATATGTTAGGTTAGTTAAAAGTCGATTGTAAACGCTACATAATAAGCGCAAGTCACGAAGCGTAGAATAGTGTGCTTGTCAAGCTTGCAAGTAACTTTCTGCTTTTTAAAATCAGCAGTGTCATCTAACGTCAACCAGCTATCAAGCGGCTTATGGTCGCATGCTAGCGCTTTTGGACGCATTGGGAAAGAAATGAGCCAGCGCTATTGTTGATTGTAAACAGTCTCCATCTATAATATTTAGTGTTAACTAGAGCAGTCGTGACGACGTACTACCTGGTTCCGCACCGAGATGGCGTCCCTATCATACATTTCACAGTATTATACGCTCTGACATCTTGCTGAAGATCTAACTTCCATTGTTTATATTTTTATCTACCAGTTATTTAAATAGCATAGCAGTGCAGGTAGCTTCATCTGTCTTTGTCTAACATTGTAGATATTGCATTACAGAAACTGAAGTGATGTCGAGGATTATTTGAATATTAATTTCGAATAACATTATTTTCCTTCTATCAAAAGACTTGAAAATTGGTACACAACCACGCCTGCCCATACTATCTTAAGTTGTAAATTTTAGTTTCAATCACTTAAACAATTCGAGAGATATTGCGTTTTAAAAAATGTTTTTTTTTATTTTTTGTTAAGACAAATTGGCCATAAGGATACTCTTAATAAAAATTCACTAAAAAAAATTAAATTTAGTAAGCCAGTTATTTTCCTTCACATAAATAACAAACGCAATGTTCTAAAGCATTTTTAGTCAATTTTCGTAGAAAAATTGACTAATGGGGAGATCCCGACTTTTGAATTTTGAAAAAATTTTTGCAAATGAGCGCGAACTAGGACCCCTAGAACCCATATCCGGGTCCGTTTCAATTTTTATATGTATATATACATATATATATATATATATATATATATATATATATATATATATATATATATATATATATATATATATATATATATATATATATATAGGAAGAAAAAAGGTTAAGGGCAAAGCCGCAAGGAGACAACCGTATACACGTGTTTCAAGCTTATTAGCCATCATCAGTACGGTATAGCCAGGTAAAGATGGGAACACACTCCGAGGTCAGTTTCAGACTTTATATGTTTATATATATATATATATATATATATATATATATATATATATATATATATATATATATATATATATATATATATATATATATATATATATATATATATATATATATGTGTGTGTGTGTGTGTGTGTGTGTGTGTGTCACACCTATAACTTAAAAATTAAGGACCGATTTTGATAAAACTTGGTGAGTACCTTCCTTTTGCAAGTGGCTTGGATAAGTTCGTTAGCCAGGAAAATCCGCCAAGGTTTTCCCGGAAAATTTTGTGTTTTATTTCAAAAAAAATCGAATTTTTTTTTATATTTTTAAAATTAACAAAGTAAGGGCAACCAAATTTCATACGCGGGTTTATATCATTATAGGCAAGTTACGTACCAAAATCTAGCTTCGTAGCTTAAAGGACAAAAAAGTTACAGGCATTTAAAGAAAAATATTTTTGGGTTCTCCTCAAAACGTCAAAATCCCGATTTTAAACGTCAAAATTGGTGAGTACCTTCCTTTTGCAAATGGCTTGGATAGGTTCGTTATCCAGGAAAATCCGCCGAGGTTTACCCGGAAAATTTTGTGTTTTCTTTCGAAAAAAATTTATATCTGCAAAATTAACAAAGTAAGGGCAACCAAATTTTATATGCGTGTTTATATCATTATAGGCAAGCTACCTACCAAAATTTAGCTCTGTAGGTCGAAAGACAAAAAAGTTATAGGCATTTAAACAAAAATAAATTGGGGTTTTTCACAAAACGTCAAAGTTGCGATTTAAACGTCAAAATTGGCAACATTTAGGAAAAGAACTTGAATCTAATACGGGCTATAGAAATAAAATGTCGCAAGAAGAATGTTTTACAAACCCTGATGTCTTAGTGTCAACCGTCATTGTCCTTCATTTTAATAAAACTCTGGACGCAGCAAGTGCGTTATGGTAGTGAATTTTCATAGAAATGATCTGGCACACAATATTTTATTATAACTTTTTTTTCTTGTAACATGGAAATCTAAATTTTGGCGTATAGTTTAACTTTTACATTGTAAACCTACCTACCAAATTTGGTTATCATAGATTATTTATTTTTTAAGATAAAAATTTTTTTCAAATGAGAACTCAAAATTTTTCCAGAAAACCTAGTCAGATTTTTTTGATTAACGAACTTATCAAAGCCATTTACAATAGGAAGGTGCATGCCAAATTTTATTAAAATCGGCTTATTACTTTTTGAGATAATAATTTTTTTCGATGAAAATTCAAAATTTTCCCAGAAAACCTTGTCCGATTTTCCTGACTAACAAGCTTGTCAAAGCCATTTACAAAAGGAAGGTACATGCCAAATTTTATTAAAATCGGCTTATTAATTTTTGAGATAATAATTTTTTTCGAATGAAAACTCAAAAATTTTCCGAAAAACCTCGTCCGATTTGCCTGACTAACGAACTTATCCAATCCATTTACAAAAGAAAGGTACATGCCAAATTTTATCAAAATCGGCCTATTATTTTTTGAGTTATCGGTGTGATACATACACATATATATATATATATATATATATATATATATATATATATATATATATATATATATATATATATATATATATATATAAATTGAAACAGACCCCGGATATGGGTTCTAGGGGTCCTAAATAGGGCTCATTTGAAGAAATTTTTTCCAAATTCTAAAGTCGGGATCTCCCCATTAGTGAATTTTTTCTATGAAAATTCACTAAAATGTTCCAGAAAATTCATTTCAAATAGACCCTTTCTCTGACGCTTGGCAGTAGTCTTAGCTATAGAGTTCTTTGTTAATGGTATATAATTTTTGTAGAATTTTCGTAAAAAAAATCAATAAAGCTCAATATATCTGTTATTATACAAGATATGAAAAAAAAAATGTATATATTAATTATAGGGTGTCTTGAGCTACATCTTAAAAAAAATTTCTACAATCACAGGCTGGCCCATAAGTCGTTGGTGATACAAATTTTCTTTTTTTTTAATCAAACACGCCTTATGTTATTGCATTTTTGCATTTTCCATCGAAATATAATGCATGTTTGTAAGAAAAAAAATTCTGGACGCAGTAAGTGCGTTATGCTTAATATTTGAATAGCTCAATTTGCTATTAACCTCTAAGGTTGACCAAGAAACGAGTTTTCTCGGGAACACTTTAAGTTTACTTTCGGAAATTTTTGTACATTTTCAAACAATAAAGTTATTTTGATGAAACATGGCACATTGTTTTTACTATATAGATTATACTGGTAACTAAATTTGATGCCTGCTTTCTTAAAAAAAAACACATTATTGCTATTAAAAAATAGTTTTATGAAAATTCACTACCATAACGCACTTGCTGCGTCCAGAGTTTGTTTTTCCTTGTATAGTACAGAAATGGCGTGTTATAAATCCTGTTATAGTTAGTATATATATATATATATATATATATATATATATATATATATATATATATATATATATATATATATATATATATATATATATATATAATATATATATATATATATATATATATATATATATATATATATATATATATATATATATATATATATATATATATATATATATATATGTATCACACTGATAACTCAAAAAATCATAGGCCGATTTTAAAAAAATTTGGCATGTACCTTCCTTTTGTAAATGGCTGGGACAAGTTCGTTAGTCAGGAAAATCCGACGAGGTTTTCTGGGAAAATGTTGAGTTTTCATTCGAAAAATTTTTTATCTCAAAAAATAAAAAGGCTATGATAACCAAATCTGGTAGGTAGGTTTACGATATAAAAAGTAAACTATACACCAAAATTTAGATTTCTATGTCACAAGAAAAAAAAAGTAATAATAATAAAATATTTTGTGCCAGATCATTTCTATGAAAATTCACTACCATAACGCACTTGCTGCGTCCAGGCTTTTTTATCATCAGAACAAAAAATTCTCTATTAACTGATGATATCATCGACAATGCTATACATATACATTATTAGATCTGAAAATCGCACAGGAAAAAATACATAATGTACGTTTAATATTGTGTCTTTATGTAAATATTTGTAGACACGTGGCTTACGATATTGGAAGATATTACTATGCGGATACTCTTCGAATCATAAAATCATTTTGTATGTAGATAAAAACAATTAAGATAAAATTACCTGTGATATAATATTATGTTATATTTTAGTTATCTGATGACTGGTTTATTTTATATGTGTAGCAAATAAGGAATTATCAGTTGTTGACCAAACCTATTTGGCTGAATGATACTCCGCTAATATCCATTTTTATTTATAGTTGTAGCTGATTCCACTTCGTAAAATATTATAATATTAATCCATTAATTGTTGTTTCCGTTACTTAGTGAAACCGTTCCATACTAAATACGGGTGTAGAGACTACAGCTCTGGCTTCACAAATGTGTTTTTTTTCTCTACAACGGTTTCGATTTTAAGGTATCATCCACAAAAACGCAAAGCCGATCACAGAAAAGAAAGACATACGTCCAGTATCACAAAGCCTGATTAAATATTTAACGGCCGGTTAGTTAATCAAGGCTTAATGCAACCAATCACAGCTTCAAAATATTTGGTTGTCATAGCAACATCCCGAATCATAGTCTGTGAGTGGTCGTCTGAAGCCTTGATTAACTAATCGTCCGTTAAATATTTAACGGAGCTTTGTGAATCTGGGCATTATATTTGTGTATCCGGAGAAGTAGCCTCTAGATACAGGCTGGTCCAACCGTGTGTTCAAGTTCAATATCTCTTTTATTATTCAATTTAAAAAAATGGAACACAGATTGCAGGTACTCATGTTAGCCACAAATTAAAATTATTTTTGCATATACACGGTGTTGCATAAGTTAAATACTCTATCACTCTATCATGCCAAAACTTGCAAAAGCGTGCTTCTTTCAACTTCAAGATAAAAAAACTCCGAGAGCAAACCCAAAATTTTCCCAGAAAACCTGATCCGATTTTCCTGGCTAACGAACTTATCCAAGCCACTTACAAAACCAAGGTAAGTGCCAAATTTTACTAAAATCGACATTATTTTTTGAGTTATCGGTGTGATACACACACACACACAAATATATATATATATATATATATATATATATATATATATATATATATATATATATATATATATATATATATAATATAAATTTGTATAAAATATCAAAATCCTGTTGAAAAGCGCAAACCCTAACAAACGACTGTTTTATTCACTTCATTTTAGACCACTTGAATTTTCGGCATTGGGTCAGTCACAGATTGTACTTATGCGTTGGTTACAAATGTCCCTTTCAACTCGAAACTAGGAATATATGAATGATCAATATATACTTTCTGTTTTTATTTTTCTTCCTAAAGTATCAACGAATATGGATTTAGATTTCGTTTCATTTTAGGTCAGAATACGATAACAAATGCCGACGCGGCAAGAGCTTTTTGTGGGCCAATTTCCATAGTATTTTAGCCTACTTTAAAAATATTGTTAATAAAATTAGCTTATTTTATGTGAGAGAAAATAAGTGGCAGTAGGCCTTGAATCTCTTAGTGTTTCTATTCAGCCACTTAGTAAAGTTTCTATATCAAAACATATCAGATAGCTAATACAGATTTTGTAAAGTCTGTGTTATCCACAACTAATTAATTATTATTTGTATTTACCAATTAACATAGGTACGTGAAATTTGGAATTAAGTAATTTCAGGAGGTGCTAAATTTAATAAAATTGTCAGATGTTGGATCAAAATAGAAAAAAAAAGAGAGGAAAGAGTCAGAGTAGGCCTTGAAAATTCTAATTTAATTCTCCCATTTCGTAGCTTAGTGCACTTTCTAGAAAGCAATATTCGAAAATAAGTTTGGTTCGGAACGAATCAAAACATAAATTCTATAGCGATTGTTCTATCCGTCTCTAAATGTTAGTTACCCTGTATTTACTGATTAAGATAATAACATTAAACTTAGAACCAGATTATTTTAGGCGATGCTATATCCAATAAACTGGTCAGTTCTTGTGTCAAAAAATCGCTAAATTAAATATGCCATTTTTGAGAGGGAGAATGAGAGTAGGCCTTGAAAACTCTAATTTAATTCTTCCAGTTAATCGACGAGTTTTCGGAAAGCAGTATTCAAGGCGAAATTTGGTTTGGATCTGATCTATATGTGAATTTGTCTACTGTGGCGTTATTATATTTATATATATATATATATATATATATATATATATATATATATATATATATATATATATATATATATATATATATATATATATATATATATATATATATATATATATATATATATATATATAATTATATACTTATACTTATACTTATTTATTTGTAATTAGAATTATACATCGCATCTTACAAATAAGCTATGCTTGTTGTTGTATTGACACAATTTCCTTTAACATCTTCCCAAACTCCTTCTATCACCAAAACTTATTTTAATAAATGTCACTTTTGATTTTGATCTTAAATTTGCTTCTTCTGCTATAACGGGTCCCACCAACGCTTCCATAGTAGCTATATGTATTCCTATTTACTTTTATTTATATCTTAATATCAATTGTAGATAAATCTCCTCAAAATCTATAATTCTCCAGCACAATAATTTTGACATTTCTACTTGACACATGAAAAGCAATTAAATACTATATATATATATATATATATATATATATATATATATATATATATATATATATATATATATATATATATATATATATATATATATAATAACGCCACAGTAGACAAACTCCGCACCCAGAAGTCTTTGACTTGTGCGGAGGAGCGTACATACGCATATAGACAAAGGACACCACCCATAACTCATCAGAAGCCGGCCTTTCCACATTCGAGTGAAAAAGATAGACTGTCTGAATACGGGACGTAAACCTATGACCTCCTAGTCGAATTCTAGAGGTAACTCACCTCGCGAACTGGACTATTCGGTCTGTTATTGCAGCTATGATGCAGACAACATACTACTTGGTTCCACAACTAGGTAGCGGCACGTCCACCACTCATTTAGTGATTTAAGGCTGGCTATACTATAGCCGTATTACTTTTGGTGCATTTTTGCTACAATTAGTATGCCGTACTGAAGAGCTTTAATGAGAGCGAAACCGGTCTACGGTTCTGATTGTTGCGAGAATGCATCTAGCCTTACAAGTATTTCTAAGGCCAATGTATTTATCCCGCAGCGTTAGGTGTATGATCTTTCTAGCTTTGTTCGATGTTGATCTACTTGGCCTACGGAGCCAGCACTGAGCAACCAGCGAGAGTGTGGTCCACGGCTTCCTCCAACTGATCGCACATCCGACATTTGACGTTTTCCAACCCTTCTCTCAGAACTTGCTTTCTATATGCACTTGTGGGGATGACCTGATCATATATAGCTGATATATGATATATATAGCTGATAGCTATACGGTCAGCTAATTTGGTTTAGTGTTAGTCCATTTTATGATACCAAAGCTATATGTTATGGCAGATGTTTGATTATTATCATTTTAATTATTATGATTAGTAATATGTAAAAGATAACGATAGCTATAGGATGTCTATTTACTATCAGATCCAAACCAAATTTCGTCTTGAATACTGCTTTTCGAAAACTCGTCGATTAACTGGAAGAATTAAATTAGAATTTTCAAGACCTACTCGTATTCTCCCTCTCAAAAATGGCATATTTAATTTAGCGATTTTTTTATACAAGAACCGACCAGTTTATTGGATATAGCATCGCCTAAAATAATCTGGTCCTAAGTTTAATGTTATTATCTTAATCAGTAAATACAGGGTAACTAACATTTAGAGACGGATAGAACAATCGCTATAGAATTTATGTTTTCATTCGTTCCGAACCAAACTTATTTTCGAATATTGCTTTCTAGAAAGTGCACTAAGCTACGAAATTGGAGAATTAAATTAGAATTTTTCAAGGCCTACTCTGACTCTTTCCTCTCTTTTTTTATATTTTGATCCAACATCTGACAATTTTATTAAATTTAGCACCTCCTTAAATTACTTAATTCCAAATTTCACGTACCTGTTAATTGGTAAATACAAATAATAATTAATTAGTTGAGGATAACACAGACTTTACAAAATCTGTATTAGCTATCTGATATGTTTTGATATAGAAACTTTACTAAGTGAATAGAAACACTAAGAGGTTCAAGGCCTACTGCCACTTATTTTCTCTCACATAAAATAAGCTAATTTTATTAACAATATTTTTAAAGTAGGCTAAAATACTATGGAAATTGGCCCACAAAAAGCTCTTGCCGCGTCGGCATTTGTTATCGTATTCTGATGTAAAGTGAATGGAAATCTAAATCCATATTCGTTGATACTTTAGAAAGAAAAAGAAAAACAGAAAATATGTATGTATCATTCATATATTCCTAGTTTTGAGTTTAAAGGGACATTTGTAACCAATACATAAGTACAATTTGTGACTGACCCAATGGCAAAAATTCAAGTGGTCTAAAATGAAGTGAATAAAACAGTCGTTTGTTAGGGTTTGCGCTTTTCAAGAGGATTTTGATATTTCCGTCAATCTCTATTCCTTTTTGTTTTATACATATTTATCCATTTGAATTGGAGTGACTGAAATTTTTATAACATTGCAAAGGTGAAAGGAAATGAGTTTATAGGGAGTGTGTATTGAATTTTTATTTTCACTTTATACAAGGTAAAAGGCTGCCTCATTGACAACCACAGGGAGCTGTTGCAGTATAATTAGTGTTTTTTGTTGCCGGTTGTTTCAATGTGGTCAGGATAGCCTTGTTGAAGTTAGGAGCTTTCAAGGAGGATAGGAATTTTTATTTTCTGAACATTTCGAAGACCAATCAAGATATTGCGACAAAATATGGCATGTCAAATAAGTTGCCCAATTATCTTCATACAATATAAAAATAAATCTTTGCCACCCTCCTTTAAGTAGGTATTGTGACCTGCCGTCCGAAGGGTGGAGTGGTCGGTCGGAAAAATGCCATTACAAGGGTCTCGAGCGCCACCACACATCGAGAAAAATAGCACGGCTTAACGGTAGGGTACGGGGGTGAGCACCTGTATAGCGAAAATGTCCGGGCAAGAAAATCAGGGAACGGACAATTTCGTTTCGAAAACAGATGAGCCTGAGAACAACGGAACAGACGAGATTCAAATGTAAAAGTAAAAATAGCAAAAATATTTTGAAAAATAAAAAAAAAATTCAGTAAAATATTTCTCACCATAGGTTCCAGGCTACGGGTTGGCGGCTTTTGCTGCGGTGTGAAAATTCTGGGGTTTTGTGGACGGTTACTGTTATTTTATACTAGGGGGTAGTGGGGGGGTAACTTGGCTTATGACGTAATTATACTTTTACTGTGAAGGCTCTTAATTGAACAAGAGATTCAAACGGCGGAACAGAACTGATCTTACCAGCCAGGCGAAGCGCCTTTTATATTGGAAAATATATGCATCTCTTGCTACTTCTAGAAGCTTTGATGTCTTTGTTTCTCTTATGGACGGAATAAATTGAAAATTTTGTGAATTTACGAATTTGTAGTATTATTTATCAGTAGATAACATTCCAATGTTGATGTAATCTGGATGGGCCGGTGTTTTGTGCAGTTTTTTATTTATATACAGGTGGTTAAAAATAGGTATACGGCAGAATTCTTTAGAAACAAATATTTCCAGAATTTAATTATAAAATATGGGTTGGAATTACGGTAGCGAAATGCAATTTTCGTTATAGTATTAAGTAAGGATAATTTTTGAAATTATTAAGTTTTTCCTTACAAAAGTAGTAACATTAAAATATAGTTATAAACTACAATCTATATTTTTTCATAGGGTGCATACATGATATTGAGTTTAAGGCACTGGACTTAAAAAGTGTCAGTGAGGAGAATATTAAAGGTTGTGGGGTAAGAATTGGCAATTTGTTTGTTTTCTCTGTATATAGGTCTCCTAATTCTGGTGACTACAATATTTGCAAACAATTTATTAGCTATTCTGGAGAGGTCTTATAAACCCGACCTTAATTTTATTATAGCAGATGATTTTAATGTTAACGATTTACAAGAGAGCAGTTTTATCGCTGATGCCATCTTTTGCTTTAACACAAATTGTGGATAAACCCATCAGGGATGCTTTGAATGTATCCACTTTAATTGATTATGTATACACTGATCGAAATATAAGCCCAAGAAGCATCAGCGTTCAAAATAGTGCGTTATCCGACCACAAAGCAATTCCAGTTAAGCTACCTAATTGTTCAAAAAGCAGTAATATAAGTACTACAAGATTTATAAGGTCGTTTGAAGAATGTAGGATATTGTCATTTGCGAGCTCCTTGGCGGAGGAGGAGTGGACGGACATTTATGACGAACCGGATATTGAAAACCAGTTTTCTGAATGGTTTTGTTTTATTTTCAGTTGTATTTTCCTTTAAAAATGATCACTTCTATTGCAGATAAATCCTGGTTAAACCAAGATGTCAGACTTTCGAACGACAGCCGAAGACTACTCTTCGGTCTGCAGATGCATTACCCGTTGTTTATGTAGACTCACATTCAAGCAAATAGGCTATTAATTTTAGAACACTTTTACAACCAACAAATTGAGGAATCGGATAATAAATCGAAAGTAGCTTGGAAAATTATAAATTGTCTTTCCGGTAAGAGCTGTAAATCAAATTGCAATTGTAGCATAAGTATAAACTACAAAAATCAATTAATCACCGATCCCCCACAGGTTGCAAATACTTTTAATACATTTTTTGTCGATTCTGTTGAGGAACAATTAAATGTCATTCCTGTCAATGGGCTGGGTTCTCGCGAATCTCTCTCGTCTGGGATGTTTCTGGTCCCATTCTGTCCCATTCTGGGAGAATGAAATATATAACATTATTATGAAGCCAAAAAATCAACAAGTCTTGTGGGGCAGATGGAATTCCACCTTTTTTGGTGAGGATACTTGCTCATATGATCGTTAGGTCGCTTACGTTTTTGGTGAATCCGTCGCTTCAGCATGGTATGTTTCCAAAACTGCATAAAAAAGTACGGGCATTGCCTTGCACAAAAAAAGGCGACCCAACATCTATTAAAAATTATAGACAGGTCACTCTATATAACTACCTTCTCCAAATTCCTAGAGCTGGCCATGTTGGAGAGACTGACCTCTATTTTAAATAATTATGGTTTTAGGAAAAATAATTATGTTATAGATGCGATATATAAGTTTTACGAGAACATTCTAGGGCAGCCAGTGCTGGGGGGTGTCCTGTTGGGGTATTTTGTGACCCCTGACAGGCCATTTATGAAGGATTTAGAGTGAGCTAATCCTGACAGATTTTGCAATTGCTGGATCGTCGTTCTTTTTGTCCAGGTCTTTAAGGTACGTTTTTCTGCGCATAATGATATCCTCAGCACTGGTTCTGGTCCATTGAAGTCCCCTGGGGTCCACTGCTGGCAAGCGGGTCGGCCGCAACATTGCCATCATGGTCCGAGTGACACGGTATCCAGACCAGCGACACCTCATTACAGCTGCTCAGTTCGCTGAGGCCATCCGTTTTTAAATTGCAACAGTAGAAACCAATAGCCTTTATTGCAGTTTGGCTATCTGAATATATCTTTATCGATTTGTGTGTGGACTGGTTTTCTATACTTTCCCTTGCACACATCTCGATGGCATATACTTTTGCCTGGTGTATGGTTGCGTACTTTCCGAGGTTGTTGATAATCTAGCATCGGTGTTGCTCCCATATGCGCCGGCTCCTACATCTCCTGGTTTTGGAGCTGTCAGTATACCAGCAGAGATCGGCCCTCAATAGGATTGTTTGATTTTATTCCCAGTCATCCCTTTCCGGGAGGACATTCTTGAAAGACAACTCTCTACTGATCTTTGTAGGCATCAAGTCTGAGATCATTCCCAAAATCCCATGATCCTCAATGTCATCGAAGAGTCCGGGCCCTCCCGTTTGTTTTAATCTGCACGTTGTCCACCTCGCCACCCTCTCCAACCAAATGTGAAGAGGTGGAATATTAAGGAGGACCTCCAGAGCAACTGATGGAGCGGTGCTTATCGCTCCCGTTATCATCAGACAAGCTTGTCTCTGTAGATGAGCCAGTTTAGCCCTCGCGATACCACGAAGTGCTTTGGGCCACCAAACTATGGCCAGTACATCTGTTGGGGGTTTTTTCCCCAGTTATTTCCACAGATTCTATTGCATATCCACATGGACAGTTTAGCCTTGCGGATTACATTTTCTAACTGTACGTCCCAGTTGAGCTTCTTATCTAGGGTAACCCCCAGATATTTTGCTTGTTCCGTAAATGGAATCGTTTCCCCCATAAGAATAGGTGGTTTTAATTTGTCCAACCTTTTTCTTCTGGTAAACGGAACAATGACGGTTTGCGGGGGTTCACAGACATCTGTTCCCTCCGACAACAATCATTCACTACATTTAGTGCATCTTGCAACAGAAAACTGGTTGTCTCTATAGAAAATTGTAGATCAGGTGAATATGAACTAACACTGGGGGCACCTCAGGGTAGTGTCTTGAGGCCGCTTATGTTCGTTCTTTACTTGAATGATCTCTTCCATCACTTAACTGAGGGAAGGTTGTTTATGTATGCTGATGACATGGCGGTCATAGTGTCGGATTATGTGCTTTCAAAGCTGATACACAAAGGAGAATCGGTGTTGTCGTAGTTTTATAGATGGTGCTTCAGCAATCATCTGATTGTAAATATTTCCCAAACTAATTATCTGGAATTAAAGGCTTGTATGGAAATCCCTCTAATGCCGGTTTCAGTTTAATAACAATGATATTAATTAAGCGACCTCTGCCAGATTTTTGGGTTGCACTCTGCACGTTAGGCTTACATGGGAGTCACAGGTAGAGAATATCTCTAGTAAATTAAATAAGGCTTACTTTTGCATAATGAGGCTTAAAATCTCGCTAAACGAAATGTCCCTTATCCACGTGTATTATGCTTTGGTTCACAGCGTATTTGCTTATAACATAACTATGTGGGGACTCTGAAATGACTTAGATAGCGTATATTTGGGTCAAAAGCGAATTATTTGGTTGGTCTTCGGACTTCAGTGGAAAGAAACATGTAGGTCAAGCTTCAAAACAAAAAATATATATTAACACTGATAAACATATATCTCTATAGAATTTGGACCTCAGGTTTACCCAAAAAAAATGGCTTTTAAAAATAGGGACGTTCATTGTCATTCCACACGAATAAAAAACAACATGTATTTACCTAGATGTCAATTTATGACCTACGATAAGTCAGCAATTTGTGCTAGTTGCTTGTATTTTAACATGCTTTCTAATGAAATATATACTGTTAATACATTGGGCGCCTTTAAAAATTAAATTAAAGATGTTATTAATTGACAACTGCTTTTATAACATCACGGGTTGCGATGGGTAGTTGTGGTAACGGTGAAATATTTTGTTTTGTTACCGACCTTGAGGTTTATCAATGTTAAATAGTCTTATGTTAGGTAGTTTTATCTTTGTTTTAGTGAATTTTCTTTAAAAATTCACTAATGAGGAGATCTCCACTTTTGAATTAAAAAAAAAGTTGAAATGCGCACTAATTTGGCCCGCTGGAACACATATCTGGAAGCAATTTCAATTTATATATGTGTGTGTGTGTTGTCTTCTTTCATGGCTGCGGTCGTCAGACCATTCGCACAATTTTTCCGGCTTAATTTATATATACATATATATATATATATATATATATATATATATATATATATATATATATATATATATATATATATATATATATATATATATATATATATATATATATATAACTCAAAAAACAATGGGTCGATTTTGATTAAATTTGGCGAGTACCTTCCTTTTTCAGGTGGCTTGGACAAGTTCGTTATCCATGAAAATCGGCCCAGGTTTTCTCAGAAAATTTTGGGTTTTCTTTCGGAAAAAAATTATATCTCCGGAAATAACGAAGTAACGGCAACCAAATTTGGTACGCGTGTTTGTATTATAAAGAGTGAACCATGTACCACAATTTAGGTCTTTAAGTTTAATGTTATGGGCAGTTAAAGAAAACAAATTTGAAGTTTTCCTCAAAGCGTCAAAGTCGCGATTTGAAACGTCAAAATTGGCAATATTTAGGCAACGGGCCTGAAATATATATGTTTTATAAAAAGAAAATGTTGCTAGGAAGGTGTTGTGCGCACCCTTAGGTTTCGGCTTCAACCGTCATTGTCCTTAATTTTACTAAAATGTTTACAGAAAATTCATTTCAAATAGACCCTTTCTCTGATGGTTTGGCTGTAGGTCTAGTTAAGTTGATGCTTTGACTGTAGGTTTAGTTAAGTTTATGGTTTAACGGTCTATAATTTTTAGCTAATTTTCGTAGAAAAAACTTGTTAATGAGAAGATGGCGACTTTTGAATTTTAAAAATATTTATCAAATGAGCGCAAACTAGGCTCTCTAGAATATTTATCTATTTGCATATACACAAGCTGACGCATTTCTACGGTAAAGCTCTATATAATTGTTATTATGCAAGATAGGAGAAAAAATTTTATACGTTAATTATAGGGTGTCTTAAGCTGCATTAAATTAAAAAAATTTGACAATTACAGGGTGATCCATGAGTCGTTGGTGACCCCTACAATTGTTTTTTTCGAACACCCTTACATTATTGTATTTTTACGTTTTTTATCGACATATGATGCATGTTTGTAAGAAAAAAATCAAGACACAGTAGGTGCGTTTTGGTAGCGAATTTTCATTGAATCCTTCAAATTTCAATAAGACAATTTGCTATTAACTTAAGGTTTGTTGGCTAGGAAACCAGTTTTCTCGGAAACATTTAAAGTTCATTTTCGGAAATTTTTTATAAATTTTCAAACAGTAAGTAATTTTGATAGAATGTGATACGTTGTTTCTACTATATAGGCAATACCGGTAACCAGATTGATGCCTGCTTGCATAAGAGAGGCATATTTGTTATTAAAAATATTTTTATGAAAATTCACTTCCATAACGCACTTGCTGCGTTCAGAATTTTCGCTGTTTGCTTTATATGTATATACAGTATAATGTTTATTTATAGTTGTTTTGTATGTATTTTATGTTAATTTTTTATGTATCTATTTTATTGTACATTGACGTGTCTGTAACATATGCTGAACTAAATCAAAGACTAATATATATATATATATATATATATATATATATATATATATATATATATATATATAATATATTATATATATATATATATATATATATATATATATATATATATACATACGTAAACCGATAAAAAATGAAAAATGTTCTAGGGGTAGAAGTTCGCGCTCATTTAAAGACAGTTTTTCAAAAGTCGAGATCTCCTCATTAGTGAAATCTGCGAAAATTCAATAAAAGACAAGAGTAACGGGTACTGCAGTGTCTGACATACGAGGACCACCAGGCAGTATTTCCCTTCCGGGGGAGCGGTAACGACTGCTTAAACATAGTCAAGGTGTCGACGACAAGGCGACTTCACCCTTATACTATGATGATGAATTTTTAAGTAAAGCGAGAAGAACTTTGGAATTTGGCGCAGTCTTGTTAACAGCTGCTATATCCATTATGACCAAATTGAGGAAAACATCTGTACCAATTTAAATGCTTTCTTAGAGACGCGTCATAAGTATTATGCATAATATAGCTCAAGTACAAACTGCACATTGAGCAGCAAAACAAGAAGGAGTTGTTACAAGCAGAGAGTCCGCTCTATTTCTGTTAGACTGAGAGTGCGGTCTGGTCATGGAGATGCCGGCATGAGGTTAAACGATGCGGGATAAACAAGTTGATAAGGAAATGCAATTTCCACAGCAGGAGGTCGCTGACTGTTCTTAGTTACACTGTAGACCTTATATACTTTTGTACTTGCTACACAAGCTGCAACTGTCGGACCACAGACACTTCACCACTACTCCCTCTTTCTTCGAATGTAACTTTGTGCGATAGTGCGATCCATAAATAAATCTGAAGGACATGAGTGGTAAACTGGTACAATGCAAATACATTAAGTTTCTTTAGTGACCCTCACTCCTTAGAAATGCATCATAATAATTGTGGAGATAAATATTATCAATAAAACAAATATTCATTTAATATGGCAATAACCTGGTCCTACCAAAGTGCAATAATATATTACCTGTTCAGGAACAAGAGAAGCCTCTAATCTGTAATATGTCGGAGGAATCCATGTATAAGTAGGCAGTAAAATAATATATAAAAGTAAAATAATTATGTTGGTGTTACTGTATCAAAATCATGCGATTTTGACATAATAACAAAGCAAGTGTCGCGTTTTTTAAAGCGGAATTCGAAAGCGGTGGTTGTAGAAACGTTCGAGTGGGGAGCCGCTGTATCACTACTTGAATATTTTTACATTTATAGCTTTGCACAGGCCTATAAACTTACTTCAATCCTACAGCATAAACGAGAAATTGGATGAGCCCGTGATTTAAATTTGACAATAAGATTAACTATTCAGGTAAGACGGCAAATATGACGCGAAGTTCAACCTTCTCGTAATAATGTTAAAATAAAAACAGAAAATATATATTTAGTGTTTTTAACTGTAAGCAATTACATAATGTTTGGTTTCTCGTAATTCAATATCCGGATGCTTGTAAGTTTTAGTTGCTGTTGTTAGTGCGTTTACTTGAAAAAATATATAATTACTAAATTACAAAAAGATCTGGAACAATGTTATAAGTATTATATTTCGCTTTATAAACAGATGGATTAAATGCACACACCTCCTCCTACATATACATACATATTCATACCCAGTTCTCAAATGTGGACGAAGCCTGCCACATGTTCTATGCTTTGTTATACTCAATCATTGACCTCTACGTACCCATGACATGTTCAGGAGTGCGCCGCCGCTATCCACCCTGGTTTGACTCTGAACTCATCAGTTATACAAGAAGAAAATTTCAGGACTGGAAATGCTTTAGGCGTTCAAATCATCTCGCGGACTATGAGATATTCAGGGGACTTAGAAGGCGTGTCAGGGTCTGCAACCAAACAGTCGATTGATGAGGAGATGGCGGAGAGAAATATCCGCGTTGATCCGGCTAGCTTCTGAAGGTATGCCAACCTCAAAAAAGGTCAATCTGGTCAGTCTACACTCTCATATAGGGGGGGAGGTTGTTGCTAGCGAATCAGATGCAGTGAATGCCTTTACTGAGTTTTTTCAGGGCTCATGCTCGGATGCGTCTGGCGGCGTTTTAGTGGGCTGTGCTCCTTGTTACAGTGGTGGGACTGCCTTGGATATCAAACGGGTTGCAGAAGAACAGGTCTTAAGCGCGTTGATCAAACCGAAGCACACATCGGGCCCTGACCAAATTCCAGCTTTTCTGGTCAGGGATTGTGCTCACATACTTGTTCAGCCCTTGACTATACTGTTCAATATATCGCTGGGGTCTTCTGTATTTCCTAGCACCTGGAAAAAGGCTAAGTCAATACATGTTCCAAAGGGAGGTGATTCTACGTTGATTGAGAACCATAGACAAATTGCTATAATGAACAACTTTGCGAAAGTGTTCGAGATTGTCCTGCACGAGATAATTTCGTTTGCGGTAAAAAAATGTGAATAGCAGCGCTCAGCGTGGCTTCGTGAGGGGCCGCTCCACAAACACTAACTTAATTAGCCTAACTGAATATATATCTGCTGCCATGGACAAGGGGTCGCAGATGGATGTTATCTACCTGGACCTCTCCAGGGCCTTTGATAGATTAAATCACGATATTCTTTTGAGGAAACTAGATAACATGGATTTCTCACCGAACTTGCTAAAGTTTATGGAATCATATTTTCGTGATCGAGTTAGTGTTGTCCACTATCATGGGTGTCAGTCCGTGGAGGTCTTGGCTGAATCAGGTGTTCCTCAGGGATCTGTTCTGGGACCCTTGCTGTCCAATCTGTTCATCAATGAAATTTCGGATGTTATCGACTTACCCCATCTTCTGTATGCGGATGATGTACAAATCTTCTCATCCGTTGCTGGACCCTGCGATTGTTCGGTGCTTAAGGGATATTTGCGTAGAGTTAAACACTGGTACTCCATTAACAACCTCCCACTGAATATTAAAAAATGTGTTGTGAAGTCTTATACGCTCAACCGCCGTGTAATCGAGTTCCCATACTCCATAGATGGACAGCCTCTTCTAAGACCTGCAACCTTTAAAGACTTGGGTGTCGTCTTTGACTCGAAACTCTCATTCGTGGAGAACTGTGAACATGCTATTGCTAGGGAATCGAGGACAGTCGGATTTCTTATTCGCAATTCCGGTTCGTTTCATAATGCAGACACTTTGAGGCTCCTGTTCGGTGCCTATGTTCGGCCGCATCTGGAATATGACTGTGTGGTCTGGTCTCCTCTGTATAACGTCCATATAGGGGCTCTTGAGGGTGTCCAACGGAGATTTGTAAAGTTCCTTGCATACAAAGCGGATCGGGTGTATCCCGCTACTGGTACACCACAGGCCGATTTACTGTCGAGGTTCTCATTGAAATCTCTGCAGGCTAGGCGTATTTACTCTGCTCTCTCCCTGATATATAATTTACTGCACAGTAGGATCGCCTGTCCTGAACTGTTACGCACTCTGCTTTTTCACACTCCTAGAGTCAACTATAGAAGACACGACTTCTTTTATCTACCGCCACCTAGGACCAATGTTAGGCTTAACTCACCGATTTACAGATCGTGCTCCATTTATAACAGCGTGCATTAGTCAATAGACATATTGTGTTGTGGTGAGTCTCAGCTGAGACACGGTGCATCGCTGCTTGGTAATTAGTAGAACTTTTACTATGTTAATTTTTCTAGTGTATGATATGTATTTTATATTGTATTCATACTCTTAATTTGGGATAATTCCCGTTGAGTATTTGTAGTAAATAAATAAATAAATATATATATATATATATATATATATATATATATATATATATATATATATATATATATATATATATATATATATATATATATATATATATAGTGTGAAACATACTAATGGAATAAAATTCATTATGCAGCACAAAATCGTTTTTATGTAAAACGCTGAGACACGTAAAGTTTATTTTGTCGAACATGTCTTAT
Source organism: Tillus elongatus (assembly GCA_964006375.1). NCBI lineage: Eukaryota > Metazoa > Arthropoda > Insecta > Coleoptera > Cleridae > Tillus > Tillus elongatus. Next base: position 130,213,741 of record OZ023267.1, read on the forward strand.
AATCATAGTTAAAAAATAAACTCCCACCATTTTACTCTCACCACTTTATCCATATTTTTTTAATAGCAACCTTACATTTTTTCATAACAGTTCGATGGATCACATTTTTCTGAATGCGGAGATACCCCATTGGTATGGTCTAATATTACAGTTTTCAATATAGAGTGGAAATTTAGTACAGAAATATTAAAACTAAACAGTTTACCCTATAATTTAAATTTCGAAAATAAACTTAATAAAAACGCCCCTTTCTTATAATAAATGTTCAAAATGTTCTCCATTCACTTGCACACAACGAAATAATCTGCTCTAGACTTCTTCACTGACTCTTATCTTAAATTTCTTATCTTGTCTTTTATCTAAAACGTAATTGGTATCATTAATCGTTTCCTATTAACTACCAATTTTTGCAGTGTGATTGAAATTTAACAGTTATGTTTTTTTGGTGCATTGTGTTAAATGCATGGTTTCCTAATAAATTGGTCCTAATTTTGTTCCGATTATTTCAATTAATGTTTGGTCTAATAATGCGATACTTAACTGAAACTATGCGAACAGAAATATTAATAATGATTTGGTGTGGTGATATGTGTAGGCACAAGTTGTTAACCTATTTAATGCAAAACATCCAGATTTGTCCCCACTAACCCAGGGAACTGTGTCTAAGAATAATTCACAGTTTCGTGATGATGGACACGTCAAATCACTGCCTAGGAGACTCAAGTTTGTTAAAGAAGATGTAAAACTCAATATTTTCTTGGCCTTTGAAAAAGAACCAACAACTTCTTCCCGTCAAGTTGCACGTAAAAATGATATTAGTCAATCAACAGTTTTAAGGTGTCTCAAAAACGAAAAAATGCACACCTATAAACTACAATACGTTCAAGAGTTAATTGACGGCGATTCTGATAGAAAACTGCAACTTTGTGAACAACTGCTGAACATGTTACATAGAAATGTTATTTCTTCTGCTGACGTTCTGTTTTCCGATAAAGCAACATTTCTTTTGAATAGCGATGTAAACAGGCAAAATTGCAGATACTGGGCTGCCGAAAACCCCCACTAGATGCGCCAAACACACACTCAGGGTCCTCAGAAGTTGAACATTTGGGATGGTATCATTGGTGATCACGCAGTTGGACCTGTTTTTATAGAAAATCTAAACGGTCCCAGATATTTAGAAATGCTAAGAGAACAGGTTGTTCAAATGTTAGCAGATTTGTATTCAAATGTAATGGAACTTAATATTCCCCATGAAAGGATATCGTTTCAACAAGATGGTGTACCACCTCACTTTGCTCTTCAAGTACGGGAGTATTTACACGAAGTCTTTCCACAAAGATTGATTGGACAAAGAGGTTTCGTAGGATGGCCCATAAAATCACCAGATCTTACACCTCTTGATTTCTTTTTATGGAAATACCTTGAAAACAGAGTATATAAAACGCAACCTGCTGATTTAGATGATTTAAAAATAAAAATAACAACATAAATTTGGAATGTAATGCCTGACGTGTTGAACAGAGTTAGGGAAGAATTCCAGAGCAAATGAGTTCGTTGTATGTAAGTGAATGGAGAAGATTTTGAACATTTATTATAAGAAAAGGGCGTTTTTATTAAGTTTATTTTCGAAATTTGAACTTCAGGGTAAACTATTTAGTTTTAATATTCCGGTATTAAATTTCCACCCTGTATTGAAAACTGTAATATTAGACCATACATATGGGGTATCTCTGCATTCAGAAAAATGCAGGGTTGCTATTTAAAAAACTCTGGACGCAGCAAGTGCGTTATGGTAGTGAATTTTCATTAAAATGTTTTTAATAGCAAATATGTGTTTTTTTTTTCAGAAAGCAGGCATCAAATTTGGTTACCAGTATAACCTATATAGTAAAAACAATGTGCCATGTTTCATCAAAATAACTTTATTGTTTGAAAACGTACAGAAATTTCCGAAAGTAAACTTAAAATGTAACCGAAAAAATCCGTTTCTTGGTCAACCTGATAGGTTAATAGCAAATTGAGCTTTTCAAATATGAAGCATTTAATCAAAATTCGATACTATAACGCACTTGCTGTGTCCAGAATTTCTTAACTTACAAACATGCATTATATTTCGATGGAAAATGCAAAAACATAAGGCGTTTTCCACAAAAAAAAATTATTTGTATCACCAACGACTTATGGGCCACCCTGTGATGGTAGCAATAATTTTTTAAGGTGTAGCTCAAGACACCGTATAATTAATGTATACAATATTTTTTCATATCTTGTATAATAACGGAGATATTGAGCTTTATTGATTTTTTACGAAAATTCTACAAAAATTATATACCATGAAACGATAAATTCTATAGCTAAGGCTGCTGCCAAGCATCAGAGAAAGGGTCTATTTCAAATGAATTTTCTGGAAATATTTTAGTAAAATAAAGGACGATGACGGTTGAAACTAAGACTTCAGGGTTTGTAAAATATTCCTCTTAAGACATTTTCTTTCCAGAGCCCGTATTAGATTCAAGTTCTTTGCCTAAATGTTGCGAATTTCGACGTTTTAAATTGTCACTTTGACGTTTTGAGGAAACCCCCAATTTATTTTTCTTTAAATGCCCATAACTTTTTTGTCTTTTGACCTACAGAGCTAAATTTTGGTACACATCTCACCTATAATGACATAAATCAGCGTTCCAAATTTGGTTGCCCTTACTTTGTTAATTCCGGAGATATAATTTTTTTTTGAAGGAAAACCCAAAATTTTCCGGGAAAACCTGGGCCGATTTTCCTGACTAACGAACTTATCCAAGCCATTTGCAAAAGGAAGGTATTTACCAAATTTAATCAAAATCGGCCCATTATTTTTTGAGTTATTGGTGTGATACATATATATATATATATATATATATATATATATATATATATATATATATATATATATATATATATATATATATATATATATATATATATATATATATATATATATATATATATATATATATATATATATATATATATATATATAAACATATAAAAATTGAAACTGACCCCGGATATGTGTTCTGGGGGGCCTAATTAGCGCTCACTTGAAGAAATTTTTTCAAAATTCAAAAGTCGGGATCCCCTCATTAGTGAATTTTTTTTAAGAAAATTCACTAAAAACTGGATAAAGTGGTGGGGGTAAAATGGTAAAATGGTAAAAAAATGGTAAATTGTAATGATAATTTTTTTAACTATGATTATAAGATAATGTTCGACAAATTAAACTTGACGTCATCACACAACGACAAAACAACAAACAATGTTATTGTCAGTTCTTTTTGTAATAATCCCTTTGAATTTTGGAGTGAGGTAACTGTGTAAATGTAGATAGAGGTGGTTTAAATTACCCCCCTATTTATATCGAAAAAATGAAAAGCACTTACAGATGAAGAACTAGAAACGTTATGTGAAAACTGGAACCTGTGATGAGCACTGATAACTACACTGGGAAAAACCCAAACCACCACAACACATCTTTTTAAAGATCTGACGATCGTTACACTAACAAAGTTAGCCTCAGCAGAGGATTAAAAATTCGGAACTACTTAACTAGTACACATTATATTTATACTACGTGTTAGGTAAAATACCGAAAACCTAGAGAGGGAGGAATCACAGGTAAACTTTCTGCGTCTATATTTTACTTGCCGGACGATCTTTTTGAAATTGGGTGCTCTAAGTGTACTTATAAGTCCGGCTAAATATAAACATTTTCATTGATTGTTGTTGCTCTTAAATATTTTGATTTCAAAAATACAGTGCTGTGTATCGTAACTTTAAAACCATCCTGTATACAAGATTAGTGCAGATTTTCAACCTCTGATAATGCCAACTTTATTAACGACACAGTTAGACCCGAATAATATGTTGCAACAAACTGGGTTCTCGGTGTGTATGAATTTATCGGAGATACGTTCAAAATAGTGCTTCAAATTAAATTATAACTTCCACATAGCTACGATAATTTATTCCCTTCAGAAAGACATTCTCATGGAATGAGTTTAGGGCCCATTACATGACCACCAACAAAATACTTGCATTTCTTTACCCATAAACTCTTAGAACGTTGTATTATTCGAGTTTTATTGAAAAAATGTCAATCTTCACCAAATCGTCTCTTATTTATCCCCTACCCTTCTGAAGCAGTCTTACCCAAAAACAATTCGAAGCGTTCCTTTGTCGGGTGCTAACTGGATACCAAATTTGAAGATGATATCTCAATTCGCTCGAAAGTTATTGCGACTATTAACAGACAGACGTACATGCCGACAGATCGACAGAAACATCTACCGACAGACAAAAAAACTTTCGTTCCAGAATCCAGTTTTTTAGCGAATTTTTTTTTTTAAATTCGCTTATGGGGAGATCTGTGTTTATATATATATATATATATATATATATATATATATATCCGACCGATAACTCAAAAAATAATGGACCGATCTTGATAAAATTTGCAGAGTACCTTCCTTTTGCAAGTGGCTTGGATAAGTTCGTTAGCCAGGAAAATCGGACCAGGTTTTCCCGGAAAATTTTGTATTTTCTTTATAAAAAAATTCATATCTCCGGAAATAACAAAGTAAGGGCAACCAAATTCGGTATGCGTATTTGTATTATGAAGAGTGAACTCTGTACCAAAATTTAGGTCTCTAGCTGTAAAGACAAAGAAGTTATGGGCAGTTAAAGTAACAAATTTTGGAGTTTTCCGCAAAACGTCAAACTCGCAATTTTAAACGTCAAAATTGGCAATGTTTAAGCAAATAATGTGAAACAAATACTGTTTGTGAAAAGAAAATGTTGCAAGAAAAATGTTCTGCAAACCCTTAAGTTTCAGATTCAACCGTCATTGCCCTTCATTTTACTAAAATGTTTACAGAATATCCATTTCAAATAGACCCTTTCTCTGATGCTTTAGCTGTCAGTTTAGTTAAGTTTGGTGGCTTTTCGGATATTTATTTGTAGGGTTAGTGAAGTTTATGGTTTAACGGTCTATAATTTTTTTTAGCTAATTATCGTAGAACAAATTTGTTAATGCATTTTTGCATTTTTTATCGAAATATGATGCGTTTATAAGAAAAAAATCTGGACGCAGTAAGTGCGTTTTGGTAGCGAATTTTCGGTAAATTTGCAGTTTAGTTCTCGAACGCTTTTCAAAACACTGTTTTAAGAAACCTGCCTAGCCCCCCCCCTGGATCCATAAACCCCAAAAAAAAATTCTTGTTCACACTCCCCAAGGAAGTCACGGGACCAGGGGTGAGTAGGGGTGCATAATTTTTTTAACTAATTTTTGTAGAACAAATTCGCTAATGCATTTTTGCATTTTTTAGCGAAATATAATGCGTTTGTAAGAAAAAATCTGGACGCAGTAAGTGCGTTTTGGTAGCGAATTTTCGGTAAATTTGCAGTTTAGCTCCCGAACGCTTTTCAAAACACTGTTTTAAGAAACCTGCCTAGCTCCCCCCCCCCCCTGGATCCATAAACCCCAAAAAAATATATTGTTCACACTCCCCAAGGAAGTCACGGGACCAGGGGTGAGTAGGGGTGCATAATTTTTTTAACTAATTTTTGTAGAACAAATTCGCTAATGCATTTTTGCATTTTTTATCGAAATATGATGCGTTTGTAAGAAAAAAACTGGACGCAGTAAGTGCGTCTTGGTAGCGAATTTTCGGTAAATTTGCTTTTCAAAACACTGTTTTAAGAAACCTGCCTAGCCCCCCCCCCTGAATCCACAAATCCCAAGAAAAATTTCTTGTTCACACCCCCCAAGGAAGTTACGGGACCAGGAGTGAGTAGGGGTGCATAATTTTTTTTAGCTAAATTTCATAGAACAAATTCGTTAATGCATTTTTGCATTTTTTGTCGAAATATGATGCGTTTGTAAGAAAAAATCTGGACGCAGTAAGTGCGTTTTGGTAGCAAATTTTCGGTAAATTTGCAGTTTAGCTCCCGAACGCTTTTCAAAAAACTGTTTTCAGAAACCTGCCTAGGCCCCCACCCCCCTGGATCCTCAAACCCCAAGGAAAATTTCTTGTTCACACTCCCCAAGGAAGTTACGGGACCAGGAGTAAGTAAGGGTGTATAATTTTTGTTTAACTAATTTTCGTAGAACAAATTCGTTAATGCATTTTTACATTTTTTATCGAAATATGATGCGTTTGTAAGAAAAAAACTGTACGCAGTAAGTGCGTTTTGGTAGAGAATTTTCGGTAAATTTGCAGTTTAGCTCCCGAACGTTTTTCAAAAAACTGTTTTCAGAAATCTGCCAACAGTTAAGTTTATTTTCGGAAAATTTTTGTATATTTTCAAACCATAAGTAATTTTGTTAGAATATAGTACATTGTTTCTACTACATAGGCTATACCGGTAATCAGATTGATGCCTGCTCACATTTGCTACTAAAAACATTTTTATGGAAATTCACTTCCATAACAGATTTGCTGCATCTAGACTTTTGAAAAATGTTTGTATATTTTCAAACAATAAATTTGTTTCAATCAAATATGGTACATTGTTTCTACTATATAGGCAACCAAGTTTGATGCCTGCTTTCATCAAAGAAAGACATTTGCTATTAAAAATATTTTAAAGAAAATTCGCTACCATAACGCACTTGCTGCGTCCAGAGATTTTTCTATATGTTTTGAGACTTTTTACGCCGTATTATCAAAAAAAAGTGATATTTCTGTCAGCAATATTTCACCCTGTGAAAACTGGAACCTGTGATGAGCACTAATAAGTACACTTGGAGAACACCCAAAATCACCACAACAAATATTTCAGAGACGTTACGATCGTTTCGTTGACAATGTTAACATCTTCAGAGAAAGAAAATTCTAACATAAAAAACTAGATCCTGTGTATTTATATCGCGTCAAGGTAAACGAACTAGTCCGAAGTAAAGTTGTCGTCCAAGAAAAATCGTTTATTTATTGCGCAGAGAAACTACGGGGTCGGATACCTGCTTTAATCTTCTGGTCGACAAATTTATGACCCTCATCTAATATAGGTTTACAAGGACCCGAGTTATTTAAAGAATCAGCACGTTTCCCTTCGATCTAGAAATTTACTATGTGGATATTGGATCATGACGAAAAAGACATCTGGTGAGATAAAACAACATCAACTTAACTCATCTTTTTTAAATAGAAAACTAAAAACCCAGGTGCCTGTATCACAATGTTAACTCTAACAAAGGATAAATAATTCAACTAAAATACTACATAAAAACTATATTTATATTGATTTTAATTCTACGTGAAAGTATTTATATTGACTACATAGATACAACAAACCGAACAGGTCTTTAAGTCGAGAACAAACATAGAGATTAGTATATGTATAAGCCGGCCGAGTTATGAAGATGTTGACATTGTCAACGAAACGATCGTAAGGTCTCTGAAATATGTGTTGTGGTGATTTTGGGTGTTCTCCAAGTGTACCTAATATTTCACCCCTAATTTAATTTCAACACAGAACACTAGATGCTTGATGAATTTAAAAATTTTCTAATAAATAAGTCCTAAAACGTTGTATTATTCGAGTTTTAACGCAAAATGTCAATTTTCACCAAATCTCCCCCATTCCGAACTGTTCATTTGTCGAGTGCTAACTGTATACCAAATTTGAAGACGATGTCTCAATTCGTTCTAAAGTTATTGTGGCTACACACAGCTAGACATACAGACCGACAGCCAAAAAAAAATGTTCGTTCCCAACTCATGTTTTCTATGTGTTTTGATACATTTTGTGACGTTTAAGGGTCATTCTCACATAATGGGACAATTGCGTATCCAATGTTGTAGCACAAAAAGTTTTGCACATTTTTTCTTACTCCAAATGGCATACAAAATAGGAACACATGTATAATGTGCATTTTTTTTAAATCCGGCCTAGTAAAAATCCTATATATATATTTATATTTTTACAACTTGATAACGTCATTTCGGTAACTGTCCATTTTATAAAATATTAAGTGTAAGCATCTTTATTTGCCAAATCATTAACAATAAAAATAATGTATAAACTTTAAATAACACTTTAATATTTTAGTTTTGTATTTTAAAAGACGTTGATAATGCTTTATCAAACTGGTTTAACCTACCATTAAAATAAGTTTGTCCGGTGAAGCACTCGTCATTTCGGTAACACGTTGAATCCCGCGCGCCATCTTGTTGGAATGTATACAAACGATGCGCAAGTGTCACCAAATAGGCGCGAGTTAGTGTGTGTTGCTGGATGTGTGGTAAGTTTTTGCTCAAATATTGTAGTATTTTCAAAAGATCATGGTATATTTTGATTTTTGGTTGCGTACACTTATTATCAGTCATTTAGGTAACGCTGAGAAAGAAATGTTGGTGATACTTTTTGCCGTTTGTTTGTATATGTTAACTCAACTATGAAAGCACTTGACCTAACCTAAAATTTTAAGTTATCAATTATCATTCTAGATAGCGTTATGTACAATTATGTTCATTGTTGTCATTTCGGTAACGTCATTTCGGTAACAAATAGTATATTTTTGTAATGTTACAGAAATGACTCGTTTGTTACCGAAATGACTAACGTAGAATTTGTATTGTACAGGAAAGCATGGACCCTATACGGCTTAAAAAATTAAAGGACAAGTTAAAAAATGATAGAGAAAAGGCTCTAGAATTTAATGCTGCCAAAAAACATATTTTAAAAGAAAAGTTGAAGGACAAAAAAGCTAAGAAAAATGAGGTGAAAGATAATTTTACGGAGGTTATTGAATATAAAGAGTCCCCTGTTACAAAACGTACTCCTGGTAATAACAATTCACCAATAAAATCAGAAACGGTTGATATAAACCCAGAAAAACAAAAAAGTAGAAAATCCGCCTTGGAACAAGAAAATAATATTAATGGTGGTGAGCAAAGTAAAAGCAACATAATAATCCTGAAAACTAATAAGACTGAAAAAAACATACAACCAAAGACATCCAAAGATGATATAGACAATATAGTACTCACGAATACTGGAAGTAATAAAACAAAAATTAATCTTAAATTAAAAAGTAACGAAAAAAATTCAAGACAGAAACGTGCCAGAAATAATGGTAAATTGGCCAAAAATACCACAAAAAAAAAGTAAGTACCGATCAGACCATAAAAGCAAGAAGGGAGAATTTAAGAAAAAGAGTAGCAAAACACAGCGAAAAAATGACGGATGAACAGCTTGATGAAAAAAGAAGAAAGGATAGAGACAGGTACAAGAATAAAAAACAAAAAGGACTTGCTCCAAGTATTAATGAACTGACATTAAAAACAGATACGAAAAAGATGGAAAGATGCTAGTTTAAAATACAGAGAAAGACAAAAAGTACAAAAAATATATAAAAGACTACATTGAAAATAATTCTCCTCCGACAACAGACGACGAAATAGATCTAAATGAAAATGTTGACATCGCCAATAATAATTTACCTGGGTGTTCTAAATAGGCAGATAAACCGCAAGAAGAACCTACGAAGAATATTTCAATGAAAAAATCCGTGGGGCGACAGAAAGTTAGAAAGGACTGTAGCAATTCAAATGACGTATTCACATGCCGAGTTTGCATTAGTAAAAAGGAACAATGATCTTAATGATAATTATTGTTGCCAATGTTCAAGAACACGAATTTGTTTCTTTTGTGTTAAAAAAACCTATGTAGGATTTCAAAATAAATACTTGTTTTAGTCTGATTACATGGTTGTTTCTAATAATTATTTTGTTTACTATTTATTGATTGATTCTAGCGTCATTTCTGTAACAATCATTGCTCATTTCGGTAACAGTCTGAAACACCGTTTCTTCCCATTTTATTCTGCAAGAACTCTCTCTCTCTCTCTCTCTCTCTCTCTTTTTCTTCAGTAGAAATAAATAATACTTTAGTAAAGTTGCTTTAATAATTAATTAAAGCTTTCTTCGCCGGCGGGACAAACTGCGGATCATAAAAGTGCTACTTTTCTCAATTTCATTAGAATTTATTAAATTTTTAGGCATCAGTTTAAAATAAAATATTTATTGGTTACAAAAACATTAAAAAGAAAGTAACCTAACAATGTTTATGGAGTTTTAAGCTTGAAATTAATTTATTTCATGAACTCCATGCAATTACTTGTGTGTTATCGGAATGACGTTTTTTTGTCTTCTTAACTTACAAAATTGAAATTATGACAAAATATTTTAAAATTTTTCGCTGCCAGGTTCGGATAAGGTAATATAAACATTGCCGTATATTAAAACGTATAACATTTACAGATGAAGCGATTATCATATTTTGACAGCTTCCAGCTCCAATTTGTCCCATTATATGAGAATGACCCTTAAGTGAAGAAAATTTTTTGAAATTTTTGTCGCCGATGCGATACTTCCACGCGTTGTGACGATGCGGAAACAAAAGTTATAACTTAATTGTGTTACTAAGGTTAGTAAAAAAATTAATCATATTAATGTACCTATATTTTGTCTGCTCAAGATGGTCCCTAGTTGAACATTCAAACCCCTTATGTAAATAACAGATGGTGTATTGATTAAAACTTAATAGTCGTTTAACGAGTAAGAGTTAGTTTTGAATGTCCGGATGTCTTTAGAGAATTATAAAATCAATCAATGAGAATAAGTTTCAGGTTAGGTTGTTTCTCTGTGCTATATAACGACCAATAAAATTCCGGCGTACTCTATTTTCCTTAATAATAAGATGCTCTCGTTGTCTTTATTATATTGCACCGTAACTTTGGCTTCGTTTGGAGCAACTTAAAGGTCGTAGAGTCAGCCTATCTCTTAACTTTTATTGCATATTTTACTGTAGTTCCAATACTACATACAGGCCTGGAGACTACTTCTTCAAGTAAGGGCAACAACAGTCAATGAATTATAGTTCCGATGTTAAATAATAGTTACAGAATTGTTTTATTTTACTTCCACGTCGTCACGACCTGTAAAGCATCGCATCGGCGACAAGAATTTTAAAAATTCTTGTTCGCTTAAACGTTGCCAAAAGTATCAAAACATATAGAAAACATGATTCGCGAACGAAAATTGTTTTTGCCTGTGGGTCTGTCGGTCTGTATGTCTGTCTGTTTTTGGCCACGATAACTTTAGAACGAATTAAGATATCATCTTCAAATTTGGCATACAGTTAGAACCCGACAAACGAACGGTTCGCTTAGTGGGTAGGGAATAAATGTGGGATGATTTGGTGGAAATTGAAATTTTTTCGTTTAAACTAGAGTAACATAACGTTTTAGGGTTAGAAAACCTTTAAACATCTGCTATTATGTGCGGAAATTAAATAAGGGGATGAATGCGTGGGGGTGGAATTCTGTTGACAAAAAAATTTCGAAGTTGGTTTTTACTAAAACGGCGTAAAAAGTCCCAAAACATATAGAAAACTTGTTTATGGAACGAAAGTTTTCTGTCAGTCGGTCGAATTGTCGATATGTCGGCATGTACTGGCATGTTACGTGTCTGTTAATACGAGCAATAACTTTCGAACGAATTTAGGTATTATCTTCAAATTTGGTATCCAGTTGGCACCCGACAAAAGAACGCTTCGAGTTCTGTTTGTGTAAGATCGCTTCATGAAATAGGGGAATAAATAAGGGGTGATGTGATGAAAACTGATATTTTTTTAATACACACAATGTTTCAAAAATTTATGGGTACAGGAATACAAATATTTTCTGTGTGGTCAAGTCATGGGCCCTAACTTGATTTCATGAGAATGTCTTTCTGAAGAAAGTAAATTATCACAGTTATGTGGAAGTTATGATTCAATTTGCAGCACTATTTTAGCAACTATCAAGGAAATTCGGTTGGTTTGACGAGACGTTTTTGCATATGTTGGGATGTAAACCCTCAAAAACTTAATTCAATTAATAATACACGTTCGAATTTTCTGGATATAAGTAGACCTGGAATCAATTTGTAGAAAGTTATCTTAAAGATTTGCACATTTTAGTTCATTTTCATTACGATAATTAATCCTATAACGACTGAAATTTTCGATTTTTCGTTAAATGAGAGTGCATTAAAATTCCTGACTCTCTCTCTCTCTCTCTCTCACACTATATATATATATATATATATATATATATATATATATATATATATATATATATATATATATATATATATATATATATATATATACACAAGATAACTCAAATTAGAGCCTCACCATTGGTATCTTGTGAACCGTAAGAGATACGAGGATGGCGAAATTGGGGGGGGGGGGGGGGAATTTTTTATGGGAAATGTAAATGTGTCATCATATTTTTCAAGGCGTTCTTGATGCAAGAGTTACAATACCTATCTTCGATTTTACTTATGACGCCATATTGGATTTTTGAATTATTAAAAAGTCTTTTTTATTACAATGATGTAAATGATATATCACACAATGCAATCACACTACTCTGATTTAAATGGACTAAATCGTAATATAAAAGAATATCGTTTATTTGGAGAGCCAAAAAAACAAGTATGGTAGTAGGATTAGCGAAGTTGACGAAAATCTAGTACTACAACAGGTAGGCGTTTAATGGGTTTAATTTTTGTACTTATGAATGAAGAAAACGGTTCTCAATGTTGATTGTTACTTCCACATCGTCAATATGTGAGAAATATTGTATCGATGACAGAAATCTCCAAATTTAGGATTATTCTTTGATGTAGCCAGATTCAGATCATTGTATGCACCTAGGGGTAAACGCGCCTTTTTCAGGCGAGCGTGGAGAGTCTTTGCCAGAGCGAAGTAAGCAGAAATCAAAGCACTCTATGCAGAAACAATTTTTCCAAATTTTTATGGCAGGTAAGATGTGAGCGCATCGTGTGATATATCATTTACATCATGGTAATAAAAAAGACATTTTAATCATTCATACAACTTGCAAAAGGAAGGTACTTAGAAAATTTGATTAAAACCGGCCTTATATTTTTTGAGTTATCGGTGTGATATACACACAACCATAAATACACACACACACACAAATATATATATATATATATATATATATATATATATATATATATATATATATATATATATATATATATATATATATATATATATACAGGGTCCGGCAAGTTGAGAGGATCACATAAATATCTTCACAACCGCTCCACCTAGAAATGTCAAATTTGGTACCCATAGATATACCAATGTTCCGCATAACCAGAAATTAGTTTCATGTATACACAGCGATCTGTGCCACACCAAATGTATTTTTTTAATGGGACACACCATATTTTATTCTATTTTTTGGTAGATCAAAATCAAAATAAATCTGAAACCAACCTAAGGTATAAACTCTAGGGGTTTTAATTTACGCTTATTTGAAAACAGTCTTTACTTCATTATATGCGAAATTTCCTTTCTTTCAATAAAAAGTTGTTTAAAGATACACTCTTAAAGTTGTCCCGGCGCTTCCACCATTTGTTGCAATTATTCAAACAATACAATTTGACATTTCCAGGCAGGGGGGCTGTGAAGAAAATTATGTGATCCTCTCAAGTTGCCGGACCCTATATATATATATATATATATATATATATATATATATATATATATATATATATATATATATATACATATATATATATATATATATATATATATATATATATATATATATATATATATATATATATATATATATATACTTGATTGTCAGATTAAACCATGTCTAGAATTTATTAAAACCTGACGTTTCGGCTCCTGTTTTGAATTTGAAGAGGTTCAGGTAATGAGCTCTTAGGCCTCAATCTGCCTACTGCCCAAAACGTCGCAGGAGATCGTCTCTAAGGTCGCAATCTGTTCAGTCTTAAACCTGAGAGAGATCTGAGAGTTTGCCGTATGTCTTTTGTTATTTGTAACATTTCTGCTGTCTCGTAATCGGCGTAATTAGTCGGGTCGAGGTCTATTAAGCCAGCTACTATCGTAACGGTGCTTGTAGGATTAAGCAGATTAGAGGTATTTGTTGAGTCAGCTAATGAAGCAGTAGTGGTCTACCAAATTCATTCTCTTTTTGTGTCTTTGTAATGAGGATATAATGGGCTTTCAAGTAATCGGAAGGCGAAGGCCATCATCTCTCTTATTTAAACGATCAGCATGTTTTTCGATTACGCTCCCTTCGCGGACAGTTCTCCAAAACTCCAAAACAGGAGGAGCCGAAACGTCGAGTTTTAACAAATTCTAACCGCGGCTATAACCTAGTCTTCATCTCACACTAATGACCGCGGAAACCTTTCCAAGCACACACACACACTATATATATATATATATATATATATATATATATATATATACATATATATATATATATATATATATATATATATATATATATATATATATATATATATATATATATATATATATATATATATATATACATATATATATATATATATATATATATATATATATATATATATATATATATATAGGTCTCAAACCAACCTAAGGTATGGGCTCTAGGGGCTTTAATTCACACTTATTTGGAAACATTTTTCAAAAATTCAAGTCATAACTTCATTATATGCGAAATTTCCTTTCTTTTAATAAGGAGTTTTTTAAAGATATATTCTTATATTTATCCCCGCGCTTCCACCATTTGTTGAAATTATTCAAATTGTAAAAGTTTGATAATTTTTAAGTCAGCATTAATAGCATTAAAAAACAATCATCAAAGGTACAATAATAACATCATTATATTCGAAGTAATCGGAAGGCGAAGGCCATCATCTCTCTTATTTACACGATCAGTACGTTTTTCGATCACGCTGCCCTCGCGGATATTTCTCCAAAACAGGAACCGAAACGTCGAGTTTTAATAAATTCTAGCCGCGGCTTAACCCGAGAACCAAGTCATCATCTCACACTAATCACCGCTGAAACTTTTCCAATGCCGTGTGTTATCAATCCTGTTTTAGTGTATATATATATATATATATATATATATATATATATATATATATATATATATATATATATATATATATATATATATATATATATATATATATATAATATAAAATCTGAAACCAACCTAAGGTATAAACTCTAGGGGCTTTAATTTAAGCTTATTTGAAAACATTTTTTAAAAATTCAAGTCTTTACTTCATTATATGCGAAATTTCCTTTCTTTCAATAAAAAGTTTTTTAAAGATACACTGTTAAAGTTATCCCAGCGCTGCCACCATTTGTTGAAATTAATCAAACTATAAAATATTAATAATTTTTAACAGTCAGCATTAATAGCATTAAAAAACAGTCATCAAAGGTACAATAATAACATCATTACAGAAAAAATTTGACAGCTTTGCCATCAAAATAGAAAACACTGTAGAATAAAAATTTTGTGGTACAAGGGACATTCCAACATCACTGAAAATGAATTGGTGGACAAAATAGCTTAAGAGGCAACAATTAAATCATCATCCCAAGAAATAGAGGTCCTGTTCACTGACCGCTGCCCAGAATTTAGACAGTATTTAAGAACTTTATGAGAAAAAGAATGGGAGTTCTATGTCCAAAAATCTACTAACAGCTTGCTCTACCCGCAATTGCCTTCAGGAAATCAAATAAAAGAACTCAATTTCCCAAGAAAAATTTTAACTGAGATAATTAGAATGAGATTTAACTACGGTAGATATAGATCACATCTGTATCAAATTGGCATCGTGGACCCTCCACATCGCAGCTGCGATGGACCCTCTATCTGCGACTTGGACCACGTAGTATTTTCATGTCACCGTTTCAAATCGCAAAAACTGACCTTATAAATTCATTAAAACAGAGTTTTGTGGCCAATGGACGTAATGTCCGAAGCAATTCCTTCCACACACTCCACACACAATTCATTAAAATTAAAAGTCTGGACGCAGCAAGTGCGTTATGGAAGTGAATTTTCATTAAAATCTTTTTAGTAGCAAATGCGAGCAGGCATCAATCTTATTACCGGTATAGCCTATGTAGTAGAAACAATGTATTATATTTTATCAAAATTACTTATGGTTTGAACATATACAAAAATTGTCCGAAAATAAATCTAAATGTTGGTTTCCTAACCAACAAAACTTACAGTAATAGCAAATTGAGTTATTTAAATTTGAAGGATTTAATTACAATTCCCTACAAAAACGCACTTACTGCGTCCAGATTTTTTCTTACAAACATGCATCATATTTCAATAAACAATGGAAAAATGCAATAACGAATTTCTTCTACGAAAATTAGCTAAAAATTATAGACCGTTAAACCATAAACTTCACTAAACCCTTCAGCGAAAGCATCAACTTAACTAAACCGACAGCCAAAGAATCAGAGAAAGGGTCTATTTTAAATGAATTTTCTGTAAACCTTTTAGTAAAATGAAGTGCATTGACTTAAGAGTTCGCAGAACATTCTTCTTGCAATATTTTGTTTTCACAATCCGTACACGTTTCACGTTCTTTGCGTAAACATTGCCAATTTTGACGTTTCAAATTGCGAGTTTGACGTTTTGAGGAAAACTCCAAAATTTGTTATTTAGTTGCCCGTAACTTTTTTGTCTTTAAACTTGGAGAGACTTAAATTTTGGTACATGGTTCACGCTTTGCAAGTAATATATGTGTACCAAATTTTGGTTGCCCTTACGTTGTTATTTCAGGAGATATAAAAATTTTTAGAAGGAAAAAACAAAATTTTTCGGGAAAATCTAGGCCAATTTTCCTGGGTAAGCCACTTAAAAAGGAAGGTATTCACTAAATTTGATCGAGATCGGCCCATTCTTTTTTGAGTTACGGGTGAGATATATATATATATATATATATATATATATATATATATATATATATATATATATATATATATATATATATATATATATATATATATCAAACTGACCCCGGATATGTGTTATAGGGGGCCAAATTAGCGCTCATTTGAAGAATATTTTTTTTAATTAAAAAGTCGGGATCTTCTCATTAGTGAATTTTTTGTAAGAAAATTTACTAACAATAAGTATCAAATTGTCGGCAAATGTATCATCCCTGCTAAGTTTTCAAAATGAAAATATATACCCTTTGTTGTATAGATTCTTAAGACAAATAAATTTATTGTTATAATAGAACAGCATATATACATTTATAACAAAACTGTTAATTAGATTAAGAGCCCTACATTATTTCCTTTATATGGATCCCCCCCCCCCTCCTCCGAGCTCCAGTCTGTGTATCTATAATGCATTGATGGGACCCTATGCGTTAAAGTGACTGTGTTAATCCTTATATCATTTGGCAAACAAAAACATAACAAAATATTCAAAATATTTATACAGATTTAATGTAATGGAAAGGGTTAAATAGTGTAAAAATATATACGTGTAGTTATTTGTAGGTACGCGTAATTATGTGTATATATGTAGAGATTATATTTTCCCGTTATTAAAAATAATATAAAGAGTTTTAATATAAAAAAAGGAAAAAACATTAAACCTCAAACAAGAAATTAAAAACTCTGGACGCAGCAAGTGCGTTATGGTAGTGAATTTTCATAAAAATGTTTTTAATTGCAAATATGTGTGTTTCCTTTTTAAGAAAGCAGGCATCAATTTTAGTTACCAGTATAACCTATATAGTAAAAACAATGTGCCATATTTCATATAAATAACTTTATTGTGTGAAAATGTACAAAAATTTCCAAAAGCAAACTTAAAGTGTTCCCGGAAAAACTCGTTTCTTGGTCAACCTTATGGGTTAATAGCAAATTGAGCTATTCAAATTTGAAGCATTTAATGAAAATTCGCTACCATAACGCACTTGCTACGTCCCGAAAATTTCTTTTCTTACAAACATGCATCGCTGAAAAATTCAAAAATGCAATAACATAAGGCGTGTTTGATTAAAAAAAAAAAAGAAGAAAATTTGTATCACTAACGACTTATGGGCCATCCTGTGATTGTAGAAATATTTTTTTAAGATGTAGCTCAAGACACCCTATAATTAATATATACAAATTTTCTTCATATCTTGTATAATAACGGATATATTGAGCTTTATTGATTTTTGATGAAAATTCGACAAAAATTATATACCATTAAACGATAAACTCTAAAGCTAAGGCTACTGCCAAGCATCAGAGAAAGGGTCTATTTGAAATGAATTTTCTGGAAACATTTTAGTAAAATGAAGGACAATCACGGTTGAAATTAAGACTTCAGAGTTTGTAAAACATCCTTCTTGAGACATTTGATTTCCATATCCCGTATTAGATTCAAGTTCTTTGCCTAAATGTTGCCGATTTTGACGTTTTAAATCGCAACTTTGACGTTTTGAGGAAAACCCCAATTTATTTTTCTTTAAATGCCTATAACTTTTTTGTCTTTTGACCTACATAGCTAAATTTTCGTAGGTAGATTACCCATAAGGATATTAACTAGCGTTCCAAATTTGGTTGCCCTTACTTTGTTAATTCCGGAGATATAAATTTTTTTCGAAAGGAAACACAAAATTTTTCGGGAAAACTTGGTCAGATTTTCCTGGCTAACGAACTTATCCAAGCCATTTGCAAAAGGAATTTTTCCACCAAATTTAGTCAAAATCTGCCTATTATTTTTTGAGTTATCGGTGTGACACACATATATATATATATATATATATATATATATATATATATATATATATATATATATATATATATAGATATATATATATATATATATATATATATATATATATATATATATATATATATATATATATATATATATATAAACATATAAAAATTGAAACTGACCCCGGATATGTGTTCTAGGGGGCCTAGTTCGCGGTCATTTGAAGAAATTTTTTCAAAATTCAAAAGTCGGGATCTCCTCATTAGTGAATTTTTTTTAAGAAAATTCACTAAAAAGAAAAAATATGTGGCCAGTGACAGTTCTGTCGAGACCTTAGTACCTTTTTGACCACCACCACAATTTTGATATTCTCGCGACTAGGAAAAATTAAGTCCGCTAGAGAGTGGTTTCACCTCACCATCCTGAAAATTTTGCCGAACACCCTCCTTTCTGTAAGGAACCGACGAATTAACGCACGTTCGGAACGGCGGAACTAATAGGTCTTACTTGAGAAGATATGAATAATTATATTTTAGTAGCTCGCGGATTGAGTCAATTTACTTTTTAAAATGCTTTACAAACAAAAAATCATATCGTTGAACTTTAAATAAAAATCTTGTAACACTTTCGTCATTTTCCCTGACACTTGTTTTACTAAATGGCATACTATTATATCAATGCCTCTGTAATATTACGAATATTTGACAACATTATATCAAGCTCTGTCAACTCTTCCATTACTGTAAATACCAAGAAGATGGGAAAGAAACATCTAGTTGTGACATTAATTCTTTTATGTAACGAGTAAACAGCCCTCATTTGTTAAATTGTCCATAACCTTCTGGCACAATTTAAAAAGTCTCGTCCCATTTATCATTAGCCGGAGTCGTTTTAAGGGTTGGTTTATGTAAGATAATGATTATTCGATAAGGTTTTTGCTTCTGACGCGCATTAGTTGATTCAGGGAATGCTTCAAAAAATCCATAAGAGGTGAAGAAGTAAAGTATGGCCAGTAGAATATCAAAGATCATATTTTAGCATTACAATACATAATGGATTATGCCACGTTGAGAACTTTTAATTAAAAACTTAAATTTTATGTTATATCGCTTCTTTAAGAGAAGAAGTAAAGAATCAGAGCGTAAACATTTTTTAGGAGTCAAATAATGAACTGTCTTGGACCATTTTAAATTAAGTAAAATAATAATGCAAACAATTGATAACAATAATAACAATTGTTATCGTAATATAAAGGCCATGTACCTATGTCGTCGCATCCATGAGCTTTTGTCTCTAGTAACTCACTAAATAAAAATTGGTACTTGTGATGCACACTGCTACATACACATTAAGAACCCAACTCAACAAAACAAATTTAAAAAGTCCCTACGATCGTTTTACAAACCAGGTTAGAACATTTTTTCATCCCGTGATGACGCTAATTTGGTTGGTAAAACGATCATCAGGTCTTTTTGAACTTTATATATATATATATATATATATATATATATATATATATATATATATATATATATATATATATATATATATATATATATATATATATAGTGTGTAAAAACCAAATGGAATAAATTCATTATTTCGGTTACTGTACATTATTATAAAAAATCCCGAAACACGTGAAATTTAAATTATAAGTTGACATTTTTCAACGTGAAAATGCGATCCCTACCTTCAACCCCCTTCAAATGACACGTACAACCCCCAATTTTTTAAAGGGGAAGTATAGGCTTGTGATATGTCGTTTCAAAGGTATGTTCATTCTCTATTCAAAAATGTTATCGTTTTCAAGTTTGTTGTAACAATTAAGATAGAATAAAATAAAATCATGTGGTTACCGAAATTTGCTACAATACAAAAAAAACTAAAATGTAATGTAAAATGTGATAAAATGTAAAACACTAAAAAGAACTATAAATATCAAAAAAGTAGATGTTCAAAATGTTCACCGCGAACTTCTTGGCAACACCCTAATCTTAAATAACACTGTCTTCTAACATTATTTAACATATCAAGCGTGATCGACCTAATGGCAACCGTTATTCGTTCTTTTAAGTCATTTAAATCAAAAGGTTTAGTTTTGTACACAATGATCTTCACATATCTCCATAAAAAGAAATCTAATAAGGTAGATCAGGTTATCGCGCTGGCCATTATATCGATCCTCACCTCCCTATCCACCGATTGGGAAATATTGCATCGAGGTACTGCCGGACATTAAGTTGGTAATGCGGTGGTGCTCCATCCTGCTGAAACCATATCGTATTCACTGAAACTTGAGGGTTTCCTGGATCACGATCTAAATTTGCCAAAGTTGGAATGACATCATTTTGACGTAGTGCCAAATAATTATCGCCATTCAAATTACCCTCATTGAAAAAGGGACTGATGATATGGTTTCCAACAATGCCTGCCCAAACATTAACCTTCTGAGGGTATTGCGTGTGTTCTTCTCTCATCCAGTGCGGATTTGTCGTTGCCCAGTAGCGACAATTTTTCCGATTAGCATGACCGTTAAGTGAAAAAGTGCACTCATCAGAAAACATAACGTCTTCTAATTAGATAATATTGTTATCTAACATGTCCATCATTCCCTCACAAAAATAAGGTATACTATCATAATCGTCTTCCATGAGCTCCCGAATAGGTATCATTTTATAGGGATGTATATATATATATATATATATATATATATATATATATATATATATATATATATACTATCGATGCATGGCTAACATTAAATGTAGTGGATGCCTGTCTAGCCGATGTATGTGGGTTTTCCACAAATTCAAGCATCACATCTAATTTGATTTCATCACTCAGTGCATTGGCTGCTTTTTTTTATCTGCCTTACATGACCAAACTCGCGAAACTGCTTCTCTATTTTACTAATTATTCCTTGGGATATAGGCGGTAAATCAGGAAGTTCCTCATGCAATAGGCGAGTTACTTCATACTGTGTTCGGGTTTTATCTCCGTAATCAATCATTTGTATAACTGTTAGTTTATGCATTTCCGTTAATCTAACCATTTTTCAGAATTGAAGTTAACTAAATTCAAACTAAAATTATAATACTAACAATTTAACTTATAATTACAAAACAATTTGCTTGGGCGTTTTAAACAAACCAACATTGCCTCGGAAACTCTTTAATGTATTTTTAATGGATACAATGTAAAAAGCACATTACTATGGTTTTTGCTTACTTTATTATCTTCAAGACTTAAACGGGAAATAAGTTTTGAGTATACTAATTACAATATTGTAATAAGTTTTGAGTATTTTATAGCGAATTTTGGTAACCACATGTTTTTATTTTATTCTTAATTGTTGCAATAAACCTGAAAACGATAACACTTTTAAATAGAGAATGAACAGACCCTTCAAACGACATATCACAAGCCTATACTTTACCCCCTTTAAAAACCTTGGGGGTCGTACCTGGCATTCGAAGGTTAGGGATCGCATTTTTACGTTGCAAATTGTTAATTTTTAATTTAAATTTGACGTGTTTCGGAATATTTTTATAATAATGTACAGTAACCGAAATAACTATGTGAAAAGAGAGTAAGAACACGTTTACAAGTTTCTAATCCGAAAGTCCCCAAAAAATATTGTCTCCCGAAAATCCATAAACTGGGAAAATTAATGAGGCCTATCATTTCGGCTATAGATTCTCCAACATATAACTTGGCAAAGTGGTTGTCAAACGAGTTTAAAAGACCACCTATTGAACAGAAAAGTTGTTCGGTGCTAAATTCCCTTGATTTTATTGATAAAATTAAAGATGTTAAATTATTGGAAGGAGAGATTTTGATGTCGTTCGACGTGACGTCATTATTTCCTAGTGTACCCACAAAACAAACGTTGGAGTATTTGGAAGAATTATTAAAATTGAACAATATAAGTCAAGACGTCTGCAAAGAATATTTAACTCTAACTAGCATTTGTATAAAACAAAATATTTTCCAATTTAACAATGAGTTCTTTGAACAAACTGAAGGCACAGCTATGGGCAATCCATTATCGCCTTTTATTGCAGATTTGTTTATGAGCAGATTTGACACGGATTTAAAAAATAAAAGTGGGTATTTCCCTAGAGTTTGGTTTCGTTATGTCGATGATATTTTTGCAGTGTTTGACACAAATACATGTAAGGTAGAAGAATTTACTAAAAAACTAAATAGTCAATTTGATTCAATAAAATTTACCCACGAAATAGAAATTAACAATAAACTTTCGTTCCTAGATGTACTAGTTATTAAAAATAAAAATAAAGGCTCGCTTGAATTTGATGTCTATAGGAAGGAAACGGCTACTATTAATTATATTCCTAATGACTCACATCATACGTTTGCACAAAAAACGGCTAGTTTCAATTTCTTAGTAAATAGATTGATAAATTTTCCGTTGAGTAAAAATAGATTTAATACAGAATTAAAATACATAAAACATGTGGCGAGATATAAGGGTTACTCGGATGGTTTAATAGACAAATTAGTTAACAAACACAGAACAAAGAAGTTGATATCTGAATGTACGACATCTAAGAATGATAAAATCGAGAAAAAATTTGTATGTTTACCTTATGAACCACAAATCACAAAGGGTTTGGAAAGTATTTTTAAGAAAGCCGATTTACATTTGACGTTTTCGACGAAAAGTAATTTAAAAAATTTGTTGGGTAATACGAAAGACAAAGACAAAGTCACTGAAATGTCCGGAATTTATGAGATTAGTTGCAAAGATTGTGATCTTAAATACGTGGGCCAAACTAGGAGAAACATAGCCACCAGATTTCGTGAACATCTCGCACAGTTACGATATGGTACGGTAGACAAATCTTGTGTGGCACAACATATATGGGATAATAACCACCACATTGACAAAGAAATTTTGAAACTTGTAAAAAATGTCAGACATCAAACTATGCTTGATTCATTAGAAAGTATTTTTATATTAAGGTCTATTAAGAACAAAACTTCATTAAATCGTGCGGCACCTGTAATTTCTAGCCCATTGTTTGCTCTTTGCATTTGACCGCTTAAATACTCATAATTAGTCTGGTAGAATGATAAATTATTGTCAATAACTCGACCGGTTTATACATATATTAATCACTATGTTTGTCTTGTTTTAAATACCTGTTCGGATTTTGTATCTATGTAGTCAATATAAATATTTTCACGTAGAATTAAAATCAATATATAGTTTTTGTGTAGTATTTTAGTTTAACTATTTTTCCTTTGTTAAAGGTAACACGGTGAGACAGACATCTGGGTTTTTAGTTTTCTATTTTTAAAAGAGATGATTTAAGTTTATGTTGTTTATCTCAGCAGATGTCTTTATCGGCATAAACCAATATCCACATAGTAAATTTCTAGATCGAAATGAAACGTGCTGTTTCTTTAAAGAACGCCGGTCCTTTTTAAACCTATATTAGATAAGGGTCATAAATTTGTCGACCAAAAGATTAAAGCAGGTCTCCGACCTGTTTCACTGCGCAATAAACAAACGATCGTTCTTGGACGACAACTTTCCTTCGGACTAGTTCGTTTTCTTTGACGCGATATAAATATACGGGATCTAGTTTTTTATGTTAGAATTTTTCTTCCTCTGAAGATGTTGACTTGGTCAACGAAACGATCGTAAGGTCTCTGAAATATGTGTTGTGGTGATTTGGGTGTTCTCCAAGTGTACTTAACCGAAATAATGAATTTATTCCATTTGGCTTTTACACTATTTAGTAGAAAATCCCGGAACGGTCGAATATCTCTGTTATTAATAAACCAATCTTTTGGATTTTTGTAATGACGAATACTTACATATAAACCTTTTTTATAACATTCACTGTTTCTCACTTCAGGTTTAACAGGAAATAACTCCAACTTATTTTTTTTAAATAGGACACCTTGCACTACTTACCATTTTCGGATGCAGGATAAGAAACTACGTTCTGAAACATCAACATGTTTTTGCAATTGATAAGATAACACCACAAAAAATCAATAAATATTAGGGTAAAATCAGGAGCTGCATACCTATTTAAATGTACTGGTGTCAATAAAGTAGACAGTTCTGGGTGCTGCATTCACATTGTCACCTGTCCATTGTGGTCGTCGTTTTGCTTTTTCTTGTGCAATGAAAAATTTTGAAAATGGCAGTGAAACTCACAGAATGTAAGCGCATTGACATCTTTATGATGTACGCATATGGTGATCGTCAACAATCGTTGGAAGAAGTTCGCACTTTATTTATTACTGTTCAGTCAGATGGGCAAATTAGTAAAAGTACGGTGCATCAGGTTGTTAAAAAGTATGAGGAATCTCGCCAAGTAAGGTATTTGTCAAGAGGTGGACGACCAATAACAGTAAGTGGCGAAGACACAAGATTGAGTGTTCTATTGTCAGTCCAAGAAAATTCTAATGTATTTTCAACAGAATTAACTCAAATTCATGACATATCCCAAAAGTTTTCTCACAAAATTCTGAAGTCTGAAAAAATCCCTTAAAATGCATGTGGTTCAAAGTTGACCGAGGATGACCCAGATCGCAGACAAAATTTCTCTGAAATAATGACAGAACTTATTCAAGCACGGTCTATCTTTGTGAATGAAATAGTTTTTCCAGATGAAGCAACATTTCATCTTAATGATACGGTCAACAGGCACAATTGTCGTTACTGGTCAATAGAAAACTCTCATTGGACGGAGAGAGTCCATACGCAGTATCCTAAAAAAGTGAATGTGTGGGCTGGTTTGGTCGGAAACAAATTAATTGGCCCTTTTTTTATTAGTTGAAATTTAAATGGTAATGGACACCTGAATTTACTGAGAAACCAAATTGTATCAGCACTTAGGGCACTCTTCCCAAAACAAATGAGACCTAATCATCCAAGCAATAATATTTGATTCCAACAAGATGGAGTTCCGCCACACATTACGAGTAATGTCCGTGACTGTTTGAACAAAATATTTCCTGTCCGCTGGATCCGTCGCAGAGATGCAATCGAGTGGCCAGCTCGTTCTCCAGACCTGTCGTCACTGGATATCTTTTTGTGGGGTAATTTGAAATGTCAGGCGTATAAAAAACTACCTAATGATCTGGAACAATTGCAGGAGCGGATAACTGAAGAAATCAACCGTATTGCGCCAGAGATAATACAAAATTCAGTGAGACATTTTGTTGATAGATTATATCACCGTCAAGTTGTAGACAGAGCACAATTTGAACAATTACTTTAGTTTAAAACATATTACGAAATTTCATAACAGATATCTTGATTTTGCATTATGAATATTTTATTAGTTTTTATTGTGGTGTTATCTTATCCATAAAAAAACATGTTGATGTTTCAGAACGTAGTTTCTTATCCTGCATCCAAAAATGGTAAATAATAAAAGGTGTTCCATTTAACAAAATTAAGTTGGAGTCAAACCGAAAATGGGAAAAAGTGATTTTGTTATAAAAAAAACCTCATTCGTGACCATTCGTCATTACAAAAATCCAAAAAAATTGCGTCAATAATAATAGAGATATTCGACCGATCCGGGACCATTTGTTAACCGTATATATATATATATATATATATATATATATATATATATATATATATATATATATATATATATATATATATATATATATATATATATATAGGGGGGGGGGCGTGCGTATATAGGTGGCCCATTAAACGAACTGGCAGCTATAACTGCCAGGAGAAGATTTTGTCGAAAAAAGACCTGAAACACATCAAGTTGGCTTATGAGGCGGATCACTTTTGACGCAGCAAGTATAGCCCAAACTTTACCCTCCTAGTAGGGGGCCACGTCCCTCCAATTTTTCCAAATGGGAATAGGGATTATGTGCTAGCTCGCTGAAAAGAACTTTTGATTCCTTATACATTGTCTTTTAATTATTAAAATTCGGTTTTTAGAAGATATGGAGTTTTAAAATATCACTAATGAATTTCGCGACAAATTTAAAAACTAAATGGTTTCATCTAAAAACTTAGCATAGTGTTGAAGCCAGTGTTAAAAACAATTAGGACCAATACTACTATTAAACCCACCAACCAACATACCAACAAATTAAACATTAATCCAATAAATGTTTAAATTAGGCACCACCGACTTCCATAAAATTCTAGAAATCTTGTTAAAATTTTTACCTAACATTTGCAAGCATTTCAGGAGTAACTCTCGCGTATTCATCAAGAATGCGCTGACTGTTACAATGAATCACACTCGGTGGCATAAAGTTATGAATTCAAATGCCCCCACAAAAAATTCTAAATGGGACAGGTGTAGATATCGGGCTGGCCAATTTCCAGCACCTCTTCGACCTATCTATTAAGCGAGAAAGTGTGTATCCAAGAACTCCATAACAATAAGGAAATAGTGCCGTGGAGCACCATCTTGTTGGGAAAATAAATGTAGTTCCGAGTATCTCTAATAGTTCTCAATAATGTCAATGTAGGGTAAACCGAGTCTTGCAATCTGTCCAAACACGTTCTCCTGTCAAAGTGTCGGTTATTAAGATTGGTTCAGCGATGTGATCACCAAAATTACCTACTCAAACGTTGACCTTTTGTGAAGTTTGAGTGTGGACTTCATGGAAAACACTAGGGTTTTCATCTGAAAACAATCGGCAATTATGACGATTTACAGTGCTATTCCGAAAAAAAGAATTTTCATCAGAAAAACGAGTGTTAAAAAGAAACTGCCTATTCCAAGCACCGGTCATAATCATCTTCATTTAATTCCTGAGCTAGCTGAATTTTATGTGGATGAAACTTTATTTTTTTTCAGAATCCGTTGAATTATCGTTCTACGTAGTAACCTCAACTAATTTTCGTGTACCTAATGTTGGACCGACACTAGCTTGACCTATCACTCCCAGGCTTGTGGCCTAATTCACCATAGGAAATTCACGTTAAGGATTTCGTTTCTCATTAGCCACTGATCCAGTTTCATGGGACTTGTGTAACAATTCTAGCAGGTGCTTACGACGAACATGCCTATCGGGGTGCAGGTTATCGAATACATATGTATCGTTTGCGTTTTCATGATTTAAGAAAATGCCCACAATTTTCATAAAAACGTTTAACAGTAATTAAATACTAAATGTAAAATCACCTTTAAATTCAAAGTTAAAGCATTATTTGGTTATTTATTTGGCGATGAACACATATTTGAGAGCAAGTATTTTTTTCTTGTATTAAGATAATAGTAGTGGTAATATAGATCGCACAGAACATATAATAACATTACAATATATATATATATATATATATATATATATATATATATATATATATATATATATATATATATATATATATGTATATATATATATATATATATATATATATATATATATATATATATATATATATATATATATCAGATTGACTAATTCAAATTTAACATCAAAATCTTTTATTTTTTGTTACCTAATAATTTTCTAAAGTTCAATTTTAAAACTCGCTTTATGTGTAAGTATATAAAACTTTTGTATTTTTCCTATGTGGATTGTAATTTTTTCCTTCCATAGTGAAAGAAGGAATAGAAGAAATAATTCCGGAAGCTGGGCAATATAATACAGAATTTTTATCTTGAACTGATGGCTATCCCACGATTTTTTTAAGAAATAGTAATATTACCCTTACAAAGGCCGAACATTATATATATATATATATATATATATATATATATATATATATATATATATATATATATATATATATATATATATATATATATATATACAGCGTGATTCATTAAGGGTGGCAACCGGCTGTATCTCGGAAACCGTATAGCTTAGAATTCTGGGAAAAATATTTCTGTAACAAAATTGGCCACGATAAAAGCCTGAAAATAATTTACAGCGTTGTAGCTCGACTGCCACATGACGCAACTGAAAACCAAAAATCATATAACCGATCATTAAGGTCGACTGGATATGTAGAAGAATCGTCGGAAACATCTGAATATTTTTTTGTGAAACAAATTTTATCCTCTCTTGGCAGATAAGAGGTGGGGAGAGTAGGAATCTTGTTTTGAAAAACCGCTTCTAAGTCGGGTTCTGCTTAAAAGAATTTTTCAAACTTAGCCTTGTTCGAAAAAGATCTTCTAAGGCAATAGGATATTTATAAATACGAACCATTATAGTAAATATATTGAATGCTAGAGAGCGCTGTTAAATTTTGTTTTAACAATCTTGTTTTTTATTGAAAATATGAAATGTAGGTTTGCAAATTTAAACACACCTAATAAAAATGGACTACATTAGCAACGAACCAGTGAAAACCCGACAGCAATATCCTTTTCTATCCAAAGATATCTTAAAAAGTCTGGACGCAGCAAGTGCGTTAAGATAGTGAATTTTCATTAAAATGTTTTTAATAGAAAATGTGTGTTTTTTAAGAAAGCAGGCATCAAATTTGGTTACCAGTATAACCCATATAGTAAAAACAATGTACCCTGTTTCATCAAAATAACTTTTTTAAGATGTAGCTCAAGACACCCTATAATTAATATACACAATTTTTTTCATATCTTGTATAATAACAGATATATTGAGCTTTATTGATTTTTTATGACAATTCGACAAAAATTATATACCACTAAACGATAAACTCTATAGCTAAGGCTACTGCCAAGCATCAGTGAAAGGGTCTATTTGAAATGAATTTTCTGGAAACATTTCAGTAAAATGAATGACAATGACGGTTGAAACTAAGACTTCAGGGTTTGTAAAACATTCTTCTTGAGACATTTTATTTACATAGCCTGTATTAGGTTCAAGTTCTTTGCCTAAATGTTGTCAATTTTAACGTTTTAAATCGCAACTTTGACGTTTTGAGGAAAACCCCAATTTCTTTTTCTTTAAATGCTTATAACTTTTTTGTCTTTTGACCTACAGAGCTAAGTTTTGGTAGGTGACTTAACTATAAGGGTATAAATTCGCCTGCCAAACTTGATTGCCCTTATTTTGTTAATTCCGGAGATGTAAAATTTTTTGAAAGAAAACACAAAATTTTCCATGAAAACCTGAACCGATTTTCCTGAATAACGAACTTATCCATGCCATTTGCAAAAGGAAGATATTCGCTGAATTTAATCAAAATCGGCCCATTATTTTTTGAGTTATCGGTGTGATACCTATATATATATATATATATATATATATATATATATATATATATATATATATATATATATATATATATATATATAAACATATAAAAATTGAAACTGACCCCGGATATGTGTTCTAGGGGGCCTAATTAGCGCTCATTTGAAGAATTTTTTTCAAAATTCAATTGTCGGGATCTCCGCATTGGTGATTTTTTATTTTGGAAATAATAGAGATTTTTTCTTTACTTTTTTAGTACGCTGGTTACCCCCCAACAAAATTGGACAAATTTTGTCTCGTTAGAAAGGGCTTATAAAAAAATATGCAGTAGAACAGCTGACAACAATAATTATCAACATAAATAATGAAACAGAGTGAAATTAATGTTACTTAAAACAAAAATTTACTTACTTACTTTAGATACTCACAATATTTCTTATCATCTACTATGCACAAATTCAGTCTTTCTAGTAATGGAATCCCAGATCGCTTAAAATGTTGCTAGTGCTTTAATGTGGATGAGCTAACCTGACCTAACCTTTGGAAATGACATTTCTGTTCTGTTCTTATTCAATTTCAATTTGTTGTCAAAATAAATTTGTACGTTTGAAAAGTCACTTTTTTGTATGGCTGTATTTTCAACTGAATATATATATATATATATATATATATATATATATATATATATATATATATATATATATGCTAAGTGTGTATTTTGAAAGCCTGCAAAATGCAGTCTTTGCTGAAAGGGATTATGCGTTACGATATCTTAGGAGACGGAGTCATCCAAAAGAAGTTTGTAAAAGAATGACAAGATGACTAAGAGAAACTGGCAATATTCAACCTGTTTCAGTAAGAAATAAAATACGGAAAAGTATAAATGAAGAAAATGTTACTAACATGTTGACGTATGTTGGAGCTGGACTACATATAAATATTAGGGACATTGTCAGAGAGCTAGGATTAAATTATTCTTTCGTAAATAGAATTAAAAGAACATAAAATGCCTCCTTAACATGTTGTTTTACATCAAGAATTAAAAGAAACAGATTTTGATCGTCCCCTAGACCATTGTCTCTGCTTGAAAGGTAAGTTAAATTATAACTGTGACTTCCTATCTGGAATTTTATGGACAGATGAGGCTACGTTATAAAGCTCTGCTAAAGTAAACTTACACAAGAGCCACTACTGGCCAGAAACCAACACACATTGGTATTGGTAAGTCAATTACCAAAATTACTGGAGTATAAAGGTCTGGTGTGGTATTTTTAACTCGAATATTATCGGACCTTTTTTCTTTGAAGGAAAATTAATGGGAGAAAAGTACTTAGAATATTTGAATAATGTTTTACCCATTCTCATAGAAGATGTTCCAATTCAGAATATACTGGATATGTGGTATCAAGAAAACGGTTATCCAGCACATTTTACTGGAGCTGTCCGAAATTATTTAGATGCTACGTTTTTAAATAAGTGGATTGGAAGAGGTAGTATTTTTCCATGGCCAGCAAGGTCACCTGACTTTACGGTTTTAGATTTTACTTGTGGGTACGAATTAAATATATAGTTTTTAAAACACGTCCAACTACACGCGAGGATATGAAAGAAAACAGTCGGGAAGCAGTAAGAAGTATTTATGTTGATGAAATTGAGGCCAGTGTCAATTCTACTAGAGAAAGACTGAATTTGTGCATAGCAAATGATGGAAAACATTTTGAGAATTAAACCTGTGGTAAAAGAACAACATGAGTGAAGATTGGAACCTGTGATGTACACTGATAAGTACAATTCAGAAAACTCAATTCATCACAATATAGTTTTTAGACCTAGCGATCGTTTCGGTAACAAAGTTAGCGTCATCAGAGGGATAAATAAACTATAGTTTGAAACTGTATTGTGATGAATTCGGTTTTCCTAATTGTACTTATTAGTGCTCATCACAGGTTCCAGTCTTCACTAGTGTCGTCATCTCTCATCCCTGTGATAACGCTAACTTTGTTAGCGAAACTATTGTCAGGGTTGAAGACCGTATTGTGATAAATTGGGTTTTCTGAATTTTACTTAATGAACGACATGTTCGTGTCGTCCCGAGTGTTTGAGTGTTTAGACTCATTCACTCAAACTCAACTCAATTTTGCGTATATAAAATAACAATGTAATAGGTGCTTTTATCAATTTATCCTTTTGTAAATTTCTATTATGAGTAATAAGATCATGATTTATGTTAATGAATATTGTGGACGAGAGAAAACTCCATTGGCGGTAACTAGCTTAATCCGTAAGTAAAGAAAAAATCCCCACTTTTTACCTATTTTTCAGACATGTTTGAATAAAAAAACGATATTCATATGGGATTTTCACTAGTTTGTAATTTAGTTTATTTTTATAAGGCGTGGTGAATCTTATATGTTTCCATTTAACATTTAAAAAAAAACACGATTGTTAAATAAAAATTAAGTAGCGCCCACTATCATTTACAATATATATATATATATATATATATATATATATATATATATATATATATATATATATATATAAATATATATATATATATATATGTATATATATATATATATATATATATATATATATATATATATATATATATATATATATATATATATATTACAATACTTTAAATTGATAAACATTCTATTGGCTTGGAAAATCCCTATCGACCTAGACCAAGTTTGAAAAGTTCGGTTCAGCAGAACCGGAATTAGAAGCGTTTTTTCTAAACAAGATTCCCACTCTCCCCCACCACTTATTTATTTAGATTATTCCGAAGATTCTAGATCTTACATTTCCAGTATACCTTTTAGTGAATTTTCATAGAAAAAATCCACTAATGGGGAGATACTAACTTCTGAATTTTGAAATGGTTTTTGAAAATGAGCGCGAACTAGGACGCCTACAACCCATATCCGGGGTCAGTTGCAATTTTTATATGTTAATATATATATATATATATATATATATATATATATATATATATATATATATATATATATATATATATATATATATATATATATATATATATATATCACACCGATAACTCAAAAAATAATGGGCCGATTTTGATAAAATTTGGCATGTACCATCCTATTGTAAATGGATTGGATAAGTTTGTTATTCAGGAAAATCGGACGAGGTTTTCCGGGAAAATTTTGAGTTTTCAGTCGAAAAAAAATATATATTTCCGGAATTAACAAAGTAAGGGGAACCAAGTTTGGCGTTTATAACCTTACAGGTAAGGTACTTACCAAAATTTAGCTCTGTACGTTAAAGGACAAAAAAGTTACAGGCATTTAAAAAAAATAAATTTTGGGTATCCTCAAAACGTCAAAGTCGCGATTTAAAACGTCAGAATTGATAATATTTAGGCAATGAACCTGAAACTAATATGAGCTATGGAAAGAAAATGTCTCAAGAAGAATGTTTTGCAAAGCTGAACTCTTGGTTTCAATCGTCATTGTCCTTGATTTTACTAAAATATTCCCAGAAAATTCATTTCAAATAGACGCTTTCTCTGATGCTTTGTCAGTAGTGTTGGCTATAGAGTTTATCGTTTAATGGTATATCATTTTCGTCGAATTTTCGTAAAAAATCATTAAAGCTCAATATATCCGTTATTATGCAAGTTACAAAAAAATTGTATACAACAATTATAGGCTGTCTTGAGTTACATCTTAAAAAATATTTCCACAATTACAGGGTGGCCCATAAGTCGTTGGTGATTCAAATTTATTTTCTTTTTTTTTAATCGAACACGCCCTATGTTATTACATTTTCCATCGAAATATAATACATCTTTGTAAGAAAAGAAATTCGGGACGCAGCAAGTGCGTTATGGTAGCAACTTTTCATTAAATGCTTCAAATTTGAATAGGTCAATTTGCTATTAACCTATAAGGTAGACCAGGAAACCAGTTTTTTTCTGGAACAATTTAAGTTTACTTTCGGAAATTTTTGTACATTTTTAAACACTAAAGTTATTTTGATGAAACATGGCACATTGTTTCTACTATATAGAATATACTGGTAACCAAATTTGATGCCTGCTTTCTTAAAAAAACATATTTGCTATTAAAAACATTTTTATGAAAATTCACTACCATAACGCACTTGCTGCGTCCAGAGGTTTTTTTTGTTTTCAAAACGCTCAAATATACAGTTTCCGAGATGCAGCCGGTCGCCACCCTTAATGAATCACCCTATAAATAAATAATATATATATATATATATATATATATATATATATATATATATATATATATATATATATATATATATATATATATATATATTCATATAGATAATTTGAAAAATTGCAAAGAAAAGTTGTCACATACTATTTTGTCTTTAGATTTTTTAGTGAACAAGAAAGCTATTTGCATCACATTTTAACGTAATCTACTTCATAGCTACCGACGTTTGGTTTTCTTTAAAGAACATGCGAAATTAGCTTCTACAGACTTATAAGTTGATTAAATTAATACTGTAGTCTACATGTAGAATAAAATGAGATTGTAGTTTCTTATTTTGTTAGTAAAAGTTTGGTGTTATGCTTATATAAATAGTAAGCCGTAACAATTTATTACATATTACAAAAACAACGATTGTGTTTGTCACTCATCCAGATACAAATAATATATGTCCTGCAAAAATATTTTTGGTTTTGAAGTTATAGTTATATATAAAAGTGAAATGTTAATGTCACATAAAGTAAAACGCTGGCGATGATGCAAATTGAAAAATATTCGCAGAAGAGCAGGTGAATTAAATTGAAATGTTTCTTATGTAAAATTATCATACTTTTAACGATCTTATTAAATATTAAATTATTAAAAATAAGTATAAATATAACATAAACTCTTGAAGAAGCTCCAAAAGAGATATCTTAGTAAGTCGACACAGTTTTTGGGTCTCAGGACCTTTCTCGATAAGCACTAGATACAAATTTATAATTTTATATCTAGTACTTATCTAGAATGGCCATGAGATCGAAATACTGCACCTGGGCTTAACAAACTATTTTCTTCAAAGTTTTACAAGTGTTCTGTTTATTTTATTAATGCATAAAATGTTTGATCAAGAGCCAAGAAAAAATTTCTTTTATCATCTTAGTTGTGGAGTAAGTACAAACACGTCTTAAACTTACTTACTTACACTTTGTGCAACTGCACATTTTACAATGAATAAATAACAAACTTACAAGTAACTTGGCTCTAAAAACTTACTGTAGATCCCCATGAAACTATCAATAACAAATATATAAGACCGCTGTTAAATTTTTAAACATGAAGACAAGACAAACAAGATTCTACTGACACTAAACTTACCTTTAATATTCGACGTATCTACTATACTGTTTGTCCAGCTTCTAGTGGGACCACCAGCAGACTTGTTGCAGTGCACTAACGCTCCTACCGGTGTCTCTCCTGTTTTATTACCTCTTCCAGCTGCGTCCTGAATTCTGGTGCTTTCAACGCTTGTCCGTGTTCCTGCCTCTGTCGCGGTTAGAGTGGAAATAGTAGATGTTAGCGCACACTTGTCTGCAGCTTGTGGAAGAGTCCTCCACGCTCTCCCGAATATATACACTCCAGTGGATCCCCTCCTCCACGGAATATCGCTGACGGTGATGCTTCTGCTACTCATGCTGCTGCCCTCTTCGTGCCCCTGCTGGATACCTATTGGTGGTGTTGCCCGCGAGCGTAGGTGTAGGGTACAGAGGGGTGGAGATAGGTCTTTGTGTTGAAGAGGGATAGAGAGGTTGTGGGGAGACAAGGAAGGGTATAGATATTTGACGGAAAAGGAAAAGCTTATTGTAAATGTAGGATGGAGTGTGATGATGGTCAAAGGTCATCCAGAGTTACGATAAAAGAACTCTGAGAGTTGATTGAATGTGTAAGGAGGTAACATATTGAAAATTGATAGGAAATATTTGCATGAAAATATTTAACCGCCCTGGAATTTAATGTTAAGTAAAGACAGAAACAGTGATTGATCATAGTTTATTAATACAAAGAAATTTTTAATATTTCCCAAGTTTGTTTATTTCTTTGTTGTATTTTAGAAATTAATAATAACATTTTAAACAAATAAAAGAAAAATACGTTAGGGGATACTGGGCGAAATTGGATTTTAACGTTAAAATTATTTCATTTTGCAAGGCCATTTCTATTTATTTACTGAAACATAAAACAAAAAAGTCTGGA
The DNA here is from genome assembly GCA_964006375.1 of Tillus elongatus. Lineage (NCBI taxonomy): Eukaryota > Metazoa > Arthropoda > Insecta > Coleoptera > Cleridae > Tillus > Tillus elongatus. The sequence goes on from OZ023267.1 coordinate 130,249,771, forward strand.
CACAGCAAGTGCGTTATGGTAGTGAATTTTCATAGAAATCATCTGGCACAAAATATTTTATTGTAACTTTTTTTCTTGTAATATAGAAATCTAAATTTTGGTGTATAGTTTACTTTTTATATCGTAAACCTACCTACCAAATTTGATCATCAGAGCCTTTTTAGTGAATTTTCTTAAAAACATTCACTAATGAGGAGATCCTGACTTCTGAATTTTGAAAACATTTCTTCAAATGGGCGCTATTTAGGACCCCTGGAACCCAAATCCGAGGTCGGTTTCAGATTTTATATGCTTATATATATATATATATATATATATATATATATATATATATATATATATATATATATATATATATATATATATATATATATATATTTATATGTCACACCTATAACTAAAAAAATTATAGACCGATTTTGATAAAACTTGGTAAGTACCTTCCTTTCGCAAGTGGCTTGGATAAGTTCGTTAGCCAGGAAAATCGGCCGAGGTTTTCCCGAAACATTTTGTGTTTTCTTTCGAAAAAAAATTATATCTCCGAAATTCACAAAGTAAGGGCAACCAAATTTGGTACGCGTATATCATTATAGGTACGTTACCTACCAAAATTTAGCTCTGTAGGTTAGGACAAAAAGTTACAGGCATTTAAAGAAAAATAAATTTAGGTTTTCCTCAAAACGTCAAAGTCGCGATTTAAAACGTCAAAATTGGTAATATTTAGGCAATGAACCTGAAACTAATATAAGCATGTTTATAAGAAAAAAATCTGGATGCAGTAAGTGCGTTTTGGTAGCGTATTTTCATTAAATCCTTCAAATTTCAATAACTCAATTTGCTATTAACGTACGTTTTGTTGGTTAGGAAACCAAAATTTAACTTTATTTTCAGAAAATTTTTGTATGAACGCAGCAAGGGCGTTTTGGTTGCAAATTTTCATTAAATGTTTCAAATTTCAATAACTCAATTTGCTATTAACCTAAGGTTCATTGGCTAGGAGACCAGTTTCCTCGGAAACATTTAAAGTTTATTTTCGGAAAATTTTTGTACATTTTCAAGTAATTATTTTCATAAAATATGGTACATTTTTCCTACTATATAGGTTATACCGGTAAGCAAATTGATGCCTGCTCGCATTAGAGCGATATATTTGTAATTAAAAACATTTTTATGAAAATTCACTTCCATAACGTACCTACTTGCTGCGTCCAGACTTTTTATTTTTTGAGATAAATTTTTTTTTTTCGAATGAAAACTTAAAATTTTCCCGGAAAACCTCGTCAGATTTTCCTGACTAACGAACTTGTCCAAACCATTTACAAAAGGAGGGTACATGCCAAATTTTATCAAAATCGGTGTATTATTTTTTGAGTTATCGGTGTGATACATACATTTTTTCAAAATTCAAAAGTCGGGATCTCCCCATTAGTGATTTTTTTTACGAAAATTCACTTAAAGTCTGGACACAGCAGGTGTTTTATGGTAGTGAATTTTCATAAAAAGCTTTTAATGGCAAATATGTCATGTTTAATGAAAGCAGGCATCAATTAGGTTACCAGTATAAGCTATAGAGTAGAAACAATGTACCATATTCCATCGATATAACTTTCTTGTTTGAAAAAGTACAAAATATAAAATGTTCCCGAAAAAGACCTAGACCGGCTAAGGTATTATTATTTACACACAAAGCTATTCGACGCAACTTCCAAAACCAATTTTCATTAAAATTTGCACACAATTTTTCCAGGGAAATCCGAAAACATTCTTTTTACAATAACCCATATTGAACACGTATTATTCATTACCAAAATTAAAAAAAAACTACAAACAATGATTTCTATGGAAACAAAAAAATTGTATACGGCACCGTGATGTTTTTCACGAATAATATAAATGAAAACCTCTCTAAATGCGTCATTTTAACAGGACTTTGCCATATATTAGTAAAAACGCCGTATCAGAATTTTTGATATGTGCCAACAATGTGAAACAATTGAAATAACGCGAAAACAATGAACGCTATCAATTTTTATTACAAACATGCATTGTCATTCGATGGAATATGCAAAAATGCATTAATATAAGAGGTGTTCGATTTCAAAAAGAAAATTTGTATTACCAACGACTTATGGGCCAGCCTGTGATTGTCGAAAAAATATAATAAGATGTAGCTCAAGACATCCTATAAATAACGTTTACAATTTTTCTAGTGTCTTGTATAATAACGGCAACATTGAGCTTTATCGTAGGAATGCGTCACCCTGTATATATGTAAACAGATAAAAACTGAAACTAACACCACATGTTGGTCCTAGGGGTCATAGTTCGCGCTCATTTAAAGAAATCTTTTCAAAATCCTAAAGTCGCGGTCTCCTCAATAGCGAATTTTTCCTACGAAAATTCGCTAAGAACTATAGAGTATTAAAACATAAACTTTATAACTAGAACTAGTGCCATAGTATCAGAGAAAGGTGTTAATTGAAATGAATTTGTGTAAATATTTCAGTAAAATGAAGAACAATGTCGGTTGAAGCTGAAACTTAAGGATTTGTAAAACACACTCCTTGCGACATTTTCTCTACATAACCCGTATTTGTTTCATACTATTTGCTTAAAAGTTTCAAATTTTGACGTTTTAAATTGCGACTTTGACGTTTTAAGAGGAAACGCTACAAAATTTTAAAAGTTATTTTTCTGGCCTTTTTTGACTTTTTGCGCCAAAAAAAATTAATATATGCTTGTAAAGTATAATATTTTGTCCACACAAATAATATTTTGTTTTGTGCGTTTTTCTGGTCATCAGCGGCACCCAAAATATTTTATTTAAATGCCTATAACATGTTTTTCTTTTAACTTACAAATCTACATTTTGGTACGTAGTTGAGATTTTACAGTGTAAACCTGCTTACCGAATTTTGTTGCCCTGGGTTTGTTATTTCCATAGATATAAAAAACTTCCGAAAAAAAAACAACAAAATTTGCCAAAGAAACACTAGTCCCACTTTAAGTGTGAATTAAAGCCCCTAGAGCCCATACCTTAGGTTGGTTTGAGACCTTATATATATATATATATATATATATATATATATATATATATATATATATATATATATATATATATATATATATATATATATATATATATATATATATATATATATATATATATATATATATATATATATATATATATATATATATATATATATATATATATATATATATATATTTCAACAACACACCACGAGGGCTTGCAGCCTAAATACTATCGTACCGTGGGTGTCGACAAGGAGAAAAGAGATAACTTGTTAATTCTGGACTTGAAGGTTTGGAGGTTCGGAGGAGAAGGAAAAACATGTACCGGCAAGGAATTCCACAACTTGGAAGTCCTCGGGACAACAGAGCGAGCATAGCAAGATGTTCTACGTCTGGTGGCCTGGACAGTAAAAGGCTGCATTCGCTCTGTTCCCTGGTAGATCTGTTTGGTGCAGCAGGTGGATGAACTATGGAAGAAAGCTCCCATGAGCAGTGCCCGTGCAGATATCTATAAAAGAGAGAGAGGGTACCAACGGCACGTCGGTGGGCAAGGGATGGCAGCCTTTGGGTGAGGGTAGGGTCACCGATGAGACGTATAGCTCTCTTCAGAATGGAGTCCAGGATAGCGAGTGTAGAAGCAGCAGCAGCACCCCAGATGTGGCAGCAGTATTCGAGGTTTGGCCTTATTTGTGAAGTATATAATGTATAGATGCACAATAAGCCAAAGGTTGCAGTGCTATCGGGGCGGCAAAGCCGCGGATGAGCCCTAAGAAAGGAGACAAATATATAAGGTATAGAGGTTAGCTGGTGAAAAGTACTTGCGAGCCCGGAAGAGGAAACCTAATTTCTTACCAGTCGCTTCTGCAATTGATGTGACATGTTGGTGCCAATTGAGATTTCGATCGACAGAAATGCCAACAAGTGAAAAGAACTCATTACATTTAATAACTTGGTTGTCCATTGTGATGGGTCTAGGGCTTGTGTATCTGTTATGAGATAGAAAGCAAGACTGGGATTGTACAAGATTTCTGCATTAATTGGATACAGTTTAGAGGAATGGCCATCCACAACAACAGAAATGCTCCGGTTGGAGAGGAAATTTGCTGTCCAGGTACAGAGTTTTGGTGGTAGGCCATAGGCCGGAAGTTTATTAAGCAACGCTTGGTGCCAGACCCGGTCGAATGCTTTGGATATGTCTAGAGCGACGAGCTGCGATTCACCGTGTAGTTCCATAGACTTGTTCCAAGAATGGGTGACAAAGAAAAGGAGGTCGATAGATGATTTGAGCTGACGGAATCCATACTGCCTGTCGTGGATGAGACTGTGTTTTTCAAAAAATTTACGTGATTCGGCGTTTACTTTTCATCACTTTAGAGACGACTGAGAGGAGAGAAATAGGCCTGTAGTTGCTAAGAAGCGCTTTGTGACCTTTCTTGGAGACGGGCTGTACTCGAGCAGTTTTCCAGTTACTAGGGAATATGCCTTTACTGTAAGATGTCTGAAGCAGATGAGTCAGGACAGGAGCAATTTCTGGTGCGCATTTTTTGAGAACAATTGTTGGGATCTTGTCAAGGCCAGGGGCTTTCCTGGTATTAAGAGAAGAGGGCATTTTTTGTACCTTTTTAGTTTTGAAAATGATATCCGTCATTTTATCCGCGACATTGGGGACTGTTGGTGTTTGAACATTTGGAGGTGGGTTGAGAGTAGAATTGCCGGCGAACAACGAGGCAAATAGTTCAACCTTGCCCAGGGCCCAATTTCATTTCCTGAAACAAGAGGTGGCAACGTGCTTTTGCAGACATTATTCCCAATAGATTTAGCAAGAGTCCAGGAGGATTTTCTGCCGTTAGAGCTTAAGAGGACTTTGTTTTTTATGTGGTTATTAAACGAGTTTTTTGCCTCAGAAAGAATGCAGACATAGCGGTTTCTTGGGTCGTTAAGTGCTTGACGGTTTTCTTGACTGGGATTGTGTAGAGGCGTTTTGTGAGCTTTGACCTTTTCAAGTCTGGCCTTGTCACAGGATTTAGAGCACCAGGGCTTTTGAGTGGCTGAAACGGTTTTCTGTATACGTGGAATCAATAATTCCATGCCAGCTGGGCTAATTTCGGTGACGTTTATTGAGATATCAGAGGGGTCAGGATGAGATAAGCTGACAGACGCCCATGGAAATGAAAAAAACTATACGTGGGTGTGATGACTGTGAGACCTCGGGTTGCATTGCGCAGGAAGCAGTGACCATGCCGTCGTCTGAGCGACCAAGGGAGGCGGTGACTGCATTCATATTTTGTAGTAAGAAGGAGATCCAAGGGATTTGAGCTGTGTGTTGGAATGCGAGGAAAGTAAGTAGGTTGCTGAACCATATTGGCTAAAGAATTGCTGACTGTAAAGCCCTCTGTTGCTCTCCCTTGTGGATAGGTTTTTGAAGATCCTAGTCATTCCTTATTATGGACATTGAAGTTACCAAGAATACTGAACTTGGAGGAAGGATATTCAGAAATCAGATGGTGTTTTTCAGAAAGGTAGTCGAAGAGCTGGACAAAGTTGTTGTCAGAAGGTGACCGGCAAATGCATCAGATGAATTTAGTTGCAGGCTTCTGCATAGAATACAAGCACCGTATCGCTGACCTTACTAATCCACGTTAACTAACGTTTTGTTTACATGATACTTGACGGCGGCTTCATGCCAAAGGAAATTTTATTATATATTACAAGTAAACTTAACAATTATTTGAAGAATAAATAGAAATGTCACTTGAAACACATTCAATGACTATTTCTATCTTAGAAGACCTCTTGTGTATAACTTTAAAGATAAAAGAACAAGCTGTTCTAAAATCATTTTTATAGAGACTTGAGTCGATTTTATTTACATTTTCACTATAATATGCTACACTTTTAGTCCAAAACTGCATTTGTGGCTGTTCTTCGAGCTACAAATATAGTATATTTTAAAAATTGATTGAATGCCCCAGGTAGAAAATATTCACTTGGCAATTTTTTAATTTCATGTCGTCTGTCATTTGCTATATTGTTGTCCTAAATTTCACGATATATAATATCATATAAAAACTCAAACGAACCTTGGATTTGGGTACTAGAAGCCCAAACTCGCGCTCATTTGAAAACAAATTCCGAAATCTTACCAGCGTACTACTCTATTTAAGTATAGGTATACATGTGTGTATGGATATATATATATATATATATATATATATATATATATATATATATAATTACCGTATCAAATTATTTGTGTTTATATTTTATTAGGATATTTTTGTCTCTCAGTGGGAGTTCAGGCACTATTGAAATTTGTTGCCAATGAAGTTGGCAAACAAAAATTTAAACGAAATAATTTCTTTCTTGAAAAAGGACTGATCTGCTTATTGATGACTGGGTGAATGAAATGAAAACGCAGATTTTACAATGTTAAATATAATGAAACATAAGTTCAAATATAAACACAATAAAAGAAAATGAACTGAATACGTTAACACTAAATCCATATATCTAGTTAAACTGTTTCTAATCTAATTATAAATATTTAAGTAAACTCTAATTTAAATTATTACAAGATTTGTTTTTCTAAAGTGATGTTTTTAAAAAACTTTCTAATTTTATATTGTCTTTTGTTAGGTTATTTTGATATCACAAAAAATGTATATATTTCTGGGTTCCTCTTGTTTGTATAAAATTGTCAATTAGCTGTTTATGTATATAGCGTTTTGGTGCAACAAGGTATATCTCACCACAATTCCTCCTTGTAAATTCCGATTGTCCGTCGCTCCAAATATATAACGTCTTCTCAATACTATTTTAATCTTTTAGTACTCTGCATATTTTGTTGATGGTGATTTTGTAGGCAATCATGTGAAATATTTTATTTTTCTGTCTTTGGACTGTTATTTAAAAATATGTTTTTGAAACCATGTATTTCTAATCTGTCATCCTTTTTCTTACAAATTGTCGTCTCCTCTTCCTCACTTGATTTTATTTTTTAACTAATCATTTTCTGATTGATCGTTATGGATACACACTTAGTCAATAATATGTTAAAAAACTTTGCTTTCATTTCATTCTTATAACTATTGGAATTGATAATTGAAAACTAAATAGTGGTTTTATTCATATTACATGATTTTCTCAACTCTAAAGGCACACCGATTTACTTATGTATATACCTCTTTTTAATTTTCAAACGATTTCATTTGTGTGTAGTTACAAATTTTACATTGCTATTTCCTGTCTTGTAGCAACAGAGTCTATCTCAACAAATTTATTTTACAAGATATCATCCACCAAATATTTTTTTTATATTATTTATTGTTTTTTTTTTTTATCTTGAGAAAGAATTAACGACGAACATTTTTCAAAAAACTATGATATCATAGCAATATATATATATATATATATATATATATATATATATATATATATATATATATATATATATATATAGGTAATTATAACATTGTTGTGTAACTGTACATATATATCTATGTAGGATATTATGTGTGTAGTATAGTAAGGAACTATAGCAATTGATCTTATCAGCAGTAATTTTGGACTGCAAAAAAAAAAATCTGTGGCCAAACAACGAAAAGTTCAAAGCCATCAAGAAACACAACTCGGCTCACCAAAAGTTTAACTTATGTTATACATATCATCAAATACTATATAATGGCCCTGGTAATACTCATCTGGCAATGGTACACATTGTCATGCGTTCAATTCTGCGTTCCGATTCTTTATTTACTTCTGAGGTATCTAAAATACATCCTTACCGAATTACCATTGAAACACATTCAAGGATTGTTTCGGTGTTATATGACGTCTTATGTTTAAGCAAATACTGTATAATGACAATACGGGACACTCCTACGCTTTAGCATTGGTGATTTTTGTGACAAGTACACTAGCGCCACCTCGCGTGAAGTATTGACAACTGACCGGGTAATCTAAATTGTATATTTACCTTCATGTTCTTAATTTAGACAATTGGTTTATTATAGATGAATATAAAAACTTGTACATGACAAAACAGTGAAACTTTTCTGATTTTATAGTTACAAATAGAATTTGTATCAACAATCAGCTTGTAACCAAAATGAATTCAGCATGAATAATTCTGTAAATTTCTCTTACCCATAATCTTATTTCATCATAATTTAATGTACCAGCTTGAAACCGTCGTCAAACTACTATTTCAAGGGTAAGTATAGGAATATACTGAAAGCTGTTTGTAAGGATACTAAGTTACAATCTGTACTTACCTATAAATAATTGTTCTAAGTATAAATGTTAGACACAGTACCGAAATTGCTATATCTACATGAAAACTGTCTTATTAACCTTTTTTTAAATATTCTAAAATATGCAACTGATAAACTTAGTACATAATTAAGAAATTGTGCAGATGAAATATGAAACTCTTACTTCCGTGAATAAATCTATTATAGGGCTGAATCTGTTATTTCTACTTGTCTCTTCAAAAAGTTGTCTTGGGAAGATAATTAAAAGCATTTACCAAGTAAAATAATTTTAAATGTGAAAAAATGTGACAATTTATGCCATATTGAAATAAAAAGAAGAGAAGGATATAGAAAAACAGTTTTCTTATATCATTTATTATTAATGCAAAACTTTTTTTGCCTTCATGTTTCTTTTTGATGCACTGGAAGACAAGTTATGATTTAAGCCTTTCAACCATCCGTTTACGAAGTTTATCTATAAATAGATACATGATGGTAAATATTACACAATAAATTATCTTCTGCGAACTGTACATATTGGCATAAAAGTGATTCTGAATTTGTCTTCTGCTTCAAATCATATTGACGTTTCGCCATCCTTTGGAGACCTATGAAATGTCTTTGATAGATTTAACACGTTATAATTCGAACAATTACAGATTGCACACACCCAACCACTAACATTCATTGTTAAAAACACAGCTCAAACTTAATTATACACAGTTAGACACCAGCAATTGCTAGTGTTACAGGTTCTCGAACGACGTAACATCGGTACTATCCGCTAGGGGCGCTGATATTTTTGTAACACGAAATCAGCCGAAATGTCCTGTATTGTCATTATATAGTATTTGATATCATTTAATGCAAGAAAGAAAAAATGTCGGGGTAACTATAATGACAGGCTTAATCAAAATAAATTGACTGACAAACGTCAAACCAATTCGGCACTTTCTAACCGTTATCTCCTACTGAACGGACTATTTCAACTTTATGCGGTGATCTCAAAATAAGTTTCATAACTATTATTTTAAGTGAACACTTTTAAATGCAACACGAAAATTCTCTAATTCCGTAAAACACATACACACACGCAAGCAAACATTAGATTTTCATGTTTATGAGAAACGTGTGAATATGACAGGCATGTGTGTTATTTCGATGGAAACGATGCAGCTAAATGTTAACTCTTTGCAATATATCATACTGGGATCTTTCAGTAATTCATACAATGTCATCCATCACCCCGGGCTAATACTTCCATCATACCAATGTCTATGTCCAAATATGTCATATAGTGACAGTGTGTTGCTGACCTCTCTATCTACGAAAGCTTTGCAAAGTATTAATACTACTTAGAGCTGAATTAGACATTTCTCAATCCGATTAAACCTTTTATGGTGGTTTGAAAATTATTTACTAAAAATCTGTAGTAGGTCGTGTATACATTAAATAATAATTTGTCAATTATTAAGTTTACTGAGTGTCTAGATCTTGATATTTTATAATTGATAACGGAAAAATTTACTGGTAATTAGTTTTAAATGTTAATAAGAAATTTGCACTTTAATGTGCTCAAACAATAGAAGTCTGGACGCAGCAAGTGGGTTATGGTAGTAAATTTTCATAAAAATACTTTTAATAGCAAATATGTGTCTTTTTTTTAAAGATAACAGGCATTAAATTTGGCTGCAAGTATAATCTATATAGTAGAAACAATGTACCATGTCTCATCAAAATATCTTTATTCCTTAAAAATGTACAAAAATTTCCGACAGTAAATTTAAAGTGTTCCCGAAAAAACTGGGTTCTTGGTCAACCTTATAGGTTAATAACAAATAGAGCTATATAAATTTGAAGCATTTAATGAAAATTCGCTACCATCACGCACTTGCTGCGTCCAGAATTTCTTTCTTACAAACATCCATTATATTTCGATGAAAAATGCAAAAATCCAATAAGGTGTGTTCGATTAAAAAAAGAAAGAATTTGTATCACCAACGATTTATGGGCCATCCTGTGATTGTACAATTTTTCTTTAAGATGTATTTAGTTTTTTTTCTTGTCTTGTAACAGATATACTGAACTTTATTAATTTTTTACAAAAATTCGACAAAAATTATATACCATTAAATGATAAACTCTATAGCTAAGGCTACTGCCAAAGCATCAGAGAAAGGGTCTATTTGAAATAAAGGACAATGACTTCAGGCTTCAGGCTCTGTAAAACATTCTTTTTGAGACATTTTCTTTCCATAGCTCCTATTAGTTTCAGGTACTTTGCCAAAATGTTGCCAATTTTGACGTTTTAAATCGCAACTTTGAGGTTTTGAGGAAAACCCCAATTATTTTTTCTCTAAATGCCCATAACTTTTTTATCTTTTAACTTAGGGAGCTAAATTTTAATAGGTAGTTTACCTGAAAATGATATAAACTCGCGTACCAAATTTGGTTGCCTTTGCTTTGTTATTTCCCGAGATATGATTTTTTTAGAAGCCACTTGCAAAAGGAAGGTACTGACCAAATTTTATCAAGATCGGCTTATTATTTGTTGAGTTATCGGTGTGATACATGCATACATATATATATATATATATATATATATATATATATATATATATATATATATATATATATATATATATATATATATATATATAATTCAAACTGACCCCGGATATGTGTTCTAGGGGGCCTAATTAGCGCTCATTTGAAGAATTTTTTAGTGAATTTTTTTTAAAGAAAATTCACTAAAAAGTATTACTGACAATATTTGACTACCTCCTATCAACTTTAATTTTTTTTTACCGGCATGACTGCCTCGATAGTTGTAATTGCCATCTTTTATACAGCGATATACTGTAATATATTATATTCTTGTTTAGAAAATTTATCCCAATTTGGGTCCTATGTCTGTAAATTACGGACGAAAGCAGTTAGGGTTCAAAAGAGTGTCCCCCTCGCAGGAAATAATCGACGTGTTAAACGGTTTTTCCAAATTATCAGCAGTTCTCGGGAAAACCTTGGTGCAACCTTTTATAATGGACAGCCTGTATTGTTATTGCATTAATATATATATATATATATATATATATATATATATATATATATATATATATATATATATATATATATATATATATATATATATATATATATATATATATATATATATATATATATATATATATATATAGGTAGATATTGATATAATAATCCTAACATTACGTTTTATTGTGTAGTTTTTTATGCCCCACGATTTGGTGTCAATTAATATGTTTTTAATATGGTGTAATTTGTGTATACTTTATTTTTATATGGATATTTATGTAATTTTTGTGTTTAAGTGGTGTATTTGTAGAGTTTTAGATTCAAATTTTAAATTATTGGGCGCCTTTAAATTTCTTTATTTATAATATTAATACTGATTATTTGATTATTGGCCTCACAATATTGTTTAATTTACTTTATAAATCAAAATCTGATAGTCTTAGAACACTTTTATGTATATATGTAAGTAAAATTTTGTGAATTTTTAAGAATTATATCCAATGTTAAAATAAATTTATGTTCTGTTCATATGAGTATTTGAATATATTTACCTTTTATTTATTTTATTTGCTTCTTACTTGTCCATGGCAATCTATGCTCGTTTCTGCAGGTCTATAGTGATTTGCAATTGAAAAGTCGTATTTTTAATCCCTTTTCAACCCTAAATTTTTTTTGAACTTTTTATCAAATTATGTACCTTGTTAGGCAATGTGATATGCAATGTAAAACAATTTTAAAACCTTCTAACTCTATATTAATACCTATTTTCATAAATATAAATAATTGACAACAATATTAATTACTCTAGCATGACAATTTATTTTCATTTGGCATTGATTCTCTTACTGGATCCTTCTAACAAATTATAGCTATTGGGCATTTAAAATTTATAAATTTCTGTTAACTTTACATTCGAACTGACTATTGTTTATGTTTTCCGCGACATTTGTCTTCTACATGTTAGCTTCTCAAAAGATTCAAACTCCCGTTCCTATGGCAACCGTATTAGGCAAAATGGATTATATTATCAAACTAATATTCTGAATAGTGCAGAGTATCGACATCTACAGAGATTTTCAAGAGACTCCTTGTTCTATCATTCTAAAATCTATTTCTACGAAATTTTAGCGACGTAAAATGACATTTCAATCTTTATTGGTGTTTCTAATTGACAATGTGTCATAGCATTTAGGTTATTTCGGCCAGCAGTTACTATAATTAAGGTAAAATGTTACTATGTTGATAAATATCTTCAATGGCACGTAACGTTACTTCAGCTATGTATAGTTTCGGCCTCAATTTACTATCTGGACTTACTTTTTGGCTGCAAAAGCATGTGCACAGGAGACTGTGGGTATACACTGTTATTTTGATCACTGTACTGCTTTGTTCTTCGAATTTTATTAATGTTTACTACATTACAGCACTAACGATGATTGTAAAGCTGGTGATCGTTTCGGTCTCTACAGTTAGCAACCACCCCGTCGAAGGTGCCGGATATGAGAAATTAAATATCTTCTCCTCTATCAAAGTTTTGATGGTACCGTGTAGACAATTCAATGATCTATTGAATTTGATAAAACCCTGGTTGTCATAAAGAAATCGATGACGTCATACTGAAAAATCAGCAGTGGGATAAACGCAAATATATTCCAAAAATGTATATTTTTGAAAACTAGAGTCGCACATCCGAGCTTTCATCAAAACAGATTGCTCAAATTTTAGTGAACCTATTCCATAATTTTGCCGTTCACTGCATATTGTATTTGTATATATATATATATATATATATATATATATATATATATATATATATATATATATATATATATATATATATATATATATATATATATATATATATATATACAGGCTGTTTCAAAAAACATGCACCATCGCTCGTGGAGCAATTCCTTACTAAAAAATAAGAAAAAAAGTTCCTGTGCACATGGGCCCGGAAACGCATAGTTTCCAATATACAGGGAGTTGAATTTTATTTTTTTTTTATTTTTTAAAATAATTTCAAAACCACGGGATTGATTTTAATGAAACTTGGAACTTGAAAGTGTATTATGAAAGTGCATATTTTCAAGTGAAAATCTACTTACAACTGCGTCAGTGGCGTGCGTACGGGGTAACTGTAAAAATTCATTTGGGGAAAAAATATGTGCGCCACTGTCTTTTTCCAATTTTGATACATCAGTTATGAAGCTTATTACATAAGCCACAAAAGCTACCTCTTGGTATTTTTTCGTTAAGGGTATCCCCTAGGAGATATGATTAATTTTTTTAAAAGGGGCAAAGTACCGATTAGTCGGCGTAATAATAATAATAATAATAATAATAATAATAATAATAATAATAATAATAATAATAATAATAATAATAATAATATATGTTTACTGCAACCATAAGAATATGAAAAACAAAGCATACAGTAAACATTACAGCAATAAACGTGCAAATAACTAACCTACGTAAAACTTATTGGTGATAAACATTGAAATGAATATTACAAACATTGATAAAAAAAGATAAATAAAAAATAAAAATAAAAAATGAAAAAAGTAATCGTAAAGACACCATGATTTTTCCAAACTCCTGTTTTTTGTACATTACTCAATTGACTTTAATAACAAAGCTAAAGAAAATGTTGAAAGTGACCACCATTAGCGTCGTTACAATTATTTAACCTTCTGCGCAAAGATCTTCTTACTCTTCTGCAAATATTTTGATCTTCTCTAATGCTGTCAAATGCATATTCTATTCTTCCCAACAATTCTTCTCGTGTATTTACTGGTGTTTTATACACTATTTCTTTTAAATGACCCCACAAATAAAAATCGAGAGGATTCAGGTCCGGAGATCGAGGTGGCCATGACACCGGACCTCCACGACCAATCCATCGGTGACCGTATGTGTTGGCTAAATATGTTCTTACAACTGCTGCAAAATGTGCGGGCGCACCATCATGCTGAAACCACATTGTACCATTTCTCATAAAAAGCGGTAGTAACAACGGCAAATCATTTTGTAAAAAGTTTAAATATGATTCATGGTCAAGACGATTCGGTAGAACAACAGGACCAATTATGTGATTTTCAATAATAGCAGCCCAAATATTGATGGAAAATTGATACTACGAATTTGCAACTCTTAGAGAGTGTGGGTTTTCATCGGCCCATGTATGTAAATTGTGAAAATTTACGGTACCTTTTCGCGTAAATGACGCCTCATCAGTAAATAGTACACGTTTAGAAAAATGTTGGTCGTGCCTAAGTTTGTTTAAGAACCACTGACAAAACATTACCCTTGGTTGATAGGGATATAAACTTTGATCCTTCAGAGTTCTGTGAACTGATGATGCCGAAATATTACCCAGTTCGGTGGCAATAATTCTCGTACTTGTACTAGGATCACGTTCAACTCTATTTAATATTGCCTCTTCAACTCGTACAGTTCGGCGGTATCTTCTGCGTCCAGAGTCAGCTTTTAAAGGTTTTAAAGAACCAGTTTCTCTCAAATGTCTTACAATACGTGGTAAAATATTTTTGTCAGGAATTCTTCTTTGCGGATAAGTTTCCTGATAAACTCGCACAGCTTGTCTAGCATTTTGATTTGTTTGTCCATAAATTAACAACATATCAGTCAAATCCGCTGAAGTGTACTTAATGAGAATCATCTTGAGAGGAGGAAATAATATTAATGAGCAGCTCAGTATCAACAAATAACTAAAAACGAAAATACTGCAGCGTATCAAAATTTAAAGAATAGCTAGAAAACTCTTTTGACGCCTACATAGCACTTCAAAATTGTAGAATTTAGAGAACTGTCAAAAATTATAGTTTCATGGCACTTTACGATTACTGTTTTCATTACTTCAACGAATTGGTACTTTGCCCCTTTTTATAAAATTAATCATATCTCCTAGGGTATATCCTGAACGAAAAAATACCAAGAGGTAGCTTTTGTGGCCTATATAATAAGCTTCATAACTGATGTATCAAAATTGGAAAAAGACAGTGGCGCACATATTTTTCCCCAAATGAATTTTAACAGTTACCCCGTACGCACGCCACTGACGCAGTTGTAAGTAGATTTTCACTTAAAAATATGCACTTTCATAATACACTATCAAGTTCCAAGTTTCATTAAAATCAATCCAGTGGTTTTGAAAGTATTTATAAAAAATTAAAAAAAAAAAAAAAATTCAACTCCCTGTATATTGGAAACTATGCGTTTTTCTTATTTTTTAGTGAAGAATTGCCCCACGAGCGATGGTGCATGTTTTTTGAAACAGCCTGTATATATATATATATATATATATATATATATATATATATATATATATATATATATATATATATATATATATATATATATATATATATATATATATATATAATATATATATATATATATATATATACAGGGTGATTCACAACGCAATGGACACAGAATGTGCTCATGTAGAGGACCTCAAAACATTTATAAAATGTTTCTCTGACGCCCATGGTTGGTGAGATATTGACCTCAAAATATTCTTCAATAATTAAAAGAAACAGCCGTATTGCAGCAGGGCCCTAACATAGAACAACCAAATTTGGTAGATGGTTTTCTTTTATCAACATCCTTGTTTGGCAAAAATTTTGGAATGGATATAATCTCAAAAAGGGTTGAATTAGGGGTGGGTCACCATTTTAATAATTTAATTTTTTTTAAACCTAACCTAATTAAAAGTTAAAATCTATCAGTTTTCTATAAATTTAAATTTTCTCTTTTTTTCTCCTCTTGTCAATTTTTCTACAAACCACCCGTTTTTTTTTAGAAAATTGAGATTCTTAGAGTTGAGACCACGACAAAATTATTTCCCTTAAAGATTTTATTACACATTAAAATATCATAGGGGATGCCTTGGCCACTCTGCAACTCATCTGTTGCTAGGTTACAGTCGTCAAATCTGACATTATTTAGATTTATTAAAATTTACAATAATTATTGTCTTGTGTTTCCTGTGTTCTTTTGTGATAATAATTTGTTGCTCAAAATGGCTGGAAAATTCTCTGTTAATGAACAAGTTGACATGCTTATGGTATTAGGGTTTTGCGAGGGTAATTGCCGCAGAAGTGTAGAGGTATATCAAAGAACATTTCCTAATCATAGTATACCAAATCGTCAAACGTTTGCCAATGTTGAACGTAGAGCTCAGGAAATGGGTTCCTTTTTCATTAAAAACGCGCGTTCATGCAGGGAACGCACGAACTGAGGAGCGTCTTCTAGACAGTATTAAAAGTGAACCTCAAACCAGCATCAGGCGACTATACAGGCCGTTTTATATAACCCACCATTTCCAAAGAGAATTTAAAATAAATGTGTGGGCAGGTATTGTTGGAGGACATTTGGTTGGGCCGGTTATTTTTACTAAAACCGCTTAAACGACGCAACATATCTGCTTTTCTTGCAAAATGTTCGTCTTGAGCTACTGGATGAGCTGCCCTTACAACTGCGCAGGGAAATGTGGTTTATGCATGTTGGGGCACCACCAAATTTCACTACAAATATTCGTGGATTTTCAAACCAACAGATAGGTCGTGGAATTTATTGCCCTGAACATTGGCCTGCACGATCACCAGACTTGAATAAATGTGACTTTTTTCTCTGGATGGCTTTAAAAGAATCTGTGTATTTGACACCAGTTCAAACTGCGGAAGATTTGTAGATTCACATCAATAGTAACTGGACCATTATCGAAAGTGACATCCAATTACTTAACAGAGTCGACTCTAATTTACGACGAAGGGTGCAGTTATGTGTAAGAAAAAATGGAAGTCATTTTAAACAACATTTTTCGTGTTTTTTATGTTTTTTTATTTATTAGTTTTCAATAGCGTTTGCTAAATTTCAGATATGTTAGTGTTTAATAAAGTCTTCAAGGGACATAATTTTGTTTTGATCTCAACTCTAAAAATCTCAATTTTCTCAAAAAAAGGATGGTTTGTCGAGAAATTGACAAGAAGAGAAAAAGATAGACTATTTAATTTGCTATAAAATTGATGGACTTTAACTTTTAATTAGGTTAGGGTTTAAGAAAATGAAATCATTAGAAGAGTGACCCAACCCTTAATTCACGCCTTTTTTAATTTATATCTATTTCACATTTTTGTCAAACAACGACGTTGATAAATGAAAGCTATCTACCAAATCGGCATGTTTTGAGGTCCCTACACGCACACATTTTTTATGTGTCCCTTGCGTTGTGAATCACCCTGTGTGAATATATATATATATATATATATATATATATATATATATATATATATATATATATATATATATATATATATATATATATATAGGATGTCCCAGGTCGAGTAATGTATACGGGGGTTTCCAAAGATGCTCTATTTAATGGAAATAATTTCCAAAATAGCGGACTTCCGGTTACACCGTAAATATATCGTTATTTCAAATAGAACATCCTGTATATTATTGCATTTTTAGAATACTCATCTAATTTTAGGTTAAAAGTTATTAAGGTATGCTCTCCCTATCTTCAACTGTTTTCGAGTTATGTCAATTTATTTGAGAATTCTGTTCAAGAGGAGGCTGACTTAACGAAGGTGATTTCGTGTCGTGTTAGGATGCTGAAAATTCTTTAATTTGTCAGACACGTTCCAAGGCCATTAAGCTTCGACGTGATTATAAGGAAAAATTGTTACATATACAGGGTGTTTTGTAGGATGTATTAGAATTTGGTGTGATTTAAACTAGAATAACAAATTTATTTCAAATGGCACAGCCTGTATATTATCTTCTAATTGAATATAGCAGATAATTCTCTTTCAAACTGTTTTAGGATTCCCTTTACCCAAAGTTGATAATAGTCGAGATATTTGCGTTTATTATTATATTTCCATTAAATAGAGCATCTTCGGAAACCCCCGTATACAAATTTCAGCACTCAAAAATGTATATTTTCGGAAATAATCTAATAGATTACTCGACGTGGGAGACCTGTATATATATATATATATATATATATATATATATATATATATATATATATATATATATATATATACAGTGTGGAACAGCCAAATGGAATAAATTCGATAACGGATAAATGAGGACGTGTTGGGAAAAACGCTTGGACACGTCGATTTGTATTTTTAACTGCGCATCTTTTTCAAGAAAAAAAAATTATTTAGGGTGCGTCATGTGACAGTGGCCAATACCAACTTTCTTATTTTAAATACAAGCCCCTGTATATTATTAATTTTTTGGATTCTTCAGAAAATTCTAGACATAATTCATGTACAATGTCCTATACCTATCTTCAACTGTTTCGGAAATATTAAGTATTTTCAGATTTATTACAAAAATTAACATTAAAAATAGAAAATTATTTTATTTCACAAATTCTAATAAGAAATACTGATTATTTCTTAATAATTTAAAAAAGCAAAAAAAAATTAATGTCAATGTAGTAAATGTTCAAAATGCTCGCCACGAACATCTTGGCAACATGCTAATCTGGTATAGAAATGTCTTCTAACATTACTCAACATCTCAGGCGTGACTGATCTAATCGCAAGCGTGATTCGTCTTTTTAAGTCATCTAAGTTGAGGGGCTTAGTTTTGTATACAATACTTTTGACATATCCCCACAAAAAGTAGTCTAATAGCGACAGATCAGGAGATCGTGCTGGCCATTCTATCGATCCGCGCCTCCCTATCCACCGATTTGGAAAAATTTGGTTCAGGTACTGCCGGACATTGATTTGGTAATGGGGCGGTGCTCCATCTTGCTGAAACCATATTTTATTGGCAGGAACTTGTGGGTTTGCTGGATCTGGATATAAGTTTGTCAAAGTTGGCACGACATTATTTTGGAGCAGTTCTAAATATTTATCCCCATTCAAGTTGCCATCAATGAAAAAGGGACCTACGATATGATTTCCAACAATTCCTGCCCAAACATTAACTTTTTCAGGATATTGCGTATGTTCCTCTCTCATCCAATGAGGATTCTCATTAGACCAATAGCGGCAATTTTGACGAATAACATGACCGTGAAGTGTAAATGTGCTCTCATCAGAAAACAAAACATCTTCTAATTGGATCACATTGTTATCTAACATTGCCATCATTTGTTCACAAAAATACGTTCTCCTATCGAAATCGTCCTCCATGAGCTCCTGAGTTGGTATCATTTTATAGGGATGCATTTTACTTTCCTTTAATGTTCGAAAAATTGCTGTGTGGCTAACGTTGAATAGTTGGGCTGCTTGTCGACCAGAAGTATATGGGTTTTCTTGAAACTCAAGCGTAATATCCAATTTCGTATCATCACTTACTGCATTGGCAGCTACTTTTTTTATCTGTCTCACATGACCAAGCTCGCGAAACTGCTTTTCTATTTTGCTAATTGTTCCTTGGGATACAGGCGGCAAATTTGGAAATTTTTCGTGAAATAAGCGAGACACTTCCATCTGTGTCCGTGTGTTATCTCCATAACCAATCATTTGTAGAATGGTTATTTTGTGCATTTCTGTTAAATGAACCATTTTTCTGATATTATTACGTACAGTTAACGAAATTCAAACGACAATAGCACTGACACTAATCACTACTGTCATGCAGGCAGACAACAAGTTGCTAAGGCTACGAGTTTTATACGAACAGAAAGAAAACTGTTTTTGTTTTTGTTTCATTTCATATCAGTAAAAAGAAACGCAGGAATGGTTTTTGTTTACTTTCTCATTATCAAGAGCTGAATGGGAAATAAGTATTGAATGCAATGTAGCGAATTTGTGAAATAAAATAATTTTCTATTTTTAATGTTAATTTTTGTAATAAATCTGAAAATACTTAATATTTCCGAAACAGTTGAAGATAGGTATAGAACATTGTACATGAATTATGTCTATAATTTTCTGAAGAATCCAAAAAATTAATAATATACAGGGGCTTGTATTTAAAATAAGAAAGTTGGTATTGGCCACTGTCACATGACGCACCCTATATAATTTTTTTTTCTTGAAAAAGATGCGCAGTTAAAAATACAAATCGACGTGTCCAAGCGTTTTTCCCAACACGTCCTCATTTATCCGTTATCGAATTTATTCCATTTGGCTGTTCCACACTGTATATATATATATATATATATATACACATTATTATTATTATTATTATTATTATTATTATATTATTACAGTAACAAATATTTTCCTTAAAGGACCATTTTTAAAGAACCGTCAATTATCTGCTGATAACCATAGCAAAAAAGTCAATGTCGCTTAATCGCTGGTACGCCTTACACTCCACAAAATAAATATGTGCTTGACCACGAATATTTCCGACAACATTCGAATAATGTAGCCGCTAATTATGTGCAGTATAAAAACAATAACGGAGCTGTTGACCCTAAAATCGGCATTGTTGAGTAAAATTGCAGGATGTAAATCAGAGGAATTCTAATTAAGAGTGGAGATTTTCAGTTGTCTGCATTTAAATGAATAGAGGAATTCATATTCTGTGTACGCTCACCACTCTGTTGCATTCGCAGATTTCGGGGACAGCCTGGGAATGGACTGTTCTAATTATTAAAACCGTGTTCTCTACTCTTTTCTTTGTACATTTCTTCTTCTGGCCCTGCCTCTCTCACAATTTAATGCCCACACTAAAGCAAGAGACCACTTGATTTATGCTTGCTAATCTCTCAAACACATGTTATTGCATTTGGTTGATTTGTTTGGAGAAAAGCTTTTTGAGGAATTAATTTATTTAAGATATAGTTAAATTATTAAATTTATTATTATTATTATCTATATTATTATTTACTAGCCCAAAATTTGGGTATTATTTATGCTAATCCTCTATTAGACAGTTAAAGCCTCTACATCGGTATGGAGGTTAATAGTTCAAGATCTACTAAAGGCTGAAATATTTTTCCCATACAAACATCAATACCCTGTCGAACCCATTCTTAAGGGTTGTTAAAAAATACTTTAATAATCTTTTGTTTTAAATAGTGGGTATTTATATTAGGTATAATGTTACTAAGAATAGGCTATCCAATTTTTATCCCTTATTTTATTTTACAACCTCAATTCTTGGTTTTGTGTCAATGGTGATAAGGTATTTTATTATTTAGAGCTCTTCAAACCCCTGTTTCACCCCTTTAGAAACGGAACTTTGGGATAAAAAGAATCCTTTGTGTTGTTTCTGACTATGGTATATACAGGGTGTTGCGTAAATGAAATGTCACATCAGCGTCACCTTTTTTAAATGACACATCCTGTATATTATTGCATTTTAGGATTCCTTGGAAAATTCTAGATATGATGTCCTATACCTTCCTATATCTTCAACTGTACGAATTATTAACAATTAAAAATTATATATTTTCAACGAAAATAAAAATCGAATTTCCTTGCGTTTTTTTTTTTTTGGAAAGTTGACTTGTTCACATTTTGACAATGACCCACTCTATCCACAAACTCTATCTGGATGTTAGTAACAATATCTGGGTAATTTGCTGGACAAATTCAATATTTATTTTTATTTTAATTGAAAATGTCGAATTTTCAATTGTCAATAATTTGTAAACAGTTGAACATAGGTATTGGACATCATACAGGAAACATATCTGGAATTTTCCAAGGAATCAAAAAATCCAATAAAATAAAGGACGTTCCATTTCAAAAAGGTAACGTTGCCGTAATAATTCATTTAGGCAACACTCTGTATATACCAGTATTGGCTAAAGAAATGCAGAATGAAAAATAAAAACTGGTGTGCGAGCACGTTTCTTTTAAGTTCACCTGTATACAGATATTCCTATTATGGAAAACCTTATCACCAGTATGTACAGTGTGGCCAACTTAATATGGTAACACCCCTGTAACTTTTGTATTTGTAACTCGATTTTGATGAACAACAGATGAAAAAAAATAAGTTGAAAACCCCTAATAACGCTGTGAAAATTGTTTTCTATGTCACCTAACCAAGACCAACTAATGCAGTTTTTCTACGTCAAAAAGATGGGAGCTAGGGCCCTTTTTAGGAAAAAGTAGGTAGGGGACTGCATCCCTCAGAATAGATATATACCAAATTTAATAAAAAAAGAGAAATCATTAACCAATTCAGAGTAATTTATTTGTATGACTCATGTATATGGAAACACCCCTGTAATTTTTGTATTTATAACGCGATTTTTAACGCCATGGGCGTCTGTCTACTTCTCTCATCCTGGCCCCTCTGATATCTCACAAAACGTCACCGAAATTTTCCAAGCTGGCATGGAATTATTTATTCCACGTACACCGAAAACCTCTTCAGCCACTCAAAAGCCCTGGTTCTCTAAATCCTGCGACCAGTCCAGACTTGAAAAGCTCAAAGCTCACAAAACGTTTCTACACAATCCCAGTCAAGAAAACCGTCAAGCATTTAATGACACAAGAAACCGCTATGTCCGCATTCTTTCTGAGACAAAAAACTCGTTTAATAACCACATCAAAAACAAAGTCCTCTCAAGCTCCAACTGCAGCAAACCCCTCTGGACTCTTGCTAAATCTATTGGGAATAATGTCTGCAAGAGCACGTTCCCACCTCTTGTGTCAGAGGATTAAATTGTTTCTACCGCCCTGGGCAAGGCTGAACTTTTTGGCTCGTTGTTCGCCGACAATTCTATTCTCAACTTACCTCCAAATGTTTAGCCACCAACAGACCCCAGCGCATAAAATGACGGATATCATTTTCAAAACTAAAAAAGTACGAAAGATGCTCGCCTCTCTTAATACCAGGAAAGCTTCTGGCCTTGACAAGATCCCAGCAATTGTTCTCAAAAATGCGCACCAGAACATGCTCCTGTCCTTACTCGTCTGTTTCAAACATCTTACAATAGAGGCATATTCCGTAGTAACTGTAAAACTCCTAGAGTACAACCGGTCCCCAAGTAAGGGTCCAGAGCGCTTCCTAGCAATTACAGGCCTATTTCTCTCCTTTCAGTCGTCTCTAAAGTGATGGAAAAGTATATAAACACCGAATTACTAAAAGTTCTTGAAAAACACAGTCTAATCAACGACAGGCAGTATGGATTCCGTCAGCGCAGATCAACTGCCGACCTTCGTTCCTTTGTCACCCGTTCTTGGAACAAGTCTATGGAACTACACAGTGAATCCCATATTGTCGCTCTAGGCATATCCAAGGCATTCGACCAGGTCTGGCACGCAGCGCTGCTTAATTACGTTCCGGCCTATGGCCTACCACCAAAACTCTGTACGTGGAGAGCGGATTTCCTCTCCAACTTGAGCATTTCTGTTGTCGTGGATGGCCATTCCTCTAAACTGTATTCAATTAATGCAGGAATTCCTCAAGGTTCAGCTTTATCCCCTAATTTGTTTCTTCTCCACATCAATGACCTCCTCTCTAGCACATCCACTCCAGTTCACAGTTAGGCGGACGACAGCACTCTCTCATCTCAATTAATGCAAGAGTCCCCCAAGATTCAGCTTTAGCTCCTGCTATGTTACTTTTCCACATCAAACTCCTCCTCTCTTGCACATACAACCCAGTTCATAGTTACGCGAACGACAGCACCCTCCACTCAAATATACAATATTCTAAGCCTGTCTCTTTGGTCCACTTAGATGAGGATCGCAGACTCATGGAGGGTTCTGTCTCTGTGGATATCCAAAAATATTAGACTGGGGAAGTAGAAATCTTGTACAATTCAACTCCACAACATCTCAGTCTTCTATCTCATAAGAGATACACCAGCCCTAGACCCATCACAGTGAACGACCAAGTTATTCAAAGTAATGAGTCCTTTTCACTTGTTGGCATTTCTGTGGATCTAAATCTCAATTATCACCAACATGTCACATCAATTGCAGATGCGGCTGCGAAGAAATTAGATTTTTTTTCCGGGCTCGCAAATAGTTTTCAACAGATAATCTCTATACCTTATATACTTCACAAATAAGGTCAAACCTTGAATACTTCTCCCACATCTGGGTTGCCGCTGTCGTTTCTACATGCGCTATCCTGGACTCCATTCAGAAGAGAGCTATACGTCTCATCGGTGACCTACCCTCACCCAAAAGCTGCCATCTCTTGCCCACCGACATGCCTTTGGTGACCTCTCTCTCTTTAATAGATATCTGCACGGCCAATGCTCAGAGGAGGTTTCTTTCATAGTTCCTCCACGTGCTGCACCCAACAGATCTACCAGGGGAACAGAGCGAATGCACCCTTTTACTGTCCAGGTCACTAGACATAGAACGTCTTGTTATGCCCGCTCTTTTATTTCGAGGACGTCCAAGTTGTGAAATTCCTTGCCGGCACATGTTTTTTCTTCTCCTCCAAACCTTCAAGTCCAGAATTAACAAGTTGCCTTTTCCTCCTTATTGACACCCACGGTACGATAGTATTTAGGCTGTAAGTCTTCGTGTTGTGTTGTTGAAATAAAATAAAAAGATCTCAAACGGTAGAAAATAAAGAAATCTATAGATCCTACGAAAAATGTTTCCTATGCCATTGGAACTATTTTTATATGTCACAGCATTTATAAACTTATTTTCTTCAACATTTGAGATGTTGTTGACTTTCCTAGTTCCGGCATAATAGTTATCTTTTTATAAAACTTGGTAGATAACAATTTTGAAGAATGGCGAATCTAATGGGATACTTATTGTTTCCAAAAGCCAACCATAAACGTTCTTTGTAATTTTTAACATATGAAAATAGTTTTAGTAGGCCGTGATCGAATGGCATAGTAAACAATTTTCACAAGATCTATAGACTTCTTCATTTTCTATCGTTTGAAACCTCGTTACAAATCGTGTTATAATACAAAAGTTACAGAGGTGTTCCCTTGTGGGAAGGGTCACACAAATAAACTTCTTCGAAATGGTTAATAATTCTTATTTTTTGATCAAATTTGGTATATATCTATTGTGAGTAATTTCGAAAGCAGTGATGTACTTATTTTGTTTTTAAAAATGGCGCTAACCCCTTTTCCTATTTTTTGACATAGAAAAACTGCATTAGGCGCTTTGGTCAGGTGACATAGGGTACCATTTTCACAGCATTGATAGGGTTTTTCGTATTATATCTTTTAATCTCTTGTTCATCAAAATCGAGTTATAAATACAAAAGTTACGGGGTTATTTCCATCTTAAATGGGTGACACCATATATATATATATAGATATATATATATATATATATATATATATATATATATATATATATATATATATATATATATATATATATATATATATATATTCTATAACTTCTTCAGGTTAGTCAAACTTTGGGGGAGAAATAGCTTGTTTTCTTTCCCCAATGTTTTGCAGGTGGATTGATCCCACCCTCGATAACTAGTCGGCTTTGCTAATTAGCATTGGGAGAAGAATATGTTGAAGATGTGGACGGTATGTGGGCTGTATTTATAACTCTAGGTGCACGGGATTCCAGAAGATTTTAATTATACACTTTTTATATGTATATATGTTGTATTGTTAGTATGTACACTTTGAACTTAACACTTATTTACAATTTGGGGTTCTACACTTGATATAATGGTTTACTCAGAAGTTTTTACAATCTTATTAGCTACTTGTTATTGCATTTATTTAACTGCACGTATACTTTCGAACTTAGAAGAAAACACTTACTTTTCCTGTGTCACTGTACGAACGGAAATTCTGTAGGAAGATTGGAACTTGAACTGAACTGGCTTAACCACGCGAGCGGTGCTTAAGTAGAAGATTGGGATCTTAGAAGTCCCAAGAAGCTAAGAAGATGAGATCGATCGTAAAACTGCACTGTAGAGCTGAACTGGCTTAAGTACATGAGCGGTGTTTAAGTGGAAGATTAGGAACTCGCAGTCCCAAGAAGCTAAGAAGATGAGATCGGTAGTGTAACTGAACTGTGCTTTGCAAAAGCCTTGCTTTTATCGAGCTTTCGCGTAACACTAGCTGACGTAGTTGATATAACATAATGTCAGTAATGCATAATGGCCAACTAGGTAGAAGCATTATTCCTACAAAAATTGAAATATCTCGAAAATGGTGTGTCTGTGAGATTTGCATCAAATATACATTTTTTGCTTACAATTGATAAGTGCTGCGATGTAGCTATAGGGTAGGTCGATATTACTGGGTGTTAAAAAATTATAGCCAATTGAATGCATGCATAGTCTTACAGGTGGCGCCCTCTGCCAGCAGTGTTATTAACAATAACATATTTAAATTTCTTGCCCTCTAAAACCCCCACATGCCAATTTTCACGCCAACATTTTAATTTGACTCGGATTTATTCGTGAAAAACTGACAAAAACAAATAATTTTAACTGAATGCTGAATGTGCACCTGTAACATAGACCATCATTTTTCAAACACCCTGTGTATATATATATATATATATATATATATATATATATATATATATATATATATATATATATATATATATATATATATATAAATTGAAACTGGCCCCGCATATGGGTTCCAGACCTCCTACTTCGCGCTCATTTAAAATGAAACATGTTTAATTCAAAAGTCGCGATCTCTGCATTAGCAAATTTTTTCTACGAAATTAAAGAATGAAGCAGTTGTGTATCAAATAATTTGTATCATTTTGAATTTTGGAAATTTGCAAATTCGATAAGAGGCTGTTTAATATTGTTCTTCTTCAAACGCAATATAACAACAAGACGCGCGATGTTTTACATAAAAAGCACACATGTAAACTAATTTCGAACCAGAACGGTACAAACAATTTTTGCTGAGCTAATCAGGATTATATTATCTTGATTTGGACAGTGATATCTCTGGCTCTATTACGACAATAAATTGTCAATGTTTACGTCCAGATACGGTGTTTTACATTGAATATGTCACGTTCATATCAGTCCATCTTTATTGTGACTTCGTACTGAAAAATATGTTGACCACGTCATGGAAGAACATGATATATTACTATTCCGATTATGTATCGTTTGTCCCAATTCACAAACCAGCGTCTTTCGTAAGCAACCATTGAACCAATACCACTCTTTCGTGATTCCCTCTTAGAGTAATTAATTGGGCCTTATTAACAAAATGTAAACAGCTAGTTTCTTGAACTGATAATTTAGACTTTATTCACTAAGTGAAGATTGGAACCTGCGATGAGCACTGACAAATACACTTGGAGAAAATCCAAATCACCACAACACATTTGAAAAAGATCTGACGATCGTTTTACTAACCAAGTTAGCGTCATTAGAGGATGAAAAATTCTGACTATTTAAAAAAACTAACATAACCTTATATACCGGATCTTAGGTAAAGGGACCGAACTGAGATGGGAAAATAGACGCAGGCAAATTCTGCAGTGTATTGTATTTTTATCGCGGGACGTGGTCTGCACTGTCCCTACTAACTTATCTAAAATATGTCCATCTCTAGTAATTTTGTGAAAGTTCAACGACACCTAAATTAACATAGTTTGCTTTGTCGGAACTATCTGTATTATTATGTTATCTCTAGAACGTGTTAAAAACGTGGGAATTTTTATTTAACGAAGCAATCGGTCGATGACTCGTAATAGGCGGTGGTGCCACGTTCATACAATTTTTGTTGTAACTATATTTCGCAATATGTAGACTTTCGAAGGATTTTGGCTGTCCTGGTTGTCTAACATTTTTATTAATTTCAGATTATCTTCATTAACGTGATGATTATTATCCCAAATATGTCGGGAGACAGTAGATCTATCTATAGTACCGTAACGTAATTGGGCTAAGTGTTCTTTGAATCTAACTCCAATCGATATTTTTGTTTGTCCGACGTACTTAAGATTACAATCTCTACAACTTATTTCATAAATTCCCGACATTTTGTCCATGTTATCCTTGTCGTTTGGGTTACCTAGCAAATTTTTTAAAGTATTTTTGATCAAAAATGTTAGCTGCAAGTTGACTTTTTTCAAAATGCTATCTAGACCCCTCGTGATTCGAGGTTCAAATGGTAAGCAAACAAAGTTTATTTCGGATTTCTCTCTTTTAAACGTTGTTGACTCCGTCAACATTTTCTTTGTTTTCTGTTTGTTGATTAATTCTTCCACCAAGCAAGCAGTGTATCTGTTATATTCGGCCACGTTCTTAATATAATGTAATTTTTTGGTATATCTACTTTTGTTTAAAGGAAAATTAATTAACTGATTTACTAAAAAATTCAGACTGGCCATTTTTTGTGCGTACGTATGATGTGAGTCGTTCGGAATGTAACTTATAGTGGTGGTTTCCTTTCTATAGACATCGAATTCTAAAGTATCTTTATTCTTGATAACTAGTACATCTAGAAAGGATAATTTATTATTAATTTCTAATTCGTGGGTAAATTTTATAGAATCAAATTTATTGTTCAATCTGGCAATAAAATCTTCTATTCTGCAAATGTTTGTGTTAAGCACTACAAAAATATCATCCACGTAACGAAACCACACTCTAGCAAAATAACTACTTTCACTTTCAAAATCTCTTTCAAATCTGCTCATGAAAAGCACCGCAATTAATGGCGATAGCGGATTGTCCATTGCCGTATCTTGGGTTTGTTCAAAAAATTGATTGTTGAACTGAAAAATATTTTGTTTGATACAAAGGCTTGTTAAAGTTATATATTCTATGCAGACATTTTGATTTATATTATTTATTTTTAACAACTGCCCTAAGTACTTTAAAGTTTGCTCCGTGGGAACGCTAGGAAACAATGAGGTTACATCGAATGAAATTAAAACCTCGCCTTCAGTCAATTTAATCTCTTTAATCTTATTAATAAATTCAAGTGAATTTGTTACTGAAAAACTTTTCTGTTTGACAGGCAAGCCTTTAAACTCATTTGTCAGCCACTTTGCTAAATTATATGTCGGGAATCTATAGCCGAAACAACAAACTTTCGGATTAGAAACTTGTAACTGTCTTCCTAAATCTTCCTATGTTAAAGCAGATAAAGGCAATAAGGTAGTGATTTTGGACAAAAAAAAAACAATATAAAGATAGAGTTTATAAGGCCATAGCGGCAGGACCGTATAAAAAACTAAATAAAAACCCGCTACCAAAAATGATTTCGGGCGTTAAAAATAGTCTAAAAAGTTGTCACAACCTCATATTAAAAGATTTAGGAAGACAATTACAAGTTTCTAATCCGAAAGTCCCCAAGTAATACTCCTTCGAAAGTATATATATATATATATATATATATATATATATATATATATATATATATATATATATATATATATATATATATATATATCATATATATATATATATATATATATATATATATATTGCGAAATATAGTTACAACAAAAATTGCATGAATGTGGCACCACCGCCGATTACGAGTCACCTGATCGATTGCTTCGTTAAATAAAAATTCCCACGGTCCCGTGATAAAAATACAATACACTGCAGAGTTTGCCTGCGTTTATTTTTAGTATATAGTTAGAATTTTTTATCCTCTGATGACGCTAACTTGGTTAGTGAAACGATCGTCAGGTCTTTTTAAAATATGTTGTGGTGATTTGGGTTTTCTCCAAGTGAACTTGGACTCTATTGTCAAAAATTGTTGAATGTTAAGCTAAGATCGTGTAAGAGATTTTATTTTATCGTATATTAAATCAGATCAGGTGTTAAAAAAAATGCTATGACAATATTAAACAGGTTAACTAAAAATTGTGCTTACTCCCTTCTGGGAACAATTTTGTCTAGAAGCTTATATTTCTTAGACCGCCAGTGCTGAACTTTGTATGGTCTTCAGTACGGCATACTATTTTGCTATAATTAGTATGCCGTACTGAAGAGCTCTAATGAGAGCGAAACCGGTCTACGGTTCTAATTGTTGCGAGAATCTAGTCTTACATACTATGTCCCTATATTGGGGTAGAAATGGGCTAGGGCGAACAATTTTCTAAATTGTTAGTTAGCTGTTCACAGTCTCAATTTTTTTTAACACTGTGTGTTATTTGGAGCTGGCGTGACAGCATACTACTTGGTTCCGCAACTAGGTGGCGGCACGTCCACCACTTACTGAGTATTTTAAGACTGGCTATACGATAGCCGTGTTACTTTTGGTGCGTTTTTGCTGCAATTAGTATGCCGTACTGAAGAGCTCTATTGAGTGCGAAACCGGTCTACGGTTCTAATTGTTGCGAGAATGCATCTAGCTTTACATTAAAACTTGAGTAAAATACAAGTTTAAAGGATTAAGGGTTTAGGTAGTATATATAAAGTCTGAATCTATGCTTAGCTATGGTTGCCAGGAAGCTAAGTTAAGATCTTTTGAAGAAATTTTCTAAAAATTAAAAGTGTCGATCTCGTCATTACCAAATTTTTTATCTGAAAATTCGTTAAAATAGAAATAGATACAAATTTATCGTTTAAGATGATATATTTTGTGGATAAAACATTAATTTATTTACTTAATAGTTGAATAGCTATTTTGTGAGCACTCCAACATTACGGATAGACCTGAGAATATAGAAGTGAACTATCCGCTGGTGGTTAGCGACATATAATGTAGATGACACTCCACCAGTTTTAAATTTGACACTAAGTATTGCAGGTCTTTAACTACGTACACGTATTTACTGTGTATAATTTCAAATATCAAGTGGTCTGGATAAACGGGTCATTTCCAGTAGGTGCGGAATTTCATTTAGTATCGTTCAGGTTGACATCTGGAGGTTTAGCGCTCCAAGCACACCAACCGCACTAACCAAAACTACCTGATGTCGCTTTATTTGGTCACCAACAACCAGCAAATAATTTCATGATATTTACTCTAGTAACTTGAAACCTAACCTAACGTTACGGCTTTGAAAATATAACCCGTGGTGCTAAAAGTATGTTAAACACGTTTTAATTGTATATAAATAACTCTGAAAGTGTCATCATATAAAGTTACTGTATCCAATCTTTTATTGGTCTACCTCTTCCCTTTTAGCGAATTTTTCGTAGAACAAAAAATTTACTAATGGAGAGATCTGAGTTTGTCAAACAATAAAGTTATTTTGATAAAATATGGAACATTGTATCTTCTATATAGGTTATTCCGGGGAACCAAATTTGACGCAAGCTTTCTTAAAAAAAATATATTTTCTATTAAAAACATTTTATGAAAATTCACTACCATAACGCCCTTGCTGCGTCCCGAACCTTTTATATTTGTGAACAAACATCACAAACACTGTTTAGTCCACCCACTAACATTAATAAAATCGTAAAGGGATAATTTGTACTTGTATATTAAAATACCCAAATAACACAAATAATTTGTCAACTGAAATTGAAAACGATCTAATAATATACTATATACAATAAACGTCCGTTAGAGCGTGTAGCTGACCTGCGCAATGATATGAAATGTTCCGTTGCTAGGTAACGGCTCAGACATACTAGATCTCATATACCTATAAACCAGTTTTACCATTTTACCATTGTCAATAAAAAGCGGTGATATGAAATATAAGTATTTTAAATTTGAATAGCTCAATTCTCTGTAAATATAGAAAGCTAAATTTTGATACATAGTTAGGTCTTTACCAAAGCAATGTGTCCACGAAATTTCACCGAAATAACTTTGTAATTCTGGGAGAAAAAAATAGTTTTTGAAAGAAAACTTAAAGTTTTTCCGGAAAACTTGGTCCGATTTTCCTGGCTAACAAACTCATCCAAGCTATTAATAAAAGAAAGGCACTTGCGGAGTTTCATCGTAATCGGTTAATTACTTTTTGAGTTATCGGTTGAATACCCTATATATATATATATATATATATATATATATATATATATATATATATATATATATATATATATATATATATATATATATATATATATATATATATATATATAATTTAAAAAGTAATGGGCC
The DNA here is from genome assembly GCA_964006375.1 of Tillus elongatus. Taxonomy (NCBI): domain Eukaryota; kingdom Metazoa; phylum Arthropoda; class Insecta; order Coleoptera; family Cleridae; genus Tillus; species Tillus elongatus. The sequence goes on from OZ023267.1 coordinate 130,282,045, forward strand.
GATTTTGATCACATTTATTGAGTAGCTTTTGTAAGTGACTTGGATAAGTTCGATAGCCATGAAAATCAAACCGGTTTTTTTGGAAATATTTTTGGTTTCCTTTGGGAAAAGTTGTGTATCCCCGAAAATAACAAAGCGACGGCAACTAAATTTGATGCTTAAGTTTACACTATCACACTTACACTACATGCAAGAATTCAGGTATCTACGTTAAAACAAAAAACTATTATAAGCATTAAAAAACTTTTGGGTGCCACTGATGACCAGAGAAACTCACAAAACCAAAATATTATGTGTGGCTAACAAAATTTATTGTATATTACAGACAAATGTTAAGTTTTCTTGACAAAAAAAGGTTAAGAAATTGCAGAAAACTTACTTTGAAAATTTTATAGCTATTCTTCTTTAGATGTCAAAGTCGCGATTTGAAACGTCAAAATATTCAATTTTTAAACGAAGAGCCTGAAACGAATACGAGTTATATGAAAGAAATGTCGTAATAAGCTTTCTGCGAATAATTGTACCTTGGCCGGTGTAGTTTTGGTGTAAAATATTTGAGTCGTTGACCAGGAAAGTCAGACCAATTTTCTTGGGAAAATTTTTAATTTGTGTTCGGGCAATTTTTCTACTTTTTCAAACATGGCAGGTGGTAGTGGACTTTTCCTTTACGTGATAGTAAATTATTTTTTCACACCCGAGGAGGTACCATCCCATACATCAAGGGGTCAGTGAAGTCCCAACTGGCGTTTCCGGTTCTGGTGTATGAGTCAAACAAAAATCAAGATGGCTCCCTTGTACAGAATATCTCGGTGATAAAATGCCCCTCCATTCGGCTCTCCGAGAGAGGGATGTGCAGGCGGCACCGGCATCAAGATTTAACATATCCTTCTCGAATATATGTGGCCTAAATTCTAACCTGAACTCCGTCTACCATTTCTTTACTCCCCTTAGATTACATGGAGGCGTGTGTGCATACGTCCGTAGCAATGTACCCTGCAGCAGACTCCCCAATTTAGAAACTAGAAGAAAATACATACTTTGGATGAAACTTTCTCTCAGAGCTGCAACAAAATTCATCTGTTGCATTTACCGGTCACCTTCTGACAACAACTTTGTCCAGCTCTTTTTGAAAAAACCGACTGATTTCTGAATATCCTTCCTCCGCGGTCACTGTTCTTGGTGACTTCAATGTCTATAATAAGGAATGGCTAGGATCTTCAAAAACAGATCCACAAGGAAGAGCAGCGGAGGCCTTTGCAGTCAGAAATTATTTAGCCAATATGTTTCAGCAACCTACTTACTTTCCTCGCATCCCAACACACAGCTCAAATCCCTTGGATCTCCTTCTTACTACAAATCCTGACTGCTATAAGATATCAGTCAGCCTTTGGTTGCTCAGCCACGGCATGGTCACTGCTTCCTGCGCAATGCAACCCGAGGTCACTCAGTCATTACACCCACGTATCGTTTGGCACTACAACTCCGCGAACTGGAACGAAATGCGGGATTACTTTTCCTCATTTCCATTGGCGTCTGTCTGCTTCTCTCACTCTGACCCCTCTGATATCTCACAAAAAGTCACAGAAATTATCCAAGCTGGCATGGAATTATTTATTCCACGTAGACAGAAAAGGTCTTCAGCCACTCAAAAGCACTGGTTCTTTAAATCCTGTGACAAGGCCAGACTTGAAAAAGTCAAAGCTCACAAAACGCTTCTACACAATCCCAGTCAAAGAAGTCGTCAAGCATTTAACGACGCAAGAAACCGCTATGTCCGCATTCTTTCTCAGGAAACAATTCGTAATAATAACCACATCAAAAACAAAGTCCTCTCAAGCTCCAACGGCAGCAAACCCTTCTGGACTCCTGCTAAATCTATTGGGAATAATTTTTTAAAAAGCACGTTTCCACCTTTTGTTTCAGGAGAAGAAATTGTTTTTACCGCCCTGGGCAAAACCGAACTTTCTGTCTCGTTGTTCGCCGGCAATTATGCTCTCAACCCACCTCCAAATGTTCAACCACCAACAGTCCCCAAAGCACAAAATTACGGATGTCATTTTTAAAACTGAAAAGGTACGAAATATGCTCTCTTCTCTTAACACCAGGAACGCCTCTAGCCTTGACGAGATCCCAGCAATTGTTCTCAAAATATGCGCACCAGAACTTGCTCCTGTCCTGACTCGTCTGTTTCAGATATCTTACAATAAAGGCATATTCCCTAGTAACTGGAAACCTGCTCGAGTTCAACCTCCAACTAAGAAAAGATTCAAAGCTCTTGCGAGCAACTACAGGCATATTTCTGTCATTTCAGTCGTCTCTAAAGTGATAGAAGGCATATTCCCTAGTAATTAGAAAACTGCTCGAGTACAATCCGTCCCCAAGAAAGGATCCAAAGCGCTTCCTAGCAACTACAGGCCTATTTCCCCCCCTATCGGTCGTCTCTAAAGTGATGGAAAAGTATATAAACACCGAATTACTAAAATTTCTTGAAAAACGCAGTCTAATCCACGACAGGCAGTATAGATTCCGTTAGCGCAGATCAACTGCCGACCTCCTTTCCTTTGTCACCCATTGTTGAAACAAGTCTTTGGAACTACACGGTGAATCTCAGATTGTCGCTCTAGACATATCCAAAGCATTCGACCAGGTCTGTCACGCAGCGCTGCTTAATACACTTTCGGCCTATGGGCTGCCACCAAAATTCTGTATGTGGTCAGAAAATGTCCTCTCCAACCCGAGCATTTCTGTTGCCGTGGATGGACACACCTCTAAACTGTATCCAATTAATGCAGGAGTTCCTCAAGGTTCATCTTTATCCCCTAATTTGTGTCTTCTCCACATCAATGACCCCCTCTTTAGCACATCTACTCTAGTTCTTTTCATGGATGGTTCTGTCTCTGTGGATCTCCAAAAAATATTAGACTGGGGAAATAGAAATCTTGTAGAATTCAACTCCACCAAATATCAGTCTTGCTTTATATCTCATAAGAGATACACAAGCCCTAGACCCATCACAATGAACAACCCAGTTATTCAAAGTAATGAGTCCTTTTCACTTGTTGGCATTTTTGTGGATCGAAATATCAATTGGCACCAACATCTCATATTAATTGCAGAAGCGGCTGCTAAGAAATTAGGTTTCCTCGTCCGGGCTCGCAAATACTTTTCACCAGCTAATCTCTATACCTTATATACTTCACAAATAACGCCTCGAATACTGCTCTCACATCTGGGGTGCCGATGCCGCTTCTACACTCGCTATCCTGGACTCCATTCAGAAGAGAGATATACGTCTCATCGGTGACCCTACCCTCACCCAAAGGCTTCCATTCCTTTCCCACCGACGTGCCGTTGGTGACCTCTCTCTCTCTCTCTCTCTCTCTCTCTCTCTCTCTCTCTCTCTCTCTCTCTCTCTCTCTCTCTCTCTCTCTCTCTCTCTCTCTCTTATAGATATCTGCACGGGCACGTCTCATAGGAGCTTTCTTTTATACCAGGGGAACAGAGCGAATGCACCCTTTTACTGTTCAGGTCACCAGATATAGAACATCTTGTTATGCCCGCTCTTTTGTCTCGAGGACTTCCAAGTTCTGGAATTCCTTGCCGGCACATGTTTTTCCTTATCCTCCAAACCTCCAAACCTTCAAGTCCAGAATTAACAAGTTGCCTCTTTTCTCCTTGTCCACATCCACGGTACGATAGTATTTAGGCTGTAAGCCCCCGTGGTGTGTTGTTAAAATATAAAAAAAACATATGTATATGTATATGTATATATATATATATATATATATATATATATATATATATATATATATATATATATATATATATATATATATTCCGAAAAAAAATTGAATCGAAAAAACTAACAAAGTTATTTTGTGGATGGTTGATATGTTGCCCTTGTAAATACCTTACTACATACCAAAATTCAGCCTTGTAGGTTTGTAGAAAATTGAGTTATTTCAGATTTGAAGCATTTATTAAAAATTCGCTCCCATAACGCACTTACTGCGACCTGAAATTGTTTAAACTTAACCAAACTAAAAATTATTAAACATAACTTATGCTACTAAATAGTCTGGTTTTTTAATCGTTTCTGTTTAATTTAGCACAACACTTAACTAAAAACCAAGTGAGAGTTTACTTATACAAAACTTCTTACACAATTTTTTAATTTTTTCTTCAGTTAGCCTGAGTTAGTTAAATAAAACTAATGAATTGAGACAGTATAAAATTAAACGTCGCAACAGAAATACAAAACACGACGTTTATTATATATTTAAATTGATTACTGTATATAGCCAAAAGAAAAGAAACCTAATTTGAAAAAGCTTAACATTATTAAGGACAACGGAGAAGCAAAGACTCCAGTCTGAAATGCCATGTTTAATTAGCCACACGTTGTACTAATTGATTTAGTCAACGTGACATTTTCCGACATAAAACACGAAGCAGTAAAATTGATATGACAAGCAGTGAATACAAAAATTAATAGAACGAACATCTTATAAGATAAACAACTCCACATGCAATGGACTTTGTTTGCATTCAGATATATTTCATAAAATAGTTTTAAAAATTCAGGACGCAGCAAGTGCGTTATATCAGTAAGTTTTTTTAAAGAATTGTACACGATTAGTACGGAAAATTACCATAATTATTACTTTAATTTAAAACGGACATTGGAGATCGGTTCAAAATGTCCGAAACCTTGCTCATTTGAAACAAATTTCGTTAGTCTTACCATCTATACCTCTTTATAACAATTCAAAACTATTCAATCTTGCGCTGTCCTTTTGCCAAAAACTTCAAATGCCCCAAACTCAATTTTATATGAAGCTATAAAATTAAAATCTGGCATATTTAGTTACTGTAAGTCTTTTTAAAAGAAACTTGTGTTTCAAATGTCATTAAAGTTACAAGACTTTCCAGAAGAAAATTTATTGATTTATTTAGAATGAACCCGCCAAATTATAAATGTTGCAGGTATTTTTATTTACTTATCACTTGGACTATTTCGTTTTGGTCAACCCAATGGGTTTTTCCCTAACAAAACAACAAAACGAGCTTTGAAAACAAATTTTTAGGTATCTGCAAGGCTTATCATTTTACGAATTTCTTTTCTTACAAGCGTGTTCGATTAAGAAAGAAAAAAATTTGTATCATCAACTACTTATGGTCCAGCCTGTGATTTTAAAATAATTTTATAAGATGCAGCTCAAGACACCCTATAATTAGCGTATTTTTTTCTCATATCTTGTATATTAACGGATATATTTAACTTCACTGTAGAAATGCGTCACCTTGTATATATAAAAATTCTGGACGCAGCAAGTGCGTTATGGTAGTGAATTTTCATAAAAATCTTTTTAATAACAAATATGTGTGTTTTTTAAGAAAGCAGGCATGAAATTTGGTTACCAGTATAACCTATATAGTAAAAACAGTGTGCCATGTTCCATTAAAATAACTTTATTGTGTGAAAATGTACAAAAATTTCCAAAAGTAAACTTAAAATGTTCCCGAAAAAACACGTTTCTTGGCCAACCTTATAGGTTAATTGCAAATTGAGCTGTTCAAATATGAAATATTTGATCAAAATTCGCTACCATAACGCACTTGCTGCGTCCAGAATTTATTTTCTCACAAACATGCATTATATTTCGATGGAAAATGCAAAAATGCAATAACATAAGGCGTGTTTGATTAAAAAAAGGAAATTTGTATCACCAACGACTAATGGGCCATCCTGTGATTGCAGAAATATTATTTTAAGATGTAGCTCAAGACACCCTATAATTAATATATACAAATTTTCTTCATATCTTATATAATAACGAATATATTGAGCTTTATTAATTTTTTACGAAAATTCGACAAAAATTATATACCATTAAATGATAAACTCTATAGCTAAGGCTACTGCCAAGCATCAGAGAAAGGGTCGATTTGAAATGAATTTTCCGCAAATATTTTAGTAAAATGAAGGACAATGACGGTTGAAACTAAGACTTTAGGGTTTGTAAAACATCCTTCTTGAGACATTTTATTTCTATAGCCCGTATTAGATTTAAGTTATTTGCCTAAATGTTGCCAATTTTGACATTTTAAATCGCCACTTTGACGTTTTGAGGAAAACCCCATTTTTTTTTCAATGCCTATACCTTTTTTTTCTTTTGACCTACATAGCTAAATTTTGGTAGGTAACTTACCTATAAGGATGTAAACCTGCCTGTCCAATTTGGTTGCCATTACTTAGTTAATTCCGGAGATATAATTTTTTTTCGAAAGAAAACACAAAATTTTCCGGGAAACCTGGGCAGATTTTCCCAACTAACGAACTCATCCAAGCCATTTGCAAAAGGAATTTTTTCACCAAATTTGATCAAAATCGGCCTATTATTTTTTGAGGTATCGGTGTGATACATATATAAATATATATATATATATATATATATATATATATATATATATATATATATATATATATATATATATATATATATATATATATATATATATATATATAAAAACATATAAAAATTGAAACTGACCCCGGATATGTTTTCTGGGGGGCCTAATTAGCGCGCATTTGAAGAAATTTTTTCAAAATTCAAAAGTCGGGATCTCCTCATTAGTGAATTTTTTTTTAAGAAGATTCAATAAAAAGTCTGGACGCAGCAAGTTCGTTATAGAAGTGAATTTTCATAAAAATGTTTTTAATAGCAAATATATCTCTTTAATGCAAGCAGGCATCAATTTGGTTACCGGTATAACCTATAGAGTAGAAACAGTGTACCATATTTTATCAAAATAACTTGCTTGAAAATGTGCAACAAATTTCCAAAAATAAACTTAAAATGTTTTCGAACCACCTTAGGTTAATAGCTAATTGAGTTATTGAATTTTGAAACATTTAATTAAACTTCGCTACCAAAACGCACTTACTGCGTCTCTATTTTTTTTACAGACATGTATCATATTTCGATGAAAAATGCAAAAATGCAATAAGGAATGTTAAAAAAAATTGTAGGTATCACCAACAACTTATGGGCCACCCTGTGATTGTCAAAATAATTTTATAAGATGCAGCTCAAGACACTCTATAAGTAACGTATAAAATTTTTTCTCGTATCTTGCATAATAACAATTATATTGACCTTTATGGTATAAATGCGTCACCCTGTATATATGTAAACAGAAAGTGAACCCTGATATGGATTCCAGGGAACCTAGTTTGTGCTCATTTGAAGAAACCCTTCTATAATTCAAAAGCCGCGGTCTTCTAATTAACGAATTTTTTCTACGAAAATTAGCTACAAATTATAAACTGTTAAACCATTAACTTAACTAAAACTACTGCCAAAGCATCAGAAAAAGTGTTTAAATACATTCTTTTATTACTTAAGGTTTCACAGTGTAAAATAGAAACATGACTAAAATTTATATTGTGGCCAGAACTTGCGCTCCGTCAGAACATAATCTCGACACTGGCCACAATATAAATTTTAGTAATGTTTCTATTTTACACTGTGAAACCTTAAATAATAAAAGAATGTGTTTAGAAGAATTTGAAATTACTTTTAACGACAATTTAAAGAAACTTAAAGAAAGATAATAATTTTAGAAATCACTACCCCTATTTATATTTCCTAGACAAAAACAAAAAACAAATTTAATTATACAATAGTTAGCTTTATATGTTAGTTTGGCACTTTTCGTGTTCACTCAAATTTATAACAAGGTTTTTTCATGTATGTTATTGGATAATTAGTTTAGTAAAACTCACTTTATATGTAAGTATTTTTAACTTTTATATTTTTCCTATGTAAATTGTAAACTTTAAGGAATTTTTATTTAAAAAAATTCACTAATAGAGAGGTATCGATGGTGAGACTTTGCAAACATTTTTGCAAATGAGCGCGAATTTGGGCGCCTAGAACCCATATCCGGGGTCAGTTTCGATTTTTATATGTTTATATATATATATATATATATATATATATATATATATATATATATATATATATATATATATATATATATATATATATATATATATACATATATATATATATATATATATATATATATATATATACATATATATATATATATATATATATATATATATATATATATATATATATATATATATCCAACCGATAACTCAAAAACTACTTAACCGATTTTGAGAAAACTCGGCAAGTGCCTTTCTTTTATTAATAACTTGGATGAGTTCGTTAGCCAGAAAAATCTGACATGGTTTTCCGGAAAAATTTTGAGTTTTCTTTCGAAAAAAAATTTTTTCTCCGAAAATTACAAATATATTTCGATAAAATTTAGTGTACATATTGATTTAGGAAAGACCTAACTATGTGCCAAGATTCAGCTTTCTAGGGTTACAGAAAATTGAGCTATTCAAATTTGAAACATTTATGTTTAATTTCACCGCCTTTCATTGTCAATAAGTTATACGAGATCTAGTATGTTTTTGCCGTGGTAACGGAATTGCGCAGGTCTGTTAGACGCTGTAACTGACATTTACCGTATGATATGAGATCGTTTATGTTATGTTTATTTGTTTGAGTCGACGAATTATTTGTGTCATTTGGGAAATTTTTATATACAAGTGCAAATTATTCCTTTATTAATGTTAGTGGGTGGGTTAAACAGTGTTTGTTCTGTTTTATCAACACATATAAAGGTCCGAAGTTTTACAAAAGGGCTGATATTATACAGGGTGACGCGTTTCTACGGTAAAGCTGAATATAATTATTATTATACAAGAGACGAGAAAAAATTGTATAAGTTAATTATAGGGTGTTTTGAGCTGCATCTTATAAAATTATTTTATTTTCTTTCCATGTTGTAGCCTTTAGAATGGAATAAAATTTTCCGAAAGCTCGGCATTTAATAAACTGCAACTGACGGCTTTCCCACAATTTTTTGATAAACAACACTATTACCGTCACAAAAACAATACTATATATATATATATATATATATATATATATATATATATATATATATATATATATATATATATATATATATATATATATATATATATATATATATATATATGTTGTGCTGGGAAATGCGAAGGCCATATAAATTTCTATAAAAACAAAAATGAAAACCCTTACGGAAACTAGTATGATAACGTTAAGTTTCGATTATTACTTTGATAATATAGATTGTCAGACCTACAAAATTGGGGGGTCAGATTAGCAATGGGGGGTTATAGTAGGACCACTGGTCAGTAGTAAGTACAATACTTACGGTTTACACGTGATGCATATGGGTTCTCTGTAGATTGTATACATATCCACATCGTTCGACATATTTTACTTTACACTAAAACAGAAAACAAAATAATAACATTAATATACAAGCATATTCTCTATTATTGTTAGTCAGTGTTATTTGGATAAGCAATGAAAAATATAATGCCATACTTTGTTAAAATGATCATTAATTAAATTTTTAAAATTTATAACTAGCAAATTTGGAAAGCATCTCAGTTTAAATGAATTTAAAAGAGCCAAAAATCTATATGCAAATAGATTAAACTCTTAAGCATGAAATACATACCAAAGAATTATGTTCTAAATCAATTACCTAAAGGTAATGAACAAAACAAACACGTTGTATAATGTACTTAGATGTAAGTTTATTATTTTATTTATGTGAACAATGAACTGGAGTTTACCAAAGACAGTGTTTGTGTTGTGGAACCTTTTAAATCAAGATTGCAGCATATAAACTTCATTAATTTATAAATTTATTGTTGACTATGGTTATGTCTAAGAAGTAAGGTTAGGCCAAATGTCATTTTTAAGAATAATGATGTTTAAACTTACCGGAAGAACAGCTGTCAAAATATGTATTAATTAATGTCAAGAAAGGATGCCTTGATATCAAACATTAGATGAATTTGAGCAACATTTCCGCTTTTGTTATGAATTATTGTTGGTTGTTAAATAAATTCAGAGGCCAGAATAGCGTCATTCTTGCTTCCCATTTGAATATAAATATTTTAAAGTATATATTGTGTAAAGAAGATCCATTGTGTCACTAAAACAAACAGAAGAGGTTACATGAAGTTTTTAACGTAATAAATTACAAGATAAACAGTATATATATATATATATATATATATATATATATATATATATATATATATATATATATATATATATATATATATATATATCAAGAATACCTACATTTAAGGATACCCACCACCATTAGCGAGGAACCAAGGTTTGAGATTTAATTATTTTTATCTAAATCAGCACAAGGAGGCGAATCAATTTATTTAAAAGACAGTATATTCTGTCGATCATACGTCAAGCAAAGGCATTTATGGGAAAATAAAATTTAATGCATAAACAGAAATCTTAGTTTCCATTTTTACCATAGTTCAAAATTAAGAACGTGGAGGGAGTCAGGAGTGCAGGTCAGGGAGCCATATTAGTTGTCACGAACATTTGAAAAGCAGTCGAAAATTCTGTTAATAATATTAATCATTTAATTTTACTAGTAAGCTTGAGAATTATAACAACGGATCCGTTTAGATTAAATTTATAAAATTCTGTCCAATAAAAGTTGTTACAAAAATTTTCTAAAAACATAATTCTTTGAAAAAAAACATAATAAGATAAAAATAAGGTTAATTACATATTTGCAGGCTATTTCTTTTCCCCTATTTAGAAGAACCTACCACTGAGACAAAGTAAGTACATTGATAATTTAAATACAATTTATATAGTAGAAGGGTAGGCAACCCATATAACACTGAAGCTAGTTGGAAATGACAAATACATATACATATACTAAAATTCAAACATTTATTCAGTTAAAATACATTATAAAATATACAGAGTCACCCATAAAACATTGTGTAAACTGTTAATATAAAAGATTTCTAGTTACATTAAAAATTATAATCAACAAAAGCAATATACCTAAAATTATACCAATTTAAACAACAAAAAAATACAAAAACAACCAAAAAGGTTTACAAACATCAACAGGGTATTTATTTAAATACAACTTATAATATAATTATTTATAATCAAAAATTCGATTAAATAAAATCAGATTAATTGGCGCACAACAGTGTGGCATTAAATTAATAATAATCTAAATAATATAAAATATAATATAAATATAAAGCAAAACCAGTATATATATATATATATATATATATATATATATATATATATATATATATATATATGTATATATATATATATATATATATATATATATATATATATATGTATATATATATATATATATATATATATATATATATATATATATATATATTTTAGAAAGAAGTAATGGTCGTAATTGTCAGTTACTAAGACTCAGAATCTCTTTAAGGGCTACCGACCTCTTATAAAGCGGGACAGGAGACCATGCAAGTTCTTCTTATTTTAAATTACAAAATTACAACCATATTTTTATAATTTAACTATGTAGTCACAGTTTTTATAAATGTCTTGTCGCGTGTTTATATGTCTCTTAGATGTAATCTGTCTCCATGCTTGTGAGATGCCACATAGTTTTGTTTCTCTTCCAAATCAGGCAATTCTTTCATAGTTCAGATTTCCGCTCCTGAGGAAGCATCAAAGTAGATGCGAAATATAGAGTATGTGTTGTTGGAGAAACTGGTCAGCTTTTTCAAATCAACGTAATGTTCGCAGGTATTTACATAAACAGCACACGTGCTCCGCTATATCAAAGTCAGTCAATTATTTTCTTAATAAACGTGTTGATACTTCCTACGAAAATTATCTAAGGCAGATCCTTTGACTTATAAGAATTCACTACCGTAACTTTTTCAGAATGTTTTATTTAGTTGATAATTTGTACAACGTTTTATATTAGAAGCACCAATTTGTCATTGAAAAAATACACGACTCCTTATATTTATGATTTACACTCATTACCAATCAATTGATTAACTAATTGCCATACAACCTCAAAACAAGTCTTCGTTTTTTTTTTTTCAAAAGCAATAATGATCAATCACAAGCTTAAAAAGGAAAAAGATTATGTTCCTTAAATACGGCGGCAAAATGATAATTTTATTATTTTTTAGAGACTAATTAGACGCGTCCCCCCTTAACGACCTCCTTAGCTTCTTTCATTTTATAGGGACCGAAACATCATAAAACCGTTTGGCTCTCTCCCTTGGCAGAAGGGGCTGTTTATTCGGGAGTCGCAGTGTCTAAAAAGGTCTCGTAAAAATTAATACCTTTTAACTGGGACAGAGTATTACACGCTGTTCTCCTTTTTGTCTCTATCCTGGCTTTATAATGACTTGATTGCTGCGTATACAAATGGATTATTGAGAATACGAAACTGGCAGGGAAATTGATACTACCCTACAGATAGTCGTAACTCTCTCTGGTTTTAGTGAATTTTCTTTAAAAAAAATTCACGAATGAGGAGATCCCGACTTTCGCATTTTGAAAAAATTTCTTCAAATGAGCGCTATTTAGGACCCCCGGAACCCAAATCCGAGGTCAGTTTCAGACTTTATATGTTTATATATATATATATATATATATATATATATATATATATATATATATATATATATATATATATATATATATATATATATATATATATATATATATATATATATATATATATATATATATATATATATATATATACAGGGTGGCTCATTAGTGCGAGGAAGTACGATATCTCCTTTAATATTCAGAATTTTGAAAAATGTTCTATACAAAAGTTGTTGGGAATGACGAGGGGCATATTTTAAAAATATTTGTAACTATACAGGGTGTTACCTAAAAGTAGGGCAACATGTAAGTTTTTTATTTTAAATGACACCATATGTTTTTTTGTTTTTTATCGGATTTGCCATAAAATTCTCTATATGGTACAGTTATTTGTTTTCCAAAAATTTGCGATGTTGCCAAGTAAATAATTATTTATTGAAAATTTTAACAAAAACATCATAGTAGAAATGCGGCTGCCAATCCCCTAATATTGAAAAGAATCCAAAGGTTTTCGCCATCGTCAAAGTTGAACCTTTAATAAAGTCAGCGAACTTAACAAAACTCATTTAATTTGTACAGGGTGTGTTTAAAAAAAATCGAAATTTCAAAATTTTACTATGAAAAAACTTGATTTTTTTTAATGGAACACCCTGTATTTTATTAGCCTATCTTGTAGCCTGCTTCCATACCTTCAAATTTTGTTATGAGGATGATTCTAAAAAAATGCATAGTTTTTGAGATAAATCCATTTTTATGATAAATGGTCTCCCCTATACGGAACAATAATAATTATTAGTAGACTATGACTTTCAATTTCAAACAACTGTCATACTAATTTATTTTAAGCAAACTGTCAAGTAATTTCCGAAGTGAATTTGCATAGTTGATGAAGAAATTGTAAAGTTTAAAAAAAATGAATTTTTCCAAAGAAGAACTTGTCGATATGATATTCACATTAGGGGCTAGTGGTAAAAATTGTTTATTAGCCGTTAGATTATATCATCAGACTTTTCCGCAAAGACCACTACCAAGAAAGGAAGCATTTGAGAAATTATTAGACCGCTTTTCTCGTACTGGAAGAGTGAATTACGAAAAATGTGAGCGAACCAAGCCCGCCAATTCAGAAGAAAATCAGTTATCTGTTCTACTGAAAATAACTGAAAATCCGCATATTTCACAAAGAGCCATTGCGAATGAAACTAATTTATCTAGACGCACTGTTCAAAGGGTTCTTCGTAGTAATAAACTACACCCATATCACATACAACTCTTGCAAGAGTTAAATAACCAAGATTATGAAGCCAGAATGATTTTTTGTCAGTGGGCGCAGCAGAAAATTCAGCAAGACGGGCGCTTTTTTGATTATGTTTTATTTGTTGATGAAGCCACTTTCCACAAAAATGGAAATGCAAATCGCCACAATTTTCACTACTATGCGACTTCTAATCCCCAGTTTATAAGAACACATAGCCAGGCAAGGTGGTCATTGAATGTATGGGGTGGTATAATAGGACATTATGTTATTGGGCCTTACTTTTTCGAAGAGCGTTTAACAGGGCAAGTTTACCTCGAGTTTCTCCAAAATGAATTGCCAAGATTGCTTCATCAGTTACCAAACTATATTAGAAAGAGAATGTGGTATTTACACGATGGTGCTCCAGTGCATCATACGGCAGCAATCCATGAACACCTTCAAAACGCTTTTCCTGATAGATGGATAGGAAGAGGTGGCCCAGTGAGATGGCCCCCTCGTTCACCCGATATCACCAAAATGGATTTTTTTTTGTGGGGATACGTCAAAAATCATGTTTACCAAATTCCGCCCACTACAAAAGATGACATGAAACAGCGAATTAGAGAAGTTTTCAGAAATATTGATAACAATGTCCTAACTAACGTAAGTCAATCTTTTGAAAGACGAATTGAAATTTGTGTAAATAATAATGGTGGCCATATTGAGCATTTACTGTAGTATACCTAATGTTTTATTTATTGTTGATAATGATTATTATTAGTTTATAAATGCTTTGAATAAAAAATATAAGTGAGTATTAAAAATTTTTTTAAATTAGAATCATCCTCGGAAACCTCTTGCTGTTAAAAATCAATCCATTTAACAACGTTAATTTCATTTACAAAGTAGGTAGTAGTAGTTTCATTTGAGTGATTGAGTTATTATGTTCTAGCCTACCTACCAATTATTCTTGTTCCTCTATAGGCAAGACGGGGTTAAGCCATTTTTCATAAAAATGGATTTATGTCAAAAACTATGCATTTTTTGAGAATCATCCTCATAACAAAATTTGAAGGTATGGAAGTAGGCTACAAGATCGGTTAATAAAATACAGGGTGTTCCATTTAAAAAAATCAAGTTTTTTCATAGTAAAATTTAGAAATTTCGATTTTTTTTTAAACAAACCCTGTACAAATTAAATGAGTTTTGTTAATTTCGGTGACTTTACTAAAGGTTCAGCTTTGAAGATGGCGAAAACCTTTTAATTATTTTCAATATTAGGGGATTGGCAGCCGCATTTCTACTATGATGTTTTTGTTAAAATTTTCAATAAATAATTATTTACTTGGCAACATCGCAAATTTTTGGAAAACAAATAACTGTACCATATAGAGAATTTTATGGCAAATCCGATAAAAAACAAAAAAACATATGGTGTCATTTAAAATAAAAAACTTACATGTTGCCCTACTTTTAGGTAACACCCTGTATAGTTACAAATATTTTTAAAATATGCCCCTCGTCATTCCCAACAACTTTTGTATAGAACATTTTTCAAAATTCTGAATATTAAAGGAGATATCGTACTTCCTCGCACTAATGAGCCACCCTGTATATATATATATATATATATATATATATATATATATATATATATATATATATATATATATATATATATATTTATGTGTCACACCTATAACTTAAAAAATAATAGACCGATTTTGATAAAATTTAGCACATACCTTTCTTTCGCAAGTGGCTTGGATAAGTTCGTTATCCAGGAAAATCCGCCGAGGTTTTCCCGAAAAATTTTGTGTTTTCTTTTCAAAAAAATCGAAAAAAATTTATATCTCTAAAATTAACAAAGTAAGGGCAACCAAATTTCATACGCGGGTTTATATAACTAGAGGCAAGTTACCTACCAAAATTTAGCTCCGTAGGGTAAAGGACAAAAAAGTTACAGACATTCAAAAAAAATAAATTTGGGTTCTCCTCAAAACGTCAAAATCGCGATTTTAAACGTCAAAATTGGTGAGTACCTTCCTTTTGCAAGTGACTTGGATAAGTTCGTTAGCCAGGAAAATCCGACGAGGTTTTCCCGGAAAATTTTGTGTTTTCTTTCAAAAAAAATTTATATCTCCAAAATTAACAAAGTAAGGGCAACCAAATTTTATACGCGGGTTTATATCATTATAGGCAAGTTATATACCAAAATTTAGCTCTGTAGGTCAAAGAACAAAAAAGTTATAGGCAGTTAAACAAAAATAAATTGAGGTTTTTCACAAAACGTCAAAGTTGCGATTTAAACGTCAAAATTGGCAACATTTAGGAAAAGAACTTGAATCTAATACGGGCTATGGAAATAAAATGTCTCAAGAAGAATGTTTTACAAACCCTGAAGTCTTAGTGTCAACCGTCATTGTCCTTCATTTTAATAAAATGTTTCCAGAAAATTCATTTCAAATAGACCCTTTCTCTGATGCTTGGCAGTAGCCTTAGCTATATAGTTTATCGTTAATAGTATATAATTTTTGTAGAATTTTTGTAAAAAAAATCAATACAGCTCAATATATCTGTTATTATGTTATTGCATTTTTGCATTTTCCATCGAAATATAATGCATGTTTGTAAGAACAAAAATTCTGGACACAGTAAGTGCGTTATGGTAGCGAATTTTGATCAAATGCTTAATATTTGAATAGCTCAATTTGCTATTAACCTATAAGGTTGACCAAAAAACGAGTTTTTTTATATAAATAAATGATTAAACATTAATTATGACTAAAATATTTACAACGCCCGCTGGAATACGACATTAAAACAAAGCTCCAACAACTGACTCGTTGGTCCAGAGGTATGATTTCCGCTTAGAGTGCGGGAGCTCCCAGGTTCAAATCCCGGACAAGCCGAAATACCTTTTATTTGCTTTTTTTTAACCGACTTCAAACAAGGACGAGGTTCTCAATTCGCCTGTATGTTTTTTTATGTGTGTTACCTTAGAACTTTTTTCTAGGTGAACCCATTTTGATGATTCTTTTAGTGAATTTTCTTTAAAAAAAAACGCACTAATGAAGAGATTTCGACTTTTGAATTTTGAAAAAATTTCTTCAAATGAGCGCTATTTAGGACCCCTGGAACCCAAATCCGAGGTCGGTTTCAGACATTATATATATATATATATATATATATATATATATATATATATATATATATATATATATATATATATATATATATATATATATATATATATATATATATATGTTTATATATTTATGTGTCACACCTATAACTAAAAAAATAATGGAACGATTTTGATAAAATTAGGTGACTACCTTCCTTTCGCGAGTGGCTTGGATAAGTTCGTTGGTCAGGAAAATCCGCCCAGGTTTTCCCGGAAAATTTTGTGTTTTCTTTCAAAAAAAATTCGAAAAAAGTTATATATCCGGAATTAACAAAGTAAGGGCAACCAAATTTTATACGCGCGTTAACATCATTATAGGTAAGCTACCTACCAAAATTTAGCTTTGTCAGTTAAAGGACAAAGAAGTTACAGGCATTTCAAGAAAAATAAATTTGGATTTTCCTCAAAACGTCAAAGTCGCTATTTTAAACGTCAAAATTGGTAATATTTAGGCAATGAACCTGAAAATAATATAAGCTATGGAAGGAAAATGTCTCAAGAACAATGTTTTACAAAGCCTGAAGTCTTAGTTTCAATCGTCATTGTCCTTCATTTTACTAAAATATTCCCAGAAAATTCATTTCAAGTAAACCCTTTCTCTGATACTTTGGTAGTAGTATTGGCTATAGAGTTTATCGGTTAATGGTATATCATTTTTGTCGAATTTTCGTAAAAAATATTCATAGTCCAATATATCCGTTATTATGCAAGATACGGAAAAAAAATTATACATTAATTATAGGGTGTCTTCAGCTACATCTTAAAAAATATTTCCACAATTACAGGGTGGCCCATAAGTCGTTGGTGATTCACATTTTCTTTTTTAGGGAATTTTCTTTAAAAAATTCACTAATGGGGAGATCCGTATAATAAAATAATAGACCGATTTTGATCAAATTTGGTGAGTACCTTCCTTTTGCAAGTGGGTTGGATATGTTTGTTAGCCAGGAAAATCGGACAAGGTTTTCCCGGAAAATTTTGTGTTTTCTTTCTAAAAAAATTTATATCTCATAAATAACTAAGTGAGGGCAACCAAATTTGGTACGCGTATTTGTATTATAAAGAGTGAACCATGCACAAAAATTTAAAACGCCAAAATTGGCAATGTTTACTCAAAGAACGTGAAACAAATACGGATTGTGAAAAGAAAATGATGCAAGAAGGGTGTTCTGCGAACCCTTATGTTTCAGATACAACCGTCATTGCCCTTCATTTTACTAAAATATTTACAGAAAATTCATTTCAAGTAGACCCTTTCTCCGATGCTTTCTTAAAAAAAATATCCTATTAAAAACATTTTTATGAAAATTCACTACCATAACGCACTTGCTGCGTCCCGAGATTTTTATAATACTGGAGTACTAAAATGTAGTGGTGCAAATCATTATCATCACAGTCTACAGGCAATGTCGCAACATTGACTTTCGGTCTTCAGCTGCTCTTTCTTCAATTGTGGCTTCCCCACTTTATCGATATAGTGTTAGGTAGGGGAGGATGGGCCACAATGAAACAGGGACCAGGGAAACATTCTACGTTTAGGTCTTAAATAAACGAATTGTAGGTTCAATTTTTATTCCTGGTAATTTGACTGAAATGATATATCTTACGAGGAGGGGTCAATAAGCCCGTGACTTTTTAAATGAAACACAGGTTTTTTGACAAAAAATCACCGCTTCTTGGTCTCTGGTGTGTTGTGGTGAATCCATGTTTCGTCCACGGTTACGAAACGGCACAAAAACTCGCCCCTATTGCGATTTAACAACGCCAAACACTCTTTCAAAGTTATCACACGATTGCGTTTATGGTCGATTGTGAGCATACGTGGCACCCATCTTGCGGATAGCTTCCTCATAACCAAGTGATCATGCAAAATCGAAACCACTGAACTATGTGATATGCCTATGCCAATCTCCCGCACTTTCAATCTCCGATCGGCCAAGACCATATCGTGAATTTTCAATTATTTCGGGTGAAGCGACCTCAACTGGGCGTCCAGAACGTTCGGCGTCATTTATCCTTGTACGGCCGCAACGAAATTCAGTAAACCACTTTTTTACCATGGAAATTGATGATACAGAGTCTCCATAGTATTTATCAAGCTTAGCTTTGGATTGAATGGTGGTTTTTTTTCGCAAAAAATAACGTTTGTTGAGCACACGAAATTCACTTTTAGTGAATTTTCTTTAAAAAAATTCACTAATGAGGAGATCCCGACTTTCGAATTTTGAAAAAATTTCTTCAAATGAGCGCTAATTAGGACCCCTGGAACCCAAATCCGAGGTCGGTTTCAGACTTTATATATATATATATATATATATATATATATATATATATATATATATATATATATATATATATATATATATATATATATATATATATATATATTTATTGTCACACCTATAACTAACTAAAAAAATAATGTACCGATTTTGATAAAACTTGGTGAGTACCTACCTTTCACAAGTGGCTTGGATAGGTTCGTTAGCCAGGAAAATCCGCCGAGGTTTTCCCGGAAAATTTTGTGTTTTCTTTCGAAAAAAATCGAAAAAAAGTTATTTCTCCGCAATTAACATAGTAAGGGCAACCAAATTTCACACGCGGGTTTATATCATTATGGGTAAAATACCTACGAAAATTTAGCTTTTTAGGTTCAAGGACAAAAAAGTTACAGGCATTTAAAGAACAATAAATTTGGGTTTTCCTCAAAACGTCAAAATCGCGATTTTAAACGTCAAAATTGGTGAGTACCTTCCTTTCGCAAGTGGCTTGAATAAGTTCGTTAGCCAGGAAAATCCGCCAAGGTTTTTCCGGAAAATTTTATGTTTTCTTTCGAAAAAAAATTATATCTCCAAAATTAACAAAGTAGGGGCAACCAAATTTCATACGCGGGTTTATATCATCATAGGCAAGTTACCTACCAAAATTTAGCTCCGTAAGTTAAAGGACAAAAAAGTTACAGGCATTCAAGGAAACATACATTTGGCTTTTCCTCAAAACGTCAAAATCGCGATTTTAACGTCAAAATTGGTAATATTTAGGCAATGAACCTGACACTAATATGAGCTATGGAAGGAAAATGTCTCAAGAATAATGTTTTACAAAGCCCGAAGTCTTAGTTTCAATCGTCATTGTCCTTCATTTTACTAAAATATTCCCAGAAAATTCATTTCAAATAGACCCTTTCTCTGATGTTTTGGCTGTCGGTTTAGTTAAGTTGATGCTTTCGCTGTAGGTTTAGTGAAGTTTATGGTTTAACGGTCTATACTTTTTAGCTAATATTTGTAGAACAAATTCGTTACTGCATTTTAGCATATTTTATCGAAATATGATGCATGTTTGTAAGAAAAAATCTGGACACAGTAAGTGCGTTTTGGTAGCAAATTTTCATTAAATCCTCCAAATTTCAATAACTCATTTGCTATTAACGTAAGTTTTGTTGGTTAGGAAACCAACATTTAACTGTATTTTCGGAAATTTTTTGTATGAACGCAGCAAGGGCGTTTTGGTTGCGAATTTTCATTGAATGTTTCAAATTTCAATAACTCAATTTGCTATTAACCTAAGGTTCATTGGCTAGGAGACCAGTTTTCTCAGAAACATTTAAAGTTTATTTTCCGAAAAGTTTTGTACATTTTCAAATAATTATTTTGATAAAATATGATACACTGTTCCTACTATATAGGTTATACCGGTAACCAAATTGATGCCTGCTCGCATTAGAGCGATATATTTGTAATTAAAAACATTTTTATGAAAATTCACTTCCATAACGCACTTGCTGCGTCCAGAGTTTTTTTCCATTTTCCTTATCTCAAGAGGTTGTCTGCTTTCAATGGCTATCTAACACAAACTAAATGACGCAGCTTGTTCAAAATTTGACAGGAGTCAACTGACAGATGCGGGAAATTCAAAAAGTCACGGACTTATTGACCCGCCCTCGTCATTTACTGGAGAATAAAATAGATATTTTTTAACAGACATATTGGAAAATGACGAGAATCATAATATTAATCACCTACATTATTATACAGATAAGGGTAAAAGATTGTTGGATAATCATTACCCAGGAATGTTGTAATTTGATTTTAACATTCTTAAGATCGACTTTTTAAGCCGTCGTACATTTTTAATTATCTTACTAACTGTTTGAAAATTTTCAGTGGCTGTTGTATTTTATTGTAATAGGCAAACAAACTATCCTCGTAAAGATTGGTAGTACAAGTCTGACTTCCTGTTAAATATTTTTAAAAGCAATATTATTAGACGACCGTTGAAGAATTTAGATGCGAGCATATTTGAGACAAAGGAATATTGTTGGGGAAACAGAAAATAAAACATTAGTTATCCCTAAAATACATAGCGAGGCCAAGATTTCCTTGCGTCGCATATTAATACAATGGGCATATTCATTTAGAAATACTGAAATATAAGGAGCAGTTGGATCGCCAACAGAGCAAGTATTTTTTTATTATGCTCACTTGAGAAATATAATTTGGACAGGGTATCTGAGTTTCTTAGAAAACAGCAGAGGCGTTGCAACTCTCAACGGCTTTTGGAATTTTTCCATGAGCAGTGTGCGTTTTGAGCTTCTATGATAGAATAGTTATTAAGATTACTTATTTTTATTTTTGTTTTCATGATAAAAAAATGTATTTTTTTACTGACAGGGGAAAAAATTTAAAAAATTATGGTTTTGTATATCTCAAATTTGGGACACTCTGTATAAAGTAAGGTGGATTCTAGGGGGCTCTAATTCACGCTTATTTGAAGAATATATCTGAATGTCTTACAAGCTTGACGTCTCCTTTTAACAAAAGTTAACTAAAAAGTAAAAAACCAACTGTGATAAAAGAGATTCGGTGGTTCATTGGTAAGAACCTATGCCTCTGAACCGAAGGGTACTGGGTTCGATCTCAGGGTACTCCTTTCACTTTTTGAGTACATACTGTACAATTAACATCAACCGAGGTTCTGGCATTATATTTGAGCAAGTTGAATGTCTGTACGTTCCGCCCTTCGGAGGGAGCGTAAAGCCTTCGGCCCCGTGCCCATGCGATGTTGGGCACGTTAAAGATCCCTACCCTCCTTACACAGAGGCAGAGGTTCGGCAAAGTTTCTAGGATAGTGAGGTGAAACTGCTCCCTGGCGTCGGTGATTGGCCATAGTCGCGGAAATAGGCCGAGGATAAAGCAATAAAACACACACACACACACACAACTGTGATGAACATGTGAACTGTTTATTTAATTATTTTACATTGTCATTACAAGAATTGTTTTTATGCAATAATAAAAGTCTGGGCGCAGCAAGTGCGTTATGGAAGCGAATTTTCATAAAAATATGTCTCTATAATGCAAACAGGCATCAATTTGGTTACCGGTATAACCGATGTAGTAGAAACAATGTATCAAAATAACTTATTGTTCGAGAATGTACAAAAATTTTCCGAAAATAAACTTAAAATGTATCCAAGACAACTGATTTCTTATCCAACAAACCTTAGGTTAATAGCAAATTGAGTTGTTGAAATTTGAACATTTAAAGAAAATTCGCTACCAAACTAACTTACTGCGTCACGATTTTTTTCTTACAAAAATGCATCATATTTCGTTAAAAAATGCAAAAATGTAATAACATAAGGGTTCGAAAAAACATTGTAGGTATCACCAACGACTTATGGGTCACCTGTGATTGTCAAAATAATTTTGTAAGAGCCACCCTATAATTAAACTATACAACTTTTTCTCGTATCTTGTATTATCAAAATTATATTGAGCCTTACCGTAGAAATGCGTCACCCTGTAACTATGTAAACAGATAAAAACTGAAACTAAACCCGGATATGGATTTTAGGGGGCCTAGTTTGCACTCATTAGAAAAAATCTTTTTAATATTCAAAAGTCGCGGTCTCCTCATTAACGAATGTTTTCTACGAAAATTACCTAAAAATTATAGACCGTTAAACCATAAACGTAACTGAAACTACCGCCAAAGCATCCATCTGAAAATGAAATCTCTGGAAATATTTTAGTAAAATGAAGGACAATGACGGTTGGAGCTAAAACTTAAGGGTTTGCGAAACACTCTTCTTGCGAAATTTTCTCCGCAGAAGCCCTATTTGTTTTAAGTTCATTGCCTAAATGTTGTCAGTTTTTACGTATCAAATCGCAACATTGACGTTTTGAGGAAAACCCCATTTCTTTTTTCTTTAAATGCCCATAACTTTTTTCTCTTTAAACTTACAGACCTAAATTTTGCTACATGATTCGCCCTTTATAATACAAATATGTATACCATTTTAGTTGCCGTTACTTTGTTATTTCCGGAGATATAATTTTTTCCAAAAGAAAACACAAAATTTCCCGATAAAACCTGGACCGATTTTCCTGGATAACGAACTTATCCAAACCACTTGCAAAAGAAAGGTACTCAGAAAATTTGATTAAAAGCGGCCCATTATTTTTTGAGTTACCGGTGTGATACATACATACACACACACGCATATATATATATATATATATATATATATATATATATATATATATATATATATATATATATATATATATATATATGTATATATATATATATATATATATATATATATATATATATATATATATATATATATATATATCAACATTAAAAATTTTAACTGACCCTGGATATGAGTTCTAGGGGGCCTAGTTCACGCTGATTTGAAGAATTTTTTCCAAAATTCAAAAGTTTGTGATTTTTTTAAAGAATATTCACTAAAAAGAAAAATTACATGAAGATCGTGTTAAACCCCATTAGTCGCTCACGTCACTTGATTTTGAGCGTCAGTTAGATTCATGCAAGTAGATGCTTGAAATGACCAAAAAAAAATCCGAATTTTTTATCTCAAATTTTATGGAGAGATGAGGCTACCTTAACAAGTAGAGGGAAAGCAAACTTACATAACAGCCATTACTGGTCTGCAAATAATCCTCACCCTAAATGTGTAGTGGAGCATTATTGCAGGTAAAATTATTGTTTTCATATTTGAAGAGACTCAATATAAAGAAAGGTATATAGAACTTTAAGAAACCATTTGGCAATTATTTTGGATAAAGTACCTTTACAAACACGTATAAGCATGTGGTTTCAACGCGATGGTTACCCTGCACATTATGCTCCCAATGTGAGAGAATATTTAAATATACAGTTTTTTAAGAAATGGATAATAAGGAGTTATTTATTTCCCTGGCCACCAAAATCCTCTGATTTAACTGCTTTAAACTTTTATAGATGGGGAAGACTTAAAGATACTGTCTACCAGACCTGGCCAACCACTGGATCTCCTCATTAGGGCATTTTTTTACGAAAATTTGCTACTAAGTGTAATATTTACTGTTTATCTTTAAAGAATGTTTTTAAAGCAGTCCCGCCGCTTAACATTATATAAATTATTATATCCTCTTTATATTTAACCGTAAATTCTAAGAATAATATCAAAATGCTGCATATGATTCCCGCTGCTAACAGAATTAAAGCAGGTGAAAATTCAAATAAGGTAACAGCTTTCACATTCACTTTACGTAGACACTGTGGTTTCCTCGTACCCCACAGCCTTCGTTCCTTTGAAGCTATGCCTTTCTCCATTAGATTTAAAATGCTGAAATTATAAAGAAAATTATATTTAAAAGTAAAAAAACAATTATTTTTTTAATTTTACGATAAATTGGCAAATACAGAGAAAATATAAATTATCAGCGTACAATAATAATAATAATAATAATATAATCATGTCATCATCGTCTACGTATAATGTGTGCAAAATTGCATGTTAATATCTCACTCCGTTCCAAAGATATTGTAAAAGATTGTTAAAAAATATTAAATTTCAACACCCTCTATCTCCGTTCGGAAGCAAATTATAGGTTATGTTTATATTAACTCTTGTCTTAAAATGATCTGTTCTATCGACTGTTAAAATCCTGCTACTATAAACTGGGACACTATGTGTGTATATATATATATATATATATATATATATATATATATATATATATATATATATATATATATATATATATATATATATATATATATATATATATATATATCACAAGAGGGTGAAAAACCTACTCTTACATTATTTTTATTAGTACTTTTTATTGTGTACCGTTTTCTATTAAAAAAAATTATTTAGAAAGAAGAATTGATTTAGCAACTTTTTAATGTCTTGACATTTTCTCATAAAATTGTTAGTTTCATCACAAAAAAATAAAATATTACTCAGATCGATGTCACATGAATTTACAGAGTGGTTGTTATTTGCTGAAAAATCAAGTACGTAGTAGGCTGTCAAGTAACGTCATAATTACACTAATATGTTAATATGTATTGTTCTGGCTTTTACTAATTTCCAAAAATGCATAATAAGAAACAACAACTATTGTACTACTATTTTATAATTGATAATTAACAAACTAAGAACCAAAAAGAAATATTATCAAAATGTCAGTACGTGTCATCATAATAAATGTTGAAAATGCCCCCCTTCGGAGAGAACGTTTGACTCTAGACTGTGTCTCATTGAACTTCGTATTCTATGAAAAATACCGGGTGTGTTTCTTATAATATCACAAGATGCGATACTACGATTTCTGAGGTCATCGATGTTTTCAACAGGACTTGAATAAACAAGGTTTTCAGAAAACCCCCACAGGCAAAAATCCAACGAATTCAATTCAGGAGATCGGGCAGGCCAATTATGTGGGCCTCCTCGACCTATACAACGATTTGGGTAAACTTCGTTTAAGTAGTTACGAGCGTTGATACTAAAATGAGCCGGAGCCCCGTCGAGCATGTACCACATTTGTTGTCTAATTTGTAAAGGAATATCTTCAAGAAGTAGGGGCAACTCTTCTTTGAGTAGATGACAGTACACTTCTCTATTTAGTCTTATCGGGGGAAAATATGGTCCAATTAAGTCATCATCAATGACAGCAAGCCATGCATTTAATGAAAACTGGTGTTGAAAATGAGATTCCGTAATCTAGTGTGGGTTTTCTTCAAACCATATGTGGTTATTATGAAAATGTCTAATACATTCTCGCGAAAAGTTGGCCTCATCAGTAAATAAAATACGAGATAAGAACTGTGGAATTTGCGTGATCATTTGAAGCATCCATTGACAAAAAATTAAAGGAGGTAAAAAATCACGAGGTAAGAGCGCTTGAACTCGTTGGATATGGTAGGGATACTGTAGTTGTTCTTTTAAAATTCTAAATACCGTGGAATAGCTGACACTTAAGACTTGCGCGATTCTTCTTGTACTTGTACCAGGAGATTCTTCAATTACGTTGAGGACAGCCTCTTCATGTGCTACAGTTCTTACTTCTCTAGAACGGCCGCAATCGGCGGCACTTCTTGAAAATGTTCCTTCTTCTTGCAGACGTTGATGAATGCGTGCGAATATGCTGTGATAGGGTACAGTTCTATTTGGATATAACTCAGTGTAGAGGCGCTGTGCTCTTAATCCATTGCCATTAGCACGGCCATATTCAAAATGCATATCTGCCATCTCGGAATTGGTATAACTTACCATTTTATTCACTTATTTGTTCTAAGTGTTAAAAAAATTCTCGATAGATTGACAACAACCATAACAATTATATATATATATATATATATATATATATATATATATATATATATATATATATATATATATATATATATATATATATATATATATATATATATATATATATATAAATTGAAACTGACGCCGGATATGTTTTCTGGGGGGGGGGGGCTAATTAGCGCTCATTTGAAGAAATTTTTTCAAAATTCAAAAGTCGGGATCTCCTCATTAGTGAATTTTTTTAAAGAAAATTCACTAAAAATTGAAACTGACCTCGGATATTTGTTTTTTACGAAAATTCATGAAAAGGTAAAATTTAGTTTTGTACCCAAAAAGACGAGAAGCTAAAATGTAATACTTAGGATAATTGGTGATTACATTCCTTGTGTATCATTGACAAATACCATGAGTACAAATTGAAGAATGCAATTCATCGCCATATAGTTTTCAGACTTGACGATCGTTTCGCTAACAAGGTTATCGTCATCAGAGGGATAAATAAACCTTAACACTTTATCTATCCATCTGATGACGCTAAGTTTGTTAGTGAAACGACCTTCAGGTTTGAAAATTGTATTATGATGAATTGGGTTCTCCAAATTGTAAATATGGTATTTCCAATCTCCAGTCATTGAGAAATACCAGATAGAACTTCAAACTGACAGAGTTAATTACATAATGAGTTCTAAAATACCATGAAATGCGTGCCTTTCTTTATATATTTATGTTCACCTATTCACCAAAAACTTTTTACTGTTATTTCTTTCAACTTTTTATATTTTTTCTAGTTTTGGTAAATATGTAGAATAAAGACAACGGCACATCTTCTAATTGTGTTAATTTTTTTGACGAAAACACAAAAGTAGTAAAATGTATGTTTTCACACAATTTTGATAAAACTCACCAAGCATCTATAGGTCGTTGGTAAGGTGAATTTTTCTGATAAGCTGCATGCCAAGGTTGATGTTTTTGCATTGGTATATTTCTTAATTCACAGATGCTCACATCATTAAATGTCTTGGCTATGATCGCGTAGGCGTTGTCTTCCTCTGCGTGGAAAGCGAATACTCCCTTTGATATTCTTTTTACTCCTTCTTCTACGCTAAAGATGTTAGAGCTTCCGTCGGGCTTCAGAATCTTAGTATGATATAACTCCCTATGCCATCTCTCCGTGGTGTGCTGAAATAAAGAAAGAAAACTTTCAAAATTAAGCGGTGACTATTATTTTTATTATTATTATTATTATTATCGATCTTAACCTGAAGGGCTTTCACACTCTCTCAAAGGGGAACATTCACTCATCCCAGGTATCTCAGAGACCAAAGCGATCGAGCTCAGGCGGAGCCCTTTCCGAGTTATCGCGCCCTGAACGACAACGCGACACACCCTCGTTTCCCAGGAATCTCCGCACGGTGTGGGCAGTTGCAAGTATTGCCGCCTTCTACATAACCTTATAAAGATGCTCTCCAAGACCCAGTCTATTAATGTTCTTTCGAAGATTCTTAGGAACCACCGTATCTTTACTGGTATCTCGAGGTCTCTGTACTTAATTATCCTCTCGTTGTAGCGATGGCCACATCAATCAGCGTCACCTGGTTGCAGGACTTATCCACTATTATTATATGTGGCCTATTCTGGGCAACTCGTTGGTCTGTGAGCACGGTCCGATCCCAGTACAACCTGTATCCTGAGTTCTCTGGAACAGGCTCAGGAGTGTAGCTATAATAGGGCACCTTTCTAAGATTTAAAAGTCCCAGTTTGCAACTGCCTCGTGTATTACATATAAAGTTACAGAAAATGCTTGACATCCTCCGGTGATGTGGGTCTCTGATGACTGACACCCAATTTTACATTTGTCATCTTGCACCGAATTATCTCCAACTATAATCTTCGGGTAGTTTCTTGTTCTGGGGAGGATCTGTTATGATATGGCCAACAAAAACCCCTCTGTCTCTGCAAACATCTGTCCAAACACCAACCAGTAGTTCGACGCCAGATGTACGCCATGAAGAGTCCTCTGATCCAATATTGCAGCTTGTCATGATCAGTACGATTGTGACTTTGTATTTTGCTTTCTTTTAATTGTAGCGGTGTTGAATCACCTGCCTGGCACGGTGAAGTTCAGAAGTAACCGCCCGCTGGTGAAAATATGTACGTAGGTTCAATATCTGCTGGTCTAACTGTTTACCAATATCCAATTTTATTGACTACGCCTGTTTTTTATTTTATCGTTTATGGTACTTATAAATACCTCCCTAGGATTAGTAAATAAAGCCAGTCTCGTCGGTCTCTTTTGATTTTAATTTTTCGCAAAAAAGCCAAAATTTGCAACCAACTTTTTTCGGGGCCTTTAGAATGCTACAAATAAGTTACTTTACTTGTAGTACGATTCTTGTGTGTTTTTTATAGATGATAGTGTTATCCTGCAATTGGTAATTGTCTAAATCTATTACTCACGTCTATATATATATATATATATATATATATATATATATATATATATATATATATATATATATATATATATATATATATATATATATATATATATATATATATATATATACGTCATAAGATAGTTACCTGCTATAAAGCCAAGCTCACGGTTTATAGTACGTTTGCACCAGCCAGGTTGGACACCTAACCCGCGTTTCTACCGTATAGACAGAATCCAAGTACGATCAGAACGGTAACCCGCTCCGCATGCAATACCTAGTTTATAAGTACTACCACCGTTAGATTAAGATAATTACTATTACATTGTACATTTAACTGGCAACACTTCTAGTTCGCCTCTTTCAAAACTTTGGAATTTTCATTTTTTATTAACGTTGGTACGTCAGAGTTTAAATAAATTACTTTTTATCAAAACTCCAAAAGGTCGAAACCTAATTATATATATATATATATATATATATATATATATATATATATATATATATATATATATATATATATATATATATATATATAAGTCCTTTATTATGAACATACTGGCTATACATTATGACATGCCAAGTAAATAACAGAAACATAACATATAAAATAGAATACAAAATGTTTATTACGTAATCTTTATCTATTTAAAAAAATGTTCGGGACGCAGCAAGTGCGTTATGGTAGTGAATTTTTATTAAATGTTTCAAATGTAAATAACTTAATATTCTATGAAGTTAGAAAGTTGAATTTTGGTATGTAATAAGGTCTTTTCTAAGGCAACGTATTTACCATATTTCATTAAAACAACTTTGTAATTTTCCGAGAAAAAATTTTTTTTTGAAAGAAAACTCAAAATTTTTCCTGAAAACCTTGTTGGATTTTCCTGGCTAACGAACTTATCCAAACCATTAATAAAGGAAAGGCACTTGCCGAGTTTCATCGAAATCGGTTAATTCTTTTTTGAGTTATCGGCCGGATATATATATATATATATATATATATATATATATATATATATATATATATATATATATATATATATATATATATATATATATATATATATATATATATATATAAACATATAAAAATTGAAACTGACCCCGGATATGGGTTCTAGGGTCCTAGTTCGCGCTCATTTGAAAATTTTTTTGCAAAGTCTCACCATCGAAACCTCTCTATTAGTGATTTTTTTTTAAATTCACTAATAAACATATCATCTTCTGTTAGAGTTACTATATAAATGATTTCCAAGAATATACACTGACAATTTTAAAATTTTTGAAACAATTTCATGATCTAATGACGTGAGTAATTCATTTTTTTTTTCCTAAAATTAACGTAATTTTTGAATAAGGTTCCCCTTGCACCCAACAGGGAACCTATTACTAATAAATTTTGAACATTAAATTTAGATTTGTAATCATTTATTGTAGGTTTGTAAACAATACACTTTTCTTCTTGAATTTGGTCAGGCTGCTTCATATCTCCCGCAAAACGTATGGTCGGATCTATATTAACTGTTTTCATGGTTTTTCTCGATTGCTATGATGTCAATCCTTCTGTGCTCCCAGTTTCTGAGAAGCCATGAACTTCTTCTACTTGGAAGCGTTTCTCTCTTGAGGTACGAGCAAGTAGTCCCCTAACTTTACGATGACGCCTGTTGCGAAGCCGTTCTTCGTGGGTGCAGTACCTGAGCACATGTACAAGAATTTCATACTCGTTACAGTGTCTGCAACGGAATCTGTCGATACTACGACCAGGAATACTAGGAACAGGAGCCACATTACATGTTATTTTATTTTTATTTTACTGGCTGATAAATATAAGAATCCATTTGATGTATCATTTGAAATTTGCAGAATCTCTTTAATTGAGCTTCTTATAATTTTGTCAATGTCATCAAGAAAGTTTTTGTTTAGTTGTTCGACAGGGGCTATTTGAAGAGGCTAAATTAAACATGGTTATAAAAACTGATTCAAGGAAACAAGTTTTTGTTGACAATTGCGTAAATTTGATTTTGTTAGCGTTTCAAGTTTTTCAAAAAATTTCCGTATGCTTTTTGATCAAAAACAACTTCATCAGAAAAAAGTCTGGACGCAGCAAGTGCGTTATGGAATCGACTTTTTATTAAATGCTTGTATAACTCAATTCTCTATAAACCTATAAAGTTGTGTTTTGGTGGAGTAAGTGGTCCCAAGATTGCTTAACTTCGATAATCGTACGAGAATAGGTTTTCCAGACAGCTACAGCTGCTCGCTTGAAAACTTTTTTTATCCAGGGGTTATAAACTCTTTATTAATTTTTAAGTTTAGATTTTAAATAAAGAATTAAATTATTTTCAAATTTTTCAATATTTACACAATTTTTCAAAGTCCTGATTGCATACGTACTGTTCCTGTGTAAAAGAATTTAACATAACTTATTTTAAAGGTTAGGGTCTTGGGCAACTCACTCATTTCGTAATATGATCAAACAAAGCAATGATTTAATTCACAAGCTTTTCATATCAACTAAAATTATTAATCAAAAAGCAACCTATTTCTCATTAACCTAAAATAAAAATAAATTGATATGACATATGACGCTACATAAACCGCGCCATTTGCTATAAGAATACAAATAACAGAACAAACCAATAGCAATTTAATTTCTGACCACGTAAACAAGAATTGTGTTGTTGGCCATTTCAGAATGCCAAATCTATAGATAAATCTTCCTAGACTAAATTCACAAAAAATGTTATAATTGTAAAAGTTTTCTTCAACTTATAAGGTTTTTATTTAGTTATTGTGTGGATCACAGCTTAAAATCAGGCCTCAACGCTTTAGCTGCCAATTTTACAATATATCTTTTTAAATAACAACTCAATTCTAGAAATAAATATTACTGTTAATTTTCCTAACGAGGTAAACTTCCCAACTTTGTGTAATAAAATTTTTAAAATGAAAACGCTGGCTGTTTCAATTTATCAGGCAGATTGTGTAGCTTTCCAACATTCATAGAAAACAACTAAGACATCCGTTAGGTCAAACTCTCCCACACATATTACACGACGCCTTAATAAACTTTTAGGGGCGTGTCGGAGCTTTTAAATTTCTTTAATTCAGGATAACTCAAATTTGTGTTGAGAGAAACACCGCAAAATTAATGTGGGAAGATCTTTGAATGCTCTATATATGTGAAAAATTCCATTTACTCACTTTAATAATTTAAAAAATAAAGCGTTTTTAAAAAGTTTTCTACGATTTTCCACCGGAAAAACTTATGCGTAAAGGCTGATTAACGAACTCGACCTCGGTTTTCGGCCAAACAAGATTTTTGCCAACTTTGATTGAAACTAGTTTAGTTTTTTTGGTTATCGCTCTGATACATACATACATACATATATATATATATATATATATATATATATATATATATATATATATATATATATATATATATATATATATATATATATATGAACAGACCGTCGTTTTTGGTTCTAAGGACCCAAATTTAAATTCGCGCTCACCTGCAGACATTTTTTCAAAAGCTTTTCATGGTAACTTCCCTATTAGCAAATTTTTCTTAATGAAAGTTCACTACAATTTGCTTCCAGATCTTTTACATTAAGCGTCATCCATTCATTTGAATTAAAATATATTGGTTGCTGTTCCAGTTTACCCGTTTCGATTACGATAGCTAATGATTTCTTTAAGTTTATTTTCATCAGTGTTTTAAATTTTGGACGAAGCCTGTGTCTTTACCAACCAAAACAATGTCGTCAGCAAATCCTAGCACCGAAACTAGCTCTCTTTTTGCAGTGAACTGAAAACCATAACAAGAAGCAACTTCTCCTTCAAATTCAGAATTTTTCATCCTCTGATGACGCCAGCTTTGTAAGTGAAACGATCTTCAGGTCTTTAAAAAGATGTGTTCTGGTGATTGGGGTTCTCCAAGTGTACTTATCAGTGCTCATCACAGGTTCCAATTTTCACTTTGTAACAATTCTATAATTACAAAACCTTCTGCTTATAATCTTACGATTTTCTTTAACGGTCAACTGTTCCTCCTAAACCTATTAGTTATATCTACCAACACAGTATCAGGCTACAAAAAGTTTCATTGATCCTTACAAGCATAATGTTAAGTAAGTATATCTACAGGGTATGCTAAATATACTTACGGCCAAATAATCTCTCTGATACATGACATCTTGACAACCTGCATCCATTGGATATTTTACCAAATCTTTAATTGTTTTTATGTTTGCTATGGGTTTCGTCAGCAGAAAAGACATTATACAGGCAGAGTAATGTTGGTAAATTATCATCGATAGGAAAAACGTAAAAAGTACAGCGATTCTTCCACATAACATGTTTGGTGTAGTGGCAGAACCTAAAAAAATAATTTCGATCTAATTAGGAATTGTTATTAATTTCATCCTCATGAAACAAATTAATTCAAAAAAAATTACTTACAGGAGCCACGTTATTCAACCTATATATATATATATATATATATATATATATATATATATATATATATATATATATATATATATATATATAGTGTGTGTGTGTGTGTGTTGTCTTCTTTCATGGCTGCGGTCGTCACACATTTTTTCCGGCTTCTTGGTTTGAATCCCATCTCTATGCTACTTTTCTTTTGATATATACATATATACACATATATACATACATACATAACAGAGATATTAGTTTACATTTTGTGATACTTTTTATATATTTTGATACAATACTATATATATATATATATATATATATATATATATATATATATATATATATATATATATATATATAGCTATGGTATTTTTGGTTTAGCACTTTTAATTTTAGAGCATAAGAATTCAATTTGGGTCTTTATTTAAATACGCTAACATTGATGAACCTGAAATTATGCCATAAATTGTTTCCTTACTGCTGTGGTTTTAAATTTTTCTCTCATCTCATGGATAGAGTTCTGTACTTGGGCTAGCATTTTTGTTTGATATATCTTATTTATAAATTATAGTACTCCCGAATGTTTAGAAATTTCAAAAAATTATATATAATTGGGTTCTTTTGATTTTACTTTTAATTAACGGTAAAAAATAGCCTTACTTTATCATATAACTAGTATTTGTTTGATTTGAGGTCAAAGTTAAACAGATTATGTAAATACAATCTAGTATGTTTTATTTCTGATTGATTAAATTCACAAATTTCCATTAAAACATAGTTATATCAAATTTATCATCGCTGATTGTCGATAAATCAATACAAATCAAATTTATTTAAAACAATGAATTAACTAACTATGAGCTCGTGATTCGGCCTTTATCTAATATCCCCCTTAGTGAGCTAAAGATACATTAACATCATCAATGGGACTGAAAAATTATTAAAAACTAATCACACTATAGAAAAAAGGCTGCACATTTATTACGATAAAGTTCACAAAACGACTTACTGAATGATGTCTAATTGATACTTCCATTGGATGTGTACTAATTGCTTTCCATTTGGTCTACTGTTTGGATTTTGTAGCTTGCCTGTGATTACTAATTATTTTCAATTTTATTGAAACGGTCTCAACAAACCGCGTACCAGATACTCATATTTATTTTTCCCATTGCAAACTGAATATGATTTTATTATGAGGCACTTGCCTTCACGCTTAATTCTCAACTCTCATATTTACAGTGTCGCCGTACGTCAACGAATGAAGTTTCACTTCCCGCAGTTCTTTTACGAATCTCCTTATCGTCCTGTCACCATTTCCTTCTTGTTCGTTGCACTTATTGGAACCAACCACAAAAAAACTATCCCTATTAACTAACACTGCGTGTCTTTTCTTATAATTGGTAACTGGCAAAAAAACTTATTTTTAGCTTAATACTGTACATTTATTTACTGTCTAAGTATAAAATAAAAATCATTATATTCTATTAAAACTCTATAAATAAAAACAAGGGTATTGTTCTGTGTTCTATTGTATTCCAACGACTTTTGCTTAGTGAACTTAAAATGTACTACATGTAAAAAAGGAATCATTGTTCTGTATTCTTATACCTGTTATGCTATTTAAAGCTAAAATATTTTACACTCTTAATTATACAGGGCATTTGAATATTAGGACGTATCAATTTAATGTACATGGCCCGTTTTACTCCACAATAAAATGATTCTAATTTTCTGACATATTTGATATCTATAGCAATATATATATATTTATAAATATAACTGGGGGTCCTACTGCCTGTGCCGCATTTGGATCGCCATTTCTTTCTATCCTTCCAAACCTCGATCTCTCATATTTTTCTCAATTCCTTTTATCCATTGCGTTGTCTGCCCTCCCGTTCTTCTCCTTCCACATGGTGTATACTTCAGAGCTCTCTTTGGCCATCGTGTCTCCTCCGTTCTCATTACATGCCCGTACCATAGTAACTGTCTGCATTCTATTCTTTCTGCTGTTGTAAATACGCGCCCCGTGTTCCTTATTGTATCTTCGTTTCTAATGTGTTGTATTCTCTAAATATTAGATGATCTTCTTAACAAGTATTTCCACGGTTTCTACCATCTTTCTCTCTTTCTCTGAAAGCTGCCAGCATTCACAGCCGTAGGTTAAAATAGGCCCCACTATAGTTGTACAGGGAGGTCACGTTCTTCTGTCTTCTCCTCTACCTGTATTTAGCCAGATGTTATAAGCTTTCTTTTTCTTTTCACCTAGGTCACTTATCTTTTCCGAGTACCACTCTGGGTTTACTTTCCTCTGTTCTCTTTTATAACCTAACTCTTCTTTTGCCATTTGATGTATGCAATCGTTAATCCATCTATGTAACTGCTCTGCATTTGTGTTCATATTCCTTATTGTTTGTAACTTGTTAGCCAGTTTTAGTTTGTACAAAAACTGAGTTGACTCTTATCTGAGGCTTCCTAAATTATATTTACATTTCTTTATATCACTCTGCTGTTGTCGATTATTCTGAAATAGGGTATTTGTCTTTCTGTAGTTCATTATTATGTTGGCTACGACCAGATGGTAATCTGATCCGCATCCTGGTTTACGGTGTACCCTCACGTACGTTGCCTTCAGCTTTGAATGCTGTTTTAAACCCTCCACTTGCTTATATCCTAGTAAATTTATGGATATCTTTATGATGGAAATATATATTGATAATTTTAGAGACATGGACTCACAACAGTTTCTAATGCATTTCATTATAATTGGTTGCAGATTCTCCATACCTTCCTGCCATATCACTGTCATTTTTTGTTCCAATTCTTCCGTTTAGGTCTCCTAGTATAATTACCTCTTTATTGTCTTTGATGTTGGTCACTACTGTTGTAAGTTTTGCATACAACGTGGCTTTCAAGGTTATATCAGCATCATCGCTGGGGGCATATACCCCAACTATTACAATTTGGGAGCCGTTTTTATTTAATTCCACAGTTATTAGCTGTTCATCTACTTTTTCCCAGCTTTTGATATACCTTTTAACGTTCTCGTGGATGGCCACTGAGACTCCTACCCTAGCTCTAGTACCTTTCGGTACACCACTATACAGATGCATATATTTACCGATAACTTCATTTTCTCTTCCTTTCTTCTTGGTTTCAGTGAGAACGCAGATGGAGATTTCGATATATTTTTATTCTTGGAAGACCTCTGCTTCTTTCGTTCTCAAACCTTTTACATTCTATGTTGCCAATTTCATAGTCCTTTTTCTTAGCACATGTCGTAATCGTTTAGATCCATTCTTATTTCGAGGCGATTTATCGAAATTTTTAGCATTTTATGTTATTTTTACTAATCACGACTTGCTGACACGTCGATTCAACCCCAAGACTTGTACGGCCAGGATTTCCTATCAGGGTTTTCTCCTTTAGCTGATATGCCCCCGTTATTTTACAGAGCGCCAGAGACCCGTCTTTTACCCTCTCTCTTTTGCTACATGTCACGCTCCATTGTATGCCACGTACTTAGCAGCTGCGCGAGATACGAATATCTCTGCGAGGATCTGAGAGTATGATTTATTGCCAGAGCTTAATTCGATCTCTCGAATCACCAACTCCTTCGTTGGGACAGAGTGAGCATTTTTTCCCTCAGGGCTCGTCCGCGGCCTTGCCGCCCTGATATCACTGCAACCTTTGGTTGATTGTGCATACCCTTAGTCTTACTCCACCCATTCCAAAATCACTGTGCCTTGAACTAGTCTGCACAGCGATTGGTAGGGTGAAGTTTTATATTGCTCTGTCTCCGGTGTAGACTGACCGTAGATCAGTTGTCTTTTGTGGTCCAGACCTTTACACTCGCACAGGATGTGCTGGGCTGATTCCTCTCTCTCGCCGCAGAGTCTGCATGCGAGGTCCCCTTCGAACCGCCCCATTTTATGCAGGTGTTTCTTGACGGTCATGTGTCCCGTCAAGAGACGTGTTGTGTTTCTGAGCTGTCCTCTGCTAAGATTTAGCAGCTCCACGGCTCTCTTTGAACAGGGTCCGTCAATTATTGACTTTCCATATATGAGCCCTGGACAGTCCGCCCAGTACACCTTGTGTTGGTTTCTGACCCAGGACTTAATGGCTCCCCTGGCAGTGCTCCTTGACGAGCCCAGAGCTGGTTCTGGTCCCATAAATGGTTCTGCTGACCGTCTCTTCGCGAAACTCTCAGCTTCTTCACTGCCTTTGACCCCCGAGTGACCCGGCACCCAGATCAGTGTCACCTCATTCTGCCCAGCCAGGTCGCTCGTCTCCTCTCGGCACTCACTCATTCACCAACCAGGAATTTACCCGTGGGCTACTTAGTGCCTTAAGGGCTGTCTGGATGTCTGTGGCTATGAGGATCCGCTTGTTGGTGTAGCCCCTCCTCTTGTTCTCCCGCACCCAATGCAGGATGACGTACATCTCGGCCTGAAACACCGTTGCATGGGCTTTGAGGGAAATACTATGACTTACCCTCGGTCCTTCCCAGTAAACACCTGCCCCTGTCCCACGCTCCCCGCCGGATCCGTCCATGAACCAGACGAGCGCGTCCCGTGGTATTCCCGGCGTCACCTCCCGCCATGCCTCGCGGTCGGGGATTTCCACTGTAAAGTTGTTTTTCCTGCACATTCGCGGGCTCGCGAAGTATGACCTCATTTCAAGCATGGGCTCCTTCACGATCTCTTGAATTTTGCAGTGACCAGTGAAGCCTGGGTTGATCTTCAGTCTACCATTGCAGGCTAGTCTGTATAGTCCTAGTCTGGCCTTCCTCATAATAACTAAGTGTAGGGGGGGGGGGCAGATCCAGCAATACCTCCATGGCGGCTGTTGGGGTTGAAGACATGGCCCCTGTGATGCCTAGGCAAGCCATTCTTTGGATATTGCCTAGTTTTTGTTTGGCACTGGATTGTGTCACCTTAGGCCACCAGACCAGTGCCGCATATGTTAACGATGATCTGACCACCCTTGTGTACAGCCAGTGGGCCATACTAGGTCTTAGTCCCCACGTTTTTCCATATAGCCGCCTAGTGACGGCTAAGGTCATGACTGCCTTACGCAGTATTTTTCCAATGTGACCATTCCAGGTTAGCTTAGAGTCCAATACGACCCCAAGATATTTTACCTCCCTGGCCATTGGAACGCTGCTTCCGTAAAGAGTGAGAGTTCTGTGGCTGTAGCACTTCCTCCTCCTCGTAAACGGCACGACGGTGGCTTTCTCGGGGCTCACCTCGAGCCCTTGATCAACCGTCCACCCTTCCACAACTTTCAGTGCAGTCTGCATGCGCTCCCACACTGCCTGTGTGACCTCTCCTCGGACTATGATGACAATGTCGTCCGCATAGCCCTGTACTTCATACTGGGGAGGATGCCCAGCAGGCCGTCCACGACTAGGCACCAGAGCAAGGGAAACGGAACGCTCCCCTGCGGACACCCGGCCGCGGCCCCCGCCAGCACAGTCCCTTCAGCGAGTGAGGTGAACACCGCCCTGTCCCTGAGCATGGAACCGATCCATCTGCAGCAGGTCTCCTCTATTCCACGCTCCCGGACAGCTGCCAGAACCGATCCGAACGAGGTGTTGCTAAAGGCCCCCCCTATGTCTAGGAAGGCCCCCAGCGCCACCTTTCTGTTCTCCAGCGTATTCTCTAGTTTCAGCACCAGTTGGTGCAGTGCTGTTTCTAGAGTGGGCATTACTCAGGGGTTTGTTACTGCATAAGCATCAGCAGTCTATGCAGCCCCTAAGACCATTTACCAGCCTTTAGCTGTTTAAACTACTTCTTTTAATATTTTAAGTTTAAAATGTATACATTCTTCATACGTATATAGAGGTTTCTTCTCTGGTTTCACAAATGTTTGTTTTCTTTTGTGAAGCCAGTTTGGCCTTTATTGCATTGCCAAACGAAACCGGTTGCAGATAGGAAATCAAGCACTTGTGAAACCGGTGAAGAAGCCTCTACACATGTATTTGATATTGAACGGTTTAACCAAATGAGAGCAACAACAATAAATATATACATACTTTGTTGGCAGAGGGCTCCCACAGCTATGAGTAGTAAATAACTCCAAGACGACTCAATGTGAGTTCTTAAGGTTCTCCTTTCATATCCAGTAGTTGCTTTTAGGATAACTATACTTACAAGAGCTAATATCAGGGTCAACAACCATACCAGACTTGATAACGGGCGAAATATTGAGCCGAACGACATTAATTTTTTCGGATTTCTGAAGATGAACGAACTCCTGTCAAAACAAAATTGTGTAAACTTAAATAACCATTTCAATCAATCTTGTCTGTTGAGTACAAACACTTGGAGAAGTTTATTACGGAAAATTGATTCAATTTGCAAAATATGTCTTAATTGTAGATTTATTTTACCAATTAGGACTAAGTAAATATTTCTCTCTTTGTACTGTAGGTATATGTATAAGTAAGCAAGACATACTTGTAACGCCAAGAGGTGTGCCCATAACTAACAACAGGCATTCTGTCTTCTCTGTAGAAGAGATAGGTCAATGATATATCAATTGTTTTTTTCTGTAGTTCACCAACAATGCCACTCCAAGAACCATTCTCCAAGGGGTAACCCCAGGTGTTAGACCATTTTGTTTGTAGCCTATAAGAATTATTAATTAGGTCTCAATACCGACAAATTTTGACGTAATATAATTCAGATTAATGTATTGGAAAGATTTAAAGCAAGTATATAACAAATATGTTAGTGAATTTTCATCAAGAAGATTCGCTAATAAAAAGGTAATCATGGTGAGAGTTGCAAAAAAAATTGAATTAAGCACGAACTAGGGTCTTTAGAACCCATATCCAAGGTCCGTTTGAATGTGTGTGTGTGTGTGTGTGTGTGCGTACATGTGCGTGCATGTACGTCGAGCGATAACTCAAAAAATACCCGCCTAATTTAAGCGAAAACTTGGAACATATTTTCATTTTGCTAAGACCGCGGGCGAGTTTATAAATCAGGTATAACGGACTTTTCTTCTCCCAAATAATGTGATGAACTAAGCAGATGGCTAAGCAGATACCCGATGGATATTGCCAATCAGTCCTACGAGCGTGACCTTAAATATTATAAATTATATTCCCTCGGGCGCCATCTTTATTCCCTATAAATAGTTTAGATCCCCGTGAGGACTTCTGCTAATTCGCTCGTAGAACACCACAAGTTACTGTTTCATAACAGCCTTGTCCTAGGGTAGCCAAGTGGAGAAAAACTATAGCCAGGGGTCAAAATTATTATTTCTCGCAGAGTCCCCGGAAGCTAAGTAGGGTTTAATTAGCTACTCCCAGATAATGGCCGTTTTCCTATCTTACACAAATGGAAGCAGAAAATATTATAAACAGGTAAATACCGATAAAGATATACCTCCGCTACTTGCCATCCGTCACAGGATTCTAGCTTAACCTACATGCAACAGTGCATCTATCTAATAGCAGTGCAGTGAAGCGCAACTAGTCTCATAAAAGCTTCTAATAATGATAAATAGACTTACAAGCAAAAGGTTACATTCTTAAAAATCAATGAAATACGAAAACTAAAAATTCGCTATAAAACATGCGACTAAAAGGAAACTTTATCTCATGCCAGATAATGGTATCCCTGATAAGACATTCTTTAACAATGAAAAATATAAAGCTACCTTAATATTTTAAAACACAATAATATTCGACGAAAAATAATTTACGCAGAATTATTTATATTTATGTTAGCAGTAGCACAGCATTAGTCAAGGACACGAAATAAACAGCAAGCGAAAAGCGACATGTACATGCATCACATTGGTAGCTATACCACAGTGGAAATCCACCACTTAGGCCTAGGGTCCTTATTTCCCGTGTGGCCTATTACGCTTGTTTAATTTATCCCTAATCTAACGGTTACGTACTCTTCAAAACAGCTACATCATAAGCCGCCTGGCATACCGTCCCTTCGGCTGATCATGCGCCACCCCAAATAGTATATGTTGTTAGATTCGACGTTGCACCGGCTGTTTATTAGCGTTCCCTTTATATTCCCTTGTCTAGCAGTTGCGTACTATTTGAAACAGCTGCATCATAAGCTGCCTGACATACCGTCCCTTCGGCTAATCATGTACCACCCCATACAGTACAGATTGCTAGACTCCTAACTATCAAACACGGGGCTATAAACAGCGTTTACCTATGACTGAACAACCCTTCTATGGGCAAAACAAACAGTTTCGCACTATTATAAATACAACACACTGTATAATTAGTTACCCTGTCCAGCGCTTACGTACTATTCAAAACAGCTGCATCATAAGCCGCCTGACATACCGTCTTTTCGGCTGATCATGTGCCATCCTGTATAGTTCAAGTTGCTAGACCCCCTATATACAATATAAAACCATAAGCAGTACTTTCTG
The DNA here is from genome assembly GCA_964006375.1 of Tillus elongatus. NCBI lineage: Eukaryota > Metazoa > Arthropoda > Insecta > Coleoptera > Cleridae > Tillus > Tillus elongatus. Next base: position 130,323,938 of record OZ023267.1, read on the forward strand.
TACTTAAATATCCCTTAAATGGGCAAAGGGAACCCGCTTGTCACTTCCCTATAGAGAACACACTGTATAAACTTTGTTTCAGTATCAATAAATTAATATGTTTCCACAAAACATTAACATCCTGCCCCTATCTGACGCGCTATCGAAATCAAGGTTCTAAACTACCGAAATAAAACTAACCTTATCACAGGACACGAGACGAATATCTAAACACGTCAGTTAACAGATCCTCGTTCAATTCCTTCGCTCCAACCCTTAACAGACACTTCTGTTATCACAAAATAGTAACAAGCGAACTATAAATGGTTATATTCAGATATTACTCCAAGAAATACACGATCCCAAGAACTCAACGGCAGGACACGCTTCGTTCGAGATCTGAAGGCTTCTGTCTCGATGGCGGCCCACTGGCAGCATTACCTGCCTTGCGCCGTACACTGCGCTACATGATAATCTCCGCTGCGCACGGTAGGCCGACAATTATTTCAAACAGATGCTAGTCCATCACTTGCTAACAGCGAATTCCTTTTATAAATATATTTTCCAAAGAATATAATTTATTTTTCTAATGTTCGCTCTTTAAATAACCTAAATAAATTCGAACTTCATTACAACATACACAAAAATATTTTTGATTACGCTATATTTTTGAAAGCATTGGAGTAACTGAAATGAGACTTTATATGTAGCTAGAAATGGTGCAAATAAACAAAATCTGAAGTATTTTCCAAATTAAAAATAAAATGAGTAACATGAGTTGAAAGGACTTAAGTGGTTAAAGTCGCCCGACAAAGTCAGAGTAGCTTCCATGCGTAGATAGATGGATACTACAGGACAAACAATAATACAAATAACACGAGTAAAATATACTGCCCGAACTAGCGATCGAGAAATCGCGGCCACTAAAATCCCGTAAACCGTTGTCAACACCATGACATTACGCGAAGGTACATCCAGCATCCAGCCCAGTCTCGCACGATGTTAGAATAACGTGGGATATTTAATACATTGTCATGAAGTTGTTAATCCCGGAAAGATTATCCAACGTAATTAACAGTCAGAACTGCAATCACCCCATTGCAGTGGATTAAATCATTGTAAACATTTATTAGCTATATTCTAGATTATTTTCCGGTGCCATCGGCGGAAAGCGAATAATAAGAGGTACAATCGTCCATGCAAGACGTTCGATGTGCTCAGCAACGGAGTCGAGGTATGTTTACACTGACCGACTGGCCGGTCCCAGGCTGAAGGCCGCCGCGAATAGAAGGGAGCTCTCGCTAGCGTCGAGCTGATATGATACAAGCAGAACATATATCAGTAATTCCAACGCCTTTCGCAGCTTCAGTACTTGGGCTGTCCAGGTGTTAGCAGTTTTGCCGTTGTTTCGCTTTGTTTTGTTATTATTAGTGACTGAGGTGGAAGTAGAGATCCCGACCAAGGAGTAATTCCAACGCCGTTCTCAGATGCAGTACATGGGCTGTCTAGATCTAGAGAATTTCGCCGTCGTAATTGTTGTACGTTGATCTTGTTATTTTATTAGTTGCCGGAGTAGAGTGAAGGTAGAGAGCCCGGCCAAGCAGTAGTTGGAGCATTACAACGGGTGTACCTGGTCGGAGAATCACAGTCGTGATACTTGCCGAGTAGACAACATCGCCAGACTTTAATTTAGGTAGGTCGACATCTCCTAAAGCTAGTATAGTAGCGAGCCCTGTATGAAAGAGAAGGCTGAGTTGCCCGAGACCATCACCGAAGGGACAGTAACAGACGAATTACTAGAGACGTTGCGACATATAGAGGCTGGAGGGTAGTCGTCTATCTCCAGCGGTGTTCATTGATCGCACTGGCTGAGCGTCATGTTCCTCATTTTTGGACTCGCCGGAAGCGTTAGAGCATAGGCAAAGTGACCATCTGCAAAAGAAGGGCCATCGTGGTGATTGCGTCATTGGCACTTTTTCAAAGCGCATGCTCGTAGAGTCGATCTCGTCGTCCCGGCAAGCGTCTGGAATAGGGATATTTCTAGACTCGCGACTGCGCTAGTGTGGGTCGAAGCAGTCAGGTTGCACTCCGTCTCTATGGCTGGCTCCGGCGTATTGCTTTTCGGGGTGTCTGGGTCTTCCCGTCTTCCTGGGGGTGCGATCGTTGATCTCTGTCGGCGTTCGCGGGCTGACCTGGGGAACTAAGGGATCGCATTCTAAAGTTTCGATCCCTAGCAAGTTTTTTTTTGTAGGTATCCCAAAAGACAAGGATGGCATGGACAAAATATCGGGAATAAGTTGTAAAGATTGCAATCTTAGGTACGTCGGACAAACAAAAGGAGCGACTGGAATTAGATTCAAAGAACACTTAGCCCAATTACGATACAATACTATAGATAGATCTTCAGTCACCCGACATATTTGGGATAATAATCATCGCGTTAATGAAGATAATCTAAAATTAATAAAAAATGTTAGACAACCGGGACAGATAAACGCTTTCGAGAGTATATATATATTGGGAAATATGGTTACAACAAAAATTGTATGAACGTTTCACCACCGCTAATTACGAGTCACCTGATCGATTGCTTCGTTAAATAAAATTACCACGTTTCAACACGTCCTAAAGATAACATAAGAATACAGATAAGTTCCGCCAAAGGAAACTATGTTAATTTAGTTGTCGTTGAACCTTCCCAAAATTATTAGAGATGGACACCTTTTAGATAAGTTAGTAGGGACAGTGCAAAGACCTCGTGCGGCGATAAAAATACAATACACTGCAGAATTTGCCTGCGATTAGTTTCCCATCTCAGTTCGGTCTCTTTACCTAAGATCCGGTATATAAGGTGATGTTAGTTTTTAAAGTAGTTAGAATTTTTCATTCTCTGATGACGCTAACTTGATTAGTGAAACGATCGTCAGGTCTTTTAAAATGTGTTGTGGTGATTTCGTTTCTCCAAGTGTACTTAACATCAAACAAAATAAAGTACTTAATGCAAAACGTCAAAAGCTCAACAAGTAACATTGACAAATAAGGTGAGCCAGCCTACTAATTTATTTTTCGTTAATATTGGATATGCATCTATACCTATTTTTGCAGATTAAACGAAAATAGTGAAAAACACGAGAATAATACAAAAGACCAAAAAGCTAAAGAAATGAGAAGTAAATAAAAATTGGGTATCACAACTCATACAGGCTGCTCCAAAAAAAGTTACGAAGCATGAAATAGTACATGACTCAATGTATATGACGACCGACGATTTTAGAATTTTATTTTAGAGACTCTTAAAGAAAATAGGTGTACCAAATTTTTAAAAAAATTTCAAGGCGTACGAGAGAAAAACGTAAATATGATAAAAAAATGAAACTTTGTCACTCTGTATCAAAATTGATGCGTTTTTTACCATGGTTCTGTTACCCACGCTGCAGAGCCACTGCAAAATTTAGGAGATCGTGAAGGAGCTCATGCTTGAAATGAGGTCAGGTCAGGTTCGCGAGTGGCAAGTTTACAGTGGTAATCCCCGACCACCAGGCATGGCCGGGGGGAGACGGCGGGCCTACCACGAGACACGGTCGTCTGGTTTATGGATGGATCCAGCGGGGAAGGTGGGACGGAACAGGCGTTTATTCGGAAGGACCCAGGGTAACTCACAGTATTTCCCTCGGAGCTCGTGCAACGATCTTCCAGGCCGAAATGTACGCCATCTTGCACTGCGTGTGAGAGAACAAGAGAAGGGGCTACACCAACAAGCGGATCCACATAGGCACAGACAGCCAGGCAACCCTTAGGGCCCTTAGTGGCCAACGGGTAAATTCCAGGCTGGTAAGTAAACGCCAAGACGAGACGTGAGACCTGGCTGGGTAGAATGAGGTCACCCACATCTAGGTGCCGGGTCACTCGGGTGTCAAAGGCAATGAAGAAGCTGACAGTCTCGCGAAGAGAGGATTAGTAGAACTATTTATGGGACCAGAACCGGTCCTGGGCGTATCGAAAGGTACAACCAGGGTAACCATCAAGTCCTGGGTCAGGGAACAGCACAAGTCATACTGGGCAGATTGTCCAGAGCTAAAACACGCGAAGTCATTAATTGGACAACCCAGTCCAAAGAGAGCTGTGGAGCTGCTAAATCTTAGCAGAGGACAGCTCAGGAACATAACAGGACTCTTGGCGGGACACATGGCTGTCAAAAAAAACCTGCATAAAATGGGGTGATTCGGGGGGACCTGGCATGCAGACCCTGCGGCGAAGGGGAGGAATCAGCTCAGCTCATCTTGTGCGAGTGTAAAGCTCTGGACCGCAAAAGACAACTGATCTACGGACAGTCTAGACCGGAGACAGAGCAATATAAAACTTCACCCTACCAATTGCTGTGCAGACTAGTTGAAGGCACAGTGATTTTCGAATGGATGGAGTAGAAAAGACAAAGGGCATCCACAATAAGCTGCGGTGATATCGGGGCGGCAAAGACGCGGACGAGTCCTAAGGGGAAAATGTTTTTTTTCTTAGTTTGTAGAGTACTATCACCCCCTGAAATATCTGCATGTCGTTATGTTACAACCTCTATAATTTTCTATAAAAAAAGTTGCGTTGATCATTTTCATGAAAATTCGTTACCATAACGCACTTTCTGAGTTCAAACTTTTGCTCTTCAGATATGTATGTGCATAGCTCTTTACGAACATACTTAAAAAATTAAATATTTCGATTAAGTGTAATACTTACGTAAAGTTGTAATAATTTTTGCATGTAAATATCACTCTTGCTTGGAATCTACTAAATCTCTGTATTTCAAAGTGTCGTGGTTCTAAATAATCATTGACTGTACCATAAAATGGGGTTTCTGCCTAAAAATTAAATTAATTAAAACAGAGAATATTATAAAATTACACCAAAGGAAAAAGTATTTAATAAAATAAGTTATACCAACAAATACAAGATGTGGTAATTAGTAGACTAGTTTGCTTCAATTCTGATACTGAAATATGAAAAGTTAGCTTGATCAAGCCTGGAAATTGATATTCAAACAACTGCCTGGATTAATATAGAACTTATTTGCAGCGTCAAAGCTTAACTAGAATTCGTTACGTTTTTTGTGAGGGGGAATCCATCATGGACACCCAGACACGTATTGGATCTGCTGCGCTGGGTAGTGCCCGACTCCTACCGGCTAAAACCCCCCATTCTCTCCATTTGCCAACTGGAACCGCGTCGGCGCATGTCTTCAGTAGGCGTGGTGGTCTGTTCTTTCGCTTCAAGTATTTTCGCCCTACTTTTCATTGGCTTGGGAGTTCGCTTTGTCCTGCAGTCTCCTTTCGCTTCTCTTCGTTTCCACGATCTGTCGCACCATCGTCCAAACTTCCTCCCAGTTCCGCTTTGAGCCGAGCACCACTGCGATTAGGTTACCAGTGGTGAGTAGTTCCCCGATGTTTATCTGGTACCTTGACCTTATTTTACCCCACCTCTGGCAATATAAAATTTTGTGCGCTGCGTCATCATATTCTAGACAGTATGGACATCTTGGGTCTTCTGTCAAGTTGAACCGCTGTAGGTATGCCCTGGAGTAGCCGTGGCCTGTCAGCACCTGGGTCAGTAAGTAGTCAGTTTCCCCATGTTCTCGGCTTTTCCATGTTTCAATATTGGGGATCGGCATCGCTGTTCATCGGCCCTTAGTTGACGTCTCCCATCGGTCTTGCAATCTGGTAAGTGTTGTTTTTCTTGCTTTCTCTTTGTTTTCCTCGCTACGCTCATGTATTAGAAGATCAACAGGCGGCACGCCTGCCACCACTTGAAGTACCGCCGTGAACGTCGTCCTGTATCCGCGTGCCACCCATAGGAGCACCTTTCTCTAGGCTTTCTCCAACAGATTGGCGTATTTCTGGGTTTCAACCACTGTGTGCCATATATCCGCTCCACATAGGAGAATAGAGTGCATGACACCGCACAGTGTTGCTCTTTTTTGACTTCCAGGTCCTCCGATATTTGGAAGTATTCTTTCAAGAGCCTATGTTCGGCATTCCGCCTTGCTAATTACAGACTTCACGTGTTCTGAGTTCTGAGTGAGGCGCTGATCCAGTATAACTCCCAGATAACTTATGAATGCCTTCGGGGTTATTCGGACTCCGTACAGTTGAAATATTAGGTTTCGGCACCTTCTGCTGCCTTTGAGGATGACAGCTTCACTCTTGGCTGTGGCTAGCTCGAGATAGTGTCCCCTCATTCACGCGCTTATCCCGCGGAGAGCTTCGTTGACATCCCGTTCTAGAACTTCTGGGTCATCTGCTGTTACGATCACTGCGAGGTCGTCTGCATAGCCTACTGTTTTCACGTTTTCCATTCCAGAGTGTGAGGCGTAGTATGGATCCCTGGGGCACATCCACAGTCTTCTTGCTTGTAATTTAAAGCCTTCTATCCTTGAAGTAGATGGATATCAAGTTTACTAGGTACTGTGATATTTCCCTCCTCCTCAGTTCTTGGATGATAATACTCCAGGTAGCGATGTTAAATGCATTTGCTACGTCAACGGTAATGAGGGCGCACACCTTAGACGTTGCATTCCGAGCAGCCTCTACAACCTCATCTATCGCGTGTATTGTTGATATCCCCCTTCTAAACCCAAACTGGGATTGGGAGATACCCTCCCCGCCCTCCAGTTCTACGATCAACCTTTTCAAGAGCATATTTTCGTATAGTTTTGCAATCACGTCGATTAAGCATATGGACCTGTAGGCCGACGCTCTTTGCCAAGAGGACCACCTTTGCCACTTTCCACTGTATTGAAAACTCCTTTTTGACTAGCAAGGTATTCAGCATATCTAGCAGCACTTTCCGAGCAGTCTGTATCACATATTTTATAATTTCGGGAGGAATCCCGTCAAGTCCAGGGATCTGGATCCTGTTTTAATTATTTCCCTGCGCGTTACTTAGTTCTTCCGCAGTAAACAAGGTAACATGACCAATGGGGGGGGGGGGGGTGCGGTTCCAGTAGGCTGTGCGGCAGGGAAAGAGTTGGCCCACTATCTCCTTCCTTTTTTCTGGAATTCAGCGCTTTTCTGAAGTACGGCCACCTGGTGGAATCTGATCTGTGATGGTCGATCTGGCATTTCAGGCAGAATGGATTGTTTTTGCTGTCTTTCGCCCTATGTCCGCTCTTACCACAGTTCAGACATTCATCCAATCTGTTTGGACCCTTACGGCTTCCTCTGTTATGCCTGATCTCGAGCCACCTAAAACATATCCCCATTTGGATTTTCTCTCTGATCCTGCAGTTCATCCATCCTATTTTTATTCTCCCCTTGGAGAGTAGGTCTGTTGCCAGAGCTTTTTGTACAGTTGCCGTTGTTACCTGGTTTCCGTTTTGGCTGGGTCTTAGTTGACCCACAGTGACATCGTCTTCCCTCTGCCACTGGCAGCACTTCTGACTGCTTCTTCGACTTCCTCCCGGGTAGTCCGGCTTCTAGATCAGAGATGTGCAGTACCGTCTCCTCTCTTCTCACTACCACCTTTCTCTAGGCAATTTGTTGTTTTATTTCCATCCCAAGTTTATCAGCCTGTTTATTTCTGCCCTCCACGATTACCATAAGGTCTCCAGCAGCTGTATTTCTTAGGCCTCTATGTCCACCTTCTGCTTTACTGTCTTTAGGACAGCAGCAAAGTTCCTCCCTTCCGCTTTGACGATTATGTGTTCTCTCTGTTTTCTATGCGTTGGTGCATTTTCTTCTCCTCTTCTTTGGAATAGCAAATTTCACAGTCACGCCACTCCCGGTCATAACGCACTCCACAGTTTTCCTGATGCAGTTCCTATCTAGTCCTTCCGGCGTTATAAGCACCAACTCCTTGCTTGGTTTTGCCTCTAGGAAATTCCTCAGTGACTTCGTCACGTTGTATACTCCTCTCATATCAGTCTCTCCACTTATGTCGATGGTATGTAGTAAGTAGGTATATCGTTTTCTTAGATATCTCACCTTCGTTATTTGGCTTCAGTGTATCCTTCTTCCGTCATATATCTGACTTCTGGATATCTCTCCTTTATTTCCCGGAGTATATATAGGGTGGCGCATTAAAAACGAAATAGACCGATTTGCGTCGAGAGGAGATTTTTTTAAGAAACGCTGAAACACGTCAATTTTAATATTGAGGGGGACATATTTTGACATAAAACTCAACTTTGTCACATCAACCCCTTAAGGGTGGTGTTACGACCCTTATATTCTAAATAGGGAACATGGGTGGAGTGTTACATCATTTGAAAGCTCTTTATTTTCTGAATTCAACACACTTTTTTTTGAAGTTTTATTAACACGTTTAAAAATTATTCACAGTTGAAGATGCAAAAACGCATTTCACTCATTCCGATAAGAATTGTGCTGATAGTCAATGTTTTGTTGGTTTGTAAACAAAAAATTGACTATCAGAACATTTCTTATCGGGATGAGATAAATGCGGTTTATTATTTCAGTTTATCGGTCGGTTTGATACTTGATAGTACTACCGAAAATTAATTACACAATTGTGTATCCTGTAGAAGAAAGAGTTGAAATAATTACTCTTTTTTTTCAAAAATGATGACTGTGCCAAGCGTACCGCAAATTTGTTTAATGAACGACACCCGAAAATACATTTTGGAGTTAGTTGCAAAGTTTCGACAAAGTGGTTCTGTAGCCAACAAAAAACGGGATCCTGAACGTGAATTTCCGGTTAGAAATGAGACTACTGAGACTGAATTTTTAGGACAAATTGTTGCAGATCCAACTTTGAGCACGAGAAAATTGGCCACTGTTTTGATGTTTGAACATCAAAAGAAGAACTATTCAGCGAATATTGAAGCATTATAAGTTTCACCCGTATAAAATGCATCTTGTAAAACCACTGAATGAAGATGATTTTGATCGGCGGCTTGAGTTCTGTGAAGTTATGACTGCACGAATAGCTGATAACGGGAACTTTCTGTTCAATATCTGTTTTTCAGACGAGTGTACGTTTTTATTAAACTCTACAGTCAATCGTCATAATTGTCGTTATTGGGCAGATAATAATCCAAGAAATTTTCACGAAGTCCACAGTCAAACTCCACAGAAATTAAATGTCTGGACTGGCATTTTTGGAGACCGTTTAATCGGACCAATTTTTCTTGATGGAAATTTGAGTGTCGAAACGTATTTGGAGTTACTAGAAGATATCGTTTACCCTCTACTAATTGACATTGTTGAAAATGATGATCGCTATCAAGAAAATCAATTAGTGTTTCAACAAGATGGAGCTCCCCCGCATTTTTCACAACGTGTTAGGGTTTTTGAACAGAGATTTTCCAGAGCAATGGATTGGGCGTGGAGGTGCTATTGAGTGGCCCCCTAGATCACCGGATTTAACTCCTTTAGACTTCTTTTTATGGGGCCATTTAAAGAGTAGAATTTTCGCAACAGAACCGAAGTCTCTGGAAGAATTACGACGACGCATTATTGAAGAATGTCGTCTAATAACTCCAAAAATGCTCCAGAATGTCAGAGCTCGTTTTGAACAAAATTTGTACTTTTGTATGGAAGCTGGTGGTCAACAATTTGAACACTTACTTAACTGAATAAACATTTTTGAACGTTTGGTTTTGTTTTTTAGTTTTTTTAACGAAAAATGGACTAATTAGTGCATATCTTATCACAATTAATGAAATACGTTCTTGCAACTCCAACTGTGAATAATTTTTAAACGAGTTGATAAAACTTCCAAAAAAATTAGTGTGCTGAATTCAGAAAAGAAAGAGCTCTCAAATGGTGTAACACTCGACTCATGTTCCCTATTTAAAATATAATGGTTATTATCACCACCCTTAAGGGGTTGATGTGACAAAGTTGAGTTTTATGTCAAAACATGTCCCCCTCAATATTAAAATTGACGTGTTTCAGCGTTTCTTAAAAAAAAATTTCTGGACGCAAATCGGTCTGTTTCGTTTTCATTGCGCCACCCTATATAATAAATTTAGTGTTACATAAAAAATGCCATAGTATTTTTATGATGTCATGAATTCGTAAAATATTTGCATTTATTATTAATATTATTATGTTGATTCAAATATAACAACATGCATGAATAAGATACACCTCCTTTATTATCACACGATTTTTTAGAAATGAATAAACATGTTGAATTTACTTCCTTTATATTTTAATTTTATTTGAATTTTATATATGGATTATAGTAAATTTTCTTTAAAAAAAATTCACAAATGAGGAGATCTCGACTTTTGAATTAAAAATTTCTTCAAATGAGCGCCAATTAGGCCCCCTAGAACACATATCCGGGGTCGGTTTCGGTTTTTATATGTATATATATATATATATATATATATATATATATATATATATATATATATATATATATATATATATATATATATATATATATATATATATATATATATATGTATATATATATATATATATATATATATATTACAAAAGGAAGGTATTCACCAAATTTTGTAAAAATCGGCCCATTATTTTTTGAGTTATCGGTGTGATTAACACCGATAACTCAAAAAATAAAGGTCCGATTTTTACGAAATTTGGTGAATACCTTCCTTTTGTAAGTGGCTTGGATGAGTTCCTTAGCCAGGAAAATCGGCCGGGGTTTTCTGGAAAATTTTGTGTTTTCTTTAGAAAAACATTAATATATCCGGAAGTAACAAAGTAAGGGCAACCAAATTTAGTACATCATCGTTTTAAATCGCAATAGGTGAATTAGCTACCAAAATTTAGCGCTCTAGCTCAAAAGACAAAAAATTTATGGGCATTTAAAGACAAATAAATTGGGGTTTTCCTCAAAACGTCAAAGTGACAATTTAAAACGTCAAAATTCGCAACATTTAGGCAAAGAACTTGAATCTAATACGGGCTATGGAAAGAAAATGTGTCAAGAAGAATGTTTTACAAACCCTGAAGTCTTAGTTTTAACCGTCATTGTCCTTCATTGTACTAAAATGTTTCCAGAAAATTCCTTTCAAATAGACCCTTTCTCTGATGCTTGGCAGTAGTCTTAGCTATAGAGTTTATCGTTTAATGGTATATAACGTTAGTCGAATTTTCGTAAAAAATCAATAAAGCTCAATATATCCGTTAGTCTACAAGATATGAAAAAAAAAATTGGATACATTAATTATGGGGTGACTTGAACTACATCTTAAAAAAATATTTCTACAATCACAAGCTGGTCCATAAGTCGTTGGTGATACAAATATAAAAAAATTTGTCGAAAACGCCTTATGTTTTTGCATTTTTTATCGAAATATAATGCATGTTTGTAAGTAAAGAAATTCTGGATGCAGCAAGTGCGTTATGGTAGCGAATTTTGATTAAATGCTTCATATTTGAAAAGCTCAATTTGCTATTAACCTATAAGGTTGACCAAGAAACGCATTTTTTCGGTTACACTTTAAGTTTACTTTCGAAATTTTTTGTACGTTTTCAAACAATAAAGTTATTTTGATGAAACATGGCAGATTGTTTTTACTATATATGTTATACTGGTAATCAAATTTGATGCCTGCTTTCTGAAAAAAAAACACACATATTTGCTATTAAAAACATTTTTTGAAAATTCACTACCATAACGCACTTGCTGCGTCCAGACTTTTACATTTCATTTTTCTCAAGTTTCTACAGAACAATAAATTTAAATGAACTTACCAGCAAAGCACCCTTCAGTATAACGCCAGCCATGTCCCTGCGCTCTGTTAGATATTTGTGTCCCAATTTTCTCGTGCTGTATCCTAGTAAGGTATTATATGAACCTATTAATGTTATTTTTGTTTCCCCTCCATTAGATAATCCAGTGGAATATAAATTATAAATCGCAAGAACGTGGCTCTTGTTATCTGCCGCCGAAACGACTTCTATATCTGCGTTAATCGTTACATCTACTGATCTTAACTTTTCCCAAGGATTTTGTTTAAGAGAGATTATCAGCCAATGATAGTTGACGGTGAAATAGTTCATCCTACTGCACTGTAAAAAAACAGTTTGCACGAGTTTTACATATTTTAATATCACAATAGATTTCGCCTATAAAACATATCATCAAACTATAACTACAGCAATATAAAAATTCGGTCCCAGAAAATGCGTTATGTTAGCGAAATTTCATAACAATGCGTTTGACTTAAAAAAATGTTAGTTGAATAATTAATAGAACGCTGAAAGATATAATAAAAGCTCTGGACGGAGCAAGTGCGTTATGGAAGTGAATTTTCATTAAAATGTTTTTAATTACAAATATATCGCTCTAATGCGAGCAGGCATCAAATTGGTTACCGGTATAACCTATATAGTAGGAACAATGTACCATATTTTATCAAAATAATTATTTGAATATGTACAAAAAATTTCCGAAAATAAACTTTAAATGTTTCCGAGAGAACTGGTCTCCTAGCCAATGAACATTAGGTTAATAGCAAATTGAGTTATTGAAATTTGAAACATTTAATGAAAATTCGCTGCGTTGATACAAAATTTTTCCGAAAATAAAGTTAAATGTTGGTTTCCTAACCAACAAAACTTACGTTAATAGCAAATTGAGTTATTGAAATTTAAAGGATTTAATGAAAATTTGCTACCAAAACGCACTTACTGCGTCCAGATTTTTTTCTTACAAACATGCATCATATTTCGATAAAAAATGCTAAAATGCCGTAACGAATTTGTTCTACGAAAATTAGCTAAAAATTATAGACCGTTAAACAATAAACTTCACTAAACCTACAGCGAAAGCATTAACTTAACTAAACCGGCAGCCAAAGCATCAGAGAAAGGGTCTACTTGAAATGAATTTTCTGTAAATATTTTAGTAAAATGAAGGGCAATGACGGTTAAATCTGAAACCTAAGAGTTCGCAGAACACTCTTCTTGCATCATTTTCTTTTCACAATCCGTATTTGTTTCACGTTCTTTGCCTAAACATTGCCTATTTTGACGTTTTAAATTGCGAGTTTGACATTTTGAGGAAAACTCCAAAATTTGTTTCTTAGCTGCCCGTAACTTTTTTGTCCTTAAACTTAGAGCCCTAAATTTTGGTAGGTGGTTCACTCTTTATAATACAAATACGCGTAGCAAATTTGGTTGCCCTCACTTTGTTATTTCGGAGATATGAATTTTTTTAGAAAGAAAATACAAAATTTTCCGGGAAAACCTTGTCCGATTTTCCTGGCTAACGAACATTTACAAGCCACTTGCAAAAGGATGGTACTCACCAAATTTGATTAAGATAGCCTATTCTTTTTTCAGTTATCGGTACGGCATATATATATATATATATATATATATATATATATATATATATATATATATATATATATATATATATATATATATATATATATATATATATATATATATATATATATATATATATATATATATATATATATATATATATATATATATATATACACGGATCTCCCCATTAGTGAATTTTTTAAAGAAAATTTGAATCACCAACGACTTACGGGCCAGCCTGTAATTGTAGAAATATTTTTTAAGATGTAGCTGAAGACACCTTATAATTAATGTATACATTTTTTCCGTATCTTGCATAATAAGGGATATATTGGACTTTAAAGATGTTTTACGAAAATTCGACAAAAATGATATACCATTAACCGATAAACTCTATAGCCAACACTACTGCCAAAGATCAGAGAAAGGGTCTATTTGAAAGGAATTTTCTGGGAATATTTTAGTAAAATGAAGGACAATGACGATTGAAACTAAGACTTCAGGCTTTGTAAAACATTTTTCTTGAGACATCTTCCTTCCATAGCTCATATTATTTTCAGGTTCATTGCCTAAATATTACCAATTTTGACGTTTAAAATCGCAACTTTGACGTTTTGAGGAAAACCCAAATTTATTTTTCTTTAAATGCCTGTTACTTTTTTGTCCTTCAACCTACAAAGCTAAATTTTCGTAGGTAACTTACCCATAATGATATAAACCCGCGTACCAAATGTGGTTGTCCTTAGTTTGTTAATTCCGGAGATATACATTTGTTTCGATTTTTTTCGAGAGAAAACACAAAATTTTCCGGGAAAACCTCGGCAGGTTTTCCTGACTAACGAACTTATCCAAGCCACTCATCTAATTTAATCAAAATCGGTCCATTCTTTTTTTAGTTATAGGTGTGACACATAAATATATAAACATATATATATGAACATATAAAGTCTGAAACCGACCTCGGATTTGGGTTCCAGGGGTCCTAAATAGCGCTCACTTGAAGAATTTTTTTCAAAATTCAAAAGTCGAGATCTCCTCATTAGTGAATTTTTTTAAAGAAAATTCACTAAAAAGTTGCTGAAAAGTAAATATGAATGTATGAAAAAGAGCATGAGTTTCACGATACGACAAAAATTCTTATGTAATTAAATTCGTCAGGTACAAAAAAAAATTGTATAGCTTTTCTTTTTATAAAACCAAATTCGCGATTTTAAACGTCAAAATTAGCAATTTTTAGACGATGATCAGAAAACGAATCAGAGTTATGTAGAAAAAATGTCGTAAGAAGTGTGTTTTACAAAGCCTTCAGTTTGTGCTTCAACCGCCATCATTTTACTAAGATATTTGCAACAAATACATTTCACGTAGGCCCAGTTGTAGACTCTGTGGTTTAGTCTCTAATTTTCAGCGAATTTTCGTAGACAAATTTCGCCATTGAGGAGACCGCGACGTTTGAATTTTTAATAGGTTTCTTCAAATGAACGCGAACTACGCCCCCTATAGCCCATATCCGGGGACAGTTTACATTTATACAAATATAGGGTGACACATTTCTATTGTAAAGCTCTATATATATATATATATATATATATATATATATATATATATATATATATATATATATATATATATATATATATATATATATGTATATATATATATATATACAGGGTGTTACTTAATGATAGGGCGTAATTTCAAGGGCGCGTTCCTGAACCAAATTCAAGTAGAAAAGTTCATATAAATATGTGTCCTGAAGAGTTTGGTTTTCAAGATACAGGGTGTCAAAAATTGTTTTTTTATTAATATCTTAATGATTCTTTTGCCCATTTTTTTGAAATCTGGCAGGGTTATTCACTGTAATAAGGCGCTAACTTTTCACTAACTAAAAGATACTTATAAGTTCCAGTAGCGTCTCGAGGGGCAGTCTCACGAATAATATTGACTAAAAAAATGTACGCTACTGAGTTTTTTAATTTTAATTTTTTTCAGATTAAGCACCTAAAAATACAACTTTTTTGTCTCCTAATATGTTTTCGTATATTACTTCCTTTTCGAGGAAAAAAATGAAAACGACTTCGTTGCATGTCGAATGATTGTTAAAATAAAAACAAGTTAATTGTGATCGTTGCTAGGAAACGTTGTTTTGTCATTATGAACATAATATTTTTGACTTTCTGTGACAGTTTGTTATTATTTTCCCTCTGGTCAAAAGGTTAATTGGGCTATTAAAAAATGGTAAATAACTAGTCTAATTTGGAGATGACACAAATGCATTTCCTTTATAGTCTTGCCAATGGTAATTCGGCGGAGGCCCGGCGGCTCTATCGAGAAAGGTATCCTGATCGTGTCCTTCCAGGTAGACAAATATTCATAAACATTCATCGTCGTCTGACTGAATCTGGCAGTTTTAAACATAATACCTTTGACGGAAGACCTCGTACAATTCTAACTCCAGCAGTTGAGGAGGCTGTCCTACAGGTGGTCGAAGAAAATCCTGCAACTAGTACCCGAAAAATAGGTAGGGAATTAAATATTTGCTATAAAACGGTATGGGGAATTTTAAGAGATTCCCTGTTGTATCCTTATCACGTACAAAGAGTTCAGGCACTTCTGCCAAGAGATTTTGTACCGCGTACGCAATTTTGTAGATGGTATCATCAAAGACTTACAGAAAAGCCTCACCACTTTGTTTCCATCAATATGTTTACGGACGAAGCCCATTTTTTCAGAAATGCGATAATTAATTTTCGAAATAATCATAACTGGGCCCAAGAAAATCCCCATGCTATTACAGAGACACATTTTCAGGAACAATTTTCTGTCAACATTTGAATTGGTATCATATATGACTATTTGATTGGACCTTTTTTTTACCACGACGTCTTAACGGACAATCTTGCAGTCATTGTCTACAAACTGATTTGCCTCTGCTTCTTGAAGATGTTCTTTTATATCTACGTCAACAACATTGGTTCATGCATGATGGTGGTCCTGCCCACTTTAGCATATTGGCTCGTGAGTATTTGAATAGAGCTTACTGCATACAGACTTTGAGAATACTTCTCTGGCTTCACTGAAGCCAGAGAAGTATTCTCAAAGTCTGTATGCTGTATGGACAAGTTTCACCAAGTAAGGGCAACAACAATCAATGAATTGAATAAAGCTTACCAAAATCGTTGGATAGGTCGACCACAATTCTGGCCACCTATATCGCCTGATTCAAACAGCCTAGATTTTTATTTGTGGGGGCACCTAAAAGCATTAGTTTATGTTACACCAATCGAGAGAGGAGAACAACTAAGGAATATAATTGTTTACGGATGTGAAAACATACGTAACACTAATGGAATTTTCGAAAGAGTTCGTCGCTCGATGAGAAGGAGAACACAAGCCTGCATAAAACGGGAGGTAGTCATTTCCAACATTTTTTGTAAATAGTTATTACCTTTCATTTGTTAGATTTTTAAAAATGGCTTAGAAATAAATATTCTGAACGATCACAGTTAACTTGATTTTATTTTAACAATTATTCGACATGCAATGAAGTCGTTTTTATTTTTTTCCTCGAAAAGGAAGTAATATACGAAAAGATATTAAGAGGCAAAAAATTTGTATTTCTAGGTGCTTAATCTGAACAAAATTAAAATTAAAAAAATAATAAAAAAACTCAGTAGCGTTCATTTTTTTAGTCAATACTATTCGTGAGACTGTCCCTCGAGACGCCACTGGAAATTATAAGTATCTTTTAGTTAGTGGAACTTATATTTTTTTTAGTTAGTGCCAACTTATTGTCTTATTACAATGACTAACCCTGTCAGCTTTCAACAAAATGGGCAAAAGTATTATTAAGATATTAATCAATAATTTTTTTTTAACTTTGACACCCTGTATCTTGAAAACCAGACTCTTCAAGACACATGTTTATATCAACTTTTCTACTTGAATTTGATTCTGGAATGCGCCCTTGAAATTACGCTCTATCATTAAGTAACACCCTGTGTATATGAAGCCTCTGCATAAGAAGGAACCTAAGGATGAAGTTTCGAATTACCGACCATAAACTCTGGTATCAAATATTGGTAAAATAATTGAAAAGTTAATCAAGTGGAGACTGGTATCCTTTTGTGGTAAACATTGTGTATTTGTCGCAGCGTCAATATGGTTTTCAGGAAAATAAATCCACGGAAGATGAAATTCATGATGTAACATCACATATCTATGATGCACTTGATAACAGTGTCGCTGCTTTGTGCATTTTTGTCGATCTGGCAAAGGCTTTTGACAATATGTGCCACGATATTTTGTTGAGGAAACTTGAAGCTTATGGTTTGAGAGGAAAAGCTCATGATTTGTTAAGGAGTTATTTGTCAGAGCGACGGCAGATGGTGATGATAGGACATATCGCTAGTAGGCCTGTCTCTGTTAACTGCGGTGTTCCTCAGGGCTCTGTGCTTGGTCCACTGTTGTTCACGGTGTATATTAATGACTTTTCACATTTAAATACCGATTCACATATTATGAGTTTTGCTGACGAAGCAGCAGTTTTTTATACTTCTCACACCTGGGCAGAGCTCAAGACACAGGTGTAGCGAGACTTTGTGTTCGTGGATGCATGATTCAAAGCCAATAAATTGACCGTAAATTACGAAAAAAAAACAGGTACTTGTCTTTTACATCCTATTCTAATACACAGCCAAGTATGGGTTCACTTTCAATTAGTAGAACGTGTGTGATTCCCGAAGCGAAGGAGACTACTTACCTGGGAATTGTAGTGGATAGGCATTTACGGTGGGACTATCAGGTTAAGTGTCTCACGAATAAACTGAGAGCACTTATATCCAGATTTCGAGTTGTGAGAGAATACCTGGATCAAAGGGAACTAATAATACTTTATTATGCTTTTGTACAGTCACATCTTGCCTATGGTGTTTTGGGGTGGGGAGGTGTGGCATACAGTTATTTGAAGAAAGTAGAAGTGGTGCAGAAATGGATCAGAAAACATATATTTGATAAGAGTATTATGTATTCTACAGACCTGCTCTATTTCAAGACAGGTATAATGGATCTATGACAGCTTTTGTTTGCTTATGAATATTTTGAGGGAAAAAATAAAATTGGAATCTAGTAGGCACCTACATCATACGTGATACAGAAAGAACAGCTGCATGGTTCCGCGTAAGTTCAAGAGTATTGATCAGAGGTCTCCCCAATATTTGGCTTCAAGGCTGTACAATATTTTGCTTGGGGAATTGAAGGAAAAATTGTTTTAAAATCATTTTAAAAATTGGCTAAGAGGTGGATAATCAAAACTGGCAGAAAGATATTTAATGATATATTTAAGACCCTGTAGAATATTTGCAGGTTGATGGTTAATGATCTACGGTATGCCAAATACTATGATCAGTTTGTATTGTCACTGATAGTGACCTATTTGGTGTGTGTTTATTTGTTTGTGTTGTATTATTAAACTGGAGAAACTGCCTGGACTGGACATTTTACCTGGACTGGACGTTTTGCCTGGCCTGGACATTTCAATTTGCCTTTTTACCAGTGGTCATTGGAAAGTCAGTCACGCACAGACAACTTTTATGTTGTCTCAGTGACTTAAATTGCTTTGTTTTGAACTTGTATACATTTTTGTATTATTTTATTTTGCTTCGAAATAAATATAATTATTATATACTTATATATACATATATATATATATATATATATATATATATATATATATATATATATATATATATATATATATATAGGATGGCGCATTGAAAACGAAACAGACCGATTTGCGTCCAGAGAATTTTTTTTAAGAAACGCTTAAACACGTCTATTTTAACATTGAAGGCGACATGTTTTGACATAAAACTCAGATTTGTCACATCAACTCCTTAAGGGTGCTGATAACAACCCTTTTATTTTAAATAGAGAACATGGGTCGAGTGTTACAACATTTAAAATCTCTTTCTTTTCTGAATCCAGCACACTAATTTGGAAGTTTTATCAACTCGTTCAAAAATTATTCACAGTTGAACATGCAAAAACGCATTTCACTCATTCCGATAAGAAATGTGCTGATAGTCAATGTTTTGTTTTTGTAAACAAAAAAATTGACTATCAGAACATTTCTTATCGGAATGAGAGAAATGCAGTTTATTATTTCAGTTTATCGGTTGGCTTGATACTTGATAGTACTACCGAAAATTAATTTCACAATGGTGTATTCTGTAGAAGAAAGAGTTGAAATAACTACTCTTTTTTCCAAAAACGATAACTGTGCCAACCGTACCGCAAATTTGTTTAATGAACGACATCCGAACCGACATGTTAACAGAAAATACATTTTGGAGTTAGTTGCAAAGTTTCGACAAAGTGGTTCAGTAGCCAATAAAAAACGGGATCCTGAACGTGAATTTCCGGTTAAAAATGAGACTACTGAGATTGAAGTTTTAAGACAAATTGCTGCAGGCCCAACTTTGAGCACGAGAAAATTGGCTACTGTTTCAAACATCAAAAGAAGAACTATTCAGCGAATATTGAAGCATCAAAAATTTCACCGGTATAAAATTCATTTTGTACAACAACTGAATGAAGATGATTTTGATCGGCGGCTGGAGTTTTGTGAAGTTATGACTGCACGAATAGTTGATAACGTGAACTTTCTGTTCAATATCTGTTTTTCAGACGAGTGTACGTTTTTATTAAACTCTACAGTCAATCGTCATAATTGTCGTTATTGGGCAGATAATAATGCAAGAAATTTTTACGAAGTCCACACTCAAACTCCACAGAAATTAAATGTCTGGATTGGCATTTTTGGAGACCGTTTAATCTGACCAATTTTTATTGATGGCAATATGAGTGGCGAAGCATATTTGGAGTTACTAGAAGATATCGTTTACCGTCTACTAATTGACTTTGTTGAAAATGATGATCGCTATCAAGAAAATCAATTAGTGTTTCAACAAGATGGAGCTCCTCCGCATTTTTCACAACGTGTTAGGGAGTTTTTGAACAAAGAATTTCCAGAGCAATGGATTGGGCGTAGAGGTGCTATTGAGTGGCCCCCTAGATTACAGTATTTAACTCCTTTAGACTTTTTTCTATGGGGCCATTAAAATAGCAGAATTTTCACAACAGAACCTGAATCTCTGGAAGAATTACGACGACGCATTGTTGAAGAACGCCGTCTAATAACTCCACAAATGCTCCAGAATGTCAGAGGTCGTTTTGAACAAAATTTGTACTTTTGTATGGAAGCTGGTAGTCAACAATTTGAACACTTACTTAACTGAATAAATATTTTTGAACATTTGGTATTGTTTTTTAGTTGTTTTTTTCACGAAAAATTGACTAATTAGTGCATTTGTTATCACAATGAATGAAATACGTTCTTGCAACTCCAACTGTGAATAATTTTTAAATGAGTTGATAAAACTTCCAAAAAAAATAGTGTGCTGAATTCAGAAAAGAAAGAGCTTTCAAATGATGTAACACTTGACCCAGCTTCCCTATTTAAAATATAAGATAATTTGATAATCAATAAAAAATGTGAAAATAATTAGAGTTTTCTTAATAAACTTTATTGAAATCTCCAACGTTTCAGAAATACAGTGTCTTGCATTTTGGTATTTTTCTATTTATAAACTAAATCAGATATTTTATTGACATTTTGTAAAAGCTTTTGTCTTAATAAGTAACATGCTGTGTCATTATTTTCATGTATCTACCTCAAACAGTGACGTAACCACGAGGGTGTGATTCCCCCTTTTGAAACGAAAGAAGGTTTGCCAATATTTAATTTGTTTCATTTTTTCGTAATCTGCGGTCAATATCCGAGTGAAAAGTCCCGCTGTAATTTTTTTTTTAAATAAATCGTTTTACAGGGAAAAAATTAATTACAATTCATGATTCAATGCAGTGATTTTTATTAGGTATATTTTTTAAAAGACGAATTTGCCATTAATTATATTTTAAATTCGCTACCATAACGCACCTGCTGCGTCCAGACTTTTGATATTTCTGTCGGTCGAATGTATATTTCTGTGGTCAATTAACACAAATTACCAAACTAACCTAACACACACATACAGACAGATTAGTTGCATATACTAGTATTATAAAAATGTAGAACTTACTTCTGAAAGTATATCTCCGTAACCTTTGCAATCAGCATCCAAAATTACAAACATGTGTCCATGAGTGAGAGATAAGATGTTTTCTATTTTGGAATTCCCTACATTTTCTACAAAGAAGGAGACATCCTCCTCAATCAACTTTTTCATTAACGACACCTGACCTGAAAAGAAAGTCCTGAATTAAATCCTATTCTAAAAACAATCGACAATGAACTTAGGCAACACCGTATTTTTTTAACAAAAATTGGAATATGAAGTGTAATGAAAATATTTTTTAACCAACCTCAAAAAAAGGAGGAGGTTCTCAATTCGACTGTAGGTTTTTTATGTGTGTTACCTCAGAACTTTTTTCTAGGTGAACCGATTTTGATGATTCTTTTATTTGGTGCTTCTCATGTGGTCCCATATAAATGTGATCAGGATCTGACCAGTAGTTTTTGAGTTATCCTTAATAATGCGTATCAAAGTGACTTCGACTACATTGATGATGTTCTTGTGTGTTACCTCAGAACTTTTTTCTAGGTGAACCGATTTTGATTCTTTTTTTATTTATTTGAAAGCTGGTGCTTTTCGTGTGGTCTCATATAAATGTGATCAGGATCCAACTAGTAGTTTTGGAGTTATCCTCAATAATGCGTATATAATTGACTTCGACTACATTGATGATGATTGTGGATCACACCGTTGCGCTTCCGTCTAATTAAATCAGATATAAAGCTTCAGATCCACTAAAAATAAAAAATAAACAAAAATTTTAACAAAATGAAAAACCGACTTCACGAAAAAATATTCTAGAAAAAAATACACTAAAAAGTAAAAAATAATTGCGTGTTCTTCTGTCTACAACTTACAATCAACTTATTTTTTCCACTCAATGTACGGTCAATGCATTTACCACGCAAGAATGTAGGTACCCACTTAAACTTAACCTCTAACTCCACACATACTTATGACTAACAGGCAATTATCAAAATATTTATTTAGAGTTCACCTAAGCAGAAAGTTTTAAATATATGTGTAGACTGCTTAAAAGACAATCAAATTATTAGTATCATATAATGTAAAATTATTGTTATTTTTGTAGTCGGTGCCAAGGAAATACGACAATATACCTTACATTAATAATACGAGAATACCTTATGAAATCTATTTTACAAATGAAATTTTATACAATATACTGTGACAATATCCTGGGACCTTGAAACGACAATATACCAATACCTAATTAAACCTTTTTACAAATGAATTTGAATGCAACAAGACACACACACCTAATTAAACCTATTTACAAATGAAATTTAATACGACAATGTCAAGCAACATTGATAAGCAAATATAGCTATAATAATAAACATAAAGAATTATCTTAAAAAAGACGGTGTAGAATGAAAAATATTCGCAATTGGTTTATAATCAAGTAGCTCCTATCGCTTCTTTCTCTTGACTGACTGGCGTATGGCCGGCGTACGCGTTTGCCTCGCTCACTCGGCTATACCCCCCTCCAACCATTCTTCCGGGCGCGCGCGCGCAATCGACCCGCCGGCGCCGCGTGCTGCGTCTATGTGTGTAAAGTGTGTATGCCAATTGTTATATAGTAAGACATTTCAGGTTAAGTAGTTACAAACCCATCTTGGCTGACACCTACTCTAAAAATAACAATAATTTTACATTATATGATCCTAATAATTTGATTGTCTTTTAAGCAGTCTTCACATATATTTAAAACTTTCTGCTTAGGTGAACTCTAAATAAATATTTTGATAATTGTCTGTTAGTCATAGGTATGTGTGGAGTTAGATGTTAAGGTTAAGTGGGTAAAATAAGTTGATTGCAAGTTGTAGACAGAAGAATACGCAATTATTTTTTTACTTTTTAGTGCATTTTTTGTTTTAGAATATTTTTTTGTGAAGTCGGTTTTCCATTTTGTTAAAATTTTTGTTTATGTGATTAATTATATCTTGGCAGGTAGACATTTTAAAGACGTCGTCTGTCATTTTTACTGTATATTTGTTTGTTCTAAAGAAACCTTTTGATCCAAAACAGCATAATATACAAACTAGTTTTTTATTCATAGTTGTCAGAAATGCGTATAAATAAATTTCATTTTCTCCCCTCTGACGATGCTCCTAAGCAGCGAAACTGGTTAAAGGGAGAAAACCAACACTTGTTAAACCCGAGAAGAAATCTCTATATCTGTATTTGGTATGGAACGGTCCCACCAAGCAGGGGCGAGGGGAGTTAAGGAGTTTCACTTACCTTTTCTATCTTCAAAACAACCATATATTACGACAGTCTTAGTTTTTCTAAGTTTCCTTTCAAAATATTTTCTTATTATATCCAAATCCAAAAAACAACAAACTGTACTTAAACCTAAAGTAATAAGTATCGCTTCGAACCTCATTTTGATTAAGTGTATATCAGAAGATAGATTCACCTCACAAAGCCACTGAAAGTAATCTGAGGGCAACTATATCAATAATTTAAAAGGGTAGACATATTTTACTCATGATTTTTTCGATGTATCACTTGCGTGATCTAGAAAACAGAACCAGTCCTATTATGAAAGTAAATCTTTATATAAAACATAAATGGTTTGTTATAAATAGACAAACAAAAAATCGTCTGCGATCGGTATCGCAGCGCTCCTATTAGTAATAATGATAATAACAATAGATAATACTACTATATTAGTTAGAGCTCGTCCATATTGATTGGCTGATAAACTAACTGTAGGTTATGGTAATAAAAATAATGAGAATTGGTCAAATATGTACGGCTACATGTATTCTCACCATAATTAGAACCGCAGACCGGTTTCGCTCTAATTAGAGCTCTTGAGTACGGTATACTAATTACAGCCAGAACACACCTATAAAGTAATACGACTATGGTAGCCAGCCTCCTAGAAGATTGCGAGATGTACGACAGGGTCGCCATCTCGGTGCGAAACCAGGTAGTACGTTGTCCCGACGGCTCCAAATAACGCAAAATGTTATAACATAGAGACTGTTTACAACCGACAAACAGTTTTGTGAATTGTTAGCCCTGGCCATAATTAGAACAACAGCCAATTTACAAAATTGTTAGTTGGTTGTACACAGTCTCTATTTTATGACATTTTGTGTTATTTGGAGCTGCTGTGACAACATGCTACCTTATTCCGCATTTAAATGACGACCCTGTCGTACATCTTACAATGCATTGATTGTTGTTGCCCTTACTTGGTGAAACTGGTCCATACTACATACAGACTTGGAGACTACTTCTCTGGCTTCACTGTTGGTTTTCGTTTTTGTAGGTGAAGGACGTAGCCAGCGCGTAAGCTAACTGGAGCAAGTGGACATTATGAATGCTGGATGTTCTAGGATGTTCTGCAACGTTTCTGTGACTAGTTTCGCTGCTTGACAGCATTCTCAGACAGATTAAAATTTAATTAGTACGAAATCATGACAACTACAAATAAAGATCTGTTGCTATGTTATGATATGATGTTTTGATCAAAAAAATTATTAAATTGAAAATAAAATGAAACACAGATGGCAGATGAGGCTTTCAAAATGTCTATGTGATGTATGTCAATATTTAACATAAAAATAGAAATAGCCTATAATAACTATGATAACAGTTATAACAATAAAATAACTAAACAATAACAGTATAAAAGCGGTCTCTATACAACGAAATTATTGACATACACCAACTCATTATCTTATTACAAATTTTTTGAAAGAATAGTTAAATTTATTTTCTTTGACTTATTTAAGAAGAATATCCAAGAAAGGAGAATTCATTAAATCAGTTTGCTCGTTTAAAACAAGGTGATGGATCTGCAATTTCGTATTCAGAAGCTAATATATCTTTAATTTTGTTTGTAAATATAAATTTTGGGCAGTATTTATATCCTTTATTTAGAAAAGGAATTTCTTCAGTTGTAAAAATTGTATCGCTTAGGTTTTCAAATTTTTTGTAGAACTTATGTGTTTATGGGGGAGGTCTTTCTCGATTATGTAAATGTTGTGTGCTGTCTAGGTTTCTAATTTTGTTTGTCTGTGTTAAGCGTTTTTTAAATTTCAATTCACTAACTAAAATATGTTTTTGGTCATCTAATATATCAAATTATACTGGATGTAATTTATAAGTAAGTTCTGAATGTATAACCTTGATATAAAGAAGCAAATTATCACGAATTGAAAACAATTTCTTGATTCTTCTTTCAGCCAGATGAAACTGGCTTTTCTGATAGCAATTTTTGATTGATTTGATGTTGCAGTAGTTGTTATGATTACTTACTTCAGGATGACCTTCTTTCTTATGCACTCTTGGTTAAACCATGCATTCTGAGAAGCGTTCATCTGCATGATTTTCAATTTTAATGTTTTTTTCTAATTTTCAATTTTTTATGTTTACCTCTATTAGAAAACGTTTTAATAGAAAAGGAAGTAAATGCCATAAAAAGACAAAAAATATGTATCTTAAATTTAATAATAAAATTTATATACAAAATGAAGGCCTACCTATGGATAGTCCGTTGTCACCTTTATTAGCCAACATATTTATGGAAAACTTAGAAAACCAAATTTTAACATCAGAATTTTCGCATAATATTGTCTTTTGGTACAGATACGTAGATAATATTTTAGCATGTTTTCAAGGTAATCATACAGAATTAAATGAATTTTTGAATTTTATTAATAACTTTCACGCAAATATTAAGTTTACTTTAGAAGAAGAAGCTAACAGTTGTATAAATTTTTTAGACTTAACAATTAGAAAGTTAGAAAATAATTCATTTGACTTTTCAATTTAGAGGAAACCAACTTACACTGACACAACCATACCATACGATTCATGTCACCCTTTTTCACAAAAGCTGTCAGCATACCATTCTATGATACATCGTGCATTTTCAATGCCTATGTCACAAAACAATTTTGAAAAACAAATTTCAATAATTAAGCAAACAGCATTTAATAATCGGTGGTCTGTTAAAATGATAGATAAAATGATCGAGAGAAAAGAATACAAATTAGCGATTAATTTAATTTATCCGAATATTAGAGACAAAGAAAACAACAGATACGTTTCCAAAAATTAATTTGGAACCATTTCAGAAAGCATTTCAAAAATTTTAAATACCTGTACAAATACAAAGGTAGCTTTTAAATCTTACAACACGACGCGTGATTTACTATTTAACGCGAAAGAAAAATCTTGTTTCCTGACAAAAGCTGGAGTTTATAAATTAACTTGTACAAATTGTGACGCAATCTACATAGGTCAAACTTCTAGAAATTTTAACACCCGATACAAGGAACACATTTCTGCATTCATAAATAACCACGCTGACAAATCTACATTTGCAAAATATATTATTGATACCGAACATAAACCTACAGTAAATAACCGCATACAACCACTACACTTTTATAATGACAAACATAAACTAGACTTTTTTGAAGATTTAGAAGTCAAAAAGCACACACACGACAATAGCTACCTTGTTTTGAACGAGCAAACTGATTTAATGAATTCCCCTTTCTTGGATATTCTTCTTTCTAATTAAATAAGTCAAAGAAAATAAATTTAACTATTTTTTCAAAAAAGTTGTAATAAGATAATGAGTTGATGTATGCCAATAATTTCGTTGTATAGAGACTGCTTTTATACTGTTATTGTTTAGTTGTTTTATTGTTGAAACTGTTATCATAGTTATTATAGGCTAGTTCTATTTTTATGTTAAATATTGACAAACATCACGTAGACATTTTGAGAGCCTCATCTGTCATCTGTGTTTCATTTTATTTTCAATTTGATAAATTTTTTGATCAAAACATCATATCATAACATAGCAACAGATCTGTATTTGTAGTTGTCATGATTTCGTACTAATTCAATGTTTATCTGTCCGAGAATGCTGTCAAGCAGCGTAGCCAGTCACAGAAACGTTGAAGAACATCCTAAAACATCCAGAATTCATAAGGGCCACTTGCTTCAGTTAGCTTACGCGTTGGCTACGTCCTTCACCTACTAAAACGAAAACCAACAATGAAGGCAGAGGTAAAAAAGGTAAAGGTAAGATGCTTACTGGCAATTAGGCCATTGCTGACCCTTTTTGCTCATCTAAACTAACATACCCTCCACCTTGAGCTTGATCTCAACGACAACAGTGATTTTGAAAAATCATCTGCTGCCGGTGTGTCTCGAACCGTCGACCCCCGAGTCCGTATTGGAAAGTCTGAATCGATTTTCCCGCACGGCCATGGAGGCGCTATGAAGGCAGAGAAGTAGTCTCCAAGTATGTATGTAGCATCTTACAATGTTCTAGGATGGTTGTTACTCGGGAGCGGGTTCCAGATGATACCGCCCTGGATTGAGCCCTGGCGTGTGTCCAGACGTCCCGGGGGGCTCTGACCTCTGACACCCGGAGTTTGGAGCCCATGCTGTGTGCTACGAGACGAACGGACGGCCTTGCGGGGGTGATGCTCGGGAGCGGGACTCGATGGCATGTTGCCTTGAGTCTTAACACTGTTAGGTGTCAGGTTTGGAAGAGCCTGAGGGGAGCTGAGATCTCTAGGGGTGGATTACAACTGGAGATTAGATGCTGCTCGAGAGCGGGACTTCATGATACCGCCTCGAGGCAAACACTGACGGATATCGGGTCCAGACGAACTCAGAGAGAGGTTATCTCTCTTTGAGTTTCGAAGGCAAACGACTTCACTCAGATGGCAATACACCTGCCAAATAAACTTTCACCCTCAAGAAAAGATCGACTCCCTCAGGAAGCTGGGTTTGATGGGTGAAATCTAAATAATTTGAAGTGAGCCACCTAAGGTCGCCGTGGAGGGATTGGAATAGCCCACTCACAATAAAATCTAATCTAATCTAAATAAAGTATAATATAAAAAGAATTATGCTGTTTAGTTACAAAAAAAAAACAAAGATAAAAGTGCACAATGTGAAAAAAATACAATGCTTAAAACAGTGAGATACAAACATCTGTATACACTTATATAGACTGCAATATAATAAAAATATACATGTACAATATTAAACAAGATCAAGTACAAATACATCAAAAAATTCCAATTAAATCATCTGCCTCACAGAGCACGAAAAAAACTCATCGACCGCATAAAATGATCGCTCACTTAAATATTTTTTAAACCGGCTTTAAAAGTGCTTATGTTTCCAGTGGATTTTAGACTTTCCGGAAGCAAATTGTACAAAACACTACCCGCATACACAGGGGATTTCTTGTACGTCATTCTTTGAAAATGGTTTAAATTAATGTGACTGCAGTGCCTAGTGGAATACGAGTGATTGTCTGAATGTCTTGGCAACATATGTTTCTTGCTATAAATAAAACTCAGTACCTTATAAAGGTAAATTTCTGCCAAGGTCTTAACTTCCTTTTGCTTAAAAAGTTATCGGCATGACTCGAGGTTGTGCATATCAAGAATTACCCTAAGTATTCTCTTCTGAAGCACAAAAACCCTGTTAGCGTCTATGGACTGACCACAGACTACAATGCCGTATGACAGCAATGGATACACCTCTGAATAGTAGACAGAAAGCAAATGTGCGTCACTTAGAGAGTTCTTAGGATTATATATCATAAAATACGCCGATTTAAGCCTGCCACAGACATTATTACCATGCCACTTCCAGGACAAGAGCTGATCAACCGTGACCCCAAGGAACCTTCCCTCCGTAGCACAGCAGTGCATACCATCCTCAAGCTGCGCTGAGGGAATCCATACTGCCTGTCGTAGATTAGACTGTGTTTTTCAAGAAATTTCAGTAATTTGGTGTTTATATACTTTTCCATCACTTTAGCGACTGAAAGGAGAGAAATAGGCATGTAGTTGCAAGAAGCGCTTTGGATCCTTTCTTGGGGACGGGTTGTATTCGACCAGTTTTTCAGTTACTAGGGAATATGCCTCTATTGTAAAATGTCTGAAATAGACGAGTCAGGACAGGAACAAGTTCTGGTGCGCATTTTTTGAGAGCAATTGCTGGGATCTCGTCAAGGCCAGAGGCTTCCCTGGTATTAAGAGAAGAGAGCATCTTTCGTGCCGTTTTGAAAATGATATCCGTCATTTTATGCGCGACATTGAGGACTGTTGGTGGTTAAACATTTGGAGGTGGGTTGGAGTAGAATTGCCGGCGAACAACCAGGCAAAAAGTTCAGCCTTGCCCAGGGCGGTAGAAAAAATTTCATCCCCTGTAACAAGAGGTGGGGACGTGCTCTTGCAGAAATTATTCCCAATAGATTTAACAAAAGTCCAGAAGGGTTTGGTGCCTTTGGAGCTTGCGAGGACTTTGTTTTTGATGTGGTTATTAAACAAGTTTTTTTCCTCAGAAAAAATGCGAACATAGCGGTTTCTTGCGTCGTTTGACGGTTTTCTTGACTGGGATTGTGTAGAAGCGTTTTGTAAGCTTTGACCTTTTCAAGTCTGGCCTTCTCACAGGATTTAGAGAACCAGGGCTTTTGAGTGGCTGTAGAGGTTTTCTGTGTACGTGGATGGGTCAAGATGAGACAAGCAGACAGGCTCAAAAAATTATGGGCTCAAAAAATTATAGGCCGATTATGATTAAATTTGGTGAGTATCTTCCTTTTGTAAATGGCTTGGATAAGTTCTGACCAGGTTTTACGGGAAACTTTTGGGTTTTCCTTCGAAAAAAATTCATATCTCTGTAAATTAAAAAGCTATGGTAACCGAATTCGGTACTCTGGTTTCTGTCATAAGTAGTATCATTTGCGCGAAAGTTCCGATTTCTAGGTTGAAGGGCAAAGAAATTACAAGCCTCTGATTAAAAAATGTTGAAGCGTCAAAATTCATAATTCTGGTAGTCGTACATTAGCCCTTTCCGCTTTATGAGTTGAAAATACGGCTCTAAGTGACTAAAAAATGCCTAGGTCTGTGTCTCAGCGGTCATTTTCCTTCATTTCGTTAAAATGTGAGAAAAAAATAATTTTAAACAAAAATTGTATGATGTAAATAATCAAGACGTTAGAAAATTAATATACTAGAGTATATTCCTGTTAGTACATACATCGGTCATGTCTACAATGACCGAGAGGTGAAGGAAGCAGTGTGGATTTAATAATGGACTCCTATAACACGCGTTCTAATCTCAGTTAGTGACTTCACTTTTTTTATGTCTTATTTCATTTTGCCGTTGTCTGATCAGATTGTGTAATTCCGATGAGTTTTTTAGCGAGTTTTTGTACGACAAATTCAATTGGGACGAGATGAAAACTTTTAAAACTTAATTCAATTTAAATAGCACATCTGGCTGTTTGTTAATGCCCTAACTTAGTGAAACCGTTGCATACTTAATACAGCCGTAGACTTTTCCCGTGCTTCACAAGTGCTTGTTCTTTTCTACAACCGATTTTAATTTTTACTGGACGCAGCAAGTGCGTCATAGTAGCAACTTTTCCTTAATTTTCAAATTTCAATAGCCCAATTTGTTATTAATCTGATGTTCGTCGGCAGGAACCAGTTTTTTCGGGAACATTTTAAGTTTATTTTTGGAAAATTTTTGTACATTTTCAAACAATAAAGTCATTTTAATGAAATATGGTGCATTGTTTCTAATATATAGGTTATACTGGTAACCAAATTTCATGCCTGCTTTCCTAAAAAAAGACATATTTGTTATTAAAAACATTCTTATGAAAATTCAATAACATAACGCACTTGCTGCGTCTAGACTTTTTATTTCTTTTTATGTCTAAAATTAAAAACCTACAATTAATTTTTTGTGACTGCATTTAGTGGAAGTTCTCTCTTAAACAGACATCGCACCCTCTTCGCTTTATATTCGCCCATTTTTTACATTTTCCATTTAGATAACTGAATCATATTTTAGCCACATGGACAATATTCTTTGTTTTATATAATGAGATTTTATGTTGATTTAGAAGCTGGCTATCATAATTATGTTTTCTACGTTACCTTTCACACTAAAACAACAGAAAAGGAAAAGATAATTTTAGCTGTATTACGCAAATCACGAGAGTAGCCTAAACCTCAACTTATTTTGCCAGATATATACAGTGTGGAACAGCCAAATGGAATAAATTCGATAACGGATAAATGAGGACGTGTTGGGAAAAACGCTTGGACACGTCGATTTGTATTTTTAACTGCGCATCTTTTTCAAGAAAAAAAAATTATTTAGGGTGCGTCATGTGACAGTGGCCAATACCAACTTTCTTATTTTAAATACAAGCCCCTGTATATTATTAATTTTTTGGATTCTTCAGAAAATTCTAGACATAATTCATGTACAATGTTCTATACCTATCTTCAACTGTTTCGGAAATATTAAGTATTTTCAGATTTATTACAAAAATTAACATTAAAAATAGAAAATTATTTTATTTCACAAATTCTAATAAGAAATACTGATTATTTCTTAATAATTTAAAAAAACAAAAAAAAATTAATGTCAATGTAGTAAATGTTCAAAATGCTCGCCACGAACATCTTGGCAACATGCTAATCTGGTATAGAAATGTCTTCTAACATTACTCAACATCTCAGGCGTGACTGATCTAATCGCAAGCGTGATTCGTCTTTTTAAGTCATCTAAGTTGAGGGGCTTAGTTTTGTATACAATACTTTTGACATATCCCCACAAAAAGTAGTCTAATAGCGACAGATCAGGAGATCGTGCTGGCCATTCTATCGATCCGCGCCTCCCTATCCACCGATTTGGAAAAATTTGGTTCAGGTACTGCCGGACATTGATTTGGTAATGGGGCGGTGCTCCATCTTGCTGAAACCATATTTTATTGGCAGGAACTTGTGGGTTTGCTGGATCTGGATATAAGTTTGTCAAAGTTGGCACGACATTATTTTGGAGCAGTTCTAAATATTTATCCCCATTCAAGTTGCCATCAATGAAAAAGGGACCTACGATATGATTTCCAACAATTCCTGCCCAAACATTAACTTTTTCAGGATATTGCGTATGTTCCTCTCTCATCCAATGAGGATTCTCATTAGACCAATAGCGGCAATTTTGACGATTAACATGACCGTGAAGTGTAAATGTGCTCTCATCAGAAAACAAAACATCTTCTAATTGGATCACATTGTTATCTAACATTGCCATCATTTGTTCACAAAAATACGTTCTCCTATCGAAATCGTCCTCCATGAGCTCCTGAGTTGGTATCATTTTATAGGGATGCATTTTACTTTCCTTTAATGTTCGAAAAATTGCTGTGTGGCTAACGTTGAATAGTTGGGCTGCTTGTCGACCAGAAGTATGTGGGTTTTCTTGAAACTCAAGCGTAATATCCAATTTCGTATCATCACTTACTGCATTGGCAGCTACTTTTTTTATCTGTCTCACATGACCAAGCTCGCGAAACTGCTTTTCTATTTTGCTAATTGTTCCTTGGGATACAGGCGGCAAATTTGGAAATTTTTCGTGAAATAAGCGAGACACTTCCATCTGTGTCCGTGTGTTATCTCCATAACCAATCATTTGTAGAATGGTTATTTTGTGCATTTCTGTTAAATGAACCATTTTTCTGATATTATTACGTACAGTTAACGAAATTCAAACGACAATAGCACTGACACTAATCACTACTGTCATGCAGGCAGACAACAAGTTGCTAAGGCTACGAGTTTTATACGAACAGAAAGAAAACTGTTTTTGTTTTTGTTTCATTTCATATCAGTAAAAAGAAACGCAGGAATGGTTTTTGTTTACTTTCTCATTATCAAGAGCTGAATGGGAAATAAGTATTGAATGCAATGTAGCGAATTTGTGAAATAAAATAATTTTCTATTTTTAATGTTAATTTTTGTAATAAATCTGAAAATACTTAATATTTCCGAAACAGTTGAAGATAGGTATAGAACATTGTACATGAATTATGTCTAGAATTTTCTGAAGAATCCAAAAAATTAATAATATACAGGGGCTTGTATTTAAAATAAGAAAGTTGGTATTGGCCACTGTCACATGCGCACCCTATATAATTTTTTTTTCTTGAAAAAGATGCGCAGTTAAAAATACAAATCGACGTGTCCAAGCGTTTTTCCCAACACGCCCTCATTTATCCGTTATCGAATTTATTCCATTTGGCTGTTCCACACTGTATATCTAATATATCTTGTAGGTTTTGCAACGTTTTTAATTTCAAAACATAATGGTAAATAACTTAAATGAATTTTCATAAAAATGTTTTTAATAGCAAATATGTCTCTCTAATGCAAGCAGGCATCACTATGGTTACCGGTATAGCTTATAGAGTAGAAACAATGTACTATATTTAATCAAAATAACCTATTGTTGGGAAACACACTTTCCCGAAAATAAACTTAAAATGTTTCCCAGTAAACTGGTTTCCTACCCAACAAACCTTGGGTTAATAGCAAATGGAGTTATTGAAATTTGAACCGTTCAATGAAAATTCGCTACCAAAAAAAAAATATATATATATATATATATATATATATATATATATATATATATATATATATATATATATATATATATATAAATTTGAAGAATTTTTAAAAAAATCCACCAATCTGTTAAAAAAATGTGACATTTTAAGGGTGCATCACTTATAATAAACCCTTTCAAATGCTCTAATTGAACTCTACTTACCATTGATTAATGCTCTTGGTACACTCAAAACGGGTACTAAACCTGTTAAGTATTACAGTTAAAGTTAAAGTATTACAGAGATATTGATTTTTTCGAAATTTGAAACCCCACTGAAGGCCTATAACTTCTCAGGGGTGCAACTTAATATAGGGGTAAGTTGCGTTAAATCACCATATTTAACGTCTACCTACATGCGCCCGCCCTGTGTCGGTTCTTATGCGAAACACCCTGTATACATTTTTTGAATGATACAGAAATTAAGAAAATGCAAAGATATGAAATATTGGATTTCTCTTCAAAATTTACTGATTTTCCACCATTTAATTGGCCTTTTATATATTTTTGTATAAGCAAGCCCGAGAAGCTATAATTTGAACTTCAATCACTCACCCTTGTTTAGGTTACCATACTGTTCCAGTTGCTGTAAACTCAAGTGCAGATACGTAATAAGTCAACAATTCGTGTATTGCACGTTTATTGTGATTAAGTATGTACGTATAACAAATACAAAGAAATGTCTGAATAAAATATTAATAAAACAATTAAAATTTCAATAACATAAAAATCAAATGAATAAAGATACGGTTCTTGGAGTTGCCAAAAAATGTAATAGCCAAATACAAAGTTTCCGAGAAGAATAATCACAGTTACTCTCACTGATATAACTTGAAATTTGGCTAGACTATTGATCCTACAGGCTTTCAGTGTGGCATTAAAGGAATTGCATTACACAATAGTACTTACACCTTTATAGAATACAACTAAATCGAACAGAACATGCCCCAAAATCACATTAACTTGCACTTACACAAATGCTACAACTGTCATCGATCAGACCTTTTGACCCTTCCCTTGTATGGTTGCTTTCTGCTCTGCTTCTGCGGACTTGATTTTGACTTCTAAAGCTATTTCAATATCCCAATGCCCAATGTTTGTCACCATCAGCATTGATATTCTGGTTGTAAAGGCATACTTTGGCAAAGTGATTCCGTATCTGATAGATTGCAAGTTTTATTGTACATTCATCTTCGTAACATGTGTTCTGGTCCACATTTTCTGCACTGTATAGTGATACTTCTTAAAGCATTAACTTCTTCCACGGGAGTAAAAAGCCTGAGATGTTGGCTTAGACAATTCTATAGATTTGCAGTATTCTTGTACTTTTCCAGTCCATCCACATCAAACTGTGGTGGTTTATATTGCATGACTTAGGTACTATTGAACATAACACAATTTTTAAATTATATATTATACAATGTAGGTGTACCTAATTAGTAAGATGATCCAGTCTCAAGCAAAATTGACGAACCCATCATGAGTGTGAACTACAGAAGATGCTTTAAAATTTGTTTCTTTACTAGTTGCGTCTTAGTGCTTGATAACCTCACACCATGTTTTAGTTGCTTCTGTACTCTGGATCTATGTTGTTTGCAATTGCACAGTTGTTCACGTCACATTATTATTATTAATTAATTATGTTAGAATATAACCTTATACAACGTTGACCAGAGACAATTCATTTTGACTTACTTTTTATTTACGTCTAGCGTCCATCTTGCCATCTTCCCGGCGGCATGGACATGCGCTCTATGCCTAAAGAATGGATTGCCTAAATATACAATTTCGAATGTGTTTACCATAGACAGGTAACAGAATCAAACATGCAAAATAGTTACAATTATAATTCTCACCACTATACCGTAATCATCATCCATATTTTTCATTTAATTTAAAAGTTATGTAATATTATAAGGACATCTCAAGCACATTCTGAGCGAATATTTGGTATAATAATCTATTCAAATATTCTCAGTATATCGATGAAGAATTTTCTTAGGATGTCGATTGAATGAATGTACTCACAATATTCAAGATTCAAGTTTGAAATTCCATAAATGTTATTCGAACATTCCGAAACAAATATTCTGAAAAAAGAATGTTCTCACAATATGAGAATATCTTATGCTGTATGGGTATATATATATATATATATATATATATATATATATATATATATATATATATATATATATATACGCATATATTAACATATAAAAATTGAAACTGGCCCTGGATATGTGCGCTCATTTGAAGAAATTTTTTCAAAATTCAAAAGTCGGCTTCTCTTTTTAAAGAAAATTCACTAAAAAAAATTTTTAAGAATATTCACTAACAGTATTATTCATCCCTCTGGTGAGGCTAACGTTGTTAGCGAAACGATTGTTGGTTCTGAAGAATTTGTTGTGGTGAATTGGATTCTCCAAAGTATACTTATTACTTATTAGTGAACAGCAGTTAGGTCAGTTTGTATGGAGCTGAAGATATTTTAGAATTAAACAATAAGGTCAAGTTAATTTACAATTTTATATCGACTACCAGCAAATTTTGTTGCTTTACAAAATTGTTAGCGAATGATGTTCTTTGAAAAGCTTCTTCTGATTTCAATATAATGTAATTCTACTTCTCTTTCTTCGCAGGTACACCTCCAGTATTATAATCTTCTAATAAAACGACTGAAAGAAACCGAATCTAAATATCGAGAATAATGTCTTTTAAAACAGATTTAGCAACTAATACATTTGAGCTGATCTTACAAAGTTTATTCGTGTCACTAATTGTGAATTTTAAATGTATTCTCAACCACATTTTCGTGTTTACTCGGCCATTTGTCCCACAACCAGTTCTAATTGCCGGGATAAGCAGCGTTGTATGAAGATGTGACATTGAATATGTTAGACATAAATCTATGAGCGTCCCTACAAACATTTCCTACAATTCCAACAGGATTCAATTATTATTTTAATGTTGCTTTAATGTTATTTGATGTTATTACGGCTCTTTATTTACTTGCATAATTATATAGAGTGTTCTATTTTTAGAAATAATCATGAAAACCTTCTCAGCTGCTTATTAGTGAATTTTCATTAAAAAATTCACTAATAAAGAGGTATCGATGGTAAGACGGTAAGACTTTTGGAAAAAAATTTCAAATGAGCGTGAATTTGAACCTCAGAACCCATATTAAAAGTTCGTTTCAATTTTTTTATCTTTTTATCTTTATATATGTATATATATATATATATATATATATATATATATATATATATATATATATATATATATATATATATATATATATATATATATATATATATATATATATATATATATATATATATATATATATATATATATATATATAGTGTAAAATACACTTATGGAATAACATTCATTATCCAGCAAAAAATAGTTGTTGTGGAAAACGCTGAGACACGTGAAGTTTAATTTGTCGAACATTATCTTATAATCATAGTTAAACAAATTAAATTCCCGCCATTTTACCCCCACCACTTTATTTTTTAAATAGCAACCCTACATTTTTTTCATCACAATTCGATGGACCACATTTTTCTGAATGCGGAGATACCCCATATGTATGGTCTAATATTAAAGTTTTCAATACAGGGTGGAAATTTAATACCGGAATATTAAAACTAAACAGATTACCCTGAAATTCAAATTTCGAAAATAAACTGAATAAAAACGTCCCTTTCTTATAATAAATGTTCAAAATGTACTCCATTCACTTGCACACAACGAAATAATCTCCTCTGGAATTCTTCCCTAACTCTGTTCAACACGTCACGCGTTACGTTCCTAATTTCTGTTGTTATTTTCATTTTCAAATCAGCAAGCTGCGTTTTATACACTCTCGTTTTAAGGTATGCCCATAAAAAGAAATCAACAGGTTTAAGATCTGGTGATCTAGCGGGCCATTCTACGAAACCTCTTCGTCCAATCCATCTTTGTGGCAAGACTTCGTGTGAATACTCCCGTACTTGAAGAGCAAAGTGGAGCGGTGCACCGTCTTGTTGAAACCATATCCTTTCATGGGGAATATTAGGTTCCATTACATTTGGATACAATTCTGCTAACATTAGGACAACCTGTTCTCTTAGTATTTCTAAATATCTTGGACCGTTTAGATTTTCTATAAAACAGTCAAACCACGTGATTACCAATGATACCAGCCCAAACGTTCAATTTCTGAGGACGCTGAGTGTGTGTCTGTCGCATTCAGTGGGGGTCTTCGGCAACCCAGTATCTGCAATTTTGCTTGTTTACATCGCCATTCAAAAGAAATGTTGCTTCATCGGAAAAGAGAACGTCAGAAGAAGAAATAACATTTCTATGCAACATGTCCAGCAGTTGTTCACAAAATTTCAGTCTTCTGTCAGAATCACCGTCAATCAACTCTTGAACGTGTTGTAGTTTATGGGGATGCATTTTTTCGTTTTTGATACACCTTAAAACTGTTGATTGACTAACATCATTTTCACGTGCAACTTGACGGATAGAAGTTGTTGGTTCTTTTTCAAAAGCCAACAAAATATTGATATTTACATCTTCTTCAAAAAACTTGGGTCTCCTAGGCAGTGGTTTAACGTGTCCATAATTACGAAACTGTGAATGCATCTTAGACACAGTTCCCTGGGTTAGTGGGGACAACTCTGGATGTTTTTCATTAAATAGGTTAACAACTTGTGCCTGTGTTCTACACATATCGCCATACCCAATCATCATTAATATTTCTGTTCGCAGAGTTTCAGTTAAGTATCGCATTATTAGACCAAAAATTAATTGAATTTATCGGAACAAGATTACGACTAATTTATTAGAAGACCGTGCATTTAACACAATATACCACAAAATAGAACAGAACTGTTAAATTTCACCTTTCACACTGCAAAAATTGGTAGTTAATAAGAAACGATTAATGATACCAAGTACGTTTTAGATAAAAGACAAGATAAGAAATTTAAGATAAGGGTTAGTGAAAAATTTCAGAGCAGATTATTTCGTTGTGTGCAAATGAATGGAGAATAGTTTGAACATTTATTATAATGAAGGGACGGTTTTATTAAGTGTAGTTTCGAAATTTGAATTTCAGGGTAAACTGTTTAGTTTTAATATTCCGATATTAGATTTCCACCCTGTATTGAAAACTGTAAGATTAGACCATACATATGGGGTATCTCCGCATTCAGAAAAATGTGATCCAACGAATTGTGATGAAAAAATGTAGGGTTGCTATTTAAAAGAAAATGGATAAAGTGGTGTGGGTAAGATGGTGGAAGTTTAACTTTTTCAACTATGATTATAACATAATGTTCGATAAATTAAACTTCACGTGTCTCAGCGTTTTCCACAAAAACTAATTTTTGCTGAATAATGAATGTTATTCCATAAGTGTATTTCACACTGTATATATATATATATATATATATATATATATATATATATATATATATATATATATATATATATATATATATATATATATATATACACTGTGACCCAGTTAAGATCGCAACATCCGTTTCCTAATTTTAATTCACTTTTACGAACCTATAAATGTAGGTGTAATAACATTTGAAATATATCAGTAGCGTACGTTTTCAGGGGCTTCAAAAAATCTATTTTTCCACCAAAAAAAAAAACGTATTAAAGAATTTTTTTATTGAATTTTCAGTTACGGTATTGAAAATAGCATGCCTTGAAACCTCTGAAAATAAATTTTAAGCCATATTACTTTACCGGAGTCTGAGATGAAAGTCTCCAAAAATTGGTTTTTTGATTTTTTAACATTCTTGTATTACATGTTAATTGACGTTTTATCGACATGAAATTTTGGTGATCAGTAATAATCGATAGGGTGAGTGATTTCTCTTGATTAACATTTGATTATGTGTCAGTAGCGTACGTTTTTGGGGAGTTTCAAAATTCTTCTTTACATTTCTACAATGTTTATTTTGAATTAAACCACAACAAAAAACAAAAAAATATAATATCGTTAAAAACTCTTTTCCCTATAGAGTACAGCAATCTTGATAGTGAGCATTTGACATATAAACTAAAAATGATAATAGTAATAGTAATAACAATAACGCAGTCCAGGAGATCGAAGTTTTTTTATCACATGATATTTCAGTTGAAGCGCAAATGAAAAAACTCCTCATCCATATTCATTAGTATTTGTGAATTCCATAATTATTATTGTCATGCTGTGTTACTTAATGAAACCACTACACAGATGTCACTACTAGTCACTGTTCAACAGTAAATCTAAATGAGAAATCTGTTTTAAATCGTTTCATGTCGATTCATATTATTAAAGTACGATGAATTGAATGAGTTTATTATTTGGTATGTTTACGATTTCTATAGTAGTTTCCATATTTTCATTAACTCGACAATTTAATCTGTCACATTTGTCGGTACCTACAAAGCAGATAAATTTGTAATTAACATGGTATAATCGTAAATATATTTATTTACATTTAACTAACCATTGAATGATTACTGAACATTGATGTGACGTTGCTTATACGTCATCTTTATGGGGTAGTTTGTGGAAAACAAAGCCTACACATCATGAATGATCATATGCCACAATATGTGTGTTAACTCGCTTCTCGAATGTCTAGAGATTATTGGTATATCTTCGGAAATATGTTCAACAGGCGCAGGCCAGGTCAGGTCCGGTTAGATTGGGTCGGGTCGGGTAAGGTCCGGTCACGTCAGGTCGGGTCAGGTCAGGTCGGATCAGGTCAACCGGTAATATCAGGTGCAGGCCAGGTCAGTTGAAAGTCAGGTCAGCTGCATGTTGCAGGTCAGGTGCAGTTAGATTGGGTCGGGTCGGGTCGGGTCAGGTCAGGTCGGATCAGGTCAACCGGTAATATCAGGTGCAGGCCAGGTCAGTTGAAAGTCAGGTCAGCTGCATGTTGCAGGTCAGGTTCAGTTAGATTGGGTCGGGT
This sequence comes from Tillus elongatus, assembly GCA_964006375.1. NCBI lineage: Eukaryota > Metazoa > Arthropoda > Insecta > Coleoptera > Cleridae > Tillus > Tillus elongatus. The sequence goes on from OZ023267.1 coordinate 130,364,789, forward strand.
CGGGTCGGGTCAGGTCAGGTCGGATCAGGTCAACCGGTAATATCAGGTGCAGGCCAGGTCAGTTGAAAGTCAGGTCAGCTGCATGTTGCAGGTCAGGTGCAGTTAGATTGGGTCGGGTCGGGTCGGGTCAGGTCAGGTCGGATCAGGTCAACCGGTAATATCAGGTGCAGGCCAGGTCAGTTGAAAGTCAGGTCAGCTGCATGTTGCAGGTCAGGTGCGGTTAGATTGGGTCGGGTCGGGTCGGGTCAGGTCAGGTCGGATCAGGTCAACCGGAGATCTCTCTCTCTCTCTCTGTGTGTGTGTGTGTGTGTGTGTGTGTGTGTGTGTGTGTGTGTGTGTGTGTGTGTGTGTGTGTGATGACTACTGTAGGGCCGCTGAAGCCATGTCTTTTAGCCACAAACTGTTGCATTAGACAGACTAGATGTAAGCAGAGCGCCAATGTAGTGAATAGAGCAGCTAGAAGCTAGGAGTTTATGCCTTACAAAATGAATCTTACATAAATAAAATCATATCTATATTACATTATATTTGTTTTATACATTCATTTATTTATCTTTTTTCCTCTTTTTTTTCCTTTTTTTAATACATATATATTTTTCTGTCTTTTAGTGAATTTTCTTAAAAAAAATTCACTAATGAGGAGATCCCGACTTTTGAATTTTGAAAAAATTTCTTCAAATGAGCGCTAATTAGGCCCCCCAGAAAACATATTCGGGGTCAGTTTCAATTTTTATATGTTTATATATATATATATATATATATATATATATATATATATATATATATATATATATATATATATATATATATATATATATATATGTATGTATCACACCGATAACTCAAAAAATAATGGGTCGATTTTGATCAAATTTGGTGAAAAAATTCCTTTTGCAAATGGCTTGGATGAATTCGTTATTCAAGAAAATCTGCCCAGCTTTTCCCGGAAAATTTAGTGTTTTCTTTCGAAAAAAATTTATATCTCCGGAATTAACAAAGTAAGGGCAACCAAATTTGGTACGCAGGTTTACATCCTTATGGGTAAGTTACCTACCAAAATTTAGCTATGTAGGTCAAAAGACAAAAAAGTTATAGGCATTTAAAAAAAATTGGGGTTTTCCTCAAAACGTCAAAGTGGCGATTTAAAATGTCAAAATTGGCAACATTTAGGCAAATAACTTAAATCTAATACGGGCTATAGAAATAAAATGTCTCAAGAAGGATGTTTTACAAACCCTAAAGTCTTAGTTTCAACCATCATTGTCCTTCATTTGCAGAAAATTCATTTCAAATAGACCCTTTCTCTGATGCTTGGAAGTAGCCTTAGCTATAGAGTTTATCATTTAATGGTATATAATTTTTGTCGAATTTTCGTAAAAAATTAATACAGCTCAATATATCCGTTATTATATAAGATATGAAGAAAATTTGTATATATTAATTATAGGGTGTCTTGAGCTACATCTTAAAATAATATTTCTGCAATCACAGGGTGGCCCGTAAGTCGTTGGTGATACAAATTTCCTTTTTTTAATCAAACACGCCTTATGTTATTGCATTTTTGCATTTTCCATCGAAATATAATGCATGTTTGTAAGAAATTAAATACTGGACGCAGCAAGTGCGTTATGGTAGCGAATTTTGATCAAATGTTTTATATTTGAACAGCTCAATTTGCTATTAATCTATAAGGTTGACCAAGAAACGTGTTTTTCGGGAACATTTTAAGTTTACTTTTGGAAATTTTTGTAGAGTTTCACACAATAAAGTTATTTTAATGGAACATGGCACATTGTTTTTACTATATAGGTTATATGGTAACCAAATTTGATGCCTGCTTTCTTAAAAAAACACACATATTTGTTATTAAAAAGATTTTTATGAAAATTCACTACGATAACGCACTTGCTGCGTCCAGACTTTTTTTCTTTTAGTTGGAATGCTTTTTTTTCATTCTGAACGGGGATGCAAGATTGCAGTTCAGGGACCCGCCAGAACCTTCGACACTCTCCAAAACAAACAAGACTGGGCCACGGTTAGGAGGTAAAAACAAAAGGAAAAACACTAGGAACTTAAAATTTAAAAAAAAAACATAAATTTATACAATAACTCTGCGCCTCAATATACCTATTGCTAATATGTATTATCTGGAACAATGTATTTATACAAGTTTACAACCTAGATCCTTATTTTGCCCTCTTAACCAGGAGATCTAACCACATGATTTTTAAAATCTGTTGTACTACGAAGCCACCACATGCTTTGGCTTATTAGTGAATTGTCATTAAGAAAATTCACTAATGGAGAGGTAACATACGATCCGAGCGATATCTCAAAAAATAATCAACTGATTTGAACGAAACTTGGCACAAGCCTTCATTTCGTTACAGTCGCGGACGAGTTCGTTAAACAGCTATAACGGACATATTTTTCCCAAAAAAATATACAAAAATATTTTTGAATACGCTATATTTTTGAAAGTATTAAAATAACTGGAATGACACTTTACATGTAGCTGGAAATGAAGTGAATAAACCTCTATTGTGAATTTTAAGTTGTTTGGTTCACAAAATTTGGAGTTTTCTGCAATTTAAAAATAAAATCTGAATTACATGAATTGAAACAACGTAAGTGGTTAAAGTCTGATGCCAGACAAAGACAGAGTAGTCACCTGCCACACGTAGATTGATACATAACAAAATTCATACATCACAATACAACGATAACGTTCACACCCGAACTGTGGCGATCTCACCCTAATGACCGCCTTTGGTTTGTAGGGGAAAATAAAAAAGTTTTATATAAGCTACTTGAAGTTAAAACCAGATGGGATAGTGTGTTTTGTTTATTTATTATGTTTTGACAGTTGTTTTGAGGTTAAGTAAATAATCATAATAACACCACAGTAGACAAACTCAGCACAGAAGTCTTTGAGTTGTGCGGGGGAAGCTTATTGTTTGAAAATGCACAAAAGTTTTTCGAAAACAAACTTGAAATATTTCCGAAAAAACTGGTTTCCTAGCTAACAAACTTTAGGTTAATAGCAAATTGAGTTATTGAAATTTGAAGCATTTAGTGAAAATTCACTACCAAAACGCACTTACTGCGTCTTGATTTTTTTCTTACAAACATGCATCATATTTCGATAAAAAAATGCAAAAATGCAATAATATAAGGGTGTTCGAAAAAAAAGGTGTCACCAACTACTTTTGGGCCACACTGTGATTGTCAAAATAATTTTATAAGGTGCAGCTCAAGACATCCTATAATTAACATATACAATTTCTTCTCGTATCTCGTATAATAACAATTATATTGAGCTTTACCGTAGAAATGCCTGTATATATGTAAACAGGTAAAGACTGAAACCAAACCCAAATATGGATTCTAGGAGGCCTAGTTTGCACTCATTTGAAGAAATCTTTTTAAACATTAAAAGTCGCGGACTCCGCTTTTGCGATTTTTTTTCCACGTCAATTAGCTAAAAATTATAGACCGTTAAACCATAAACTTAATTAAAACTACTGCCGTGGTGGTGGTGGTAAACAAGATGGTATGGCCTCGACGGAATTGTCATTAGCCACAGATTTTTAAAACTACTGCCAAAGCATCAGAGTAAGGGTCTCTTTGTAATGAATTTTCTGGAAACATTTTAGTAAAATGGAGCACAATGACGGTTGCAGCTGAAACTTAATGGTCAGGTCAGGTCAGACAGATCCCTCTGAGGCCTAGGGTTGAACACACTGAGACCTCACAGACGATCTCCGGCGAGATTTGGGGAGTAGGCAGATTGAGGCCCCGTAATCGAGCTACAACAACCCAACCCACCTTTGTCCACCGTTCTAAGGAGTAGACAGATTGAGGCTTTAGTGTGTCCTTACATATTTCCTTTACCTCTTGAAACCAAGCCAACCCACCTTTGTCTACCGCTCTAACGAGTAGGCAGATTGAGGCCTTAGAGTGTCCTTACATATTTCCTTTACCTCTTGAAACCAAGCCAACCCACCTTTGTCTACCGCTCTAACGAGTAGGCAGATTGAGGCCTTAGAGTGCCCTTACATATTTCCTTTGCCTCTTGAAACCAACCCAACCCACCTTTGTCCACTGCTCTAAGGAGTAGGCAGATTGAGCCCTTAGAGTGTCCTTACGTATTTCCTTTACCTCATCAATTCTGGACGCGGTTCAACCCGAGAACCAAGTATGTCTCATATATATATATATATATATATATATATATATATATATATATATATATATATATATATATATATATATATATATATATATATATATATATATATATATATATAACACGGCATTTCTGTACAAGGAGAAAGGTTTAAGGGCAAAGCCGCAAGGAGACAACCGCAAACACGTGTTTCAGGCTTATTAGCCATCATCAGTACGGTATAGCCAGGTGAAGATGGGAACACTCTGGATGAAGATGCAAAGATACACGGAGTCACAACAGGCAACCAGTGCACAATTGCAGCAACATTTGGAAGACCCTCAATTCGAGGGAAACAACCAAAAAAGCTGTTGTGACTCCGTGTATCTTTGCATCTTCATCCAGAGTGTTCCCATCTTCACCTGGCTATACCGTACTGATGATGGCTAATGAAACACGTGTTTGCGGTTGTCTCCTTGCGGCTTTGCCCTTAAACCTTTCTCCTTGTATAGTACAGAAATGCCGTGTTATCAATCCTGTTATAGTGAATATATATATATATATATATATATATATATATATATATATATATATATATATATATATATATATATATATATATATATATATATATATATATATATATATATATATATATATATATCGCACCGATAACTCAAAAAATAATGGACCGATCTTGATCAAATTTGGTGAGTATCTTCCTTTTGCAAGTGGCTTGGATAAGTTCATTAGCCAGCAAAATTGGACTAGATTTTCCCGGAAAATTTTGTGTTTTCTTCCTAAAAAATGTATATCTCCGGAAATAACAAAGTAAGGGCAACCAAATTTGGTAAGCGCATTTGTATTATAAAGAGTGAACCATGTACCAAAACTTAATCCTCTAAGTTTAAGGACAAAAAAGTTACGGGCAGAGCAATAAACAAATTTTGGAGTTTTCCTCAAAACATCAAACTCGCAATTTGAAACGTCAAAATTGCCAATGTTTAGGCAAAGAACGTGAAACAAATACGGATTGTGAAAAGAAGATGTTGCAAGAATAGTATTCTGAGAACCCTTAAGTTTCAGCTGCAACCGTCATTGCCCTTCATTTTACTAAAATGTTTACAGAAAATTCATTTGAAATAGATGCTTTGGCTATCGATATGGTTTAACAGTCTATTATTTTTAACTAATTTTCGTAGAACAAATTCATTAATGCATCTTTGCATTTTTTATCGAAATATGATGCATGTTTGTAAGAAAAATCTGGATGCAGTAAATGCGTTTTGGTAGCGAATTTTCATTAAATCCTTCAAATTTCAATAACTCAATTTGCTATTAACGTAAGTTTTGTTGGTTAGGAAACCAACGTTTAACTTTATTTTCGGAAATTTATTTCTACAATCACAGGCTGGCCCATAAATGGTTGTTGATATAAATTTTCTTTTTTTTTTGTATCGAACACGTTATTCCTTTTTTGCATTTTCCATCGAAATATAATACATGTTTGTAAGAAAAGAAAATTTGGACGCAGAAAGTGCGTTATGGTAGCGAATTTTCTTTAAATACTTCAAATTTTAATAGCTCAATGTGCTATTAACCTATAAGGTTGACCAAGAAATCAGTTTTTTCGGGAACACTTTGTACATTTTCAAACAATAAAGTTGTTTTGATGAAATGTGGCACATTGTTTCTACTACATAAGTTATACTGGTAACCAAATTTGATGCCTGCTTTCTTAAACAAAAACACACATATTTGCTATTTAAAAACATTTTAATGAAAATTCACTGCCATAACGCACTTGCTGCGTCCCGAACTTTTTTTTCTTTAACTGCCTATAGCTTTTTTTAACTTAGAGACCTACACTTTGGTACATGGTTCACTCTTTATATAACAAACACGCGTACCAAACTTGGTTGTCCTTGCTTTGTTATTTCGGAAAATCTAAATTATTTTTATGGAAAACCTGGACCGATTTTTCTGGCTAACGAACTTATCCAAGCCACTTGCATTCGGTCCGTTATTTTTTGAGTTATCTTTGTGATACATATATATATATATATATATATATATATATATATATATATATATATATATATATATATATATATATATATATATAAACATATAAAAATTGAAACTGACCCCGGATATGGGCTTTTGGGGGCCTAGTTCGCGCTCATTTGAATTTTTGTTTTCAAAATTCAACAGTTAAATTTAATAGCACCAAGTTTTAAAATAATCATTATTATCATGCTGACAAACAAATTCTTACAAATCAATTTAAATTAATATACAAAAAAAGGTTTTAAAGTTCTGCCCAATTTATCAACACCATTAATTACAATTAGAAAGTGATTGTACATTTTTTTAGGTATTTTATATTGTTTAAGCATATAATGACTTATATTATCAGATAATCATGGAAACAAACACTGATATGTACTAACGCAAAACAATGAGCCAACTTCTAAATATACCAGGGTTCATCGTATACAATCAGAAATATTTTAAAAACAAACATAAATTATCAGATAAGAGTTATAGAACCAAAAAATTAATAAACCTATATAAAAAAAATGTATATACAGTGTATCCCAAACTGTATGGGGAATGTATTGCTATCTCTGTTATTCTCTCTATGTTTTATAGAATTTGATGCTCCTTCCAAATATGACTTGTATTTTGTCCCGCCTCTTTTCATTTTCGAGTTATTTTAAAAAACTCTGGACGCAGCAAGTGCGTTATGGAAGTGAATTTTCATAAAAATGTTTTTAATTACAAATATATCGCTCTAATGCGAGCAGGCATCAATTTGGTTACCGGTATAACCTATATAGTAAGAACAATGTACCATATTTTATCAAAATAATTATTTGAAAATGTACAAAAATTTTCCGAAAATAAACTTTAAATGTTTCTGAGAAAACTGGTTTCCTAGCCAATGAACCTTAGGTTAATAGCAAATTGAGTTATCAAAATTTGAAACATTTAATGAAAATTCGCAACCAAAACGACCATGCTGCGTTCATACAAAAATTTTCCGAAAATAAAGTTAAATATTGGTTTCCTAACCAACAAAACTTACGTTAATAGCAAATTGAGTTATTGAAATTTGGACGATTTAATGAAAATTTGCTACCAAAATGCACTTACTGCGTCCAAATTTTTTCTTACAAACATGCATCATATTTCGATAAAAAACGCTAAAATGCAGTAACGAATTTGTTCTACGAAAATTAGCTAAAAATTATAGACCGTTAAACCATAAACTTCACTAAACCTACAGCGAAAGCATCAACTTAACTAAACCGACAGCCACAGCATCAGAGAAAGGGTCTATTCGAAATGAATTTTCTGTAAATATTTTAGTAAAATGAAGAGCAATGACGGTTGAATCTGAAACTTAAGGGTTCGCAGAACACTCTTCTTGCAACATTTTCTTTTCACAAACCGTATTTGTTTCACGTTCTTTGCCTTAACATTGCCAATTTTGATATTTTAAATTGCGAGTTTGACGTTTTAAATTGCGAGTACGACGTTTTGAGGATAACTCCAAAATTTGTTGCTTTAGATGCCTGTAACTTTTTTCTCCTTAAACTTAGAGACCTAAATTCTGGTAAATGGTTCACTCTTTATAATACAAATACGCGTACCAAATTTGGTTTCCCTCACTTTGTTATTTCCGGAAATATGAATTTTTTTAGAAAGAAAACACAACATTTGCTGGGAAAACCTGGTCCGATTTTCCTGTCTAACTTTCAAAAGGAAAAGTCTCACCAAATTTGATCAAGATCGGTATATTATTTTTTAAGTTATCGGTACGATATATATATATATATATATATATATATATATATATATATATATATATATATATATATATATATATATATATATATATATATATATAGATAAACACGGATCTCCCCATTAGTGAATTTTTTAAAGAAAATTCACTAAAAAAGAAAATTTGAATCACGAACGACTTATGGGCCAGCCTGTAATTGTAGAAATATTTTTAAGATGTAGCTCAATACACCCTACAATTAATGTACACAATTTTTTTTCGTATCCTGCATAATGACGAATATATTGAGCTTTAAATATTTTTTACGAAAATTTGACAAAAATGATATACCATTAACCGATAAACTCTATAGCCAGCACTACTGCCAAAGCCTCAGAGAAAGGGTCTATTTGAAATGAATTTTCTGCGAATATTTTAGTAAAATGAAGGACAATGACGATTGAAACTAAGACTTTAGGCTTTGTAAAATATTATTCTTGAGACATTTTTCTTCCATAGCTCATATTAGTTTCAGGTTCATTGCTTAATATTACCAATTTTGACGTTTAAAATCGCGACTTTTGACGTTTTGACGAAAACCCAAAAAAATTCCTGTAACTTTTTTGTCCTTTAACCTACGGAGCTAAATTTTGGTAGGTAACTTACCTATAATTATATAAACCCGCGTATGAAATTTGGTTGCCCTTACTTTGTTAATTGCGGAGATATATTTTTTTTCGATTTTTTTCGAAAGAAAACACAAAATTTTCCGGGAAACCTTATCCAAGCCACTTGCGAAAGGAAGGTACTCACCAAGTTTTATCAAAATCGGTCCGTTATTTTTTTAGTTATAGGTGTGACACATAAATATATATATATATATATATATATATATATATATATATATATATATATATATATAATATAAAGTCTGAAGCGGACCTCGGATTGGGGTCCAGGGGTCCTAAATAGCGCTCATTTGAAGAAATTTTTTCAAAATTCAAAAGTCGGGATCTCCCCATTAGTGATTTTTTTTAAGAAAATTTTACAGAGTAATCTTTTTATGCTATTCCCAACTTTGGATTGTCACTTGTTTTTGAGCTACAGGTATCAACGTTTGTTTTTAATATGGCAACCATATTGGATTTTTCGCTCGTGTGATAGCCTGTGAAAAGAGCTTTCTAACGATGTACAACATGCTTGATAAATCTTGTAATTGCACTGACAATTTTGAGAAAAACCGTTTTGAGGATAGTAGGCTATAAAATCCAATACCAGAAAACAAATGACAAAAAAAAGTGTTCAAAAAGCAGTAGGCCACGGAGTCTAACAATAGACTTCTACTTTTAACATAATTTTTCGTTATGATTCACGATAAAAAATATTGTGACTTAATTTACAATATTTAATTAGGTAATAATGCTAGGTAATATTATGTGAAACAGTTTAATAATGAAACCCGGCAATAACAAATAGAAGCTTCAATTTCACAAAACAACACAATTAGAAACAGAACTCAACAAATAATAAAATAGAAACTTAAAAATACACTAAATACAAAATTGTTCAATATGGCCACCGTTTTGTTCAATGCACTTTATACACCGATCAGCTTAAGATCATCCATATACAGCAGATGATTTAGCTTCGTTTGCTCCATGCCATTGCTTTTTTTTAGCGAAGCCATATCTGGTGGAGTTCAGGCGCATTGATAGTAGATTCAATGCGAAGCAGAACCACAATGAGCTTAGCGAGTCGCCTTGAAATATGCCTCTTCTAATTGGTATCGTGCTGGTTACGATATTATCACCCGTTTGTACCCGTAACTGAATTTTGTTCTCCAGGTAGACATTGTGCGTTCAAGGAACCTCAGTGTACAAGTATCGATCTTATAGATCTTCAGCACATTTATAAGCCAATCGTGTGGAACTGAATCAAATGCCTTTTAGTGAATTTTTATTTAAAAAAATTCACTAATAGAGAGGTATCAATGGTGAGACTTTGCAAAAAAAATTTCAAATGAGCGCGAATTAGGACCCCTAGAACCCATATCCGGGGTCAGTTTCAATTTTATTATGTTTATATATATATATATATATATATATATATATATATATATATATATATATATATATATATATATATATATATATATATATATATATATATATATCTGTGTGTGTGTGTGTCCGTCTGATAACTCAAAAAATAATTAACCGATTTAAATGAAACTCGGCAAGTGCCTTTCTTTTATTAATGGCCTGGATGAGTTCGTTATAAAGAAAAATCGGACGGGGTTTTCCGGAAAAATTTTAGTTTTCTTTCAAAAAAAATTGTTATCTCCGTAAGTAACAAAGCGGTTTAAATGAAATTTACTATATATGTTGCCTCAGGAGAGATCTTACTACGTACCAAAATTCAACTTTCTAAGTTTATAGAAAATTGAGTTATTCACATTTTAAATTTTCTTTCAAAAAAATTTTTCTCTCAAAAAATTACAAAGCTATTTTAATGAAATTGGGTGGATATCTTTTTATATTTGGTTAGCTGCGACTTTGACCCTTACAAGCTTTATCTATGGCTAAAATCCTTTACATGTACTATTTTAAGATTTCTCGCATTGTAAACTGACGTCCAAACTGCGACACATTACATAGTAGAGCAACACTTATAAGAGGGTACACAATGGTTTTATATGTTGTGCATTTTGTATTGCCGGAGATATCATACTAAGTTCAGCAGGTCCCGTTCCAACACTATAGGATTAAAAATGAATTGCCAAAAAAAAACAAATTGCTTACCCTTTAACCAAAATATTAGTGAATTTTTATTTAAAATTCAACTTTCTAAGTTTATAAAAAATTGAGTTAATCAAATTTTGATTTTTCTTTCGAAAATTTTTTTTTCCAAAAATTACAAAGGTAGTTAAATGAAATTTGGTGTATATGTTGCCTTAGGAAAGACCTTACTACATACCAAAATTAAACCATATTCACCAATAGAGAGGTATCGCTGGTGAAACTTTGCAAAAGTTTTTTCAAATGAGCGCGAACTAGGACCCCCAGAACCCATATCCGAGGTCAGTTTCAATTTTCTTTATATATAAAGATATAAAAATTGAAACTGACCTCGGATATGGGTTCTGGGGGTCCTAGTTCGCGCTCATTTGAATTTTTTTTGCAAAGTCTATATGTCTAATAAAGTCTAATGTATATATATATATATATATATATATATATATATATATATATATATATATATATATATATATATATATCCAACCGATAACTCAAAAAATAAAGAACAGATTTGGATGAAACTCGGCAAGTGCCTTTCTCTTATTAATGGCTTGGATGAGTTCGTTAGCCAGGAACATCGGACAAGGTTTTGCAGGAAAATTTTGAGTTTACTTTCGAAAAAAAATTTCCTCCGAAAATTACAAAGCTATTTAAATACCTTACTACACACCAAAATTCAACTTTCTAAGTTTATAGAAAATTGAGTTATTCAAAATTGAAGCATTTAATAAAAATTCACTACCGTAACACACTTGCTGCGTTCCGAACTTTTTGTATTCCACCTAGGCAGCAATGATATTTCCTCGTCCATTGTAAGCGTGATTACACACAACTGAATCAATTACTAGCTGTTCTTTACGTATGTTCTTGAGTAAAAAACAATGGCATCTTCTTTTGGTCAAGTATAACATCATTTATTAACACCACCAATAGACGATGTATACACCCAAATTTCTTCAGCCAAAAGTTTTGGACACCATCAGGCCCGGCGGCCTTCAAGTTATGAAGCTCGTTAATGACCTCAGAGACTTCATCTGTGGTAAACGGCTCATGATGCATATGTTCATAACTCTGACAAGCTCGGTGTTCTTCGTTAACCCAGCTGGCGCCAATATTGCAGGAAGCTGGTGTGATTAGTTGACTTTTCTAGAACTCTTTAACTTGTTCCTTATTTGGAAAAGTATCGGTAGCTGCATTCATAGCTAAATTTAGCTGACGGTAGAAAGTCGATTCAGAGCGTTCAAACATTTTATTGTGGCACTTCATATTGTTGCTCGCTGTATATCTCCTCAAGCGTTCTGCGTATGCAGAAATCTTCTGTTTTAAGGTGTCCAAACATTATTGTGCCGTGTGGTTGACTGGATCTTGCCTGAGTGTCGTCGAACGCGGCCTATCATTTCCTACACTCGTTTCCGCAATTTTCTTGTCTGTACTCCGCCAATGTATGGCGTCAGTTGTCCAATTTCTTTTGGAAGTGTTTACTCTACTGATAAACCTTTTTTCCACGGGGACACTCTTTGACGCTAGTCTCTGTGATTGCACCTTCGATCAGAAGTGTTAATGCCTAAACTTTTAATTGCTGCAGTTGCTGCACAGTAATTCAGTGTATGCATCTGCTCCAATGTGTTGGTCTCTAGAATGTGCGATGGCAAAATTATTCTGTTCAACAGTTCCAATATAATTGCCAGCTTTCTTAGCCTAGGTAATGGTGGTCTAGTAAGAATATTTGTTCCTTCATACTCCACGGCTGGACGATATATTTCTGTGGACAATTTGTCGATGAGTTCCTCATTTTCTTGCGTACCCTCGCTGTGTTGTTTTTGCTCAGTATGTACAGGTTGCAGATTACTACCCTCAAACAGGATCTCGTTATTTTCCGTAACCGCTATGTTAGTCATTTCATATTCAACTTCCTGTCTCATGGTATTCAGTCTGGTTTGTGAAATAAGGATATTCCTAAGTATGACACGATACTGATCCGTTACTCTCTGTTGAGTTATCTATATGTGTGGGTACATTCTGAGAAATTCAGTGTTAAGTTGTTGCCTACATCCGGTCGTCTATTGTCCGAGTTGTGTTACTCTGTGGTAAATACGCATAATTGCTTCATTCATATCCATAGCCCATTTCATGCACCGTCTTGGTAATCCCACCTGGGTAAGCGCTGGCTGATTTTCCTGCGCAGCTATTTCAGTGGGTGGAGCTGTTGGTCTTACTAGGCTCCCCTGCTGTTAATTTTTGGCTGAGATTTCTTGCATGACAGGGGCCCACCTCATCAGCACCCCTTGACCGACGTCCCGCATGCCGTCATGTCAGGCATGCCCTGGCGAATCTCAGGCAGCGGCATTTTTACGAGGCTCTGGGTTTGCTCCATTTCCATGGGTGTGCCACCAATTAGCCCTGGTGGCCCAGGTGGGGATGCAGAAAGGAATAATGTAATATGGTTAAGGAAAAAGAAGTTAAATAACACAGCGAGCAGCTGGCGTCGCTGGTTGTACCGTCTACGTCGTTACGAGTAGCAGGGAGCACACTGCTGGAAGCAGTACACACACCCACCGGTCAGACAGACCTGTGACCCTAGGCAGGGGCTCTTACAAGGTGCTGTCGTCCTGGCCAGACCGACCCTGCTTTTTTAACGTGGTTGTTACTCCACCCCCTGCTCATTTCTCCCCGTTGCTTGGGACCGGCGACGGCAGAGTTTTATTATTATTATTATTATTATTATTATTATTATTATTATTATTATTATTATTATTATTATTATTATTATTATTATTATTATTATAAGAGATTCCACTTAGTATATTCTAAGGATTATTCTAAGGGGTTAAGAAGTCGCGGGCCAAAGGACTCCAGGGGGCAAGCTGAGGAAGTGGAAATAACAACATAAACTCCCGATGAAGCTTTCCCCAAGACCGTCATGCGCGGTAAAAATCCGCATCCTGCACGAGGTGACCCTGCTAATAACTAAACATGACGGATCTAGACAAGGAGGTCGAACTAAACTCCCCCAATCTACGGTGTCACGTGACCCGTGCCTATGGATGGATGGCACCAGGGCGATGGTGTCGTGAACGGAACCTCTGGAGTACCAGGCAACCCTCCAGAGTAACCCGCCTTGCACCACACAGGGGGTTCTGATGGTGTGGACAGTATTTCCCCCATTCTCGTGGGAACAACATGAAGATTATAAATACATATAAAACCAAAACCAATGAGGCTCGAGGAGTGGCTCCGGCTACAGACTTGAGCCTTGAGTCTATCCCGGAAACGGAGACGAGCCAGGGTGCGGCAGCGGACTCTGGAGGTCCCACGACCGGCGTAGATACGGGGGATCAGGGGGTAGCTTCGGCCAGAGACCTGTCCCCGACACCCAAGCTGGAGGCTGGGTCCCACCGGAGGGCGGCGAGCTCCGCGGACTCCGGGGGCCCCTCCACCAGTGAGGACTCTACTGTTAGAGTAGAGGGACTGCCCCGGCAGTCCAAGCGTCTTTCCGGGGCGCAAAGAAAGAAGCTCCGGAGGGCGCAAAAAATGGCGGCCGGGACCTGGACGGTCGAGAAACCTGTAAAGGCGCAAGAGGGGAGTGCGGGTCAGAAGAGGACGCGCTCGAACTCTAGCACGCCCACTACAGACAGACGTTCCAAAAGGGCCAGGGTGCCTGTAAAGGCGCAAGAGGAGAGTGCGAGTCGGAAGACGCCGCGCTCTGGCTCTAGCACGCCTACTACAGACAGACCTCCCAAAGGAACTAAGGCCGGAACACCGGCGCAGACTGGCTCTTACAGGGAGGCTGCGGAGGGCCTCGGGATGGCGGTGATTGACAGACGCCATCCTGAGGTCACGCTAGACCAGGGGAAGGCGGACCTGATCCAGGCTGCGGTGGTAGCTGCAGTGGACTCTCTTCAGGAAGGGGAGAGTCCGCCTCAGTTCCACCGGACGCGCCTGACGGGGGGCATCCTCTGGATAACCTGTGCCGGCCCGCAGTCGCGGGACTGGCTGCGGAAAACGATCGGGGGCCTCGGTCAGATTTGGGAGGGGCCGGACTTGACAGCCGTCGAGCCCAAGGAACTCCCAAAGAGACGCAAGGTCCTCGTACGGATCCCTGACACCGTCCCGCAGGAGACGGTGATCAACAGACTTAAGATCCAGAACCCTGAACTGGGGACGCAACACTGGTCGGTTCTAAGCAGGAAGGCAGAGGAGAAAGGACAGACGCTCGCCTTCTCGATCGACCCGACATCTTACAGAGCCCTTGAAGGAACCTCCTTCAAGGCATTCTGGGGCATGGGAAGGGTTAGCTTCCGCCCACTGGGGAAGCAATTAAGGGTTAATGGGACTTAGGTTCCTTCAGGTCAACCTCCAACACAGTAGGGCAGCCACGGCCGGACTACTAATGGCTCTGAGGAACACGGATGTGGCCCTCATCCAGGAACCGTACTCCTACAAAGGAGAGATCAAGGGACTCGGCGGAGCTAATGGAAAGCTCATCTACAGCAGGTCCAGCGAGAATCCGAGGGCCTGCATTTTTGTCAGGGAAGGGATAGAGTTTCTCCCTCTAATGAATTTCTGTTCCAGGGACCTGGCAACGATCAAAATCCGATGTGGAGGAGCGGATGGGCTGAGGGACATTACTGTCGCGTCAGCCTATCTGCCAGGGGACAGCACGGACCCTCCTCCACCCAACGAATTGGAGCAGCTGATGGTGGGTAGCAGAGCAGGTGGATGGCAGACCATCATCGGCATGGATGCGAATGCGCACCATGAGTTGTGGGGTAGCTCGGACACAAACTCTAGGGGTGAGGCACTTTTACAATTCTTTATGAAATTTAATTTAGACATATTGAATAGAGGTAATAAACCGACATTCGTCACAACACGGCGTGAGGAAGTTTTAGACCTAACAGTTTCCACCCAGTTTCTGGGTGACTTTGTTAAAAGCTGGGCTGTGTCTGGGGAAGTGAGTAGCTCAGACCACAGATACATCCGGTTTGAAATCGCCAAAGTCGAAAGAGAAACGGTATGGTACCGGGACCCCCGCAAGGCGGACTGGGAAGCCTACAGGGCAGACCTAGCTGTGGAACTGCGGGGGGTTGAGAGGGCCATAAGGGATTCAATAGACCTCGAGATTGCAGCAGTCCAATTGCGAGACGCAATTACCTCGGCCTATAACGCCAACTGCCCCCTGAAAATGAGGGTGTCCACCAGGAACGTCCCATGTTGGAACGAGGACCTCAGGCAAAGGAGGACGCAGGTTCGTAAGCTGTTTAACGCGGCCAAAAGGTCGGGAGCATGGGATGAATATAGACAGGCCCTATCGACCTATAACAAAAGACTGAGGGACGCCAAGAAGGAGTCGTGGAGGAGGCACTGCGAAGAAGTGGAAAACACGTCCGAGAGTGCTCGACTACACAAGATCCTGTCTAAGGGCCCTCAGACTAACATAGGCTCCCTTAGAACACCCACGGGGGGCTTTACAAGCTCGGGGGAGGAAACTATGGAAATTTTACTCCAGACGCACTTCCCCGGCTGTAACATAATAAACCAATCACCTCCGGACTGGGAACACTCAGAAATAGAGGCGCCTTATAGGCGGGCATCTAGAGTAGACTGGACAGTCGCTAAAGAGGTGGTTACCTGGAGCAAAATCAGATGGGCCATTAACAGCTTTAAGCCATACAAATCGCCGGGATTTGATGGAATAATGCCCATCATGCTCCAACAGGGGATAGATATACTGGCGCCGGTGCTTACCCTCATTATGAGGGCCAGCCTGGCTCTGGGGTACATTCCGAGGGCATGGAGACTGGCCAGGGTTGTATTTATTCCTAAACCTGGGCGTCCAACAGACCAGGCAAAGTCCCTGAGGCCAATAAGTCTCATGTCCTTCTTGCTGAAAACAGTGGAAAAACTGCTCGACCGGCACATTAGGGGCGGTGTACTGGAAGCATATCCTCTACACTGCGGACAATATGCATACAGAGCAGGATTCTCAACAGAAACAGCACTGCACCAACTGGTGCTGAAACTGGAGAATACGCTGGAGAACAAGGAGGTGGCGCTGGGGGCCTTCCTAGACATAGAGGGGGCCTTTAGCAACACCTCGTTCGGATCGGTTCTGGCAGCTGCCCGGGAGCGTGGAATAGAGGAGACCTGCTGCAGGTGGATCGGTTCCATGCTCAGGGACAGGGCGGTGTTCACCTCACTCGCGGGAGGGACTCTGCTGGCGGGGGTCGCGGCGGGGTGTCCGCAGGGGAGCGTTCTGTCTCCCTTGCTCTGGTGTCTAGTCGTGGACGGCCTGCTGGGGAGGCTCTCGGGAGGGGGGTATGAGGTACAGGGCTATGCGGACGACATTGTCATCATAGTCCGAGGAAAGGTCACACAGGCAGTGTGGGAGCGTATGCAGACTGCACTGAAAGTGGTGGAAGGGTGGACGGTTGATCAAGGGCTCGGGGTGAGCCCCGAGAAAGCAACCGTCGTGCCGTTTACGAGGAGGAGGAAGTGTGAAAGCCACAGAACTCTCACTCTATACGGTAGGAGCGTTCCAATGGCCAGGGAGGTAAAATATCTTGGGGTCGTATTGGACTCTAAGCTAACCTGGAATGGTCACATTGGAAAAATACTGCGTAAGGCAGTCATGACCTTAGCCGTCACTAGGCGGCTATATGGAAAAACGTGGGGACTAAGACCTAGTATGGCCCACTGGCTGTACACAAGGGTGGTCAGACCATCGTTAACATATGCGGCACTGGTCTGGTGGCCTAAGGTGACACAATCCAGTGCCAAACAAAAACTAGGCAAGATCCAAAGGATGGCTTGCCTAGGCATCACAGGGGCCATGTCTTCAACCCCAACAGCCGCCATGGAGGTGTTGCTGGATCTACCCCCCCTACACTTCGTTATTATGGGAGAGGCCAGGCTAGGACTATACAGACTAGCCTGCAATGGTAGACTGAAGATCAACCCAGGCTTCAGGGGCCACTGCAAAATTCAGGAGATCGTGAAGGAACCCATGGTTGAAATGAGGTCAGACTTCGCGAGCCCGCGAATGTGCAGGGAAAACAACTTCACAGTGGAAATCCCTGATCGCGGGGCATGGCGGGAGGAGACACCGGGCATACCACGGGACGCGCTCGTCTGGTTCACGGACGGATCTGGCGGGGAGCGTGGGACGGGGGCAGGTGTTTACTCGGAAGGACCGAGGGTAAGTCACAGTATTTCCCTCGGAGCCCATGCAACGGTGTTTCAGGCCGAGATGTACGCCATCCTGCACTGTGTGCGGGAGAACAAGAGGAGGGGCTACACCAACAAGCGGATCCTCATAGCCACAGACAGCCAGGCAGCCCTTAAGGCACTAAGTAGCCCACGGGTAAATTCCTGGCTGGTGAGTGAGTGCCGAGACGAGACGAGCGACCTGGCTGGGCAGAATGAGGTGACCCTCATCTGGGTGCCGGGTCACTCGGGGGTCAAAGGCAATGAAGAAGCTGACAGTCTCGCAAAGAGGGGGTCAGCAGAACCATTTATGGGACCAGAACCGGCTCTGGGCGTGTCAAAGAGCACTGCCAGGGGAGCCATTAAGTCCTGGGTCAGAAACCAACACAAGGTGTACTGGGCGGACTGTCCAGGGCTCAGACATGGGAAGTCAATAATTGACGGACCCAGTTCAAAGAGAGCTGTGGAGCTGCTAAACCTTAGCAGAGGACAGCTCAGAAACACAACAGGTCTCTTGACGGGACACATGGCCGTCAAGAAACACCTACATAAAATGGGGCGGTTCGAAGGGGACCTCGCATGCAGACTCTGCGGCGAGGGGGAGGAATCAGCCCAGCACATCTTGTGCGAGTGTATAGCTCTAGACCGGAAAAGACAACTGATCTACGGTCACTCTAGACCGGAGACAGAGCAATATAAAACTTCACCCTACCAATCGCTGTGCAGACTAGTTCAAGGCACAGTGATTTTGGAATGGGTGGAGTAAGACTAGGGGTATGCACAATCAACCAAGGGTTGCGGTGCTATCGGGGCGGCAAAGGCGCGGACGAGCCCTGAGGGAACAAAAAAAAAAGGATTATTCTACATGAGTTGAACAACACCGAGTGCACTTCGTGCACCTAGGGTGTTCCTTCTGCGTCTGGATGTCAGGTAAGTATTATAGTACTTTCCGTACTATATACGCCGTACTCAGGACCACTGCCTTTTGCATTAGCAGGAGATTGTGTTTTCCTGGAACTTCCTTTATGAAATTGGTGGTGGCATTGGAAATAAGTCCTGTGGCTCCGATGATGACGGGGATTATTTTGGCCTTTAGGTTCCACATGAGGTGTATCTCAATTTGCAGATCTTTATATTTCAGCTTTCAGTTGAGGGATGATCTTGGCGAGCTGGTTATGTCTGCCTAAGTAAGCTGAGTCTGAGAGAGCAGGACATGCTGCCATGACGTGTTCAATGGTTTCTCCAACACCTGCGCATTTTTGACATTTATCCACCACTTCTAATTTTAGACAATGCTTCTCGTAGTTTTTAGTTTTTATAACCCTATCCTGAATGGCCATCATTAAACCCTCTGTCTCCGGGTAGAGTTGCCCCTCGACCAACCATATAAGCGAAGAGGTTTTATCAACACAATCCGCCTGCAGGTGCTTGGGGTATCTCCCATGCATAGCCTGGTCGCCCCACCGGACTACACCGTCCTGGTCAGCCGGGGTGTCCAACTCATAGTTGCGCTGACCCAGCCTAAGTGGAGTATAATCCTTATCCTCGCACACCACAACCTCATTAGTTTATCCTGCGATGCAAGAAAACGTTGTCGCATGTTTCTTTCTTGCTTAAAACAGAGGTTCTTTATGTGGATTAACCCTCTGCCGCCTTCTTTCCAAGGTGTATACAGTCTTCTAACAGATGAGTTGGTGTGAAGGCACCGAAATTTCGTAAGAAGCCTTCTCGTGAGTCTGTCCAGTTCATTCAAGTCGGTGTTAGACCATTTGACAACTCCAAAAGAGTATGTCGATACTGGTACCGCCCATGAGTTGATAGCAGCACAGAGGTTACCTCCGGAAAGCTTAGTATTTATGAGCTTCGTGACTCGCTTCCTATACTTCTCCTGGAACTCTCGCTTTAGCCGGCTATGGTCCACACGCTGGTTTTTCGGACACCCTAGGTAGCGGTATGTCTCCTCAGGCGGTAGTTGTTCTATATCGCAGAAGGGATGTTGGTCACCTTCAACTGCCCCTCTCTTGACGTTAATTATAGCACATTTGTCGAGTCCAAACGACATTTTTATATCATTGCTAAAGATTTTAACAGTATTAATCAGTGAGTGGAGCTTATCTTGTGTCTCAGAGTATAATTTAAGATCGTCCATGTATAATAAGTGGGATATTCTTATTCTGTTTTTCATATTTAGTCTATACCCGGCTCCAGTTTTGTTTAGGACAGTCGACATGGGGTTCAGTGCCAAGCAGAACCACACCGGCGACAGAGAGTCCCCCTGAAAAATGCCCCTTCCGATCCGCACTTTTGCACAATTTTTATTGGTCATCCATATGTTTGTTCTCCAAGTACTCATGAGATGTTGAAGGACGTTTCTGATCCTTGGGCAGATCTTGTAGATTTCAAGTACCTTGTTTAACCAATCGTGGGGTACAGAATCAAATGCTTTGCTGTAGTCGATGTAGCATACATGTAGATTTCGTTTTCTTCTCTCGGCTTGTTTTAGTACTACAGCGTCTATTGTTAGCTGATGTTTGCAGCCCAAAGATTCTCTAAGACATCCTTTCTGTTCCTTCTCGAAGATGTTGTTTGTTAGACAGTGTTGATATATCTTTTCATTAATTAGGGAAGTGAAAAGCTTGTAGAGGACTGACAGGCAGGTTATTGGTCTGTAGTTTTTGGGTTCGTTTGCATCTCCTTTTTTGAAGAGCATGAAAGTGTTTCCTTCAGTGAGAAATTCGGGAACTTCATCTGGGTTGCTCAGTGCTCGGGTAAAGCAACGTGAAAGACTCTCATGCGCGCCAAATCCTTAAGCCAGAAGCTATGCAGCCTGTCAGGCCCTAGAGCCCTCCAGTTCCGTGTAAACGTTCTCACCGACATCTGGGGCAAGTTCACATGCACGTCCTCCACGTCCTTGATCCATGATGCAAACCGATTAAAACCGCCTGCTGTTGCCCGTGTAGTGCTCCAATATGTCTTGAAGTTGGAGGAATCAATGCTAGATGGAGCTTATTATTAATATTATTATTATTATTATTATTATTATTATTATTATTATTATTATTATTATTATTATTATTATTATTATTATTATTATTATTATTATTATTATTATTATTATTATTATTATTATTATGACAAATATAACTTTTTAAAGAGTTTGAATATATTACCTTGAAAGGTCGACTTAATGAATGTAATTTGATAGTGATAGCCCCCGTATTGCTATAATTTTGATGGTTACGATTTAGTATTGATTACTTTTATCACGTCTAATCTGTACAATGGAGATAATGAGAATGGTTAATAACAACCTAAACAACGAAGAAGACGAAATTCCAAACAATGTTTGGCATTACGAGGCACAATTACTAGATTATTCGCAGAATCGCTTATAGCAGTTCCATATTTTTATACCAAGGTACGTCGTAAACTTTAACACTCCCAACAAAAATTTACTGCAAATAAGTAATTTAAAGAAATTAGCATTCCAACAATATGACTTACTTTAGTTCAGTGAATAAAATATAGAGAATGTAAAAAATTCAAAACGCAGCAAGTGCGTTATGGTAGCGAATTTTCCTGAAATGTTTCAGAACGGATTTAACTCAATTTGCTATGAACCTAGGAAGTTGAATTTTAGTAACTATCAAATATCTTTGGATGAGCTGAATAAAAGGCTTTTTTCTTTCGAAACAAATATTTTATTCCTAGTCCCGACGCGTTTCGACCCTTTTTAACTGGTCATCCTCAGGGGAATCTAGAATTTACAAAAGGCTTGTCAGAAGAACTGAGTTTTCCGGTAGGCTACTTCTGCGAGGGTACAACACAGGAATACAAGATATAATGTGGTAACAACAGCTACCCCCAACACTAAGTCAAAAGTTAAAGGTTGACTTAGTGTTGGGGTAGCTGTTGTTACCTCATTTTATCTTGTATTCCTGTGTTGTACCCTCGCAGAAGTAGCCTACCGGAAAACTCAGTTTTTCTGACAAGCCTTTTGTAAATTCTATATTCCCCTGAGGTTGACCAGTTAAAAAGGGTCGAAACGCGTCGGGACAAGGAATAAAATATTTGTTTGGAAAGAAAAAAGCCTTTTATTCAGTTCACCCAAAGATGTCAATCCCAAACATTTTGACGTTTAGGAACAATAACTATCAAATAGTTATTTAGAATAACTGGTCCGATCGGAAAGGATGCTGTTTTGTGCGACATTAGTGGATAAATTTAATGAGATCTTTGCAAAACGAATATTCTGTTTGCGGACCAATCTACGTTTACATTACATGGAGAAATTAACCGTCAAAACTGCAGGTATTGGGCAAGGGAAAATCCACGATGGATGCGACTGAATCACACACAATATCCACAAAAAAAGTACATGTTTGGGGGAATCGTTAGGAGTGCAATTATTGGTCCCTACTTTTGTATGGAACTATAAATGAACCACGATATCTACAATTTTTACAGCAATATCTTATTCCGACGTTACTGAACTTATTTCCTGATGGACACAATGCTGGTATCGTAAATCATAACTTGTGGTATCAACAAGATGGTTCCCCGCGTATTATGACGTATCTGGATGGACAATTTCCCAACAGGTGGATTGGCAGGCGTGGTGGCATCGAGTGGCCAGCAAGATCACGTGACCTAACTCTCTTAGATTTTTTCTGTTGAGTCATTTGAAGAATATAGTATTCACAAGTAAACCAGATACTATCGACGAATTAAAAACAAGAATTAGAACTGAATATACCGACATTTTAGGAAATTAGAACAAGATATTAGCGAAACGCAATTTGGCTTCAGAAATGCAATGGGAACAAGAGAAGCCTTGTTTGCTTTCAATGTATTGACTCAAAGATGCATGGACATCAATCAGCCGATGTATGTCTGTTTCCTTGACTACAACAAAGCATTTGATAGAGTCCGCCACAACCACCTCATTCAGTTACTTAAAAGTAAAAAAAATAGACATGAAAGATATTAGAATAATAAATAATTTATACTACAGCCAGACGGCTAATATCAAGGTGGACAACGAACTCTCAGAAGAAGTAAAAATACAACGTGGGGTAAGGCAAGGATGTGTACTATCGCCGCTATTATTTAATCTTTACTCGGAAGAAATCATTCAGAGAGCGCTGGAAGAAACAACACTAGGAGTAAAGGTCAATGGAAGACCCATTAACAATATACGGTATGCAGACGACACCATACTCATTGCCGAAACAATAGAAGATTTACAGAGCTTAGTAGATCAAGTAGTGACGAGTAGCGAGGAGAGCGGACTTACCTTAAATATCAAAAAGACCAAATTTATGACCATTACAAAATCAGTTCAGCAACAGGAAAACCTATGAATCAACGGAGAACTAGTAGAGAAAGTCAGTATGTACAGGTATCTGGGAACAACTGTCAATGAAAATAATTAGTACGCTGAAGAAATTAAATTAAGAATTGGACAAGCCAGAACCATATTTAACAGAATGAGAAGCGTGTTATGCAGTAGAGATCTTAACTTACAACTTAGACTCAGAATATTGAGATGCTACGTTTTCTCGGTGTTGCTATATGGGATGGAATCATGGACGTTAAAGAAAGATATAAGTGATCGATTGGAGGCATTTGAGATGTGGTCATATAGAAGGATCTTGAGGATAAGTTGGGTAGACATGGTAACAAATGAGCAGGTACTGGGAAGAATGAGAAAAGAAAAAGAGATATTGAACACAATTAAAATAAGCAAGCTGCAATATCTGGGTCACGTGATGAGAGAAGAGAAATATGTATTGTTGCAGAATATTATGCAGCTAAAGATACGGGGAAAGAGAAGCAGAGGAAGAAGACGCATTTCCTGGCTGAATAATCTGAGAAAATGGTACAATTGTAGTTCCGTTGGGTTGTTCAGAGCTGCAGCATCAAAAGTGAGAGTAGCCATGATGATAGCCAACATTCTAAGATGAGACGGCAGTTGAAGAAGAAGAAGATACCGACATTTCTCCAAATATTACAAATAGAGTCCAACAAGAATTTATTGACCTCTTGGGATATTGTCAGGCACAAGAAGGCGGGCATATCAAGCATTTGATTAGATAAGACTGAACTATGTAATTATTTATGGGCTTCACCTGTGTTAGGTGTTACTGATAATAAAAATGTTATTACTCACTTAATTTTATTCCTACAAAAAATTGTGTTGCTGAATAGAGAATTGGATCCGCTTTAAAAAGATATGTCATACTACCCACCACCACTTTCGAAAATTCGAAAGGGTAGCTACCTCTTAAAGAGGTATTACGATAGGCGTGAAATTTTTGTATCAAAAAGTTAGTTTTTGAAAACGAAAAGCAACCTGTTTTTGAATGTTTCTTAATAATGATCACGTTTAATATAATTAAATTTATGCCTTAATTTATAGACACCGTGTATAATCTGCACCGGCATAGCTATATTTAAATAGGCTATGCAATAAAGATTATTTTAGAAACAAGCTTTTATTATTCAGTATTTAGGTGTACTAAAACGAAAAAATAGGCCTGTTGAAGCACCACCTAGCCTAATGCCCATATCAAGCGGGTTGTTGAGAAAAAAATATTCCGTCATCTTAAGTCGGTCGTCATTTTTAATTTATGAAAGCTTCTGTATTTTACTCGTGAAACCCTTTATTTTGATACCCATGTCAAAGGGGTTCTGAAGAAACATATATTCCGCCATCTTGCGTCATTCGCCATATTGAAACTATAAAAGCGTTAACTAGCCTACCGTATTTTACACGTGAATCCCCTTCTTTTGCTACCCAATCAAGGGGATTGTTAAGAAAAATACATTTCGTCTTCTTGCGACGGCCACCATTTTGGTTTAACGGAAGCGTTACATAGCCTACTGCATTTTACTCGTGAAACCTTTTCGTGCGATACTCATATCAAGAGGGTTGTTGAGAAAAAATGTTCCTTTATCATACTTTAGTCGCCATTTTGAATTCATAAGAGCATTATCTAACATACTGTATTTTACTTGTAAAGCCCTTCATTTGATACCCATATCAAGAGGATTTTAAAAAGAGAAAAAATCCGAAATCTCGGAACGTCCGCCATATTGAATTTATAATAATGGTAGATGTCTATGTTGCGTTGCTTATAACCGCGTATCAAGTTTCAGCTCAATCCTATAAGCGAAACAGCTTCAACATTGACTTGCAAGATTTGACCTAAACATATTAACAAACAAACATATTAACATCAGGCAAAGTTAAAAATGTTCGGGACGTGCATTATAGTAGTGAATTTTCACAAGAATTGTACACTATTAATAAGATATATTATTAAAACTAATTCATTAGATTTAAATGGACCTGGGAGACCGGTTTTAGAGGTCCTAGTTAGCGATTATTTGAATAAGTTGCTATTTTCTATGGAGCTAGAAAATTATACTTTGGTAGAGATATATATAAGTACTAAAGTCTCTTTAAAAAATTGTATTACAAATTCCATTAAAGTGATAAAAGATTTCTAGAAAAAAATTGATTATTTACAAAGGCAATGTACCTGCCAAATCATAAATATGGCAGGTATTTTCCTTTTTAATTGCTTGGGTGGTTTTGTTTTAGTCAACCCAATCGAACTAGTTTTGCAAAGAAAACAACAAAAAATGTTTTTTTTAAACCAACTTGTAGTTATCGGCGAAGCTCATTATGTTATTTTTCTTCAATTTAGCACCCAGGCTGCGTTTACATAGTTGTTACTATGGTTCAAGATTGAAGATTCTAGCTTAATAGGAAATTGAGTTAAAATATTTTTACAAAAACTCTCTACCATAATGTGTTTGCTGCACCCAGACTTTTTTCAATACTTGTTTACTGTTGCTGTATCCACACTTTTTGAAAATGATGAAATATTTTAGCTCTCTATCTAAGACTGTCAAACAAGGCAACCTAAATTTCATTTTTGGAAAAATATTTTAAACAAATGAAATGGGGTAACAATTTATAGATAAATTGAAAATCTTAGTTCGCTGCTTTATCGCAGAGGTTACCCTTCCCGTTCTGCATGCATACAACCACCCTTAATGCATAAACAAGGACAATGTAAGCAAGAAAAGTTTCTTGGGAACAACCCGCAAGAAAGTTACGGGACCTGCGGTAAATATAGGGGTTCTGAGCGGGATAAACAGAATTTTAAGGAGGTGTAGCTGCAAAATGGGATAAAGGCAGCTTATAGAGGTCCAACTAAGCTGGTTTTTTCGCACTTTTTGCTCACATTTACTTTTTATCTTCTTCCCCGCTCAACACCCCTATCCACTCCTGGTCCCGTAACTTTCTTGGGGGCTGTTTGCAAGACATATTTCTTGTGGTTTGTGCAACCAGAAGGAAATCTATGCATGTTTTTGAATTTTGTTCTAAAAAGCCCCCGTGTGTTAATGTGCGCAAATTTACCGAAAATTAAATTTTTATTTACAAAACGAATATACCTGCCAAATTATAAATGTGACAAGTATTTTTCCTTATCAGTCGCTTGGATGATCCGTTTTAGTCCAACCAATCGAAACAGTTTCTGCGAACAAAATAACAAAAATGTTTTTTAAAACAAATTTATTGTTGTCTGTGAAGCTCATTGTGTTATTTTTCTACTTTTGTACCCACGCTGCTTTTATATAGGTTTTAGTATGTATCAACACTGAATATTGTAGTTTAATGGGAAATTGCATTATCACCATTTAGAATATTTTTAAGAAAATTCGCTACCATAACGCACTTGCTGCACCTACACCCTTTTCGACATTTATTTACTATTGCCGTATCCATACTCTTTGAAAGTGAAATAAATAAATATAGACAATACAACATTTGGAAATTAAAATTTTAATAATTTACGCTGAACATAAGTTTATAGGTGTAGATTAAACTACTGCATGATATTATGTACTTTTATTTACCTCAAATTTTCCATATACGACATGAAGAGTAAATAATAATGAAAATTCGCTAAAAACTAAAAATTAACAATAAGTACCTTATTCTAAGATTCTAAGGTATTAGCTGAGTCTTATTATTTGTTTATGACGTCTGTAAACAAATAACAGAAAGATAACCTCGAGTTTGACTCCCCCCACTGTCAATTTGCAAAATAACAAATGACAATGACAAATAACTAGCTGGCGTTGTTAGATTTAACTAGGAGAGGGCGATGGGTTTTAACTACCTTGAAGAACGGAAAGCTTAATATTTATAAAAAAAAACCTAGTTTTAGATTGCCTTTTAACAAATTAAATCACCTTCATTAAAATGTTGATTTATGACTATATATTTTTCTGATATCTTCAAATTCGGATAACAGTTTTGGGAAATGGCAACCTCGCTGATTGTTTATTGTAACATATGTTTGTAGCCTGTTCGTTTGAAGTTTAATTTGGAGCATTTGTTTGCAATAGCAGCGTAACCCTGATTTATCTGTCTGACCTTGTCTAACATTATAGGCACCCATTCAGTGGTAATTTTAGGTTATATCGTAAATTATTTATTTTTTATTTGGTTATAACTCAGAATTTACGGAACCGATTAAATTCAAATTTGGTAGAAAGGACAAC
The DNA here is from genome assembly GCA_964006375.1 of Tillus elongatus. Classification (NCBI taxonomy): domain Eukaryota; kingdom Metazoa; phylum Arthropoda; class Insecta; order Coleoptera; family Cleridae; genus Tillus; species Tillus elongatus. The sequence continues at coordinate 130,392,339 of OZ023267.1, forward strand.
TGATACGATATCTACGTGCGTGTATTAGTTTCCTAATTCTAGCAATTTAAAAGATTTGCATTTTCAAACAGTTTCTCGCATTTTTTCCTGAAAGTATGTGAGAATTAGAACTGTATAACGAACTCGTCCAAGCTATTAACAAAATGAAGGGTATTGCCAAATTTGGTTTTACTTGGTGAAGTATTTTTTGAGTTATCGGTTGGATGGATACACATAAGGATGGCGCATTGAAAACGAAACAGACCGATTTGCGTCCAGATAAGAAATAATCCAAGAAACGCTGAAAAACGTCAATATTAATATTGAGGGGGACATATTTTGACATAAAACTCAACTGTGTCACATTAACCCCTTAAGGGTGGTGATAACAACCCTTATATTTTAAATAGGGAACATGGATCGAGTGTTGCACCATTTAAAAGCTCATTCTTTTCTGAATTCAGCACACTAATTTTTCAGTAAGTTTTATCAACTCGTTTAAAAATTATTCACAGTTTAAGATTCAAAAACGCATTTCACTCATTCCGATTATAAATGTGCTGATAGTCAATGTTTTGTTGATTTGTAAACAAAAAATTGACTATCAGAACATTTCTTATCGGAATGAGAGAAATGCGGTGTATTATTTCAGTTTATCGGTCGGTTTGATACTTGATAGTACTACCGAAAATTAATTTCACAATGGTGTATTCTGTAGAAGAAAGAGTTGAAATAATTCTCTTTTTTTCAAAAACGATGACTGTGTCAACCGTACCGCAAATTTGTTTAATGAACGACATCCGAACAGACATGTTAACAGAAAATACATTTTGGAGTTAGTTGCAAAGTTTCGACAAAGTGGTTCAGTAGCCAACAAAAAACGGGATCCTAAACGTGAATTTTCGGTTAGAAATGAGACTAGTTGAGATTGAAGTTTTAGGATAAATTGCTGCAGACCCAACTTTGAACACGAGAAAATTGGCCACTATTTCAAACATCAAAAAAAGAACTATTCAGCGAATATTGAAGCATCATAAATTTCACCCGTATAAAATTCATATTGTACAACAAGTGAATGAAACTGATTTTGATCGGCGGCTGGAGTTTTGTAAAGTTATGACTGCACGAATAGCTGATAACGGGAACCTTCTGTTCAATATCTGTTTTTTAGACGAGTGTACGTTTTTATTAAGCTCTACAGTCAATCGTCATAATTGTCGTTATTGGGCAGATAATAATCCAAGAAATTTTCACGATGTCCACACTCAAACTCCACAGAAATTGAATGTCTGGACTGGCATTTCTTGAGACCGTTTAATCGGATCAATTTTTATTGATGGCAATTTGAGTGGCGAAACGTATTTGGAGTTATTAGAAGATATCGTTTACCCTCTACTAATTGACATTGTTGAAAAGGTGATCGCTATCAAGAAAATCAATTAATGTTTCAAGAAGATGGAGCTCCTTCTCATTTTTCACAACGTGTTTGGGAGTTTTTAAACAGAGAGTTTCCAGGACAATGGATTGGGCGTAGAGGTGCTATTGAGTGGCCCCCTAGATCACCGGATTTAACTCATTTAGACTTATTTCTATGGGGCCATTTAAAGAGTAGAATTTACGCAACAGAACCGGAGTCTCTGGAAGAATTACGACGACTCATTGTTGAAGAATGCCGTCTAATAATTCCACAAATGCTCCAGAATGTCAGAGCTCGTTTTGAACAAAATTTGTACTTTTGTATGGAAGCTGGTGGTCAACAATTTGAACACTTACTTAACTGAATAAACATTTTTGAACGTTTGGTTTTGTTTTTTAGTTTTTTTTTAACGAAAAATTGACTAATTAGTGCGTTTCTTATCACAATGAATGAAATACGTTCTTGCAACTCCAACTGTGAATAATTTTTAAACGAGTTGATAAAACTTTCAAAGAAATTAGTGTGCTGAATTCAGAAAATAAAGAGCTTTCAAATGATGTAACACTTCACCCATGTTCCCTATTTAAGATATAAGGGTTGTTATCACCACCCTTAAGGGGTTGATGTGACAAAGTTGAGTTTTATGTCAAAACATGTCCCCCTCAATATTAAAATTGACGTGTTTCAGTGTTTCTTAAAAAAAATTATCTGGGCGCAAATCGGTCTGTTTCCTTTTCAATGCGCCACCTTGTATATATATATATATATATATATATATATATATATATATATATATATATATATATATATATATATATATATATATATATATATATATAAATATATATAAACTTTTCAACTGAGCCTGGATTTGGGTTCTAGGGGCCCTAATTCGCGCTCATTTGAAGAAAATTTTCTAAAAATCTTACCATCGGTACCTCTCTATTAGTGAATTTTCACTAAGAAAATTCACTAATAAAATAATAAATAATAATAAAATAATAAATAATAATAAGATAATAAATAAAATAATAAAATAATTTTTAAAAAAATAATAAAAGCTTGTAAAAATTGTGACAATTTCTCACGTCTCCTCGTATAAAACAATCACCGTATAAACCAAAGACGACGCAACTCATCACGTAGCCTTCTATCAGTCGCGTTCACAGATAAGGACACACTCCACAAACTCACATATATAAAACGAAATGATAATAATAATTCACTTTTATATTGTGTTACGTTAGCTCCCATAAACAATATACCTACTCTCTACACATTCACACATTACAGGCTACTACACATGTCACTATATCATAGTTTTATGGTCCAGCTAGTTTTAATAGTGCGCCTCGCATAGTGGACCATCATTTTGTAGTGCCAGTGTGGTTTTTATTGCCCTCGTACATCACAATATCTAGTAAACATATTGTAAAAACATTAGAACACTAAAATGGTGGTTGCAGAGGAGACAAAGTTTTATACACTAGAAGAGGTAGCGAAATATAATGGAAAGGATGACAACAGGACTTGGCTTATTATCAAAGATAACGTTTATGATGTTACCGATTTTTTAGACGATGTAAGTTTCATTATGAACTAGGTACATAGTTTTTCCCCTAATTCATAACAAAACATTTTTGGACGCAGCAAGTACGTTGTGGTACCGAATTTGGGTAGAAAAGAAATACGTTTTTTTACGAAAATTTGCAATAAAACCGTTCTTAGGCAAAAATTCGCTAAGAGTTCTTACGACGAAAAATAGATAACTTTTTTTAAGTTTCTTGAAAGTTGTGCCTGTAGACCATCGAGGTTTGAAAATCACAAATTCTCTGGTTTTTTTTGAATTTTCTTAAAAGAAAATTTCACTAATCAGGAGATCGAGACTTTTGAGTTTTGAAAAAAAAATTCTTCATACGAGTGCACACTAGGACCCCTAGAACCCATATCCGGGGTAACTTTCAATTTTCATTTGTTATATATATATATATATATATATATATATATATATATATATATATATATATATATATATATATATATATATATATATATATATATATATATATATATAGTGTGTTCCAAACTGGATGGGAATGTATTCCTATCTCCGTTATTATTAGAGATAGGGAGACTGTTAAATTATCAGTGTTTTGTAGAATCTCATGCTTGTTCCAAATATGTATGTATTGTATTTTGCCCTGCCTCTTTTTGTTTTCGACTTATTTTGAAAGAACCAAAATTTGTCGATTTCTTGTTTCTTCAATATCTACGTAGGCGTTGATCTGACATGTCTAAGACTTGCACATTATCAGGACACTTTTTGCAGAGTAATCTTTTTGTGCTATTCTCAACTTTGGATTGTCATTTGTTTTTGAGCTACAGGTATCAACGTTTGTTTTTATTACGGCAGCCATATTGGATCTTTTGCTAATGTGATATCCTGTGAAAAGAGCTTTCCAAAGATGTACAACATGCTTGAGAAATCTTGTAATTGCACTGACAATTTTGAGAAAAACCGTTTTGAGGATAGTAGGCTATGAAATCCAATACCAGAAAACAATTGACCAAAAAAAAGTGTTCAAAAATCAGTAGGCCATGGAGTCTAACAATAGATTTCTACTTTTAACATAATTTTCTGAATGATTCACGATAAAATAATATTTTGATTTAATTTACAATACTTAATTAGGTAATAATACTACGTAAGATTATGTGAAACAGTTTAATAGCGAAACCCGGCAATAACAAATAGAAACTTAAACTCCACAAAACAACACAATTAGAAACGGAACTCAACAAATCATAAAATAGAAACTTAAAAATACACTAAATATAAAATTGTTCAATATGGCCACCGTTTTGTTGAATGCACTTTATACACCTTTTTGAAACATGCCTGCAAACTCTGGGGGTGTTTTGGTTAATATGATTTATAGCTTCCGTGGTTCTGTTTCGTAATTCATTGATATTTTGTGGGTGTTATATCAGGACTTCGAGCACACCAATGAACCTGCGAACATTGTTACAAATGACGCGATTATTAAAATTTTGGTACAAAAACTCTTTGACGATCCTAGCATTGTGAGTTGGGCAACCGTCTTGTTGGTACCAAATCTCGTCTTAATTATCATAAACTCTTCTAATTGTTGGTAAGATATGATTTCTCAATAGATTAAGATACCTTTCCCCGGTTAAATTATTTTCAAAAAGGAACGGACCAACAATGAAGTTACCTTAATTTTTTTAAAATTAACTGTCTAATCTAAAGATAAAAATAACAGTTTTTTACCTAATAAGCGGCATCAAACATTAATACCAAATCTGTCTTGCTATCGTCTTTCTTCATTTAGATGGAGATTTTCATTTGCCCAATAATGCCTATTATGACGATTATACACACCACAATTTGTAAATCTGGATTCATCAGTCCATATTATTTTCAAATGAAAATTTTCATCTTGCTGACATTGTCCTTGATACCATCTGCAGAATTAAAGTCGCTTAGGGTAATCGGCAACATTTAAGCCTTGTACGGTTGTAGGTTTGTATGGATGGTAATGACTATGTTTTAATATACGGTGTACCGTACTTTTTGGAACGGCAATTTGTTCACCATAAAACCGAACAGATTGCGGAGGGATTTCGTTTGAAACCTGTAAGACGACATTATTTCTTTCTTCATTTCTAGGCATTGGTACTTTCTTTGCGTGGAAGCTACCGTTGTTCAATAAATTGGTCACTATCCTGTAAAATATTTTGGTGTTTAGTTGTCGTCTTTCTGGATAGTTATTTTGATATGAATTTGCAGCTGCCTCAGTATTTCGCTTAGAACGAATATAACATTCCAACATGTCAAGATATTCTTCATTACTGAACATATTGTTGAATAATATTTAAAATAAACAGGAAACAAATTATTTAGTACAAAATTTTAAGCAACGTGTTAAATACACCTCTATTTGTTCAGATAATTAAGAATTGCAGCATTCTTAATTGTCGCGATAGTGCTATATCCATAGCAACCTTTCTTCTGTGGTTTTTCTGTTGACTTACGTTTAAAAATCAAACAATTTTCAAAGGCGTCTTCGTAAATCATTAATCTGCTTTTTATTGGGTTCTGTTAGTAAATTTAGTTATTTACTAGGTTTACCTATTTAATTAAATTATAACAATTTTTTAGGATAATGTTCTAATGTAAAATATCATTCATAATACTGAGCCGATTCATTGGTGTGCTCAAAGTTCCTATTTTTTTATCTTGAATAATTACGGAAAATTATGTTAAAAGTAGAAGTTTATTGTTAGACTCCATGGCCTACTGCTTTCTGAACACTTTTTTTTGTCATTTGTTTTCTGGTATTGTATAACATAGCCTACTATCCTCAAAACGGTACTCTAATTCTATACTATATCTACTTATACTTAAGGGAAATTTTAGTTATCTATTCACCAAGAAATTTAAACCGGATGTTTTTTGTGCAAACGTATGATGTGAATTATTTGGAATGTAACTTAGAGTGGTAGTTGCTTTTCTGTGGACATCGAATTCGAGAGAGTCATTATTTTTAATAACTAGTTCACCTAAGAAAAGAAGTTAACAGTTCCTTCCTAAGTGAATATTGGAACCTGTGATGAGCATTGTTATGTACACTTGGAGAACCCAAATCACCACAACACATCTTTTTAAAGACATGACGATCGTTTCACTAATAAATTTAGCGTCATCAGAGAATGAAAAATTGTCAACAAACTACCTTTTCTAGATATACTAGTTACACGGACGCGTCAAGTGCGTTATGGTAGTGAATTTTCATTAAATGTTTCAAATTTGAATAACCTAATTTTCTATACACTTAGAAAGTTGAATTTTGGTGTGTAGTAAGGTATTTAAATAGCTTTGTAATTTTCGGAGAAAAATTTTTTTCGAAAGTAAACTCAAAATTTTCCTGCAAAACCTTGTCCGATGTTCTTGGCTAACGAACTCATCCAAGCCATTAATAAGAGAATGGCACTTGCCGAGTTTCATCCAAATCTGTTCTTTATTTTTTGAGTTATCGGTTGGATATATATATATATATATATATATATATATATATATATATATATATATATATATATATATATATATATATATATATATATATATATATATATATATATATATATATATATATATATATATATATATATATACATTAGACTTTATTAGACATATAGACTTTGCAAAAAAAAATTCAAATGAGCGAAGAGGTCTTTATATATAAAGATATAAAAATTGAAACTGACCTCCGATATGGGTTCTGGGGGTCCTAGTTCGCGCTGATTTGAAAAAACTTTTGCAAAGTCTCACCAGCGATACCTCCCTATTGGTGAATTTTTTAAATAAAAAATACGACACGAAATGACTAACAAGCTCCTAGATCTGTGTCTAAGTCGTTATTTTCCTTCATTTCGTTCAAATATGAGCAAAAAATCCATTTCATGCAAAACAAATTTTGGGAGTTTCGTCAAAAGAATTTATGAAAAATTATATCCTGGTGGGTGGGTAAATAGCTTGAAGAGTTCCGTTGGCCAGGAAAATTGGACCAGTTTTTTCGGGAATATTTTACGTTTATTTTCAGCACATTTTTCTACTTCTTCGAACAATAAACTTATTTTTATAAAATATGGTACGTTGTTCCTATTATAATATAGGTTATACTGGTAACCAAATTTGATGCCTGTTTTCTTAAAAAAAGACATATTTGCAATTGAAAACATTTTAATGAAAATTTACTATTATAAAGCACCTGCTGCGTCCAGACTGTTTCTATCAACATTCTCAATACTCGTCAGGGGCAGCTCCTCCGCCTGCCGTGGAAAAAAATAATATTTTTGCTATGCTATATTTTAATAAATTTTTATTCACTTTTTTATCTCCTGCAATCAACAAACAAAATTAGTATATCGAGGATCACAGAGAGTCCGCAGCCATTAATACAGAATCAGAATAAGTATAGTGTTAATCGTTGCAGACGTTATATACATCCATATATATATAAAGCAGTCTGGCGGCGGTTGTATTTTTCGGCGCTCTCAGGAACTGGGATACTTCAGTGCGAAATGATCGCCGAATCTTGATGATCTTCGTCGAAAACGACCGAATAAGCAATCTGTTGTGCGCTATAAAATTACACACTTCCAGTTTGTAGTGGACTTTGGCAGAGCTTGTGCACCTACTACCTAGTAATTTTCGTCTTCGCGTGGGATTGATTTTTATTATTATGGTTACTACTTCGGGTTGCTTAATAAGTGGACAAAATAATTGTGATACTGTGATTAATTCAGTGTATATTTTAAATTTGAAGGTTAACTTTTTAAGGGATTTTTTTAACTACTATAACGTATAACTAACTAGAGGAAAACTTGGTAAGTAGTTAATAATTATTAAGTTAAGTAAGTAGGTTTCTTTATAATACATTTTCGGGGAAAAAATGGGGGAGCCCTTCATTTTTAGTAAATTTTTATTTAAAAAAATTCACTAATAGAGAGGTATCAATGGAGAGACTTGACAAAAAAAATTTCAAATGAGCGCAAACTAGGACCCCTAGAACCCATATACGGGGTCAGTTTCAATTTTTATATGTTTATATATATATATATATATATATATATATATATATATATATATATATATATATATATATATATATATATATATATATATATATAACTCAAAAAAATAAGCAACTGATTTCGAGAAACTCGGCAAGTGCCCTTCATTTATTGATGGCTTGGATGAGTTCGTTAGTCAGGAAAATCGGATAACGTTTTCCGGGAAAATTTTGAGTTTTGTTTCAAAAAAAATATTTTTCTTCGAAATTTACAAAGGTATTTTAATGAAATTTGGTGGATATGTTGCCTTGTAAAAGACCTTACTACAGATTAAAATTTAACTTTCCACATTTTTAGAAAATTGAGTTATTCGAATTTTGAGCTTTCTTTTGAAAAAAAATTTTTTCTCCGAAAATTACAAAGTTATTTTGATGAAATTTGGTGGATATGTTGCCCTGGGTAAGACTCTACTATACACCAAATTCAACTTTCTAAGTTCGTAGAAACTTTAGTTATTCAAATTTGAAGCATTTAATAAAAATGTACTACCATAACGCACTTGCTGCGTCCCGAACTTTTTTTTGTTGCGCACCCCCAATGCATTAAGGCACGAGCCGCTACTGATACTCGTATGCAGTGTTTTCCAACCATAATTCTCTATTTGCATCACATATTTATCACCAAATGCTAAATTTAATGCAGAAGTAAAATGACATTATCAGTGCATCTACTTGCAATTTAAACCGGTTTTAAAACAAAATAAACGAGTCACACAAGCGACTGGAAATAAGAAAGTACATTATCTGTATAATATATGACAATGTTTAAGGGGATTTCCACGATGACGGGAATCACATAATACGCCCGCAGATATGGAACACACGAGTTAATTATGAAATTCTTTGAATTCATGCGCCGTTAATTATGAGTATCATCGAAGATACGTCTATTACAAGTTACTTGTGATCAAGGCAAAAAAACATAATTAATTAAACAATACACTGCCTTCACTAAAATGGTTCTCAAAATTAACTAGGAATATACAAGGGCAAGCGAATACAAATATCATCATCACAGTCTAATAGCAATGTCGCGTTGTTGTCGCAACCATGATTATCTATATCCAGCAGTTATTTAGATTTTCATATAGCTTCCGCACCGAATCAATTGGGGCACGCTTTTTTAAAGTTTTCCTCTTGGTTTATTTTTTCTTTTTTAGCTGGTTTACGTAGATAAAATTCGCTGATAAAGAGATCGCTACATTTGATTTTTGAAAAAATGTCTTCAAATGAACGTCAATTAGGCCCCCTGGAACACATATTCGAAGTCAGTTTAAGACTTTATAAGTTGATACAGTAAGGACCTAAAGTCCGGCGGCGTCCCTCTTAACTGTTTAGTGAATTTTCGTAGAGAAAAATGGAATATCAAGAAGATCGCGACTTAATTTTTTTTTAATGTCTTGAAGTGAGCTCTAACTAGACCCCCTAAAACACATATCCGAGGTCTGCTGCAATTTTTATATTATATTCGTTTATATATATTAGATGCGACTTAGCTTGCTCACACAATTTAGTGAAATTGGAGTAGTCAACTGCCATTGAAGTCATGCTTGAATACAACAAGACGAAAATTTTATTGACGGCTGCTTACCGTTCTCCTGCTACTGGTGCGGCTATATTTAATGAAGAACTACAAAAGTATTTGCAAACAGTTAAAAGGAGGTGGCAGATATATTTAATTTTGGGTGACCTTTGTTTAGATATATTGTCAAATGATGGTAATGTCTATCACTACCTGGATATTTTTTCTTCAGGGGAGGGGCTACCTATCATTGATTGATGAGACGACAAGGAGCTGCAGAAACTCATATACCTGCATCGATCACATGTTTATAAAATCAAATATTCGTCAGATGGAATATGTGCCGGTTGTATTATAGTCAGGTATAACGGATCATTTCTCAACGATATTGCAAATACAATTTCCTGTGTGTGACTCGGAGGGTGGCGAAATGAATTAGAAATATCACTTGGATGTTGAGAGATTGAAGAGAAAGTTGCGATATCAAAGCTGGAAACATGTTTATAACTGTGGGGATATCCAGGAAGCAGCTGAGATTTTCATGAAAAGTTTTCAAAAGAACATCGCTGAGTCCACAAGACGGTATATACCCAAGAAAAAAGGGAAAACAGAGTGGATTACCAATGGTATAATACGATCGGTACAAACAAAGCACATATTGTATAGGGAAGTGCAAAAGGATCCTGACAATGCTGAGTTGTTTGATGAGTATAAAAGATACCGAAATAAGCTCAACGATTTAATTAGGACAACCAAGAAAAAATTCTATGGAGATTTGATAAACAAGGCAGGAGACAGCTCCAAATGTATATGGGAAAAAATTAACAGAATGAATAATGGGCACAGAAACAAGAACATAGAGAGCATAAAAAACAATGGAGGCTGGCTCCTGCAAGATCATCTTAGTATGGCAGATTATTTTAATGATTACTTTCCCTCAATTGGTAAAAACCTTGCTGAAAGCATAAAGAGCTCTAGACATTTTAAAGAGACACGGTTTTCACGTTTCGAGGGCTCTGTTTCACACAGATGACTATGAGGTTAAAAGGATGATACTGGGTCTAAAGAACAAGAAAGCTCCTGGGCATGATGGTATACGTTCAGAGATCATTTAACAGGTTGTGGATCTAATACTGACCCCACTTGTCTTTATATATAATAGATGAATTGAGGAGGCAACGTTTCCCAGGGTTTTCAAATTCGGCGTTGTGAAACCCTTTTATAAAGGCAAAGATTGCCTAGATGTGACGAATTATAGGCCGATTTCTTTGGTTTCCAATGTTGCAAAGGTTTTGGAGATGATACTGAAAGAGCGACTAAACAGTTACCTGCGGAAATATAATCTCTTATCTGATTTTTGTAGAAAAAATTCAACTCAGGATCCTGTAAATGATCTAACCTCCAGCATATTTGATAGTCTTGACAAAGGCAATCATCCGTCATTATGCGTTTTTATAGATTTAAAAAAAGCTTTTCACACTGTCAGCCATGTAAAACTGCTGGAGGTTCTGGAAAGTATTGGCGTAAGAGGTAAACAAGATGAGTTGTTTAGGAGCTATATAACTGACAGGTTTCAAGTAGTCAAGATAAAAGAGACAGTGAGTAGCCCTCAAAGAGTGGTGTTCGGTGTCCCTCAGGGAACAATTTTGGGTCGCTTGCTTTTTAATATATATATTAATGACCTTTTTAATTGCGCTGTATGGGCAAAGTGGTAGGGTACGCGGATGATAATGCTATTTTCTATACGGCCGACAGTTGGTGTTCCCTAAAAAACTATTTGACGGGGATTTTGAGGTGATTATGGCATGGTTTTCTGATAGATGGTTGACCGTAAACCTTTGAAAAACCATGTTTGTCCCTTTATCATCTTGCGTCCACTGTTTGCCCTCTTATGTTGCAATCAATGTTGGTAGTGATTTGGCAATACGAAAGGTGAGCAAAGTATCCTATCTGGGACTTGATATAGATTGCCATATGAGATGGGATTTCCTTTTTTTAAATTGGTTAAAAAACTTAGGGTATTGCTGTATAAATTGAGATTCATTAAAGAAATGTTGGATAATAAACATCTGCGTATTGTACATCTTGCATTGGTTGAGAGTGTTCTACGTTACGGCATACTAGCCTGAGGCCGTCTGAGTCCCATCTCAGATTCCTCCAAAGTACTCAAAACCGTATTGTTAAGGTGATACATGGTAAAGATAATGCTTATCCTAGTGATCGTCTATACAAGGACACTTGCTTGATATTAGAGAGCTATTTTACTTTACGGTTGCAAACACTCAGCATGCTCAGCGGGAGAGTCTTACAATAATAGAGAATTCACATTTTACTAGACATAGCACACACTCGTTTAAAACGCAAAAGGTGAGGAAGGCAGTTACACAGAGATCGTTTGCTTACCTATGTGTAAGGGTTTATAATTCGGTGCCTCCTGTAATAATAGAACACACTTCTTTGAATTTATTTAAGAAACGATTAAAGAGCTGGATTTTTCATACCCCTAGAAGTGTCATTCATTCTTTGTTGAGAAGAAATTGACAACACGAGGAAAGGTGCGCGCGGGTTCCTGCATGAGTCGGTGGTTTTGTGTGTGTGCGAGCGTGTGTGTGCGTGGGGGTGTGTGTGGTTGGTCGCGTGAGTATCGGTGTTTCTTCGTTTGTTTTTTGAGTGGAGAGGAAACAGTGTGTTTGAACTGGGGACGGGCAAATCGGAGTGGATATCGGTATTGAGGCATGTATACTGTGACCGGAGACTGGAAACTGAGTTTTTTCAGATGTTAGTATTCTAAAGTGCATATATGCTTTCTTGTTTTTGTATAGCAGATGCGTCACGATGTTTTAATCAGTGACTTCTTTGGAGGGAAGCATATAGGAGAAATGATAGAAATTATTGTGTTGTTTCTGTAGTTTTGTTTTTGCTATACTGCCAACAAGTCTTTGACTTAGGCAGTTTTTTCTCTCCATTTGTTGGGGGAGTTTTTTTGTGTTAATTGTGCATTATATATATATATATATATATATATATATATATATATATATATATATATATATATATATATATAGGGTGGCCCACCACATACGCCACGGGCTCTTACGTCTATATGTTCCGTTATTTTGAATTTATTTCAAACGGAGATTATGTAGGTTGAAAGGGACTACAACCTAAAACTATTTTCAAATATATAGGAAGATCCAAAAAAGTGTGACACCTCAAGGTTATGTTTTTTCTTATGGAATGCCCGGTATTTGACGTTTTTGAATTCTATGGAAAAAATAGGGTTCACTTATTCCAACGATCCCTATACCTAACTATCACGGTTTCTCAGATATCTTGATTTTTTGACGAATGTGAGGGTTTCGAAAAAAAATCTTACCTCCATTGTCAGATGATATGGTAAAAAAACTCATTAGCTTTCGATGGTGGATTTAGTACTTCATTAGCTACTGTAGTCAATATTTAGCAATACTCTACAAAGCGTTCAAAAATTCAATTTTTATTATCGGCACATTCAAAGTAGATTATTTCATTTATTTCGCTTCAAGATACATCTAAGAATTTTTCCAAGAATTTTTAGAGGGTGATTTTGATAGAAGAACGGAGTTTTGTGAAATTATGATGGAGAGATGCAATGTTGATCCCAATTTTGTAAATAATATTCTCTTTTCCTATGAGGCTACATTTAAGCTTAATGTCACCGTCAATAGGCATAATTGTAGATATTGGTCAGCAGACAATCCGCCGTGCATGGCTGAAGACCACAAAAAGTCAACGTTGGGATAGATATCATAAGCCATAATATCATTGGGCCATTTTTCATAAACGAAAACCTTACGCCAGAACTTTATTTACAATTGTTACGTGAACAGATTATGCCACAATTATAAACCCTGTATCCAAACCGAAGACATTAAGTTTCAGCAGGATGGTGCTCCTGCACATTTTGGTTTACGAGTTCGTTAGTTTTTGAACCAGGCATTTCCAGGTCGATGAATAGGAAGAAGAGGTGCAATTGAGTGGCCCGCAAGATCCCCAAACCTCACACCTCTGGACTCTTATTTGTGGGGTGAGAGTAAAGTTCACAAACATAGGCCGGATGATATTGAACATTTGAAGATTGGAATTAGGAATGAACTTCATGAAATTCATTGGAATACTTTTGATAACATCTTGCGGGAATTTAGACGCAGACTTGGCTCTTGTTTAGCAACTAATGGTCAACATGTTGAACATCTCATAAAGTAACTAAATCTAATTTTTACTTGTTTATTATCGTTAATTTGTTTTTCGTGTTATGTGATATTATGTACACACTTTGAAATTGTAATATGAATACCATAATTCCGTTCATGTAGACGAATACACAACTTAAAGCTTACAACATTGAATTTATCTGTTAATGCTTATTAGAATCTGCAAAATATACAGGGTGTTACATTTAAAGTACCAATGTTGGTATTATACTTTAGCCACCCTATATAGTGAGACATACTATTTTACTTGTCAAACGTGTATTGAACTTAAATACCTTAATATAGTGTCAAAGAAATATGTTTTAGAAATATTACCAATTTTTGAAAATTGTTTTAAACAACCATTTTTTCAGTAGTGAATGGAGATAGGAAAGAAACCTCAAATACAATCAGACCTTAAAATAGATTTGACTTCAGAAAACGCAAAAACAAACGGGTGTTCTATTTCAAATAAAAATGTTGGTATTATTTCTGAGCCACTCTGTATAGTTACCCATACCTTCTTACTTGTAGTAGTAGCAGTGGTGGGGAGGCCAACGCCAAGCAAGTAGGCCACAATGGACCCTTTTTGCCAACCCCAACAACCCAGCAACGATGCTCTACTCTTCCTCGGTTCCGTCCCCAAACCGCCTCGACCTCGAAATGAAGGCCGTGACGGTCTTCCATTGGACGGTACTTACCTGATTCCTCTGCAGAGTCCTCGATCCGAACAATTCTGCTCGAAGACTCCCAAAAGCCTCGCATTCACACAGGTAGTGGTAGGACGTTTCTTCATCCTCGCCTCATTCCTGGCAAATGGGATTCCTCTCTACCCCTATCAATGTGAGGTGTCTTCTAAGGACGCAGTGGCCTGTTAGCACCCCAAGGATGCAGCGAAGCGTAGGTCGACTCCTACCGAGTAGCCAGACAGCTTTATCTCTGTCCGGCTCCTCCACGAAGCCCCTCGCCTGCCTACAGCCACCAACCGACCCCCAGTGTTTCTCCATTGCTTCCTCTGTCCACCTGTCTAAGGCGACAGAGACCGTCTTCCTGTTTATGCCTATCGCAGGCTCTGGACCACAGAACGGCCGCCGGGAACCAAGCCTAGCGAGATGATTCGCTACCTCATTCCCCGCCGCGCCACAGTCTCCCGGTACCCACACCAGTTGCACCTCCTTTGTCCTGGCTAGTCCTTTGAGGGCGTCAGCGCCCTACCTTTTTACTTGTCAACAGAGTATTAAATTTAAGTAGAACAATAGACCAAGTGTCAAAGAAATCTGTTCAGTAGTTTTCGAAATATTGGCAATATTCAAATTTCAAGGTCTACTAAGATTTCTCTCATCGTCTGAAACCCAAAGAAGTGTTGGCAATATTTTAAATAAAATCTGATTACGCCACTGAATTTGTGATAGTTTCACAACATATATTTATTTTTACCGAAGTGTTTCATTTTTTGACTCCTAACTGTTAAGTTTCTCTGTGTATTCTGTACCTAAAACTAATTTTAAACATATTTTAGCATCCTGGTGGTGGCGACCTTATAACAGAATGGGCTGGCAAGGATGGTACCAAGGCGTTCGATGAATTTGGACACTCTGGTGATGCCAAAAGGGACTTAAAGCAATACAAAATCGGAGAAGTTGTCGAGGTAATTCTAAAAAAAAAATTTTTATTTTATTTTACAAGAGTATATATTATTAATCTTCTAATTAGCCTGTAAACTTTCCACTGTGTAAAACTGAATTTGGTTGCTATGGTAATAAGTACATACAGACTTGTAGACTACTTCTCTGGCTTCACTGTTGGGTTTCGTTTCTGTAGGTGAAGGGCGTAGCCAGCGCGTTAGATAACTGGGGCAAGAGGCCCTTATGAATTCTAGATGTTCTCGGATGTACTTCAACGTTTCTGTGACTAGTTTCGCTGCTTGACAGCATTCTCAGACAGGTAAAAATAGAATTAGTACGAGATCATGACAACTACAAATAAAGATATGTTGCTACGTAATGATGATTTGATCAAAAAATTCATTAAATTGAAAATAAAATGAAACACAGATGATGGATGAGGCTTTCAAAATGTCTGCGTGATGTATGTCGATATTTAACATAAAAATAACTAGCCTATAACTATAATAACATTTACAACAATAAAAATAACTTGCTTAGTTATTTTTATTGTTGTAAATATTATTATAGTTATAGGCTAGTTACAGTAACAAATCAGTCTCTATATAACGAAAGTATCGACATACATCAACTCATTATCTTATTACACCTTTTTTGAAAGAATAGATACATTTATTTTCTTTGACTTATTGAATTTGGAAGAAGAATATCCAAGAAACGGGAATTCATTAAATCAGTTTGCTCATTTAAAACAAGGCTACTATTATCGTGTGTGTGCTTTTTGACTCCTAAAGCTTCACAAAAGTCTAGTTTACATTTGTCACTACAAAAATGTTGTGGTTGTATGCGGTTCTTGACTGTAGATCTTTGTTCGGTATCAATAATATGTTTTGCAAACGTAGATTTGTCAGCGTGGTTATTTCTAAATGCAGAAATATGTTCTTTGTATCGGGTTTTAAAATTTCTAGAACTTTGACCTATGTAGATTGCGTTACAATGTGTACAAGCTCATTTATAAACTCCAGCTTTTGTCAGGAAACAAGATTTTTCTTTCGCGTTAAATGGCAAATAACGTGTCGTGTTGTAAGATTTAAAAGCAACCTTTGTATTTTTACAGGTATTTAAATTTTTTTTTATGTTTTCTGAAATGGTTCCAAAATAAGTTATACATACATACCTGTTGTTTTTTTTTGTCTCTAATATTTGGGTAAATAAAATTAATCGCTAATTTGTATTTTTTTCTATCGATCATTTTATCTATTATTTTAACAGAATAGCCATTATTAAATGCTGTTTGCTTGATTATTCAAATTTCTTTTTCAAAATTGTTTTGTGACATAGGTATTAAAAATGCACGATATATCAAGGAATAGTAGGCTGAGAGCTTTTGTGAAAAAGGGTGACATGAATCGTATGGTATGGTTGTGTCAGTGTAAGTTAGTTTCCTATATATTGAAAAGTCAAATAAGTTATTTTCTAACATTCTAATCCTTAAGTCTAAAAAATTTATAGAACTGTTAGCTTCTTCTTCTAAAGTAAACTTAATATTTGTGTGAAAGTTATTAATAAAATTTAAAAATTCATTTAATTCTCTATGGATACCTTGAAAACATGCTAAAATATCATCTACGTGTACCAAAAGACAATATTATGCGAAAGTTCTGATGTTAAAATTTGGTTTTCTAAGTTTTCCATAAATATGTCGGCTAATAAAGGTGACAACGGACTACCCATAGGTAGGCCTTCATTTTGCATATAAAACCTTTAATTAAATTTTAAATAGTTTTGTTTTATACATTCGTTAAAAAGATTAATTATTTCTTGTTTTTATGGCATTTACGTTCTTTTCTTTTAAAATGTTTTCTAATAGAGGTAAACATTCTCTAGGAGGTATCTTAGAATACATGCTAAAAACATCAAACGATAAGTACACTTGGAGGACCCAAATCACCACAACACATTTTAAAAGATCTGAGGATCGTTTCACTAACCAAGTTAGCGTCATCAGAGGATGAAAAATTCTAATTTAACAACTAACATCACCTTATATACCGGATTTTAGGTAAAGAGACCGAACTGAGATGGGAAACTAGTTACAGGCAAATTCCCCAGTGTATTGTATTTTAATCGCCGGACGAGGTATTTGCACTTCCCCTACCAACTTGTCTAAAAGGTGTCCATCTCTAATAATTTCGGAAAGGTTCAACGACAACTAAATTAACATAGTTTCCTTTGGCGGAAATATCTGTATTCTTATGTTATCTTTAGGACGTATTGAAACGTGGGAATTTATTTAACAAAGTACTCGATCAGGTGACTCGTAATCGGCGGTGGTGAAACGTTCATACATTTTTTGTTGGAACTATACTTTGCAATATATATATATATATATATATATATATATATATATATATATATATATATATATATATATATATATATATATATATATCTATATATATACATATATATATATATATATATATATATATATATATATATATATATATATATATACTTTCGAACGCGAACGCGAACGGAAGATCTATCTGTAGTACCGTAACGTAATTGGGCTAAGTGTTCTTTGAATCTAATTCCAATCGATCTTTTTGTTTGTCCGACGTATTTAAGATTACAATCTTTACAACTTTTTTCATAAATTCCCGACATTTTGTCCGTGCTATCCTTGTATTTTGGGTTACCTAGCAAGTTTTTTAAGGTATTTTTTGTCGAAAATGTTAGCTGTAAGTTGACTTTTTTAAAAATGCTACCTAGACCCCTCGTGATTCCTGGCTCAAATGGTAAGCAAACAAAGTTTTTTTCGGATTTCTCTCTTCTAAACGTCGTTGTTCCCGTCAACATTTTCTTTGTTTTCTGTTTGTTGATTAATTTTTCCACTAGGCAAGCAGTGTATCCTGTATATTAAACCATGTTGTTAATATAATGTAACTCTTTGGTATATCTAGTTTTATTTAAAGGAAAATTAATTAACCCATTTACTAAAAAATTCATACAGGCCATTTTTTCTGCGTACGTATGATGTGAGTCGTTCGGAATGTAGCTTAGAGTAATGGTTTCCTTTTTACAGACATCGAGTTCTAAAGTGTATTTATTCTTGATAACTAGTACTCGATACACTAGTACAGAATCTAGAAAGGGTAATTTATTATTAATTTCTAATTCGTATGTAAATTTTATATAATCAAATTTATTGTTTAATTTGGCAATAAAATCTTCTATTCTGCAAATGTTTGTGTTAAGCACTGCGAAAATATCATCCACGTAACGAAACCACACTCTAGGATAATAACTACTTTCACTTTTAACGTCTGTTTCAAATCTGCTCATGAAAAGGTCTGAAATAAATGGCGAATTGCCCATTGCGGTGCCTTAGGTTTCTTCGAAAAATGCATTGTTGAAATGAAAAATATTTTGTTTAATACAAAGGTGTGTTAAAGTTAAATATTATTTGAAGACATTTTCATTTATGTTATTCATTTTTAACAACTGCTCTGAATACGTTAAAGTTTGCTCCGTGGGTACGCTAGGAAACAATGAGGTTACATCGAGTGAAATTAAAGCCTCGCCCTGAGTCAATTTAACCTCTTTAATCTTATTAATGAATTCAAGTGAATTTGTTACTGAATTTGAGTACGTAGGGTCTCCTTAATAGTAGAAACGTATATGCCAAATTTGTTTGTCATAGCTTTATTATTTTCGGAGATTAAAAAAAATCCGAAAGAAAACCAAAAATTTCCAGAAAAAAAAACAGTCCGATTTCCCTCGCTAACGAACTTCTCCAAGCCACTTACAAAAGGAAGGTACGCTCCAAATTTCATCAAAATCAGCTTATTATTTTTTGAGTTATCGGTGTGATATATATATATATATATATATATATATATATATATATATATATATATATATATATATATATATATATATATATATATATATATATAAACACTGATTTCCTCATTAGTGAATTTTTCGTTTTACGAAAAATTCACTAAAAGCAGGAACAGAAAGCGACCCAGAATGGACCCTTGTGGTACCCCTAGCGTAACGCTCATTAAAGGCGACTTACGAGCTGGCTCATCATCTCGCGGTTATTTATTGTTTTTAACAACTGCTCTAAATACGTTAACGTGTGCTCCGTGGGAACGCTAGGAAACAATGAGGTTACATCCAATGAAATTAAAACCTCGCCTTCAGTCAATTTAACCTCTTCAATCTTATTAATAAATTCAAGTGAATTTGTTACTGAATTTGGGTACGTAGGGTCACCTTAATAGTAGAGACGTATATGCCAAATTTGTGTACCATAGCTTTATTATTTTCGGAGATAAAAAAAATCCGAAAGAAAACCCAAAATTTCCAGAAAAACCCAGTCCAATTTCCCTGACTAACGAACTTCTCCAAGCCACTTACAAAAGGAAGGTACGTATCAAATTTCATCAAAATCGGCCTATTATTTTTTGAGTTATCGGTGTGATATATATATATATATATATATATATATATATATATATATATATATATATATATATATATATATATATATATATATATATATATATATATATATATATATATATATATATATATATACCAATACTGATTTCCTCATTAGTGAATTTTTTGTTTTACGAAAAATTCGCTAAAAGCAGGAACAGAATGGGACCCAGAATGGATCCTTGTGGTACCCCTAGCGTTAGACTCATTAAAGAAGACTTACGAGCTGGCTCACCGTCTCGCGGTTATTTATTGTTTTCTACAACTTAAATATGATGCAAATCATTTTAAAGAAATACCTGTAAAGCCATGTTCGTGTAAATTTGTGAGAAGTATGTCATGACGAATGCAATGAAAAGCTCTACTTCGGTGACAAACATGATAATAGGACTTCTCACAGCATCGACTACCTACAAAACATAAAGAATATCTACAATATAACAATAAATTGTATAGAAAACAAATTCCTAAATTGAAGAGTGTTGTACTTTAAAAACTCTAAACCTAACTTTTACAAATAATACCTATTAGAAAAAGTTGGGAAACACAATACCTTCCAGCGCTGGCGTTATCGTTGCCTAATTTTTAAAACCCTGATCCCTCAAATCCCCTTAGGATATTTATTCCTGTATCCTCTTGTCTCGGGAGACTGAACAAAACTCCCAAGAAACTAATACAAGTTGAATATTAACCGGAGATACTCGGTTATTCTAAATTGATACTGATCTCATAAATAATTCTAAATAATTCTCACATCTACTTCACTTCTTTCTAAACTCCAATCAAACTTGCCGTCCTCGGGAGCATTCGCTAATTTGTTACCGAATTAAAATACATAAAGTACATCTCAGTGTGCGGGTAGCGAAGCGGGAGAACAAAGCGGAAGGATAAAAAGATCACTGGGGTGTATAAGATGGAACTTTTTATCAATTTGTTTAGGAAGTATTGATTTAATTGACGTATTAATTCGATTTACAGGAACAGCGGAGGAAAAAAGGGCAGTCGAAGAAAACTGAGAAAGATAAGGATAGTCCTAAAGTTGTTGAAGCCAAGGATTCTGTCAAACCACAGAGGTATATTAATATATTTTATATTTTACATACAGTGAACGAGATAAAAATAATATGTAAACTCCGGTTATTAAGTAATTTTTTTTGAGCCAACTTGTGAAACTAGCTTTAATCAGCAGTGTAAATAATTCATGACTTTTTGGTTAAAGATAACGGGAAATTTTTGTAATAACAGATATTTAATGATTTCCTGTTAGCGTATTTTCATTCTGAGAAATTCGCTAATGGAGACGTCAGGATGAAAAGCTTTTGAAAAAATGTCTTCTGATGCGCGAAATTTTGGGTCTCTAGAACCCAAAACCAAGATCCGTTACAATTTTCCGTTATTATTTTTATAATACAGGGTGATTCATAAGTGGTGACCAAAAATGAAACCCCATGTTCTTTGAACAATTTTAGAGAGGGTATGTCCTTTAAAAAATTGTCCTATAATGCTTCATTAAAAAGATACAGGGTGTTGAAATTGAATTTAAAAAAAAATCCCAATTTTTTAAAAAGTAGTACATATATTTTGCTGAAACTTCACATGTGTAGGCTGTTACGGAAGGCGCGTATTCTACCATAACAATTGAATCGGCTAATCCAGCAGTGGCGCATACCCACATGTCATTGGTTATCCCTCAAGAAAAAAACGGGTACGCCAATGATTTTTTTTAATCTTACTTTCATTCGTGAACAAAATGACTCTCTTGATAATTTTCTGTACGACGCTTATTTTACGAGTAAGCAATGAATCAGGTAAGTGTTTTAGAGCACAGTTCATGATTTTTAACCAGTCGTTGTTTGGTAGAAAATCGCAATGATACACTTTTATCAGGCTTATAGTAATTTATTCATTACAATAAATGTTCAAAATGCCTTCATTGGCCTGAATACACGCACGACATCTTTTTAATATGGAAAATTTAATGTCATTAAGATTCATTGTTGCTTGAATATGACGAAAAGCATTATTTATCAGTTGTTGTAGCTGCTCTGGTGTATTTATTTGTTCACTGTAGACCAGTCGCTTAAAATCACCCCAAAGATAGAAGTCAAGTGGGTTTAAGTCCGGTGATCTTGCAGACCAATGTATTGGTCCAGTTCTGCCAACCCATCTTTCATTATAATGTTCATGTAGCCATGTAACAACGTTTCGACTATAATGCGCTGGTGCACCGTCATGCTGGTACCACATTATACCTCTTGTTGCTAGTGGAATGTCATCTAGAATGTTTTCTACGCGGTTTTCTAGGAGCGCTAAGTACGAAGATCCATTTAAACGTTGTGGCAGGACTTCCATGAACAGTGAGCCGTTAAAAATACCACACCATAAATTCATGGAAAATCTATGTTGAAATGTGCGAGTCCTTGTTGCATGTGGATTTTCCAATGACCAGAAATGCTCATTATGAGAATTATAAATACCATTTCTTGTGAATATTGATTCGTCAGACCAGAAGATTAGATTAGGGAATAAGATATTTTGATTGTTCGTTTCCAACATCCATTCACAAAAGACTTGTCGATGCACATTATCTCCAGGTAGAAGGCAATGAACATTCTGTCGATGATATGGATGTAAGGCTTCTCGATGTAAAGTTCTCCAAACAAAGCTTTGAGAATATTGTAACTGCGTGGCAATCCTCCGAGTACTTGTAGAAGGTTGATCCATCACTGCATCCACCACTCTCTCTTCGTCTTCAAGTTGATGTTGTCTTCTACCATTAGCTCTAGCGTCAGGACGTTGTCCAATACCGCACTGCCGAAGTCTTGAAAACTATCGAGAAAAAACCCTTGGTGTAGGTTGACGGCGTGTGGAAAACCTACGTTGATATTCCCGACAAGCAGCTAGAGCATTTCCATCAACATATCCGTAGATAAAAATTATATCTGCATACTCTTCTGAGGTGTACTCCATTATAAGAAGTAAAAGAGTAGAAAATTTTGCAATTTTATAAAGTTTACCACTTACACCTATTCAAAATAATAACTTGTTAACCTAAACGTCAAGTGACACTTAATGACAACTTTGGCAAACCAGACTACTACTTACTAAAATACAACAAAGATAATCGTCGTACAAAAAATTATCAAGACATTAAATTTTCCATATCAAAAATATGTCGTGCGTGTATTCAGGCCAATGGAGGCATAAAAGTGTATCATTGCGATTTTCTACCAAACAACGACTGGTTAAAAATCATGAACTGTACTCTAAAACACTTACCTGATTCATTGCTTACTCCACAAATAAGCGTCCTACAGAAAATTATCAAGAGAGTCATTGTGTTCACGAATGAAAGTAAGATTCAAAAAAATAAAAAAATATCATTGGCGTACCTGTTTTTTTCTTGAGGGATAACCAATGGCATGTGGGTACGCGCGCCACTGCTGGATTAGTCGATTCAATTGTTATGGTAGAATACGCGCCTTCCATAACAGCCTACACATGCGAAGTTTCAGCAAAATATATGTACTACTTTTTAAAAAATTGGGAAATTTTATTTTTTGAAATTCAACTTCAATACCCTGTATCTTTTTAATGAAGCATTATAGGAAAAAATTTTATAGGACATACCCTCTCTAAAATGGTTCAAATAATATGGGGTTTCATTTTTGGTCACCACTTATGAATCACACTGTATATGTATATGTATGTATGTATGGATGTATTCGAGCGATAACTCAAAAGATACTAAACTGATTTCAATCGAACTTGGCAAAAATCTTGTTTGGGCAAAAACCGAGGTCGAGTTCGTTAATCTGCCTTCATGCTCAAGTTTTTCCGGTGGAAAATCGTGGAAAACTTTTTGAAAACGCTATATTTTTGGAAGTATCAGAGTAACTAGAATGACACTTTACATGTGGCCAGAAATGGTGCAAATAAACATATGCAGTGAATTTTAAGTAATTTGCTACACAATATTTAGAGTTTTTTTCAAATTAAATATATAATCCCAAAGACATGAGTTGAAATGGTATAAAACATTATCAATATCACATTTTCATGAAAAATAATTGTTTAGTCAATTTTTTAAAAAAAAAACACAATTTTTGTGTAACATTATTTTAACCAATTTTTGTAAGGAAAATGACATTGTCAGTTAAAGAATTTGAACTGGAATATAACGAATTTTATTTCAGCGCTGAAGTCGTGTTCCCCACGTTCACTGATATAAATTGTTTTAATAAGATCATACTGAAAACCATACTGAACGAACACGTAAACAGTACAGTAATTTTTACCGACGGTTCGAAAAGTAACAACGCCACTGGTAGTGCATTTTATGTTCAATCCACCGGTTATTGCTGGAAAGCAAAAATCCCACATCATTGTTCAATTTTCACAGCAGAGGCATTTGCCATCAAAAATGCTTTGCTTTGGGCAAAAGATAATGCACAAGTAAAGGTAATCATTTTATCCGATTCCAAATCTGTCCTTTGTTCACTTAATTCTATAAATCTGAAACATTTTTTTAATAACAAAACATTATGCCACATCAAAACGCTTGTTTATAGCCTGCACATGGACAATAAATCGGTCACTTTTGTTTGGGTAAAAGGTCATTCTGAGATCACCGGAAACGAAATTGCAGATCAGGCTGCAAAAGATGCCACAAACTTATCACAAGAGTATGAGCTAAGGGAGTATAAGGATCTAGTTAACATCTATAAACGTAATGTACGTAGTGAATGGGAAATCGACTGGAAACGTTTTGTAAACGATTCTAAAAACCAGTACACCCTTCTCCACCCAATTTTACCTAAAAATCCTCCACATATCTTTGACTTTAAAGTCTCCAAGTTTTACTCTACAAGTATCACAAGGCTAAAAATGAATCATGGTGGCTTTCCAGCACATTTACACAAGATTGGTTTGCAAGATTCACCAAAATGTTCATGCGATAATACCTCTATTGCAGATCTGAATCACATATTCTTTAACTGCCAAAACCACCAAACAATAAGAACTAATTTTATCATCTCTCTACTCAATGCTCAGCAAAAATTACCACTAAATATAACAACATTATTAAACACGCAAGATAAAAATATATATGATATTATAATTAAATTCATTTACAGTGCAAAAATAACTATATAAAGATTCTTCTTTTCTTCTCTTGTAAATAACATTACCTGTGGCTAATAGATTCGTCTGAAGCCATACCAAAGCTGTTTTGTCACACACACACACACACACACACACACACACACACACACACACAGTTAAAGAAATTGTTTGCAAATTTTCATGCAAACATTTTTTTTTGTCAAAAAGCTTTTTGAAAACTAATGTGTTTTTTTTTGTTTGCAGGAACTTTTTGTCGGTCGTAAGTTGTGGTTTGTGTGGATGATTCAGAACAAAGACCAGGTTTTGGTTATACCACAGAAAGTAACTTAATTCTGTGATAAATCTCATAGTGAATTGTTATTAATATTTATTTTTTGCAAACTTCTAAATACATTTTATATGAAATTAATTAACATTTCTTATTATTTCTTTAATTTACGCATTAGAAATATTTTGTTCATAGGTCTCTACAAGATATCAGAAATAGTCAAAACACAAAAAACAGCTTATCAACTCTAAAATTTAAAATTAAAATATTCGTCTACAGAATAAAATGAATGCTCTCTAAAAAACGATTTTAAAGCAAGCTCAAATTGCCTGAGGCTGCTTAAATTTTTAACGCTGTCAGGTAAATGATTATATAAGCGTATTGCAGTGTTGCGAGGTGCCCGATTAATCTGTTCTATCCTATAAGGGGGAACATACGAATCGTTAGCCTGTCTTGTTTCATACGTTGTAATATTACCGCACGTACTAAAAATTGCAATATTTTTTCTGACATAACAAAGCGCCTCAAGCATATATAGTCACGTCACTGTTGACATTCCATACCGTATAAATAATGGTCTACAAGATTCGGAAGACGTCAGGCCAAACATGGTGCGGACAATTCTCTTCTGCATCAACAGAACCCTCCCCAGATGCACAGAGCCACCCCAACACAGCAAACCATATGCCAGGAGGCAGTAGATACTACCATAGTAGCATGTCAACAACACCTGAGTGCTCAAGGAATCCCTCAGCTGCAGTAACGCGTAATTCCTAGATGCAAGAAAGGCCACCACATGGTCAACATGGACATCCCATGATAAGTTAGAATCCAGATGGAGCCCCAAAAACTTTACAGACGTGCCCTGTTTTATTGAACCGTTATCAGATCTCACATATAAGCTCAGATTCGAATGCAATTGAAAAAAGAAGCATTTCAGTCTTCCGCGAGATAAATGGAGCCCAAACAATGGCCCATTATAATACAATGTCGCCTTCCCACGGTAAGAACCGCTGAGTCAGCCGCCGTCTGAACGGAGCCAAGAACTTGCAGGTCCAAAGTGCAAGTAGAACGGAATATCACTGTGAGAATCAACATCAGCAGATTCCTTGTGATCCAGAGACAATAGTGCCACGCCTGGAGGAAAGACTATAAAGAGGCTAATCACAGTGGGAGAACCGTTCATTCTTGTTCCGAGTTAGTCCTTCGCACACCGAGTGCTGAGACTGTAGATCACATGTAGGTTGATCGTCTTATTTTTAGTATTATATATTATTCATTTTTGTAACTAAGTAATTAAGTATTGATTGTTCAAAAGTATTAAATAAATTGTTTTAAAAATTCAAACGTCTTAACCGTGAAGTTAAGTGGCGCAGTCGTTAGTATTGGTTAGAAAACCGAAAGCATATCGATTTTTAAGCGTATCGACGCCTAATAACCAATTCGAGCCAAGCAGAGCCAAGTTAAAGCAGAAGTAGTGGCCAAGTAGAGTCAAATGGAAGCAGCAACCATCGTATTATGGTAAGTTTACTGCTATCCCATTTTACACTTCCAAATTTTTATATGTGTTGTATTGTAACGTTATATGTCTGATTCAGAGGAAGAATCACAAAGTTTATGTAACATAGAGTATAGATTTAGATCAATCAGCATTAGCGACAATAACAGAACAGTAAATCATTTAAATATTAATAAGAGTAGTAATAGTAGCAACATGACAGACCAATTCAAAGAATTTTTCTTAAAAGCTATTCCCGAGTTCGACGGGCAACCAGCCAACGTAGGCAACTTTTTAAAAGCATGTGACTTGGTCATGAACCAGTTCTACGTGCCAAATGAAAATCTGTATATGAATCACTTCTTGCTAAATTATGTTCA
This sequence comes from Tillus elongatus, assembly GCA_964006375.1. Classification (NCBI taxonomy): domain Eukaryota; kingdom Metazoa; phylum Arthropoda; class Insecta; order Coleoptera; family Cleridae; genus Tillus; species Tillus elongatus. The sequence continues at coordinate 130,419,558 of OZ023267.1, forward strand.
AACTAAACTAACGGGAACAGCCCGGCTTATAGTAAATACAAAGATAATTAATACGTGGGCAGACCTGAGAGAGGCCATTGTTCAGAATTTCAGTGACCAAAGAGATAGTCATAGTTTATTAGCGGAGATGTTAACCTTAAAACAGCGTAATGCTGAAGACGCACTGTCGTTCGCGAACAGATGCCGTCATATAGAGCAATTGCTCATCTCGAGTTTAATAGCCAACGAGCCAAACGAAGGCGTGCGATTAATTAAGAAAGACATATACCAGAATCAAACATTAAAAGCGTTCTTAGGAGGAATACGCAATCCGTTAGGGCTCGTCTTGCGTAGTCAAGGACCCACGAGCATAGAACAAGCTTTGAAATTTGTATTCGCAGAGGAAAATTTCGATTATAGAGATAAAACAATAAATAAGAATTTCAGTAATAGTAATAAATTAGAAGGACAAAACCGTACGTTCTTTCAGAGACAAAATAACCCACCTTTTCAGAATGTACAATTTCAGAGACCTTTCCAAAATAAGTTTAGACCATTTCAACAACATAATAATCAAAACAATCACACAAATTCCCAGCCTAGACAAAATCAACACTTTGTACCAAGGCAAAATTTTTCGAGTCAATTTAGGAGACCTAACTTCAATAATCAACCGGGTCGACCCAATGTAAATCATAATGCTAACAGAAATTATCACGAACCAATGGAAGTAGATAGTTCTAACACTAGACTGTCATTACCAAGGAGAGCAGCTCACGTAAACAATATAGAATTTAATGAAAACGAAGTAAATGAAACAAATTACGATGTCAATTATGTAAACGAAGAATTAAATTACGAAAATTCGCCAGCCGAGGAATACGATATCCAACAGCGAAATTTTCCCACGGCAGGGCCCTCAACGAGAGAACCGTGATAGATATAAATAATATGAATACATTATGTAAGTTACCGTATATAGAATTAAATGAAATATCAGGTAAATTTTTGTTAGACTCAGGATCTTCAAAAAATCTTTTAAATCCTGCTGTAGCATATGATAAGTTCCCTAAAAACATATTTACGCATGATTTTACCATACGCACAGTGCATGGCATTTCGAATCACTGTAAGCGTGCACGTATTAAACTTAAATCGATTTCAGAGGAAGTACAAGAGTTCTGCCTGTTTAGATTTAACACATTTTTTTCGGGATTGATTGGGATGGAATTTTTGAAAAGAAACGAAGCTAAAATAGATTTTAAGGAGCACAAACTGTATATAGGCAAGAATATTATACCAATAAAATTCACAGATCTTAGCGTAAGTCGATCGGGACAAACAGAAACCAACGCAGATGGTTTAAAGCTACCCGAGACTCGTTTACATTTAAACAATATAATAACCCAGCAGTATTTCATACGTAATGAAGAACTTGAGACAATTAATCACGTACTAAATAATAACCAAGCTTATAATGTAAGAGATAGGCCATTCAGCAGATTAAATAAACAATATGCATCAGAAACCAGATATAGCAACAGGAGAAGTTCGTTTGCACCAGTAGTTATACAAAATAATAATTCGAGTACAACTCATATTAATAATTTAAACACTTACGATACGGGGCATAATCAAAAACGGATTAATAATGAGAATGTCTTAATTGAACAAATTGATACAGGAGAATTAAATGACGAGGAAAAACAATTGTTATTTAGTTTATTATCAGAATATCAGGACATATTTTTAAATAAAAACGAACCATTGACGCACACAAATGCGATAAAACATAGAATAAGGACAACAGACGACATACCTGTCCATTCTAAATTATATAGATACCCGTACGTACATAAACCGGAAGTAGACAGACAAATAAATGACATGTTAAAACAAAAAATCATTAGGAAAAGCCACAGCCCATATAGCTCACCTATTTGGGTTATATCAAAGAAAATGGACAAGTCAAATAAACAAAAATGGAGAATTGTGGTGGACTATAGGAAACTAAATGAAAAAACAATACCGGACAGACACCCAATCCCCAAAATTGATGAAATACTGGACAAAATTGGGCGAGCCCAATATTTTTCGACGATCGATTTGATCTCTGGGTATCACCAAATTGAAATGGACCCCAGGGACATAGAAAAAACAGCGTTTACCACCGATACAGGCCATTGGGGGTACACCAGGATGCCGTTCGGGTTATCTGGGGCTCCAGCGACCTTTTCTAGGCTCATGCAGAACGTATTAGAAGGCCTAATTGGACAAACATGCCTTGTATATATGGATGACGTCATAGTTTTCTCCACATCTTTACAGGAACACCTTGAGAAACTAAAACTAGTATTTGAGCGCTTCAGGCAAAGCAACTTAAAGATCCAGCTAGACAAAAGCGATTTCCTAAGGAAGGAAGCCGAGTTTTTAGGACACGTGGTCAGCCCAGACGGGATCCGTCCGAATCCAAAGAAACTGGACGCAATAAGGAAATTCCCGATACCTAAAACCCCCAAGGAAATAAAATCATTCCTAGGATTAGTTGGATACTATCGTAAATTCATAGAAAACTTCGCACACGTTACGAAACCACTAACAAAATGTTTAAGGAAAAACTCGAAGATAAACGTGAACGACGAAGAATACATTGCTGCCTTTAACTCATGTAAAGACATATTAATGAATTCACCTGTACTTATATCACCGGATTTTTCTAAAGACTTTATATTAACAACCGACGCTTCAAACGTAGCAATAGCCGGAATATTAAGCCAAGGCGAACCCAATGCGGATCACCCGATAGCTTACGCCAGCCGGACATTAAACGACACCGAATCCAGGTACAGCACAATCGAAAAAGAATTATTAGCCATCGTGTGGGCAACTAACTATTTTAGACCATACTTATACGGAAGGAAATTCACTATATACACGGACCATAAACCTTTAAAATGGTTATTTTCGTTGAAACAACCAAATTCAAAATTGCTCCGTTGGAGATTAAAATTAGAAGAATATGAATTTAAAATTGAATACAAAAAAGGAAAACTAAACTGCGCAGCAGATGCACTGTCCAGAGTAGAAATAAACCCACTGGACATAGATAATCAGTCAATGGCGAATAATATCGACGAAGAGGAAGAAATCATAGAAATTGACGATGACGACACAGCAAACTCGAATGCGGACTCGTATTCAGCACCAGGCATACCAATACTCGAGGAAGAAATCGTTAACAGCAAAACCAATCAGATAGTTTTTAAAAATACGGATAAACCGGACATATTCTCAGTCAGAAGAGATAAAAGAAATTTCATCTATGCAAACATCAATTTAAATAAACCGGATCAGATAGAGAAATTTATAAAAGAATACTGTTTACCACAAAGAAAATATTATTGCATTTTTGTAAATGAACAAGATTACGAACTAGTAAGTTCGGCAATCAATAAAAACTTTAATAACGTAGAATCACCCAAATTTTATAGATGTCTGGAAATTAGGAATGAAATTAACGAGGACGAATTAACCGAGACTATAACGAAATATCACGAGGGGAAGAGTAACCATCGCGGGGCTGATGAGACTTACCTAAGAATGAAGAAAATATACTACTATCCCAACTTAAAGAAACATATAGAGGAATATGTACGAAATTGCGAATTATGCAAAACGTGCAAATACAATAGGAACCCGGTACAAATAGCCTTGGAGCACACCCCCACAGCATCTAAACCATTAGAGATATTACACATTGACACATTCCAAATTGAACAAGCTATCTTCCTAACAATTATAGATCCATTTAGTAAATTTGGCCAAGCATTTCCAATAAAAAGTAAAAGTGCTACGGAAATTGCAAAAAACTTGATCAAGTACTTTTCACAGTATGGAGCGTGTAAGATAATAATCGCAGACCCAGGTACTGAGTTTTCAAACCAGGTAATTAAAGAACTATTAGAAACATATCAGATAGAGTTACATATAACAACACCGCAAAATCCAACATCCAATGGACCTATCGAAAGATTTCACAGCACGATTATAGAACACTATCGATTATTCAAAATGAAATTTAAAAATATGAAACCCGTAGACTTAATACCATATTGTATATTCGCTTACAACTCGACAATACACTCACAGACACTAAAACCACCTTTTGATTTAATATTTGGCTACATACCCGAAATGTTTAACTATGACCCGGAAGTCATAATTACACAAGAATACAACGTACAACATAAAGATTTAATGCAAATTATTTATGAGATAGTCAGAAGCAGGATAGAGAATTCAAAAATAAAAACGTTACAACGGGCAAATAAAAACACGAACCAACCGTTCAAGCAAGGTGATATTGTCTATAAAAAGATACCACCAGGCTTTCATAAAAAACATAAAAACCCATTTTCAGGACCGTACTCAATAATATCCCTGTTAGAACATAACAAAGCTATTTTAATAAATCATAAAAATGACGAACAGACGATAGCACATTTAAGAAATTTACGTATTGCAGGTTCCTTGCCACGGGAATAACAGCCCAGATACAAGACTTGACAGACAACCCAGGCATGTTACCAAAGAAATTAGGCACAGCATACACTGAGACTAGCAACTGGAATCTGATACACATACATGACTTGACACAATTACATAGAGACTACAACCAAATAAAAAGACACTACGCAAATACAGTTACCTTCATGACAAAAGATTACCATTCTGAATATCATAATTTCATATTAACATTGAATTTCACCATAGATAATGTAGACGATATATTTTATAGGATTTTTCCAAATAACAATATTATTAATAGACGAAAACGTGGCCTAATATACGGACTAGGTTCTATATTTAAGTCAATCACGGGGAATCTCGATTCACAAGATGGGGAACGCATTCAACAAGCATTAGAAGTCTTAACGACAGATCAAAATAAAATTCATGAACTTTTTAGGTCTCAAAATTCAATAATGCTCGAGGCAATAGTCGAGTTTAATAACACGATAGTAGGATTGAGTCATAACCAAGGCACGATAATAAATAGGATAAATGAATTAGGTAATACAGTAGAAAGCCTGCGAAGTGAACAATTAACTCACTATCATCGCATCAAGATCCTAGAGTTAATCATGCAGCTAGGACAATTATTAAACAATATTCAAGAAATAGCACTAACAACAGAAAATGCCATCACTTTTGCAAAATTAGGAATCTTTCACACATCCATACTAAAACCAACATTTATAATAAAAGAAATCAATAAAATCCAAAATTATGCAACTAATGCTAAAGTAATAACAACCACTGATCTAAATCTATACGAAAAAGTCTTTAAAATAAAAGCCGTCCAAAACAATTTCAAAATTATATTTCAAATAGAAATACCTCTGGTAGATGAATCAGCATATGATTATTATCAATTATATACATTACCTGTCCCTATAAAGACACACCTTTTTACCATGATACTTCCTAGAACCAAATACCTTATCCTAAGCAGTAAACAATATGCCTATCGTAATGAAGAATGTCAAAATTTAAAGAACCAAATATATTTTTGCAAAGACGACAATCCAACAACCATGAATGATCAAAACCCATGTGAAATAAAGCTAATAAAATTTCAAAAACCTATTAACAATTGTAATCAAGAAGTAATCAAAATTAATAGAACCACAGTTTCGAGATATGGAACCAGTCAGTATATAGTTATAGCACCCGAAGAAACTAACGCCAGAATAACTTGCAAGGAACAGGAGTGGACCAACATCATCAAGGGTACAAAATTAATCAACCTGCAACCAAATTGCCAATTAACTATAGGCAACAAAAATTACAAGACCGGCCCAGCAACAGCAGAAACACAACAACTATTCAACCTGCCTACACTAGAAACCCCCATTCAAGAAGATCAACCAAATCCAGGACCAGTACCCGAAATATCATTAGAAAACGTACAGCTACACAACATCAATCAAATCCAACACCAACTTCAAAAAATTAAACAAAACATACCAGGACCTATAACAATACCAATCCATCACCTGAGTATATGGACAATATTACTGTACATAGCTGTCTTAATAACCATCACAACGATAGCCGTCCGAATGGGGTTGAAGAAACGAAGAAACCGCAAGGAAGATAAAAGAACAAAAACAGGAACCACCGAGTCCGGATTTCCGTTGAAAATCCGGAACGAACCATAGCTTCGTCTTCAAAAAGGGGAGGAGATAAATGGAGCCCAAACAATGGCCCATTATAATACAATGTCGCCTTCCCACGGTAAGAACCGCTGAGTCAGCCGCCGTCTGAACGGAGCCAAGAACTTGCAGGTCCAAAGTGCAAGTAGAACGGAATATCACTGTGAGAATCAACATCAGCAGATTCCTTGTGATCCAGAGACAATAGTGCCACGCCTGGAGGAAAGACTATAAAGAGGCTAATCACAGTGGGAGAACCGTTCATTCTTGTTCCGAGTTAGTCCTTCGCACACCGAGTGCTGAGACTGTAGATCACATGTAGGTTGATCGTCTTATTTTTAGTATTATATATTATTCATTTTTGTAACTAAGTAATTAAGTATTGATTGTTCAAAAGTATTAAATAAATTGTTTTAAAAATTCAAACGTCTTAACCGTGAAGTTAAGTCGCGTGTTAAGAACCAGACCATTTCTCGAACACCAGGCTGACACCCTAAACACACAGATATTAGCTGCAGCACCAAGCTCTTCTAAACTTACCCCTGAGATTGCAGCAGTGGTGTCATCTGCATACAAAGTTAAGTGGTATTGTTGGAGATCATAAACAATATCGTTAAGAAAAATTGTAAACAAAACCGGACCCAATATGCTGCCCTGCGGCACGCCGCTCGACTCGGCGGAAAGCCATATAGTTCTTAGCTGCCTGTCGTATCCTGACAGCCTGACTTCTCCCAGGCAAATAGCTTTTTAGCCATAAATATGCATTTCCTCTTATGCCATAATGCTCAATTCTTCAATAAAAGGGAATGGTTGACCATATCAAACGCTTTCGAAATGTTGAAGAACAGCCCGGCGGATTTGGACCCACTATTTATGTCATCCAAGACAGTCAGATAAGTGCTAAGCACGGCATCCTGAGTTGACAGCTGCCTACGAAATCCAAATTGGCACGGAGACAGCAAATTGTATCTCTCCAAAAATGATCTGAGTCTTAGCAGAAATACCTTTCTAAAGATCTTAGAAAAAAACCGAAAGCAGCGCAATCACCCTGTAGTTGTCCATAAGACGTGGATCTCCCTTCTTAAAGAGAGAGACCACAATGGCCGCCTTCAGACGCTCAGGAAAACAACCGATTTCAAATGACACATTTATAAGGTAAGTTAGTAGAGCCACCACAAGATGAGCAACCCTGCCAAGAAGACTACATGGTATTTCATCTATTCCTGATGAATTTTTAACTGAAACTAATTTTATGATATCTAATACATTGTCCTCTGAGACAGGATATAAAAACATAGAATAGGGATTAGAGCTATTTTTCAATGCACAATTTATGTCACAGTTTCATCCATATAAAATCACCTAGTTCAGGAATTAAATGAAGATGATTATGACTGGCGCTTGTAATTTTGCGAAAATATTTCTCAAAGAATAATTGACAACAGGCAATTTCTTTTTAGGACTTGTTTGTCCGATTAAAGTTCTTTCCTTCTAAATGGCACTGTAAATCGTCATAATTGCCGGTTGTGATCAGATGAAAACCCTCGTGTTTTACATGGAGTCCACACTCAAACTCCACAAAAAATCAACGTATGGGAGGGTATTTCTGGTGATCACATTGTTGGACCAGTCTTCATAGCCGACACTTTGAGAGTAGAACGGTATTTGAAATTTTTGCAAGACTTGGTTTACCCTATGCTAATTGGCATTGTTGAAAACGATGAGAGCTACTCAGAACAACGTTTATTTTTCCCACAAGATGGTTTAGGTTAGGTTAGGTTTGAATGTGAGTGGTCCATATCGGTCCCTCCACCGCGACCATAAGGTCTATTGTGGCTCACGCCCAATGTCTATATTTCGCCCAACAAATCCAGCCTCCTACAGAGTTCGACAACCTTTGTGGGCGAAAGTTGATCCAGATCCTCTGGAGCAAGCTTTACCTTACCAAAGAGCAGGTATCTAGTCCTGTCCGCTGCCGGACAGGAACACAGCACGTGCTCTGCTGTCTCGTCATTCTCCATACACAGCCGTCACTCGGTCTCCTGACCGACCCCAATACGGTGTATGTGAAGCCGCAAGCGGCAGTGTCCTGTATACAGGCCGACTAGAGTACTCAGTTGTTGTCTGTTCATCTCTAGAAGTTTTTTAGCCCTTGACTCAGACAGGCCATTTATGAAGGCCTTGGAGTGAGCTAATCCTGGAAGATTTTGCCAATATTGGATTGTCATTCTTTCTGTCCAGGTCTTTAAGGTGCGTTTTGCTGTGCAAGATGTTATCCCCAGCACCGGTTCTGGTCTGACAAAGTCTCTCTGGGCACCACTCCTGGCAAGCGCGTCGGCCGCCACGTTGCCATCATGGTCCGAGTGACCCGGTATCTAGACCAGCGACACCTCATTACAGCTGCCCAATTCGTTAAGGGCAGATTTACAACTCCATACCGTCTTTGAATTACACCGGTAGGAACCAAGAGCCTTTATTGCAGCTTGGCTATCTGCATATATCTTTATCGATTTGTTTGTGCACAGGTCTTTTATACTTTCCCTTGCACACAACTCGATGGCATACACTTCTGCCTGGTGTATGGTTGCGTACTTGCTGAGGCTAGTTGATAGTCTAGTATCGGAGCTGCCCCCATATGCGCCAGCTCCTACTCCCAAATTGGTTTTGGAGCCGTCAGAGTACCAGCAGAGGTCCGCTCTCAACAGGGTCGTCTGGTTTCGGTCCTAGTCCTCCCTTTCCGGGAGGACGATCTTGAAAGACAGATCTCTGCTGATCCTTGTAGGCATCAAGTCTGAGACCATTCCCAGAATCCTGTGACAATCACTGTCATCAAGGAGACCGGACCCTCCCAGACTGACTTCCCTCGGCATGCTGTCTACCGTTTGTTTTAGTCTGTATGTTGTCCACCTCGTCACCCTCTCTAACCATATGTGAAGAGGGAGAATATTAAGGAGGACCTCCAGAGCGGCTGATGGTGCGTTGCTTATCGCTCTCGTTATCATCAGACAAGCTTGTCTCTGTAGATGAGCCAGTTTGGCCCTCGCGATACCACGAAGTGCCTTAGGCCACCAAACTATGGCTCCATATGTTATCATTGGCCTCATAACCACTACATAGAGCCAGTACATCTGTTGGGGGTTTGTTCCCCAGTTGTTCCCACAGATTCTCCGGCAGGTCCACAGGGACATTTTAGCCCTGCGGATAACATTTTCTAGCTGTTTGTCCCAGTTGAGCTTCTTATCTAGGGTAACTCCCAGATATTTTGCTTGGTCCGAAAATGGAATGGTTTCCCCCATAAGAATAGGTGGTTTTAATTTGTCCAACCTTCTTCTTCTGGTAAAAGGTACAATGATCATTTTGCGGGGGTTCACAGACATCTATTCCCTCCGCAACCAATCATTGATTACATTTAGTGCCTCTTGAAGAGTGCTTGCCAGTTCCTCCTCAAATTTGCCTCTAACCATTATGACAAGATCATCAGCATACGCCTGGACCTCAACCTCTCAGAGTCCGAGGATAGCCAGCAAATCGTCCACAAAGAGGGACCACAGCAGGGGGGATAGAACGCCCCCCTGAGGACACCCCCTCGCGGCCCTGACGCTGACCACCTCTCCCCGCAATGAGGTAATAATGGTCCGATTGTGCAGCATGTTTCCGATCCAGCCACAGATGGTAGGTTCCACCCCCCTAGCGATAGTGGCCTCGTAGAGGGAGATCGGTAATGCATTATTAAATGCTCCTTCGATGTCGAGAAATGCCGCCACCGCAACCTCTCCATTTTCCAAGAGTGTGTGATTTTCTCGACGAGGTTATTGAGCGCTAACTCAGTTGATTTGCCAGTTTGATAGGCATACTGGTGGGTATTTAGGGGGTTGTTGGGTAAGATGTTCCCCCTGATGTGTCCGTCCAGTATTTTTTCCAATCCCTTCAGGAGGAATGATGTAATACTGAGAGCTCTCAGTGATGTAGGTAGGAGGTCCTTACGTCCCAATTTGGGAATGTAAACCCCCCTAACCACCGTCCAGCTGGATGGAATGTAGTTCCAGGCCAGACTGGCTCTGTACAGCCTGATAAGGTGAGGTAGGAGAATCTCCAGTCTCTTTTGTAGTAGGACCGGTACCACCCCATCCTCCCCTGGCGAGTTGAATGGCTGGAAATGATTCACAGCACACTCCACTGCCTAGGCTGTAACTATTCGCCGAGCAACCCGCCCGTCCTCCCCATGAGGGCGTTTAAATTGTCCCTCAGCCGGTAGGACCTCTCCGTTGCTCAGGATCAGACAATCTGGGAAGTGTGTGTGTACTAAGAGCTCTAACGTTTCTTTCCGAGATTCAGTAAAGGAACCATCTGGTCGTTTTATCGATCCCAGTTCCTGAACCCGGTCGCGTGAGAGAATCCTGTGGATTCTGGCGCTGCTGGGCAAATTATTAATGTCCCCGCAGAACCTCCTCCAGAACTCCCTCTTAGCGTTCCTTATCTCTTTGTTATAGTGTGTTAGAGCGGTTTTATATTGCTCCCAGTTCCCTGTAGTCTTAGCACGATTGAAGAGACGTCTAACTTCCCTTCGTAGTTTATCGAGGTTATTATTCCACCAAGTAGACCCCCGACTGTCTCTCTTTGACCTTAGTGGACAGTTTTCGTAAGATGGTGCTCCACCGCATTACTGTTAGAGAATTCTTGGATAGACACTTTCCCGGTCAATGGACAAGTCAAAGAGGTGCTGTAGAATGGCCAGCCCGATCTCCAGACCTGTCCCCTTTAGACTGTTTTGTGGAGGCATTTAAAATCAAAAGTTTATGCTGCCGAGTGCCATTCATTGGAAGAGTTACATCAGCACAATATTGATGAATGACGGAGAATTACTCCTGAAATGCTTGCAAATGTTAGGCAAAAATTTGGACAAAATATATACAATTGTATGGAAGTTGGTGATACTCAATTTGAACATTTATTTGATCAAAGTTTAATTCGTTGGTTTGTTGGATTGCTGGTTTAATAGTATGACTGGTCTTAATTATTTACAACATTTATTTCAATACTATGCTAAGTTTTGTTTTTAATTTCTCGGGAAATTCATTAGTGATACTTCCAAACTTCATATGTTCTAAACGAATAGACCACATTTTAAGTAATCTATAGAGAATCAGAAGCTCTTTTCAATGAGCTATCACCTGACCCCTATTCCCATTCAAAAAAATTGAGGGACGACACCCCCGCTTAGGAGGGTAGAGTTTGGGCTATACATTTTGCGTCATAAGTTGTTTCCCTCACAAGCAAGCTTGAATTAAAATTCACTAAAAAGCTTATTAAACACAAAAAGATAAACATTATATTTCTCTAACGATTTCCTTAGAAACCGGAAGACAGGCTATTTTGAGCAAATTTTTTTAGCTTATTTTTACGTAACTGATTAGAATCCAGTACGTATATAGATTCAATCATATTTTATGGTGTTTGCGGACTGTAGAATGTTCACGTTTAATATAATCAATAATCAATATTATAGTTGACCATGCTATTAAATCATCCTTAACGTCGTTTACAAATATTTATATTCATTGATTACATTATAGGTGTACCTATTTCAATACAGCCCATACAGTATAGAGCAAAGTAACACCGAATTCACAAAATATTTAGGAAAACACCTCCATAAGACAACGCGATTATTTTTTCCGAAAGAAAGCTTAAAATTTTCCCGGAAAAACTAGTCCACTTTTCCTGGCTAACGAACTTATCCAAGTCACTTACAAAAGGAAAGTACCTACCAAAATGTCATCAAAATCGACCCATTATTTGTTGACTTAATGGTACGATATATATATATATATATATATATATATATATATATATATATATATATATATATATATATATATATATATATATATAGAGATATATATATATATATATATATATATATCAGGGTTTTTCACGATATCCGTGCATTAGAAGTTTATGAAGTTCCCTGATATCATAAATTTTGAAATTTTGGCAGCGGTCACAATTCGTATTTGTCTTTTATTCTAAAATATTTTAAGGTCACATCACTTCCGGTTAGACCGGAAGTAGTAATCAACTTTGCTAATTTAAATAGAATGCCCTCTTTTTAATTGCATATTCGAGTTCTCCATAAAATTTTGTGAAGATTTATATTAGGCTTTCCTATCCCTATCTTCAACTGTTCCAAAGATATTGTGATTTCTCTGTATTTCGGTGATTTTGCAACCTTATTTATAATAGTTTATATTTCACATGTTTTTAAAGATAAAAGGCTCGAATTTAGAATTTCGTAACTTGTGGGGGAGAGCTTTCATATTATATGCCTTAAGTTTACCTGTGTTATACAGAGTGTTCTAAATTTGGCAAAAGTTTTTTTTTCAAATAGAACACCTATATATTATTAAAAATTCGAGTTCTAAATTTAATTCTACACCGGTTTGGTGCAAGTTTTTCTATACCTATCTTCAATATGTTGGTTGTTATTAGCATTTTTAGGTAACAACCTCATCTTCTAAAGAGTACACTGTGATTGTCAGTCAGATAACAAAAGTGATATGATTTCATAAAAATATTAAATGTAATTATTTTTAAAAAAAATACAATAAACAAAAAACTAAACAAAGACAAATAAAAAAAAGTTTATTCAAACTTAAATGCTACGATCATTCTAAATGTTCTATGTGACCACCATCTTGGTCAAGGCACTGCAAAATTCTACGGTTAATCTCATTCGTAATAGCTCTTTTGATTTCATTTGGATCCAAATTTTTAAAAGCTCTAATTACACGATTTAAAAGATCCTCTCTACTTTACACTGTTGTGTCACAAACTTGACTTTTTATACGCCCCCAGAGATAAAAATCGGCAGGCGTTAAATCAGGAGAGCGGGGAGGCCATCTCCGAGGACCGTAGAGCCCAATCCATCAGTCTTTAAATAATTGCGTTAAGTGCCAGTAAACTTCAGCAGTGGAGTGGGCAGGCGCGCCGTCTAGCTGATACCAGCAGCTTTGCCTTATACCTAGTGGTAGCATTGCCAGAAAATTACGGACAGATCCCCTTAATAGTTCCAAATACTTTTCACCGTTTAAATTTTCTTCGTAAATTTCATAAAATACCTTATTGTCCATAATAATGCAAAGCACATTAAAACTAAAATTTGTGTGAAAACGTCCTTCTCTAAATATATTAGGGTTTTCACTTGCCCAAAAATGACTATTTCCCCTATTCACAATTTCTTCCCTTCTAAATTTCGATTCGTCGGTCCAGATAATTTTAGAGAGAAAATTCGCATCTTCTTGAATATTCAGAAACATATATTCGCAGAATTCCACTCTTTTTAAATGGTCACCAGGTCGAAGTCATTGTAGTACTATTTCTGAATATGGGTGCATTTTATGAGATTTCAATATTCTATGCACAGATGAACTTGATATTCCCAAAGCTCGAGTAGCTGCAGGGATGGAGCTATGCGGGTAAGCCTGAAAATAAGCCAAAACGTTTATCTCATTATCTTCATTTTCAGTTACTGGCTTGGATCATGTCGTGTAGTTTTGACACTTCCAGTCAATTTAAATCGTTCTTCTATCCTTTAGAATTTTCCTCTAGTCATTGCCGATAGAGTGGGATACCTCTCGTTAAACATCCTGCATCTTCTGCTTATAATATAATATAAAATAAATTTAAAATATCCATATTAGAGTACTCTTCACTATTCTGCATTTTTATTGGCTTATTATTTCTATAACGTAAGTAATACAAACACACTCAGATAAACTTTAAAATATAAATGACATTTTAAAATTCATGTGTTGTCAAAATTCTGTTTTCTGACAGCCACAGCTGCCTTTATTGTGCAGCGTAATGTACATTCTCTAGAAAATGAGTTTGTTATCTAAAAACTCTAGTAGCAAGTTACTCGTAAGAGATAGGTATAGGAAAACGTATATGAAACCCGTGTAGAATTAAATTTAGAACTCGAATTTTTAATAATATACAGGGTACACCATTTGAAAATAAAGACTTTTGCAAAATTGAATATGTGTAAGTTGGTCTTAAAATTTAAAACACTCTGTATGATACAGGTAAACTTTAGGTGGATAATATGAAGACTTTAACCTAGAAGTAATAGTATTATAAATTCCAGCCTTTTATCTTTAAAAACGTGTGAAATACAAAGTGTTATAAATGAGGATAGAAGTTCCGCAAAATGTAAAAAATTCACAATATCTTTGGAACAGTTGAAGATGGGGATAGGAAAGCCTAATATAAATCTTCACGAAATTTTATGGATAATTCGAATATGCAATAAAAAATAGGGCATTCTATTTAAATTAGCAAAGTTGATGACTACTTCCGGTCTAACCGGAAGTGACGTGACCTTGAAAATATTTTTAGAATAAAAGACAATTACGAATTGTGGCCGGTGCCAAAATTTCAAAATGTATGATATCAGGCAACTTCATAAACTTCTAATGCACGGCTATCGTGAAAAACCCTGTATATATATATATATATATATATATATATATATATATATATATATATATATATATATATATATATATATATATATATATACAGGATGATTGCTGAGAAGTGCTTATTAGAAGTTTATGACCTTCTCATCCGATTTTAGAGCTGAAAAGTTGTATTTGGTAATTATACAATATTTCCATTCCGATTAAAATAGTTGCACTGCTCTAGCACTTCCGGTTATACCGAAAGTCGCCAGCAAACTTCGTTACCTTAAATGAAACACCCTGTACATTTTTGCAATTTCAGAATGGCGATCCAATTTGGGATAGATTTTATGTAGTATTCTCTACACCTAGCGTTATTCGTTTTTGAAATATTGGCGATTTTTGAAAAATATTCATTATAGCAGCTCTTTCCATAATTTGATGTACCTTTGCAAAGTGTAAATCTAGAGCATATATTTTTCGACAACAGATGTCTTGAAAAATCATTTTGGAATGAAAATATATTTTTTATACAGGGTGTGCGTTTATATCCTCACAAAATATGGAAATTCAAGGTGGTATCACTTAATTTTTTCAAATGGAACAGCCTATATATTTCTATTCCAAAGCGCTCTACATACATAGCTCTGCAACTTCTATTGGCTATGTCCTACACCTAAATATCATAATTTCTGAGATATCCACCACTCCAACGGGGAAGCTATATTGGAACTTATACATGAGTTCGTTTATGAAAAGAGTAAGCTTTTGTTGGAATGTCAGGCGGGAAAACTGAAATTTAACACATAGTTTAATTTAGTGACAGCAGTAAGATTATTAGCTTGCTTTTTGTATAAGTCGCGATTGGAAGTAGAAAACGCTACGGTAATGAAGATATCATGAATATATTCATTATTCACAGTAACTGCAATATAGTTATTGAAAGAACATGTCGTACATTCAATGAAAAGTTTCCTCATTCGGCACCTTTGGGGAGACACCGGTTCAAGAGGCTTCAATCAAAGTTTTTAAGGTATGGAAGTATAACATCACGACGAGTATAATTTGTAGAGGCAAACTTGAAGATGAGGAAACATTCCAAGTCGCAGTTCTTGCATACTTTCATGCAATGCCAACAGATTCTATAAGAAATGCGTCTAGGCACTTGGACATGCCTTACTGGATCATTCAGCGAATATTGAAGAAGCACAAAATGCATAATTTCTCTTTTATTCCTGTGCAACACCTCCATGATAACGACGGCGAGAGGCGGATAAATTATTGCGAACACCTATTGATACGAGTGCAGGAAGATCCTACATTCTTGATCAAAATAATCTGGACCGATAAATCTAGCTTTGGCAGAGAGGGTTTGCGGAATATGAAAAATCAGCATTACTGGGCAGCTGAAAACCTGCAGATGTCAACCCAGCCTACTATTATTTCAGGAATATGGCCGGTTCTCTATATTTCGCGATGCGTTAGAGATATAAAAAAAGTTACTTTAAAAAGTTATTCAGAATTCGATTTTAACTGCAGATACCGAGTTTCAAGTCAAAATTGGAATTTTTACTTTTTTTGTAAATTTTTAGACAGTCCAAATTTTTCATCAGATTTTAACAGGTAGATTGCCATGGAAACAAATTAGCACCTTGTACAATATTGCGATAAATGTCAAATTGACATTAACTGTGAGTCTGGCAGCAAAATGCCTGTTGAACGTCTCAGTGTAAGAGAAGAAATTGAATCAATAAGATTGTTTGGTGATGGTGTT
This sequence comes from Tillus elongatus, assembly GCA_964006375.1. Classification (NCBI taxonomy): domain Eukaryota; kingdom Metazoa; phylum Arthropoda; class Insecta; order Coleoptera; family Cleridae; genus Tillus; species Tillus elongatus. The sequence continues at coordinate 130,435,991 of OZ023267.1, forward strand.
CGAAATAGCAGATAAGTTGCTGATGAATTCAATCCGAGACATCCACAGAGAAATCCAATTAGGAGCGGAACTGCAGCAGCTCTGAATGCACGATTTTCTCAAACGGGAAGTGTGGTGAACAATATCTCGGCTGTTAGAAATCGAGCAAGTCGTGATGACAGCATAATCTTGGCTTTAAGTCAAGCCAATCCCCAGATGAGTTTATGTCAAAAGGCTGTTGCATTGGATGTAAACAAATAAAAAATCAGAAGATGCCTTGTGCGTCATAAAATAAAGCCTTTCAAGCCAAAGTTTCTGCATTCGTTGAGAGAAGGTGATGAGCTGAAACGATTCGATTATTGCCTTTGGGCCCAAGGTTACTTTCTGAATGATAGAAAAATTTTAAGTACAATTTTATTTACGGACGAGGCAACATTCACTACCAATGGAATAGTATCTGCCCAAAAGTCCAGATATGGGTCTGCTGAAAACCCTCACTGTGTTATCAGTTGTAAAGCCCAGTATTCACAAAAAGTTAATACGTGGTGTGGAATTTTAGGGGATAGAATAATTGGTCCATTTTTTCAATAATGAACTAAGGGACTGTATCGAAGGTTTGCCTATCAACGTGCGAAAAGATATGTATTTTCAATTAGACGGTGCATCCATTCACAACTCTCATTTAATCAGAAATTGGCTAAATCTACATTTTCCATCAAGATGGATTGGCAGGAACAGTCCTTATAAACAGTGGCCTCCTCGGTCTCCTGACATTACGCCACTAGACTTCTATTTTTGGGGTTCTGTTAACAATAAGGTGTACAAAGAAAGGCCCCAAAGTCGCGAGCAACTTTGAGTTAAAATAAGGCAAGCTTGCCTTAAAATAAATATAGCAGAACTAAGAAAAGCTGCCAGCGATAATCGTAAACGGATAAAAAAAATGCATCAGGCTTGAAGGTGGGCTAGTTGACGCAGACTACATTTAATAATTTTATATTCAATTTAATTGAACTTTTGTTAGAGTTTATGTGTAAGTGGAGTTGAATAAATCACGTACCATTGTTTTCTTTTGATATTGACGATGTTTGTTGTTTCCATGGCAATCCACATGTTAAAATCTTATGGAAATTTTGGACTAAATTTTGGTCTAAGAATTTTAAAAAAAGCAAAAATTCGAATTTTGACTTGAAACCCGGTATCTGCAGTTAAAATTGAATTGAATAACTTTCTAAAGTAACTTTTTTTGATATTTCTAACGCACCGCGAAATATAGAGAACCGGCCCTATTCCTGAAATCATAGTAGGCTGGGTTGACATCTGACATTTGAAGTGGGTAGGCTATTCAAACAATTTAATGACGTTTTACGTCTGTAGAAAAAATGAAATCGCTATCTCTAAAAATAATTAAAATACAGGCGTGTCTTCATCTTAAGTGTGTCATACTGTATGTATATATATATATATATATATATATATATATATATATATATATATATATATATATATATATATATATATATATATATATATATATGCATAAACATATAAACTTCGAAAGTGACCCCGGATATGTGTTCTAGGGGGCGTAGTTTGCGCTTATTTGAAGAAATTTTTCCAAAATTCAAAAGTCGCGATCTCCTCATTAGTGAATTTTTTAAAGAAAATTTACTAATGTGTAAAATATAAATGCATAAAGATTAAATTTGTAAACTAATGTTATGTATGTTTAAAGAACTTTTATAATTATTAGCAAAACAGAATATCCCAGCAGTGTGGCGGTAAAACGACTGTAATTGGATATTCAAATATGCTAATACGGCAATCATTGTCTCATCAGAAACATTTATATCTTCTTTGGGAACTTAAGGAGAGGCACTTTCAAGGCCAACATAACGCTTAAAGTTTTGTGCAAGTGGAAAAGTTGAAATAATGTGGAATTACTTGAAATTTAACGAGATGAGATAGAAGATGATTCTGTATTTTCTTAGAGAATTTCAATTGGACGCAGAAAGTACGTTATAGTTGCGAATTTTCATTAAAAAAATTAAAATCAAATGCCTTTTTTAATGAAAGCAGGCATCACGTTTGGTTACCAGTATAACTTTTGTAGTAAACAAAAATGTAAACGCAGCAAGTGCGTTATTGTGGTGAATTTTCATAAGAATAATATATCATTGCCTTATATTAAAAGTTAGAAAACGTTACTTTATTTAATTAGGAACGGTAAAAAATAAGGTACAGAAGGGCAATCAAAATAATGACCTCTAACATAAATATTTATACAGTAATTTGGATACGAAACTCAAACAAAACAGCTGATAAACAGGAAATATACTCAACAAAACAACACTAGAAACCGGAACATAAAAAGATTCCTGTGTTTCATGCATTGAGGGTGATTGTATGCATGCAGAAGGGGAAGAAGAATCCCCAGGACGAAGAGGATTTCTGCCTCTCACCCAAAAACACGGCGGGTTCTCCTTCCCCTTGTCCATGCATAAAACTACCTTTAAAGCATAAAGCACAAGAAAAATTTCTTGGGAGCAACCCCAAGAAAGTTACTGGGCCTTGGCGAATATGGGTGTTGTTCGGGGCAGACAGGGTTTAAAGGAAGTATTGCTGCAAAATGTGAAAAACGCATCTTTTCAAAGTCTGACTAAATGTTTTTTTAGCATTTTCCGCTCAGATTTCCTCCCCGCCCAGCAACACGATTAATTCTTGGTCCCTTGAGTTTCTTAGGGGTTGTTTGCACCAAATTTGCCTTATGGTTTGTGCATCCAAGGGGGGTTCTAGCACGTTTCTGAAAAAAAATCTAAAAACCTTCCTCGCAGCAAACTGTAAATTTACCAAAATTACATTCCACATTGTCGCCTCTAATGTCTTTTTCATATAATATCGTATATAGCACTAAAGTAACTAAATTCACTTGCTGTTCCACTCCTTGTTATTGGTATATATAATATATATATATATATATATATATATATATATATATATATATATATATATATATATATATATATATATATATATATATAAATATATATATATATATATATATATATATAAGCACAAGATAATAAGTATAATAAAGGGGGGTCCTTAATTAACATTGGGGCTACACAAACTTAAAAGTAAAGAAGACATTTAGATCGTGTCTGTGTGCACACAAAAATTAGTCAAATAAATTTATAAAATCTAATAAACAACAACAGTTTTACGATATTATTTTAAATAAACCAATAGGCATACTTTTCGCGGCTATTTCGCAATTGTCGAGTGGATGAATCTAGGTTTTATCCAAGACTACACTGAAATCTGGTCGACGCCGAAAGCAAGCACCTTTTAAATTAAGCTCGATAGGGTTGGACGCTAAACAAACGTAGGTATGTCTAATTTTAAGCGGGACTGTACCTGTTTGAAACGTACAATATGAGAAATACAGAGAGTGCTATTTACTAGACTCACTAAAAAAACTAACCTGCGAAATCATCGATAATAAAAATGATGGATCTAATAACTTATCTATCAGTATCGTTCTCATTTTTGAGCAGGTTTTGCAAAGAGCATTGTCGCATGCTAAAATTTAGCGCTTTTGAAAGCAAACATTGTCCCGGTATTATAAAAGAGATGTGCCAGGTCTGACATCTACAAAATTCTTAGTGGATTGCACAAATGTCTCCATCTATAACATTTTGTGCTAACTAAAGCTGTTGTGACAACATACTACCTGGTTCCGCACCGAGATGGCGTCCCTGTCTACATTCTGACATCTTGCAATGATACTTGTAACTTCCATTGTTTAGATTTTTATCGACCATTTATTTAAATAGCATAGCAGTAGGTAACATTATCTATCTTTGTCAAACATTGTAGATATTGCATTACAGAATTTAAAGTGATGCCGAGGATTATTTAAATTTTAATTTCGAATGACATTATTTTTCTTTGATCAAAAGACTTGAAAATTGGTTCAGAACCATGTCTGCCTATTTTCTTTTAAGTTGTACATTTTTGTTTCAATCACTTAAAGAATTTGAGAGATGTGTTTTAAAAATATTTTTTTAATTTTTTGTTAAGAACAACTGGGCGTTAACATCTGATGAACGAACTCATTCAAGCTATTAACAAAATAAGGGTAATATCCAAATATGGTCCAAATCAGTAAAGTATTTTTTGAGTTATCGGTTGGATGCATACAATTTTCCGAAAGTCTCACCATCGATACCTCTAGATTAGTGAATTTTCTTAATGAAAATTCACTAACAATGTAGTACGATATTTCATCAAAATAATTTTATTGCTTGAAACAGTACAACAATTTTCTAAAAACAAACTTGAAATGTTCCCGAAAACTTGTTGATTTTCCTAGCCAACGAACCTCTTTAAACTATTGACATATCGCCTAGATATTTCTTTCTTTCTTTCTTTCTTTCTTTCTTTCTTTCTTTCTTTCTTTCTTTCTTTCTTTCTTTCTTTCTTTCTTTCTTTCTTTCTTTCTTTCTTTCTTTCTTTCTTTCTTTCTTTCTTTCTTTCTTTATTTCTTTCTTTCTTTCTTTCTTTCTTTCTTTCTTTATTTATTTATTTATTTATTTATTTATTTATTTATTTATTTATTTCTTTATTTATTCATTCATTCATACACCATCCAACAGCTTAAAGCCAAACTAAAGATGGGCCAATATACAAAACATAATAACAAACAATAATCATACAAACTACACAAAAGAGAGTTACAAATTAGATCGGTTTGAAAAACATTTTTATCTCTGATATATAACATGGGAAGATATCTAGGCTGTCTTGCAGTACAGAGTAATCATTGCACATCTGGTAAATTAGAGACGCTCGCAGCAATCGCGAGCAGTCTGGAGATAGAATGTGCTTGGAAAACGTGCTGCAATACGAGGCACATTGAAATTAAGTTGCTGAAGCAGATTAGGGCAATCGAACATAGAATTAACCAGCTTGTATAAAAATGTAACGAAACTGCACTGCCTGCGCATCGACAGACTCTGCAGACCAAAGCGAAGAAGTAAACCTTCCTGAGGAAAACCAATAGAAAGATATCCTCACAAAAGCTAAGAAATTTTAGAAATTTCTTTTGCACTGATTCCAGGCTTGCCATATGTATCTCATAAGTAGGAGCCCACACAACTGAGCCATATTCAAGTCGGGACCTAACCAAACAACGAAAGAGCAGGAGGAGGGTGTCAGTCTGTGAGAAATTTTTGCCGTTTCTTATCAGAAACCCAAGAGTTTTGTAAGCAGAACTGACAGTCTGCTTATAGTGTGGTTTAAAAGATAGAGTACCATCAAAAACAATTCCAAGGTCCTTAACTGTCCCGGAACGATCAAGTGGAATAGTGGTGATGCACCCATAAAATGTGACAGAATTTTTTAACCTATTGGCGGATCTAAAAAAGTGTTTTAGTAAGATTGATAAAATGTTTCTTTACTAATTCGTGTATTTCTTGAAAACAATAAAGTTTTTTGAAAATAACAGGAGTAACAAAGTTTTAGAGTTAAATTCCTCATAAAATGAAATATTTTTTTAAATCTACCAATCTGTTAAAACATGGTGACATTTTAAGAGTGCATCGCCCCTAATCACCCCTTTCAAATGCCTTAATTGAACTCTACTTACCATTGATTAATGCTCTTGGTACACTCAAAACGGGTACTAAATTTGGTTTTTCTAAGTTAAAGTATTACAGAGATATTGATTTTTTTCGAAATTTGAACCCCCACTTTGAAGGCCTATAACTTCTCAGGGCTGCAACTTAATATAGGGGTAAGTTGCGTTAAAGCACCATATTTTACGTTCATCTACATGCCCCTGCCCTGTGTCAGTTCTTATGCAAAACATTCTGTATACATTTTAGTGAATTTTCTTAAAAAAAATTCACTAATGAGGAGATCTCGACTTTCGAATTTTGAAAAAATTTCTTCAAATGAGCGCTATCTAGGACCCCCGGAACCCAAATCCGAGGTCAGTTTCAGACTTTATATGTTTATATATATATATATATATATATATATATATATATATATATATATATATATATATATATATATATATATATATATATATATATATATATATATATATATATATATATATATATTTATGTGTCACACCTATAACTTAAAAAATAATGGACCGATTTTGATAAAATTTGGCATATACCTTCCTTTCGCAAGTCGCTTGGATAAGTTCGTTAGCCAGGAAAATCCGCCGAGGTTTTCCCGGAAAATTTTGTGTTTTCTTTCGAAAAAAATCGAAAAAAATTTATATCTCCAAAATTAACAAAGTAAGGGCAACCAAATTTCATACGCGGGTTTATATCATTAGAGGCAAGTCACCTACCAAAATTTAGCTCCGTAGGTTAAAGGACAAAAAAGTTACAGGCATTCAAAAAAAAAAATTTGGGTTCTCCTCAAAACGTCAAAATCACGACTTTAAACGTCAAAATTGGTGAGTACCTTCCTTTTGCAAGTGGCTTGGATATGTTCGTTATCCAGGAAAATCCGACGAGGTTTTCCCGGAAAATTTTGTGTTTTCTTTCGAAAAAAAATTATATCTCCAAAATTAACAAAGTAAGGGAAACCAAATTTTACACGAGGGTTTATATCATTATAGGCAAGTTACCTACCAAAATTTTGCTCTGTAGGTCAAAAGACAAAAAAGTTATAGGCATTTAAACAAAAATAAATTGGGGTTTTTCACAAAACGTCAAAGTTGCGATTTAAACGTCAAAATTGGCAACATTTAGGAAAAGAACTTGAATCTAATACGGGCTATGGAAATAAAATGTCTCAAGAAGAATGTTTTACAAACCCTGAAGTCTTAGTTTCAACCGTCATTGTCCTTCATTTTAATAAAATGTTTCCAGAAAATTCATTTCAAATAGACCCTTTCTCTGACGCTTGGCAGTAGCCTTAGCTATAGAGTTTATCGTTAATAGTATATAATTTTTGTAGAATTTTCGTAAAAAAAATCAATAAAGCTCAATATATCTGTTATTATACCAGATATGAAAAAAAATTGTATATATTAATTATAGTGTGTCTTGAGCTACATCTTAAAAAATTATTTCTACAATCACAGGGTGGCCCATAAGTCGTTGGTGATACAAATTTTCTTTTTTTTTTTAATCAAACACGCCTTATGTTATTGCATTTTTGCATTTTCCATCGAAATATAATGCATGTTTGTAAGAACAAAAATTATGGACGCAGTAAGTGCGTTATGGTAGCGAATTTTGATCAAATGCTTAATATTTGAATAGCTTAATTTGCTATTAACCTACAAGGTTGACCAAAAAACAAGTTTTTTTCGGGAACACTTTAAGTTTACTTTCGGAAATTTTTTTACATTTTCAAACAATAAAGTTATTTTGATGAAACATGGCACATTGTTTTTACTATATAGATTATACTAGTAACCAAATTTGATGCCTGCTTTCTTAAAAAAACACATTATTGCTATTAAAAAATAGTTTTATGAAAATTCACTACCATAACGCACTTGCTGCGTCCCGAGATTTTTTTGAATGAGACAGAAATTAAGAAAATGCAAAGATATGAAATATTGGATTTATCTTCAAAATTTACTGATTTTCCACCATTTAACTGATCTTTTATATATGTTCGTATAGGCAAGCCCAAAAGGCTAGAATTTGAACTTCAATCACTCACCCTTGTGTAGGTTACCATGTTGTTCCAGTGGCTGCACACACCTATAAACTCAAGTTCAGATACGTAATAAGTCAACAATTCGAGTATTGCACATTTATTCAGTTTAAGTATGCACTTATAATAAATACAAAGAAATGTCTGAATAAAATATTAATAAAACAATTAAAATTTCAATAACATAAAAATCTAATAAATAAAGATACAGTTCTTGGAGTTGCCAGAAAATTTAATAGCCAAATACAAAGTTTCTGATATGAATAAGCGCCACTGAAGTAACTTGAAATTTGGCTAACTATTGTTGCTACAGGCTTTCAGTGTGACATTAAAGGAATTGCATTACACAATAGTACTGACACCTTTATAGAATACAACTAAATTGGACAGAACATGCCACAAAATCACACTCACTTGCGCTTACACAAAACTACAACTGAAAGTCATCGATCAGACCTTTTGACCCTTCCCTTGTCACCAACAGCTTGGATATTCTGGTTGTAAAGACATACTTTGGCAAAGTGATTCCGTATCTGATAAATTGCAAGTTTTATTGTACATTCATCTTCCCAGCATATGTTCAGGTCCACATTTTCTGCACTTTATAGTCATACTTCTCACAGCATTAACTTATTCCACAGGAGTAAAAAGCCTGAGATGTTGCTTAGACAATTTTATAGATTTGCAGTATTCTTGCACCTTTCCAGTCCATCAGTTCATTCACATAAAGCAGTGGTGGTGGTTTATATTGCATGACTTAGGTACTATTGAAAATAACACAATTTTTAAATTATATATTATACAATGTAGGTGTACCTAATTCGTAAGATGATCCAATCTCAAGCAAAATTGACGAACCCATCGTCAGTGTCAACTACAGGAGATGCTCTAAAACTTGTTTCTTTACTGGGTGCGTTTTAGTTAACCTGACACCACGTTTTAGTTGCCTCTGTACTCTGGATCTATGTTTGCAATTACACACTGTTCTCCGTGTTCACGTCACATTATTGTTTTAAATTAATTATGTTAGAAAAAAACCTTATACAACACTGATCACAGACCATTAATTTTGACATTAATTTTCATTTACGCCTAGCGGCCATCTTGCCATTTGCCATCTTCCCTTCCCAGTGGTATGGACATACGCTCTATGCCTAAAGAAGGGATTGCCTAAATATACAATATGTTTACCATAGACAGGTAACAGAATCAAACATGCAAAATAGTTACTATTTTAATTCTCACCACTAGACCGCAATCATCATCTATCTTTTTTATTAAATTTTAACGCTATATAATATTATAAGGACATCTCAAGTACATTATAAGCTAATATTCGGTATAATAATCTATTCAAATATTATCAGTATTGTTACAAAGCACTTCAATAGACGTAGGTGCGGTGTTGCCACATCTCCAGAATTTCCCCAACATCTGGGAATTTTTGCACAATCTGGCAACACCGCCTCCCCACCCCCCTAGGGGTGTCTGGGGTGACCCCCCACAGGCGAAGTCTCAACCCTCTAGGACCAGAAATAACGAAGTTACCAACTTGTACCCCGTCGGAACGGATAACTGAGGTCTGCACATTCCGAACACCCTGTATATACACCCTGTATACGCAGAGAAACCCTTACACCCTGTATACGCAGAGAGATCTTATAGTTCGAGAAACACCTCTTGTGTAACATAGGAGTGGTGACCACATTTGGATCACCTGTATACACATCCCCCTGTATACACACGGGACCGATCTGTATTCACAGAACCTTCTAGTAAAAGAAGGTCCTGGAACGTTCTGGAATGGAAAGCTCTAGAAAGGAGGGGAAGGCACGGCGAGTATATAAAAGCGAAAGCAAGCCAGTTAGTTAGTTCAGTTCAGTAAGAGAATGTGGTAGTGACTTGAAGAAGCAGTGTAAAGTGTTAAGAGAGTAGTGACTGTAGTTCCAGATTAGTGACTTTTGTTGAGAGTAGTAATTGTAAGGCCAGTAAATGAAGTGTTTTGTGAGAGAGACATTCTAGAAATTTTATTGTATCCATATTTAGAGTGTAAATAAAGTTGTTTTGTTAAAATTAAAAGTCTCACTTATCCAGAACCCGGAGAAAACGTAACAATTTGGTGTCAGAAGTGGGATAAGTGAGTGAAGAAGTGAACAAGCAAGCTAGCTGTAAATGGTAAACACCAGATCGACTGACTACGACAAGATGGCTGAAATCAAAGAGTTGATGGACTTACTGAAAAAGCAACGCGAAGAAGACGAACAACGACGACAAGAAGAAGAAAGAAGACGGCGCGAAGAAGACGAACGACGGCGGCAAGAAGATAAAGAAGACCTCAAGAGGCAACGCGAAGAAGACGAACAACGGCGACAAGAAGATGAAAGAAGACGTCGCGAAGAAGACGAGAGAAGACGACAAGAGGAAGTACAGAGGCGCCTTGAAGATAAAGAAGAACTCAAGAAGCAACGAGAAGAAGACAAAGAAGACCTCAAGAAGCAACGCGAAGAAGACGAGAGAAGACGACAAGAGGAGGAACAGAGGCGTCTTGAAGATAAAGAAGAACTCAAGAAGCAACGCGAAGAAGACAAAGAAGACCTCCGAAGTATGTTCCACAATATGAGAGTTGATGTAAAAGAAGAAATTGAACAGATCAACGAACAAATAGAAAATGTGGACAAGAAAGTAGAAAATGTGGACAAGAAAGTAGAAAATGTGGACAAGAAAGTAGAAAATGTGGACAAGAAAGTAGAAGATGTGGAAAATACAATAGGAGTGGTAAACAGGAAAGTAGAAAATGTAACAGAGGATTTGAACAAACGATGGGAAGAAGTAGAGGGGTTGAAAGAACAAATGAAGATGATGATGAAAGGCACAGAAGTCAGACATAGAGAACTGACAGAGCAGGTGATGGGCCAGGCTGACAGAACTCAACCAAGAGGAGTTACTGGAATGTCCCCAGTTCAAAATCGTCCGGAAGAAGATATGCCAATCGTGCAGCAGCCTCATGGAACCCTAAAGCCGCCGACTTTTGACGGAGAAACATCGTGGCCCATGTACAGGAGGCAGTTTGAGGCGGCAGCTCTCAGCAATGGGTGGAGCGAACAACAGGCAGCCACTGCTCTAATTCTCTCGCTTCGAGGTAAAGCCCTAGAAATCCTCCAGAACATCCCGGAGTCGAAACAGCAAAACTACTTAACAGTGATACAGGCCCTAGATTTGAGATATGGTAACAAGTACATGAGCCAGGTCTACCAGACACAACTAAAGACAAGGGTCCAGAAGCCAAATGAGACTCTGCAAGAATTTAGTGCCGAAGTGGAGAAACTTGTGCGACTGGCATATCCCCAAGCCCCAGAAGAATTTGTCAACCAGATCACCGTCCAGACCTTCATCGATGGGGTACTTGACAACGAGATGCAACAATCTTTGAGGCTCGGAAGGTTTAAAACACTTACAGACTGCGTCATTTATGGTTTGGAATTTGAAGCTGCCAAGAATGCATCTCAACCTCGCCGAAACAGGCTGCGCGAAATGAAGGAGATAGAGGACCATGCAGACACGACAGAGGAACTAAGGCGAGAAATCAAGTTGATGAAGGAAGCCATAAGCAAGCTCACTGCGACGGTTGGAGCACGTAGGACGAAAGCAGATTGGTCAGACATAGAATGCTACAAGTGTGGTAGGAAAGGGCACATAAGTAGGCAGTGCTCACAAACCCAACAGGTTGCTCGCAGAAGACAAGAATATGCCAACAGTGAGCGCCGTCAGGGAAACGACCTGACGCCAGTGTAAGGGGGCGGCAGCTGGCGTGCGAGTCCCAAGGCCCCAAAGTCAAGGTCTCCACTATCCGACGCTACCACGAGAGCCTCGTTATACCCGGCAGCATAGACGGGAGGCAATGCAGTTTCACCATCGATACTGGTGCCACTAGATCCGTTGTACGTCCAGACATGTTGCCAAACAGGTCGGCACTCACGACCAACAAACAGCCTGTGTTGGAGACGGCTAAAGGAGATAGGATACCTGTGCATGGAGAGGCCACTGTTTACATTAGGCTGGGCAGTATTGAGCTACAGGTAAGGGCTGTCGTCGCAGAAATCGTCGACGAATTTATTCTGGGCCTGGATTTAATGGAAGAGTTCGATGTCCTTTCAGTAGACTTCCAGAATAAGATCTTGAAAATCGGTGACGAAGAATTGTATTTATCTCCAACAGCAGGCGAAGCTAATCTCAGGGTGAGACTTATTGTCGACGAGGATACACGGATTCCTGGTAACAGTGAGAAGATTGTCAGAGCCAGACTAGAGAAGAAACTTGATGGTATGTCTGCTCTCATAGCGGAGCCCCTAAAAGATAGACATGATGGTGCCCTCGTCGCGCGATGCTTAGTAGACCCGAAGAGGACAATACCCATAAGAGTGGCTAACGTGCAAACTAACAGGGTCACATTGAAGAAAGGTGAGGTTATCGCCACTTGCGAGCCCATTGACCGAGTGACGTTGTCAAGAAATGTGACACCCACTGCATTAGACAGAAGACTGCCAGTAGAAATGGTAGAGCGGTTCAAGAATTCTTGGGGCCAATTGAACGACATGGAGATGGAAATGGCCCTGAAGTTCGTATTGGAGGAGGCCGATATTTTTGCTCAAGATAAAATCACAGGTCGTACGAGTCTAGTGCAACACAGAATTAATACTGGCGACGCAAGACCAATTAGACAGCCGCCGAGAAGACTGCCTTTTGCCAAGCAATCAGAAATCAAGGCGATGGTTAACGAAATGCTGGAAGATGGTGTGATTGAGGAGTCTAATAGTCCTTGGTCGTCCCCAGTAGTTTTGGTCACCAAGAAAGACGGCACTATGAGATTTTGCGTGGACTATAGGAAGCTGAATGATGTCACCAAGAAAGACAGTTATCCCCTGCCCCGGATCGACGACACTTTGAACACTTTGGCCGGATCAAAGTGGTTCTCTACATTAGACCTGAAAAGTGGCTACTGGCAAGTAGAACTCCATAAAGACGATAAGGAGAAGACTGCTTTTTCCACCGGGAATGGGTTGTACCAATTCAAGGTCATGCCATTCGGCTTATGTAATGCTCCTGCCACCTTCGAGCGACTAATGGAGTTAGTGCTGAGAGGACTGACATGGGAAACATGCCTGGTGTATCTCGATGATGTCATGGTGATTGGAAGGACTTTCGATGAACACCTGTCGAATCTGAAGCAAGTTTTCTCCAGGCTGAGAGGTGCCAATCTGCAACTTAATCCCAAGAAATGCGTCCTCTTCCAGAAGAAAGTGAGTTTCCTCGGACATGTCGTTTCTGAGAAAGGGATAGAAACTGATCCAGAGAAGATAAAGGCAGTAAGAGACTGGCCTGTGCCGAGGAACAAACATGAGGTCAGAAGTTTTCTGGGACTTTGCAGCTACTACCGACGCTTTGTGAAGTACTTCAGCAGCATTGCGAAACCTCTGCATAGCCTGACTGAAAATAAGGTCGAGTTCATCTGGTCACCAGATTGCCAAGAGTCTTTTAGAGAACTCAAACATCGTCTTCTCACTGCTCCTATACTGGCTTATCCTCAGGACGAAGGACTGTTCATACTGGACACCGATGCTTCCCAGTATGGCATTGGGGCAGTACTCTCGCAGCTCCAAGCCGGAGAAGAAGTTGTGATAGGCTACTTCAGCAAAACGTTCGGAAAAGCAGAAAAGAATTACTGTGTAACCCGGAAAGAACTGCTGGCAGTTGTAAGATCCATCGAACATTTCCACAGCTTCCTGTATGGTAGAACATTCCGCGTGAGGTCGGATCACTCTGCTCTGCAATGGCTTCTGAACTTTAGAAATCCCGAAGGACAGATAGCCCGATGGATAGAGAAACTGCAGAGCTACGACTTCCGGATTGAACATCGAAAAGGAAGAAGTCACGCCAATGCAGACAGCCTGTCGAGAAGACCATGTTCAGTGCATGAATGTAAATTTTGCGAGCGACAAGAGAACAAAGAGATCGACAAAGTAACTCATCAGATCAAACAACTGGTGGCAGGACAGGAGAATAACACCGATCTAGACGTAAATCTTGAATACATCAGAGACGCACAGAAGACAGATCCAGACTTGAAAAATATTAGAGAATGGCTACAAAAGGGGAAAAGACCTGAGTGGCACGATGTGTCCCGGTTTGGGGCGGAGGTTAAAGGCTACTGGCTACAATGGGACTCATTGTGTCTAAAGAATGACATGATCACTCGAAAATGGGAAACTGCCGATGGTAGAGACTGTATATACCAGACCGTTGTGCCAACTGAGTGCATAAGCAGTGTTCTTCAAGAGTTACACAATAGTAGAAGTGGAGGCCACTTTGGGGTCAACAGGACTCTTGCCAGAGTGAGAGACCGCTTCTATTGGATAAACTGCCGAAGGAGCGTGGAAGAATGGTGCAAAAGATGTGACCAATGTGCTTCAAAGAAAGGACCAAAGACCCGAACCAGAGGAAAAATGATGCAGTACATCTCAGGTACACCGTGGGAGAGAGTTGCCGTAGACATCGCAGGACCTTTTCCCATCACGGAGTCTGGGAACAGATACATAATGGTGGCGATGGACTACTTCTCGAAATGGCCTGAAGTTGCGCCGATCCCCAACCAAGAGGCAACGACCGTAGCAGAAGCCCTGATGGAAAATGTCATATCACGGCATGGCGTACCCTTGGAGATTCACACCGACCAGGGCCGGAATTTCGAATCAGAGGTCTGGAAGAGCCTAATGGACTTGCTAGGCATAAAGAAAACGAGAACAACGCCACTCCACCCTCAATCAGACGGCATGGTAGAACGGCATAACAGGACCATCAATCAGTATCTTGCTATGTTTGTTGACGAGAATCAGAGAACCTGGGACAAGCTGATACCTCTGTTCCTCCTAGCTTACAGAAGCTCTCAGCATGAATCTACCGGCTACACTCCATCCATGATGTTGACCGGCAGAGAGATGCGGTTACCAATCGACATGACGAGACCACCACCGAACGAGGACATAGCGGACCTAGCTACGTTACCTGAGTATGTCGCCGACCTAGAAGGAAAACTGCGCACTATACACAGATGTGTCAGAGATAGGCTCCTCTTAAGCAGTGACCGGATGAAGATGCGCTTGGATCGCAGAGCAACACCCCATACATTCAAGGAAGGTGATGCAGTGTGGCTGTACCAACCAACAAGGAGAAAGGGCCTCAGTCCCAAACTTCAGAAACCATGGGAAGGGCCATACTTGGTGGCTAAGAAAATTAACGACCTAGTCTACAGAATCCAGCTGTCTCCAAGAACTAAACCCAAAGTTGTTCACATAGAGAGGTTGAGTCCCTATCGGGGCAACGAACCCCCAAGTTGGCGACCGGTAAATACTGTTCGGGACGAACAGTCTTAAGGAGGGGGGCAGTGTTACAAAGCACTTCAATAGACGTAGGTGCGGTGTTGCCACATCTCCAGAATTTCCCCCAACATCTGGAAATTTTTGCACAATCTGGCAACACCGCCTCCCCACCCCCCTAGGGGTGTCTGGGGTGACCCCCCACAGGCGAAGTCTCAACCCTCTAGGACCAGAAATAACGAAGTTACCAACTTGTACCCCGTCGGAACGGATAACTGAGGTCTGCACATTCCGAACACCCTGTATATACACCCTGTATACGCAGAGAAACCCTTACACCCTGTATACGCAGAGAGATCTTATAGTTCGAGAAACACCTCTTGTGTAACATAGGAGTGGTGACCACATTTGGATCACCTGTATACACATCCCCCTGTATACACACGGGACCGATCTGTATTCACAGAACCTTCTAGTAAAAGAAGGTCCTGGAACGTTCTGGAATGGAAAGCTCTAGAAAGGAGGGGAAGGCACGGCGAGTATATAAAAGCGAAAGCAAGCCAGTTAGTTCAGTTCAGTAAGAGAATGTGGTAGTGACTTGAAGAAGCAGTGTAAAGTGTTAAGAGAGTAGTGACTGTAGTTCCAGATTAGTGACTTTTGTTGAGAGTAGTAATTGTAAGGCCAGTAAATGAAGTGTTTTGTGAGAGAGACATTCTAGAAATTTTATTGTATCCATATTTAGAGTGTAAATAAAGTTGTTTTGTTAAAATTAAAAGTCTCACTTATCCAGAACCCGGAGAAAACGTAACAGTATATTGATGAAGAATTTTCTTAGGATGTGATTGAATGAATGTACTCAGAATATTCAAGATTGAAGTTTAAAATTCCATGAATGTTATTAAACATTCCGAAACAAATATTCTGAAAAAAAAAATGTTCTTACATTGTGAGAACATTCTGAGAATATCTTGTGCTGTATGGGTAACTACCAATTAAGAGTCTATCAAATGAAATAAATAATCGTTATAATTTATGTCTGTTCAAGCCTGAATCAATGCTAAACACGATTTAACTAAGTTTAGAATACTGTAAACCTCCTAATGTTTTTCCTAACGTTACCTTTAACTCTCTGTGGTGTTCCTCTTGTGATGTTAATAAATACCACGATAGACCCCGTGGTTGCGAGAAGAGTTTGCCAGTGGAACACATGTGGCCAATCCTTAATTAAGTATTTAGGAAGTGTTAATTTTGTTAAAATGCAACGGTTGGATGCACCCATATCTACTCAACCAAATTTGATTTTTTGTGGCTAATGGTATTAATAACCAGCAAGCCATCCTCCCCCTACACCACCACCACCAGAACACATATCCAGGGTCAGTTTTAATTTTTATATTTTGTTTATATAAATTTTTGAAATTTTAATCAAAATTTACAAATATGTTGTCTATTATAGAAGTAGTAATTTTAGTTAACTCATGTTGGTTCAAAAATCGTTAGTATTAAATTGTGCATGTGCATACGTATAGTAAATCCATTAAATATTTTATTGTTTGTTTCCTTGTTCAAATCTATACAGTAGACCCTCAATTTTCCGGGATGGCCGGTAAAAATACTTTTCTGGTTAAACGATTTCCCGGTTAAGCCGCAAATCGCCGATTTTCACATATAAAAACACGACAAAATCCTACATGGCATATGTTTGGGAAATAAATAACAAATAAAGAAGAAAGAAATGTTAATTAATTGAACATATTAAGCCAGCATATATTACATTTTAAATACATATCTGCCTGTACATACCTATTTAGTGAAGTAAGAGAGTACGCTTGTCTGTTTCCTTGTATCATTTACTACCCTTCGACGAATGGTAGCACGTAGATTAGATTAGATTAGATTTTATTGTGAGTGGGCTATTCCAGTCCCTCCACTGCAACCTTCGGTCTATTGTGACTCACGTCTAATTATTTAGTATTCACCCATCAATTCCAGCTCCCTGAAGGAGTCGATCTTTTCTTGAGGGTGAAAGTTTGTTTGACAGGTGTACTGCCATCTGAGTAAAGTCGCTTCCCAGTTTCGAAGCTCAAAGAGAGATAACCTCTCTCCGAGATCGTCTGGACCCAACATCCATCAGTGTTTGCCTCGAGGCGGTATCATATGAAGTCCCGCTCCCGAGCAGCATCCAATCTCCAGTTGGAATGCACCCCTGGAGATCTCAGCTCCTCTCAGGCTCGTCTAAACCTGACACCTAACAGTGTTAGACTCAAGGCAACATCCCATCGAGTCCCGCTCCTGAGCATCACCCCAGTGAGGCCGTCCGTCCGTTTCGTAGCACACAGTATGGGCTCCAAACTCCAGGTGTCTACCACTCATCAGAGATCAGAGCTCCCCGAGACGTCTGGACACACGACACACGCCAGGGCTCAATCCAGGGCGGTATCATCTGGAACCCCGCTCCCGAGTAACAACCAAGCGAGGCCAACCTTTGTGTCTCTGAGGCCACAGTGGAGGCGTCAAACTCCGGGTGCATATCACTCCCCAGAGATATCCGCCTCCCCCCAGCCTCACCTGCACCAGACCCCCGTCAGCGTTTCATTGACTCGAGGCGGTTTAATGAAGTCCCGCCCTCGAGCAGCATCCAGGCAAGGTCGTTAGCCTGTATCGATGCTCACAGAGTAGGCCCAAGTCTCCAGGTTCAATCCACCCCTAGAGACCCCAGCCACCTCCGGGTGCGGCCAGGCCCAACACCCGCCAGCGTTAGCTTAAATTTCACCCAACAAATCGAGCTTCCGACAGGAGACGACACCTGCGAGGTGAAACTTTGTTTGACAGATGTACTGCCATCTAAGCGAAGTCGCTTGCCCTTCGCAAAGCTCAAAGAGAGATAACCTCTCTCCGAGTTCGTCTGGACCAGACATCCGTCAGTGTTTGACTCGGGGCAGTATCATGAAGTCCCGCATCCAAGCAGCATTCAAGTAAGGTCGTTTGTCCGTTTCGAAGCTCACAGAAGAGGCCTCAACCCTTAGTTGTATTCCACCCCTAGAGATCTCAGCTCTCCTCCGGGTTCGTCTAGACCCGACACCCACCAGTGCTAGACTCAAGGCGACATCCCATCGAGCCCCGCTCCCGAGCATCACACAAGCGAGGCCGTCCGTCCGTTCCGAAGCACACAGTGGGGACCTCAAACTCCGGGTGTTTACCACTCATCAGAGTTGTCAACCCCCTCCGGGTCATCTAGACACACGACACTCGCCAGCACTCAACCCAAGGCAGCACCCAGCCCTCCAGGCCCACCTGGACAAGACCCCCGCCAGTGTTTAATTCCAATTAATCGCCTTTTACAACAGGCAGGAGTTACCTTGGGCCTATTCTTTTAGTTAGTCCCCGGACCCACAGGGGGCATGATAGCTCGTAAATTGCGCAATATCATCTTTTCGGAAAGTGTCCCATCTTCCTGTTGTTCTAAATAACTGAGCAACTGTTCACTGTAGTTTAAGGCGTAACTATGTTAAACCATAAAACCATGGCCTTGTCTAATTCATCATACGTCGCAGTTTTCATGGTTTTCCGTTTAGACATACCAGACACACTATCGGAGGTAGCGGAAAACACCTGGATTTTGTTTTTGTTTTTTACGTCAAGCACAGTTTGATCGCAAACTCCATACTCAATCATTAAAGTTTTAACTGAGACCCGATTTTTTTTGCAATTTCCAGCTTTTGCTCGATAGCTAGGACCACATGCTTTCTCTTAAGAGACATTTTGATTGCAGTCGATGTTACACTTACACACCAAAATAACTACTACGCGCCAGTTTCTACTAAAACGTGACCAAAACTAAAATTGCATGCATTGAATGCAATGATGGTTCCTGGTCGGAACATAAACTCGAGTCTCATTTATTACTTTCCGGAAATAGCTCGTTATGATTAAACCTTCTACTAGGATATCTAAAGCTTTGACGAGCCGACAAAATTCCCTCAAAAGATAATATAAACTACCTGATTACGGCTGTCGGGAACTAAGGTACATACTTGAATTGTTACGACGTTCGTTGCGTTATTCTTGTGATAAAATATTTAATCGTAAGTATGTAAATAAGGATCCCGGTTGATCCGTTTCCCGGTTAATAAGCTCCTGGTAAATTGAGAGTGTACTGTACATTAAAATCACCATCTATAACTATTTTAAAGTTTTTATACAACATCCAACATTTACTTGGAACATAATCTAACATTTCTAAGTAGATGTCTATTTCACCTATTGGGGGTCTGTATGTACAACATATGAATACAGTTTCCAACGGCTTACCCACCACAGAAGAGCACTCAGATTGACCTTGAATACTGCTATCTTTAATTTCTACAAATTCTTCCATTTTTCACTATTTCTTACATAAATTACCTTCCACCATGTTTATCTGGAAAATATTGACTTAATCTCATAACCATTCACTTGAGGGCTGTCTTCCTCTTTTGAACACCAGTGCTCTAAGACCTATACGATATCTGTTTTTTTTTTTTTTTCAACAACACACCACGAGGGCTTACAGCCTAAATACTATCGTACTGTGGGTGTCGACAAGGAGGAAAGAGGGAAGTTGTTAATTCTGGACTTCAGGTTTGGAGGTTCGGGGAGAAGGAAAAACATGTGCCGGCAAGGAGTTCCACAACTTGGAAGTCCTCGGGACAAAAGAGCAGGCATAACAAGATGTTCTATGTCTGGTGACCTGGACAGTAAAGGTGCATTTGCTGTCCCCCTGTTCTGTTGGGGGCAGCAGGTGGAGGAACTATGGAAGAATGCTCCTCTGAGCACTGCCCGTGCAGATATCTGTGTAAAAGAGAGAGAGGTCACCAATGGCACGTCGGTGGGCAAGGGATGGCAGCCTTTGGGTAAGGGTAGGGTCACCGATGAGACGTATCTCTTCTGAATGGAGTCCAGGATAACGAGTGTAGAAGCGGCAGCAGCACCCCAGATGTGGGAGCAGTATTCGAGGTCTGGTCTTATTTGTGAAGTATATAAAGTATAGAGATTAGCTGGTGAAAAATATTTGGGAGCCCGGAAGAGGAAACCTAATTTCTTAGCAGCCGCTTCTGCAATTGATGTGACATGTTGGTGCCAATTGAGATTTCGATCCACAGAGATGGCAACAAGTGAAAAGGACTCATTACTTTGAATAACTTGGTTGTTTATTGTGATGGGTCTAGGGCTAGTGTATCTCTTATGAGAAAGAAAGCATGACTGTGATTTGGTGGGGTTGAATTGTACAAGATTTCTACTTCCCCAGTCTAATATTTTTTGGAGATCCACGGAGATAGAACCCTCCATGAGTCTGCGATCCTCATCTAGTTGGGCTAAAGAGACAGGCTTAGAATATTGTATATTGGAGTGGAGGGTACTGTCGTCTGCGTAACTGTGAACTGGGTTGGATGTGCTAGAGTGGAGGTCATTGATGTGGAGAAGAAACAAAGTAGGGGCTAAAGCTGAACCTTGAGGAACTCCTGCATTAATTGGATACAGTTTAGAGGAATGGCCATCCACGACAACAGAAATGCTCCGGTTGGAGAGGAAATTTTCTGTCCACGAGTTTTGGTGGTAGGCCATTGGTCGGTAGTTTATTAAGCAGCGCTGCGTGCCAGACCTGGTCGAATGCTTTGGATATGGCTAGAGCGACAATCTGGGATTCACCGTGTAGTTCCATAGACTTGTTCCAAGAATGGGTGACAAAGGAAAGGAGGTCGGCAGTTGATCTGCACTGACGGAATCCATACTGCCTGTCGTGGATTAGACTGTGTTTTTCAATAAATTTTAGTAATTCGGTGTTTATATACTTTTCCATCACTTTAGAGATGACTGAAAGGAGAGAAATAGGCCTGTAGTTGCTAGGAAGCGCTTTCGATCCTTTCTTGGGGACAGGTTGTATTCGAGCAGTTTTCCAGTTACTAGGGAATATGCCTCTATTGTAAGATGTCTGAAACAGACGAGTCAGGACAGGAGCAAGTTCTGGTGCGCATTTTTTGAGAACAGTTTCTATACACACTTCCATTTCCAATACTTTATTGCTGCATAGCTCAGAAGAATTAATTTCAATGTCAGCCATATTGATAAGAAGTTGACTACTAGAATGCATCAGTGCTCATCACAGGTTCCAAATTTCACAGTGTAAAATGGTGGTCAGTGCAAATAATGCAGCAATAAAACAAAATACGTCAAACCAAATGTGCATTTTTATTCACAAATGTATATCTGACAAATTCTTAATACTTTTAGTAAATAAAATTGTATATCATTAAATATATGTAATTTAATCTCAGGCTGTAAATAAAATAAATCGAAAACAAATATCAGGATTTAACCAAAAACAATGTAACAAAACATCCGGCATAAGAACCAAATTAATGGCACTGCGTCTAAAAAAAAAACAAAGCTTGAAAACAACATTACAAACATTTTTTAATAAAGTACTTTCGTAACAAAAATGAGTTTAAAATTCCCTAGGAAAGCATCATTATTTTATACAACGGGCAACATTGCTATATAAGATAAGGTAAATTTACATGAAGGATAAAAAACAACAGGTGTTCTTGCAAGTTTGTCGATTGTTTACAACTGATACTAGATATTTACACTACACATACACATCGTCACTAATTCCGACACATTCTATCAAAAAAATAGGTCGTTCAGGTCAAACATGAAGTAGTACACATTTAAATGGAGACCCATTAAAAAGACCAGCCATTCTTATTTAATATGTGCATAATTTTTTGTTGGTTGCTGTGTCTGTTATATGTTGTAGTTTGTAATTTGGTGTTTCTATTTTGCAGTAGAGTTAAGGTGTCTTTATTTTATTGTGTAATATGTTTTTATTTATACATGACTTATTTAATTTAATTTGACTAACCATGTAAGTTTTTGCTGGCAATATATATATATATATATATACTATTTGGTCTGGCTTAACTTGGATATATCGCGAAAAATAAATGTAACAAGTTACTTTTGAAAGTGTGTTATCTTTCCCAATACTGTTAACTTATTATACCATGTAAACCCTAGATCTAAATGTAAAAGTAAAACGCAGTAAATATTAGAAAATCATCACTATTAAGTCTTGACCGCGCCCTTATGATATAGAGTATTACAAACAAGAGGCTCTAAAGCGAAAAGTCGCAGATTCGATTCGCAGGCATCCCAACACAGTATTGGCTTGGCCTATGGTGCGGAGATACATAATATAAATGAATCTGTGACAATTGCCTAAGATATCACGGTCATTAATTAAAACAAGTTTAAATAAAAATAAAAGAGCCTCGACCGTCGATACTTTGTTATAGATTCCTTTGTTTAAAATTAAGTAAATCAAAACTTAGAAGTACCGTTCTTACTATAAAACAAACGTCCAAGAAGCATTAGAGATATTTCACCAACAATACTTTGCCAAACAGAAGTTGTACTCCGACGTGTAATCCAGATTATGTGTCATGTGATTTTTATTTGTCTCAGGTTCGATTTCTTAGAAGAAATAAATAATATACTGGTAAAATGGGCGACATTTCACTTAGCTTGGAAATTAAACTTAATATTTTCATGACAAAATAATTATTGCGTTTGTAAAAACTAATAAAAGCCTCTGAAGACCAGCTTATTAATATACTATTAAAATTTTATTTGGTTTAGAAATAATTACAATTTTACTTTGTTTTTATATATAAAATAGCATGCTTGACCTGAACGACCTTTGTACATTAAATTCTATATAATTTTAAATAAATTCTTCAAAATAATAAAAAGTTTTATCCTATGGTGTTTCTTTCTTTTAATTTATTTTACAATTGATTATATGTATATGTACTGTCACATTATTAGTCTAATGGCCAGTTTCACAAGAAATAATTTTAATTTAGGAATTAAAGTTATGGATCAACTAAAAATCTTTAAAATTACATTATTGGTTTTTGTGGCTTACAGAATGTTGAAATTTACTAAGTACTTGGGATAAAATTAACAGACCTTTGCAAAACTGGCCATATTTATATCTATTATAGTATATGTATATTATTTATATCTTATTCACACAAAAAAATTCGTCCCAATTTACAAAATAATAATAAGAATAATAATAATAATAATATATAAAACCGCCGTGTATAATGGAAAGCACATTTTCAACATATAGTCATAAAATGTACATCATTGCAAATGTGCCTTTAAAATATCCAACCATTTAATTCACTATCTCTCTGCTAGTAACCATATCGATCCTGGAAACAAAAAAACTAATTTAGTTATAATAACAATCATTTAATTGGTCTGTGATTAATTAAAAAGTATAACAGATTGGAATAAAAAAAGCCTCCAGAAGTAACAAAACTAATAATATCAACGACACCTAGACACAAAAATAAACGACGACTGTTAACACGCTCTAAATACCTTCTCTACTTTTCAAGTTTGTGTGCCACAGTGTTAATTAATCCGTTTAATTCAGCACTTTTGAAATAGCACGAAATAATCCATGGTTCCTTTCAACATCGACACAACCGGTTGGGCATATCCACTCGCACAATACTACTCCTTGGTTTACGTCACCCGGTGTTACGTCATCCGGTGTTGCATCATCCGCTACTGATGCATCCAATATTGCATCATGCGGTGTTGCATTATCATGTATTTCATCATCTGGTACTTCATCGTCCGGTATTACATCTTCCGGTATTGCATCATCCGGTATTGCATCTTCACCCGGTGTTGCATCATCGGTATTACATGTTTTTAGTGTATTTTCATTAGAAAATTCACTAATAGAAGGGTGTTACATCATCCGGTACTAAGGCATCTGATGTTACATTACATAATAAGATGTTGCATCATACGGTATTGCATCAGCCGGTATTTCATCATCCGGTGCTTCATATTCCGGTATTGCATCATTCAGTATTGCATCATTCAGTATTGCATCATCACCCGGTATTCCATCATCGGTATCAACATTTCCTGATGATTTCAGCACATTTCAAATAGGATTTAGTTGAGAGAGTGGCAGCTCATCTTCCTCATTCCATTCATTTCTCTCTACACCTTGTTCAAATCCCGCTCGCCGAAAACAATTTTTAATGGTACCCTCGTTTACGTCATTCATCCAAACTTTGGAAAACTCTGAAATGCAATCCCTAAGATTTATTGCAGTTTATGGGTTCCGATTTGTTTCTAATTCATAGACAATCTTCATTAATATTTTTTGTCTATAATGGAATATCAGATTTTTGATGATCCTTGATTCATAGGCTGCAATTTTGCTGTTACATTAGGCGGCAGAAATACAAGCCTCACAATTTTTCGGCGATACTGGGAGGATGTGCAGGACAGTTGTCAACAATGAGAACAATTTTTCTATTTTCCCGGCTCATGCATTTATCGATCTTCTTGATCCATTCCTCAAAGATATCACCAGTCATACAAGCTTTTTTGTTGAAATTGTAGTCAACAATGAGAACAATTTTTCTATTTTCCTGGCTCATGCGTTTATCGATCTTCTTGATTCATTCCTCAGAGATATCACCAGTCATACAAGCTTTTTTGTTGAAATTGTAATCCACTTCTATTGATTTTGTTCCTCTAAAACAACGCAGATTTTTGGATTTTCCTATCACCAGCAATTTAAGTTTTTCACTTCCAGTCATATTAGAACCAACTAGAATGGTGATTCTTTCTTTGCTCTGTTTCCTCCGAAGCACTTGTCATTTTTGAAAGCTAATGTTCTGTTCGGCAAACATTTATAAAAGAGACCCAGTTCATCCATGTTGAAAACATCCTTGGGTCTATACTCCTCCATGAGTTTCTTTAAAACATTTTGTCTCCAATTTTCACAATCTGTATCACTCACATCAGCACTTTCTCCACAAATGATCCGTTCTGCTATCCCGTGACGTCTCTTAAATTTGTCTAACCATCCAGTGCTAGCAGTAAATTAGGAGTGTCCAAGAGATCTAGCAAATTTCAAGGCATGTTCTTTGATGATAGTACCTAATATCGGCATATGTTTTTCACGCAACATTTGCACCCATTTCAGGACCGCATTGTCTATATCTTCATAGACACACAATTTTACGCGTTTTGTATCCTATGGCCTACCAGTTTCAACTGCATTTAAAATGAGCTTCTGATTTTTAAGAATTGTAGATAAACTGCTGGCAGGTATTCCATACTTCTGGGCGATGTCTTTCTTCTTAATGCCGCTGTCGACGTCATTAAAAATGTTCAATTTATCATTCAAACTGAGACACTTGCGTTTAGACATTTTTACGGACAGAAAATTACATATAAGTTTCGTATAATGGTTCGACTGTTGCAACTAAACAGTTTGTAATTCAAATGTAGACTGAAAATACAAAATCTGCTTTTATAGCCAAAATACAAACTGAAGAAAGAAACAAGGAAATCATCCATTCACAAATCACGTTTGCTAGGCTTATTGTTAGATAGACGTTTTGTCTTATTTTTTATGCTCCAGAACAAATGTTAACGTAAATAAGCAAAGCTCTATTTAGGCACGTATGTATTATCGGCAGTCGTTAAGTGCTCACCCGTCATCAGTGACGTTTATGATGTTTTTTTACTTGCCGGACATCCGTAACCTTGAATAGGGGTATTGTTTCATGTTCCAGAAGCAATTCTGACCTAAACAAGCAAATCTGCATTTTGTCACGTATATCGGCGGTCTCTAAATAATCACCCGTCATGATTTATTAGCCCGGTGACGTTTATAACGTTTTACTTGCCACTTCCTGCACATCAGTTACTTAGAAACCCTGTATTCCCAGAAAATGATACTTTATTACAGTATTACAGTTTGATAAATTCGTAATACAAAGAATTTACTTCGTTGTAGGGGGTTTGTTATTTATGCAATGTTAATCCAGGGGCAAAGTCCAACACAATTATTCGTGATAGAGAGAAATTCGTTAAATAGACGTTCGCTATATGGAAGTTCCACTGTATTTGCAAGATGTGCAAGAGAGAGACAACATACAAAATAATAATATACTGTAACTAACCTGTATCGAGGACATGACACCAGTGGCTAAGGAACTGAGTTTTCCAGCAACTTTGGTCACTCCTTGCCTGACGCTTTCCCTCACATCCTCCATATCATAATTCTGAAGAGCGCTCACTGAACTGTGTGAGGCGGTAGTTTCTGTAAAATATTACAGAAAATAAAATTCAGAGTTTAAATAATAAACACTGTTAAACTTTAAGGGGAACATTATGTACAATAATAATCGTGTTAATTAAAAATCTTCACAATTTCTGCAAAAACAAAACAGTAGGAATTAAATAACCGCATAGACGAATTAATTAATTAACAAATACACACATCGGAAAAATCTAGGGATATTTTTAAATAATACAAAAAAGGGAACAAATTGATTTCGGAATCGGTTAAATTGCACTCACGGTGTATGTATTTAATCAATCACTCAATATAAAACCATCTGTTGTTAAAAAAAAAGTTAAAATGATATCAAAATTGATAAACCCGATATATCATAAAAGTAGAATTTTCATATATATGTACCGGTGAAGTTAGTTTCGACTTCAGTCATTCTTCAGTTGTTGTTTAGTGGCTGTATTAAAAATATTGTGTTTTACCATGCAACGGCGACATTTGACTTTAGACAAGCGGTAGGCCTTCTTCAAGCGGGCATGCGGCAGAATGAAGTAGCTAAGCGGATGGGTGTTTCCCAAAGTCTGACAAGTCATTTATAAAGGTGTTTAAGAGGAAATGGCAGTCTGGCCCAGCAACATTCAGGACGAGGACGCTCTACGACAGCAGGTCAGAATAAATTCTTATGTTTAACTGCCAGAAGGCAGCCTACAATTGCAGCACCTGAATTGGTTACGACTCTGCAAAAGGCGAATAATGTAACCATTAGCGGAGATACTGTAAGAAATCATCTTCACGAAGCAAACCTCTCTAGTAGACATCCACTCAGATGTCCACCTATTTCCAGAGGCAATCACGCTGGAAGATTAGACTGGTGCCAAAATTATCTGAATTGGTCTGCAGATAACTGGGCTACAGTTTTATTCACAGATGAATCTAGGTTTGTTTCCATCGGGATTCTCGTCGAATAAGGGTGTGAAGACAATCTGGAAATGCGGAACGCTTCAAACATATTCAGGAAGTGTACCCATCCAGAGGTGGTACAATAATGGCATGGGGCGGAATAATTATTGGTGGCAGAACCGCTCGTTTTTCCAAATCGCTTCTTAGCAGCTCAGCTCTATCTGGATACCATTCTTCAACCTATCGTGCGTCCATTTGCAGGCGCTGTTGGTCAGAGCTTCCACCTAATGCATGATAATGCCCGTCCACATACTGTGCGCATCGTAACCAACTGGCTGGATAACGCGGGAATTGAAACTTTACCATGGCCAGCAAAATTTCCAGACCTGAATCCGATAGAACATGTCTAGGATATGCTTCAACGAAAAATTACTCCACATATGGGCAACATTCACAATGTGTTTACATTCCAGGAGCTTCTGACAGCAGAGTGGGCACGCTTACTACAAGGAGACCCTGACAATATCATTTCGTCTATGAACAATAGAGGTGGAGCTGTAATTACTCAACGCTATGTCCGCATTCTTTCTGAGGCAAAAAACTCGTTTAATAACCACATCAAAAACAAAGTCCTCTCAAGCTCCAGCGGCAGCAAACCCTTTTGGACTCTTGCTAAATCTATTGGGAATAATTTCTGCAAGAGCACGTTCCCACCTCTTGTCTCCGGGGATGAAATTGTTTCTACCGCCCTTGGCAAGGCTGAACTTTTTGCCTCGTTGTTCGCCGGCAATTCTACTCTCAACCCACCTCCAAATGTTCAACCACCAACAGTCCCCAATGTCGCGCATAAAATGACGGATATCATTTTCAAAACTAAAAAGGTACGAAAGATGCTCTCTTCTCTTAATACCAGGAAAGCCTCTGGCCTTGACGAGATCCAGGCAATTGTTCTCAAAAAATGCGCACCAGAACTTGCTCCTGTCCTGACTTGTCTGTTTCAGACATCTTACAATAGAGGCATATTCCCTAGTAACTGGAAAACTGCTAGAGTACAACCCGTCCCCAAGAAAGGATCGAAAGCGCTTCCTAGCAACTACAGGTCTATTTCTCTCCTTTCAGTCATTTCTAAAGTGATGGAAAAGTATATAAACACTGAATTACTAAAATTTCTTGAAAAACACAGTCTAATCCACGACAGGCAGTATGTATTCCGTCAGGGCAGATCTACTGCCGACCTCCTTTGCTTTGTCACCCATTCTTGGAACAAGTCTATGGAACTACACGGCGAATCCCAGATTGTCGCTCTAGACATATCCAAAGCATTCGACCAGGTCTGGCATGCAGCGCTGCTTAATAAACTACGGGCCTATGGCCTACCACCAAAACTCTGTATGTGGACAGCAAATTTCCTCTCCAACCGGAGCATTCCTGTTGTCGTGGATGGCCATTCCTCTAAACTGTATCCAATTAATGCAGGATTCCTCAAGGTTCAGCTTTAGCCCCTACTTTGTTTCTTCTCCACACCAATGACCTCCTCTCTAGCACATCCAACCCAGTTCACAGTTACGCAGACGACAGCACCCTCCACTCAAATATACAATATGCTAAGCCTGTCTCTTTAGCCCAATTAGATGAGGATCGCAGACTCATGGAGGGTTCTATCTCCGTGGATCTCCAAAAAATATTAGACTGGGGAAGTAGAAATCTTGTACAATTCAACCCCACCAAATCACAGTCTTGCTTTCTTTCTCATAACAGATACACCAGCCCTAGACCCATCACAATCAACAACCAAGTTATTCAAAGTAATGAGTCCTTTTCACTTGTTGGCATTTCTGTGGCTCGAAATCTGTTGGCACCAACATGTCACATCAATTGCAGAAGCACCTGTTAAGAAATTAGGTCTCCTCTTCCGGACTCGGAAATACTTTTCACCAGCTAATCTCTATACCTTATATACTTCACAAATAAGACCAAACCTCGAATACTGCTCATCGGTGACCCTACTCTCACCCAAAGGCTGCCATCCTTTGCCCACCGACGTGCCGTTGGTGACCTCTCTCTCTTTTATAGATATCTGCACGTGCACTGCTCAGAGGAGCTTTCTTCCATAGTTCCTCCACCTGCTGCCCCCAACAGATCTACCAGGGGAACAGAGCGAATGCACCCTTTTACTGTCCAGGTCACCAGACATAGAACATCTTGTTATGCCCGCTCTTTTGTCCCGAGGACTTCAAAGTTGTGTAATTCCGTGCCGGCACATGTTTTTCCTTCTCCTCCGAACCTCCAAACTTTCAAGTCCAGAATTAACAAGTTGTCTCTATCCTCCTTGTCGACACCCACGGTACGATAGTATTTAAGCTGTAAGCCCTCGTGGTGTGTTGTTGAAATAAAATAAAAAAAATATATAAAAAAAACGTGGAGGTCATACTTTGTATTAAACTTTTTTGTCACATGTTCAGAATTTTTTGAAAAATTTTTAAAATTTGTCTTTCAGTATATATATATATATATATATATATATATATATATATATATATATATATATATATATATATATATATATTTAAATTATCTTCTAGGTTTCTTGAATAAAACATTTCATTTTATGTAATATTAAACACTTACTTATACCATACATTTTTTGTTCTCTTCTTAAATCATATCAAGAAAAAAATACGTGCATTTTTAAAAATATCCCTACACTTTTCCGATCTGTGTATATAAATACACAGAACGACGGATGAACCTCTATTACCTTTATTGTTGCCAAAAAATTCGGCGGAGGATATACTGGAAGACCCTTGGAATCTGTTGAGGTTGGCTTTAGTCTCATAATCGTTGCCTTGGTCCCCGAAAAACTGTTCAGAGGATATGGCCTTGGCGTTGCCGAATTTCTTTTGTGCCTCATCTGTGCTTGGAGTGCTGTCATAATAGGTCTTTGTCTTTTCTAAAACAAATAAAAACTACAATAACATCTATTTAATTTATCTTGCCAACACTCGCTTACCTGTCTGTCTATGACTGGTACTCTTGCTGCTTTTAACACTGGTAGTAGAAGTGGTGGATGATTCCGGAGGATCATCAACAACTATCCAGTCATCTTTGCTATTGTTTTTCTCTGATAAATAATCCAATTTGCCGTTACCATATGAAGAGCCGCTGTTACGATTCATGCTGAACCCAGATCCATAACCAAAGTCTTCATTGAAAAGAACGTCCTCAGATATACGGAGCTTGCCGAGGGAGGTGAGAGTATCAGCCGATACTTGTAAATTCTCCTGGTGTATCTCTTTCATATCGCTTAAGGCTGAATGGCTAATACGGCTGAAGGTGAAAAATTATGTTATTTAGAATTAACCACTTTATTATAATTATTTGTAATATGACTAGCCTCAGTGCTATTAATAAGGATTATTATTATTATTATACAATATTTGGTCTGTAGAAGATCCCCATTCTTTTTATTATTATTAAAGTTAATAAGACATTTTAATTATATTGTATATACTTATATGGTTAATTAATAAATCCATCAAAAATGCAAAGTCCCACAAATCCAATGGTGTGTGCTACTTGGCAAACGTTATGAATTTATATTAAATTGTTATATGAACAAAAGTAAGGTTTTATGTTGTGACACAAGGATGGCTTGCCTGGGCATCACAAGGGCCATGAATTCAACCCCAACATCCGCCATGGGTTTCATAGAATGGCCCGCATGAACGCCAGATTTATCACCACTTGATTTATTTTTGTGGGGTCGCATACAGTAAAATTTATTCTACTCAGCCTGATTCCTTACAAGATTTACCAGAGAGCATCGTAAACAAATGCCGCCACAGCACCCCAGAAATGTTACAGAATGTGCGCCGACAAAGTTGTACTATTGTATGAAGGCTGGTGAAATTTTGAACATTTGATAAACTGACATTTAAATTTTTGATAATTAAACTGCTCAACTTTAGCAATAAATATCTCAGAACTCACAGGTACAAATTTTAAAAATGGGACACCGCTGAAAAGAGATTACCACAGCTCTAAACTGATGTGCTACTTGACCCGCCTTGTCATTTCAGATTTTAGGAGTGGACCACAACACCGCTTAAGGGTTAGTGTTGTTACCAAGTCGGGTATTAACTTTATAAGAGATTTACAGTTTGAACTACTGGGTTGTGCATAGTACTCAGTTGCAGATTTATTTGTAATTAATTAGTTTATATTTACTATATTTACGCATTGTTTGTACATATTTGTCTATGAGAATTAAGTTTATGGACTTTGTCACTTCTATGGTCAGTTGTAGTGTGTTGGTAACAGCGAACACTCTGGAATGATATTTCTAGAAGGGACCAGAAGTGACAGGTGTAGAAGAGTGTAGAAGGTCTAGAATCTCTATGGATAGTATAAATAGAAGAACGGCACATAGAGGTCCAGTTTCACAAAGCTCGGTTAAATATTTAATGGCCGGTTAGTTAATCAAGGCTTAATTCAACCAATCACAGCTTCAAAATATTTGGTTGTCATAGCAACATCCCGAATCATAGTCTGTGATTGGTCCTCTGAAACCTTGATTAACTAATCCTAACACCTCCTTCCCAGTTTGGATTTCAACCTAAAAAAGGTACAGATGATGCAATATTTTCTTTTCTTGAAAATCTGTACCTTTCACTGAATAACAATCAGGTGGCTGCGGCAGTGTTCTGTGATCTCACTAAAGCATTTGATTGTGTTGACCATGGGATACTGTTACGCAAGCTTCCTACTTATGGCTTTAGGGGGACTTTGCTTGAATGGTTGAGGTCCTATTTATCTGATCGTCAGCAGAGTGTTCAACTTGGTCATGTTAGCTCTGGGTACCAACATATTCACCATGGTGTTCCACAGGGGTCTGTTCTTGGCCCACTGCTGTTTTTACTCTATATTAATGACCTGTCTATGTTGAAAATTAAGGGTCATATGACTATCTATGCTGATGATATAACCATCTTGTGGAGTAGTGATAGTGTTGGAGCACTGGAGTGCACTGTGGCAGAGGATATGAAGATGATAGAAAACTGGTTTATTTCAAATCTGTTAACTTTGAATGTCTCTAAGACTAATATCATGCATTTTAAATGTAGTCTGCCTGCTGTGACTCTAGCAGCTGAGGAACTTGGAAACGAGAGCTGTGTTAGGTTTTTGGGACTATACATTGATCAATCGTTAAAATTTGAAACACATATAAATCATCTATGTAAGAAGCTTTCATCAGGTTGTCACGCACTAAGAGTTGTTTCAAAAAGCTTGGACAAGAGTACATCTAGAAGTGTTTACTTCTCACTTGTGGAATCCCATCTAAGACATGGCATTTGTTACTGGGGCTCTTGTTCAGGTTATCTTTTCAATTCTGTATTTATTCTGCAGAAAAGAGCCATCAGATATTTGTGTGGGGTTAGTGTCCGTGACTCTTGTAGACCTTTATTTGTTTCTGAGCGGATATTGACCCTACCGTCTCTGTTTGTTTTGGAGACTGCATGCCTTATGCATGAAAAATATAAAGATGAAATCAGGTCAGTATCTTCTCGTGATACAAGACAAAAGAACTGCATTCCTCTTCCTATACCGTCCACGTCATTATTAAAAAGGTCATTGATATATAATAGTAAAAAGATATTTAACCAGATACCACTAAACTTGAGGAGGATTGGTGACATTGAAATTTTTAGGAAAGAGCTTAAGGAATTTTTAATTGAAAAATGTTATTATTCAATAGATGAATTTTGTAATGAGGCACTACTGTGACAGATTCGATTGGTTGTTTTCATTTGAGCTGCTTTCTATATATTGTGTGTTTTTATTATATTGTTAGTTAGCTGTGTATTTATGTTTATATTGTTTTTTATATTGTTATTTATATATAGTTATACAAGTTACATATGCACTTATATTACTATTTGTTGTGAACTTATATTTTTGTGTTTTTATCTTTTGACAACTTTTACTTTTATATGTTAACACTTTGCTTGTCAATAAGATTTTTATCTTTGGACAATAAAGCACCTATCTATCTATCTAACTAATCGTCCGTTAAATATTTAACCGAGCTGGGCAAGAGTGAGTTAGTTCAGTATTGAGTCGGTGTGGTGTAGAATGAGTGATCATAGAGTATTAAGCGACTAGGCAGTAACTGTTGGTGAACAAGAAGCGATCATAGAAGGCGAATAGTGGAATATAGCTCTATGGACATTTAGTAATAGGGAGAAATATTTTAGTTGATACTGGTATTGGAAAATAGTTGGTTATAATAAATAGTAGTTTGAAAAGCTGTGTTTTGTTAGTCAACAAATCAGAACCCCATAGACGGTAACAACTAGTGTCAGAAGTGGGATTTTCAAGCTGCTAGCAGAAATATTTTCCAGAATATTCGTTGAACAACGTGAAAATTTCTAGAATCTCTGAAAATCATTAACTGGGTATGTTCGTGAAACAGAATAAACGTGTATCACCTTAAAGTACATCTATGCCTAAGACACGTAGCGCAACAGCCAATATGGATGCCCAGCTGTTGGAATTGATTAAAGAAATGAAAGAAGAAACCAGAAAAAGAGATCAAGAGCTGAGAAAAAGAGATGAAAAAGTGAAAGAAGAGATGAGAAAGGGGTGAAGAAGCAAAAGGAGAAATGAGAACGGGATGAGAGGGTCAGAAGAGATGGAGAGGCCAAAGAAGAAATAAGAAAATGAGATAAAAGGGTCAAAAGAAGAAACGACGAAGTCAAAGAAGATAAAGAGATGAAGAAGGCAGAAAAAGAGACGAAGAAACCAAAGAAGAAATGTGAAAAGAGATGAAGAAGCCTGAGAAAGGGACAAAGAAGCCAAAGAAGAAATGAGAAAAAGAGACGAAGAGACAAGAGAGGAGCTGAGAAAAGGGAACGAAGAAGCCAAAGAAGAAATGAGAAAAGGAGGTGAAGCCAGAAAAGAGACGAAGAAGCCAAAGAAGAGATGGGAGAAAAAAGATGAAGAAGTCAGAAAAAGAGATGATGAAGCCAAAGAAGAAATGAGAAAAAGAGACGAAGAAACGAGAGGAACTGAGAAAAAGGGATGAAGAAACAAAGAAAATTCTGCAGGAACAAGCCAGCAGAATTGAGAATATTACTTCGTGTGTGGACGACCATATGAAGGAGGTAAAAGACAACATCTCCCAACAAGTAGAAAGTTGAGTAAGGCGTATCAGTGACGATGTACATGACAAGCTGACGAGTGTGCAGAAAGTACAAGCGGAGGTACAGGAGAAAATGCAATCACTAGAAAAGAAGTATGATACCCTAGTCAAGGGAAACATCAGACTCGAAGATAGCCACGTAAGAATTAAGGTTCCCACATTTTATGGCTCAGTCCCATGGGGTATTTATCTACGCCAGTTCGAAGCTGCTGTTACAGCAAATGGTTGGGGCGAGAGACAGAAAGCGACCTCGTTAATAGTAGCTCTCAGAGGAGATACCCTCGACGTGCTTCAAGGAATTCCCAGGGAAGAACAGGACAGTTTCGACAGCATTCGGTATTACCTAGAAATGAGATGTGGAGACCAACATTTACAACAATTGTACCAAACTCAGTTGAAAAGTCGCTGTCAGAAATCGGACGAAACTCTGCAACAATTTGAAGCCGGCATTGCCAAACTAACGTGATCAGCTTACCCCACAGCTCCAGTGGAATTTTTGAACCAGCTGTCGCTGAAAACATTCATTGACGGAATCAGGGATACCGACGCTCAACAGACACTGAGGATGGCGAGACAAAAAAACTTAAACGATGCTTTGGCACATTCATTAGAATTCGAAACTGCCAAGCAAGCCTCTAAAGACAATGTGAGGGTTTGCAGTATCCAAGTCCCAGAAGATGAAAATAAACCAGACTTATGTGTAGTAGTTTGAAAAGCTGTGTTTTGTTAGTCAACAAATCCAGAAACCCGTAGAACGTAACAATATTCATTTCATGTTACTTTGATACCCAGCAGCCCATGTTCATTTTTGTAGATGATTTTTTTCTTTACTGCAATAAAGTTCTGGATTGATTGATTGAAATAATAAATAACAAAAATAATGAATTAAGAATTAATACGTTTACAAGCGGATACATGAATTAAGACTTGAAAAAAGTAAATGGACATATACTTACGCTCTTGTAGAGACGCCCATCCCTAACCTCTCCACCTGATCTGCTTTTTGTGGATCCTGCCTTCTCACTTGTTCCTCCCTCTTTGCCTGTTCCTGTCCTAGGTCCTTGTAGGCCAGTCTTACGGCAGCGTCTCTGTCCTCTTTCTCTTTGACAGAGAGGGCCGCCGCCTTTGCAGACTCTTCTACGGCACGCAGACGATGCTCTTCCACCAAAACGGCCACACGCTCCAAGTCTTCGAAGTTGGCTTTGACTTTGGTGGCACCAAGGCCTGCTTTCTTACCACCTAACTGTAAAGACATAGGGAACATGTATTCTGGAGTTAATTTTTTTTTAACATTTGTATTTAATCAATAGATCTATCAACAGCTTACATTTACAATACAATCCAATTTATCGCGGCATAGCAATTACAAAGCCATAATAACACTGTTCAGGGAACAATAGCTTACCAAAAAGGCTATCCAGAGGGACGTCATTCTTTTGACTCGGCAATATGTTCAGGAAACAATAGCTTGCCAAAGGGGCGTCCCTAGGGATAGCCTTTTTGGTAAGCTAGTGTTCCCTGAACATACTGCCGAGTCAAAAGAAGGATGTCCCTCTGGATTGCTACAAGTCATTGCACTTTTAGATTCTCTTGGGTTTATAAACATCCATGAGTTTCTTATGTGAAGTTGCTTCCAGATTGTTGACTTAATTGCCTGGTGATGGCTTGGACATGTGGTTGTGTCTTCCCACTGGCATATCACATCTATTATGCAGTTGTGGCTGCTTTCTATACTTCTTACCATGGCTGGGGAACACATATATAGGTTCTTGGATATTGGGATGCTGTGTGTTAATTCATTGTCAGTTATCTGAAAGTATCTGCCCCTTTGGCAAGCTATTGTTCCCTGAGCATACTGCAGAGTCAAAAGAATGACGTCCCTCTGGGTAGCCTTTTAGGTAAGCTATTGTTCCCTGAACATACTGCCGAGTCAAACAATGACGTCCCTCTGGATAGCTATTGTTCCCTGAACATACTGCCAAGTCAAAAGAATGACGTCCCTCTGGATAGCTTTTGTTCCCTGAACAAACACTCTCGAGTCTAATTCAACTCAGAATTACTTTAGCGAGGTCAAAATCAAGCAAGTGCTGAAAAAGAAAAACAATCAAATGATTTAACTATCCTAAAATTAGGAATTTTAACTATGTGAGACTTAATTATTTGTCCATAAAAATTGTCACATCACTAGTATCACACTACAGGAACTCTTCAATAAATAAAGTATGGTGCTAACTTGAGCAGGAATTTCTTCATTCTGTCTATGACTTGAGTTGAGCTTAGTGTTCCATGTAGATGAGTTGGTATTTTGTTTTGGATCTTATATGCCCAGTAATTAGTGCCCAATTTGCTGCTGTCAGTTCGATGGTGGGGAACAAGCAGCTTGTCTTTGCTTCTAGTGTCATGAAGGTGAATGTGTTCATGCTTTACTTTGTCTTTGTTGCTGTTGATAAATGTTTGAGCTTGTAGTATATGGATGCATCAAGAATCAGAATATCCAGTTCAGAGAATAATGGTTTGCAGAGCACCATCCTTGTCTTTCCCGCTTTTTTAGTGGCGATTATGTCTGTAATTTTTATACTTTCCTAATAGCAAATAAGTTTTTGGCTACCTAACTGCAAAGTCTTCCAATGTGATCCACCAGTGATAGGTTGGAGTCTAACAGGAATCCCAGCAACTTGATGCTGGTGTCGGCATTGTCCACATTCAGTCTGTTAGCAAATGTAAACATGCTTGTCTTGTCTTAAAATACTGAGGTTGGACACTGTGGCTGGAAACTCAAACAGAAAGCAAAATCACCACAAAAATAATAATGAAGAGTTATGCGCTAGATACGTATTTCGACAACGAAGTTGTCTTCATCAGTCAGTAGAGTATTTTCCGAGGGTATGGTTGAGATATCTTCAGTGTAATTCGCAAAGTGTGTAACTCCATTTTCCTTGGAAAGTACATTATTGCACCATCTGGTGTCAAATATAGTAATTCATGTAGGGAATAATTCGTATGTCCATATAAATGATAATTATCTGCCTAGAACAGAATCAGAATAGTCCGTAACTCCAAACCTATTTTTATTGGCGGGAAAAATGTGTAACTCCCGTCAGTTTTGTCATTTAACATTGAACCGTTGTTGTGACTGCACAGTGACTGCACTGTGTTGTTCTGAATTCTTTTGACACTAAACAAATTACATTGAAAAGGCGTAACGTAGTCTAGGTAAGTGTTTATTGAATTTCTTTAATTTCCATCATTTAGTTATGCAAGATTTATAATAAACAGAAGTGTACTGCAAACATTTTTACGTGTGTTAGGAGATACGCATTTTGCAAAACGTAATTGTTGTAATTGATTATTGGAGATACGACATTTGCGACATCATTATTTGTTAAATAACTGACGTATTTATTTTTCAATAATGGTTTTATTTTACAGAAACAATGTTTACCACAACTAAAAGAATTATGATGATGGTAAAGCCACCCATAACTGAACCTGTAGATGATATTGAGCAAAGTGCTATAATAGCTGAAGAGCGTATTAGAGGGATTATTGAAGCAGCGTGTGACGAAAGCTTTGAGAATGATGTGTCTGTAACAGAACCTTTTCAACAGATCGATGAAATACAAATGGATTGTGGCTGTGATGATATTAGCTCAGTTATTGTAGAAAACGAAACCAGTAACATAGAACCTGAGACAAATGTCATGAATTTAGTTCAGCAGACTCAGGAAGCCAAAGAAACTGATATTATAAATGAAGAAGTTAGCAACTATGGTGATGACTTAGAAGATAGCAACAGTAATGGTAGTGAGACTGATACGGAATTGAAACAACGTTCGAGATCAAAGAGATATGAAACTGATGAAGAGAAATGGACAAAAAATATAAAGTACAAGAGAAGAGAACGAAGACTTATTTGCAAAGGAAAGAAGAAGGAGAACGACGTATGGAACTATGACATTAAAAAACCTGAGAAGAAGTTACAAACTCGTTGCAGTTGTAAGCTGAGTGAAAACAAAACAAAAATTAAGTGTTAGTCTATAACAAAAGAAGCCAGAAAAACCATCTTTGAGAACTTTTGGAAACGAACATGCCAAGAAAAAAAGGCAATTGTTAATATGCTACTCATTATAAAACCTACAGCTAGAAAAAAAAGGAGAACAAGACGTTTCAAGAAGATCCACTTCCACCAAGTACTATTTGAAAAATAGCCACGAAAGGGTATGTGTCTGCAAAAAAATGAAAAATGTTTCTTAGTACTTTAAGTATTGGAGAAATTGCCATTAAAAAATGGGCCAAAAATTTAGAAAGTAACCAGTTACGTCCGCAGCAGACAGACACTAATTTACAAACAGAAATTAATTGAATTCTTCGATAAACTACCCAAATTTTAATCCCACTATTGTTGGGCAAATACGTCGAAATTGTATCTAGAAACCTCATGGCAATCAAAATCTCAACTGTATAAAGTATACTGCACAGATTTTTGTAAAGGAAATAACATCAAACCATTGTCACAGGCAACATTTTCTATCATATTCGAAGAAAAAAAAATTTTCACTTTATCGTCCGAAAAAGGATAAATGTGATGTATGTGTAGCCTTCGAAACCAAAAATATATCTGAGGATGAGTACAACCATCACATAATTCTGAAAGAATCTCGCAAAGAAAAGATAACTGACAAAGAGTCTAACAATGAAGTTTTTACCATGGACTTACAGTCTGCACTTCTCTGTCCGAAGTCTAATGTAAGCTCACTTTATTACAAAACTAAACTCATCGTACACAATTTTACCATTTACGATATAAAACGTCAACAAGGACAATGGTTCTTTGTGGAATGAGACTGAGAGCAGGGTAACAGCAAATGAATTCGCTTCGATAATAGTGCAGTTTCTTGAAAAAAAAAAGATTAATGCTCGCCAACTTGAAGATAAAGGGAGAAATAACGCAGATTTTATATTTTATAGCAATGATTGTGCCACTCAAAACAGGAATATGGTGTTATCAAATGCCCTTTTAAATCTCGCTATTAAACGAAATGTGACTATAATTCAAAAGTTTTTACAGAAGGGTCATACACAAATGGAAGCCGATAGTATGTATTCAACAATTGAAAGGAAATCCGATAAGCCACCCAAAAAGTTTGCTGTACTTCCTTTCTATCCTTTTCTTACAAAAGGGTTAGAGAAAACGTTCAAAGATCACGACTTGAGAGTTGTTTATAAAGTTGCTAATTTCAAGAACCTTTTGGGTCGACCCAAAGAGACTATTGACTTCCGACAAAAATCGGGCATTTATCAAATATTTTGTCATAATTGCGAGAAAATCCATGTTGGGCAAACACGGAGATCAATAACATCAAGATTCAAAGAGCACATAGCTCATTTCAGATTCAATAGAGCAGAAAAATCTAGCGTTGCCCAACATATGATTGACTCGGGACATAAGGTAGGCGAGAGTAATCTTAAGTTGTTAAAGGCAACCATGGGTTACAGCAAGTTAGATGCTTTGGAAAGTTTGGAAATCCACCAGGTGAATCCACAGAATTTCATGAATTCAGACATGGCTCGGGTCAATTCAGCACTTTTACTTTCAAGATCGATACAACCGGTTGGGCATATCCACTGACACAACAATAATCCTGGAATTACATCACCCGGTGTTTCGTCATCGTGTGTTACATCATCCGGTACTGAGGCATCTGATATTACATAATAACGTGTTGCATCATAAGGTGTTGCATCATCAGGTATTTCATCATTTTGTATTGCATCATCCGGTATTGAATCATCATTTGGTAGTGTATCATCGGGATTACATAATTTTTAGTGTATAGTTTACGTATATAAATAGGATAATTTTGCCCATACAGTCAGTTTAGCGACAGCTACTGATAAAGACAACTTCGTTGTCGAAATGTATCTGGGGCATAACTCTGGTATTATTTTTTTGGGGGTTAATCTGCTTTTTGTCTTGTCTGCATTAAGGTTAATGTGGTTAGCATTGAACCAAGCACCAACTATGATTATTTCCTGTTTTATGGCTTCTGTAATTCTATCCACCAAAGTTCCTCTGTCAAATATAGATGTGTGGTCGACATATTGGCATTTATGGATTGTGATACTGTCTAAAAACTCATCTGTGAACAGGATGAATAGTAGAGGGCCAAGTATCGATCCTTAGGGAACCCCAACCCTCAAACAGGTCCGTCTGATTGCCTGCCTAGCCCCCCTAGAGTCTCCAAATCAATATCTGTCTTTTCATTGATGTTGACTATTCCACATTCTTTGTGTATTATTTCCCAGGCTTCCCCGCCTATGTTTCCTGCATTCAGTAAGTTTAGATTATTTTATTCTCTTCTCTTGAGTATTCTGGAGCTTTGTTGTAGAACTTTTTAAACACATTTAGTCTAGTTTCTTCAGTTTTCTGTCTGTTATGTATGACTTGAAGAGTAAGAAGGGTGTTCCTGCTGCTTCTCAAATCATCATTAAACTTAATCTTATTGCTGATGAGCCTTGTTCTTATGAATTTGAGTAGAAAATTATTTCGCAGGAATTTTTGAAGAGTCTCATGCATGTATAGTGAAACTGGCCATATAATGCAATAAATATGTGTAAAAGTGTTCTTGTTTGTTTTATTATAAATTAATTATAATGGATTTTCATCAAGCATCAGCACAATTAATAGAACACTTCGCTACTGAGTTAGTTTACCTTCAATGTTAAAAAGAAATAGCAAATTTTTTACTAGTTGTTCCATTTTTTCATAACTTCACAATATAAGTAAAAAATATTAGACAACCACTACTAAGACATTGTGGGACCCCTAAATCACAGTTTAATTTTTGTTACATAATTACACAGGTGTGATATAATTTATTCTAAACTTTTAAGCTATTGTTTGGTTTTGAGTTTGTTTTCGTAAATTCGTCATATAAATGAAAAATATTCATAGATCATGATTATGGCATTGTGGATCCCACACATTATAACATAATTTTTGAAATGTTGTACAATATTTAAATAACTTACTCCGGGTTTTTTAGAAGCTGTTTTTCTTGCTGTTATCGTAGACTTCCTCGTTTCAGAAACTGGCGTAGAAAAATCAACTTTAGGACCTTCACCTTCGTTGGCATTATTCTGATTGGCCAGTTTGACATCATCAGTCTACAAAAACAATGAATCATAATTACAACAAATAATATCAAATCCTTTCTTTTAGTGAATTTTCTTAGAAAAAATTCACTAATCGGGAGATCCCGACTATTGAATTTTGAACAAATTTCTTCAATGAGCGCGAACTAGGACCCCTAGAACCAATATCCGGGGTCAGTTTCAATTATTATATGTTTATATATATATATATATATATATATATATATATATATATATATATATATATATATATATATATATATATATATATATACATATATATATATATATATATATATATATATATATATATATATATATATATATATATATATATATGTAAGCAAGGTGCTTATCTGTTAAGTATCTAGTTTATGAAAATTCTCCATAGAACCAAATATTTTAAGCGATCGTGAATATATGCATCGTAATATGCATAAAATATGTAGGCTGTGAGCATGTCGAAATTATAAACAATTAACTGCACAAGTTGCAGTTCATAACGGTCACTTGAGACATAGTTGATAGAGGAATGCGAGATTCGCAAGTCTTTCGAGTCCGACGGCCTCGGAAACCCGGTCACGGGTTCAACAGGGACAAAAATCCAAACTCGGAATTTGATATGTGAACGGTAGAAAAATACGTGTCGAGGGACAGTGGTCACTCAGCTGCCTCGGGGCTGAGAAGTACCGCAGCATCTGTAATGTCAAGGGTTTCTTTTAAATAAAATCAGAAAATTTAGGAGTTGAGTGGAATTTCGGTGGAGTAAATTAGAGTTTCAAAAAAGGCGGTGACCCGCGGACGAGTGTGGTTGTACGGCCGGTGTGGGCGAGTGATAAAACGTGGTACAGGGCTGGCTTTATTTCCCAGATCCCCCGGTGAGTATGTTTCATGACATAATATATTTAAAGTGTGTTTTTTTATTGGGGGCTAGCTGTCTCAAGTACTGAAATAATTTTCATATACAATTTGTATAGATATTTTTGAGCCATGGGCTGTAAAATAGAATTAGAGTACTGAAATAATTTTCATATAAAATTTTTATAGATATTTTTGAGCCATGGGCTGTAAAATAGAATTAGAGTACTGAAACAATTTTAATATAAAATTTGTATAGATATTTTTGAGCAATGGGCTGTAAAATAGAAATCACATCAAATTTGTATAACTATTTTTGAGCCATGGACTGTAAAGTAGAATTAGGATAAACTGGAACTAAATTGAAATTTAGATGATGGTTTTTTTTTTGAGATTTTAGTAGATGGGGAATTTTTGTGAAATCTATAATACGATGGACAAGATAGGGCTTGGAGCCATAAGGGTGTAGTTGGGAACTTAAAGGGGAGGTTAGATAAAATTAAGAGCTATAATTAAGCTAAGAAAGAGTTAATTATGAAACTTATGGAGAATTAGACCGGGGGCGAAAACAATTAAATTTTCACAGATATCAGTTCTGCATAAGATTTAGTTTTTATTTTGGATTGGGAACCCCCCTATAATGAGGTTAAACCTTGAGTTAATGGAGTAGAGTTTTGGTTTCATTTTAATTTTAATTAAGGAAACCGATGGATTAATTGATTATTTAAAATTTATTGTGCTGTTACAATGTTTATTTATTATTTTAACATATGTTTTTATATATACAATGATTATGGCGTGTTATGTCACTAGGTATATGCTAATGCTGAATATATAGTAAAATTTTGCGGGAAAATTGATCCCAAATGCTCGGTCTTAATGTTCCAAATAAATTCAGGCAAGACCTCCCTTGAAGGTCGTTAAACTTAAATATTGTTTTAAAGATAACAAGGGGTAATTTTTGAATAGACGTTCTGCCGCTCGAGCGTTGTCAATTTTAAAAATATACCTAAAAAGATATCTGCATAAATTTTAATAGTAATAATAATTATAGTTTACAGTCATTTATAAACCTTTGTATAAAAGAAAAGTACATGACGCATAAATCTACCCCGTTTTATATATATATATATATATATATATATATATATATATATATATATATATATATATATATATATATATATATATATATATATATATATATATATATATATATATATATATATATATATATATATATATATATATATATATATATATATATATATATATATATATATATATATATATATATATATATATATATATACATATATGTATCACACCATCCGATTTTGATAAAATTTGGCACGTGTCTTCCTTTTGTAAATGGCGTGGATGTTCTTTCGGAAAAAAAATTTATCACCAAAATTGGATAGCTATGATAACCAAATTTGGTACGTAAGTTTACGATATCAAAAGGAAACTAGATACCAAAACTTACATTTCTATGTTACAAAAAAAAGTTATAAAAAAAATATTTGTTTCGAAATCATTTCTATGAAAATTCACTATCATAACGCACTTGCTGCGTCCAGAGTTTTTTTAATATAAATGTTCCTTTTTAAC
Source organism: Tillus elongatus (assembly GCA_964006375.1). Taxonomy (NCBI): domain Eukaryota; kingdom Metazoa; phylum Arthropoda; class Insecta; order Coleoptera; family Cleridae; genus Tillus; species Tillus elongatus. The sequence goes on from OZ023267.1 coordinate 130,479,930, forward strand.
AATATCACCAATCTTCCATCAATAAATTATTTTAATAATGTTAAAAAAATGTTAGTATTATTATATGTAAAAATGATATTGTTGCGACAAGGAGTAGCCAGCACAATGTGATTATTTAAAAAATATAAAACGCGATAATTATATCAACTAATAAAATAAACCATAAGAAAAACAGCGCGATTTTGTTTTTCGCGTATTTTCGTAAAAAAATTTGCCTACGACGAACTCATGACTTTGAGGCTTTTGAAAAATTTCTTCAAATAAGCACGAATGGCTAGTTTTTCATATTATTTTTCTAATTCAGAACACATTGTACTTACTTTATTAAACAATTGTTGGTCCTCAGATATAGTCAAAGGCATATTCTGATGTTCTGCAAAGAAATCTATTTCCTTTTCTTCAGTTTTTTCTTCATGGTGAGGTTGGATGTGCAGCTAAAAAATGTTAATACAAACTCAAACACAAATAACAAACAGTTAGTGAGAAAAAATGTTAGTTTTGACCTTAGATTTTTTGACCATGGTGGGTGAAAAAATAATTTTGTTAACATAAATTTGGACAGCAGAGATGCAAAAGATCCAGATCAGTACCTACACACTTCTGATGTTTTGTCTTTTTTTCTTGTAGGGCCGTTGCCAGCATCCAAGCTAACCAGGACAGCGGGCCCCAAGCACCCTACCATTTATCACCACGGAACCGGCATCTAACACTTCACAGTCATGGTCATAGACTATCCCGATATTCTCTTGCTTCCCTATATCTCCCTTCCCTCATTATTTGAGGAATAGGAAGTTTGGAATTTGCTAATCTAATTCCTAATCTAGTTCATCCAATCAGCTTTATCTCGTCTTGGCTCCCAACTGCTGCAACCTTTCGCATTCCTGGGGCTTTTTTCTTCTACGTATCCTCCTGATAAAACAGCTGGTGGTCCTCCATCCACGCTCACTATCTATTATTATCTGGACGTTGTTCTCTCCGTTAACTGTTGAACCCAATTCCATTTCCAGTTAATGCATCCACTGGGACAACCTATCTCAGCAGAACTGTGTGCTTTGTTGTATCAGTGGCACAGCAATACGAGCATAAATCGTTCCCAATTATCTCCGTCCTTTTTTACACTGCCTGACACTGCCATGGCCTGACAGGAACTGAGTTATAAAAAAAATGCAACTTCTGATGCCCATACCTCACCGAAGAAAGCAGATTTGGAATGAGTGATTAGTTCCAAGCTGCAGCGCTAACATGTATTTCCCAAATCTCTTGGCAGTGGTTTATTTATTTTGCTTAATACCAAATAGTCAGTTGAGCGCGGCCGTGGCCGTGTTGGAAAGTCGAGTAAAACTTCCCAATTCGGACTCGGGGACGACGGTTGGAGACTCACCGGCAGCGGATGATTTTTCAAATCACTTCTGTTGTTGAGATCGAGCTTAAGGTGGAGGGTAATGCACAATAGGCCAAAGGCTGCAGTGCTATTGGGGCAGCAAAGCCGCGGATGAGCCCTGAGGGAGAATAAAAAATAGTCAGTTTCTCTTGAATCCTCATTACCATTCAGCAATATGATTCATACTCTAGGCTCTTTGCTAAATGATCATATTTCATTTTTAATCTCTCTGCAGTGTACCTACAATTTAGAAACATTTTCTCACTTCTACACTTTTTGCACATATGCGCAAATCTGCAGCATTTAAAACACTGTATTACGCTTACATAGTAACCAAATCTGCATGCCCTCCGTCCTTAAAACAATTCCTTACTTGCCATTATCTTCGCATATGTGTCCTATTAGTTTCTATCGCAACATTGCTGCCCTTCTTCTGCTTATTGTCATATTTAAACAGAATTTTCACCTCCGTACTTTCACCACCAGCATCTATTTTGTTCTGTTCAATTATTTTCTCCTTGAGTTCATCTTCAGTCTGTATATCTTCTCTATCTACATAAAATATTGTGATTCTCTGCCTTTTCTTATCAACCTTCCTTATTTTATATTTCTCACCTAAATTCCTCTCATTTTCTCGCATACTTCGGTTTTTCATTCAGACAGGCAATAGCTATACCTTTCAGTAGGTATAGATGGGGGCTTCTGGGCCCACCACCCGAAAGTCTCCACTAAGCAGCATATACGCACGTGTGTGAGGTCTCAGCATCAAAACAGGATGGCAGGTGGATAGAGCACCACTAGAGGACTAACCTGAGTCGACTAATCCAAGAGGGTGACAAAAATAATGAATATCAATGTGGAAATAAGAAGTGAAATTTTGAAAAGAAATCTGAACCGACCATTTAAGATAAGAGGTGCCGCCATTTCCATTTGACGTATAATGACGTGTGTAACGATGGCTTTTTATTCTGTGGCTTAGACGGCATGTGTGAGGTATCACCGTACCAGTCTCTGTGAGTAGAATTCAAATATTAAAAAATGATTTTTTTTTGAAAAAATACATACATGTGCCGACAAGGAATTCCACAACTTGGAAGTCCTTGGGACAAAAGAACGGGCATAACAAGTTGTTCTATGTCTGGTGACCTGGACAGTACTACTCTGACGGCTCCAAAACCAATATGGGAGTAGGAGCCGGCGCATATGGGGGCAGCACCGATGCTAGACTATCAGCTAGCCTCGGCAAGTACGCAACCATACACCAGGCAGAAGTGTATGCCATCAAGATGTGTGCAAGGGAAAGTATAAAAAACCAATGCAAACACAAATCGATAAAGATATATGCAGATAGCCAAGATGCAATAAAGGCTCTTGGTTCCTACCGGTGTAATTCAAAAACGGTATGGAGTTGTAAATCTGCCCTTAACAAACTGGGCAGCTGTAATGAGCTGTCGCTTGCCAGGAGTGGTGCCCAGAGAGACTTTGTAGGACCAGAACCGGTGCTGGGGATAACATCTTGCACAGCAAAACGCACCTTAAAAACCTGGACAGAAAGAATGACAATCCAATATTGGCAAAATCTTCCAGGATTAGCTCACTCTAAGGCCTTCATAAATGGCCTGTCTTGAGTCAAGGGCTAAAAAACTTCTAGAGTTAAACAGACAACAACTGAGTACTCTAGTCGGCCTGTATACAGGACACTGCCGCTTGTGGCACCACATGCACCGTATTGGGATCGGTCAGTAGACTGAGTGCCGGCTGTGTATGGAGAGCGACGAGACAGCAGAGCACGTGCTGTGTTCCTGTCCGGCAGCGGACAGGACTAGATACCTGCTCTTTGGCAAGATAAAGCTTGCTCCGGAGGATCTGGATCAACTTTCGCCCACGAAGATTATCGACCTCTGCAGGAGGCTGGCTTTGTTGGGCGAAATATAGACTATTAGGCGTGAGCCACAATAGACCTTATGGTCGCAGTGGAGGGACCGGTATGGCCCACTCACAAACAAACCTAACCTAACCTACATCGACTATAACCTTGACAAAATTTCGTGAACGAACATTTGGCGGTATTTCAGTTTTATTTCAACTCTCAAAATGTTTGAGTAAGCATGTACCGGATGCTTACGGTTTTACTTCCGCCAACATAAAAAATTCACACAAGATTTATCAAATATTGCAAAACACCTCTGTTGTTTCTTCTTCATTCCAATATCTTGGTCCAACTAGTTTGGTTTTTTTTTATAATTTCAAGGAGGGAAGAGGCAACTTGTTAATTCTGGACTTGAAGGTTTGGAGGTTCAGAGGAGGAGGAAAAACATGTGCCGGCAAGGAATTCCACAACTTGAAAGTCCTCGGGACAAAAGAGCGGGCATAACAAGTTGTTCTATGTCTGGTGACCTGGACAGTAAAAGGGTGTCTAAAAAGTCTCTATCTTTTAACATTCTGTGTTATTTGGAGCTGCCGAGACAACATACTACTTGGTTCCGCAATGAGGTGGCGGCACGTGCTTCGTGTCTTACATCTCACATAGTGTTGGGAGGCTGGCTACCATAGCCGTATTACTTTATAGGTGTATTTTTGCTGCAATTAGTATGCTGTACTGGCGAGCTATAATTAGAGTGAAACCGGTCTACGGTTCTAATTGTTGTGAGAATGCATCTAGCCTTACATACTTTGTCCTTATATTAGGGTAGAAATGGGCCAGGGCTGACAATTTACTAAATTGTTAGTTGGTTGTAAACAGTCCCTATTTTTTAACATTCTGTGTTATTTGGAGCTGCTGTGACAACATACTACTTGGTTCCGCAATAAGGTGGCAGCACGTGCTTCGTGTCTTACATCTCACTTAGTGATGGAAGGCTGCCTACCATAGCCGTATTTCTTTATAGGTGTATTTTCGCTGCAATTAGTAGGCGGTACTGACAAGCTCTAATTAGAGCAAAACCGGTCTACGGTTCTAATTGTGGTGAGAATGCATCTAGCCTTAGTATGAAAATGTTAAAAGTGTTAATATATTATCTACCAGAACTTTTCAGTTTCAGTTAGGTTGACAATATCCACTTAAGTAAAGCATACCTTTCTTTTATTTTCCTCTAAAAAGAATACCGCTGGATCTAACTACAAGAAAACAAAACTGTAAAAACATCACTTTATGTAAAGTTACTGTGTGCAAAAAAAAACTCTAAAATTTTGGAATTCTTGTTGTTGTTTTTTTTTTTCTCATAAAAGTTGATTTTGGTTAAAACAACAATCTTAGAAAATAAAACAAGATTTAGAGTGGAATCACACACGCTTTTTAAAAATTTTACAATTAAAAATATTCAATCTAAAACTGTCCTGCAGGCGAACTGCAAACTCACTCTTTTTCTTAATTTTTTTTCTTATAGCTTTACATATTTATTTTAGTTGGATGGTGACAGTCGACTTTACCGCAACTACATTTTAACATGATTATTTTTATTTTATTTATTTATTTATTCATACACCATCCAACAGCTTAAAAGCCAATTTAAGGATGGGCCAATACACAAAACATAATAACTAACAACAATCTAGCTAACAATACAAAAAAAGAGTCACAAATTAGATCGCTTTGAAAAACATTTTTATCTCTGATATATTACATGAGAAGATATCTAGGCGGTCCTGCAGTACAGAGTAATCATTGCACATCTGGTAAATTGGAGATGATCGCAGCAATCGTGTACGAGCAGTCGGGAGATAGAATGTGCCTGGAAAACGTGCTGCAATACGAGGCACATTGAAATTAAGTTGCTGAAGCAGACTAGGGCAGTCGAACACAGAATTAACCAGTTTATATAAAAATATAATGAAACTGCACTGCCTGCGCATCGATAGACTCTGCAGACTAAAGCGAAGAAGTAAACTTTCCTGAGGAAAACCAATAGACGGATATCGACCATCCTCACGAAAGCTAAGAAATTTTAGAAATTTTCTTTGCACTGATTCCAGGCTTGCCACATGTATCTCATAAGTGGGAGCCCACACAATTGGGCCATATTCAGTCGAGACCTAACCAAACAGCCAAAGAGCAGGAGGAGGGTGTCAGTCTGTGAGAAATTTTTGCTGTTTCTCATCAGAAACCCTAGAGTTTTGTAAGCAGAACTGACAGTCTGCTCATAGTGTGGTTTAAAAGATAGAGTACCATCAAAAACAATTCCAAGGTCCTTAACTGTCCTGGGGCGGTCAAGTGGAAGCCCTCTTATATTGTACCCGAAAGTGATTGCGTGCTTATTTCGAGTAAAGGACATCACACAACACTTGGAAACATTCACAGATAGACCACTCCGACAACACCATTCAACAAGGATCTGAAGACAGTTCTGGAGCCGCAAACAGTCATCAACACTCGAAATATTTGCGTAAATCTTAATATCGTCTGCATACATTAAAAAAGGAACATGTAAAACATGTTTAACTGGGTCAATAAATATATTAAACAGTAATGGACCGAGTATGGAACCCTGCGGCACTCCCGAAGTTACGTGATAGGTGTTAGATTTGAAGCCCCCAACCTCAACAAATTGCCTCCTTCCATCAAGGTAAGATCTGAACAAGCCAAGCAAGCCCTCGGAGAATCCGATAGCCCTCATCCTGTCAATCAGAACAGAATGATTTAGACAATCGAAGGCCTTAGATAGATCAGTATACACAACATCAACCTGTGAAGAGCGGTCAAGAGCGGACGCAATGAACTGTGTAATGTCAACCAAATTCGTTACAGTCGATCTACCTGGAATGAAACCATGCTGAGAAATAGAGAGTCTGTTTTTGATGTGAAACAGTATTCGCTGAAAAAGGCAGGCCTCGAAAATTTTACAAAAGACACATAGTATGGCTATTGGTCGATAGTTTGATGGATCACCACTTTCCCCCGCCTTGAAGACAGGGAAAACCCGTGACAGCTTCCAAATCGCGGGGAATGTTCCAGATCTAAGAATCAGTTTAAAAATTTTCTTAAGTGGAGCCAGGAAAGCATATAAGCACTCGCGCACCAAGAAACCAGGAACTAGATCAGGTCCACAGGACATGTTAGCCTTAATTCTCTTAGCGGCTGTAATAATTTCGTCATCTGTAAAGTCATCAACAAAGAACATTGTGATGTCACCCGAAGCCAGACTGGCGGCTGTAGGCGATGAGGTGGGGGTGGAGCCAGAACATCCCGCAAAATAAGAAGCAAAACTGTCAGCTGCCTGCTGCTGGTTAGATAAATTCCCAATAGAAAAGTTTTGACAACGTCGAGAAGAGCAGTTCCAGAATTTTTAGGATTAGACTTAATCTCTCTTTCGACCCTCTGGAAGTAATTGACTCGAGAAAGATAAATGTCTCTCTTAAGTTTTTGTCTCAGCTCCCTAAATCTATCCAGAAACTCCACATTTCCAGACTTCTTAAACTTACACCATAATGAATATTTATATTTTATACTAACCTTAATTTCTTTAGAAAACCACGGGGGATACCTATTACATGCTCTTGGAGCAGTCATGGGAACATACATATCAAACAAGTCGTAAATTCTGGAATAGAAAAAGTCAAGCATAGAATCAACATCCTGAAGCCCATCCATGCCATCCCAGCACAAGCCGCCTAGCTCCGCATACAATCTGACAAAATCACATTTTCGAAAGTTATATGACCTTTGCCTAGTAGTGTCACCAGCAGGGGAAGAGACCACAGAACCACTGAGCGGAAACTCTATGATTAAGGGGGGATGATGACGATCAGGAATCACGGGCGAATCAGGAGCCTCCCCCACCAAGCAAGTGTCAGTAAACAAAACCACGTCAAGAATTCTGTTGTTAACATTCTCAACATGATTAAACTGTCCAAGAAGTAGTAGATTACAGAAATTTTGAAAAGCAGACACACGAGCGGAGGGGTCGTTCTGACGACAAGAGGCATATTCAGGCATGTTAAAGTCACCAACTAAGAATGTCTCGGAACCATATTTTATGCACAGGGACTCGAGAGCTTCAAACAAGAGGTAGTAGTCATTAGTTGGAGTATTGGGAGGTATATAAACAACAAAAACATTAAGCGAGGCCCGATGATCCGAGACTCTAACCCCCACAATGTCAATATTAGAAAGAATATCAAGGCCTCCACAGTCCCTCCGAATATCAAGGCGACGAGTTGCAAAGAGAGCGTGCACAGCAAGCAGAACGCCACCTCCCCTAGTCTTACAAGAGAAAGAAAAATCCCTATCTGATCTGTAGACAATATATTGATCATCAAACAGTTCGCTACTATAGATGTCACTATCCAGCCAAGTCTCAGTGAAAGCAAAACAGTCAAGAGGATATGCCTGCGAGCAAACAAAAGAGTAAACATCATTGGTTCGTGTCCGGAGGCCCCTGACGTTTTGATAAAATATGTTAAATTGCCTCTCCATAATAGAATATAGCCTAAAAACAGTTGTACATACCTTAATAAAGTTAAACAATGTAGTATATTTCGTTTTCATTAACCTTTCAGTGATAAAAGCAATTAAAACGTTTAGATTTACTATAGAAATGTATATTTTTGTACCAGGGGTTATGACTGTTGTTTTGTTGACATATTTCATAGAGATAGGCGTTGTTGTCAGTTTCGAATCTATTTCCTTATTACAGGGTAGTATTTGTCTTCTTTTTTCTTTAGGGAAATTTTATGTGGTAACTATGGCACAATGATTTATAAAACTTAAAACTGTTATTCTTCATCAGTTTGTGGTTTCTTTCACATCAATTCTTCATCAGTTTGTTGTTTCTTTTACATCAATATGGAAGTGCTAAATATTAATGATATGTATGAAATAACACATAAAGAAGATAGTATTTTGGTTAAGTATTTGCAAGGCATTGGGCTGCTAAAGAGTGTGTTTTGCTGTAAAACTCAGAATTGCAGAAGAGTGTGCAGTGTTATGCGGAAGGCAGACAATTCGTTAAATACTGTCTTCTTCTGCAGTAGGTGCAGAAAAAGTTACCCAAACTGGTAGCTTCTTTGCAAAACAGCGTTAAGGATGTGTTATTCCTTATGTGGTTTTGGTGCTGTGAGACTCCCACTCATTCTGTGGTATCCCACACAGGATGTTCAAAGGAAATGGTTATCCAGCAGTTCCGATATTTTCGGGATGTCGTCTCCTGGAAATTGTTACAGGACGATTCACTCATGAAATTCGGTAGGTTTTTATTACCTATTCTTAAAAAAGGCATGACTATTCAAATTTTCAGGTGGAGAGGGGCATGTGGTGCAGATCGACAAATCTGCAATTACTAGAAAAAAATACCACCGGAGTCAAATTGTTCCTACAAGGTGGGTGCTGGGGATTTACGACACGGTGGAGAAGAGGGGCTATATTGTATATGTACCAAATCGAATGTCGGAAACGTTAATCCCAGTAATTCAAAGGGTTGTAATTGCTGGCTCCGAAATATGAACGGATGAGTGGAGAGCGTTTCGTCCTTTGCCACAATTAGGTTATGTACATCAAACTGTTAACCATTCAAGGAATTTTAGAGACCCATTGACAGGTGTGTGTACAATTTACATTGAGGGATTATGGTCGTGCCTCAAGGCGTATCTAAGGAGATTGGGGGTTATGGCGTCTCGATTTCTCCCCGAGTATATTGACGCTTTTGTCTGGAGGCAATACTTCAGTAAGACGGCAACGCAAAGATGTCGCAGCCTTACAAACCATATTGCTGAAAAATATTGACAGTTGACAGTTAATGTGTTTAGTTGTTAAGACATATATTAACACCGTTAATTCACGGTTTCAGCTTTTATTTTGACAAGGTGGTGTCTTGTCAGGTCCAGAAAGTCAGGTCGGCAGGAGTGTGTGTAAAAAGCATTTAAGATCTTTTGTTGCGTTCAAGCGGCAAAACACTCTTGGAATAAAATATTAAATGTGGCAACGCTGTTGAAAAGTGACAGTTCGGAACTTGAAAATAGTGCATTTTTCATAACTTTAATTATCATTTATTCTGCTTTTTATGGTCTTTCCGTAATTTTTTTTGCTGATTATTTATCTACGTTACGTATTCTTTCTTGTCTAGATTTCAGTTGCGGTAAAGTCGACCGTCCCCTAGTTGGATTACTTTATTTGGTTTACTATATGTAAGCAATCTTTGTTTTTTTTTTAATATTTGTAGTTTATTAGGAATTCCTATTTTCAATAAACCTTATTATTATTATTGATGATTTATACTTAAACATTATGTACAGTTTGGCACTTATAACAAGCACTGAAAGGCACTATTTGCATATTTTAGAGCCCAATGAACAGCCTAAAACCTATACTTTAAAATTAAGAGAATCTTGAGATGAGAAAATAAAGACAAATTAATTTAAACAGAAATACACTGGCTATTCACCTCATTGTTATTTTTCAAAGATGTTATTGCCAGCTGTTGAAGTTTGTCTCTATACAAATTAGCAGTACGAGAATTGTACTTCTTCTGAGCATCTGTAGTGTTGCAATTGTGTTGCGAGAAAAAGATCATCTGAAATTAAATTTAAAAGATATTTTTTAGTACATAAAAAAAAACTATCAATTTAAATATCAACTTGCTTTTAAATGTTATTAAACACAATTAAAATCCTATTAGACTGACAAACAATAAGTCATTATATAAATAAAAACTAACAAGGTAAACTTACAGCATTAGAGTTGCCACCAAGTTGCATCTGTCTCAGCTGCATCCATGTCCAATTAGTATCAAGTTGAGTGGACCTCACAAAAGTTAAATGTACCCCCAAACTTCTATGGACAGCAGAACAATCCAAACAGATGAACACTCCATAGGTGACACTAGACCAGGTCGGGTTCTTGGCATTGCAATCGAAACATGTCTGTAAAAAAACATTGATATCATTGTTAGTACAATTAAAAGATACTAATTAAGTTCAGTTAATGGACACGTCAACTTGAGAATATGTTTCAATGTTAACCACTTAACCTAGCTGGGCAGATAAGACATATGTAATTAGCAAATAATAAATGATCGAGATACCTTGTTCGCTGGTATTGCTCGCAGTCTGTGGAAAACTGCTTCGATATCAGCTTTCGTCGGTTGTGATTCCATTTTTTAATAATTTGTATTTAGGATTTGTTTTAATAATCACTGGTTTTACATATAAAACGACAACACATAAAGAATTTTGACGTCTGATGTGTCAAAGTATCAATATTTATAAATGACATGTTAGCATTATAAAATGTTGGCAGTCACTGTTGCCAATAGTGTAAGAAATATTATTTTTTGAGTAAAAACACGTTAATGCATTTCTATGGAAATATACCTTATACCTGTTATCCAGTGTTGTCATTCTGTAATTTTTTTAGAAATATTCATTCCTCGAAAAGCTGACAGGCACAATCATGATATATTGACTTAGAAGAGATATGATATTGCGCATATGCCCCGCCCCCTCCCTTGACGTCACGTGGTGAGTAACGTTATAGAAGTCCAACTAGACACTTAAAAACAAAGTCATTCGCAATCAAAAAGTTTCTATACGTCAGTTTAATGAGGTTGAAGTTACGCCTATATTGTCTTTTTCAGATAATATAGATCGCAGCACTAAATTTAATCTTTTTCATTTTTATTACATCCAACTGTATGCACTTAAATATTAGTAAAATACGTAATTTGTTAAGAGGTTGTGATGAAACGTCAAACCCCACTGCACGATAGCATATTATTGTTGCATTGGACTCACCACTTGACACCATGCGCGTGACAGGTCTAAAAATAGGTAGTCTGAATATCATATCTCTCGTTATTTGTATCATGGGCACAATACCCAGCGTGCAACCTGTAAAATTCGGCCCAGAAGGTCGTAAGCTCAAGTCCCGCATTTGGATATTGTTTTTTTTTTCACTTGAGTATAGAAAGCCGGCTTCTGATGGGTTATAAGAATAACTTGATTTTTAGCGTAGACACATGTGAAATGTTTTTAAAAAAGTCCTAGATTTATGTTTCAAGCGTTACTCTTCTTCATTTGATAAAATATTTGCGAAAAATGCATTTGAAACAGTAATTATTTGCTATGCTAAAGCATAAATTTACCTACGAGCTTATAACCCGTTCGTTACTACAAACGAGTCATGTGCTACACATGATACAAATAACGAGAGATATGATAATAAGACTACCTATTTTTACGCGCATGGTGTCAAGTGGTGAGTCCAATGCAACAATGATATGCTGTCGTACAGTGTGGTTTGACGTTTCATCACAACCTCTTAACAAATTACATATTTTACTAATATTTAAGTGCATGTAGTTGGAAGTAACCTTTTAAGATCAGAATACTATACTGTGATTATGTGGCATGATGATCAAATGAAGTTTATGAACGTTAGCACCCTCTAAATGTCTGCGAAAGTGTTCTCTACTTTTTCAAGTTTGTGTATCCCCAATGCTAATTCAGGGCTTTCCTTAATTATTATACTTGTCTTGTGCGCATATATATAATATAAAAATGAAAAAGAATAAATTTAGTGCTGCGTTCTATATTATGTGAAAAAGACAATATGAGCGATGATGTGGAATGTAACTTCAACCGCATTAAACTGACGTATAGAAACTTTTTGATTGCGAATGACTTTGTTTTAAGTGTGTAGTTGGACTTGTATAACGTTACTCACCACCTGACGTCATAGGAGGGGGCGGAGCATATGCGCAATATCATATCTCTTCTAAGTTATTATTTATTTTATTATATCATGTGTGCTATCACATGCCCGAGCTTGTTAGAGCGCGCGTTTGATACTTAAACTCAAGAAGAACGCGGGTTCTAATCCTAGAACTTTTTTTTTAATTTTTCTGAAAAAACACTTTATTCACTATTTTTCATGTCATGCCCAGAACCTTTGTTAAAACTCATCAGTTTTGACGATTTGAATCGTCACTTTAACATTTTCAGAAGAGAAACTATAAAATTTTCAAAGGAATTTTTCTCGTACTTCTGGACCTTTTTGAGCCAAGAAAATATAGTCGTTTGTCTAGTCTCACAAAGCTGGATGAAAAACTTTCTTTCGCCCAGTTTTACAAAGCTAGATTAAATATTGAACGGACGGCTAGTTAATAATTGCTTAATACAACCAACCACAGCTTTAAAATATTTGATTGCCATGACCAAACCCGAATCATAGTTTGATTTGTTGTGTGAAGCCTTGACTGACTAACCATCCGTTAAATGTTTAATCGAGCTTTGTGACACTGGGCATTACTCTATAATATTCAGTAGATTTTATTTAAACGCAATATTTTGGTCTTGTGCTGATCACCGGTGGCGCCCAGTTTCTTTTTTCAATAAATGCTTATAACATTTTAGTAAATTTTCTTTTGAAAAATCACTAACGGGGAGATCTGTGTTTATACACACACACAAACACAAATATATATATATATATATATATATATATATATATATATATATATATATATATATATATATATATATATATATATATATATATATATATATATATATATATATATATATAAACGTTTTAACTGACCTTGGATTTGGGTTCTAGGGGTCCCAATTCGCGCTCATTTGGAAATTTTTTCCAAGAGTCTCACCATCAATATCTTTCTATTAGTGAATTTTCCTGATGAAAATTCGCTAAAATCAACCTAAGCAACGAAAAAACTGCAAGTACCCGCTGGCAAAAGCATTAGTAATTGGTGACTTTGAATTTTCTGACGAAAATAGCCAACATTTTAGCACTCACGATTCAAATTTAGATATGGATCCCATGTCCGAGTTTGAATATGAGATTGATGAAAACTCTAGTGCTGGAAAAGAAAAGTTTTCTCTGCAGACATCTAATGGCCCTCACATCTCGAATAATTCACTCAAAATGCCGGGTTCAAATAGTTTCCTGCTTGTCACCAAGGATGACATTAGATGACATTAATGTTGATGACTGGTTACTCACATGATATAATGACTTAGAAGAGATATGATATTGCGCATATGCGCCGCCCCCTCCTAAGACGTCACGCGGTGAGTAATGTTATAGAAGTCCAACTACACACTTAAAACAAAGTCATTCGCAATCAAAATGTTTCTATATGTCAGTTTAATGCCGTTGAAGTTACGCCTATATTGTCTTTTTCAGATAATATAGATCGCAGCACTAAATTTAATCTTTTTCATTGTTATTACTTTCAACTGTATGCACTTAAATATTAGTAAAATACGTAATTTGTTAAGAGGTTGTGATGAAACGTCAAATCCCACTGCACGATAGCATATTATTGTTGCATTGAACTCACCACTTGACACAATGCGCGTGACAGGTCTAAAAATAGGTAGTCTGAATATCATATCTCTCGTTATTTGTATCATGGGTTACTCCTGTGGGTTACTCATACACTTACTCTATTTTAGGAATGACTATGCACAAAGTACATCCAGCGCTTTTAGCAGATATTATATAGCTCAAGTTGTGAAGTTAAATGAGGATGGATACGAAGGAAACTTCTTACACGAAAAAACTACTAGAAACTATTTAGGTTATGTGTACACTTTTGTACTCTGAAAGATGAGTACGAGTTTACTTTCCAATAAATTGCTGGAAAATAAATCCTCCAGAAAAATATTTTAGAGGTCTTCTCAGATTTGAAATTTGTTTGTGTGAATATAATTAACAATTTAACTAAATTCTGTTGTAACATTGTTGTTAACATCGATTTGTATTTTACTAATAAAAGTTTGTGTTTGATCTTGATTTTTGATTACAAAACTTAAAAAAAGATTTTTCTTTGAAGCTAGGGTTCACCTACAAAAATGCTAGGATCCTATCCTACCACAAGGAGGTGAATACGATTAAATAATTAAAAAGCATATGCTGGCCGATCCTATTTACCCCAATGGCAGGTGAATAGGATCAGCGAACGAAAAACAATATATGTGGCTGACCAGTCAGTATAAAAAATATGTATAGACTGTTGTTTTGATATGTATATCAAAATTTTATCTTTATTACTCTGCTAAGTGAGATGTAAGACACGCTTTTTACACGTGTCGTCATCTCGTTGCGGAACCAAGTAGTATGTTGTCACGGCAGTTCCAAATAACACAAAATATGAAAAAATAGAGACTGTGTACAACCAACTAACAACTTAGTAAATTGTCAGCCCTGGCCCATTTCTTCCCCAATATAGGGACAAAGTATGTAAGGCTAAATGTATTCTCACCACAATTATAACCGTAGACCGGTTTCGCTCTAATTAGAGCTCGTCAGTACGGCATACTAATTGCAGCGAAAATACACCTACAAAGTAATACGGCTACGGTAGCCGCAGCGTCGCAAAACTAAGTGAGATGTAAGACACGCTTTTTACACGTGTCGCCATCTCGTTGCGGAGGCAAGTAGTATGTTGTCACGTTGTCAGCATTGCTTCCCTTAAAATAACGACTACATACCTAAACCGCATTATTTAAAATCCCTTTTGTATTTTAAATATTAAATTTCAAACTCTGAAACTAATTTAATTATTACAATTTTTATTTCGCAAGCTCACACACATAATTATTTATTATGCATCATACTGTATTTGCATATACGCTCCTAGCAAGGACGTCGTCGCAGTAAATGCGCCAGCGAACAGCACGAGTTACAATGGCTTCGGTTAAATACATGATATAATGACTTAGAAGAGATATGATATTGCGCATATGCCCCGCCCCCTCCTATGACGTCACGCGGTGAGTAACGTTATAGAAGTCCAACTACACACTTAAAACAAAGTCATTTGCAATCAAAAAGTTTCTATACGTCAGTTTATTGCGGTTGAAGTTACGCTTATATTGTCTTTTTCAAATAATATAGATCGCAGCACTAAATTTAATCTTTTTCATGTTTATTATTTCCAACTGTATGCACTTAAATATTAGTAAAATACGTAATTTGTTAAGAGGTTATGATGAAACGTCAAACCCCACTGCACGACAGCATATTATTGTTGCATTGGACTCACCACTTGACACCATGCGCGTGACAGGTCTAAAAATAGGTAGTCGGAATATCATATCTCTCGTTATTTGTATCATGGGTTAAATACACGTAGTCAGCAGGCAACTTTATAAGAAACCCTAGCTCGACGGATGTACGCGTATTTTTAGAACGTGTTGTACTAGGAAGACCCGGTGCACGTACAAAGTGAATGTCGTTGATTATTTCGTAGATATAAACAGTTGACTATGTTAAATACATGGGTATTTTATGATTATTAATATGGCTGCAAGTGGATCAGCTTTTAACAGTGGCGTCGGTGGGGGTGGGGATTTACAAACTTTACAAACAAGTGGTAATAATAACTGTGATTGTATTGTGTGTTTTTGATAACCAAAGGATTTTCAGGTTTACCGTTTGCTTAAAAACTTGCTATTATTAATAAAGGTAGGCCAAAACCTGCTGTAAAAAACTTAAACCCAAGAATTAAAACATGTACTCGACATTTCAACGCGGAAAAAACTTATAAACAATATGAATGGTTAACGGGTTGTGAAAACAGGAATAAACTGTTTTGTTGGCCTGGTAGTCTATTTGTGACTGAAAAGGGGGTGTGGAATAAAAGTGGGTTTTCCGACTTGAATAATCTACGTAAAGTAGTAAAAAGACATGTTATGTCTAAAGCGCATTTACAGACTATTTGAATATTAAGTGTCTTTGGAAAAACGCGAATTGAATTCGCCGTTGACAAGCAGATAGAAATTAGTCATCGCCAACACAATGAACTGGTTTATAAAAACAGAAACATATTAAAATGACTTATTGATGTTGTGTGTTTGCTTGGTCAGCATGAATTGGGCTTCCGGGGTCATGACGAAACAACTACATCTGCAAATAGAGGAAACTTTCAAGACCCAGTTTCTTTAATAGCCAAATACGACATTTATTTAAAAAATCACTTGGAACAATCTAACGTTTTGCGCGGGACATAAAATTGCATTCAGAATGACTTAACTTCGGCTGCTGTCACTATTATTTTGAACAGAATTAAATCTGAAATTAAACAGACTCGTTTCATTGCTATTGATCTAGATGAAACAACCGATGTAACTAATTTAAGTCAACTATCTGTAGTAATACGTTACGTAAAAATGGATGGGAGTGTACAAGAAAGATTTTTAGGCTTAAAAAATGTGACAGAAGATCGTACCGCAAACGCTCTATATAAAATTGTGCTTAATATTATGAAAGATATTGAGGAGGCTGATAATAAATTAATTGCCCAAAGCTATGATAGGGCTGCTGTTATGGGCGGACATTTAAGTGGTCTTCAAGCTAAAGTGCGGTAATTTAATTTTATCCCAGTCTATATATCATATTAAAGAATGTAAAGTCTTGTAGAATGAATTTGATAAATTCTGGGAAAAAACAATTGAATTAGGAGTAGTGGAGCCACGAAGAAAGCGTCTGCGCACTGATAATGTGGGAGACCTTCAAACTTCTTACTGCCGCCTTTTCTACGAATACATAGATCAAATTCAGCAGCAAATTAACTGCAGATTTGATCATCTTAGTGACCTGAAATTTCTTGAATTGTGTAATTTTGGAGGATTTAAAGGGATACCTTTCCCAGAAGATTCATTCAAATCATTATTTCACCACTATGGGCATTATTTTGACAAAGCCTTATTACGATCAGAACTTACAGTCATTTATGAAACCGATGTTATAGGCACAAAAACTAACGCGAGTGAAGTTTTAACTTTCTTAAAACAATCAAAATTGGAAAATGCATATTCTGAAGTGTTCAAATTATGTGAATTAGTATTAACAATTCCTGCTAATAGTGCATTTTTAGAACAATTTTTTTTTACATTGAAAAGTATCAAGAGTTTTGTTAGGAATTCAACAGGACAGGAAAGACTTTCCCAAATTTCAATTTTGTCAGTTGTAAATAAAGTCGTCCAGTAAATGTCCCAGAATCTACAGTTTTATGACGACATTATTAAAATTTGCCAAAAACGACAGAAGAATAGAGTTACACTACAAATAGGTAAGTTTCTGAGAATTGCTTCCCTTATTTGAAATGTCACCGCACGCCCCTGTCTACAGCAGGACGTTACCTAAATTTCTCGTGATGGATTTAATGCCAGCTCTGGCAGTATTTTTTCCAAATAGTTATGAGGAAGATGTGCCCCATCAAGATATTTGCTTTCAGCAAGACTCCTCACTTTGGTGTAGACGTGCATCAATATCTAGATGTCACATTTCCTGAAAGATGGATAGGGCGCGTCGAGAAGCAATTAGGTGCCCACCGCGTTCCCCAAACTTGACTCCCTGGGATTTTTTCTTTGTGGTTATTTGCATCGAGAGTTTTTTTTAACAGACCAAATAATTTAGGGGAGATAAAGCAAAAGAATTCGCGCTGAAGTGGAGCAAATTAGTCCGGACATTTTTGAGTGCAGTGTACAAAGTTTTACACTCAATTACAAATAGTGTAAGTGGAGAACAATTTTGAACATTTGCGCTAAATTTTATTTGTTTTCCTTGGTTCAATAAATTTTGCCATTAAACTTACGTTTCCATTTTTTAAGTAAATAATGCTATTTTTTTCAAAAAGATTGTAATATAAGTTACAAATTTTGTTCATCATCATTTGAGTAATAAGCAAAAAAATATGGTTAAAAGTTAAAAAACTTATGGTGACGTCATGATTCAGAAATAGGCGACGTCATATATGTCATTTTTACGTCATAAGTTGGCAATTGAAAAGATAAAATTGACCTCTGCGAGCGTTTTTCTTGAAAAAATTAAATAAGGCATATATGAATTATGTTCCGAACTGTCTCATGGCACTGTACATCATAAGCGAAGCTTGTACATGTGAAGATATAATTGTTTATCTAAATGTCCAAATAAAAAGGCCAAAATATACATTTCTGTTGTATTATTATCTCTGGGCAGCAACAACAGTTTCATTACCTCACATTATTGTTAATCTGCGAAACCCCATTTTGTCTTTCAAAAACAAACAACACGCGTCTCTAAATGCGTTAATTTTGTAATCAAAATCATACGATTTCATTTTGATTCGCTGTAATGTGATGTAACTGGAGAATTACCACAATGTTGTTTGATAATTAATAGTGGTCATGCGTCATAAAACCCATCAACACTGTAAACATCAATAAACATAAACATATTATTTATAACTGTTTTGTCTGTCTGGGTTTGATATTTCTTAGAAAATGCAGTAAAACCACAAAAATATAAGCGCCGCTGGATTGCCATCAGTGTAATGAGAAATATATACTGCTTTTCAATATAACCGCGAGCATCTATTACTAGAAATGCAACTAATTCACGGTAAGTAGGTATGGTTAATCTTTTTTTTAACCAACTATTCCTATTGTATGCAAATATTATTTAACAGAAGTAGAAAGGTTTGTTTACGTACCTACCTAAATATCAAAATTTCGGGACGCAGCAAGTGCGTTATGGTAGTGAATTTTCATTAAAATGTTTTTAATAGCAAATATGTGTGCTTTTTGTTCTTCAGAAAGCAGGCATCAAATATGATCACCAGTATAACACACATAGTAAAAACAATGTGTCATGTTTAATCAAAATAACTTTATTGTTTGAAAACGTACAAAAATTTCCGAAAGTAAACTTAAAGCGTAACCGAAAAAATCCGTTTCTAGGTCAACCTTATAGGTTAATAGCAAATTGAGCTTTTCAAATATGAAACATTTAATCAAAATTCGCTACCATAAAGCACTTGCTGCGTCCAGAATTTCTTTACTCACAAACATGCATTATATTTCGATGGAAAATGCAAAACATAAGGCGTTTTCGACTAAAGAAATATATTTGTATCACCAACGACTTATGAACCATCCTGTAATTGTAGAAATATTTTTTTAAGATGTAGCTCAAGACACCCTATAATAAATGTATACAATTTTTTAGTTAATTTTCTTAAAAAAAATTCACTAATGGGGAGATCCCGACTTTTGAATTTTGAAAAAATTTCTTCAAATGAACGCTAATTAGGCCCCCCAGAACACATATTCGGGGTCAGTTTCAATTTTTATATGTTATATATATATATATATATATATATATATATATATATATATATATATATATATATATATATATATATATATATATATATATATATATATATATATATATATATATATATGTATCACACCGATAACTCAAAAAATAATGGGCCGATTTTGATCAAATTTGGTGAATACCTTCCTTTTGCAAATGGCTTGGATAAGTTCGTTAGTCAGGAAAATAGGCCCAGGTTTTCCCGGAAAATTTTGGGTTTTCTTTGAAAAAAAATTTATATCTCCGGAATTAACAAAGTAAAGACAACCAAATTTGGTACGCTGGTTTATGTCATTATAGGTGAGGTGCTTACCAAAATTTAGCTATGTAGGTCAAAAGACAAAAAAGTTATGGGCATTTAAAGAAAAATAAATTGGGGTTTTCCTCAAAACGTCAAAGTGACAATTTAAAACGTCGAAATTCGCAACATTTGGGTAAAGAACTTGATTCTTATACGGGCTCTGGAAAGAAAATGTCTTAAGAAGAATGTTTTACAAACCCTAAAGTCTTAGTTTCAACCGTCATCGTCCTTCATTTTACTAAAATATTTCCAGAAAATTCATTTGAAATAGACCCTTTCTCTGATGCTTGGCAGTAGCCTTAGCTATAAAATTTATCGTTTAATGGTATATAATTTTTGTAGAATTTTCGTAAAAAATCAATAAAGCTCAATATATCCGTTATTATACAAGATATGAAAAAATATTGTATACATTAATTATACGGTGTCTTGAGCTACACCTTAAAAAATATTGCTACCATCACAGGGTGGCCCATAAGTCGTTGGTGATACAAATAATTATTTTTTTTAGTGGAAAACGCCTTATGTTTTTGCATTTTCCATCGAAATATAATGCATGTTTGTAAGTTAAGAAATTCTGGACGCAGCAAGTGCGTTATAGTAGCGAATTTTGATTATTTGAAAAGCTCAATTTGCTATTAACCTATAAGGTTGACCAAGAAACGGATTTTTTCGGTTACATTTTAAGTTTACTTTCGGAAATTTCTGTACGTTTTCAAACAATAAAGTTATTTTGATGAAACATGGCACATTGTTTTTACTATATAGGTTATACTGGTAACCAAATTTGATGCCTGCTTTCTGAAAAAAAAACACATATTTGCTATTCAAAACATTTTTATGAAAATTCACTACCATAACGCACTTGCTGCGTCCAGAATTTTTTTTCATATCTTGTAGAATAACAGATATATTGAGCTTTATTGATTTTTTACGAAAATTCGACTAAAGTTATATACCATTAAACGATAAACTCTATAGCTAAGGCTACTGCCAAGCATCAGAAAAAGGGTCTATTTGAAATGAATTTTCTGGAAACATTTTAGTAAAATGAAGGACAATGACGGTTGAAACTAAGACTTCAGGGTTTGTAAAACATTCTTCTTGAGACATTTTATTTCCATAGCCCGTATTAGATTCAAGTTCCTTGCCTAAATGTTGCGAATTTTGACGTTTTAAATTGTCACTTTGACGTTTTGAGAAAAACCCCAATTTATTTTTCTTTAAATGCCCATAACTTTTTTGTCTTTTGACCTACAGAGCTAAATTTTGGTAGAAAGCGTCTGCGCACTGATAATGTGGGAGACCCTCAAACTTCTTACCGCCGCCTTTTCTACGAATACATAGATCAAATTCAGCAGCAAATTAACTGCAGATTTGATCATCTTAGTGACCTGAAATTTCTTGAATTGTGTAATTTTGGAGGATTTAAAGGGATACCCTTCCCAGAAGATTCATTCAAATCATTATTTCACCACTATGGACATTATTTTGACAAAGCCTTATTACGATCAGAACTTACAGTCATTTATGAAACCGATGTTATAGGCACAAAAACTAACGCGAGTGAACTTTTAACTTTCTTAAAACAATCAAAATTGGAAAATGCATATGTTGCGAATTTTGACGTTTTAAATTGTCACTTTGACGTTTTCAGAAAAACCCCAATTTATTTTTCTTTAAATGCCCATAACTTTTTGTCTTTTGACCTACAGAGATAAATTTTGGTAAGTAGTTCACCTATAACGATATAAACCAGCGTACCAAATTTGGTTGCCCGTACTCTGTTAATTCCGGAGATATGATTTTTTTTTAAAGAAAACACAAAATTTTCCGGGAAAACCTGGGCCGATTTCCCTGACTAACGAACTTATCCAAGCTATTTGTAAAAGGAAGGTATTCACCAAATTTAATCAAAATCGGCCCATTATTTTTTGAGTTATCGGTGTGATATATATATATATATATATATATATATATATATATATATATATATATATATATATATATATATATATATATATATATATAAATTGAAACTGACCCCGGATATGTGTTCTTGGGGGCCTAACTAGCGCTCACTTGAAGAACTTTTTTCAAAAGTCGGGATCTCCTCATTAGTAAATTTTTTTAAAGAAAATTCACTAAAAATTAACTTCGTCAAAGGTGGTCATGAATATTAAAATAACTATATGAACCGAAATCATGATTCTATGTCATTAATTTTTGGATAGTTAAAATGTGATACACAGTTCGGGTAATTTTTTCTTGATAGTGAGTCTCAACCCAGCAAACACGCAACGCATCGGCCGTCTGCCGGGATAATGCGTCTGTGCTGGTTCAATAACGGCAACGGCGAAACGGCGCTCATTACCGTTACCTTATTGGCGTTGGCAAAGTGCAACTAACATTTACGGTATTCCGCAGTAACTAACCAAAGTGGACTATGCGGTGAGGTTTATCGCTTTTTCACAGTACCGGCAAAACGCTGGAGAAGTGCAAGGTAACCTTAATAGTCCTCGTCTGCTCGTCTCTCATCGTGAGCCGATAGTGTTGGCGCATGGCCATGGCGCTAGCACAAAAGAAAACATTAAAATTAATGATTGAGAATATATACTCAAGAATCCCTCACCGCTCCTAAAGTAATTATCTCTAATGGCAGCATAGTCTTCCTGACCGGCGGTATCCAGAATGTCGAACTGAACATCCTCACCGTCGAGCATGATCTTCTTCCTGTACGAGTCAGCTTTGGTGGGCTCGTAATCCTCTACGAACTCGTCGTACATGAACTGAAGAGTAAGAGCCGACTTGCCAACGCCACCGCTGCCCACCATTATCGGCTTGTGCAGGGCCGGCTGCACCGCTGGCTTCTTTGACATCCGTCTTGCTTTTTCTATCCGAACGAACAGCAACTAGCACACCAGACTGCCTTTTAAAAGAGGCGTGCCTAAAAACAATACCCAAAGTCAACGACCTTCCCAAGCTCTCGCACCTCGCACTTCACTTAACAGCTACTTAGGTTTATTTACAAACGGTAGCAGACAGGGCGTGGAATTGATGTATTTAGTTGTGCTAAAATACAAGATACGACACAGCTAAAACCATCAGTGCAACAATACACTTGAAACTTTGAACAATTAAAACTACCCATTCTATTTACTATTATCATCCTTTGTAATGAATTTAATTTAAACAATTTAATAAAGTGTCTGCCGTGGCCCATTTCTATATACTACCATTAACAAAATGTAGGTAAAATTTGAGAAATTCTAAAAGTCCCTTCAGAAATATAAAAAATTCGGAGAATTGCTGAAAAATATATTTCACGAAGATCAGATTGCTTCTATGCAAAGAAAAAATTCCAAATGCATAAAATGGTCAAATGATACAGTCAAGAAACTATTCAATCGAATTTTGCATGTGGATATTCCGGTTACGATTTATTAAGCAAGCAAAAAGCCACTGGATTGTCTAAGAACACTTAGCAGAAGCCTAGAGGGGTTTTAAATTTGGTCCTGGAATTTTACACGAAGTTCTTGAAGCTTAAAATTATGCATTTCAAAACGGACCAGGAGAAAGACTGTGTTTCAATAATTGATGAGATGGCGATAACTTCTGCCAAAGGGTACGACACCTCAGCAGGTTTTTTGGAGATGTTACACTTCTTGAGCTCACAAGACGCGCCACACATGCCTTCGCCTTTGTGCTAGGTAAACATATAATACTCTAAATAGATATTCGGATCATTAATTATGTCGTATTTCAGGTGGCATATCCTCAAAAGAGGTTAAAACGGAACCACATAGTTTATGGACGCTCCCCAAGGTGTTTGGCTGTATAACGCACGTCACAGATACGATTATGCTCAATACGAAGTTTCAACCACATTGTTTTACATTTGCTTAATTAAACTTGCTCTAAAATCGAAATGAATGCACCATTTTGGAGTCTAATCCACGACAGGCAGTATGGATTCCGTCAGCGCAGATCAACTGCCGACCTTCTTTTCTTTGTCACCCATTCTTGGAACAAGTCTATGGAACTACACGGGGAATCCCAGATTGTCGCTCTAGACATATCCAAAACATTTGACCAGGTCTGGCATGCAGCGCTGCGTGATAAACCTCCGGCCTATGGCCTACCACCAAAACTCTGTACCTGGACAGCAAATTTCCTCTCCAACCGAAGCATTTCTGTTGTCATGGATGGCCATTCCTCTAAACTGTATTAATGCAGGAGTCCCTCTAGGTTCAGCTTTAGCCCCTACTTTGTTTCTTCTCCACATCAATGACCTCCTCTCTAGCACATATCCAACCCAATTCACAGTTACGCTGACGACAGCACCCTCCACTCAACTATACAATACTCTAAGCCTGTCTCTTTAGCCCAATTAGATGAGGATCGCAGACTCATGGTGGGTTCTGTCTCTGTGGATCTCCAAAAAATATTGTACTGGGGAAGTATAGAAATCTTGTACAATTCAACTCCACCAAATATCATTCTTGCATTCTATCTCATAAGAGATACATTAGCCCTAGACCCATCACAATGAACAACCAAGTTATTCAAAGTAATGAGTCCTTTTCACTTGTTGGAATTTCTGTGGATCAAAATCTCAATTGGCACGAACATGTCACATCAATTGCAGAAGCGGCTGCCAAGAAATTAGGTTTCCTCTTCCGGGCTCGCAAATACTTTGCACCAGCTAATCTCTATAACTTACATACTTCACAAATAAGGCCAAACCTCGAATACTGCTCTCAGATCTGCGGTGCCGCTGTCGCTTCTACGCTCGCTATCCTGGACTCCATTCAGAAGAGAGCTATACGTCTCATCGGTGACCCTACCCTCACCCAAAGGCTGCCATCCCTTGCCCACCGACGTGCCGTTAGTGACCTCTCCCTCTTTCACAGATATCTGCACGGGCACTGTTCAGAGGAGCTTTCTTCCATAGTTCCTCCACCTGTTGCCCCCAACAGATCTACCAGGGGAACAGAGCGAATGCACCCTTTTACTGTCCAGGTAACCAGATATAGAACATGTTGTAGTGCCAGCTCTTTTGTCCCGAGGACTTCCAAGTTGTGGAATTCCTTGCCGCCACATGTTTTTCCTTCTACTCCGAACCTCCAAACCTTCAAGTACATAATTAACAAGTTGCCTCTTTCCTCCTTGTCGACACCCACGGTACGATAGTATTTAGGTTGTGAGCACTCGTGGTGTTGTTGAAATAAAAAATAAAAAATATTTCTTTTTTCACAATATTATGTAATATGTTGACTTTATTTTATGTCGCATATGTTAGCGCTTATTTTAAAGAAAAAAAATTCTGGCTGGTCGAAAAAAGTGATGCAGCAGAAGTTTTTGTTATTTATGTTTCACACGTTTTCCTCGATGCATAAGAGTTATTTAGTATTGTTACAAAGCACTTAAATAGATGCAGGTGCGGTGTTGCAACATCTCCAAAATTTTCCCAACATCTGGGAATTCTTGCACAATCTAGCAACACCGCCTCCCCATCCCCTTGGGGGTGCCTGGGGTGACCCCTCACAGGCGAAGTCTCAGCCCTCTAGGACCAAAAATAACGAAGTTACCAACTTGTACCCGGTCGGAACGGATAACTGAGGTCTGCAAATTCCGAACACCCTGTATGCGCAGAGAACCCTTACACCCTGTATACGCAGAGATATATTATATTACGAGAAACACCTCTTGTGTAACATAGGAGTGATGACCACATTTGGATCACCCTGTATATACATCCCCCTGTATACACACGAGACCGATCTGTATTCACAGAACCTTCTAGTAAAAGAAGGTCCTGGAACATTCTGGAATGGAACGCTCCAGAAACAAGGTGGAAGGTACGGCGAGTATATAAACGCGAAAGTAAGCCAGCCAGTTCAGTTCAGTTAGATAATGTTGAAGTGACTTGGAGAAGCAGTAATCAGTGTGAAGTGTTAGACTGTAGTTCCAGTATAGTAACTTGTGTGTAGATTGGTGATTGTAAGGCCAGTAAATTAAGTGTTTTGTGAGAGATACATTCTAGAACTTTAATTGTATCCATATTTAGACAGTAAATTGAGTGTTTTGTGAGAGAGACATTCTAGAACTTTAATTGTATCCATATTTAGACAGTAAATTAAGTGTTTTGTGAGAGAGACATTCTAGAACTTTAATTGTATCCATATTTAGAGTAAATAAAGTTGTTTTGTTAAAATTTAAAGTCTCACTTATCCAGAACCCGGAGAAAACGCAACAGTATAGAGCAGTATTAAAAACAATTAATTGGTACTCATTTAGAGAAAATAATTTTTAAAATCGGTCAATTAATAACGATGATATTACGAGTTCAAGTCATCTATTTTGTCGGCGAGTTTGGCCTAGAACTGTATTTTAGCATAAATATGGATACTTTCCTATATGTTTTAACTATCTCTATCTAGTATTCTGACTGCATGTTTTGATTGGCAAGATAAAATTTATAAAAATTCATAAACTGATGATGTTTATTTTGCTAACTCAAGACTGTGATTTTATTGAAAAACAGTATATAAGCGCCGGGAATTAGCCAAGTGAGCAGTTATAAATAATATCGCTGTCAAAAAAGCAGTACAGTTTTAAACTCACCATCTTATCTGTAAAGTCTCATTAGCGGGGTCAAGTAACATGTTACGAGATATTCTGATGACAATGATGTCTACGACTGATATAATATAATTTTTGATTCTAGAATTAGTTTAACTGTAAAATTTTCAGTATGCAGACTTTAATTGTTCCAAAAAGACGGTGAAAAAATTGTATCCCCAAAAACATTATATTATTATTTAGGTATAACAATATTTGTAACAAGTGTTGCTTCTTTTAATTCACACAGAAATAATATATGTATCGGATGTTTTAAGTAACATTTTTGACTAGAAAAACGAAGCAAAGTTTTTAAAATTCTTGTTACGACTGTGCTTGCGATATCCTCATTTTAGAAGTCGATTTTAATCAAGTTTGGTTGGAGTTTTTGCTGTATATTATTGAACTTAGTAAAAATGCGTAAGTACACTTACTTTTATTACGTTATATTATATATAAATATACTATACAAGTTTTGAAATACTTTTTCGCCGACTTCAAAAAAGGAGGAGGTTCTATGTTCTTCTGAATGTATTTTTAGCGAATTTTTCCTAAAAATTTTTTATCTCCGAAAATAACAAAGGTATGACAACTAAATTTGGCGTACATGTTTCTACTATCACACTTACCCTACGTGCCAAAATTAATATATCTGAGTTAAAAGGAAAAAAAAGTTATAGGCATTTCAAGAAAAACATTTTGGGTGCCACTGGTGATCAGAGGAAACGAAAAGAACAAAATATTTTCTGTGGTTAACAAAACCAATTGAATATTACATACAAAGGTTAAGTTTTCTTGACGTAAAAAAGTCAAGAAGTAGCGGAAAAAATATGTTGGAAATTTTATAATTCTTCTTTTTAAAACGTCAGGTCAGGTCGCGATTTGAAACGTCAAAACTTGCAAGTTTCAGACAAATAATTTGAAACAAAAAGCAGAATCACTCCAAAAAACACAAAATTAATAACAGAGACTAATGCGTTATATACGTATTTCGACAACGAAGTTGTCTTTATTAGTAGCTATCGCCAGTTTAGCGACAGCTACTGACGAATACAACTTAGTTGTCGAAATATGTATCTAGCCTATAACTCTATGTTATTAATTCTGTGGTTTTTTGGGTGATTCTGCTTTTTGTTTCAGTTTCCAGCCACATTATCCAGTCACAGTATCTTAAATAATCTGAAACAAATACGGATTATCTAGAAGAAATGTCGTAATAAGTGTGTTTTACAAAGCCTTTAGCCATCATTGTCCTTCATTTTACGAAAATATTTTCGGAAAATCCATTTTAAATAGACCATCTTTCTGATGCTTTAGTAGTAGTTTTAGCTATAGAGTTTATGGTTTAATAGTCTATAATTTTAGAAAATTTTCAAAAAAAACCAGAAGACCGTGACTTATGAAGTTTGAAAAGATTTCTTCAAATGAGCGCGAACTAGAACCTCTAAAATCCATATACGGGGTCAGTTTCAGTTTTTGTCAATTTACACATATATAGGGTGACGCATTTCTAGGGTAAAGTTTAATATATCCGTTATTATACCTGATATGAGAAAAAATTATATACGTTAATTTTAGAGTGTCCAGAGCTGCATCTTATAAACCTATTTTGACAATCACAGGATAACTCATTGGTGGTACACATTTTCTTTTAATTAATAAACCACCCCTCATTTTCCATCGAATTATAATGCATGTTTGTAAGGAAAAAAATGATATCGTTCATGGTTTTTGAGTTATTTCAATTGTTTTGCAACTTTTCACGTTTTTGGCACATATCACTAACAGATATCACAACTTGTGATACGGCGTTTTTACCAATATATAGCGGAGCCCCATGGAAATGACGCATTCAGAGAGCTTTTTGCTTGTATTGCTCGTCGAAAAAGTCGAACTGCGGTATACAGGCGCTCTCAAATTGTGGGTGAATTTGAAAACCTTTCGCATATTTTTTTAGTGTTTCCGTAGAAATCATTTTTGTAAGATTTTGTAAAATGTTGGTAATTAATAATAAATGTTTAGTAAGTTATTGTAAAAAAAGGTGTCGAATTTTTGTGAAAAATATAATTATTAGTATATAACATTACTGAAGCCAATCTCTGTTAAAAAAATTGGTGAATTTTTGTAAAAGAAATTGCAAATTGTCAAAAAATGTTTTTTTCTATTTTGGTCATAAAGCTGTTTGTGAATAATTATATCTTGGTAGGTGAGTAAATAGTTTGAAGAGCTTCGTTTGCCAGGAAAATCGAACCAGTTTTTTTTGTATCTTCTTAAATTTATTTTCAGAAAATGATTGTACTTTGTGAAACAACAAAGCTATTTTAATGAAAAATGTTATATTTTTACCACTATATAGGTTATACTGCTTACCAAATGCCCTTCTTTTAAAAAACAAGACATATTTTCCATTAAACATATTTTTACGAAAATTCGCTACCATAACGCACTTGCTGCGTCAAGACTTTTTTTATTTTATGTATATTCATCGATATTTTCGTCAATTGGGGACCAATTTTTAAAAATCTGTTTTTGCTTGAAAGCGTATACTCCGGAGGTGGTCCCATTTTCACCAAGTGGGGATCTGCTTATGGGATCTCAGGGATATCGAGAGAAATCCTCTTATAACCTATGTAACTTAAAATTAAAGATACCTACGTTTGTTAACCGTTCAAGCCCATCGAGCTCAATTTCCAAGCTGCTTGCTTGCGGCGTCTACCAGATTTCAGGGTAGTCTTGGACAAAAGCTAGATTCATGCACTCGTGAATTGTGAAATCGCCGCGAAACGTATTCCTATTGGTTTGTTTAAAATAATATCGTGAACCTGTTGTCTTTTATTAGATTTTATAAATGTATTTTACTAATTTTTATGTGCACACAGTTAAGCACGATCTAAATGTCTTCTATACTTTTAAGTTTGTGTAGCCCCAATGCTAATTAAGGGTCCCCCTTTATTATATTTACTTATCTTGTGCATATATATATATATATATATATATATATATATATATATATATATATATATATATATATATATATATATGTAATATAAAAATAAAAAAGAAGTGAAACAGTAAGTGAATTTATTTACTTTAGTGCTGTATTCGATATTATCTAAAAAGGGCGTTATAGGCGACGAAGTGGAATGTAATTTTGGTAAATAAACAGTTTACTGCACTGAGGGTTTTTAAAACATTTTTTCAGAAACATGCTTAGAAACCTCCTTGGATGCACAAGCCAGAAGGCAAGTTTGTTGCAAACAACCCTCCAAGAAAGTTAAGGGACCAAGAATGAATAGAAGGTTGCAGTGCTATCGGGACGGCAATGCCGCGGACGAGCCCAGAGGAAGGAAAAAAAGAATCAATAGGCGGGTGCTGGGCGGGGAGGAAATATGAGCGGAAAATGCTAAAACACCGATTAATCTGACTTTGAAAAGATGAGTTTTTCACATTTTTCAGCAATACCTCCTTTAAACCCTGTCCACCCCGCACAACACCCATATTCGCCCAGGTTGAGTAACTTTCTTGGGGGTTGCTCACAAGAATTTTTTCTTGTTCTTTATGCTTTGAAGGTAGTTGTATGCATGCACAAGGGGAAGGAGAACCTCCCGTGTTTTTAGGTGAGGGGCAGCAACCCTCTTCCTCCTAGGGATTCTTCTTCCTCTTCTGCTATGCATACAATCACCCTCAATGCATGAACCACGGGAATTTTTTCATGTTCAGCTTTCTGGTGTACTTTTTATTGAGGATATTTCTTATTTATCATTGTTTTCTTTGAGTTTTGTATCAAAATGACTGTATAAATATTCATGTTAGAGATCATGCTTTTGCTTGCCCTTCTTTACCCTGTTTGTTACTGTTCCTAATTAAATAAAGTAATGTTTTATAACTTTTAATATAGGGTGGATTGCCCAGAGAATGAACAGCAACCAGTAAATGAACAAATCGGCAGTTATTAGCTTATAATAAGAATCTAGCCAATTGCAGATTACTCTAGAACGTTGCAATTATTTACCGAGATTGCGCAGTAGGCTGATCATTCATAGGTAAAACTTTAGCCCAAATCAGTGGGTCTCAGTCTACCGTGATGTTAAGTGTTGGTATGTAACAAGAAGAGTAGCAGCCATTTTGTTTAAGGTAAGGTGACGACATGCCTTCTTAAAATTAAGCTATATATCCCTTAAAACAAATATAATTATATAATTTCAGAAACTATTAAGAAGTCAAGATATTCGGTATAATGATTTTCAATATCAATATCGTTTATATTAAATATTTAACAGTATTTTCACGTGTTCAGTTACTGGATATGAAAGTAATGCTAAACCTAGTAAATGAACAAGGTTTTCATTCACTGGGTTTTACGAATTTATTTCAAAATCGAGCAAAAATGAACCCTAAGGTATACTGGTTGTTGTGTCACTTAAAGTCGTATTATTTTGTAGACTAGGTTAGTCGTAGCCAGTAAATGAACACGCTTTTTGTTTTGTGTTCAACAAATGGGTTATGGTGTTTATTTACTGGAAAATGAATTAATATCGCATAGATTGAAGTACCTATTTTCATTTAGGTAGGTGATTATGTAATACCTAATTGGGTATCATGACTCACATAATAGATAAAGATCTAATACAGGTATATTCTTACAGGTGTAAATCAATATTTTTGAAAATGAGTGATCAAAAAGTTTCCGATAAGCTACAGTACAGCAGGTTTAAATATTCAGAAGATACTCTAGTTCAAGCTCTACAGGACATAACAATTGGATTCGAAACTTTGAATGGAGCTTCGAAAAAGTACAATATCCCCAAATCTACTCTGCATAATAAAATTAATGGGAAGGTACCTAATTTTAGAAGAATGGGTCCACAACCTGTTCTGAATGAAGCTGAAGAAATCCGCTTAGAGCATTGAATCATCGCTAAAGCCAAACTAGGATTCCCTATGCACCCAACAGAAGTAAAAGACGCAGTACAAAAGGTTTTGACTCAATCTGGCCGACCAAATCCCTTCAAAGACAACAGACCAGGTGACAAATGGTTGAAATTATTTTTGCAGAGGCATCCCACTATCACAAAAAGAAATACAGAAATAATCTCCAAGGCCCGGGCTGCAGTGACTGAAGAGGCAATTAGAGACTGGTTTTTGGACCTAAAAAATTATTTAAGTGAAGAAAAGCTATTGAGCAGCATGATGGAAGATCCGTCCAGGATATACAATGCCGACGAAACGGGTGTAAGAACATGCGTTAAATCTGGATTAGTTTTGGGACCAGTGAACAAAAATTTAAAAAATCTTTATGAAATTTCATCTGGCAAGGAGAAACAGTCAATTACCGTTCTATGTAACTACAGTGCAAACGGTGTTGCTGTAGCGCCAATGGTGGTGTTCCCTTACCAGAGGATCCCGAAAGAGTTGGCACTGTCAGTTCCAAAAGGCTGGGGAAAAGGACGATCTGATACCGGCTGGATGACAGGATCTACATTCTATGAATATGTGGCGAATATATTCCATCCATGGCTGATTAAGAAGCGAATCGAGTTTCCAATTATTCTATTTATCGACGGCCACAAATCTCATTATAGCATTGAATTATATGAATTTTGCGTGAAGGAACAAATAATACTGTATTGTCTATACCCTAACTCTACACATATTATTCAACCGTGCGATGTGACTATATTTCGACCTTTGAAGGTCGAGTGGAAGAAAATTTGTCAGCTTCACAAGCAAAGAACTTCCGCATCGATAACAAAGTACAACTTTTGTCCTTTATTTAAGGAAGCCTTTGATCAAGCATTACAGGTCAGTACAATAGTCAATGGATTTAAGACATGTGGAATTTTTCCCTTCAATCCAAACGCAGTAGATTTTTCCAAATGTATATCATCCAGGAGAAACGATGTCTTCCCGAAACTTGCAAATGTTCAACATAAAGATGAAATAACTTCTGAAGATTACAAATCATGCTTAAAAGTTATGCACCAGTTTTTAGGGAATGAAAAAATAATTGAATTTGAGGAAAAGTATGAAAATCAAGCTGCATCTAACGAAGACTTTTATTCACTATGGAAACACTGTAAAATTGGAACATATACTGAAAATTCCACCACTGGGCAAGACAACAATAACGATCAGGCTTACATAACAGATTTTACAGAAGATTTCTTAGATACTTTACCGCTACAAATAGATGGCGTTTTATATCAGACCAATAATGATAGCAGTAATATTGTAAACGAAACAATGAATCAGCTGATACTTCTATGTGAAGATATTATTGAATCAATACTGGACTATGTCTACAAAATTGTAGAAAACCCAAGTGCGAGAAATGTGACTTTTGCCGAGCAGGCCGAAACTGACTGTTTGGAGATTAATAAAATAAACATATTATCAAATATTATTATACGAGGAATTAAAGAAAATGAAATGAATAATTCACTTTGGCAAGAACATTTACACTGGCCACAGCAACTAAAGAAGAACCAAAAACGTAAAACTGC
The DNA here is from genome assembly GCA_964006375.1 of Tillus elongatus. Taxonomy (NCBI): domain Eukaryota; kingdom Metazoa; phylum Arthropoda; class Insecta; order Coleoptera; family Cleridae; genus Tillus; species Tillus elongatus. Next base: position 130,512,839 of record OZ023267.1, read on the forward strand.
CGAAAAAATGCCATTTGCTGTTACTTCGGATAAATGGTTGAAATATTATCAAAAACAAGAGAATGAGGAAAAACAAAAAGAAGAAAACATAAAAAAGAGAAAATTAGAAATAGAGCAGAAAAAAACTACAGCTCTAGCGAAAAGAAACGCCAATCAATTAAAAAAATCTCAGACTAAACAAAAACGCAAAGCTGATGACACTGAGGTTTTTAGTAGTGGAAATAATCAAGAGACTAATAGCAGCACCGACGGCGATATGCAATTACCTCAGGCATCATCTGATAATACAATTGATCCTGAAAATAAAATACTTACAAAAAAACGCAAGGAGCAGGACACAGAAACTAATTTGACTGAAACTTCAACAAACATTTTAAAAGGAGGAGACTATGTGATTGTATTATATGATAGTAAACAGTACCCAGGAATAATAAAAAATATTGAAGATCAAGAATACGAAGTCAGTGTAATGAAACAAACTTCAAACAAGATGTGGAAATGGCCGAAGCGTCCCGACCAGATCTGGTATAAAAAATCTCACATAATAAAAACAATTTGTGAACCAAAAATTTCTTCTCGTGGCGATTTTAATGTTGAAATGTAAATACCTATACCTAAGCCTTTTAAGATCTGTTGTTTCTTTAACTAGATGCACCTAGTACCTGTAGTAGGTAGTAGGATATTTTTGTAACTAATGTTTAATTAAATAAATGACTGTTCATTTACTGGTTGTTTTCGGTTTCATTTACTAGATTTTTCTGTTCATTCACTAGATTTTATGGCATTTTTTAATAAGTATTTATTTCAACACAGAAATAATAAAACAATAAAGTTTTAGTTATTCCTAAAACTTTATTATATATTGTGGGCCACCTTTGCCAATTAATTTATTGGCATATATTGAAAACCTATAGCACAATAGCGGCCTAAAGTCAGTACACTACTTATTTGTTCATTTACTGGCTGATCCACCCTAAGGCTAAATCACTATAATATATTATTCTTATGAAAATTCACTACCATAACGCACTTGCTGCGTCCCGAACATTTTTTTATTATCTTTAAGTTATTTAAAATTTTTGTGTCGAATTTAAAAACTATAGAGTGTTTTTTAATGATAATGTGCTTTCGTTTGAAATCTTTATGATCTAAGTATAAGAAAATGTAAAAATTCAAAGATGGAAAAATATACAATTCAAAATTATGGCCTTTGCCGTCACAACACCACCCCCCTCCCCCCTATTGAAATAGAGAAATGTTATTTGCACTGGTTCATTTGTCATTAAAAGTGTATTCATTGTCACAGTTTTAAATTTTTAGGCAACCCCATTTTCAAAATATCTTTAAAAAACTGACTTAAAAGCACCAATCTTCAAAGAGCTCTAGCTCCCTTAGGAAGCTCTGTTGTATTAAGGTAAATTGGGTAAATCAACATGAAATCAAGTGTAGTATGCGAGGTTTCAGTTTGGCAGGAGAGTGTCTGGACATCCTGTACATACAGGCTGTTCAAATAACTTTGACCGATTAGCATATCTCCGCAGCCATTTTCTTAGAGCTTCCGGATAAAAAATGTTATTACAAATATCGCACAGAGAAATTTTTGGAAATTATTCTCAAGTTCCTATCATAGCCGCAATACGACGTAATAACAACTGCCGATCTAAAAAGTTTTGTTTTCTTGGAAAAATCGTTAATAAATGTATGATTTATGTAAAGATTTAATGATTTCTGGAAAATTATGAACAATTTTCACAATCTTTTTTTGCTCTAGCTTTCCAAATAAAAAAGTTACAGCATGATAAAGAGTACTATGAAATGAACAGAACATAACACGGGCTTGAACAAACATAAAATAGACAGTTTATTTAATTTGATAGAGTTTTAATTGGTATTTAATTTAATTACTCCGTATCGCATTCCAACTTTCGGTATGGTTGTCAGGGTGCGCTTTTAGACAATAATTTAACTTTTATAATTTTTTTCAAAATGTTAAAATAGAAGCATATAGAAATTTCTCGTGTTAGCAGGATAAGGAGTGTAAAAGCGGGGTTATTAAACCCGGAGAATAACCAATCAAAATTTTGTTCCATACTCTACGACGCACTGTCAAAATTGCCCACAATTTTCCCTGATATTATGAAATCGTTAATGAGTGGTGAAACATGAAGCAACGTGCTGCCACCTAGTTGCGGAACCAAGAACACAGAGTGTTAAAAAATAGAGACTGTATACAATCAACTAACAATTTAGTAGATTGTGAGCCCTGGCCCATTTCTACCGTAATATAAATATAGGGACAAATGCATTCTCGAAACAATTAGAACCGGTATGCGCTTCTAATTGTTGCGAGAATGTATCTAGCCTTATATGAAATCGTTACATATACATATAATTAATTTATTTATTAGCGATTTTTACAAACAAAATATAACTTTTCAGATTAGCAGTTGCTATTATGCTTTCTTTCGGGTATAATAGGAACTTGAAAGATTTCCATGTAATCGCGAGTCAAAGACCATCATCTCATCTCTTGTATAACAATCGGGACACTTTTCGATCTCGATGGCTCTGGGAATCTGGTTTTGAAATCATAAACTGGGGCTAATGTCGAAGTCTATTTTGTGCCCTGTATGAATTTGACCAGTGAGGATGAGGTGCAGTGGCGGCTCGTGACTTTGGAAGTGGGTGAAGCAAAATCGGCACGTCTCCAAAGGGGGGGGGGGTCCAGGGAGACACCTCCCAGACCCCCCCCCACATGTGCCGCAGAGGATCTTTTTAAGGCAGGCACCCTGCCCGTTTCAAGTTCACATAATGGCCGCCCTTTATCATGGCTGTTAAAAATCGCCGACCTTTTCCATTGATTTTTGTTCTTGAAGACAATTTTCCGGCATTATGCAGATGTAGTGTTGCACGGCCCCTGGCACAATGGATGAAGTTGTGACGGGTTGAACCATCATGTATATTTTCGAGTTCAATTTTTAAGAATTGTTCAAATTTATCCCCTGAAGATGACCTCTTAAAGTGTCGAAACGCGTCGGGAGTAAGAGAAATCTGAAATAGATTTTTTTTTCAAGGTCGCGCGTTCTCCTGGCACTTCAGTATTCAAATGAAAAATCCTTTTGCACAAAATATAGACTTTCACAAGGAATAATTTTCGGAATAATGACCAGGAATATTCGATGAGAGGACCCTGTACACGTACTGTACACGCACGCGTACGGTAATATAATACGGCGCGTATTCCCTATGAAAATATGTTTATAGAGGGAAGAGCTACAAGCATATATTTTTTCAAATTCAAAGGCCCTTCTCATTTTTTTTACAACTTGAAATTTTATATCTACTATTTTATTATTTTAAAATTATTTTTTTAGAGTTGATAATAAACAAATTAACTTGACTTACCAAAGAGAAACATTAAAAATCCAGCTTTTCAAAATTTGTAAATGTGAGACATACCAGATTATTTAACGGCACCGTAGTAAAAATAAAAATACGCCTCTGACGATCCGACTCAATCTAAACAAATGACAGAAACTAAGATTTGAAGCAGGCTCACAAGGCTGCATCACTTTTGTGGCCCAGCCAAGCAGTGCGCGTGCCGTTGCCATGGCAACCGTCTCATGCAAGCGTCCCGAAACAGAGGCAGCATTTGTATACGAACAAACCTGGCTCAGTCAGTCTGCAGCTGCTTGACGCTCTACAGTTACGCAATAGGTAAGCGCTGCGCGTTGCGGCATGTATACATTCGATTCGGTGATCAGGGGCGGGCTTGAAAATTATATCGTACCATAAATTACTATAAAAATCAACTGCGGCGCTACGTAACAATACATTTTTATGTGGTTGTAGCAAATGAATTTGAGAGAATGAAAAAAATTTAAATTATGATGGACTTTGAATAAAAAAGTTTAGTTTAACCGAAAAATATAGGTGAAGCAGCGCTTCACCTGCGTCATCTGACGAGCCGCCACTGAATGAGGTGTCAGATTTTCTAACTGCGTGGGTGTGTTCATATATTCTATTGTGTATAAGTCAATTCGTTTGTCATACACACGTCCGTAAACAAGGAGTTTAGTAAACTCTATGAGATTCTACGCTCTGGGGTTCTTCTTAGGCTTTACAGTTTTTACTCTGTTGTTAATCTCGTTTTGATATTATGGGCTTTAAAAATTCGACTGATTTTGTCGATGACATATTTAATCTAGAAGAAGCCGTCGTGTCTTTGAAAGGACTCTGTGTGGTCTTGTTGTGACTGTCGGTAGAAGGAAAATATGTAAAAATATTCTTCATAAGGAAAAATAATTGTCACCACATGATGTCAACACAGAATACTTCGGAGCCAATATCCTGGCAACATTGCCGAACCGTCATTAGAGGCTACCTGTCGTTGTTAATAAACGTCAATTTTTGACAGTTCAATAGTAGTAACGAGCGTAGCTACCTGGATATGTAAACAAAACAATTATTTCGCTTTATTTTAACATTCCAAAGTAGTTTTTTATCCGCCGAGTGAATTGAAAACCACTTTAGTTTCCTTTTTGATTGCGTTAAAACCACAAACTTTTCAACCATGCAAATGGAAAGGTCTCAGAAATTCGAACAACAAGTAAGTTAGCATGTTAATCAATTATTCAGATAGTCTGATATAATATTTGCAATCGATCAATGTTTTTTTCCGATTAACACAGCGACAAATTATGGAGCAGAAAATGAAACAGAAACGGATGACCTCAGGAATGATACAAGCATCGGATGTCAGGAATAGTTCAGCCAAGATAAGGTCCAACAGTGGGTCAAAAGAACTACATGGTCAGTAGATTTTTATGTTCACCTGTGTTATAGCAAGTACAAAATCCAGTTGTATTAAATTCCTTATTCGCACATAATATTGAAATAACACGCCCTTTCTGTAATAGATTTAGAAAACGCACAAATTTAATAGTATTGCTTTCTGTAAGTATGAATTTTTATAAAGTCTAGGAATTAAGCTTTCAATTACTTGCAGTGGGCCATGCCTTGGCAAGTTGAGTCCTTCAAAAATGTGATATTTTAAATACAGATGGCTGTATGTAACAAATCCTTTCTGGTTAATTATGTTAAAACTGTTAACATTTCAGTTCTTAAATATGTTTTCTCTTTAATTTCACATTTTGTTGTAATAGTGGTGATTTGAAATTATTCAAATCAACTTGCCCTTAAAAAAATGCTTAACCTATTATCAGCTAAAATGGATATATAGGGAAGCATAAACATCAGTATTAATTGAAAGGTAAAATATCATGTGACCAATTAATCAACCACTAAATAACAATAGATGCCTCCAGTGATTTCCCTAAATGGTTATTCTTATTACTTTATTGGCTGAAATTATCTAGTATGTCTCATACAATAAATTCTGCTTGTGCTGTATATGGCAGCGGCAACAGAATTTAAATAACATTATGTTGGTAATAAATGGAAATATGTTACTGGGCAAGGACAATTGATGCTATAATCAACACACATTTGACAAGAAGTTCTAATTATATAAAATCAATACCTCTCTATTAGTGAATTTTCTTAATAAAAATTCACTAAAAAGGAAGCCAAAAACCTGCCTATATTTTCAACAAATCTATATATATATATATATATATATATATATATATATATATATATATATATATATATATATATATATATATATATATATATATATATATATATATATATATATATATATATATATATATATATATATATATATATATATATATATATATATATATATATATATATATATATATATATATATATATATATTCTGTAAGTACAGATTGTTTGTACATAATTTTTATTTAAAAATTTTAGCAAACAGGCAGGCTTGTACTGCTTTTGGTCGCCCATCTTTCTTTTATAAATTATCCCAAATGACAAACTGGTGTAACCTATTAGGAATTATGTTTGTCAAACTGACGTTGGCATTACAGTCTGTTTTGATTCTCTAAAAGTAGAGTTGATTGTAACCAGAAAATGCTTTCTAATTTAGTTAAATAATTCAATCATTCGAACAATAATTGGCACTAAAATCTGGACATTTTCTCAAACAATATTATCTATAATTAAAGTAGATATTTGAACATTTGAATTGTAATTGTGTCTTACTTCTATAAATAAAAATGTAAATGATAATTATTTTGTCTCGCTATTGTTCACATTAAATACCTACATTTTTTTATTGTGTACAAGTGAATCTAAATTTAGAATACTCTTTTGTCCAGGAGCAAATCTTTAAAGTTTTTTAATAATGATAATATTTTCACAATATTAAAATTTAAGGTAAATGTTTACTTTCCGCACATGTGTTCGGTTCTTATGAAATTTTGTATACAGATGTGTTTTAGGGTGTAGTTGATGAAAATCACAATAAAAAATTAGGGCAGAAGCAAACTTTTGGAGTTCGAAAACAATCTTTGTAGGTACGTGAATTCGCACACATTTTTTACAATAACTTTTAAAATCATAATTAATAGCATTTCACAAAAAATGGCCGAAAACACTGAAAGAAATCTTGGAGAATAGCTAACTAGATATTTGCTATATGAAAATTTGCTAATAGAATACATAACACTTATATATTATACAGGGTGTTTGGCGAGTCACGTTCATTAGAAGTTTATGACCTTCTAGCCCGAATTCGAAAGAGAAACTTTGGGTTTGACCATAAGCGGCTATGTGGAAGCAAAGTAAATTACTTTCAAGCGCATGCTACTTTCGGTTATACCGGAAGTACCATGTACTGTCGTTATTTTAAATGGAACACCCTATATATTATTGCAGTTTTAGATTCCGCATCGAATTCTAGAATAAATTTTATAAAGGCACCATGTGTCCAAAATGTGACGTTTTCAAGGTATTTCAATTTTTTCGAAATTTTTTTAAATGTCACTACCATGTTTTATAAGCCATATCTCCGCTATTAGACAAGATCCGAGATTCTACCTTACTGAGTGAGCTAAAAAAGCTTAGTTCTAAGGTTGTGGTGGATAATATCTTTAAGAACTTATACATAGCGTTCTATACTAAGCGTCCAACTTGAACAACTTCTTTCATTCATAACTTGATAATTTCAAATAGAACACCCTATATATTTTTACTTCATCTTATTGCTCATTTAAATCTCTTTGAAAATGGTTAACACTTCCCTATACCTATCTCTTACCATTTCTGAGATATGTCGATTTTTCTGTTATATTTTGGTGCAGATATCAGATATCTTGTCATACTTAGTTGCCTATCACTGAAAATGTCAAAAACAGGGTGAAATTCAACTGACACTTCCCATAGTCGGGTTCTAAAATAAACGATGTGAGTTGTGTCTAAACTCGCTCACAATTCTGAATTATCGTTGGGTATAATTGCAATAAGTTTGCCGCTATATATCGACAGAAGAAGTTTGCGCATAGTAGAAATAATGATATGGACTATTTAACTCTCAACAAGGTAAAAGTGTGTATACCGAGCTGCAACGGTAAATTACGAACAAGAAATCTGGCCTTAACATGTACGTAACTTCGCTGACAGAGGAGAAAGTATAGAATCCATTTTAATTCCCATCCTAGACGCAGATATCCTTCGCTCTTCTGTTTATTAAAATTAGTCCATTTCAATTGAAACACTTGAATGGGGCTGCAGTCTAACTACAGTCGACATCTATCCGCGTTATTATTTTATAAAACCTATATCTGGGGTTGTATTGTATTTCCACGAAACTGCTAGGTTCAGAATTGGAACTGCTCTATGAAGGAGCAGGAGGTCTAGTATTTTCACGTGTTTGGATTACAACGGTTGTACCATATAGCAATCTATTTTAATTGATAGTAGTTATAAGTGGCGTATATGAATATATATATATATATATATATATATATATATATATATATATATATATATATATATATATATATATATATATATATCTATATTGGACTTTTGATTAGACAGTAGTAGTAGTGTTAAACGAAATATCTTTTAGAAATTAATAGAGAATATAATATCCCTATAAAATAAATGTCTCCGCCTATGGAATCCCTTTTATATCTCAGTTAGGTAGGGTTGCGTCACTTCTTATATCTTGGAACCGGACTTTCATTGTAGCTGCTTGTCAACGTTTTGAGATATATAAATTTTTCTGTTACATTATGTTAAACCTATCTCACTTATCTGAAATCTTCAATTATCTAAAATCCTCATTTTTTTAAATCTGGCTTTGTCTTATGCATTAAATTCAGCAAATTTTGCTGTGGTTGTAAAATAAATAGGCATTAGTAAAAGAAAAACAAAGAACGTGAACAAGAACATTAATTTTATAAACTTTTAACAAAAATAATAAATAGCAAACGTAAAAATAAATCATAGGTAGGTAGAAGCTTATAGGAAATTTTCAATGTGTCTCCCATTCCTGTCGAGACATTTCAAATTCTCGAATTTACTTCGTGTGAAGTTGCTTTGCTTATTTCATGCGGATCTAGTCCTTGAAAGACCTTGACGATCCGTTGATAAGTTCATCGTGTGTACTCACTGAAGTAGCATAGACTTTACTCTTTATCCTGCCCCAGAGATAAAAATCACATGGTGTTAGATCTGGTGATGTTGGCGGCCATCTGCTGGGACCGTTGCGGCCTATCCATCGGTCTTCAAACATCCTATTTAGTTCCTGATATACTTCACTCGATCAATGAGAGGGAGGCCCGTCTAGTTGATACCAACAACTAAATAATGTATTGACTGGCAGATTTTCAATAAAATCTGTTACTATATTTATAAGAATCTCCAACAAATACCTCTGAGAATTTAAGTTTCCATCATAAATGTAATAACACACAACATTGTCACAAATTAAGGAGAAAACATTGAAACTGAATTTGTTTTGGAAATTTCGATGTCTGGTTAAATGCAGGTTCTCTCTAGCCCAATAATGCTCGTTCTTGCAATTGACAATACCCTCTCTATCAAACCTAGACTCGTCTGTCCATATTATTTTTTTCAAAAATGAAGGACCTTGAATCTTTATTAATAAATCTTCACAGAAGTTTATCCTTTATTGGTAGTCACTGGGGTGGAGTTCTTGTACAAGCTTAAGTGATAAGATATACATATTGTGTTTTCTCAATATTTTGTGTATTGCCCAGATAGATAAACCCAAATCTTGAGACCCACTTCTTAACTAACTTTGTGGATATGCTTCAAAATATGCAATAACTATAATTTCATTCATTTCATTGTCTTCAATTTTGTAACGTTTAACAACGCGTCGTGTCGGTATTATTCCATGACTTGACCACTTGCTTATAATTCTGCTGAATTTTGTTCTATTCATTGGAGCCAAATGAGGGAATCTGTTGTTAAATGTTCGAACTGTTGTCTCAACTATTCTGTTACATTCACCATATATTGAAAACAAATTGAAAACATCATCTGCAGAATAACAAAAATAAAAAGTATTGTTATCCATATTATTTTAGCACTTCTGATATCAAAAAATTGACAACAAGCATGCAACAATGAAATCGCCTAGGAAATGTCAGTTCAATTTTACTCTGTTTTTGACATTTTCAGTCAAAGGCAACTACATATGACCAGATATCTGATGTCTGCATCAAAATATAACAGAAAAATCGACATATCTCAGAAAGGGTAAGAGATAGGTATAGGGAAGTGTTAATATATATATATATATATATATATATATATATATATATATATATATATATATATATATATATATATATATATATATATATATATATATATATATATATATATATATATATATGTGTGTGTGTGTATATATATATATATATATATATATATATATATATATATATATATATATACAGGCTGTCCCAAAAGTCGTAAATCAAACGTCACATAAAGGTAGGCTAGCTCAAGCCCTTTCAGAAAAACCCAATATGATCTTATCAAAAAGTTTACGGTTTTCAAGATATTGACAATTTTATGTAAAAAGGGAAGATTGTCAAATTTTAATTAATTTGCTCTAAATTTGATCAACTGTCAAAATTTTGTTAAACATAATTATTGCTGCAAGTTATCTTGCTTCATTGTTTCCAATGCACTCTGTGCAAAAATGTATTATTGTAGCATTGTAAGTCATTTATAGTAAATTAAAACAAAAGAAATCTATTTTTTCTAGTGAAATTTGGGCTGGGCATGTGCCCCTGTGCCCCTTATCTCCAGCTGCCACTGTAACCATCAATATATCAGTTTATTTTAGAATGGTTATAATGTGCTGATTTTTGTATCGTTAGTTATGTTTCTTTCTACATTTTGATAGCTATTATTATCTATGTTAAGTGTTGAAATTTCTATTACAAGGGTGTATGACCTGTAATGTAATTTGTTAATTAAATTAATGATATTTGTAATATGATAATGATTTGGCGGAAGACCCGAGACATAGTGATACTTATCAAACCATTTAATTGTCGAATGATGTGTTATCATGTGTTTTATTAATGTCTTTATTGCTTTTCTTGTGTAAAAATAAAGTAATTAGATTATAAGTATAAGTTGCTGATAACGAGGTCACTTAGAAATTTTGTACGGTCTCGTTATAACGAATTGTGTTACAGGATGATGGAAAAGAAATTTTGTACGGTCTCGTTATAAACGAATTGTGTTACAGACAGGCTGATGAAAATCAGAGTGTAATAAACATGAATTTTGTATTTCTTTTAAAATCAACGTTTTAGATAAAATATTATACAGGGTGGTAACTTTTATCTTGCACACTATTGCTATCTTCTAAACCTTTAAAGATACAGAGTCGGTTAAATTACGAAAATGTACAAATTCATGCTTGTTAAGAATTTGAAATGTAATTCCTGAGAGATAGATAGATAGGTAGTCTTAATTTCACTTAGCTGCTGTACCGGGTAATTCTTTATAATGTCGCCCCCCTTTAACTTTGTTATTTTAAGTGTCCCAAAAAAATTGAAAGTATGGTTATGTAGGTGCTATAAATTCCTTTTTTTCTACGTATAAAAAAAATAATTTAAAAATGATCAGTATACAGGGAAAACCAAAAAGTTCATTTTTTTCAATGGATCACCCTATATATGAATTTATTTTTCGATTCCTCGTAAAATTCTAAGCATAATTTATATAACATACTGTGTACTTAAAATGAATAGTTTTTGAAATATTCGCATTTGAAACGTTATCATCAAATATTTTATTAAACAACTGTTACAAATCAAGAAGTCCTAGGATACCACGCTTTTAATTAAAAACAAATAACTGACAGTGACATTCTGTCAATATTGTTGTAGTTGTATTGTTTAGTGAGTAAAAATGCCATACTCAGACAGAGAAAGAAGAGTTATTTTAAGTTATTATATTAAAAATAAATTAATTAATTAAATTTTCGTGCTGCCATTAGAAATATGATGGAAGATAATACCGGTATGCATGTCCCAACTCGAAAAACGTTCACATCTATATATAGGAAGTTTCAAGAAACGTCAAATTTAGAAAGGAGAGAAAGAACTGCTGTGAACGTAGATGAAAATGCAGAATTGAGTATTATTACTTGCTATAGAAGAGAATCCAAACAATTCCATAAGAAACATTTCAAAGACATTACGAGCAACACAAGAAAATATTCAGCGAACTTCATACAGTAAAGTCCAAAGAACGTTAAGAAAATAGAATCTAAAGCCATATAAGATTAAACCCACTACAAAGCTTACCCAAATGCAAAAAGATGATCGGGTCGCATTTTGTCGACTGAGTATAGGCAGAATAAACATAAATAACAATTTTTTGAAAACAGTTCTATGGACTGACGAGTCTACCTTTTCTACTAGTGGCCTGTTTAACCGAAAAAATACCAGACAATGGGCAAGAGAGAATCCACATTCTTATAGGGAATTTAAGTTCCAAGGGTGGCAATCCGTGAATGTGTAGTGTGGTATCCTGGGCGATCGAGTTATCGGTCCGTATTTTTTTAATACTGTTTTAAATGGAGGCCGCAATTTAGATTTACTTGGAAAACGAGTTCGAAGAATATTTAGACGATTTGCCTTTAAATATGTTACAAAATATAATTTTTCAACAGGATGGAGCACCCCGTCACAACATTCGTGCTGTGTTTAATTACCTTAATGAAAGGTTTCCTGAATGGATCGTTAAACCAAGCTCTCGCCTCACGAAGAACATTGTCCACAGTCTTATTGACATCACTACGAGCATTACCAGTGATAATAAAAGTTGTGTCATCTGCAAATAGGGCTGTTGCTATCCTGCTCTGTTGAATGCCATCAGGAATGTTAGGAGGAAGATCATTTATATATATATATATATATATATATATATATATATATATATATATATATATATATATATATATATATATATATATATATATATGAGAAAAAGCAGTGGCCCTAGTACAGAACCCTGAGGCACCCCTCTACGAATGTATCCCACTTCACTGTATTTCCCACCATGAAAAACTCTGTGTTTTATTATCAAGGTATGACTGCAGCAATTCCAGACAGGCTCCCCTAATACCATAATGACTCAACTTTGTCAAACATATTTCGTGCGAGACACAATCAAATGCCTTTGTTAAGTCTGCAAAAACTGCACAGCACTGTTTTCTCTGTTCAAAAGCACAATTTACGATCTCTAGAAGATACGATATCGCATCCATGGTGCTGCATCTCTTGCGGAAACCATACTGATGTTCATAGAATAGATGGTTATCTTCAAAGTAACTATAAAGTTGTTGGAAAATAAGGAATTCGAAGATTTTTGAGAGTATCGGCAAAACCAAAACCTGCCTAAAATTTCCAGGATCATTGCAGTCCCCCTTCTTGAAAAACGCAAGTACCTTCGCACACTTCATCAACGCAGGGAAACAGCCCTGCATGATGCAGAGATTAAAGATATGTGTCAGTGGCAGAGCAATAAAATCCCCAGACCTCTTAATGACATACGAGTCCATACCAAATATATTCTTTGATTTTGTATTTTTAAGTTTATTGATAGCATTCCTGACATCCTCCTCAACAAGTGGTTTCATGAAAAAAGAGTTCGCTGAACTTTGAATCCCAGAGAAATAAGATTCTGGGGAATTCAATTTATTCCTTGTCTTTGAACAGGAGGTGACCGCACTACCTCGCCTGGATGGACTCTTGCCAAAATTATGTCTATTATTAGTTTTAGCAGACGAACACAAATATTCGCCAAACCTTCCTGCCACCAGTTTGCTTTTGCTGATCAGAACTCCATCTATATTTAATTTGATAGGTCCTAATTTTTTTTGTTTGTTGCAGTGTTGAGTTAACGATCTTTCAGATAGATCAAGTCGTTACCGAAATATCCTGAAAAAACTGGAAAGTTGCATTTTCTAATTTCCTCCATATCTTTTATTTTATTTAAGCGAATACTATGGTATTTGGTAGCTTCACATAAGTCGTGACGAGTGATCTACTGCCCGTTTCAAAAATTTTCTAGGCCAACTAGATCATTAGGTTTTATAGCCAACTTTAGATTTTCTGATGGCAGCCTTATTGGATTTTTATAGGGTTAAATAGAGAGAAAAAATACGATTTCAATGATGTGACACACTGCGTTATCTAATTTTAATAACTACCACTAAAAATTTGTTTTAATAAGAATCGAGCTGCCATGAAATTAAATTGTCAAAATTTGACAAATAATCGAATAATTATACTCTAAATGGTTTATTTTATCTTGTTTTTGATTTTGTTTTGTTTATACAGGGTACGATGGACCATTGCAATATTCAATGAGCCGAGACAATAACCCAGATCAAGTTATATCGATATTGTCAACACCAGATAGCGCTGATGGTAAGTTTATTTATTGTTTTTAGGTTAGTGATGCTGCCTCAGACATCACTTTGCCACTTTAATATTTCATTTAAAAACAAGCTGTTGGTTTCATAGAAGATCACTTTATCAGTGTCAGTCCATTTTCTTTAATCAGCAAAGAAAATTATTTCCTCTGATGACGGTAACTTGTTTAGTGAAACGATCGGCGGGTCTTTTAAAGTGTGTTGTGGTGATTTGGGTCCTCCAAGTGTGCTTATCAGTGCTCATCACAGGTTCCAAGCGTCACTTAGTCAACATCTTTACTTGAGGTGATATTTTCATTGATATTGCCCATCAGAGATCTCAAAAAGTTCCAAATCTTTACTTGTAGTGATATTTTCATTGATATTTCTGATCAGAAATTGTTTCAGTGAGCTAAATTGAGAAGTTTAGAGAAACATGTCATGTAAACACCCCCCTACAGGTGACAAATACCGGAAAACAGGAAACTAAATGTTCTGCTAGCATTTCAGCCAAATCCCCACACCATTTCATGGCAAATAGCATTAGATAATAACATTGATCATTCAACATTTGTTAGAACGCTAAAAAAAGGGAAAATGGCATCCTTATAAAGTTAGCTTAGTTGAGGAGCTTATCAAAGACGATTTTGATAGAGTTGAATTTTGGAAAAGATTCAATGTCCAAAGCCCTTTTTGATGGTAAAGCTACATTCGTCCTAAATGGTCATTTCAACCCTCAAACTCCTCCACAGGAAGTGAATGTTTGTGCCAGAATAATAGATAATGGGATTATAGGGCCATACTTTTTCAAGGGAACCTTAACAGCTTCTCAATATTTACAATTTCTGTAAGATGGTTTGCTTCCCGAACTGAATCTGCTATTCCCAAACAGAAATAATTTGTGGTTTCAGCAAGATGGTGCACCCCCACACTTTGCTGTATTGGTAAGAAACTACTTGGACAATATATTTCATGATAGGTGGGTATGGTGAAGAGGATCAATTGAATGGCCACCGAGGTATCCAGATATGAATCCCCTAGGGTTTGTAAGGCGGTACTTAGAAAGTAAATTACATCAAAATACGCCTCATAATATAAATGAATTAATAGAACGGAGCTGGCACAAATACCTCCAGAAGTTACAGATTTTTTTATTGCGAGGCGTAGTTGGATTATCTGCTGACCAAGTTAGTGGCTCCCCTGAACTGCTCTTTTATACACTGGTACTATCTTTTCCACATATCTTCACAAATATAGAGCTGTCTTTTCTTCTTTCACTTTTTCCCTACTTCCCCCATCCGCTTTGTGCGATAGGCGTTCAGGCTATCTAGTTGGTTGTTTTCTTCGCTTCGCCAGTTCTTGTGTCTCTCTTTTATGATCATAGCTTGTCCGGCAAATTCCATTACCTTTTTCCATGAGCTCTTCTTTTTCAATATTACTGGTACCAGGTCGTCGATATTATGTATCCCCAAAGAGTTGAGGGTGGTACTTCTCAT
The DNA here is from genome assembly GCA_964006375.1 of Tillus elongatus. Lineage (NCBI taxonomy): Eukaryota > Metazoa > Arthropoda > Insecta > Coleoptera > Cleridae > Tillus > Tillus elongatus. The sequence continues at coordinate 130,528,202 of OZ023267.1, forward strand.
CTCATTGAACGTTGGCAAACAAAAATTAGTGTTCTACCGTGTCCTCTTCCCTGCAGTAGATACATCTGCTGTCGTTCTTACCTAATTTTCCCATGTGTTTGGCATAAGATCTGCAATATCCGTGGCGTGTAAGTATTTTTGTGAGCCAGAAATTTATTACTTTGTGGTCGCATTTCATCCAGTCTGTCAGATTTGGAATGAATCTTTTTGTCCATTGTCCCTTCATGGTGTTTTGGGACCAACTTTGCTGCCATTTCTTCATGGTTCGGCTTCTGGTAGCAGCTTAGCTTCTTCTAGTCTCACTCGCCTCGCCTCATGTAGGAAACATATTTCTTCCATTAACAGGTCTATGGGTACAACACCTGAATTGCCTGCGTAGAGATGGTACGGAACCCGCACGCTACCCTTAGTAACATTCTATACTGCATGCTCCCCATCATCATTTTATATTTTTGTATCTTGTTGCCATACCGGCGCTCCGTACAGTATAATTGAGTGCACTACTCAGCTGATCAGTAGCCGTTTTGCTGATATTGGGCCTCCCACGTTTGGTATTATCCTACTTAGTGCTGCTGTTCTTCTTTCAGCCTTTGCTTTTGCCATTCGTACATGCTGGCCAAAATTGAGTGACTCGCCGATTTTTTCCTAGATACACCAGGTTCTTCGCTGGTTTTATCATGGTGTCCTTTAAGCGGAAAGAAAATCGACCCTGATTTTTGGACCCTTTATGATGACCGCCTGTCTTGGTAGGGTCCAGCTGGAGTTCTTTGGCCGTCATCCATCTGTCCACTCTTCTTAACGTTTCGTTCACTCAAAACCTAAGTGTGTCTTCTTCTGATGCCTCTACTAGGACTGCTGGGTCATCAGCATAACCAACTAGAGTAACTCCTTCAACCATTTTTAGCTTGAGGATTCCATTATAGATTATATTCCAGTTCCTAGGTGGCAGGGTGGATCCTTGTGGGACTCCCATCGTAACTGCCATTATCTCTCCCCTCGCAATGCTGATCTTTCTGTATGAGAAGTAACTGCGTATGATGTTTATCAGGTACTCAGTGATGTTTCTTTTTTTCAGTTCTTCTATGATTTTGCCCCAGCTAGCAGTGTTGAAAGCATTTTTCACACAGGAGTGATCAATGCACACCATTTCTCGCTTGTGTTTTTTGCGACTTCTGTGACATATCTTGCAGCGTGTATTGTGGATCTTTCGTACCGAAAACCAAACTGGCGCTCTGAAAATTCCTCTCGTACTTCTATTTTCTTTTCTAGCCTGGCGTTGATCAAGTGCTCTAGTAGTTTTCCTAGCTTATCCAGCTGGCATAGAGGTCTGAAGGATGATCTAGCTCTAAGGGCTTACCATTTTTCCAAAGCAACACAGCCTTTGCTATTTTCCACTCTAGGGGAAACTCTTGTCTCCAGAGTAGTTCATTCATCACTTTTAGCAGCACCTGTGAAGCTATTTCGGCAGGCTCTTTTATGACCTCTGCTGGTATCTCGTCTGGACCGGGACCCCTACCCGATCTCATTATTTTAGTTGCTCCCGTGAATTCCTTTTCCGTAAACTCCTCTATCTCCGCTATCACATTCTTTCCCAGTAGTCTGATCATCTGTGGAAGAGGTCTTCTATAATCCCTCTTCTGGCTGACTTCGTGAGGTTATATGGTGGGGTCCGGTGTCCAAACTGTTTCACCACAATCCGGTAGCTTGCCTACCAGTTGAGAAGTTATAGATAAAGTTAGGAAAGAGGGGTTTTTTTTCGCGATTTTGGCTGCGGATAATTATCCATTAGCCCATTGTTGGAATAATTTAGAGAAGAGTTTACTGCTCGTCTTTCTCACTGTATCGTAAGTGGAGGCAATCAATTGAAACATTTACTGTAATTTTGTTTGTAACTTAGGGAAAAATGTTATATACTGGGTGATTCCGGAGGAATGGGAAGTATTTCAGGGGTAGATTCAGGGGGTCAAAATAAGTAAAAATAAACACATGTTATAGCTCGAATGTCAACCATTCTTGAAATAATTAATTTAAAAAAAATTGTGAAACAAAGTTTGTTTAAAAAATGAAGCCTAAATGCAATTTTCAGCATCGATTCAGCATAAATATTTGGTGTGGCCTAATCAATGATTAGTTAGTGGCTCCGTTTGTGTTGGATGGACCTTTTTTTTCCCTCAGGGCTCATCCGCGGCCATACCACCCCGATAGCACTAACCTTTGGATGAACCTCTTACTCGGGAAGGATATTTACATTTCCTAGAAGATAGTTTAGCAGAAATTTTACAAGGTGTTCCTTTAAATGTTCGACAATGATTATACTTCCAACATGATGGGGCCCCTCCCCACTTTACTCTGCAAGTACAAATTTTTTTAAACAATCATTTCCCTGGACGCTGGATTGGTAGAGGGGGTCCAATAAATTGGCCAGCAAACCCACTCGATTATTTGGTATTTTTGAAAATGTTCTTTAAATATTTACCGTTTATGATATTCCTATTTCCTAATTTTGCCTTTGGACCTAGAGAAAATAAAAATTAATAAAAATTTTTAACTACATTTATTTTAACAATGGTTGACATTCGAACTAAAACTTATGTCTTTATTTTTCTTATTTTGACCCCCTAAATCAACCGCTGAAATAGTTCCCATTCCTCCGGAATCAGGTAAAGGTTTACTTTCGGGGCGCGTGTACGATTTTAATGAAATTTTGTATATTGCCGTGTTTTAGGGTGTAGATAACGAAAATCACAATAAAAATTAGGGCAGAAGCAAACTTTTCAAGTTATTTGGAAATGTTTGGTGGAAAAATGTAGGTTATACTCACTTTTCTGGCAGTTTTTGTCATATTTTACACATTTTCGGGGGTCACTCGTTTTATATCAAGCTAAAGAAGGGTGTATACCACTATTCTAATTCATTTTCACATAGTTAGTGCACCCCCGTAGCTGTTTATGTGTCTCTGAAAATTTCCCTTCTTTTCATCGTATAACCGATTCCAAGTTGAAATTGACATTTGACATATAAAGCCAACTTAATGCCATACATTTTGAAGTTTGATATTATTGCAAAAGGGAAAATTTTATATTAAAATTGTTCAAAAATGGGGTGCACTAACTATGTGAAAATGAATTAGAATAATGGAATACACCCTTCTTTAGCTTGATGTAAAACGAACAACCCCCGAAAATGTATAAAATATGACAAAAACATGCTGCAAAAGTGAGTATAACCTACATTTTTTCTACAGAAATTTCCAAAGAACTCAAAAATTTGGCTTTTGTCCTCATTTTTATTGTAATTTTCATTTACACCCTAAAACACGTCTATATACAAAATTTCATAAAAATCAAACACGCGCCCCGAAAGTAAACCTTTACTTATTTATTTATTTGTTTGTTTGTTTATTGATTTATTTATTTAATTAATTAACATTACACTACCCAACAGGACAAGCCCAATTATTGGGTAGGAAATACAGAAATGACCTACAAAAACAGGATTAAAAATTAAAATTAAAACTAAAAATAAGCATTTTAAACTATAATTTACAATTACACAACAGAATATAACTAAAACAGAAAAATATAAAAAATCACAACAATCCACAATGAGTAAAAAATAATCAGAAACACAAATCAGTCCTCCATAACTGTGAAATACAAACCAGTCGTTCACAACCGTGAGACTGCCAACACTTTGAGCAACCTTGGATCCGACACAAAGATATCAATGGAAGACGCGTGCCTGTTGGCAACAGAACACAATCTATAAAGCGGTGAGAACTTTACAAGATTAGTTCGCGGCGTAGGTAACCAAAAGGTGACCGGTTTCGCGAAGACATTCTCGGAACATTAAAGTTTAGTTGCTCAAGTAGACGAGAGCAGGATCCCCTTACTAAAGCATTTAAAAAAATTAGTGCAGCTTGTTCCCTCCTAGATTCTAGACTTGGTAGCAAGAAGTCCCGCTGCATATACTCTGAAGGGTAGCCCACAGAGGGATATATACCATTGAGGCGGAAGTAAAGATATTTTTGAAAGCGTCTTTGGATCTCTTCCAACTGGAGAATATTTTTCAGATACAATATAAGAGGGCTTTCGCTTGATCGCTCCAGGACAGTTAGGGACCTTGGATTTGTTTTTGATAGTACTCTATCTTTTAAACCACACTATGAGCAGACTGTCAGTTCTGCTTACAAAACTCTTGGGTTTCTGATAAGAAACAGCAAAATTTTCTCACTGACTGACACCCTCTCCCTGCTCTTTCGTTGTCTGGTTAGGTCCCGACTTGAATATGGCTCAGTTGTGTGGGCTCCTACTTATGAGATACATGTGGCAAGTCTGGAATCTGTGCAAAGGAAATTTCTAAAATTTCTTAGCTTTCGTGAGGATGGTCAATATCCGTCTATTGGTTTTCCTCAGGAAAGTTTACTTCTTCACTTTAGTCTGCAGAGTCTGTCGATGCGCAGGCAGTGCAGTTTCGTTATATTTTTATACAAACTGGTAAATTCTGTGTTCGATTGCCCTGATCTGCTTCAGCAACTTAATTTCAATGTGCCTCGTGTTGCAGCACGTTTTCCAGGCACATTCTATCTCCCGACTGCTCGTATGCGATTGCTGCGATTGTCTCCAATTTTCCAGATGTGCAATGATTACTCTGTACTGCAAGACCGCCTAGATATCTTCTCATGTAATATATCAGAGATAAATATGTTTTTCAAAGCGATGTAATTTGTGACTTCTGTGTAATTTGTTTGATTATTGTTTATTATTATATTTTGTGTATCGGCCCATCCTTAATTTGGCTTTTAAACTGTTGGATGGTGTATGTATAAATAAATAAATAAATAAATAAAAAATATGGTTCTGGTAACCTGGAGACCATACAACTGAGGCATACTCAAGTCTATTACGGATAAAAGTACAGAAAATCATTTTAAATGTGTCAATATTACTAAACTCGCTGCAATTCCTAATAATAAAGCCCATTAGTTTAAATGTGTTGGATACAACATTCTCAATATGAGATAAGAAAGACTATTTTCTATCAAATATTACACCCAGATCACGAATAGATACCGGCCTAGCCAGAGACACATTTACCCGGAATCACCCTGTATAACAATAATTTTTGTTATCATTTCAAAAATATTTTTTGCATCATATAATAATACATTGGAGCTTTTTCATGTACAAAAATTTAAGTTGGTGGCAACTTAGTAAAATGTCACTGTCAAAATTGACTTTGATTTTGACATGTTTTCTATCATTTGTGATGTCATTATTGATTAATAATTTAGGTTTCTGTCACAAAATTCACAGTTTTATGGTCTTTCATTACATTTAAATTTTAATTTGTTTTAAGGCATGATGTCATTTTTAAAGGAATATCGTCATATGTGTAAAATATTCACAGATTGTTTTGAGCCATCAGGTATCAAATTTTCCTTTCCTGACAAATCTTTTGCCGTGAAGATTCTGTGAGTTGTTGATAATAATTCCAGAGAAAAAAAGAATTCTATTAGTTAGACTTTTTAACACACTAACCGATCCCATATTTGCTAGTGGGTAAAATAGGACAGGGATAGAATCAATTTCATACTCATATTTTATATTGTATTCTAGTATTTAAAGGGAGAATTATTATTTTATTATGCCGATATCGTTTTATTTATATTCTAGGTGTAGTTGTAGAAGACATTTCGCAGCACAACGCCTCCAGTGATTTGCTGGATGTAGAAGATGAAGAATCCTCGCCAGTGGCCATTTCAACACCCAGTAACAATGGAAATATTCTAGTGAATCCAGTGAACGAGCCCCAAATGGTGATACGTCCTGCCAATGGGGTAAGTCACCTCATACTTATTTATTGCTTAATGGAATATTTGATAAGTTAGGTTAGGTTTGATTGTGAGTGGACCGTAACGGTCCCTCCACTGCGACCTTAAGGTCTATTGTGGCTCACGCCTAATAGTCTATATTTCGCCCAACAAAGCCAGCCTCCTGCAGAGGTCGATAATCTTTGTGGACGAAAGTTGATCCAGATCTTCTGGAGCTTTGTCTTGTCAAAGAGCAGGTGTCTTGTCCTATCCGCCGCTGGACAGGAACACAGCACGTGCTCTGCTCTGCTGTATCGTCACTTTCCATACACAGCCGGCACTCAGTTTCCTGACCGACTCCAATTCTGTGCATGTGGTGACACAAGCGGCAGTGTCCTGTATACAAGTAGACTAGAGTACTCAGTTGTCTGTTTAGCTCTAGAAGTTTTTTAGCCCTTGACTCGAACAGGCCATTTATGAAGGCCTTAGAGTGAGCTAATCCTGGAAGATTTTGCCATTGCTGGATTATCATTCTTTCTCTCCAGGTCTTTAAGGTGCGTTTTGCTGTGCATGATGATATGCCCAGCACAGGTTCTAGTCCGATGAAGCCCCCCTGGGCACCACTACTGGCAAGCGTGTCGGCCGCAACATTGCCATCATGGTCCGATTGACCTCATTGCAGCTGCCCAGTTCATTGAGGGCAGATTTACAACTCCATACCGTTTTTGAATTGCAACAGTAGGAACCAAGAGCCTTTATTGCAGCTTGGCTACCTGAATATATCTTTATCGATTTGTGTGTGCACTGGTTTTGTATACTTTCCCTTGCACACATCTTGATGGCATACACTTCTGCCTGGTGTATGGTTCCGTACTTTCCAAGGATAGTCTAGCATCGGTGTTGCTCCCATATGCGCCGGGACCTGCCCCCCTATCGGTTTTGAAGCCGTCGGTATACCAGCAGAGATCGGCCCTCCATAGGGTCATTTGATTTAGTTCCCGGTCCTCCCTTTCCGGAAGGACAGTCTTGACAGACAGATCTCTACTGATCTTTGTAGGCATCAAGCCTGAGACTATTCCCAGAATCTCATGATCCTCAATGTCATCGAGGAGTCCGGACCCTCCCAGACTGATTTCCTTCAGCATGCTGTCAGTCGTTTGTTTTAATCCGTATGTTGTCCACCTCGCCTCCCTCTCCTACCAAATGTGAAGAGGTGGAATATTAAGGAGAACCTCCAGGGTGGCTGATGAGCGGTGCTTATCGCTCGCTCCCGTTATGATCAGACAAGCTTGTCTCTGTAGCTGAGCCAGTTTGGCCCTCGCGATACCACGAAGTGCCATGGGCCACCAAACTAAGGCTCCATATGTTATCATTGGTCTGATAACGACTACATAGAGCCAGTACATCTGTTGGGGGTTTCTTCCCCAGTTATTTCCACAGATTATACGGCATGTCCACAGGGACAGTTTAGCTCTGCGGATTATATTCTGTAACTATACGTCCCAGTTGAGCTTCTTATCTAGTGTAACCCCCAGATATTTTGCTTGTTCCGTAAATGGAATCGTTTTCCCCATAAGAATAGGTGATTTTAATTTGTCCAACCTTCTTCTTCTGGTAAATGGAACAAAGATAGTTTTGCGGAGGTTCACAGACATCTGTTCCCTCCGATACCAATCATTTACTACATTTAGTGCCTCTTGAAGAGTACTTGCAAGTTCCTCCTCAGATTTGCCTCTAACCATTATGACAAGATCATCAGCATACGCCTGGACTTCAACCTCTCACAGCCCTAGGATAGCCAGCAAATCGCCCACAAAGAGGGACCAAAGCAAGGGGGATAAAACTCCCCCCTGAGGGCACCCCCTCGCAGTCCTGAAGCTGACCACCTCCCCCTGCAACGAGGTAATAACGGTCCGCTTGTGAAGCATGCTTCTGATCCAGCCACAAATGGTAGGTTCCACCCCTCTAGCGATAGTGGCTTCGTAGAGGGAGATATGTAGTGCATTATTAAATGCGCTTTCAATGTCAAGAAATGCAGCCACCGCCACCTCCCCGTTATCCAGGGAGTGTGTGATTTTCTCAACGAGGTTATTGAGTGCTAACTCAGTAGATTTGCCAGTTTGGTAGACATACTTGTGGGTATTAAGGGGGTTGTTGTTTAAGATGTTCCCAATAATGTGTCCGTCTTGTATTTTCTCCAGTCCCTTCAGGAGGAATGAGGTTACACTGAGAGGTCTCAGTGATTTGGGTAGGAGGTCATTACGTCCCAGTTTGGGAATGTATACCACCCTAATCACCGTCCAGCTGGATGGAATATAGTTCCAGACTGGCTATACAGCCTGATGAGGAATGGGAGAAGAGCCTCCAGTTCATTTTGTAGTAGGACCGGTACCACCCCATCCTCCCCTGGTGCCTTGAATGGCTGGAAATGTTTCACAGCACACTCTACTGCCGTAACTATTTTCTGAGCAACCCGCCAGTCTTGCTTTTGAGAATCGTGTGGATCCTGGCGCTGCTGGGCAAATTAGCGATGACCCTGCAGAACCTCCCCCAGGACTCCCTCTTAGTGTTCCTTATCTCTTTGTTGTAATGTGTTAGATAGATATATATATATATATATATATATATATATATATATATATATATATATATATATATATATATATATATACATATATATATATATATATATATATATATATATATATATATATATATATATATATATATATATATATATTGTTCCCAGTTGCCTGGGAGTCTTAGCACGATTGAAGAAACGTCGCACTTCTCTTCGTAGTTTTTCGAGGTTTTTGTTCCACCAAGTAGAACCCTGACTATCTTTTTTTGTCTTTAGTCGACAGTTTTCGTGATTATTTGATAAGTACAATTTGGAGGACCCAATTCAATAAGTGAAGATTGGAACCTGTGATGAGCACTGAGAAATACACTTGGAGAACCCGAATCAATCATGGTGATTTCGGTTCTCCAAGTGTACTTAACACAATTTATCGCAATATAGTTTTCAGACCTGACGATCGTTTAACAAAGTTAACATTATCAGAGTGATGAATATTTAAAACTGTATTGTGATAAATTGGGTTCTCCAAATTGTACTTATCAGTGCTCATCACAGGTTCCAATATTCACTGATAGGATATTTGATTATTTTAAAAAATGTGGTTAAAACGTTCATATTCCTTGTATTAGTGAATTTTCTTTTTAAAAAAAAATCACTAATAAGGGGATCCCAACTTTTGAATTTTGAAAAAATTTCTTCAAATGAGCGCGAACTAGATCCCTGGAACCCATACCCGAGGTCAGTTTCAGACTATATGTTTATATATATATATATATATATATATATATATATATATATATATATATATATATATATATATATATATATATATATATATATATATATATATATATATATACATATACATATACATATATACATACATATTACACCAATAACTCAAAAAATAATGGGCCAATCAAATTTGGTACGTACCTTCCTTTTGTAAGTGGCCTGGTTCGTTATCCAGGAAAACCAGCTCAGGTTTTCCTGGAAAAAAATTATATCGCCGGAAATAACAAAGTAAGGGCAGCCAAATTTGATACCCTGGATTCTGTCATGAAGAGTATCCTATGTACCAAACTTCAGATATCTATGTTAAAAGACAAAAAAGTTATAGGTAAACCTCTGATTAGAAAAAATTAACTATTGTAGCTTGCCGAATATATATATATATATATATATATATATATATATATATATATATATATATATATATATATATATATATATATATATATATATATATATATATATATATATATATATATATATATATATATATATATATATATTTATTTATTTATATTGTGTAATTTAATCACCCGATTTTTTTAACAGACAGCCGAGCTAGAAGGCGACATCGAAGGCAATGTTGATAAGTTTGTCCTTCAACCTGCACAGCAAAAAGTCCTGTACAAATGTAGGATAACCCGTGACCGAAAGGGCATGGACAGAGGCCTTTATCCCACTTATTTCCTCCACCTTGAACGCGACTATGGGAAGAAGGTGTTCCTTTTGGCTGGAAGAAAGAGGAAAAAGAGCACCACCAGCAATTATCTGATATCTACCGACCCCACTGACCTGTCAAGAAATGCTGACTCATTTGTTGGTGAGTAATTAAAGGATATTTAGCCTCCGGTGTCTGTAAAAACTAAAAAATAAACCTTAGTTTTTCAGAAAGTAACTAAACCATTTCCTTAAATGAATTGTAAGTATACAAAGGAAATCAATCTACTAGGAATATTTTTCTTTTCAGGCAAGTTGCGATCCAACCTGTTGGGAACCCAGTTCACAGTATACGACAACGGCGTCTCGCCCCGCAAAGCTAATTTCAAAGAAGGTGTCATGCCCAGACAAGAACTGGCTTCAGTCATCTATGACACCAATGTTCTGGGTTTCAAGGGTCCCCGTAAAATGACAGTCATCCTTCCAGGTATGACGATGGACCAACAAAGGGTCAACATCTACCCCCAGGACGAGAGCGAAGGTCTCATTGAATCCTGGAAAGCAAAGAACATGGACAACCTGATAGAACTCCACAACAAGACACCGGTTTGGAATGACGATACCCAGTCCTATGTTCTAAACTTTCACGGTAGGGTAACTCAAGCGTCCGTGAAGAATTTTCAGATTGTCCATGATAGCGACACAGAGTATGTCGTTATGCAGTTTGGTAGGGTAGCTGAGGATGTGTTCACCATGGATTATAGGTACCCGATGTGTGCTTTACAGGCCTTCGCCATCGCCCTGAGCAGTTTCGATAGCAAGCTCGCTTGCGAATAGATACACCGTGCGAATTTCTAAATGTGCCTCAATTTTAACAAGAAAAAAATGAAATTTGAATATTGAGCTTAACGTTTTTTGAAAAGGTTATTAAACGTAGAGTTTTTTTACGTGTGAATGGTACAAGCGAGCGAACTTTTCTCGTTTTTTAATCTGAATTTTGCGGCTCTCATTTCCTATCTAGAATAAGTCAATGGATGTTTGTGTGTTTGCATGTTTTGATGTGAAAAATTTAGATACAGGGTGGTTTCATGTGGTTGATGATATGTCCTAAAAGAATTATTTAAAAAACAGATGCTTGCTCGCCTTAATGAGCGTAATATCAAAAATGTTTAGGGTACCGGAATGTTTCCTTGTGGTCCTCCCTAACAAAGTGAAACAGTCAATACTTTAAATTGATAATCACATTAAAAATAATGAGTTTTCCTACCTTACCCTGTTAAATTTGATATAAAAACTGTTTTATTCATTATCTACCACTAAAATATATAGGTGAAGTCATGAGAACAACTATGCAAAAAAAGTTAAAAATAAACACCCTAGGACTATGACGATTTTATTGCTGCATTTTTGGGTTTAATAATAACAAAATAATGCCCGAATATAATAGAAAATGCCTCCAAGAAAATTGCACACAGAAAAACATCCTGTATCAATAGCAAAAATCTTTTTGATACATTTATTTATACACAAAAAATGTTGGAAGTGTTGCGGGTGTTTTTTTGGGTTGAGTTTTTTGTTTGATGCGTTAAAAAAATGAGGCGAATCTCAGATGTTACAAAAGATGGCCGCGGGAGTGTGTGTGATCATGCTGAATCTAAATTAATAGTGTTTAGGAAAAATGAATCTAGTCCAGTTTAAAATAAGGATGTTATTATTATTATTTAATATATTTTAGATTAATGGCTATAAGTTTGTTAGATTTTTTACACTGCTTTAGTTTTATATCGGAATTCGTCTTAGGTACAAATAAAAAATAAACAGTTATTTATCGAAGCAGCTATATTAATTAATATTTAAATTATTTGAATATTTATTTTGAATTGTAGTATTATAATCTTTAAATAATAATAATAAAAATAATAATATAAATAAATGTTTAATTAGGTGAAATTCACAAAAGTGTTCTTCTACTTGTTATTTTGCTCAAAAAAATTCTTCAGCTTTTACCTTTTTTGGTGTAATTTATTTTCGAAGTCTCATTCTGTAAAAAGTTTTTTCTACAAGTATGTCTCCACTGGTGTTCCTCAAGGGTCTGCCTTGGGTCCCTTTTTCTTTATAATTTTGTATTTATTTTCTATCCACGTTAATGTATTTGGTGTGCTGATTACAACTCAAGTATGTTGCAAACCTATGTGGTGTCCTTCAAGGATCTGCATTGGGCCCTTTTTTCTTCAGTACTTATTTTACCTAAAAGTGTTCCCGTTTTGCCTTTTGAATAGGTTCAATCATACAGTCTGTCCCACTTGGGGGGAAATCATGTTAATAAGATTATATCAATTCGAAATCTTTGTCCGATTTGAATCAAATAACAGAGGTCATCAAACTGTACTTAAGACCGCAAAATCACCTTTCATCTCAAAATGCAAGGCCATCTACGATTCAAAATTTCATGGTAAAAATCCAAAAATCATCAAAAAACGGTAAACCCGAGGTTTGGATAAATTTAAAAAATCACAGTCAAATAAACAATGTAGATCTCAATAATACCTAGTAAGTATCCGTTTGGCCCTCTACAAAATTACTGTGGCGTTCTACGAGGTTCTGGATTTGTTGACGAACAAAACACAGCTTTTCAAACTACCAATGTATTATAAGCAACTATTTTCCAACACCAGTATCAACTTAAATGTTTCTCTCTATTTTTAAATGTCCATAGAACCATATTCCACTTTTCGCCATCTATGATCGCTTCTTAAACACCAACACTTACTGCTGACTCGCTTAATACTCAATGATCACTTATTCTACACCACACCGACTTAATACTGAACTGACTCACTATGTGTACCGTTCGTTTATTTATACTCTCCATAGAGAGTCTAGACCTTCTACACTTTTCTACACCTGTCACTTCTGGTCCCTTCTAGAAATATCATTCCAGAGTGTTCGCTCTTACCAACACACTTTATAATTGACATCTGACCATAGAAGCAACAAAGTCCATAAACTTAATTATCATAGACAAATGTGACATTACGTTATTTGTTTAAGTATTTAAGAAATATTGTGCACATAGCAGAGGTCCTTGTTTTACAGTATTATTAGATGGAAAAGAATAAAAGGCAAAGACACTAGTAACTTATATTACAGGTGAACATAAAGCAAAACCAGCAGGAGAATAATTTGGGATGTCAAAATCTTGATGATATATTGTCACATTTTGAGAACGTTTTTTAAATAATGTCCTGAGGCTCATTTGTATTAACATACAGCAAGCGAAACGACGTAAAACAAATCATTGGGAATGAATATAATGTGCATACATATGTACATCTTTAAAATGACGTTATACCAAATCAGTTTCAACGTTAAATGATACATTAGTCTACAACAAACTGCGATGCTATAATAATAATAATAATTTATTAGTGCCAGGATTACACACAGCAATATGCACAAGTGACAAACAATACAGATAAAATCACCTAAAAAAAAAAGCTGCACACAAAATCATATAAAAGGCTAAAATCATCCAAAAACCCTGGAAAACTACACATCTAAATTCTAAAACTCAAACCTCAAGAACTCTTCCACCGAATAGAAGGAATTACTCAACAGTATTTCCCTCACTCTGTTCCTAAACTTCGGCAACGGCAAGTCTCTGATATAAGCAGGTATTTTATTGTATAACTTAATTGCCCAGTAGCCAGTCCCACTCCGACATCTCTCCAGACTCCAATAGATGGGTACAATGTTCTTCCTTTGTCTCGTACCATAGATATGGATATCTCGGTGACTCTGGTATTCATCCACATTCTCCTTGATGTACATCAAATTTTCAAAGATATAGAGTGCTGGTAATGTAAGTATATTCATGTGTCCAAAGACAATCATCCCTGTAACCTGCACCACACATCACACACACAGCCTTACGCTGGAGCCCAAAGAGACGCTTAGGACCAGCAGCATGACCCCAAACCAAGATTGCATAAGAAAGATGCGAGTGAAAATCGGCGAAATACACTGTCCTCAGAACAGGAACCGAAACACTGCCAACCAAGCCCCGAAGCAAGAACAGGCCCCTGAGAGTTTACCAGTCACTGAGTCAAGATGTTTATCCCACAGAAGTGTTGAGTCAATGACACCCAGAAATCTTGTGCTCTCCAACAGTGCCCCTGTCTCGTCAAGTTGTCTCATAGAGAACACCATTCTATTTGTCTTTTCTGTTGAGCAGCAGTTCCTTTGCTGCAAACCATTGTTCGGCCTCACCCTGAGCCACCACCGAGCCCCTGCAAGGAACCCTCAAGGCTATCAGCGGCGACAGATATCGTTGTATCATTGGCGAACAGCGTGAACTCGCTAGAGCCACTGCATTTTGGCAGATCGTTTATATATATTAGGAACAAAATGGGTCACAGGACGGACCCCTGCGGTACACCTGCAGAAATCTCACCCCTCCTCGATGTCACCCCAGCGCACCGCACAGACTGACACCTATGCTCCAGATAAGATCGCACCAGAGCGACACTACCAGCACAAAAATTATACGCCTCAAATTTTGCAAGGAGAGTTCCGTGGCCGACACAATCAAAGGCCTTACTTAGGTCAAAATAATACAGTATCATATCTGTTATTATGGTATGCATCTAAAATATGGGAGACCAAGTCCAGAATGCCCAGCGTAGTGCCCTTGTTTTGTCTGAAACCAAACTGGGATGCGCTGAGCAAGTTGTTTTCTTCAAAAAAAATTACCTTTTGTTTTGCCATGCATTTTTCTATTATTTTTGACACAACTGGTAGTAAAGATATGGGCCGGTAGTTTTCTATTTTATCAGGATCACCTGTTTTGAAGAGTGGTACCACCAGGGCATGAAACAATTTTAAATGAGAAGATGTTGTGCGAGGACTTACTGTATTGTCTGTATTTTTATAAATAAAGATAATACTATACACAAAATTTTAGTTAGGTTTTTCTCATGCTTGTAGTGGTATTACTGGAAGAATCTGTCAGTTTCTTCAACATTTATTCTGTTTGCCAGTTTTTTAATATTAGCTGCTTTGCAGGTTTCATTATGTTTCGTAATATGTGTTTTTCTGGAATATCTAAAAGGAGTATGCTGAGTTACTTGTTCTCTAATGTTTATAGTTTGTTTTCTCTTCTTTTTTTTTAGGTTAGGCCACCAACGTGTAAATTTTGTCCAACCTATTTACTAAGGGTAGAATATTCTTCATTTACAGTTTAAATTAAGTTTATCGTTTCTGCTCTTCTTCTTCTATTGCTTATCCATTAATGGATATTCGCGATCACATGTGCCCAGTCTTCCCTATTTCTGATGGCGCTGAATATGTTTGCTACAGTTTTTAGTCCCGTCCATTGTCTCACGTTTCTGAGCCATGACATCTTCTTCCTGCCGACTCCTCATTCCCCTCGATCTTTCCTTCGATTACTAATTGTAGGAATTGGTATCTTTCATTTCGTATTACGTGGCCCAGATATGCTGTTTTTCTGTGCTTGATGGTGTTCAACAGTTCACGCTCTCTTTTAACCGTTCTTAGGGTCTCCTCGTTTGTTTTTCTAGCTGTCCAAGGTGCATTTAGTATATGTCTGTATGTCCACATTTCGAAGGCTTCAAGTCTATTCATGGTATTCATTTTCTCCCCTCAAAACACCTATTTGTTCCATAGACTTAGGATAATTAAATACTGGAAAAATATTAAGATCGGCTTGGCCTGAAAAGTTTAATTTTGACGAAGATATCTTTGAGCCAGAGATTAGTGAAACTACAAATAAAATACTGAATATATTACTGTTTTGATAGTTTAATAAGGAACACAAAGTTCTTTCATTTTACCAAAGTGCTGTGACTGTATACGTGTAAAATCATTCCATTAGCATAGATTTAGATGAATATTTACCTAATTAAGTTATATCCCATCTGTGTTGCCAGGAGTAGCAGAATTTTAACACAGTAGTGGAGTATCTGCCGTAGTAACTCACTAGTGAGGTTTTAGATGACTTCGTTTATGTAAATTTTACATTTTTACACAGTAAAAAAAGGTCCTTTAAATAATGACAAAGCCATTCGATACCATGTTATAAATTGAAGTGGTTGTAACTGATTTATTTTACAAGTAACTCAAGAAAAGTACAAACATAGGTCCAAAACATCTCAACTACATCTTCATCATCACTATCGGGGGTTTCCTGAGGTATTTCTGGACCGACAATATCGTAATACCACTGCCAGGGTATCCAGCGACCTGGAAAACCTCAACAAATCAGGGAATCTGAAATACACCTCCTCAAGGAAATGTCAGTGACTATTTTTTTCTTTGTAGAATTCTCGTTTAAATAATTAATGATTTTTCATTTCTCCGCGACGGTTAAGGAACACCTTTTCCGTTTCTCAGCCATTGCAACTTTGAAACTAACAACAGTGACCAAGAGCAGTGTTTACATTACTAAGCATCAAACAAAAATGATTGTCTTACGAAAAATTTAACGTGTCTGAACCTGTCGAGACTATAATTGATAAGATACGTTAGGTAAAGGTTATAAGTTGACAAAATTCGTTAGAGGTAAATAATATTTTCTATTTATATTCTTCAATGATTGAAAATTCGTTATAAACAGGTTTTTGAGAAATGTATTCGTAATGTAAAGGTTATTTTGCATTAGGTCTTACGGGCAGTTCTAGACGATTTGGAAAAATTGGTTAAATCGAGGAAATCGTTATATTGAGGTTACACTGTAACGGTTATGTATTTTTGACAAACGTATTCCTAATGTAAAGGTTATTTTGCATTAGCTCTTACAAGCAGTTCTAGGGTATTTGGAAAAATTTGTTAAATCGGGGAAATTGTTATATTGAGGCTCGTTATATTACAGTTACACTGTAATGGTTATGTAAAGGTTATAAGTTGACAAAATTCATTAAATAGAGGTAAATAATAATTTCAATTTATATTCTGCAATGATTGAAAATTCGTTATAAAGAGATTTTTGACAAACGTATTTGTGATGTCAAGGTTATTTTGCATTAGCACCTACGAGCAGTTCTAGGGATTTGGAAAAATTTCTTAAATCGAGGAAATCGTTATATTGAGGCTCGTTATATTAAGGTTGCACTGTAAAGGTTATAAGTTGACAAAATTCATTAGAGGTAAATAATAATTTCAATTTATATTCTGCAATGATTGAAAATTCGTTATAAAGAGATTTTTGACAAACATATTAGTAATGTAAAGGTTATTTTGCATTAGCTCTTACGAGCAGTTCTAGGGATTTGGAAAAATTTGTTAAATCGAGGAAATCATTATATTGAGGCTCGTTATATTAAGGTTGCACTGTAATTGTTATAAGTTGACAAAATTCGTTAAATAGAGGTAAATAATAATTTCAATTTATATTCTGCAATGATTGAAAATTCATTATAAAGAGATTTTTGACAAACGTATTCGTAATGTAAAGCTTATTTTGCATTAGCTCTTACGAGCAGTTCTAGGGGATTTGGAAAAACTTGTTAAAGCAAGGAAATCGTAATATTGAGGCTCGTTATATTAAGGTTGCACTGTAATGGTTATGTAAAGGTTATAAGTTGACAACATTCGTTAAATAGAGGTAAACGATACTTTCTATTTATATTCTGCAATGATTGAAAATTCGTTATAAAGAGATTTTTGACAAACATATTCATAATGTAAAGGTTATTTTGCATTAGCTCTTACGGGATTTGGAAAATTTACTAGTTATATTACGGTTACACTGTAACGGTTATGTAAAGGTTATAAGTTCACAAAATTTGTTAAATAGAGGTAAATAATATTTTCTATTTATATTCTGCAATGATTGAAAATTGGTTGTAAAGAGATTTTTGAGAAATGTATTCGTAATGTAACGGTTATTTTGCATTAGCTCTTATGGGCAGTTCTAGGGGATTTAGAAAAATTTGTTAAATCAAGGAAATCGTTATATTGAGGCTCGTTATATTAAGGTTATACTGTAACGGTTATGTAAAGGTTATAAGTTGACAAAATTCGTTAAATAAAGGTAATTAATATTTTCTATTGATATTCTGCAATGATTGAAAATTCGTTATAAAGAGGTTTTTGCGAAATGTATTTATAATGTAACGGTTATTTTGCATTAGCTCTTACGGGCAGTTCTAGGGGATTTGGAAAAATTTGTTAAATCAAGGAAATCGTTATATTGAGGCTCGTTATATTAAGGTTACACTGTAACGGTTATGTAAAGGTTATAAGTTGACAAAATTCGTTAAATAGAGGTAAATAAGAATTTCAATTTATATTCTGCAATGATTGTAAATTCGTTATAAAGAGATTTTTGACAAACGTATTCGTAATGTAAAGGTTATTTTGTATTAGTTCTTACGGGCAGTTCTAGGAGTTTTGGAAAAATTTGTTAAATCAAGGAAATTGTTATATTGAGGCTCGTTATAATACGGTTACATTGTAACGGTTATGTAAAGGTTAGAAGTTGACAAAATTCATTAAATAGAGGTAAATAATACTTTCTATTTATATTCTGCAATGATTGAAAATTGGTTATAAAGAGGGTTTTGACAAATGCATTCGTAATGTAAAGGTTATTTTGCATTAGCTCTTACAGGCAGTTCTAGGGGATTTGGAAAAATTTGTTACATCAAGGAAATCGTGATATTGAGGCTCGTTACATTAAGGTTACACTGTATTTAGTTCAGAAGATAAATCTTTTTTTTTTTTTTTTATCGTTTCTGTTTAGTGCGATCGCCGTCTAGGAAACCTCCTAATATGTTCGTCAATCTGTGCCAGAGTTTCGGCTGGTACTTTGTTAGCGCTAGTTCCGTGTCTTTCGCATTCAACTCATTTTGGAGTTAAATCTTCGTTTTTCAAGTTTGTTGAAACGTTCCCGACTCGATGTTTTGATATAACTTGAAAAGATCCAAAAGCCTTTTTGCATACTACATGTACTTCGTTGTCCATCCGTATCTGAAAACAAAAAAATATATGTGTATAGCATACCTAACACTCATCCATTGACGCTCATCTGTTCGGTTTATATAAGAAAAAACATGTTTAAAGGATTTCTTTACATAGATAAATATAACTTACCTTGTGATGAACGTAATACTTCTTGCAGTTCTTCTCCAGTTTTAACCTGGTGGTGCTTTATAGTTTCTGCAGATATTAAACCTGCTAAATAAATGTCCTGTTTGTGTTTGTCTCCGATTTTACAAATCTGCGTCAAAATAATCTGTTTTTGCGCATCATTTATTTGAAAAAACACCTGTACTTGCATTTACAATCTGACCCAGTCACACATGAAAGTATTATTTCATTTTTCCAGTTGACATGTCCTCTAGCTTTCTTTTTCAGACATTACATCTCTATGTACTGGTACTTGTTATTCTTTTTTCCCCTTGTTGTTGTTAGTCCTGCTTGTGCCACGCTCGTCGAGTACACTTCTAGGAGTTTGGTCTTCACTGATGGAATATATTCACTACCGCTATTTTGGAACGTTTCAGATTCAGATTTCCTGCTGGTCTTATCCATTATTTTAAAAAACACTAGCCCGGTTAACAAATTAATCAAACTTTTATTAAAACTAAAAGAAGCACACGTTACATTCCAACGAATAACTGACATAAGCCAGATCATGCCACTGCACATAACGTGAAGTCGTGAAGACAACTCATGTGTGATTTGCTGCAAGAAACAGACATCTCCGGAGCTAGGCTGTGCTTGACATTAAATAATATTGATACAGCTCTATTTACTCTTGTATTTCTTGTTATAAAGCGTGGAGTTGTCCGTTTATTTATTTCAAATGATGCAGCCTAGTACACTAACGTTCATTTAAAAAGTAATTTTCTGAAAAAATGGAGCTGACCGGTTTTTGCACCAACCCCTTCAATTATTAATGGTAACAACCAAAAGTGGCCTATAACGGATCTTTTCAAGATTGTGCCGGAAACTGGATTAATTTCTGGCATTGTATCTCATAATGCACTTGCTTTAAAATTTATCAACTCTTCTCAAGCATAAAAACGATCTTAATGTTAATTTACTCTCTCTTCCGCAACTTTCTTCTGGACAAGAAGTCTTGAGTTATGTTAATAGTATCTGTGATAGTGACAGATGCTGGTATGTATTGCTATTTACTCATTGTTACCAACTGAACTGTATAGTTCGTTTGCCAGACTTGATTCATGGCTACCTGATTTATTAAATTATATTATTAATGATACCAGTGAATAACGATAGTATTTTCTAAAAGTTATTTGTACCCAAGACGAAACCCTAGTTGGATAATTTCCTATACTACTGTTTGTTGAAGATGTTAATAATAATTATTAAACTTGAATCAAATTTACTTGGCTGCCTTATATTTTGCCTTAAATGCATTTATTTAGTGTTAAATTTAAAAGTAAACTATTTATAATGTGTGCTGTTTTGTCCAGAGCTCGAATTATTCTTAATATTATTAGTTTATTTATATAATCCAGTGCATCTTACAATAAAGTTATAAACTTGTGATTGCAATGGATGTACTTTTAGTTTAGATATAACCAGAAACTGACACAACTCAAAATGCTCCTACCTCTGTATAGGGATGCTTCAGGGTTCTATACTAGAGCCACTTATCTTTCACACACACACATATATATATATATATATATATATATATATATATATATATATATATATATATATATATATATATATATATATATATATATATATATATATATATATATATATATATATAATCTTAACGACCTTGCTCCTAATATTCCTACTGGCATCCAACAGAGCAGAGTAGCAACAGCTCTCTTTGCGGATCGCTTAAGTTTCGTTATCAACTGTGATGCTAGTAAACGACGTGTTGGTGATAGTGTAGGCATCCTTCTTTATGAGCAGGATCTTGGTTTACTGATAACGAACTGTTCCCCAATGAGGTTAAGACAGCTGTCATCTATTTTTATATCAGGATAACTTCCTGATGCGTCGAATTTTGCCACATCGTTTGTTTTTAACGATTGGCAGACATTATACAGGGTGACTGGTAAGTGGTTGCATTCCTTTGAGACAGTGATAGTACATCTCTTTTGCAACATAATAAACCATATATCACATTATACAAAGTCCTCTGGTTTTCGACTTATTTCACTTTTAATGATTTTTCGAAAATTCTTCATGTGTTGCTACTAATATTCAAATTTTAGAAGAAGTGGTAAGTATTTCCCCTTTTTTTATTGTTTTTTCAGATACTGTAGACATTAACTCACGCTGTGCAATCATTACTATCTTGAACAGGATAATAGTAAAGAAATGTGAGGGCAAAAATTATCAGTATCGTGAAAAAATTCAAATTTATCATTTGAAAGACGTTTATTTTGAAAATTTGATAACAAAAATGTCTACAAATGCTGTGTAAAAAAAACGTAACTAAGAAAGTCTCACAAACTATTCTCAAAATGGTTACCTCCATTTCTTATACACACACGAGCTCGTTTGCAAATTTCTGTCTTAGTAATCCTACTAGAAAAATTGCTTTTGATTTGTCCTGCTGCTTGTTGAATTCTGTAAATCAGTTGCTCTTGTGTGTGAATCTCCACTTCGTAAACGATTTGTTTCATATGACCCCATACATAGAAATCTATTGGAGTGAAATCTGGACTCCTTGGTGGCCACGGTATTGGTCCTCCCCTCCCAATCCACTTGCTTGGAAACCACCAATCTAATAGCGCCCTCACGTTGCGACAATAGTGTGCCGGACACCCGTCTTGCTGAAAAATCATATCTCATCTATTTGCTAGTGGTATGTCATCAAGTAACTCCATAAGATCATGTGATAAGAAATTTTCATAATCTTCAGCATTTAGAAAGAAATGCGGACCTACCAGATTGTTACCAATCACACCAATCCAAACATTCACACACGTCTTTGATAACTTGTTACCTTAGTTAATTTGGGGTTCTCCATAGACCAATAATGAGAATTATCACAATTGAATATTCCTTCTTTAGTGAATTTTGACTCGCCTGTCCACAGAATTCTGGACAGGAACTTTCTATCTTCATTATCAGCGTTCAACAGGAAATGGCAAAATTGGAGCCTTCTTGTTGGATCACCTAGCTGCAATCCTTGAACTGGCGTGTAATAGTAAGGGTGCTGTCCGTCCTGATACAGAACTGACCATACTTTCCACTGGGAGACAACCAGAGAAGAGGAAACTTTCGTAGTGCCTGGGATCTTCTTCAAAAGAGTCCAAAATTTCCTCATCTACCCTAGAATTGAGCCTTTAGGTTGAAACTTCACGATGAATTTCATTAACAGAGCCAGTTTCATGAATCCGTCTGTATGTTAGTCCAAACACTGTGGAATGAGGTACGCGCCTATCTGGAAAGCGCCGTACATATTCACGTTGAGCTTCAGCCGCATTTCCATTACAGAAACCATAAATAATAATAATAATAATAACATTTATTGCATTGACAGTACAAATGGACATGTTCAGTGAACTGTTTTTCAACATATCCAGCTACAGAAAAAAAAATTAACAGGGTAATATCAAGTTCATGTGTCCCAAAGCATATTTTACAGCCCTTATTGAAAGGGAAGCTATACCCTTTCTATGCAGATAATTGAATAGGTAAGATATTAAGTAACAAAAGGATCTTTTAAAACTTAAAACTCTATGTATAGGAACAGTCAACTCGTGCCTCGCAGGAGTCTGTCATGTACATCAGTTCGAAGGCTGACACAGTCATATAGGTAATCAGGTTTCCCTTCCCGAACAACCTTGATTACTAAGGTGGCATAGTGAACAAGTCTCCTTTCCTGCATGTTCAGCCAGTCCAGTGCGCGCATGTATGGTATAACATGAGCAAAACGGGATACGTGGAGAACAAATCTCACACACCAATTCTGCACCTTCTCACCTTCTGGATACGCGTCAGGCAAGGACCATACACACAATCACCATACGTGAACAGTAACAGGATTAGCGAGTTCACCAAAAGTTTACATGCATCCTGAGGAAGACAATCGCGGTACTGATACAGGTGTCACAGTCTATAGAACGCAGAGCGACAGAGATGGTCCACATGTCTGGAGAACTGCAGGTTCCAATCCAGTATCAATCCCAAATTTCTGGGATTATCCGAATGAGACAAGGCATCAGACCCAAGCAATACAGACAGTCGAAGACTGCGGACCTGTTGAACATTATAGGAGGTGCCAAAAATGACAAAATTGCACTTCTCAGGATTGAAGCTGAGGTTGTTGCTCCACGCCCACATCTGAACTCTCTGCAGGTCTCCATTTAACCGCCCAATCTGTTCATCAGCATTAGATACACTAAGAGGAATATATAATTGCGTATCGTCTGCAAAACAGTGAAGAGTCGACAGTAGATGAATGCTATTCACATCAGCAGTAAACAAGTTGAACAGAATTGGACCAAGTATTGATCCCTGAGGCACCCCCACCGATACTGGGCGGAGCTCAGAGCAAGCTCCATCATCAAGTCTCACCATCTGCGATCGACCACTAAGGTAGCTGGCAAACCATTGTAAAAGGCGACCTGAAACTCCATAACTCAACAATTTAGCAAGTAAAAGAGAATGATCAACAGAATCAAAGGCCTTCGTCATATCCAGCATAACAAGAGCAGTAACATAGCCCTGATTCTGATAAGTGAGAATATCATTAACTACAGAAAGTAGGACAGTTGATGAGCTATGACCGTGTTTAAAGGCAGACTGTTGAAAATGTATAATGCTTTCAGCAAATTCCGACACACCTTCAGCCATTTTAGAAGGCACAAGTTTATATTACGAAAGTCACTTAGTGACTTTGGAGAATTATTCTTAGGGATTGGTATACCCACTGAGACTTTCCACAAGTCAGGAAACATCACACTCCACAGAGTAATTTATAATATATGTCAAAGGAGCAGCACAGAAATCAACAGTTAACTGCAACATCCTTCCACTGACACCCTCAAACCCAATACAAGAAGACTTCTGCTTGAGGATGAGGTCTCTCATCACCTCACAGGAGACAGGAGAAAAGGTTATACAATCATCGGTAACATCGTCTGTAAGACATTGATAGTCAGTTACCAACAGCGAGGGAAGGCCCTCAGACAGAGAAGTAAAATAGTTATTGAAAGCATCCGCAGAAAAAATGTCACAAGGGATAGATTGTGTGGAGTTGGCAGCTACACAAATCGTTAAAAGTGAAATAACTCGAAAACCAGAGGACTTTGTATAATGTGATTAATGGTTTATTATATTGCAAAAAAGATGCACTATCACTGTCTCAAAGGAATGCAACCACTTACCAGTCACCCTGCATGTTAGTATGTTTTTGTTGATTTTGTATATCATATCAAATCATAAAAAACACTAACATAGAAAATACATTTTATATTTTTACCTTTGCATGTGTTTAATGTATTTTTCAAATCCTGGCTAGCCAGTTTCATCTTGTGGCTAGTAAATCTATTATATACTATTAGAGAAGGGTTTATACACTATAAATTTTACCAGACTTGGACAGGATGCCGAACCAGTCACTCATTTGATAACTGGCTGTGTCTGATGTTGATTAACTTGAATTACATAATGTGGGTACATGCCTCTATTTGAACTGCACTGTAGATGTGGCAACATTTCATTTAACTGAAATATTTTCCTAAAGTACATCTCTTAGTGATATTAAGCGAAGAAAGATTCATTGCTAAATATTCCAAACACAATTCTGACAGCAGTACATACGTACCGATGTTACTTAATTCAAATTTAATAACCTCACATGCAGTTGAAACCCAGGAGGGTTACAAATAGGGGGTGTGAGCAGTTAACTTGGGAAAAATAGTTGTAAGAACTGTATTTTAAGAAAATTAAATAATAATGGGGATTTTGAATTATTGACAGTTTTATTGAACATGTTTTGTTATGTTTTTTAAATTTCTAAAGTTTATCAGCCCTAAACTTAAATAAAAAAGCTTAAATTTAATCAAGAATTCAAACAAACTAAAACTATGAAAGAAAACATAATTTGTATTTCTGGACAAAATATCACAGTCACCGAAAACGCACTTTAATGTTGACTTTATTAGTATTTTGCTTAATAAAAATTTTAGATATGTATTTGCAGAGTATTATATGAAAGTTGTTTTGAAAATCTGGAAATTGCTAAATTCCTCTTGCAATGAATCATATTTTTTGAAAAAACTTTTAATTATGAATATTTATTATTGTTATTTTGCTTTCTGTGTGCTCTTCATCATCCTTATGTTATGAGCAGGAATTTTATGGGATGGAAAGACAGAAGTGAAAATCGTTGGTGCAGTTTTCTTTGGATATTTCCAATTTTGTCTTTGCATGTGACATTTACAATTATATCATCTGTGAAGGTATGATACTTATAATAATCAAGAACTCTGCTGATATCCAGCGTAAAATATACAACAGAAATAACAGTGAGCCCAGTATGCTTACATGCGGAACTCCAATTTCTGTTTTTACTGACTGAGACTCCTTTGATTTGCAGCTGGCTATAGACAATCATTTAAATCACTTCTGAACCAATCCAAAACAAACCCCTTCAAGTCCCAATGTTTCTAACTTTCTCAATAACCTCTCTACATTTTGTTTCAAATATTCTTTTTAAATCTAAATAAATTACAGCTATAACATTTTTAGCGAATTTTCATTAAGAAAAATTCTCTGAGGTCACGATGACAAGCTTTTGAAAAAATGTCTTCAAATGAGCGCGAATTTGGGTCCCTAGAACCCAAAACCAAGGTCCGTTAAAAAAAATTAATGTGTATATACAGGGTGTTCAAATAAGGGCACGGACCGGCTATATCTCGAAGACCATCACAGCTGCAGCTTTCGGAAAAAAATTAGCATAAGTAAAGTGGCCATGAGAAAATGTTGGAAATTATTTTCAGCTTCCTAAATCTGCCGCTAGGTGGCGAAAATGCCATGGCATACCTAAAATCATTAATTTCTCGAAAATCTTGACGCATAACATAAACTGGTTTTAGGTAATTTGTAATGAACGTTCACTTATCTACAACTTCTGTTAAAAAAAATTTTCCTTATAGACCAGTGGCGGAGGTAAGGGGCGAGAATTTTTTTTATAAACAAATGCCTATAACTTGATAACCAGTAGAGATAATTTCAAGATTTTTGGCTTGTTGGAAAGAGATCTCATAAGAAATTCCACGTATTAGTATTTCAAATTCACAGTCACACATACACAAAATATAGAGGGCGTTAGAGTAGACGAGTCTGGTTTTATTAAATTGTATGAAAAATTTCAAATGGCAGCATAGTATTATAATATAACTATCGAAAAGTAGATGAAGTTAGAAAGAACTCAGTGAAAACCCAAAACGAATATGTTTTTCCGTTTCAGAGAAAACTCGAATTTTATGTATTGTGGTGCTTATTATGCCATTTCTCAAAATTAAATATGAATATAGCAAAATCTCTATAGAATATTTGTTTTCAGGCATTGTTATACAAATTAACATAGTTACCAATAACAATTAATCACTTTAATATGAAATATATTTATCACCTTATCACAAAACTAAGATACAAGAGCCAATAATCGAATTTAAGGTTATATTCGTAAATTAAGTGATTGTATTATGAAAACGAAACTATATGAATGTAAAACACCTAAAATTTAACTAACATGTAATTATTTACAAATGTTCAAACTGCTGTCCGTTTTTATGTATACATTTAACTAATCTCTGACGAGTAGAGGCTACCGCCGTTTGAACTTCAGCCGTAGATATGCTATTAACAGCAACTTGTATCCATCATATTTTCTCTAGTCGTTTTTAGAGTTTGATATACCAAATCTTTCACTCTCCCCCATAAATAAAAATCTATGCAAGTCAAATCAGGTGATCTGGGTGGCCATGGAAATAAGCTTCCTCTTTCTATCCACCGATTTGGAAATTGAACATTAAGATATTCGCGTACAATTTGCGCGAAGTGTGCTGGACACCCGTCATGTTGCAACCACATTATTAATCTTGTTTCTAGGCAAATGTCTTCCAATAACATTTTTAAGCTTTGAGTTAAAAAATTTAAATACAGATCTCCGTAAAAAAATATGGTCCAACAAATTTCCCTTCAGCTATACCACACCATACGTTAAGAGTCCATCGATTTTACCGATCTAATTCTCTCATCCAATGGGGATTACTGTCCGACCAATAGTGCATATTATGGAGATTTACTTATCCACAATTTGAAAATGTTGCTTCATCTGTCCATAGTATTTGGGATAAAAATCGTGGTGTTTCTTCTAGGATGCTCAGCATCCAATGGCAATAATTCAGTCTGTGGTCACAATCAGCTTCATTTAGCGCCTGCTGCATTACTATGTGATATGGGTGCATATTATGGTCTTTTAAAATATTGTATACAGATCCTACGGACACACCTAAGTTTCTAGAAATTTGTCGTACATTAATATGTGGATTTGTGGTAACAAGAGCAATTACATTAGCAATGTTTTCTTCATTTCTAATCCTACGAGCTCTGACTTGTCTCCTGGTGTGCCTTACAGATCCAGTTTCCCGCATATATCTTGCAATGCGACACCTCTCTTGAGTAATGTCTCTATGGGGGTACCTTAATACATATTCTCGTGATGCGATAACAGAATTCCGAAAACATTGTAAATAAATTTCAAACATATCAGATGCTTCCTCGTTGGAATAAGACATCCTGAAAACGTAAAATACTAACTATCGATAAAAAACACACAGAAACACTACAAATAATTAATAAGATCAGTAATAAATTGAACATAAGATTTTGACGACTATAAAACAAATTCTTTCAATTGTCTTACCTTCGCTGACAACACATGCACCACATTGATTGAAGTACAAAACTGCATATGAATTTTACATGCGTATTAACAAGTGTTTAAATGATTGTAGACAATGCTTGTATTTATTACTATATTATGATAGAGACATCTATGGAATGAATTTTCAAAATAAATACTTAGCATTTTCTCTAAACGCCTAATGAAAAGTGTTTCGTTTTCATAATATTAATAAATTTTTTCATGACTTCTTCATTACTTCTGTATTGTAATTTTAATAAAGTAATAAATTTATTTCATTTTAAAGTGATATAAATGCTATTGGTAAGTACGTTAATTTGTATAACGATTGTAATGAAGTTTAAGTTCATTCCGTGTCCGTGTCCACTTGGCAGACATGATATTCTAATTTAAAGTAGATACCTTCAGGGATATAATCAAATAATATTTATCGTATTTTGCTTAAGTGCGTAGGGTGTACAGATGTTAGTTAAATTTTAGGTGTTTTACATTCATGTAGTTTCGTCTTCATAATACAATCACTTAATTTACGAATATAACCTTAAATTCGATTATTGCCTCTTGTATCTTAGTTTTATGATAAGGTAATAAATATATTTCATATTAAAGTGATTAATTGTTATTGGTAACTATGTTAGTTTGTATAACGATGCCTGAAAACAAATATTCTATAGAGATTTTGCTATATTCATATTTAATTTTGAGAAATGGCATAATAAGCACCAAAATACATAAAATTCGAGTTTTCTTTGAAACGGAAAAACATATTCGTTTTGGGTTTTCACT
Organism: Tillus elongatus; assembly: GCA_964006375.1. Taxonomy (NCBI): domain Eukaryota; kingdom Metazoa; phylum Arthropoda; class Insecta; order Coleoptera; family Cleridae; genus Tillus; species Tillus elongatus. The sequence continues at coordinate 130,556,729 of OZ023267.1, forward strand.
GAGTTCTTTCTAACTTCATCTACTTTTCGATAGTTATATTATAATACTATGCTGCCATTTGAAATTTTTCATAAAATTTAATAAAACTAGACTCGTCTACTCTAACGCCCTCTATATTTTGTGCATGTGTGACTGTGAATTTAAAATACTAATACGTGGAATTTCTTATGAGATCTCTTTCCAACAAGCCAAAAATCTTGAAATTATCTCTACTGGTTATCAAGTTATAGGCATTTGTTTATAAAAAAAATCGTCGCCCCTTACCTCCGCCACTGGTCTATAAGGAAAAATTTTTTTTATCAGAAGTTGTAGGTAAGTGAACGTTCATTACAAATTACCTAAAACCAGTTTATGTTATGCGTCAAGATTTTCGAGAAATTAATGATTTTAGGTATGCCATGGCATTTTCGCCACCTAGCGGCAGATTTAGGAAGCTGAAGATAATTTCCAACATTTTCTCATGGCTACTTTACTTATGCTAATTTTTTTCCGAAAGCTGCAGCTGTGACGGTTTTCGAGATAAAGCCGGTCCGTGCCCTTATTTGAACACCCTGTATATATATATATATATATATATATATATATATATATATATATATATATATATATATATATATATATATATATATATATATTATATATGTATGTATCTGAGCAATGACTTAAAAATCTTGTTTGGGCGAAAACCGAGGTCGAGTTCGTTAATCAGCCTTTATACTCAAGTTTTTCCGATGGAAAATGGGGGAAAACCTTTTGAAAACGCTATATTTTTGTAAGTATCAGAGTAACTAGAATATAAATAAACACAAATAGTTTAAAAAAAACTTAGACACAGGACTAGACTCTGAACAAACTCGGAATAGTCCCATTGTACAATGAATTTCAGAAGCTCCAAGGTAGTCCATTGGGCCGCTTCTTGGAGAGAAATGCTAGCGGCTTCTAAGTTGCGCCTCAGTCGTAAAATCTCCAAAATAATGTCCTCTGCACAAAATTCATCGTAGATTTTTGTTAGATTTGGAACTATACCTCGAAGTTGTTCTTCTGTTGACGTAAGCAGAGTTTTAGGCTGAACAACACCAAATGTTATGAGACTGTCATCCATTGCCTTGTAACGATGGTCTAGTTCTGCGTAACATCTATCAAGACATTCTAACATAGCTCTCTGCAACTCTTCTGGCAATGTTAGTCCAGCGTCTTGGGCCATTTCTCCTGGCATAAGTTTTCGAAATCTCCTTCCTCTTCTTTCAATCGAAATATCTAAGTCCTCAAAGTTCGACTGCAGTCTCTCCAGCTGTATTGGGAAGCAACCTAGAAATGATTCCTTTACTTCAATTTGATCGTCTTCAATATGAACATATCTGATTACATAACTCATCTGATCAACATGTGATATGTCTAGAATGCTATCAAAAAGAATTCCGAAATATTTTGCTTTTCTTATGTCATCCACAATGTTATTTTTCACCCCTTTCCACAAAAGGCTGATAAACTCATTTTGAATGACTTTTGACAAATAAGAATCTACCCGTTTCCTTTTTGTACAGGCGATAGCATGTTCAATTCTTAGCATATTCTCCTTTATCACTGGGTCATATTTCGACAATAGATTAACTAATTCTAAAAAAATGCCCTCTATTGTCTGATGGAACCCCCTCTCTATGCCCTCTAAGAGGAAGATTTTGGCGACTCAAAATGTCACACCACTTCTTTTTTTTCTTGGTGTAAAACCATTTGATGTTTATGGTCGATAGTTTTTTGCAGCCTAAATCAATCTTCCAAGATTTTTCATTTATCAAAACAGGTCAGATGGTACTCAGAATTCTCGTGTTCAGACACTTCAGGATTTAGTTTCCATCATGAATTAAACCCGTTGGCAAAACTCTGATGTTTTGTTTCGTGATGCGTACAGTTGGCAGCAAAAACAGCATAAACTGTTTTTTGTTGGAGAGTATACCATCCATTTTCTGAGTACTTTTTCTCCATTTGGTAACGCTTTATAAAATCATTCTGAATTGAAATGTCGGCTCTTTCCTTTTGTTTTATCCAGATTTTTGGACAGTATCTAAAAATGGGCCATCTCTATTTTGATAGGGTTCACTTCCCCTTTTAACAATTTCAACTCCCAAATCATCAGGCATTGTTGTTGGCCAAGTAGTAACATGTAACTCTTTTTCATCGTTTTCAATTTGCTCTGATTCTTCTTTATTGTCGCTATGCTGTCCTTCTCCTTGGTCATATTCTTGATGTTTATCTTCTCCACCTTGTCTTTCGTCATGTATGTCAGGCTTTCTTCCAGCGTCCCTCCATCCAATGCATTTTGGCACTGTCTTTCTACATCATCTGTTTCATCAAGAATGTCACTTCCAACACATTGCTGTGTTGTATTTGATACCAGACAAGCTGAAGGTGCTACATACTTCAAAATTCATCCAGATAACGATTCGCGCGCAAGTTCTTTTGATTTCTCTTTGCTGAAATCCACTAGGTCTATTTCGCTTCATATTGAAGTTTTATTCTGTAAAGATCGATAAATAAATACTCGTTAACTGTTAACTTTGGCAGTCCTTTTTCTCGCTCAATTTTGTATTATACCACATAGTTCAGCCAAAAAAACTAAGAATAATCAATAACAAAATAGCTTAAAACTCAGTGAAAATTTGTTTACGTCATGTCAAAGTATTAAAAAAAACTACCATTAAATAATAATGATCCTGAAGCTAGCGGTCACGACAATTTTTTGGAATTTTTTACATTGATTTAAAAAAATATTAAAAATATGCACATGTAGAGAATTAATAAAACTATTGGTGCAAATTTAAAACAAAAATTGTAATTTATCGTGACTGGCTACTAAGGTACGCGAGTGAGTTGTCACCCCTGGGTGTTTGGCACCCGGGGCGGACCGCCCCCCTTTACGCCGCCACTGCATGTCATATATTATATGGATATTTTATAAGAAGTTCGAAGTTGGCCTGTGAACCTTAGACATGCTATTTCCGGTATTCGAAGTTCGAGGCAGCATATTTGATTGGGTTTGTTCATAGTTCGGTTTGTAAAAAACATGGGTTCGCGCACCTCTAGTGATTATGACCTGTCTATTAGTTGTATTTATATCCCAGGCATGAGTGAGTCTATGGTTTCTAATAATTTCTATAATAATCTGAGACTTTTAGTTCATCATTCGACTGCAAGTAAGCAATGTTTATGTCACTGACTTTATCAATTCTCCAGTATTTCTCAAGATGTTGTGACAATTTTTTGGTTTGTTTGGTGAATCGCTTCGAAGACTGTGGTCATTAGCATAATGGAAGGTGGAAAAGCATGTCATGGAACGATGATATCTGAATTAGTTCCCAAACAGAACATATTAATATGCCTCGATTGGGAAGCGAACCCACTTCGGAAACAGACATTTCAGAGTTGACATCCCGTTATTAGCTCGTTTGTCCACAGAGCCACGTTGCTTCTGTTTTATATTTTGAACTTTATCATTTGAGTTACTCATAATTCAAGTTACCTCGCTGTTCTTATTTAACCTTTTAACATTAGACATGAGATTTCCGGTATTCGAAGTTCGAGGCAGCATATTTGATTGGGTTTGTTCATAGTTTGGTTTGTAAAAAACATGGGTTCGTGCACCTCTAGTGGTTGTGACCTGTCTATTAGTTGTATTTATATCCCAGGCATGAGTGAGTCTATGGTTTCTAATAATTTTCTATCATAATCTGAGACTTTTAGTTCATCATTAGACTGCAAGTAAGCAATGTTTATGTCACTGACTTTATCAATTCTCCAGTATTTCTCAAGATTTTGTGACAATTTTTTGGTTGGTTTCGTGTATCGCTTCGAAGACTGTGGTCATTAGCCTAATTGAAGGTGGAAAAGTATGTCATGGAACGATGATATATGAAGCAATTCCCAAACAGAACATATTGGGAGGCGAACCCACTTCGGAAACAGACATTTCAGAGTTGACAACCCGTCGTTAGCTCGTTTGTCCACAGAGCCACGTCGCTTCTGTTTTATATTTTGAACTGTATCATTTGAGTTTCTCATAATTCAAGTTACCTCGCTGTTCTTATTTAACTTGGCAGAAGAATAATCTGCTGTAGTAGCTCTTTTTACACAAAATTAGTATTTATTAATATCAGTATATAATTTCCAGATTTTCAAACATGCTATTAAAAAGCAGAACACCATACAATCAAAATGTTTTATAAATCTTTTTGATGTGTCTTGGATTGTCAATTTCACATCATGAACAAATCTATAGAATGCAAGAAAAAAGAAAACATAAGCAAAAGAAAAGTGAATGTTTTAGTTTGCAAATTTAGACGAACAATTAACACTTGCATTTTAACTACACGGTTATTTATTTATCTGTTTATTAAACATAAGTAAATGGATAAATAAAATAATTATAAAGTGAACATGTTCACATGAATGTTGTGTTCAATAAACTATTTATAAATAACATTATGCAGGGGGTACCTTTAGTATGACTGTGTACAATACACGTTTGTAGAGATTTAAATAATTTTCAAAAGCTATAATACACTAAAGAATAAGAAGCGAATTTAAAAAAATAAGTCGCTAGGATGTTCCTTAATAAGTGTCTTAATATTTTACAGGTGTTTTTTTTTAGTGGGTACCTATAATTCTAAGATAGAAAGCTCTTATAACCATATCTTTAATCTCTGCATCATGCAGGACTGTTTCCTTGTGTTGATGAGGTGTGCGAAGGTACTTGCGTTTTTAAGAAGTGGGATTACAGTGATCCTGGCAATTTTAGGCAGGTTTCAGTTTTGCTGATACTCTCAAAAAGCTTTGAATTCCTTATTTTCCAACAACTTTATAGTTACTTTGAGGATAACTATCTGTTCTATGAACATCAGTATGATTTTCGCAAGAGCTGCAGCACCATGGATGCCAGATTGTATCTACTAGAAATGGTAAATTATGCTTTTGAACAGAAAAACAGTGCTGTGCAGTTTTTGCCGACTTAACAAAGGCATTTGATTGTGTCTCACACGAGATATGTTTGACAAAGTTGAGTCATTATGGTATTAGGGGAGTCTATTTGGAAATGCTGCCTTAATAATAGAATACAGAAAGTTTTCCATGGTGGAGAACACAGTGAAGTAGGATACATTCGTAGAGGGGTGCCTCAGGGTTCTATACTCGGGCCACTTCTCTTTTTCATATATATAAATCATCTTCCTCTTTCCTCTTAAGACCTTCTGGAAATTTCCATGCATAACTTGTGCCTTTACCACAAAAAACTAGGTTTTAAATATATGAATCGATATTTTTAGATTTCTAAGAAAGACTCTATTGTTCACATTGCTTAACCGACTGAATATTCCAGTAGGAAACTGTGGCAAAATAACGAACTTTTCTTTAGGCAAATATTCCAACATGTGAATATTTAACTTAATGTAAATGAAAAGAAAAAGCAGTAAGGGCACTACGATGGTAATTTTCAACAGCAAATTTTCAACAAATCTTTTCAAAAGAAAACTGGAATTGTTCAATAATGAAGTCGCCTTTTCTTATTTAAGCTTCGTTTGAAGTTATCGCTCTGTCAGCAAGAGAGTTACGGTAATGAATAAAACATAACCATTACACATTATGCGCCTAATTTTTAACCTTGAGTTTCTGGAATCTTGTAGGTTTTCAAAAATAATAAAATTTTGACAGTTGTTGAGGTTTATGTACTGAAGCTAATGTGTTATGTATTTTAGAAAAGAAATAAATTGCCTCACAGTTACAATTTACATAGCTATAACGTTCAAAAACATTTTTCAAGAAGGGGGGCTGCAGTGATCCTGGCAATTTTAGGCAGGTTTCAGTTTTGCCAATACTCTTAAAACTCTTGGAATTCCTTATTTTCCAACAACTTTATAGTTAGTTTAAGGATAACCATCTATTCTATGAACATTAGTATGGTTTCCGCAAGAGATGCAGCACCACGGATGCGATATTGTATATTCTAAAGATGGTAAATTGTGCTTTTGAACAGAGAAAACAAAGGCATTTGATTTTGTCTCACACGAAATATGTTTGACAAAGTTGAGTCATTTTTATTAGGGAAGTCTGTCTGAAATTGCTGCGGTCATACCTTAATAATAGAACACAGAAAGTTTTTCATGATGGGGAATACAATGAAGTGGGATATGTTCGTAGAGGGATGCCTCAAGGTTCTATACTCGGGCCACTTATCTTTCTTCTACATATAAATGATCCTCCTAACATTCCTGATGGCATCCAACAGAGCAGGAGAGCAACAGCCCTCTTTGAGGATGACACAACTTTTATTATGACTGGTGATGCTGGTAACAATGTCGGTGAGACCGTGGGCAATGTTCTTCATGAGGCGGGAGCTTGGTTTAATGATAATGAACTGTTCATCGATAAGACAGCTTTAATCAGTTTTCATGCCAGGGTCACTTCTAATAAGTCGAAGTCTGCTAGGAAATTTCTCGGTCTCAACATCGACCCTACTCTTGTATGGAAGCAAAATAGTCTCGTTGGCTGGTAGACTAGCCTCATCAGTGTATGCAGTGTGTAAGATTTCTGCAATGGCTGGACCTGAGGCAGCTTTAATCACCTATTATGGGTTATTTTACTGTTTGCTTGCATGGAGAAATGCAGGGAGCATGTACTTGGAGAGACTCTTTATGCTGCAGAAAGCAGCTGTCAGTGGTTTCGTCGGGGCAGGTTGCTGTGACCACTGTAAACCCTTCTTTTAGGAACTTAACATAATGCCACTGGTGGTGTACAGACAATTGTTGGTTGTGAGAGAGAAAAGTAAAAGTTTTCACACATGCTGAAGTGCATAGTTATAACACTAGACATAGAGATAATTAAATCCAACTGATGCATCGAGTAAGTAAAACTAAAACGGTTAGACTCGACTTTTTCAATGCACTCCCAAGGTGGTTGAGAAATGAACCTATCAAAAAATTCAGAATAATTATTAAAGATTTTTTAATACATACACATAAAAAACAACACCACAAGCTAAGTTAAAGCTAAAACATGCAGTCAAAAATGAATTAATTAAAGTCTACTGCAGAAATAGAATAAGCCAAGGAGTAAAACTGACAGGGTAAACACCACAAGTGGCTAAAGTTTTTTCTGACAGACCTTTTTGTTATGATTCTAGATTTATCCCCTTAAGATCACCTATTAGAGGGTCGAAACGCGTCGGGAAATATTTTTAAATAAATTTGTTGTCTGGAGAGAAGCCTTTTATTTAATGTTTAGTTAAGTTAAACTGACTAACTTAATTAATACATTACAAGGTGATACATAAAAAAACAATATAAAAAGTTTTAAAAGAGTGTAAGGAACTTGATTCTAAAGACAAGAAAAATCATACCCACAGTAAAAATAATTGGAAGACAAGAAAAATCATACCCACAGTAAAAATAATTGGTTGGACTAAAGGGACCATGAAGCGCCGCCGTGGCCGTGTTGGAAAGTCGAGTAGGTTAGGTTTGAATGTGAGTGGTCCATATCGGTCCCTCCACCGCGACCATACAGTCTATTGTGGCTCACGCCTAATGTCTATATTTCGCCCAACAAATCCAGCCTCCTACAGAGGTCGATAACCTTTGTGGGCGAAAGTTGATCCAGATCCTCTGGAGCAAGCTTTACCTTGCCAAAGAGCAGGTGTCTAGTCCTGTCCGCTGCCGGACAGGAACACAGCCGGCACTCGGTGTCCTGACCGACCACAATACGGTGCATGTGATGCCGCAAGCGGCAGTGTCCTGTATACAGGCCAACTAGAGTACTCAGTTGTTGTCTGTTCAACTCTAGAAGCTTTTTAGCCCTTGACTCAGACAGGCCATTTATGAAGGCCTTAGAGTGAGCTAATTCTGGAAGATTTTGCCATTATTGGATTGTCATTCTTTCTGTACAGGTCTTTAAGGTGTGTTTTGCTGTGCAAGATGTTATTCCCAGCACCGGTTCTGGTCCGACAAAGTCACTCTGGGCACCACTCCTGGCAAGCGCGTCGGCCGCAACGTTTCCATCATGGTCCGAGTGACCCGGTATCCAGACCAGCGACACCTCATTACAGCTGCCCAATTCGTTCAGGGCAGATTTACAACTCCATACCGTCTTTGAATTACACCGGTAGGAACCAAGAGCCTTTTTTGCAGCTTGGCTATCTGCATATATCTTTATCGATTTGTTTGTGCACAGGTCTTTTAAACTTCCCCTTGCACACATCTCGATGGCATACACTCTGCCTGGTGTATGGTTGCGTACTTGCCGAGGCTAGCTGATAGTCTAGCATTGGTGCTGCCCCCATATGCGCCGGCTCCTACTCCCAAATTGGTTTTGGAGCCGTCAGAGTACCAGCAGAGGTCCGCTCTCAACAGGGTCGATTGGTTCCAGTCCCAGTCCTCCCTTTCCGAGAGGACGATCTTGAAAGACAGATCTCTGCTGATTTTTGTAGGCATCAAGTCTGAGACCATTCCCAGAATCCTGTGACAATCACTATCATCAAGGAAACCGGACCCTCCCAGACTGACTTCCCTCGGCATGCTGTCTGCCGTTTGTTTTAGTCTGTATGTTGTCCACCTCGTCACCCTCTCCAACCATATGTGAAGAGGGAGAATATTAAAGAGGACCTCCAGAGCGGCTGATGGTGCGGTGCTTATCGCTCCCGTTATCATCAGACAAGCTTGTCTCTGTAGATGACCCAGTTTGGCCTTCGCGATACCACGAAGTGCCTTAGGCCACCAAACTATGGCTCCATATGTTATCATTGGCCTCATAACCACTACATAGAGCCAGTACATCTGTTGGGGGTTTGTTCCCCAGTTGTTACCACAGATTCTCCGGCAGGTCCACAGGGACATTTTAGCCCTGCGGATAACATTTTCTAACTGTTTGTCCCAGTTGAGCTTCTTATCTAGGGTAACTCCCAGATATTTTGCTTGGTCCGAAAATAGAATGGTTTCCCCCATAAGAATAGGTGGTTTTAATTTAAATTTTTTAAATTTAATTAAAGTCGAGTAAAACTTCCCAATTCGGACTCAGGGTTGACGGTTCGGGGCTCACCAGCAGCGGATGATTTTTCAAATCACTTCTGTCGTTCAGATCGAGCTTAAGGTGGAGGGTAATGCACAATACGCCAAGGGCTGCAGTACTATCGAGGCGACAAAGCCGCGGACGAGCCCTGAGGGAGAAAAAAAAGAGGGGACCATGACCCCTGAAAAGAGAATGTCGTGTATGAAATTTAAACTTTTAATGACATTTACTTGTAAATACGTTAAAGCGTAGCATATGTACAGAATTTCAAATATTAGTTTTAAATAAATTACAAAAGAAATGAACAAAAATTACACTTTTTAACGCGCTGTATCTTTGAAACAAAACATTTTTGACCACATTTATAAGAACTTTCTATCTCCCTGCCTTGCGGAAGCTCCATGGTGATTGTTGTCCTTACTTGGTTAAACCATTCCATAGTAAATACAGTTGTAGTAATTCAGGGTACCCAGCGACCTGGAAAAATCTGGGAATGTGAAATACCCCCTAAAATGTCAGGGAAATTTGTGATTTTACCCAAATGTCATGGAAATCATTCAGTAGACCTGGAAACTATATGTTTGTAAAATTTCGTCACTAGCAGATACATTTTTAGTTCATATATTTTATATGAATTTTTACACGTAAATACAGGGTGGGCCAAACTCGATGGCCTATTAGAAGTATTTAGAGCATCAAAAGAGATAGGGATCTGAAATTTGGGTTATTTTTGTAAGTGGTCGCGATCTTTGTTTCGAAAATATTTTTAACAATGCAGTGTTGCCACATCTACCCTAAATAGATACTAACTTTGTTTTTTCAAATGAAACACCCTATATATTATGACATTTTCGGGTCCCCCGGAACATTTACAAAGTTTTTTATACAAGTTATTTCTCACCTATCTAGAGCCGTTATGGAGATAAAAAATAATATTTAGGAAATTTGGCAACTTTCATTCCTCAATGAAAAAACGATTATCACCGCAACCGACATAGCTAGGATTCTGTATTTATGGTTTCTGTTTGTCAATGGGTTAATATATGATGATATGCTGTGATAATTCAATTACTGCATACAGGTGTTCACAAAATGATGGACTTCTGATAGGACATTGAAAGGCAAGTAACTCGGAAATTTCAAATGGAACACCCTGTATTTTATAATGAAATAAGCAAGATTAATTTATTTCCATTCTAAAAGTGCTGGGCGATGTAGTACCTATTCTCAGCGGTTTTCGACTTATAAGCAAAAATAGAAAATATTGCAAGTAAAGTGTTAAATAATACTAATTTTTAGTTCCTCAACCAATTGCTATGTTAAAATCTGATTCATTATTCAACACTAAAAAATCACACCATTGACAGCTGGCTATATTTTCATATAAAATAACAAGACGAAAATAAACATACAAACAAATAAATTAACAAACACAAATAAATAAATAATGAAATGAACATCAATAATTAAATTGCTTGAATCGTCCTCCTTCAACTCTCAAACATTCTATGACTTGTGTCAGAACATGAGTTGTTGCTGCTTCTATCTCACATCCCCCTAGAAATAGTAATGCGCTCGACACTCTATTTTTGAGTTCTTCCTTGGTGTTAATGGGCGTCAGATAAACAATTTGTTTGATTCTACCCCAAAGATAAAAATCCAGTGGGGTGAGATCTGGTGACCTCGGTGGCCAAACCCAAGGACCTCCTCGACGTATCCAACGATCTTCAAACATTCCCACAAGTTCATTTGTCACTTGGTTTGTGCAATGGACTGGAGAACCATCTAGCTGATACCAGCAATCTCGGAGAGTCTCAAGATTTAATTCATCGAGGAAGTCAGATACTGTGGTCCCTAATATCTGAAGATATTTTTCCGAATTTAAATTCTCTTCGTAAAAGCAAAATTTTATTTGGTCGTTCATCATCAAGCAAAAGACATTGAACTCAAATTTATGTTGAAACCCTGTCTCTTTAACGAAGTGTGGGCTTTCCGCTGCCCAGTAATGTGAATTTCTTCGATTGAAGATGCCTTCTCTAGTAAACTTGCTTTCGTCCGTCCAAATAATTTTCTTCAGAAAATTTGGATCTTCTTGAGTACGAATTAACATCATTTCACATAAATTTACGCGTCTTTCCGGATCAGTTGGCTCAATGGCTTGAAGTCTTATGAATTTATAATTATGCATTCCATAGTTATGCATTATTCTTTCTATGGATTTATAGGATATTCCTAAGTCTTTCTCGGCGGAATGAAGTGATGCATGAGGAAATGCAGAAAAATATGCTAGGACAATTATTATATTGTCATCGTTACCTGTAACAGGTTTCATTTGGAGTCTTGGATTGCTCATGTGACCGTTATTCAAAAAGTTGGCTTGTAACCTCTTGAATTTCTTCCCATTCATCGGAACAATGCCTGGATACTTTTCGTTGAAGTTTCTGCATGTCCTTGAAATAATCTTGTTACACTGGCCATGCATGAAGAACTAGTCCAAAATTTGCTGATTTGTATATGAATTTGCCATTTCCAATAAAAGATCACTAACAATATGTATAACGAACAGAGTTATAAACTGACAGTTTAATTCTGACAATCGATCTTGACAATTTAGAAGCATCGCCTACTGTTTATAACAAATCTATTCAAGGCAAGGCAATATTTTCTATTTTTGCTTATAAGTCGAAAACCGCTGAGAATAGGTACTACATCGCCCAGCACTTTTAGAATGGAAATAAATTAATCTTGCTTATTTCATTATAAAATACAGGGTGTTCCATTTGAAATTTCCGAGTTACTTGCCTTTCAATGTCCTATCAGAAGTCCATCATTTTGTGAACACCCTGTATGCAGTAATTGAATTATCACAGCATATCATCATATATTAACCCATTGACAAACAGAAACCATAAATACAGAATCCTAGCTATGTCGGTTGCGGTGATAATCGTTTTTTCATTGAGGAATGAAAGTTGCCAAATTTCCTAAATATTATTTTTTATCTCCATAACGGCTCTAGATAGGTGAGAAATAACTTGTATAAAAAACTTTGGAAATGTTCCGGGGGACCCGAAAATGTCATAATATATAGGGTGTTTCATTTGAAAAAACAAAGTTAGTATCTATTTAGGGTAGATGTGGCAACACTGCATTGTTAAAAATATTTTCGAAACAAAGATCGCGACCACTTACAAAAATAACCCAAATTTCAGATCTCTATCTCTTTTGATGCTCTAAATACTTCTAATAGGCCATCGAGTTTGGCCCACCCTGTATATATCATACCTAGGAAAATATATCTGATAAGAATGCGGCTTACCTTTGGTACCAATGTTAATTAAATCCGCCAATGAACGCAGCGTATGCCACATCATGCGCCGATATAAATAGCGTCTTCTATCTAAAACATGTCTTATATGTACATCTCACTTGGAATGTTCTTCCTTGAATGCATAAAATGCAAAATGCGTTTTAGGTATTGGCCGGGTAGAGATGTGTTGTGAATGTGTTTATTCTATTTTAACCTTTATGATCATGTTGAAAGTTGCAAAATATTGGGCATTTGTATATGGCGCGTGTAAACAGTATCTTTGTTTCATTTTTAGCGAATTTTCATAAATAAAACTTCGCTTTTAGAGAGGTAGCGACTTTCGAATTTTCAAAGAAAATTAATGGGCGCGAATTTGAGCTTTTGAAACCCATTTCACAGGCTGATTCAAATTTATATATACAAACAACATTATTTGCAAAGTTTCTACGCCACCTAGAGACTTATGGTTTGTTCCATCACACTCGAAAATTCTTTCGGGGCGCTAAGTTCGTCGGTCAGTCATGAAAGTCAAGTTTTTCCATGAAAAAATTGCACATTTTCTTCTCGAAAATGTTATATGTTATAAATTTAACGAAGTTAAAGCATACTTATGTTTTTGATTATGTAAGTTTTTTGTTCGTAATTTTGATTTATTTTGTTCACAAAAAAGTTTTCACGTATCTGTGTTTATTATTTAGAGTATTATGAAACATGTACTCGAGGGGCCTGGCAATGCCAGGGAATTTGATTTTGGATTTCTGCTTGGTACCCTGGAACTTCTTCTGTGACATCACAAGTGGTTGTGCTCATATCTGCAACTCGTTTAAAGTTTTATGGTGCCGTAAAGTGTGAAGTTGGTTGCAGAGAAGTAAGCACTTGTGAATTCACAGAAAAAGTCTCTACATCTGTATTTATTGTCTAATGTTGTGGAATATAACACAGACTTAAAATATTTGAAAATATACTAGATGTCAACAAAACTATTATACAATCCGTATGTCCCATAGTTTTGTATGGCCACTATGAATTTTCTGGTACAGGTATTTTATATAACAAAAACACAACTTTAGGCTGTTACTTTTTATTAAGCATCATATATGATTATGAATTTAAAAACATTCCAAATAAAGGGTACACTATAGTTTATAAATCATATAATAATATAGTTTTTGAAGATTTTTTGATATCAACAGACAAAGCTTTTGTAATAGGTACTACATCATACTAATTGCCCACCCTGTATATAAATTAATGTCTAAGATTGAACTGTGCACTGTCAAGCTCACTTTGAATAAACAGTATTGTATTTGATAATAGGAATAAAACTTACCGTTTAAATGTTAAATAATAAAAGAAATGAAGTTCTTACTGCTTGTTGTTTTATTTTAGTCAATTTTGATTAAAAAGTCTGGACGCAGCAAGTGCGTTATGGAAGTTAATTTTCATAAGTGTTTTTAATAGCAAATGCGAGCAGGCATCTATCTGATTACCAGTATAGCCTATGTATTAGAAACAATGTACTATATTTTATCAAAATTACTTATTGTTTGAAAAAGTACAAAAATTTTCCGAAAATAAATTTAAATGCTGGTTTCCTAACCAACAAGATTTATGTTAATAGCAAATTGAGTTATTGTAATTTGAAGGATTTAATGAAAATTCGCTACCAAAACGCACTTACTGCGTCCAGATTTTTTTCTTACAAACATGCATCATATTTCGATAAAAAATGCAAAAATGCTTAACAATCTTGTTTTACGAAAATTGGCTAAAAATTATAGACCAATAAACCATAAACTTCACTAAACCTACAGCAAAAGCATCAACTCAACTAAACCGATAGCCAAAGCATCAGAGAAAGGGTCTATTTAAAATGAATTTTCTGTAAACATTTTAGTAAAATGAAGGGCAATGACGGTTGAATCTGAAACTTAAGAGTTCGCAGAACACTCTTCTTGCAACATTTTCTTTTCACAATCCGTATTTGTTTCACGTTCTTTGCCTAAACATTGCCAATTTTTACGTTTCAAATTACGAGTTTGACATTTTGAGGAAAACTCCAAAATTGTTTTCTTTAACTGCCCGTAACTTTTTTGTCTTTAAACTTAGAGACCTAAATTGTGGTACATGTTTCACTCTTTATAATACAAATACGCATACCAAATTTGGTTGCCCTTATTTTGTTATTTTTTGAGATATAAATTTTTTTAGAAAACAACAATTTCCGGGAAAACCTGGTCCGATTTTCCTGGCTAACGAACTTGTCCAAGCCACTTGCAAAAGGAAGGTGCTCACGAAATTTTATCAAGATCGGCCCATTATTTTTTGAGTTATCGGTGTGATATATATATATATATATATATATATATATATATATATATATATATATATATATATATATATATATATATATATATCTGCGGCCTAATTAGCGCTCATTTGAAGACATTTTTTTAAATTCAAAAGTCGGGATCTCAATAGTGATTTTTTTTAAAAGAAAATTCACTGGAATTCCAGGAAAATCAAGGCAGTTTTTCCGGAAGATTTTGTGTTTTACTTTTAGAAAAATGTTATATCTCCGGAAATAACAAAGTTAAAACAACCAAATTTGGTACGCGGGTTTATATCATTCAAAAATAAACCATGTGCCAAAATTTAGATGTAAGTCAAAAGAAAAAAAGAATTATAGGCATTTAAAGAAACAAAATTTGGGGTTTTCCTATTAAAATGTCAAAGTTGCGATTTGAAACGTCAAAATTGACAACATTTAGGCAAGGAACATAAATGATTATGGGTTATGTAGAGAAAATATCGCAAGAGTGTTTTACAAATCCTTAAGTTTGAGCTTCAACCATCGTCCTTTATTTTACTAAAATATTTCCCAAAAAAATTAATTTCTAATAGACACTTTCTGTGATGGTTTGGCAATAGATTTAGTTATAGAGTTGATGGTTTAATAGTTTATAAATTTGAGCGAATTTTCATAGAAAAAATTTGCTTTCGAGACAGCGACTTAAATTTTGAAAAGATTTGCTTGAATGATCATAAACTAGGGGCGCGTTCATCGTTTTCGAGTTATTTCATTTGTTTTGTAACGTTTCACATTTTTGGCACATACTAAAAATTATGATATGGCGTTTTTAACAATATATACCACAGTGAATCATTCAAAGAGGTTTTCGTTTATATTACTCGTCGAAAAAATCGAGATGCCGTATACAGGGGCTCTTAATAGTGACTGAATTTGAAAAAATTCAAACTGCCGTAGATCAATTTTTCAAATGGAACGGCCTGTACTTTGTATTTTAGAAGTAAAGGGCATGCCCTTTATGCTTCAAGTTTTGTATAACACTATCCCTATACTTACAGACTCTAGTTTTGGAAACATTAACAATCACATACCATGATTCGAGCAGATTATGCGAGTATTTACCGAATTTTCGAAGAAAAATATTACCATTTTTAAATTAGTAGCTTTGGTACAAAAAAGTAACTCGCAAATAATTTGATAAGATAGTCTACGTGTACATTTACATAATGTGTAAGTAGTTGATAAATTGTTTTCCGTTTATATTAGTGAGTTTCGTGAATCCGTGTTTATATATATATATATATATATATATATATATATATATATATATATATATATATATATATATATATATATATATATATATATATATATCGTACGCCGATAACTCAAAAAATAATGGACCGATCTTGATCAAATTTGGTGAATACCTTCCTTTTGCAAGTGGCTTGGATAAGTTCGTTAGCCAGGAAAATCGGACCAGCTCTTCCCGGAAAATTTTGTGTTTTCTTCCTAAAAAAAATTATACCTTCCGAAATAACAAAGTAAGGGCAACCAAATTTGATAAGCGTATTATTTGTATTATAAAGAGTGAACTATGTACCAAAATTGAAGTCGTTGATATAAATTTTCTTTTTTTTTATCGAACACGTTTGCTTTTTTGCATTTTCCATCGAAATATAATGCGCATGTTTGTAAGAAAAGAAATTATGGACGCAGCAAGTTCATTAAATGCTTCATATTTGAATAGCTTAATTTGCTATTAACCTATAAGGTTGACCAAGCCACGAGTTTTTTCGGGAACACTAAGTTTTCTTTCGGAAATTTTTGTACATTTTCAAACAATAAAGTTGTTTTGATGAAACATGGCACATTGTTTCTACTATATAGGTTATACTGGTAACCAAATTTGATGCCTGCTTTCTTAAAAGAAACATATATTTTCTATTTAAAAACATTTTAATGAAAATTCACTGCCATAACGCACTTGCTGCGTCACGAACTTTTTTCTTTTCTTCCACTGATTCAAATTTCCGTGAAGAGTTTAAAATTTTTCAATTTTAATTACAGATTAGGTATAATAAATTTTATATATTTATTTAGCAAATTTTTTTGTAAAAAATAATTCGTTTTGCAGAAATGTTTCTGTAGAAATCATTGTTTGCAAGATTTTTCTGAAATTTTGGTACTTTGATAAGTTAATAACGTAACCAATGCCTGACACTTTGACACATACCCAATAGCTGACATGCATCAGTTCAAATTCATAAAAAAAGAAGATTGCTTGAGGTAGATAACTGCAAATTTTGACAAATCGTATTTTCTGTATGCAGAATATTTGTGTCAAATTATCTTTACATAGCGTCTGTCATTTGTCATTTATGTGACGTAATAAAGGATTGCCGCCAAAATTCCAAGAGAATTTTTAACACATTTATTAAGGATTTCTTGGTTCTAAATAGGTTTAAGCGAGGAAAATCGGCCAAGTTTTTTCGGGAACATTTTAAGTTTGTTTTAGCAAACTTTTTGTACTTTTTCAAACAACAAAAGTTGTTTTAATGCAATATGGTACATTTTTCTACTAATATATTATATTTGTAACCAAATTTGATGCCTGTATTCATTAAAAAAATGCATATTCGTTATTAAAAACATTTTTATGAAAATTCACTACCATAACGCACTTGCTGCTTCCAGACTAATTTTTATAGACAATAAGAGAGTATATATGGAAACTTTTCAGTATGCATGAATCTAGTTGCCAGCGTTGCCAGAGCTAGTACAATTGTACTAATTTAGTACATTTTCACTCTTTTTATACAAAAATACAATTTCACCATTTCTAGTACATTTTTCTTAGAATCATTTTAATATATAAGTCGCATAACGCATAACATTCGCAAGCATTATTAGATAAATATCACGTTGGAAATATTTATGTAGACTTGTTTCACAGCATAGATCTATGATGTGATAGCATGTTGCAAAGCTCAGAACTAGAACAATTTTCAAAATCTGTGAAAGTTTTTAGTTACTATAACTTTGAGTTCCCTAGAAATTCCTATGTTGTTACAACATGATATTTTACAGCTAAAATTTGTTGCGCCTTTTAAGTTAGCAATGAAAATTATTCAAGTTTATTGCCTGTCATATTTTAGTACAAAAAAATCAAATTTAGTACAATTTCACTGGCATTTCAATACAATTTGAAAACTTACTCTGGCAACGCTGCTAGTTGCTACAATAATAACAATAACTCTGATGTGATAAACATGCTGTCAAAGTTTGTCATTCAATAGTGAAATAACGAAAAAACTGTATTTTTTTTAATGGCACGTTTTAACAATACCACGCTAGGTACCCCTGAATATTATAGGGCACAGATACAAGGGTAATTCACCAGGCGCTAGATAGAATTCTGCCAGCAGTTGCATTGTTATGTCAAAAAAAGTTTACATTCGTCATAACATTTTTAGTGAATTTTCTTTAAAAAAAATTCACTAATGAGGAGATCCCGACTTTTGAATTTTGAAAAAATTTCTTCAAATGACCGCGAACTAGGCCCCCTAGAACACATATCCGGGGTCCGTTTCAATTTTTATATGTTTATATATATATATATATTTATATATATATATATATATATATATATATATATATATATATATATATATATATATATATATATATATATATATGTATCACACCGATAACTCAAAAAATAATAGGCCGATTTTGACTAAATTTGGTGGAAAAATTCCTTTTGCAAATGGCTTGGATAAGTTCGTTAGCCAGGAAAATCTGCCCAGGTTTTCCCAGAAAATTTTGTGTTTTCTTTCGAAAAAAATTTATATCTCCGGAATTAACAAAGTAAGGGCAACCAAATTCGGTACGCTAGTTAATATCCTTATAGGTAAGCCACCTACCAAAATTTAGCTATGTAGGTCAAAAGAGAAAAAAGTTATAGGCATTTAAAGAAAAATAAATTGGGGTTTTCCACAAAACGTCAAAGTTGCGATTTAAAACGTCAAAATCGGCAACATTTAGGCAAAGAACTTGAATCTAATACGGGATATGGAAATAAAATGTCTCAAGAAGGATCTTTTACAAACTCTGAAGTCTTAGTTTCAACCGTCATTGTCCTTCATTTTACTAAAATGTTTCCAGAAAATTCATTTCAAATAGACCCTTTCTCTGATGCTTGGCAGTAGCCTTAGCTTTAGAGTTTATCGTTTAATGGTATATAATTTTTGTCGAATTTTCGTAAAAAATCAATAAAGCTCAATATATCCGTTATTATACAAGATATGAAGAAAATTTGTATATATTAATTATAGGGTGTCTTGAGCTACATCTTAAAAAAATATTTCTACAATCACAGGCTGGCCCATAAGTCGTTGGTGATACAAATTTTCTTTTTTTTTTTAATCAAACACGCCTTATGTTATTGCATTTTTGAATTTTTCAGCGATGCATGTTTGTAAGAAAAGAAATTCGGGACGCAGCAAGTGCGTTATGGTAGCGAATTTTCATTAAATGCTTCAAATTTGAATAGCTCAATTTGCTATTAAC
Source organism: Tillus elongatus (assembly GCA_964006375.1). Classification (NCBI taxonomy): domain Eukaryota; kingdom Metazoa; phylum Arthropoda; class Insecta; order Coleoptera; family Cleridae; genus Tillus; species Tillus elongatus. The sequence goes on from OZ023267.1 coordinate 130,575,967, forward strand.
CTATAAGGTTGACCAAGAAACGAGTTTTTCCGGGAACACTTTAAGTTTACTTTTGGAAATTTTTGTACATTTTCACACAATAAAGTTATTTTTATGAAACATGGCACATTGTTTTTACTATATAGGTTATACTGGTAACCAAAATTGATGCCTGCTTTCTTAAAAAGGAAACACACATATTTGCAATTAAAAACATTTTTATGAAAATTCACTACCATAACGCACTTGCTGCGTCCAGAGTTTTTTGACATAGCAATGCAATTGCTGACAGCTGCAGGCGCCTGGTGAATTCGCCCAATTACAGTTAAGAAACTAGGTTTAAAAAAGATTTGGTCAATTACAGGTATTTAAATTTTAAATACAGATTTACAGACTCCTGTGCCTTTTTCTAATGTTGGCGACAATTATCACAGGCTAACCACTAACTTCGAAAAACGTTAAAATAGTAGGTAAGAAGACTCTATGGATAACTTTTCTTCATCTATTCTTTACACCATTGTCTCTATGGTTAATAGTTAATGTCAAAGTTTATCAGCTGAGTCAACAAGTTCATAATATAAATAATTCTGATCCAGATTTGCAAATTGTTATTTACGTTCTAAATTTGATTTGTCTTCGTGTTTTATTATGCAGGAAACCCATTAATTTATGAATTCTGCTTTAACACTTAAAACTATGGCTGCTGCAGTAACAGAGAAAGTAAAGGAACGTCGGAACCGGGTGCGTATATCCTCTACTTTTTCTTTTCTTTAACATTAATGTGTCTGTGTCATACTATAAATTGCTTCTTGCTTCTACCATAATTGGCTTTATCATTTTACAGTTAATTATACCACACATATTAATAATTTCAAGGTTTTCTCTCATATATAAATTCACAGGAATATTCCAGATGCTTTGATCAGAAAATACATTTTAATGCACTTATTGTATTTTATAAACTACATTAACAAAATTTTTCATAAAAGTTGATTGTTAGTATAACGTATTCATAATTCGTTGTATACAAAGTTTGATTCAAATGTAATATTGTGTTATATTATTATTTGAAAGGGGATTAAATCAGAAGGTGCTATTTTGGTCATGCACTTTTAATTTTTTTATTAACGCCTTTGATGGATAAACTACAATTATGCAGATTTGTAATTTCAAGATTACAGCGTACCACACAGTATAAGGTCTCATGCCTGTATTTACATATATCGCTGCCAATCATTAATTTGATTACCGACTGTTATGAGAGGCATACTATTACAATTTCTGAAATCCTATTTACAAACAGGAAATACAAGGCAACTACAAGATGTGCCCATAACATCTGAAGTTTCACAAAGCTTATTATTTTGCCCATGAATATTCTTGCACACAGAATGTATCTGTGAGAGTCTGCTAAACCTTTGCTGAAAATTTATGAAGCATGAGATCTGAATATTGTTACCCATTAGTTTTTAGTGAATTTTCTTTAAAAAATTCACTAATGACGTGATCCGAATAATGAACCAATTTTGATGAAATTTGGTAGGTGCCTTCCTTTTGCAAGTGGCTTGGATATCAGCCAGAAAATTGGCCCAGGCTTTCTCAGAAAATTTTGTGTTTTCTTTCGGAAAAAATTTATATCCGGAAATAACAAAGTAAGGGCAAACAAATTTAGTATGCGGGTTTATATCATTATAGGTAAATTACCTGCCAAAATAACTCTGTAAGTTCAAAGACAAAAAAGTTATAGGCATTTAAAGAAAAATAAATTGGAGTTTTCCTCAATATGTCCAAGTTGCTGTTTAAAACGTCAAAATTGGCAACATTTAGGAAAAGAACTTGAAACTAATACGGGCCATGGAAAGAAAATGTCCTAAGAAGAAGGTTTCGCAAACGCTGAACTCTTAGCTTCAACCGTCATTGTCCTTCATTTTACCAAAATATTTCCAGAAAATTTATTTCAAATAGACCCTTTCTCTGATGCTTTGGCAGTAGTCTTAGCTATAGAGTTTTATCGTTTAATGGTATATGATTTTTGTCGATTTTTCGTAAAAAATCAATAAAGCTCAATATATCCGTTATTATACAAGATATGAAAAAAAATTGTATACATTAATTATAGGGTGTCTTGAGCTACATCTTAAAAAAGTATTCCTACAATCACAGGGTGCCCCATAAGTCGTTGCTGATACAAATTTATTATTATTATTTTTTAATCGAACACGCCTTATGTTATTGCATTTTTGCATTTTCCATCAAAATATAATGCATGTTTGTAAGAAAAGAAATTCGGGACGCAGCAAGTGCGTTATGGCAGCGAATTTTGATTTAATGCTTCAATTTTTAATAGCTCAATTTGCTATTAACATATAAGGAAACAAGTTTTTTCGGGAACACTTTAAGTTTACTTTCGGAAATTTTTGTACATTTTCAAACAATTATTTGATGAAACATGGCACATTGTTTTTAGTATATAGGTTATACTGGTAACCAATTTGATGGTTGCTTTCTTAAAAGAGAACACACCTATTTGCTATTAAAAGCATTTTTATGAAAGTTCACTACCATAACGCACTTGCTGCGTCCAGACTTTTTATAGTTATGAACTCACATAAAATACTTTAAGATCTCATTAACATTCAGTTCTAACAGAATTCGATAGCATCTTTCTGATTTTTCAGAAAATATTTTATATATTCTGTCATTTTTATATTCTATGTCAATTTTTACGGTGAGTTTATTAGAATCATATTGTACCCAGAATGTACACTCCCCTGGCAGTTGTCTCTGTCACAGCCAGAGCCGGTTCTGGTCCCATAAATGGTTCTGCTGACCCTCTCTTCGCGAGACTGTCAACTTCTTCAGTGCCTTTGACCCCCGAGTGACCCGGCACCCAGATGAGGGTCACCTCATTCTGCCCAGCCAGGTCGCTTGTCTCGTCTCGGCACTCACTCACCAACCAGGAATTTACCCGTGGGCTACTTAGTGCCTTAAGGGCCTTTTGTGGGTATGAGGATCGGCTTGTTGGTGTAGCCCCTCCTCTTGTTATCCCGCACACAGTGCAGGATAGCGTACATTTCGGCCTGAAATACTGTTGCATGGGCTCTAAGGGAAATACTATGACTTACCTTCGGTCCTTCCGAATAAACACCTGCCCCTGTCCCACGCTCTCCGCCGGATCCTTCCGTGAACCAGACGAGCGTGTCCCGTGGTATGTCCGTCATCTCCTTCCGCTATGCCTCACGGTTGGGGATTTCCACTGTAAAGTTGTTTTCCCTGCAGATTCTCGGGCTCGCGAAATCTGACCTCATTTCAAGCATGGGCTCCTTCACGGTCTCCTGAATTTTGCAGTGGCCCCTGAAGCCTGGGTTAATCTTCAGTCTACCACTGCAGGCTAGTCTGTATAGTCCTAGCGTAGCCTCCCCCTTAATAACTAAGTGAGGGGGGGGGGGGATCCCGCAACACCTCCATGGCGGCTGTTGGGGTTGCAGACATGGCCCCTGTGATGCCTAGGCAAGCCATCCTTTGGTTCTTGCCTAGTTTTCGTTTGGCACCGGATTGTGTCACCTTAGGCCACCAAGCCAGTGCCACGTATGTTAACGATGGTCTGACCACCCTTGTGTTTTTTTTTTTTTTTAATTTTAACAACACACCACGAGGGCTTATAGCCTAAATACTATCGTACCGTGGGTGTTGACAAGGAGGAAATAGGCAACTTGTTAATTCTGGACTTGAAGGTTTGGAGGTTCGGAGCAGAAGGAAAAACATGTGCCGGCAAGGAATTCCACAACTTGGAAGTCCTCGGGACAAAAGAGCGGGCATAACAAGATGTTCTATGTCTGGTGACCTGGACAGTAAAAGGGTGCATTCGCTCTGTTCCCCTGGTAGATCTGTTGGGGGCAGCAGGTGGGGGAACTATGGAGGAAAGCTCCTCTAAGCAGTGCCCGTGCAGATATCTATAAAAGAGAGAGAGAGAGAGGTCACCAACGGCACGTCGGTGGGCAAGGGATGGCAGCCTTTGGGTGAGGGTAGGGTCACCGATGAGACGTATAGCTCTCTTTTGAATGGAGTCCAGGATAGCGAGTGTAGAAGCGGCAGCTGCACCCCAGATGTGGGAGCAGTATTCGAGGTTTGGCCTTATTTGTGAAGTATATAAGATATAGAGATTAGCTGGTGAGAAGTATTTGCGAGCCCGGAAGAGGAAACCTAATTTCTTAGCAGCCGCTTCTGCAATTGATGTGACATGTTGGTGCCAGTTAAGATTTCGATCCACAGAAATGCCAACAAGAGAAAAGGACTCATTACTTTGAATAACTTGGTTGTTCATTGTGATGGGTCTAGGGCTGGTGTATCTCTTATGAGAAAGAAAGCAAGACTGAGATTTGGTGGGGTTGAATTGTACAAGATTTCTACTTCCCAGTCTAATATTTTTTGGAGATCCACGGAGACAGAACCCTCCATGAGTCTGCGATCCTCATCTAATTGGGCTAAAGAGACAGGCTTAGAATATTGTATATTTGAGTGGAGGGTGCTGTCGTCCGCGTAACTGAACTGGGTTGGATGTGCTAGAGAGGAGGTCATTGATGTGGAGAAGAAACAAAGTAGGGGCTAAAGCTGAACCTTGAGGAACTCCTGCATTAATTGGATACAGTTTAGAGGAATAACCATCCACAACAACAGCCAGTGGGCCATACTAAGTCTTAGTCCCCACGTTTTTCCATATAGCCGCCTAGTGACGGCTAGGGTCATAACTGCCTTACGCAGTATTTTTTCAACGTGACCATTCCAGGTTAGCTTAGAGTCCAATATGACCCCAAGATATTTTACCTTCCTGGCCATTGGAATGTTCCTACCATATACAGTGAGAGTTCTGCGGCTCTCCCACTTTCTCCTCCTCGTAAACAGTATGACTTTTGCTTTCTCGGGGCTCACTCAGAGCCCTTGACCAACCGTCCACCTTTGCACCACTTTCAATGCTGTCTGCATGTGCTTCCACACTGACTGTGTAACCTTTCCTCGGACTATGATGACAATGTCGTCCGCATTGCCCTGTATCTATTACCCCCCTCCTGAGAGTCTCCCCAGGAGGCCGTCCACAACTAGGCATCAGAGCAAGGGAGACAGAACGCTCCCCTGCGGACCCTTGCCGCGACCCCCGCCAGCAGAGTCCCTCCCGTGAGTGAGGTGAACACCGCCCTGTCCCTGAGCATGGAACCGATCCACTTGCAGCAGGTCTCCTCTGTTCCACGCTCCCTGACAGCTGCCAGAACCGATCCGTACACAGCATATACTCCTGTATACTATACTTCTAGGAGGCTGGCTACCATAGCCGTATTACTTTATAGGTGTGTTCTCGCTGTAATTAGTATACCATACTGATAGCTCTAATTAGAGTGAAACCGGTCTGCGGTTCTAATTATGGTGAGAATACATCTAGCTTTACATACATTGTCCCTATATTAGGGATGAAATGGGCCAGAGCTGACAATTTACAACATACATTATGCTATACTTTGTAAGCATTGACACTCGGTATACCTTTTTAAATGTATATCAATGCACTCATACTTCTCAAACACTTGGCCTGTAAATTTTTGGTCGCAAATACAGTAAGGAAAACGATTGCATATATGATTATCTCCATCTATGTTCCAGGTGTTAGTGGGACAACTTCCGGAGGACTTCCTGCGCATCTCTAGCTCGCCACAGCAACAACAAGAGGCTGCCGATAGACAAGCAGCGTTGGCTTTACATCAGCAACTTGTGGGAGGTGGGGTAGCACATCACTATTTGCAAAACCCAATAGGCAGGCTGAGCATTACCGTGGCACAAGCTAAACTTGCCAAGAATTATGGTATGACCAGGATGGACCCTTATGCTAGGCTAAGGGTTGGACATTGCGTCTATGAGACACACACTGACCCCAACGGTGGCAAGAACCCCAGGTGGAACAAAGTGGTCAGCTGGTAATGTCAGTTTGTTTCTAAAAGATTTTTAACATTTGTACTTAAATCATTTCCTTATTAATTCATATATGTGATATTGTGCAGGCCGATACTTGATGTAAATCCATCGTCAACTTAGATAAACAAACAAATTGCGTTTTGTGGTATAGATATGTGAATGATGTTATAGTTTGTTTTAGAGGTACCGTCAGACAGTTGCACACTTTTGAGAATTTTCCAAATTCCATACATACCAAAATTAAATTCAGAATAGAATTAGAGGTAAACAAATCAATTAACTTCCTAGACCTTACCATCACCAGATTAATCAATAAACTTGATTTCTCTATTTTCCATAAACCTTCTCACACTGATGCATTATAATTCCCATCATCCATACGCTGAAACCACTTTATCCCCATTTTTTAAGTTTAGTTCCCTACCTTAATTCTTCTTCTTCTATTGCTTATCCATTAATGGATATTCGCGATCACATGTGCCCATTCTTCCCTATTTCTGATGGCGCTGAATAGGTCTCCTACAGTTTTTAGTCCTGTCCATTGTCTCACGTTTCTGAGCCATGACATCCTCTTCCTGCCGACTCCTCTCTTCCCCTCGATCTTTCCCTCGATTACCAGTTGTATGAATTGGTATCTTTCATTCCGTATTACCTGGCCCAGATATGCTGTTTTTCTGTGCTTGATGGTGTTCAACAGTTCAAGCTCTCTTTTAACCGTTCTTAGGGTCTCCTCGTTTGTTTTTCTGGCCGTCCATGGGACTTTTAGTATACGTCTGTATGTCCACATTTCGAATGCTTCAAGTATATTCATGGCATTTACCCTCAGCGTCCAGCTCTCCACACCATATAGTAACACTGATCACACGTAACATTTTACAAATCTTAATTCTTAGGTTGAGGTCAAAATCAGTGTTGGTAAAAACTTTCCTAAATTTCATAAATGTGTTTCGGGCCATTTCGATTCAGCATCTGATCTCTGTTTCAGACGTCCAGTTTTCACACAGCCACGTGCCTAAATATTTAAATTTATATACCCGTTCTACTGGACATCTGTTGTGTGTTAGGCTTGCATTTTGATGTTCTTCCGTCTTGCGAGAAACTATCATGAATTTTGTCTTCTTGGTGTTGATGTTAAGGCCCAAGTTTTTGCTACTGTCGCCTATAGCATTAAGAAGATCCTGCAAGTCTTTCATGTTGTCTGCAATTAGGACTGTGTCGTCTGCATACCGTATGTTGTTCATCCACACTCCATTCACTTTAATACCTAGGTCGCGTTCTTCGAGCGCCTCCTGAAAGATGCTTTCAGAATACAGGTTGAAGAGGAGTGGAGAGAGAACGCATCCCTGTCTGACCACTCTAAGGATCTTTGTCGGTTCTGTGTGTTCATTGCCAACCTTGACTACGGCTGTTTGGTTACAATAAAGGCTTTCTATGCAGCGGATATCCTTCTGGTCTATATCCATCCTCCTCAAAATTTGAATGAGTTTGTGGTGTTGGACCCTGTCAAACGCTTTCTTGTAGTCGATGAAGCATAGCATCACATCCTTCCTCTGCTCGTTGCAGTTCTGGATCAATGCTCGAGTTGCAACTATAGCCTCTCTCGTACCTAGTCCCTTTCTAAATCCAAATTGTGTGGACCCTACCCCTCTTTCGCATTTTATGAAAATTCTGTAGTGAATAATCTTGAGGGATATCTTTAACGTGTGGGTTATTAGACTGATTGACCTATGGTCCTCGCACTGCGTTGCGTTATTCTTTTTTGGCAGGGGGATAAAATGTGATGTAATCCATTTGGCAGGGAAATCCCCCGTGTTATATATTTTGTTAAATATTCTGTGCAGTACGGAAATGCCCCTGTCATCTAGTATTTTTAGTAGTTCGACAGGTATGCAGTCCGGGCCAACTGCCTTTCTGTCCTTTGACATATTTATTGCTCTTACAATTTCTTCTTTGGAGTTAGGGGGTCCAGACAGGTCTGCGCCCTCCGTAACCTCTATATCAGGTCTATTATCGTCGAAAAGGTTGTTAATATATTCCTCCCAAATATCTCTTCGCTGCCGATCATCCTGCGCCATTTCCCCATGTTCGTTTTCTACATTAGAAAAGTGTCTCTTCCGGTAAACTCCGGACGCCTCTTTTATTTTTCAGTGTATGTTAAATTCATCGTGCCACTTTTGTAGTTCTATCTCCTCACATTGCTTCTTTAACCAGTCATTTTTTGCCGCTCTTATTTACCCCCTAATAATTCTTTGTATGTGTTTATAGCTCTCTGGATTTCCTTGATTTTTACATCTTCTCCTTTCTTCGAAAGGCGCCATGATTTCTGCTGTCATCCAATTGTGTTTCTGTTTTTTCCGCTTACGACCTAGTTCATCTTCCGCGACTCTCATTAAGGCTTCCTCCATTTCTCCCCATATGACATCTATGCTTGCACTCTCTTCCAACTTCGGTTCTATGGAAGTTATTATTCTTTCATTAATTTGTGCAACTATTTCGTTTTTGAGATCTTCGCTTCTAAGTCTATCATAATCTATCTTTCTTTGTTCTATATGGGTTTTGATGTTTGTAATCTTAGTCTTGACTACTGCTACCAGGAGAACATGGTCTGAGAGAACGTAGGCACCAGGATATGTACACACTCTTTTTACTGATGTTCCAAAACGCCTATTAATTAGTATGTAATCTGTCTGATTACGTACGATGTTGTCTGGACGATGGGCTGGAGCTCTCCATGTGTACAAGCGCCTAGGTGGCATCTTGAATCAAGTGTTTGTTACGTACAGGTTTTCCTCCTGGCAAAATTGGCAGAGGCGTTCACCCCGGTCATTTCGGGTTCCTAATCCATAAGGGCCCACTATATCTTCGACTCTTCCGTCTCCAATTTTAGAGTTGAAGTCTCCTATTATGAGGTTTATCTCATGATGTTTAACCTGTTTAAGTACTTGTTTCAGTTCCTCGTAAAACATCTCGATCTCTTCTTCAGTCCAATCGGCTGTGGGTGGATACTACACCTGAATAAAGTTGATGTTGACTGGTTTGGCATGTATTCTAAGCAATGCGATCCTATCTGAGTGGGGGAGGAAATTTATCACAGATCTGGACATTTTTTCAGTCACTATTACTCCTACTCCCTTTCTGTGATTTGGTTCATTGTTTCGTGAGTAGTACATGACTCCGCCTGAGATGTGGCATATCCCAGCATCAGGCCACCATGTCTCTGCGACGCCCAGAACGTCGATTTTCGATTTCTAATCTTTTTGTTTCTTGTATCAGGTTGGCCAGTTTCCCAGCTTCGTATAAGCTTCTCACATTCCAGGTGCCGATCTTGACTTCTCTTCTCAAATTTAATCTCTCTACCTTAATTACCTAAAAGAAAACCTGCTAATTACCAAGTTGAAAATTTAGAATTTATGTCAATATTGTACACTTTTAAACAAAGATTTTGTAGCGGCTTTTTCTGATGGTTCTATGGTTAGTCAACTAGTTAAAGACAGTAATGTTACAATTAAGAAAATGAAAGGTTAAACTCTCTGGGGGAGTTTTGACCAAAAGCTTATATTTTTCAGACCTTCAGTGCAAAATTATGGTGCTCGATACTTTTTAATTAGGTATCTAGATAACACTATAATTATGGAGTCGTTGAGCTTGGGAAAACTTGGTTAGGAAATTTATTTAAAAAACGAAGAAAAGTAAAACAATAATAGCTTTAGCGAATTTTTCGTAAAACAAAAAATTCACTAATGAGCAGATCTGGATAAGGAAAGACTGTTCTACATTATGTTTTAATGCTTATTTTCTGCAAACGGACCAGGTTTTCCGGGAAAAATTTGGGTTTTCTTCCGGAAAACTTGTGAATCTCCGACAATAACAGAGCTATGACAACCCAAATTTGGCATATGCGTTTCTACTATCAAACTCACCCTACACGCCGAAATTCAGATCTCTAGCTTAAAAGAAAAAAAAATTATAGACATTTAAAGAGAAAATTTTGGGTGCCACTGGTGATCTGAGGAAAGCACAAGAACAAAATATTTTGTGTGCGTGGTTAAGAAAACCAATTGAATATTACATACAAAGGTCAAGTTTTCTTGGCGCAAAAAGGTCAAGAAGTAGCAGAAAAAATATTTTAAACATTTTAGAATTTTTCTTAAAACGTCAAAATCGCGTTTTGAAACATCAAAATTTGCTATTTTCCAACAACGAATCTGAAGTAAATACGGATTATGTAGAAGAAATAACGTAATAAGTGTGTTTTACAAAGCCTTAAATTTCAACTTCAACCATCATTGACCTTCATTTTACTAAAATATTTTCGGAAAATCCATTTCAAATAGACCCTCTTTCTGATGCTTTGTAGGTAGTTTTAGCTATAGAGTTTATGGTTTAATAGGCTATATTTTAGCAAATTTTCGTTAAAAAAATGTGTTATTGAGAAGACCGTGACTTACGAATTTTAAAAAGATTTCTTCAAATGAGCGCAAACTAGAATGCCTAAAACCGATATAAGGAGTCAGTTTCAGTTTTTGTCTGTTTACACATATACAGGGTGAGGCATTTCTACGGTAAAGCTCAATATATTGATTTGGAAGGGGTCTCGAGTTCTCCCTGTCTTCAAGGCGGGGGATAGTGGTGATCCATCAAACTATCGACCAATAGCCATCCTATGTGTCTTCTGGAAGATTTTTGAGGCCTGCCTTTTTCGGCGAATACTGTTTCACATAAAAAACAGACTCTATTTCTCGGCATGGTTTCATTCCAGGGAGATCAACTGTAACGAATTTAGTTGATGTAACACAGTTCATTGCATCCGCTCTCGACCGCTCTTCACAGGTTGATGTTGTGTATACTGATCTATCTAAGGCCTCTGATTGTCTAAACCATTCTGTTCTCATAGACAGGATGAGGGCTATCGGATTCTCGGAGGGCTTGCTTGGCTTGTTCAGATCTTACCTGGATGGAAGGAGGCAATTTGTTGAGGTTGGGGGCTTCAAGTCTAACACCTATCACATAGCTTCGGGAGTGCCGCAGGGTTCCATACTCGGTCCATTACTGTTTAATATATTTATTGACCCAGTTAAACATGTTTTACATGTTCCTTTTTTAATGTATTAAGATTTTCGCATATATTTCGAGTGTTGATGACTGTTTGCAGCTCCAAAACTGTCTTCAGATCCTTGATGAATGGTGTTGTTGGAGTGGTCTTTCTATGAATGTTTTCAAGTGTTGTGTGATGTCCTTTACTCGAAATAAACACGCAATTACTTTTGGGTACAATATAAGAGGAATTGTTTTTGATGGAACTCTATCTTTTAAACCACATTACGAGCAGACTGTCAGTTCTGCTTACAAAACTCTTGAGTTTCTAATAAGAAACAGCAAAAATTTCTCACAGGCTGACACCCTCGTCCTGCTCTTTCGTTGTTTGTTAGGTCTCGACTTGAATATGGCTCAGTTGTGTGGGCTCCTACTTATGAGATTCATGTGACAAGTCTAGAATCAGTGCAAAGGAAATTTCTCAAATTTCTTAGCTTTCGTGAGGATGGTCGATATCCTTCTATTGGTTTTCCTCAGGAAGGTTTACTTCATCACATTGGTCTGCAGAGTCTGTCGATGCGCAGGCAATGCAGTTTCGTTACATTTTTATACAAACTGGTTAATTCTGTGTTCGATTACCCTAATCTGCTTCAGCAACTTAATTTCAATGTGCCTCGTATTGCAGCACGTTTTCCAGGCACATTCTCTCTCCCGTCTGCTCGTACGTGATTGCTGCGATCGTCTCCAATTTACCAGATGTGCAATGATTGCAGGACAGCCTAGATATCTTCTCATGTAATATATCTGAGATAAAAATGTTTTTCAAAGCAGTATAATTTGTGACTCTCTTTTGTGTAGTTTGTTTGATTATTGTTTCTTATTATGTTTTGTGTATCGGCCCATCCTTAGTTTGTCTTTAAGCTGTTGGATGGTGTATGAATAAATAAATAAAAATAAATAAATATTATTTTACCTATTGATTCTAATGTTTTTGTATTTTATTGACATGTCTATCTGAAACATTGTCATGATAAATCTATATATCTATCTATTGTGTGTTGTATTTAATTTTATGTATGAGCCCATGAATAAATTGGTGTGTGAATAAATAAATAAATTACATTTTGTGCTTCAAAAATTAAATATTGTCACTGATATTATTATTTGTGTAGCATGTTACCACCTGGAGTGAACATGATTACAGTGGAAGTCTTTGACGAGCGTTCTTTTACAATGGATGAGTTGATTGCCTGGACTCAAATCACGATACCTCCTCAAGTCTTCAACGGAGAGACTCATGAAGATTGGTACCCACTCAATGGCAAACAAGGTGAAGGTGTAGAAGGGATGATTAACCTTGTTCTAAGTTATGCTGTAAGTTTTTTCATGTATTTGTGTGTCTCTCATTTAAATTATGCTTTGGTTTTAATAGTATGCTGATGGGTGACTGTTACAAATCATAAATGTTCATGCTATGTATTCAATTTATGATCTTATTGTATTTTAGTGAATTTTAATTAAGAAAATAGGAAGGTATCACCCACGGTACGATAGTATTTAGGCTGTGAGCCCTCCTGGTGTGTTGTTGAAATCAAAATAAATAAATAAACAAATCTTCAATTCATGAACCACAAGAATTGTGTTTAATGTTCAGCTTTCTAGTGTATTTTTTGTTGAGTATACTTCCTGTTTATCGATGATGATAGCTCCTCCTTGTACAAAAGATTCCGGAGGTAAAATACCCCTCCATTCGGATCTCCGGGAGAGGGGTGTACAGGGGGCGCCAACATCAAGATTTAACACATCCTTTTCAAATATATGTGGCCTAAATTCTAACCTGAACTCCGTCCACCATTTCCTCTAGGCTAACAGGCCCCAACTCCTCTTCCTCACCGAAACCCAAATCAGTGCCAAAACAGCCACTAATCACCTTAATTTCCCGAGGTATGAGCTCCTTACTTCCTTTAGATTGCATGGAGGCGTATGCGCATACGTCCGTAGCAATCTACCCTGCATCAGACTCCCCAATTTAGAAGCTGGAAGGAAAGATACTATGGATAAAACTCTCTCTCAGGGCTGCAACTAAATTAATCTGTTGCATATACTGGTCCCCTTCTGACGACAACTTTGTCCAGCTCTTTGACTACCTTTCTGAAAAAAGCGACTATCTGATTTCTGAATATCCTTCCTCCGAGGTCACTATTCTTGGTGACTTCAATGTCCATAATAAGGAATGGCTAGGATCTTCAAAAACCGATCCACAAGGGAGAGCAGCGGAGGCCTTTGCAGTCAGCAATTCTTGAGCCAATATGGTTCAGCAACCTACTTACTTTCCTCGTATCCCAACACACAGCTCAAATCCCTTGGATCTCCTTACTACAAAACCTGAATGCTATAATATATCAGTCACCGCCCCCCTTGGTCGCTCAGACCACGGCATGGTCACTGCTTCCTGCGCAATGCAACCCAAGGTCACACAGTCATCACACCCACGAATCGTTTGGCACTACAACTCTGCAAATTGGGACGAAATGCGAGATTACTTTTCCTCATTTCCATTGACGTCTGTCTGCTTCTCTCATCCTGACCCCTCTGATATCTCACAAAACGTCACCAAAATTATCCAAGCTGGCATGGAATTATTTATTCCACGTACACAGAAAACTTCTTCAGCCACTCAAAAGCCCTGGTTCTCCAAATCCTGTCACAAGGCCAGACTTGAAAAGGTCAAAGCTCACAAAACGCTTCTACACAAACCCAGTCAAGAAAATCGTCAAGCATTTAACGACGCAAGAAACCACTATGTCTGCATCCTTCTGATGCAAAAACCTCGTTTAATAACCACATCAAAAACAAAGTCCTCTTAAGCTTCAATGGCGGCAAACCCTTCTGGAACCTTGCTAAATCTATTGGGAATAATTTCTGCAAAAGCATGTTCCTACCTCGTGTCTCAGGGGATGAAATTGTTTCCACCGCCCTGGGCAAGGCTGAACTTTTTGCTTCGTTGTTCGCCGGCAATTCTACTCTCAACCCACCTCAAAATATTCAACCACCAACAGTCCCCAATGTCGCGCATAAAATGATGGATATCATTTTCAAAACTAAAAAGGTACGAAAGATGCTCTCTTCTCTTAATACCAGGAAAGCCTCTGGCCTTGACGAGATCCCAGCAATTGTTCTCAAAAAATGCGCACCAGAACTTGCTTCTGTCCTGACTCGTCTGTTTCAGACATCTTACAATAAAGGCATATTCCCTAGTAACTGGAAAACTGCTCGAGTACAACCCATTCCCAAGAAAGGATCCAAGGAGCTTACTAGCAACTACAGGCCTATTACTCCCCTTTCAGTCGTCTGTAAAGTGATGGAAAAGAATATATAAACACCGAATTACTAAAATGTCTTGAAAAACACAGTCTAATCCACGACAGGCAGTATGGATTCCGTCAGCGCAGATCGACTGCTGACCTCCTTTCCTTTGTCACTCATTCTTGGAACAAGTCTATGGAACTACCCGGTGAATCCCAGATTGTTGCTCTAGACATATCCAAAACATTCGACCAGGTCTGGCACCAAAACTTTGTACCTGGACAGCAAATTTACTCTCCAACAGGAGCATTTCTGTTGTTGTAGATGGCCATTCCTCTAAACTGTATCCAATTAATTCAGGACTTCCTCAAGGTTGAGCTTTAGCCCCTACTTTGTTTCTTCTCCACATCAATGACCTCCTCTCTAGCACATCCAACCCAGTTCACAGTTACGCGGACGACAGCACCCTCCACTCAAATATACAATATTCTAAGCCTGTCTCTTTAGCCAAATTAGATGAGGATCGCAGACTCATGGAGGGTTCTGTCTCTGTGGATCTCAAAAAAATATTAGACTGAGGAAGTAGATATCTTGTACAATTCAACCCCACCAAATCTCAGTCTTGCTTTCTATCTCATAAGAGATACACCAGCCCTAGAACAATCACAATGAACAACCAAGTTATTCAAAGTAATGAGTCCTTTTCACTTGTTGGCATTTCTGTGGATCGAAATCTCAATTGGCACCAACATGTCACATCAATTGCAGAAGCGGCTGTGAGGAAATTAGGTTTCCTCTTCCGGGCTCGCAAATACTTTTCACCAGCTAGTCTCTATACCTTATATACTTCACAAATGAGGCCAAACCTCGAATACTGCTCCCACATCTGAGGTGCCTCTGCTGCTTCTACAGTCGCTATCCTGGACTCCATTCAGAAGAGAGCTATCTGTCTCATCGGTGACCCTGCCCTCACCCAAAGGCTGCCATACCTTGCCCACCGACATGCCGTTGGTGACCTCTCGCTCTCTTTTATAGATATCTGCATGGGCACTGCTCAGCGGAGCTTTCTTCCATAGTTCCTCCACCTGCTGCCCCCAACAGATCTACCAGGGGAACAGAGCGAATGCACCCTTTTACTGTCCAGGTCACCAGACATAGAACATCTTGTTATGCCCGCTCTTTTGTCCTGATGACTTCCAAGTTGTGGAATTTTTTGCTGGCAGATGTTTTTCCTTCTCCTCCGAACCTTCAAGTCCAGAATTAACAAGTTGCCTCTTTCTTCCTTGTCGACACCCACGGTACGATAGTATTTAGGCTGTGAGCCCTCGTGGTGTGTTGTTGAAATAAAAAAATAAAAAAACAAATCCTCAATGCATGAACCACAAGAATTGTTTTTAATGGTCAGCTTTCTAGTGTATTTTTCGTTGAGTATACTTTCTGTTTATCAATTGCTTTGTTTAAGTGTTGTATCCAAATTAAGGTATAAGTATTTATGTTAGAGATCATGTTTTGCTTGCCCTTCTTTACCTGATTTTTTACTGTTCCTAATTAAACAAAGTAATTTTTTATAACTTTTCATGTAAGACTAAATCACTAATACATTATTCTTATGAAAATTCACTACTATAACGCACTTGCTCCCTCCCGAACTTTTTACCTTTAATATTATGTTTTTTTTGCATTTAGAATTATATGATTTGTTGAATAAATGAATAAAATAGTTTGCCAAATGTCCAGTCATTTGCTATTATTTACATAACTATTTGTTTTAAATTTAGCCTGCACCTTCATACATGTATACAGCCCCTGCACCTCTAATGGTGGTTCCTGCAGTTGGGGGAACTCCTAGCGGAACTCCACTCAAAGTCTACACAGCTCCCAATAATCAACCGCCACCTGTACTGCATCTTAAGGAATCTGACTTGAGACAGGTGGGTAATGAGACAGTTAAGAATGATATCTTTTAAATAGCTTAATCAGTTAACATTCTTCAGCAATAATAATCAAATTTTTATATCAAGTTTGTAACTTACTCAGAAAATTCAACATACTATGCTCCATCAAGTGGGCCTATTAAGGAAGGCATTGCCATAATACGCAATGGACAATAGCACCATCTCTGGTTTTAGGCTTCCATATACACACAGAACAACAAGAAGGAAGCTGTGTAAAGGAAACAACTACTTCCCTGGTTAATACCAGGCTGGGCATTGAATTTACTTATTTTTTATTTTATTGATTTAATAAACCCAAAAATTAAGCAAAGTTTTAAAGTAGATATATATATACATCTATGTCACAAAAGTATACACTTTCCCATGACATTCTAACCTATTTATTTGATTTGCATTAATCTTGTTTAACATTAATACTGATTTAAGGTAGTGTTGGGCGATATATCGATCATAGTGATTTTATACCGGTAAGCGGAAAATCACTGGAGCTACCAGTGATCGAAGATTAACTAATGCAGTGAGTAGCGATTGTGGACTAGCGAAGCGATCACTAGCAACCGGCAACGTAATAATAAATATCAGTATTATATCTGATAGCAGCGCTTGGAAATAAATATAGAATGTTAGCGTTCACCGGTTTGGCGATATACTGGCTCACAGTGCTCACTGCTCAGCCAGAGATTATTTGAAAAATTATTTGTACAGACGTTCAGACTTGTTCGTTCATGCTGGATGCAGTATCGCCGAAGCGCTATGCCCGTGCCGTGTCATTTCTATTCATACTTAGTTTAGTTTTAGTTTCATCTTTCATCTCAGCGTATATCGCGACGTTGTGCAAAACATGTCTAAAAAACAAAAAACCAGTGAAATTTGGAATCATTTTACACCCATTGACAGGGAAAATTGCTATGCAACATGCAATATATGCAAGAAAAAATTTTCGTACAAAACAACGAACTCAAATTAAAAAAAACATATAATCTCAAATCACCCCATGGTGTCTATGACTACATTACAAGTTCGCAAAAAAAAAATGATAATGCAGGTAGGGACACAAATGATTTTCCAAATTTTGCATATTAAAATCTAGTTGTTTTTTATTTTTATTATTTTATAACAAATTAAGCTACACCAATTAATCTACAACAAATTATTTACTACCAATAGGCCTTATAGTTAATTATACAGAATAGTGGTACAAAACATTTAACGCATGGATTTCCTATAATACTAGAAACACTACAAGTGAAACCAATCATAACTGCTCTCAGTTATTTCTACGCTTTTTAAAATTCTCAATCACTGCGGTGATTCAAATCACTGCTAAAAATCACAGTGATTTCTAAATCACTTTCACCGGTTTACCAGTTACTCGAAAATCACTGTATTTCCCAACACTAATTTAAGTTGCATATAATTTACTTTTGATGAAAAACGTATTTAAAGTACAGCAAAATACTCTAAAAATATATGTCTACAAGTAAACCCCCCTTAAAGTGAACCACTAATTAGTAATTAATTATGGAAATATTGAATATAATTCAAAAATACAGGGTGGGCGAAAACGCGATCTGATCGGTGAGGAGCTTTGTGACGTCAGGATCCGGTACACCTACGTGATCCGCGGGCATCGCCATTTAACCTTGTCTTGTTTTCGCTTGTGTTTGCATCGAATTCTGAGCAGTTTTATCATAATTTTAAGTAGTTTTGATTTCTAGTGTATAATATAGGTTCAAAGGTAGTAAGTTGTGTTTAATCTAGTTTAGCGCGTGACTGTGTGATGGCTTCAGCAGATTCAGAATCACATTTTGAGGTTATGCTTTTATTTACATTATAATTTATAAGAAATTACTACATAAAATCCAACAAAGATATTTACAGGAGAAAATAAGGATCATATCATACCTCCCAGCTTTCACTCCTTTTAGCTCAGCACCCATGAAATTCGGGTTGTTTCCTAAAAACGCAAACATTGCTAGTACATCAATTTTTGGTAAATTATCAGATTGTCCTTGGACAACTCCAACTTCTTTAGCCATACTATAAGACTGTACAGTTATTAAAATAATTAATACGAGTAAATAAATATTAACAATAATATAAGTTGAGAATATAACTATCCGGCACACGTAAGTCGCATAAACGCTAATGGTGAGATGAGGATCTCTGTGTGAGTAAGCGAGACTTGTTTTGGCTGTTACCGGATCGTGACGTACAGTAGGCCATCTTGCGCGGAGACAATTATTTTGATTTTCTATATTTTTTTACAGGAAAACTATTAATTAAAAATTTAAATTTTATGTGGCAATTGGTTTTATACCATGTGGTGAATTGAATTAGAGGATAATAAAAAAATATGCAAATTCCTCATTGTCTCATTCTCTCCTAATGCTGTCCTATAGTTACAAATAGTAACAAAGGATACCAAATTGAAACACGCCAGTCAAAAACCCCTATGCCTTACCATAACCTAGGTATTCAGACACTGGGATCGATAAAACGACCAGATGGTTCCTTTACTGGATCTCGGAAAGAAACGTTAGAGCTCTTAGCACACACACACTTCCCAGATTGTCTGATCCTGAGCAATGAAGAGGTCCTGCCAGCTGAGGGTCGATTTATTTGCCCTCAAAGGGAGGACTGGCGGGTTGCTCGGAGAATAGTTACAGCCTCGGCAGTGGAGTGTGCTGTGAAACATTTCCAGCCATTCAAGTCACCAGAGAAGGATGGGGTGTACCGGTCCTACTACAAAATGGACTGGAGATTCTCCTACCTTTCCTAATCAGGCTGTACAAGAGCCAGTCTGGCCTGTAACTATATTCCATCCAGCTGGACGGTGATTAGGGGGGTTTACATTCCCAAATTTGGACGTAATGACCTCCTACCCACATCACTGACACCTCTCTGTGTTACACCATTCCTCTTGAAGGGATTGGAAAAAATACTGGACGGACACATTAGGGGCAACATCTTAGTCAACAACCCCCTAAATAGCCACCAGTATGCCTACCAAACTGGCAAATCTACTGAGTTAGCACTCAATAACCACGTCGAGAAAATCACACACTCCCTGGAAAACGGGGAGGTGGCGGTGGCTGCATTTCTCGACATCGAAGAAGCATTTAATAATGCATTACCTATCTCCCTCTACGAGGCCACTATCGCTAGAGGGGTGGAACCTACCATTTGTGGCTGGATCGGAAGCATGCTACATAATCAGACCATTATTACCTCGTTGCGGGGGGAGGTGGTCAGCGTCAGGGCTGCCCTCAGGGGGGGAGTTCTATCCCCTATGCTGTGGTCTCTCTTTGTGGACGATTTGCTGACTATCCTCGGTTTGTGGGAGGTTGAGGTCCAGGCGTATGCTGATGATCTCGTCATAATGGTTAGAGGCAAATCTGAGGAGGAACTTGCAAGTACTCTTCAAGAGGCACTAAATGTAGTCAATGATTGGTGCCGGAGGGAACAGATGTCTGTGAACCCCCACAAAACGATCATTGTTCCATTTACCAGAAGAAGGTTGGACAAATTAAAACCACTTATTCTTATGAGGGAAACGATTCCATTTTTGGAACATGCCGGAGAATCTGTGGAAACAACTGGGAAACAAACCCCCAACAGATGTACTGGCTCTATGTAGTGGTTATCAGACCAATGATAACATATGGAGCCACAGTTTGGTGGCCTAAGGCACTTCGTGGTAACGCGAGGGCCAAACTGGCTAATCTACAGAGACAAGCTTGTCTGATGATAACGGTAGCGATAAGCACCGCACCATCAGCCGCTCTGGAGGTCCTCCTTAATATTCCACCTCTTCACATATGGTTGGAGAGGGTGGCGAGGTGGACAACGTCTCAGACTTGATGTCTACAAAGACCAGTAGAGATCTGTCTTTCAAGACCGTCCTCCCGAAAGGGAGGACTGGGAGCGAAATCAAACGACCCTATTGAGAGCCGATCTCTGCTGGTACTCTAACGGCTCCAAAACCAATATGGGAGTAGGAGCCGGCGCATATGGGGGCAGTACCAATGCTAGACTATCAGCTAGCCTCGGCAAGTAAGCAACCATATACCAGGCAGAAGTGTATGCCATCGAGATGTGTGTAAGGGAAAGTATAAAAAACCAGTGCACACACAAATCGATAAAGATATATGCAGATAGCCAAGCTGCAATAAAGGCTCTTGGTTCCTACTGGTGTAATTCAAAAACGGTATGGAGTTGTAAATCTGCCCTTAACGAACTGGGCAGCTGTAATGAGGTGTCGCTGGTCTGGATACCGGGTCACTCGGACCATGATGGCCAGGAGTGGTGCACAGAGAGTCTTTGTTGGACCAGAACTGGTGCTGGGGATAACATCATGCACAGCAAAACGCACCTGGACAGAAAGAATGACAATCCAGTATTGGCAAAATCTTCCAGGATTAGCTCACTCTAAGGCCTTCATAAATGGCCTGTCTGAGTCAAGGGCTAAAAAACTTCTAGAGTTAAACAGACAACAACTGAGTACTCTAGTCGGCCTGTATACAGGACACTGCCGCTTGCATCACCACATGCACCGTATTGGAGTCGGTGAGGAGACCGAGTGCCGGCTGTGTATGGAGAGTGACGAGACAGCAGAGCACGTACTGTGGTTCTGTCCGGCAGCGGACAGGACTAGATACCTGCTCTTTGGCAAGATAAAGCTTGCTCCGGAGGATCTGGATCAACTTTCGCCCACCAAGATTATCGACCTCTGCAGGAGGCTGGCTTTGTTGGGCGAAATATAGATCTTTAGGCGTGAGCCACAATAGACCTTATGGTCGCGGTGGAGGGACCAGTATTGCCCACTCACATACAATCCTAACCTAACCTACCATAACCCAACTTCACATCACTTCTTTTCCACCAGTTTACCAACACATTCTCTAAAGACTCATCTCTCGCTCTCTGTCGCTTTCTCTCTCAATAGTTTTCTAAACGTCTCAAACCTCCGAAGTCATTCACTCAACCTATATAAGGTATCTGCTATGTCAGTGCAAATATTTACTATTATATATCCTTTCTGGTCTAATATATCCCACTTTACATCTCCATAATATTCTTTAAAGCAGGTATGGGCAACCTTTGCTTAGCTGAGGGCTTAATTTCAGGACTTAATCAGGTCGCGGGCGGTAGGCAAGAAATAAGTAAGTAGTAGTGAATAACAAGCCACTTCACACATTTTTTTATTTATTATAATAGCATAATCAAACATAAAAATATAAAAAAACAAATTAATAAAAAAAAAGATAGAAAAATCAAATTAAGATTAACGAGATACTTGAGTTTGAAGCTGATAAATAAAATGATCAATATTGGGGTCAATATCAGTAGTACATAGGTGCAGTGTTTTCTAAATTAACATCTGTTAGTCGAGTAACAGAAATTGTGTCATTGCACAACAAACACATAGGTTTACCACTGTGCAAGATAAAAAAGTATTCATCAGTCCATTTGTCTTGGAATTGACGACATTCTGTGTCCACTTTCTGCTTTTTTAAACCAGACATGTCGATAGAATTTGCTTGCATATTTCCCGCGTCGTACTCTCGACCGTACGCGAATATGCGATGCGAACTTTATCAGTTGTTAAGAAGTACTGAGATGACACGCGCGCTGAGCGGTTTATATATTACCCACAATAAGCAACTAGAATACTCTCGATCGTACGCGAGTGCTTCAAGCGCATCGGGCGGCTTCTTGAATGTTTATCTGTTTGTCTCTTTCTGACTCGATCTGTGGCGTTCCACTGCGTACGTTTAATAATATTATTTACGATTTGAATTGATATCGTTATTTAAATTTCTGAATCTCTCGCGGACCGGATTGAAGCTGGTGGAGGTCCGGATACGGCCCGGGGGTTGCCCATATATGCTTTAAAGTAAAGCAATTATCAGCGACATAAGTTTTAGCGCTTTCCTAAATTACAGTACATTACATTGTATATGGAATTAGATAAAGTTATTGTTGTCATTAATTTAAGTATATGTGTGTCATAGTATAAATATTAATAATTTTTATTTTATCGATTATTCTGTTACTGCTGCATTTTTATTGTATATTTTTTATTATTTCACATGGTTATTTTTCGGACAGTATATTGCGTTGTGTACCTATTGACGTTTCGACACTCTTCTGGGTACTTAAGAAATCAATAAAAATTATTATTGTTGTTATTAAATAGAGGTGTGCGAACCCATGTTTTGTTCGAACCGAAGCAAATATGTTGCCTCAAACTTTGAACCTCTAAAATAGGATGTCTAAGATTCACAGTCGAACTTCAAACTTCTTAGAAATTCAAAAGCGAACATCGAACTACCCAAAATTCTTCAGTATTCGTATATCATTTCCTTAAACACAAAATTTAGGAATATTGTAACATACAATATTTGATATGTAAAAGATTCCTACTCTTTTTACAAAAAGGAAAGGTTCGACAAATTTGCAGGTTGATTGGGTGAAAATGCCTTCCGGTGCTGATCTTTGTACAGATGAGTCAACGTTAAATAAAAAACACAAAAACAAAATATATTTTAAACTTTTTTAGATTTCTAGATCTATAGATAAGCTCAATTATAAATATGTTGTTGTTTGGTATTGACTAGGCAGTTTTAACAAACAGATTGAGAGGGTTCAAAGTGAGCATGATAGGTATAAAATAACCACTTACAACTTACTGTCTCCTGATTGTGAATATTTAACTGTTTTGGCTCACTGTGAAATAAAGCATGTTGAAACCAGTGTTTTCCAAAGGCAATCTGCCATTATCCTCAAATTCTGAAAATGTACGTTACCGATCGCCTTCGAACACCAACATCATAATGTTGTTACTGAAATGGGTGTTGGGAGGCTAGGATATAGAAGAAAAATATCTATGTGATTGCTAAATGGCTCCGTTATGTCTCAATATATCCCATCTACTGTCAAAAATATGCATGAGTGAAATCTCCTGAAATTACGCTATCGACTCAATGAGACCAATAACGAGTTTAAAGCGCCGGTACCAAGTTGAAGGTGCCGCAACTTCGCTACCTTTGGCAACATTCAATGCCTATAAAGTTAAATTTCGAAGTATTTTTGAGCAACAAACTTCGAACTATTTTTAAGAATGACATTCGAACTTCGAACTACTTCAACATCGCTATATTTTCGAACCGAAGGTTCGGTTTGGAATTTCGATGCATCGCACGCCTCTATATTAAATAATATTGGCCCAAGAACAGGCCCATGTGACACACCACATTTATTTTCTCATTTGTTTCCATAATACTGTTTTCTTATCTCTTGGTATTTAATGAATACGAATATTATTATTAATGGAACCAACTAATTGTCCATTATTTTATATAAATTTTCAGATAGAAGAAATGTTTCCCAATATCGACAAGGAGGTGGTCAAGACTGTTTTCGAAGCTAACCGTGGCAACAAAGACGGAACGATAAACTCTCTTCTGCAAATGGCAGAATAAGGATTTATATATTAACTACTAAATATATCATATTTCAAACATATACATACATGTATGGTTATTTTTTTAATCAAGATACTTTTGAGATGTCAAGGTGTTGCCATGGTAACGTTAAAAGTTTTAACAAGATTTTGTTAGTGATAGAAACCTTTTAAACTAGTGACATCACAAAATTACAACATTATGAGAATCTTATTCCCTACTTGTATGAGCATCCGAGCTATATCTTGTTTTTTAACCTCAAAAATTTATTAAAGCGACAGCTGAGGCTGCCAACATATTTTCAAGTTTCAGAACCTGTTTAAAAATCTTCTCTAAAAAAATTTTTACGCGAAACATAGTAAAGTTATCTATTTCCAAAACAGTTAAGTTAAAAGATTACATTTTAAATCTTATTAGCAGTTTCAAAAGTGTCTTGATAACTGATAATTTTTTGTTTTTATCGATGGTTAGATGTTAAATTTTGTATCATTGTAAACTGATTAATTTTTCTTTTTTTTTTAAGTTAGCTTTTGCTAGTCTCACTGTTAACTTACTTTTAAGTTGCTAGTTTGTCCGCCATATATATATATATATATATATATATATATATATATATATATATATATATATATATATATATATATATATATATATATTGTTATATCGTTGCGCTTGCTTCTCTTATTTCGATAAAGTGCCAAAATTTTCATGTTGTTTTAGCTTTTTTATATACGTGGATATTGTCTGCATATACAGGTAGTTCGTTATACTGGAACTGTAAATGAACAATTGTTGCATCAATGAAATCAATGCATGTTAATGACTTTAAAATTTCCACATTACCAAATTTCAAAATAAAAAATTCGATGACTAAATAATTCATTTTGCTGTATTAAAAAAAAAGGCTGTAAAACTAGTTGGGGTATGATGAAACACCTGTATAATTATATATTTTATAGTGTGATTATTAACGGCGTATAATACTTTATATCTATGTTGAAAAATAAAACTTAAAACATTTCCTCTCGTTTCAATCTACTTTATTCATATCAGACAGTCCTAAAAATTATATGTACAATTTTGTTGATTGTTTAAAAAGTTAAAAAAAAAAACGAAAAACCACTAAATACAGATAATGATTAACGAAAAGATTACTATACTAATTTTTTATTATACAAAATAAATATGTTACAATATAAAAATCTACAACATAATATTGGAATAAGGATTCCAGAATTTTATTTTGATTTAGATTTCTTCTTCTTTTTGGTTGGTGGTTCGTCACTGGTGGGTTCTTCTTCAGTATTTTCAAACATGTTTTGGGTACCACTAAAAATAATAGAAGAAAATTACTTTGTTGCTAGAATTGCAAAAGTTCAAGTGTATTATGTTGTAGATCAACTGCAACTACACAAATGAACTACAACAATAACAAATGAACTACAACAATATTTAACATATAAATTTTATGTACAGGGTGATTCTTTATAATGTCGCCCCCCTTTAACTTTGTTATTTGAAGTGTCCCAAAAAAATTGAAAGTATGGTTATGTAGGTGCTAAAAAATACTTTTTTTCTATGTATAAAAAAAATTTGAAAAATGATCAGTATACAGGGAAAACCAAAAAGTTCATTTTTTTTCAATGGATCACCCTATATATGAATTTATTTTTCGATTCCTCTTAAAATTCTAAGCATAATTTATATAACATACTGTATACTTAAAATGAATAGTTTTTGAAATATTCGCATTTAAAACGTTATCATCAAATATTTTATTAAACAACCATGATCCATTTAAAAAAAATGAACTTTTTGGTTTTCCCTGTATACTGATCATTTTTCAAATTTTTTTTATACATAGAAAAAAAGTATTTTTTAGCACCTACATAACCATACTTTCAATTTTTTTGAGACTTCAAATAACAAAGTTAAAGGGGGGCGACATAATAAAGAATCACCCTGTACATGGTGAGTATTATAAATGATAAACCCCTTTTATTTTCGTTATTTCAGGGCGAATTCATCCGTTCAAAAACTTATTTTGAACAATTTTTAACGTAGTTTCTGAATCTGCTATAGCTTTTCAAGAATTTTGAAAAATGTACGAGGTGGAACAAAATTTTTTTTAATGGAACACCTTGTATTTTTTTAGATATTATAATTTGTAGATTTTTTCTGTTATAGCACATTTGGATACACAGTTTTTAAGTTATGATGAAATATGTAAAACGACAAATCTGTTTCCGTGATACTCAATAATATACGAAGTAGTCTTTGAAAATAAAATTTTAACTTTGTATAAACGTCAAAAAGGTCAAGATTTGTTAGTGCTTTTTCTATTAGGAATCTTTATTGTGTGCAAAAAAGCGATCATGTCTTATCATAGTTTAGAGAATAAGCGTAGAATTTTAGAAATATTCTTATATTGTAATAAAAACATGACTGCTTTACAAATGAAGTTTAGAAGACTATCCGAATGAGACTGTACCTGGCAAAGGAACATTCAAGAAAATTTACAATAAATTTTGTGACACAAATTCATTAAAGAATGTAAATAGAAGAAAAATGAGGAATACTATTGGTGAGGAAATACAAATGAATATTTATCGGTTATAGAAGAGCCAAGTCGCTCTACTTATTTTGTAGCTAAAGATTTAAATGTACCAAAGCAGCGTTATGCAACTTTTAAAAAGAAATAAGTATAAACCTTTTCACATTCTTCCTGTTCAACACTTAACTGAAATCGATCGTCGACAGAGAATACTGTTTTGCCAACAAATTATTGAAGAATATAATAAAAACAATGATTTTTTGCGAAATGTGTTTTGGACTGATGAGTCGTCTTTTTCTACAGCTGGTTTGTTTAAAAGACATAACAAACATCATTGGGCTACAGAAAATCCACATATGGTAAAGCCAATAAAAAAAAACAAGGACGTAAAACTGTCAATGTGTGGTGTGGGATACACCAAAACAAAATAATTGGTCCATTTTTTTTACATACAAATCTCACAGGTGTAGTTTATCTCCATTTGCTACAAGAGCAAGTTGAGGAATATTTGGATGACTTGCCAGTTATTCTAAATGTAAGAGCAATCTGGCAGCAAGAAGGGGCTCCCCCACATAACGTTAGACATGTGACGAACTACTTAAACCAAAAATATGACCTCTGGATAGGAAAAAATGGTCCCATCCATTGGCCGGCTAAAAGCCCCGATTTAAATCCGCTAGATTTTTTCTTTTGGGGTGCTCTCAAGAACAATATTTATAGTGAAGAACTGTCTGGCGACACTGTGCAATTAAAACAGCTTATACGACGAGAAATAAATTCTTTAACGAAAATGCAGCAGTATTTGAAGATGTACGATCAAATTTTTTACGGTGATGTTTTATACGACGAGAAATAAATTCTTTTAACGAAAATGCAGCGGTATTTGAAGATGTACGATCAAATTTTTTACGGCGATGTTTTAAATGCTTAGAAAACAACGGAAGCTATGTAGAAGATACAATGTAAAGCTTTATATTATTTTCTAATTTTTGTAAGTTTGATAATTTTATTTTATTTGTTTCCTTGTGTATGGTTTCGTTACATATTTTGTTGTGACAATTATTGAATAGATATCTTAGCTAGTTTTGTATAATAATTAACTAATTATTGACAAATCATATTTTTAGGATAAACTAATAGTTTGATGTTTGTATACAAGATTAAAATTTTGTTTCCAAAGGCTACTTCGTATATTATTGAGTAATACGTAAACAGATTTGTCGTTTTACATATTTCATCATAACTTAAAAAGTGCTTATCCAAATGTGCTATAACTATATATTTTTGCAATTAGAAAAAATCGACAAATTATAATATGTAAAAAAATACAGGTGACCCATTTAAAAAACTATATTTTATGTTCCACCTCGTACATTTTGCAAAATTCTTGAAAAGCGATAGCACATTCAGAAACTAAGTAAAAAATTGTTCAAAATAAGTTTTTAAACTAATCAATTCGCCCAGAAATAACGAAAATAAAAGGGGGTTATCATTTATAATACTCACCCTGTACACTATACTTAAACAAAAAGCAGAATCACCACAAAAATAATAATAACAGAAAGTTATGCGCCAGATACGTATTTCAACAACGAAGTTGTGTTCATCAATAGCTGTCGCTAAACTAACTGTATGGGCAAAATTATCCTATTTATATATCTAAACTATACACTAAAAATGATGTAATCCCGATGATGAAATACTGGATCATGATGCAATACGGGATGATGCAATATCAGATGCCTCAGTACCTGATCATGTAATTCAAGAACTATTGTTGTGTCAGTGGATACACCCAACTGGTTGTGTCAATGCTGAAAGCAACCATGGATTATTTCGTGATATTTCAAAAAGTGCTGAATTGACCGGACCCATGTCTGAATTCATCAATTCTGTATATTCACCTTGTGGACTTCCAAACTCTCCAAAGCATCTAACTTGCGATAATCTGTGGTTGCCTTCGACAACTTAAGATTACCATTGCATACCTTATGTCCAGCGTCAATCATATGTTGCGCAACCCTAGACTTTTCTGCTCTATTGAATCTGAAATGAGCTATGTGCTCTTTGAACCTTGTTGTTATTGATCTCCGTGTTTGCCCAATATAGATTTTGTCACAATTATTACAAAATATTTGATAAATTCCCGATTTTTGTCGAAAGTCAATGGAATCCTTTGGCTCATCCAAAAGGTTCTTCAAATTATTAACTTTATAAACAACTCTCAAGTCGTTATCTTTGAATATTTTGTCAGAGCTCGAAGCTCTAGATAGACAGACTAGGACTTTCACGAAGTACAGCGTGCATGATCCCAAAACTTCTGTAGAACACCTACCACAGTGACAAGAGGTAGAGGCATACTGAAATTGAGCACCATGCACGAGAAGCAAACTCGGAATTTACATAAATATTTTCACCCCTTTTCAATAACAGTTGCACCTCTGCAGTTTTAAGTTTTTCTGGAAACACTCCTTGTTGAATACATAAATTAACGATGTGGGCTAAAGGAAAGCAGATAATGTCTGCAGTAAGTTTTAACAATTTCACTGGAATTTCATCATTCCCTGTACAATTTGTGTTCTTTAGTGACTTCTGCCTTTGACTGTACAATTTTTTAAAAATCCAACTATGCTTTTATATCAGCACAATCACTTATGTAAAACTTGTTTATTCTATTTCAAGCATCTAGGATAAAGGTAGGATATGTCAACGTGATAGTCATGTCATAGATCAAAACACCTGTTGTGGTCGAAACTACACATTGTGATCAGATGATTTGGGTTGCAACAAAATGCCTCCTCTAAGTATGAGACCAAACAATGTTCTACTATACAAATGTAGAGACTTATTCTCTGGCCTCAGAAGTGTATGTTGCCTTTTACGCCATCACCAGGGACGAGAAATCTAATTTTCTCCTGCCCGATAGAATCCAAGATGGCAGATCTGAATTTAAAAGCACAAATTCAAAATTTTAAATAGTCTTTCCTGTCAGAATAAGAAGGTCCAACATTTTGATTTTGTAGAAAATGACGTATGCCAATATGGCAGATCGTCAATGTTCAAACCTAACCTGTAAATATTTAGGCTAGAGGCAAGTGTGAGGTGTCGTTGTCCTCAGCGTCACGGGTTTAATTTGAGTGTACATTATCCAAAATGACGGATCTGGATTTAAGAATAAGGAAGATTTAAAATTCGAAATGACACTTAGTCTGACTTGTCAAAATAAGAAAGTCCGACAATTAGATAGATTTTGCAGAAAATGACCTAGGTATGTAAATATAGCAGTGACACTATCGTGTTTTTCAAATACTTTTTCTGGGAAAATATAATTCTTAACATATGAAAATTTATTTATAAAAATGTTATATATTACTCCACTCAGTTTCTACATGTATATATATATATATATATATATATATATATATATATATATATATATATATATATATATATATATATATATATATAATCTCAAGACATCCGCAAAACTTCCTTCCTTGTAAAAGTCATTTAAAGTACGTCCACTGAATAGTATAGTATATTTGTTCAAAAAATTTAAAGCAGTCCAAATATTAGTAAACACTTAAATATGCTGTTACTTTTGAATTTTGTAAAAACTTCATTTCTCGGACTTTCATTTAGCAGCCACTACTTGTGCAGTTACTTTAGGGTGCCTGTTTCCATTTAATAACCAACTTTTTGCACAAAATATCAAAATTCCGCTAAAATCTGCTAAATCTTCACATTTTAAATAAACAGTAAATTATAATATTTTATTTTAGTGAATTTTCTTTAAAAAAGTCCACTAATGATGAGATCGCAACTTTTGAATTTTGAAAAAATTGAGCGCTAATTAGGTCCCATAGAACAGATATCCGGGGTCAGTTTCGATTTATATATATATATATATATATATATATATATATATATATATATATATATATATATATATATATATATATATATATATATATATATATATATATATGAGATATACTTGGTTCTCGGGTTGAACCACATCCAGAATTTATTAAAACTCAACGTTTCGGCCCCTGTTTTGGAGCCATTTTCAAGAGGTAAAGGAAATATGTAAGGACATCAACTTTAAGACCTCAATCTGCCTACTCCTTAGAGTGGTGCACAAGAGTGGGTTGGGTTGTTGTAGCTCGATTATGGGGTCTCAATCTGCCTACTCCCCAAATCTCGGAGATCGTCTCTAAAGTCTGTGTGTTCAACCCCTAGGCCTAAGAGAAATCTGGCAATTCGTTGCAAGTCTTGTATGTGTCATTTCGTCTACCTGCTTCGTTATCAATGAAAGTAGTCGGGTCCCGGTCAGGGGCTTTAGTCACGGTACTTAAAGGATTAAGAGAATTACAGGCATTTGTTGAGACAGATAATGGGGAAATGAAATTTTCTATTAAATTTATTGTCTTTGTGTGTTTGTAATGAAGATCTAATAGGTTTCCAAGTAATCGGAAGACCAAGACCACCATCTCTCTTATTTAAACAATCGGGATGTTTTTCGACCTCGATTACTTCACGAATAATTCTGGTTTTGAAGTTGTAAACTGGGGCTATTGTTTTGGCATTCTCAAAGTCTATTTTGTGCCCTGTATGAATATCATGGCCAGCGCCGATGAGGGGTCGGATTTTCTCCGAGGATGTGTTCATATATTCTATTGTGGGTGGATCTAACAAACAAATACATGCATGCACAATAGAATATATATATAT
The DNA here is from genome assembly GCA_964006375.1 of Tillus elongatus. Classification (NCBI taxonomy): domain Eukaryota; kingdom Metazoa; phylum Arthropoda; class Insecta; order Coleoptera; family Cleridae; genus Tillus; species Tillus elongatus. The sequence goes on from OZ023267.1 coordinate 130,606,959, forward strand.
ATATATATATATATATATATATATATATATATATATATATATATATATATATATATATATATATATATATATATGTATGTATGTATGTATGTATGTATGTATCACACCAATAACTCAAAAAAACGGGCTGATTTGGTGAGTACCTTCCTTTTGCAAGTGGCTTCGACAAGTTCTTTAGCCAGGAAAATCGGCACCGGTTTTCCCGGCAAATTTTGTGTTTTCTCTTAGAAAAAATGTATATCTCCGGAAATAAAGTAAGGGCAACCAAATTTGGTATGTGTGTTTGTATTATAAAGAGGGAATCATGTACCAAAATTTAGGTCTGTATGTTTAAAGACAAAAAGTTATGGGCAGTTAAAAAAAAAGTTATGGGCAGTTAAAGACAAAAAATTTGACTTTTCCTCAAAACGTCAAAGTCGCGATTTGAAACGCCAATATTCGCAATGACAGTTGAAGCTGAACCTTAGCTTCAACCGTCACTGTCCTTCATTTTACTAAAATATTAACAGAAAATTCATTTCAAATAGACTCTTTCTCTGATGCTTTGGCTGTAGGTTTAGTTAAGTTGATGCTTTGACTGTAGGTTTAGTTAAGTTTATGGTTTAACGATCTATAATTGTTATTATACAAGATACGAGAAAAAATTGTATACGTTAATTATAGGGTGTTTTAAGCTGCATCTTATAAAAATATTTTGACAATCACAGGCGGGTCCAAAAAAAAAAAAAAAAATCGGGACGGAGTAAGTGCGCTTTGGTAACGATTTCTCATTGAATCCTCCAAATTTCAATAACTCAATTTGATATTAACCTAAGATTTGTTGGCTAGGAAACCAACATTTTAGGTTTATTTTCGGAAGATTTTTGTACATTTTCAAACAATAAGTAATTTTGATAAAATATAGTACATTGTTTCCAGGATATAGGCTATATGGGGAATCAGATTGATGCTTGCTGGGATTAGACAGACATATTTCCTATTAAAAACATTTTTATGAAAAGTCACTTCCACAACGAACTTGCTGCATCCAGACTTTTTTTTTTATTGTATCTATTTCTGGGACACTACGTGTATATTCAAAGTGTACAACAAACACAAAAATCAATTACAACATTCAAGTGGACTATAATTTCAATCATAATGATAACTCACCTCTTTACTGATATAATATTTTTCGTTCCCTTTTCTGCCAGTACCTTCGCCCATTCCTGTTCAGAACCCTTAATGACATACTGATCTAGATCTTCACTAATTATCTTCTTCAGCTCATTTTTGCGCTTCTTATCCAATTGTTTGGCAGCTTGATCAAGTTCGTCATCCAATGATTCAACCAGGGGGACCATCTCGATGACTTCTTTGTTAGAAACAAACGCTTGTTCAATCTCTGCTTCGATGATTTCATTGAAATATTTGACGCATCGTCTGACAGAACGATTGAACAATGCCAGTAACTGAGTGGATGGTAGATTAACTTCAGCGGAGAGGGTGTTGACGGATTTGAATTGTAAGCCTAGACCTAGCAAGATTGCCTGAAAAGTAAAATAGTTATTTATTGTGTCTTATTAGGCATATAAGACCCGAGAAATAATCACAAGGGTCGTTTAACCTTTTTTTGACTGTCTTTTATATGGTATAAACGTAATACAAGATCGTATCCACAACCAATAAAAAGGCAAGAAGAAATTAAATACGGAAATAAATAAAAAAAAATATAAATCATGTAACGATTCACTTTTTATCTGGCATCGTTACTGGTTTAAAAACACTTAGAAAACCCCCAGGTATCTTAAAGGATGACCAATAACCCTATCTATACTAAATATTTCAAGTTTTGGATTTCAGAAATTGTTTGATGAAAATTCGCTAAATATCTTTCGCAACCCTAAAGCCAGTACTGTGTGGCTATAATGCAATTCGACCTCAAATATTGCAGGACAAAGTTTCTAATTATTACCAAGCTCTGAATCAGTTGGCATTATAAATTTCACTTGAGCCAATTTACATTTTAATTGCTGTAGAGAGATTTTAATCAAATTAATTCCGAACATCGACATAAGACGGTTGTTCACTTGATGTTAGGGGCCAAAGTGTCTCCCACAGTATTGGAGCAACAAGATCCACCTGCCCAATAACCGTTTATGGAAAGTGCCACTTATTCTCTCCAACCTCCCCACTCGTATTGGAATTGGTAAGCCTGTGTTAGGCTCTGATGGTTGACTCTACTTGGAGAGCATCTTCAAAGGCTCAACAGGTAACCCCAGCTATCAGGACTGGGTGAGTCGATGTAACTTTATTTATTCGTGTGGAACAAACAGAACCTTTCATGCAGCAGTTCATTATTTGGACCTTTACCAGTTAAATTTTCAAAGTAACATAATCATATTTGAACTTCAATAGTGTCAGTGAGGTGTCTGAAAAAGGGCGACTGTCAATTTCCTATTTAATCTTTAGAATTTTGTCAATCTTGTGAATTTAAATACATAGTACTTGAAATTGTAATTAGCAGATGTTTGTGTGTGAAACATTTAACCTGTACATTTCTTAATATTTTTCATTTTCAATCATTAAAGTAGAAATTTCACATAGTAATATTTTTCTTAAATGGAGCCTCACTCAAAGGACTGGCCAGTTAATTCATTGAAAGATCAAGAGAACTGATTGACGAACGTCAAGCAATTTAAGTAATAATTTGTGTTTGCTCTTGAGCTGTAAAATACAGCATTATATTTTTGTAACATGCAACCATTTTACTTTATTATTTTGTCATGTGCTATATGAAATGATTTCTTTTTCTTAAAACTCTTGCTGTTTAGTTGATTTTCATTTGTGTATGATTTAATGTTTATTTTAACAAACCATGTCAATTTAATTTTGTTTACTATCTCAAATTTATTTATATGAATAAATTTAATATTATTGTTAACATTACCATATCTGTTTAATTGAAGAGAAATTTCTCCCTGATATCTCCCCTTTTTGGCAGCAACACTATTAATAAATTCTAATTATCGTTTATCTAGATTCTTTACGTTTTATAAAACCAGGCCCTAGCCTGTGGCGCTCACAAATATAGTACTCCAGGCAGAACACAGAAAAAAGCGTGAGTATCAAACCATATCAACATCTGCCAACCTCCTAAAGTGTTTCTGGTGTTAATAATAATAATAATCTAATAGATAGATGCTTTTAGGGTAGGGTTGTTAGGAAATAGTGACCTCACTATCAAGCAGATTCAAATCCACTTGAGGTCGATCACAATATACCACGTTTCAAGTTTTTGTTTGACGGAGGTTACAATCATTATGTAATGCCATGTTGCCAGTAGTTGTCAGTTATTACCTGAATTTAGTAGTCTTGGATTACCTGGTTGCTGTGGTGATTTGTTTATTTATGCTAATTCCTTGTTTGTTTATCGGCTCTATTTTGTGAATGTTGTATACTCGTGTTTTTGAATACCTAAATGGTATACCTTCTGGCACAGGTGTTAGGTTATGTTAAGTTGTTAGTAGGCCATAACAGTCCCTGCACTGCGACCTTACGGTCTATTAAGGCTCACGCCTAATTCTCTTATATTTCGCCCAACAAATCCAGCCTCCTACAGAGGACAACATTTTTTGTGGACGAAAGTTAACCCAGATCTTCTGGTGCAAGCTTTGTCTTGCCAAAGAGCAGGTGTCCCCAGCCGGACAGGAACATATAGCACATGCTCTGCTGTTTCGTCACTCTCCATAAACAGCCAGCACTCAGTCTCTTGACCGAGACCAATTCGGTGCATGTGCTGGCGCAAGCAGCAGTGCCCTGTATACAGACCGACTAGAGTTCTCAGTTTTTGTCTGTTTAGCTCTAGAAGTTTTTTAGCCCTTGCCTTTGAAATGCCATTTATTAGAGTGTGCTAATCCTGGCAGATTTTGCCATTGCGGGATTATCATTCTATCTGTCCAGGTCTTTAAGGTGCATTTTGCTGTACATGATGATATCCCCAGCATAGGTTCTGGTCCGATAAAGTCCTCCCTGGCAAGCGTGTCAGCCCCTACATTGCCATCAAGGTCCCGAGTAACCCGGTATTCAGACCAACGACACCTCATTGCAGCTGCCTAGTTCGTTGAGGGCAGATTTACAGCTCCATACCGTTTTGGAATTGCAATGGTAAGAACCAAGGGCCTTTATTGCAGCTTGGCTATCTGAATATATTTTTATCGATTTGTATCTGCAATGGTTTTGTATAATTTCCCTCGAACACATTTCGATGGCATACACTTCTGCCTGGTGTATGGTTGCATACTTTCCGAGGCTAGATGATATTCTTACTCCTGTCCCCCGATCGGTTTTGGAGCCGTCAGTGTACCAGCCGAGATCTGCCCTCAATGGGGTCTTGGTTTCATTCCCAATCCTCCCTTTTCGGAAGGACGGTCTTGAAAGACAGCTCTCCTGATCTTTGTAGGCATCAGGCCTGAGACCATTCCCAGACTCTCATGTCATTGAGGAATCCGGTCCTTCCTAAACTAATTGCCTTCGGCATGCTGTCAGCCATTTGTTTTAATCTGTACGTTGTCCACCTAGCCTCCCTCTCCAGCCAAATATCAAAAGGTGGAATGTTTAGGAGGACTTCCAGGGCGGCTGATGAAGCGGTGCTTACTGTGCCTGTTATCATCAAAAGACAAGCTTGGCTCTGTAGCTGCCAGTTTGGCCCTCATGATACCACGAGGTGCCTTAGGCCACCAAGCTATAGCTCCATAGGTTATCATCACTATTTTTAGATTAGCCAATTGTCATCGTTTTTGTTTTATTAACATTTACTATAAGCTTATTATATCTTATCCACTCATTTACTGTTTTCAAATCATCATTTACATATTTTATTACATCACTAGGATTATTGCCAGCTAAATATATTAGAGTATCATCTGCAAATAGATGATACCTGGAATGTGTGATACTCAACCCTATCTCGTTGATATACATTGTAAACAGTACAGGGCCAAGAATACTTCCCTGAGGAACCTCTACATACTAGTTTCAGTTGAAATTAAGTCATCTATTTTCACCCTCAGAGTCCTTCCTGTAAGGTAACTGCAGAACGATTCCAAAACTTTTCCCCCTATATTATTACTTTCTAATTTTTTTGTTAACAATCCTCTATCTTCTGTTTCAGAAGCTCGTCTTAAATCCAAGTGCACAACTAATACTATTTAATTGTTATCTAAATTTGTTTTCCATTCGTTGATTACATACATTGTAGTGCCGTTTTCCAACTATAATTTTCTCTGAAGCCTGACTGGTACTGGTCAATTATTTTGTTACTTCTTATGTTCTACCAACTGTAAGTATACAATCTTTTCTAATATATTTTCTAATGCTATCAGAATATTAAGAGTCCTAAATTCTTCAGCTTTCACTGTATTGATTACTTTGGCTGCAGGTATTACAGTTGAAAGTTTTAATCTCCCAGGGACTATTCCAGTCTCAAGTGAGGTATTTACAATATTTAAAAGTGGATTAAGATCCAAAAATTTTTGCAATTTCTTTTGTGTATTGTAGTTGTGTAAAGCAAATCTAATGCAAAATACTAACGAAACGTAGTTCGTGGCCACAGAACTGCATTTAGATGTAATGTATAACTACAAATTAAGAAAACACCTATTATTTTGAGTTTCAATAACTGTCTTCAAAATTCAGTCACATATGAGAACAGTGTTACCAATAGGTCATTTGTGGATAAAATTATTATAGAGGCATAATCTACTTAATTCAAAGTAGGGTGAACTGGGGTAATTGTAAAAATGGGGCGATTGTAATAGCAAAGTGTATCATCCGAATTTGATCAAAACTACATTCCGCTACTGTAGTATGTGACTAACCTCACCTTCGTTTCCCCACCACTGCAGCTGCACTTTAACAAAATCGGTTTTGAAGCAGGATACACGCGATTTACCGAACGTCGTTAGTTTTACTTAGCCATCGAGTGCCAGACCTGATTATTTGTATGCTAACTGAATTTCAGCTTTTAAGGTAAATATTTCGAAATATTAGCTACTATAGTGAAAAATGTCTGCTTTTGATGCTGTATGATTACAAATGTATTAAGTAGTTACTGATCAGGTGATACTAACCATACATTACATTTGCCTCCTGAAAATTATGGTGAGGGGTAAATGTGTCATAGATTATATTACATTTGCCCCATTATTTTCACAAAATGGTGCGATGTTATCGCAAAAAACAAAATGGAAACCCCAATTACACAAAAGATGATTTGAAGAAAGCTGTGGAGGATGTTACGAGTGGTCGCATGACCATTTATAAAGCGTCAAAACTTTATCATATCCCATATCCTACAATTTATACCAATTTGAAGGGGACTAGACGAGCATTAAAAAGTTTCAAGGGATGACTAACTGCTCTAGGACGAGAACAAGAAGAGGAATTGGCTAACGGCATTGCTACATTAGAAAAATGGGGTTTTGGATTGTCCAGAAAGGAGGTTATTGAAGTGGTTGCCCAATATGTCAAAGATCACCAACTGCGCACGCTCTTCAAGGGCGGCATACCTGGCATTGACTGGTTCATTGGATTCAAGAAGAGACACAGATTAAGTATAAAGAAACCTCAAGCAGTTGAATTTGTGAGAAAAAAAGCTACTGATCCATTCATTATTTATTTATTTATTTATTTACTCATACACCATCCAACAGCTTAAAAGCCAAATTAAGGATGGGTATTTTGCTCTCCTAAAAAAAAACCCTCTGTGATTTAACACTTACAGACCAACATTCACAGATATGGAATTTAGACGAGAGTAGTTTTTCCATCGACCCAACCAGAACAAAAGTGGTTGGTAAGAGAGGTACACCATGCTCACATGTCACTAGCACTCCAAAACCGTGAAAACACAACAGTGTGTCTAATGGCAAGTGCTTCTGGTCAGAAAGTGCCCCCTTTAATTATTTTTAAAGGGCTAAACATCTGGGACCAATAGCAAGCAGCAGACGATTCGTTTCCTGGAATGTGTTACGCCGCAAGTAGAAAGGGGTGGATGGACTCAGAAATATTTTTGAATTGTTTTCAGAAAACTGTCATTCCTGTCTTGGGAGATAAAAGGCCGGCCCTTATTCTATATGAAAGGCACTCCACACATGTCAATACAGCTGTAGAACTAGCAATTAAAGAGAACATTACTATTTTAAAATTGCCGGCCCATACCACCCACCTTCTTCAGCCGCTCGATCTGGCAGTATTCAAATCTGTTAAAACGAGATGGGATGAAAAATTAGTGAAATGGCAGCGACAAAATGTAGGTTGAAGCCAAAAAAAAAATTTTCCGAGTTTATCGCCCAATCCTGGAAAGAGACTCCGACAACTGTAATCACTAATGGCTTCAAGAAAGGCGGTATCATTCCTTTCAATAGCCAAGTTGTAGCTAGAGAACAATTTGACAAGGAAGCTCTAAGGAGATGGGATCAAAAAAATTCTGAAACAATTGATTCAGGAAATAATACCAACGTACATGCTTTCCCAGCAAATTCTACCAACGAGGCAGTTACTATGAATCACTCATGTACATGAGTACAATGGACAGAATCTGATGAACAGCGTAAGTAATGCCACTGCATCTACCAGCACAGGGCAGAGCAGTATAGTTGGTACAGTTTCTGAAAAACCTACTTTTAAAAAGTTATTATTAGAATGTGTCCGCCAAACTCAAAGTAACCCAAAAATTCCGAAACGAAAGTTAGCGCCAGGCGCTAAGGTTATAACAAGTAAGAAAGCCAAAGTGGCACCAAAAAAGAAAGAAACAGGAGCTCATTGAGGACACTAGTTCTGATAGTGCAGCAGAGGAAAATCAAGTAATATACAATGAGTCTGATAACGAAGAGGAGTACTTAAGAGATTTGTATGATTCTGTTGAATCTGATTTAGAGTAGAGTCAATCCATTGATGTTGATAAATGGGTTCTGGTCGAATATAGCACGAAGAAAAGCACCAGGCACTTTGTTGGGCAAGTATTAAGGAGTGAAAGATCCGACAATTGGGTTGTGAAATTCCTGAGATTTAAGACACAACAATTTTTCTGGTCTGCTGTTGATGACGAAGACATAGTGGACAGCTCCAATATTCTAAAGATCTTACCTCCGCTGACTGCAGACCGCTGCAGTTCAGGCTTCACTTTTCAACTCAAATTCGATGGCATTAACCTTTGTTATATGTTTCATAGCTCTAAAGACATTGTTTGTAATATTTGTGGAATACCTAATATTTCTAGTTAGTTCGTTTAAATTTCATTTTGAATAAAAGTTTGTTACTTTAGTATTTTTCAACAAAAATAAAAAAAAAACAAAAATGTAGAGCTTAACATTCTTTTTACATTTACCCCATATCAAGTATTAATGTTTAACACAATTACACTGACGACTGATTATTACATTTACCCCTTTACATGGGGCAAATGTAATATATTGCAGTCTATTAAAAAAATATATATAATATTGCTAAAATGATTCACTCATTCTATAGTTTGTTGACATAAGGTACATAATATAGGCATCTTATATAAATTTTTACACATTTTCTGAAGGGCGCATATAAGTGACTGGGTCGTTTGAAACTACACAATGCAAATTATATATTACAATTGCCCCAGTTCACCTTATAATTATCATGATTTAGAAAACGGAACAAAAAAAATTACAAAAATTCAACTTACACTTTGTTCATTGGACATTTGTACATCGCCCATCTGGTTTAAAAAGTAAAGTCTTGCAATGGAATAAGTCAGATCCAGTATCAAATGATAATCCACTAAATTACGACCATATTCTTCAAGTCTTTTCAAATCAAACTTTGTAATGTGATAGTTCAATTCGTCTTTGCTTATATCTGAAATTAGATAAAATATGTTACAACAATAAACTACAAGATTTCATTGCAATTCGCTTAATTAGTGGACAATTTTTTTACGGTCATTAAAAATATTTGTTTATGAAAAATTTAATATTTGTATGAAAATTTGTAAAAATATTTTTACAAAAACTTAGAGCCTTTTAACGAAAACCCGCTTAAAAAATGTTTTCACTGAAAAAAGTTTGCTACAAACATGAGAGCCATACGAAATCGCAAACAACTGAACGAATAGGCATGCGTGTGACGTCATAGTGACGAAGCAAGATGGCTGCTGGATAGTGTGACGTAGGGTCTGACTTGAGATAACGTTACACAATATGGCGGATGTGTATTTAAAAATAAGAATTATAATTTTAAAATAGTACCTGACCTGACCTGTCAAAATAAGAAGGTTCGCCATTTTCATTTTGCAGAAAATAGTGGCGTGCGGTCCATGGAAGCAAGGGAAGCATTGCTTCCCTTAAAATAACGACTACATACCTAAACCGCATTATTTAAAATCCCTTTTGTGTTTTAAATATTAAATTTCAAATTCTGAAACTAATTTAATTATTACAATTTTTATTTCGCAAGCTCACACACATAATTATTTATTATGCATCATACTGTATTTGTATATACGCTCCTGGCAAGGTGGGGGTGGGGATTTACAAACTTTACAAACAAGTGGTAATAATAACTGTGATTGTATTGTGTGTTTTTTGATATCCAAAGGATTTTCAGCTTTACCATTTGCTGAAAAACTTGCTATTATTAATAAAGGTAGGCCAAAACCTGCTCTAAAAAACTTAGATACAAGAATTAAAACATGTACTCAACATTTCAACGCGGAAAAAACTTATAAACAATATGAATGGTTAACAGGTTGTGAAAACAGGAATAAACTGTTTTGGTGGCTTGGTAGTCTATTTGTGACTGAAAAGGGGATGTGGAATAAAAGTGGGTATTCCGACTTTAATAATCTACATAAAGTAGTAAAAAGATATGTTATGTCTAAAGCGCATTTACAGACCATTTTAAAATTAAGTGTCTTTGAAAAAACGCGAATTGAATACGCCCTTGACAAGCAGATAGAAATTAGTCATCGCCAACACAATGAACTGGTTGATAAAAACAGAAACATATAAAAAAGACTTATTGATGCTGTGTGTTTTCTTGGTCAGCATGAATTGGGTTTCAAGGGTCACGACGAAACAACTACATCTGCAAATAGAGGAAACCTTCAAGACCTAGTTTCTTTAATAGCCAAATACGACATTTGTTTAAAAAATCACTTGGAACAGACTAACATTTTTCGCGGGACATCAAATCGCATTCAGAATGATTTAATTTCGGCTGCTGCCACTATTATTTTGAACAGAATTAAATCTGAAATTAAACAGACTCGTTTCAGTGCTATCGTTCTAGATGAAACAACCGATGTAACTAATTTAAGTCAACTATCTGTAGTAATACGTTACGTAAAAATGGATGGGAGTGTACAAGAAAGATTTTTAGGTTTAAAAAATGTGACAGAAGATCGTACCGCAAACGCTCTATATAATATTGTGCTTAATATTATGAAATATATTGAGGAGGCTGATAATAAATTAATTGCCCAAAGATATGATGGGGCTGCTGTTATGGCCGGACATTTAGGAGGTCTTCAAGCTAAAGTGCAGGAAACGTTCTCCAGTGCTCTATTTGTACACTGTTGTGCTCATAAATTAAATTTAATTTTATCCCAATCTATAAATCATATTAAAGAATGTAAAGTGTTTTTTCCTACCTTAAGTAGAATAAATTTGATAAGTTCTGGGAAAAAACAATTAAATTAGAAGTGGAGCCATGAAGAAAGCGTCTGCGCACTGAATGTGGGAGACCTTCAAACTTCTTACTGCTGCCTTTTCTACGAAATCATAGATCAAATTCAGCAGCAAATTAACTGCAGATTTGATCATCTCAGTGACCTGAAATTTCTTGAATTGTGTAAGTTTGGAGGATTTAAAGGGATACCTTTCCCAAAAGATTCATTCAAATCATTATTTCACCACTATGGACATTATTTTGACAAAGCCTTATTACGATCAGAACTTACAGTCATCTATGAAACCGATGTTATTGGCACAAAAACTAACACGAGTGAACTTTTAACTTTCTTAGAACAATCAAAATTGGAAAATGCATATTCTGAAATGTTCAACTTATGTGAATTAGTATTAAAAATTTCTGCTACTAGTGCATCTTTAGAACGAAATTTTTCTACATTGAAACGTATCAAGAGCTTTGTTAGGAATTCAACAGGACAGGAAAGACTTTCCCAAATTTCAATTTTCTCAGTTGAAAATAAACTCATCCAGTAAATGTCCCAGAATCCACCGTTTTATGACGACATTATTAACGAATTTTCCAAAAACGACAGAAGAATTGAGTTACACTACAAATAGGTAAGTTTCTGAGAATTGCTTCCCTTATTTTAAATATCACCGCACGCCCCTGACAGAAAATGACTTATGATATATAGTAGGTGGCGCATGCGCAAACCAAAGTTTTTTAGTTTTTGATTTTGAGACATGTGTGTGGTACAAGGCACCCAGCATAATGAAAAATATCAAATTCCCTGACATTTCCAGGTCCCAATGAACGACACACATCTCTGAATACTTTTTTTTCAATAAAATTGCAGTAACTACTTAACAAAGTATCACTCATTTTAATCTAAATGAGCCAGAAGCATTGGAATGAAAATATGTCTTTTACTCAACAAAATAAAGTAATATAATACTAATTAACATCTCAAATGTTTACTATAAAAAAGGCCAAAAGAAATCACCACATTGAGATAAGATAATAGATATTTTCTCAATGTTGTAATTTTAGATTTTAAAACTTCCGTTTTGTATTTTGCATTTTCTTTAATGTGTTTTCTCCCTATTTCTCGTTGCGATATTTCTCTATGTGTCTTATGTTTCATTTTTTCTGATTTGCTTATCTCAAGGATTGTCTTCTGATTTGCATCAAGATTTATTATATATTCATGATATGAATGTTTGATATACTGCCTCTGCGTATGGTGGATTTCTATATTTTCCACACCTGCTAATTATTTTAAACTATGATACACAATGCGTTGCGATATTAAAGTTTTCTCTTTTCGATTACGATACAAATACCCATATAAAACTGCCGAATATTATCACTCCAACTTGTGTACACTATCTTACACAGTCATAAAGGTTAAAATCGAATAAATACATTCACAGCGCAGCTCTATGCCGCCAATAACTGGAATGTATTTTGCATTTTATGCATTCAAGGAAGAACATTCGAAGTGACATGAACTAATGAGACATGCTTGAGATGAAGAAGGCGCTATATTTATATCAGCGCATGTGACATGTGCTGCGTTTATTGGCAGTTTCAATTAATATACCAAACGACTGCCGCAGTAGAAAAATATTTACGTGAAAGGAATTCAGATAATATATAGGAAATCAAAATAACTATGAATCTGCTAGTGACAGAATTTTACAAATATATAATTTCCAGGTCTACTGAATAATTTCCATGACATTTGAGCAAAATTACAAATTTACCTGACATTTCCGTGACATTTTAGAGGCTATTTCGAATTCCCTGATTTTTCCCGATTTTCCAGGTTGCTGGGTACCCTGGTGGTATCACTGTACTCGTTTCGACGAGTAGAGATCAAACATGGAGACAAAAAATTAATTAAACATTTGTTGCGTGTCGAGTCATAGAGGTGACTGGTTGCCAGCGGCTCATTGCTTGTAATATGACATTTATACAACAATGGCAGTTGAAACTTGCGCAATTTTTATTTTTTTTTTGGTTTGGAGGCATGTGAGGTATCGCCGTACTCGGGTCCACGAGTAGAGTTTTAATCTATAGAAATGACATATGCAAATATGGCGGATGGGAGAAAGTCTAGCAATTTGATTAGCTTTAGCTCCCCCTCGAGAAAAGATGTTCCTAAAATGCATCAACTTTCCTGTTATTTTACCTATATCTGCATATTCTACATGAGTTCTTATGAGAACATATTGAACTACTTGAATATCTTTACAAAGAGCAAAAAAATTAAATTATATAATCAACATCACTGAACGATTTATGGTCACTCTCGATTCAGTTATATAAAACATCTTACCTTGTTGTCCCAATTTCATATCTTTATGTTCCAAAACGTTCAGTGCCAAACTAGGTGGGAACTTGTTGAAGCATTTGAAACCCAACAGATCGACGAAACTCCATCGGAAATCTTCCCAGTACCTCTTTAGCCAATTATCTTTAGTTCTAACATCCTCAGCGTTCAATAGACGCACCATTATGCAGGAATGTTCTCCCGTAATATCGTTGGTAGTCTGACGTAAATACAATGGTACGTATCCAGCCTTCTTCCAGAACTTGAGAAGAGGTTCAGTTAGGCCAAAGGATACCCCAAGATAATCTAGTTTTTCTGGTGGTCTTTCACTTAAACGTAACAAGAGTGGGGGTAGATTTTTTCTGGGTTTAACGGTCTCACAGTATAGGGTGGGTTCAACATCGTCTTCATCGGAATTTTTTGATGCATCGACGGAAACGTTTTGGTTTTCTTCTAAGCTGGGTATTTTTAATTCGTAGTAGTTTTTAAGTAAGCTAAGGGCACGGCTTCCATATCCCGCCTATAAATAAAAATAACAATTATGTTACTTAAAGCGAAAAGAAAGGTATATTTAAAAATAATTTATACCAGTATAAATACATAATAAAAAATAAATACTACAATTGAAAAGCTTATAAGAGAACCTTGTCTGTTTTAGTTTCTTTAACGTCAGTCTATTTCCACGACTATGGCTAATCATTGACGTCAGCAAGCAGTTTCACCTACTATCCTGGAAATTTTGCTGAACCACTGCCTATCACAGTTTCTAATTATAAACCGAAGCATACAAAGGGTTGAACTTACCACTTCCTCTATGTGTAAGTTCAAGGAAAATTTATTGTCAAAGGTAATGCCTAGATCTTTTGTGCTGCTACATCTATCGACCAATGAGGTATTGATATTGTAATGATATTTGGTGCAAGATATTCTCTTTTAATATGAGACCACCTACACTTTGACAAATTCAGGTACAGTATATTATCAACACACCACTCGTCAACTCTATCTATTGCATATTGAAGCTCTACACAATCATCAACTCCACTTACAGAAGAATAAAATTTAAATTTTGCACATTGAAGCTCTACACAATCATCAACTCCACTTAAAGAAGAATAAATTTTCTGGTTGTCAGCAAAAAGGAGGTCTACAAAACAAAGCTGAGGTGGTTAATGAAAAGTAAGAAGAGTAAAGGCCCGAGGTTGGATCCCTGAGGGATACCTAAAGTGGTGTAATAACAAATGGAATCAAAACCACCATAGGAAACATTTTATTATTACGTTTAAAGTGCAACTTATAAGATTCTGTTTGTTTCAGTCTAAGAATTCCCCGAAGTCTCTTTTTTGAATGAGAAACATTCTCCCCACGTGTTTTGACGAACCCGATAAATGATTATATTACTTTACAGAGTGATACTATCAAAAACTGGTGCCAGAAAAATGAGCTGTATATTAAACAATGGAAATGTGACTCGCAAAGACAGGCACATTAAAAACAAGCCTCTGCATACTAGGACTGGAATATAAACTTACTTACCAATCCAAAAATGTGTTCTGCTGGATACGTCAAGTATTGTAAGGACGGTCATTGGAAGTCAATAGTCGTAATTCTAATACTTACCAAAGGGAGGCATCTTGTTTAGAAAAACCGATGTATTTCAGCTTCTACAACTACTGCTAAAGAAGTGTGCACAAACACAGCAAAATTAATAAATAATTAATTAGTTACCCCTTGATAATCAGGATGCGTAGCTATCCTGACAATTCTTGCTCCTCGAAGTTTGGGAAAGCATTCTTCATACAACTGTCCAATAGTCCAAGGTACCAGGTCACCTGATACCCTCTTCCCTGTAGAAAATGCTTCTCTGACTGACCTTTCAGAAATACCCCCTTCCAAACAGACTTGTATAAAAACTAAGATCTCTGGTAAATTTTTCTGCTTCGGATTAACGGGACCCATCAAACAGAACAGATGATGTGCAGGAGCATCGGCCATCATCTGCAGATCGTTAGGGGTGTTCTGGTAACAAGAAAACATTACAGATATTTTTTATCTAAGTAAACAGAGTATTGTTGAGTATTTAGTTGATTTTTTTAGGAAGTAATTTTACTACAATATATTGACATACCTTATAATGTGAAGAAACATACAGGGACACCAACCTCTGCAGAAATTTCTCTGAATTATCGTTGTAACTGAAAAGGGTGTCCCGATCAATATAGTACAGGTCACAGTTATCAGGGGCTGGAAAGCCTGACATTATCGGAACTACAGAAGTACAATCTAAACATAATAACTTATTCAGCCAAAGTTCTATGTTATCACCAGACCTGTATCTTATAGGTTCCTCCAAAGTAACCTACACAAAAAGAAATAGAAGTTATAAACAAACACATACAAAAATGGAAATAAAGATATTAATAATCAATTTAAAATAAATGGGTTGAGATACAATAAAGTTTTAACTTTGCAGCCCAGTAATAATATTAATAGTTAATTAACCAGTTCATTGGCACAGTATGCATATGCCATGTAATACAAGGTAATAAAAGTAAACTAAAAGTGCAATCATGTAATACTAGCAACATTCAATCATTACATGGTCATCCATTACTTGTACCATCCATATTTACTTATGTAAATTGTAAATAATATTGGCCCAAAGACAGACACCTGTGGCATACCATATTGAGTTTTACTTTCTCCTTCCTATAGCAGGTGGTAGTGGACTTTTCCTGTACGTGCTAGTAAAGGATTTTTTCACGCCTGAGGAGGTACCACCCCTTACATCAAGGGGCCGGTGAAGTCCCAACGGACGTTTCCGGTTCTGGTGTACGAGTCGGTTTTCCTTATAAACAAAAATGATGGTGGCTCCTCCTTGTACAAAAGATTCAGGAGATAAAAGACCCCTCCATTCGGATCTCCGGGAGAGGAGTGTGCAGGGGGCGCCGGCATCAAGTTTTAACATATCCTTCTCGAATATATGTGGCCTAAATTCTAACCTGAACTCCTTCCACCATTCATCCAGGCTAATAGGCCACAACTCCTCTTCCTCACCGAAACCCAAATCAGTGCCAAAACAGCCAATAATCACCTTAATTTCCCGGGGTATGAGCTCCTTACTTCCTTTAGATTGCATGGAGGCGTGTGCGCATACGTCCGTAGCAATGTACACCGCACCAGATTCCCCAATTTAGAAACTGGAAGAAAAGACATACTTTGGATGAAACTCTCTCTCAGGGCTGCAACTAAATTCATCTGTTGCATTTACCGGTCACCTTCTGACAACAACTTTGTCCAGCTCTTCGTCTACCTTTCTGAAAAAAAACGACCATCTGATTTCTGAATTTCTTTCCTCCGAGGTCACTATTCTTGGTGACTTCAATGTCCATAATAAGGAATAGCTAGGATCTTCAAAAACCGATCCACAAGGGAGAGCAGCGGAGGCCTTTGCGGTCAGCAATTCTTTAGTTTCTTCAGCAACCTACTTACTTTCCTCGCATCCCAACACACAGCTCAAATCCCTTGGATCTCCTTCTTACTACAAAACCTGAATGCTATAAGACATCAATCACTGCCCCCCTTGGTCGCTCAGACCACAGAATGGTCACTGCTTCCAGCGCAATGCAACCCGAAGTCACACAGTCATCACACCCACATATCGTTTGACAATACAACTCTGCGAACTGGGACGAAATGCGGGATTACTTTTCCTCATTTCCATGGGCGTCTGTCTGCTTCTCTCATCCTGAGTCCTCTGATATCTCACAAAACATCACCGCAATTATCCAAGCTGGCATGGAATTATTTATTCCATATACACAGAAAACCACTTCAGCCACTGAAAAGCACTGGTTCTCTGAATCGTGTGACAAGGCCAGACTTGAAAGGGTCAAAGCTCACAAAACGCTTCTACACAATCCCAGTCAAGAAAACCGTCAGGCATTTAACGACACAAGAAACTGCTATGCCCGCATTCTTTCTGAGGCAAAAAACTCGTTTAATAACCACATCAAAAACAAAGTCCTCTCAAGCTCCAACGGCAGCAAAGCCTTCTGGACTCTTGCTAAATCTATTGGGAATAATTTCTGCAAGAGCACGTTCCCACCTCTTGTTTCAGGGGATGAAATTGTTTCTACCGTCCTGGGCAAGGCTGAACTTTTTGCCTCGTTCGCCAGCAATTCTACTCTCAACCCACCTCCAAATGTTCAAGCACCAACAGTCCCCAATGTCGCGCATAAAATGACGGATATCATTTTCAAAACTAAAAGGTACGAAAGATGCTCTCTTCTCTTAATACCAGAAAAACCTCTGGCCTTGACGAGATCCCAGCAATTGTTCTCAAAAAATGCGCACTAGAACTTGCTTCTGTCCTGACTCGTCTGTTTCAGACATCTTACAATAGAGGCATATTCCCTAGTAACTGGAAAACTGCTTGAGTACAACCCGTCCCCAAAAAAGGATCCAAAGCGCATCCTAGCAACTACAGGCCTATTTCTCTCCTTTCAGTCGTCTCTAAAGTGATGTAAAAGTATATAAACACTGAATTACTAAAATTTCTTGAAAAACACAGTCTAATCCATGACAGGCAGTATGGATTCCGTCAGCGCAGATCAACTGCCGATCTCCTTTCCTTTGTCACCCAATCTTGGAACAAGTCTATGGAACTACACGGTGAATCCCAGATTGTCGCTCTAGACATATCCAAAGCATTCGAGCAGATCTGGCACGCAGCGCTGCTTAATAAACTTCCGGCCTATGGCCCACCACCAAAACTCTGTACGTGGACATCAAATTTCCTTTCCAACCGGAGCATTTCTGTTGTCGTGGATGGCCATTCCTCTAAACTGTATCCAATTAATGCAGGAGTCCCTCAAGGTTCAGCTTTAGCCCATACTTTGTTTCTTCTGCACATCAATGACCTCCTCTCTAGCACATACAACCCAGTTCACAGTTACACGGACGACAGCACCCTCCACTCAAATATACAATATTCTAAGCCTGTCTCTTTAGCCCAATTAGAGGAGGATCGCACACTCATGGAGGGTTCTTTCTCTGTGGATCTTGTACAATTCAACTCCACCAAATCTCAGTCTTGCTTTCTATCTCATAAGAGATACACCAGCCCTAGATCCATTACAATGAACAACCAAGTTAATCAAAGTAATGAGTCCTTTTCACTTGTTGGCATTTCTGTGGATCGAAATCTCAATTGGCACCAACATGTCACATCAATTGCAGAAGCACCTGCTAAGAAATTAGGTTTCCTCTTCCGGGCTCGCAAATACTTTTCACCAGCTAATCTCTATACCTTATATACTTCACAAATAAGACCAAACCTCGAATACTGCTCCCACATCTGGGGTGCCGCTGCCGCTTCTACACTCGCTATCCTGGACTCCATCCAGAAGAGAGCTATACGTCTCATCCGTGACCCTACCCTCACCCAAAGGCTGCCATACCTTGTCCACCAACGTGCCGTTGGTGACCTCTCTCTCTTTTATGGATATCTGCATGGACACTGCTCAGATGAGCTTTCTTCCATAATTCCTCCACCTGCTGCCCCCAACAGATCTACCAGGGGAACAGAGTGAATGCACCCTTTTACTGTCCAGGTCACCAGACATAGAACATCTTGTTATGCCCGCTCTCTTGTCCAGAGCACTTCCAAGTTGTGTAATTCCTTGCCGGCACATGTTTTTCCTTCTCCTCCGAACCTCCAAAACTTCAAGTCCAGAATTAACAAGTTGCCTCTTTCCTCCCTGTCGACACCCACGGTGTTATTGTATTTAGGCTGTAAGCCCCCGTGGTGTGTTGTAATAAATAAATAAATAAAAAATAAATAAAAAAATCTCGAACTTTGATATTTGTCCAAAGGGTAAATAAATGCAAAGAAGTTAAATACAACTACTTACCTCTTGTAAGGCCCTCCCAGTTGCAGCGGAGAAGTCATTTTTTAACTCAACAGTGTTAGTACCCATGGGTGCGGCCCTGACCCTTAACTGTTGCAACAGTTTAAGGGACAGTGACCTTCCTGTACCTTCGTAACCATTAATCGTGGATGCAAGAAAGACCAGATAAGGCCCTAACATCGACTTGACATAAGGTAATGGAATGGCAGCAGCTTCATCTATTACTACCAATTCTGCTTGCGATAAGAGGTGGTGGTCTGTAGGATGGATATACTGTAATAGACAAGCAGCATTATTTACAGAAAACTAAACCAAAAAGGTAAACAAACAAATAATCACGTTTATGTTATCCCATACCTGAATTGTCTGTCGATGTTCTCTAAACACATTGACTCTAATTACTGCTTTATTAAATTCTGGATTCGTAGACCGTTCCAATCCATAATCTTCACCTTCTTTCCATTCCAAAGCATCAAACCCTTTGAAAACAAACTCAAAGAAAGTGTTCAAATTCTCAGGAGTGGGACTTGTAACATAAACATTGGAATACCCAAAAGCTATGACAGCAGCAACACCCAAACCGAGCGCTGCAGATTTACCACGCCCTCTAGCAGCTGTCAATGAAACTGTAGACCTCAGCGCCTTATCTGTGATAGCATCTACGAACTTTAGCAGCGCTTTCGCTTGGTCTAAAGTCTTGCAACACTGTATTATCTTTCCAATATATTGTGTATCGCTTAGCTCTTGTTTCACATCTTCTAGCTGCTTCTCTTTTTCAGAGATGCTTTCGGTTTTATCAATTGAAGATACATGAAGGTTTTGAGAAGACATCGGTAATGCTATTGCTTGATCGTTTACAAATATACAGTTTTTACAGTTGATCAAAGAAAGGATAAATCTTTGGTTAAATCTGCATACGACATCTTGATGTGATTCTGTCCTAAATTTCTGATGGACATCCATGTCTAGTAAATACAGTTCTTTCAATGATTGTATGGTTGGTAACAGAACGAGTATTACACCTCCTCCTTCAATCGTTTCAATTGTCCTGGCCAAAATGTTTGGGGTAAGTGCCTCAAAGTCTTGCAACACACACATTTGGTAAGTGTTCCCTAGAATTCTTTGTGTATCTTTGTAATGACAATATTTTATTTTTGTTGATGTTATAAATGATTCGAATGAATCTTTTTGGTCATTATCTAAATTTGTTTCTTTGTTTTTATGCGGAGATTTTTTAGCTTGTTTAAAATTGCGGTTCTTGAATCCTGGTTCGTTTTTGTAACACCATAAGACATTTGGCTTGGTTTTGCCTTCCATTTTGGTTAGGAGCTTGTAAAAGTAGCCAACCTGCAAATGTACCAAATTTTATTTTCAGAAAAAAATATAGTGGCAAAAACAATACATTAGTTATGTGACTAAACTGATGGTTGCCTGAACAAATGAGAAAAGTTCGGAAGCAGCAATTGTGTTTTGGTAGCGAATTTACAAAAATCTCTGATTTTAAGAACGTAGTTTTCGAATAGTTTAGAAACTTCACTTTTGGTATGTAAAAAACTCTATATATAGACTAGATGTGTAACAAAGGGTCATATTTTTGAAGATACAAATTTTTAGAAACAAATTTTACTCTTTTTGGGGAAAACTGGTCCGATTGGGCTGACTAACGAACTTGTCCAACAAATTCACAAAACAAAGGTCGTGGCAAATGTTATAAAAATCGGTTACCTAATTATTAGCGAATTTTCATGAAGAAAAATTCCCTAATAGAGAGGTCACGATGAAAAGCTTTTGAAAAAATTTCTTCAGATGAGCGCGAATTTGAGTCCCTAGAACCCAAACCCAAGGTCGGTTAAATTATATATATATATATATATATATATATATATATATATATATATATATATATATATATATATATATGTATGTATGTATGTATGTATCCAAGCGGTAACTCAAAAAATACTAAATTGATTTCAATCAAGCTTGGCAAAAATCTTGTTTGGGCAAAAAACGAGGTCGCGTTCATTAAACAGCCTTTATACTCAAGTTTTCTGGTGGAAAATCTGGGAAAACTTTTTGAAAACGCTATATTTTTGTAAGTATCAGAGTAACTGGAATGAGACTTTACATGTGGATAGAAATAGTGCAAATAAACCTATGTTGTGAATTTTAAGTGATTTGGTACACAATGTTTAGAGTTTTTTCCAAATTTAAAAAAAACTACTTAGTGGTCAAATTCCAATGCCTGACAGACAGAGTAGTTAACTGCCACGCATAGATTGATTCATACAACAGGTATAAACCATACATCAACGGTAACCAAACTAAATATATACCAGGCATAAAACATACTACCCGAACCAACAATCGTGAAATCGTTGCCGCAATGATGAAAAAATGACAGACGACATGACATTAAAAATTTGCCAAGTGATTGTTATTTAACTGGGGGATTCAATCAATTATTAAAATATACTATATTTTTAGCTTTATGAAAGGGCCCAAATACAGTTTTAGCACAGCATAGATATATTATGCTGTCGCATAATATAGAAGAAATGTAAACAAAATCAAAAGTCTCTATAAAAATGATTCTAAAATAGTTTCTTTTATCTTTAAAGTTAAACATAAGACATCATATAAGACCGAAACAGTCGTGGGATGTGTTTCAATGGTAATTCTACTAATTCTGTAATTATTTGTTACGTATACTTTTCATATATTACCCCGGGCATGAGGCCCATGTCAAGTATCATGTAAATAAAACCTTAGTTGACGTATTAACAGATAGCTCAGTGGAAGCGTGCTAATCTAGTACACAGAAGGTTGTATGATCGAATCGACCTGGATGAATGTGTTTGTTTATGTTTTATTTTGATATTTGGAGAAACAAGAATGCATAGATTTGATATGTTTTGAACAAGATCTTATTTTTGTTTAAAACGCCTCAACAAGTTTGTCAGCTTTGAGTCTGAAATTATAATTTTGTTATTGTTGATATTGAAAAAACCGGTTTTATTAGGTTGACTAAAACGAAATCATACTGGTGATTAATAAGAAAAAATAACTGCTACGTTTATAATTGGGCAGATACTTTACTTTTCTGAATATGAATTAAGTTTCCTTCTGGAAATCTTCTGTATAACTTAAATGAAATTTGTAATACAAGTTTCTTTTAAAGAAGTTTACACTATCTACAGATATAGCAAACTTTAGTTCTTTAGCTTCATAGAAAATTTAGTTTTGGGCATTTTTCTTAAAAGGAGTTAGAACGCAAGATTTTTATGATAATCGAGAGATATCGATGGTAACACACATTTTTGACTCATAAAGAGCTAATGCGTACTAATGTACGACTACCAGAATTATCCATTTGGACGATTCAATTTTTTTAAATCAGAGGCTTGTATTTTCTTTGTCTTTTAACCTAGAGATCTGAATTTTAGTACAAAGGATACTCTTTATTGCAGAAACCAGCGTACCAAATTTAGTTACAATAGCCTTTTAATTTTAGGAGATATGAATTTTTTTCGAAAGAAAACCCAACATTTTCTGATTTTCCTGGCTAACGAATTTATCCAAGCCATTTACAAAAGGAAGAGACTCAGCCAATTTGATCAAAATCAAAATCGGCCCATTAGTTATTGGTGTGATGCATATATGTATATGTATATATATATATATATATATATATATATATATATATATATATATATATATATATATATATATATATATATATATATATATATATATATATATATATATATATATATATATATATATATATATATATATATATATATATAAAGATATAAAAAATGAAACTGACCCCGGATATGGGTTTTAGGGGTCCTAGTTTGCGCTCATTTAAAGAAATTTCTTCAAAATTAAAAAGATCTCATTAGTGAATTTTTTAAAGAAAATTCACTAAAAAGTGAAGAAGCAATTAAAATGATACAGAAAAAAAGCTCGTGACGCAGCAAGTGCGTTATGTTAGTGAATTTTTATTAAATGCTTCAAATTTGAAAAACTCAATTTTCTATAAACTTAGAAAGTTTAATTTTGGTATGTAGTAAGGTCTTTCCTAGTGCAAGATATCCACCAAATGTCATTAAAATAACGTAATTTTCGGAGAAAAAAAATTTTTTCGAAAGAAAATTTAAAATTTGAATAACTCAATTTTTTATAAACTTAGAAAATTGAATTTTGGTAGGTAGTAAGGTCTCTCCCAAATATATTAAGTTTCATTAAAACAGCTTTGTTATTTTCGGAGAAAATTTTTTTTTTATAGGAAACTCACAATTTTTCCGGGAAAACTCCGTCTGATTTTCCTGGATAACGAACTGATCCAAGCCATTAATAAAAGAAAGGCACTTGCCTAGTTTCATTGAAATCGGTTAATTATTTTTTGAGTTATCAGACGGATACACACACACACACACACACAGATATAGATATATATATATATATATATATATATATATATATATATATATATATATATATATATATATATATATATATATATATATATATATATAACCATATAAAAATTGAAACTGGCCCCGGATATGGGTTCTAGGGGTCCTAATTCGCGCTCATTTGAAAATTTTTTTGCAAAGTCTTACCATCGATACCTCTCTATTAGTGAATTTTTTAAAATAAAAATTCACTAAAAACTAACAATAAAACCATATTTAGATATTATAAATACTGAAACATTAAAAACAATAGCCGCTCCTATCTCTAAGCCATTAGAACACAATTTCCACAGATGTATTGAAAAATTAGTGACGCCAAATATACTTAAGAGTGCAGAGATGGCTTTAGTGAACAAATCGGGGAATGCGTCAGGTTAAAGACCTCTTTTACTTATCTCAAATGTTGCTAAAATTTTTGAAAATTGTTGCATATAAGATTCACCAATTTTTTAAGAGAATGTGATGTCATATTGGATAAACAATACGGTTTTGTTAAAAATAGAAGTGTAACCTATATGATGGTTTCTCTTAACAGGTTAAATACCTCAGTTCACGAGGTGAGTAACCTTTCGAATTGAACTAAGAGGTCGCAGGTTCGAGCCCCGTATTCCGACAGTCAGTCTTTTTCACTCGAATGTGGAAAGGCCTACTTCTGATGAGTTCTTTGCGTATATGTGTATGTAAGCTTTACCCTACCCCACCCCACCCCCGCCCCCCACACACAAGTCTAACGCCCTGTTTCACAAAGCTCGATTAAACATTTATTGGCCGGTTAGTTAATCAGGGCTTCAGACGACCAATCACAGCTTCAAAATATTTGGTTGTCATGGCAAGAACCCGAGTTATAGTCTGTGATTGGTCGTCTAAATCTCTGATTAACTAACCAACCATTAAATATTTTATCAAGCTTTGTGAAACTGGGCATAAGACTTCTGTGTGCAGACTTTGTCTACTGTGATGTTATGTTATGTTTATGTTTCTCTTAACTAATTACATTGACAAAGACATAATATGAAATCAAGATAATGCAAGACTACAACTTTAAAAAATGACAGAAGTATTTTTTAAACTTACCTGTTTATATCCTTTATCTCCGACAATAACAAACAAATTTCTGTGTCCTAATTTGGCACTATTTTGTATTAAATGTTTTATTTTTTTCTCGCTTTTTTCTTTGGACAACATTTTACCAGATGCATCATTTTGTACATCACCAGCAGTGTTCTCATTTTTGAAACTGGTGTCCTTCTTTTTCTTCTTTTTTAATTGTTTTTCTGAATTTTTGTTGCTGAAATAAAATTGTGGCATTGGCAATGTGTAACAAATTTCACAAAGTTCAATTTTTTAATTGATTTATCTCTTTAGAAGTTTCTGTAAATTGTCCTTGTGTGTGTTATATGAATTCTAAAGCAATTAATGGAGAACAGTCTGTAACAAAAACGTGGAAAGATCTGCAGTGTGGAAGAGGTATGCGATTATTTATTACACATCAGCAGTGAAGATGGTTTTGTCGACGGCGGTTTGTTGATATTTGAATTGAAAAAAATCTGAGACTATCATGAAGACTTGAACGCGGATATATGTGAAGACTATTTTCAGCAGATGCTGGATTTTATACCACAAGATTCTGTGATCGTCATGGATAATGTCAGTTACCGCTCACATAGATGTGAAAAGTTACCCACCACTTCATGGACAAAAGCTAACATAAGAGATTGGTTATCGTCCAAAAATATCTTTTATTAAAAAAAAAGAACTGATAAGAATAGTAAGAGTATATAAAGAGAAACATACACACCAGCATGTTGTTAATGAAATAGCAGAAGGACACAGACTCTGGTTCTGAAATATCAGTTGTGAGTCGTTTGTTTAGAATGTAATCTATAAGTGTATGTATATATTGTTAGATTTGCATAGCAATAAAACGTAACCGAACAGTTTGAAATAAATTTATTAACTTGTTAGCATGGCAACTGGCAACTAGCAACTTCTTATTCTACTACATGATCGTAATGGTTAATCTACTCTACTCTATTGACATCGACATAGAGTATATAATATATTGGACAGTACACTTGTCCTGCTGAAGATGTCGTTACATTATAATATTTTAATCTCATAACAACATATATATCAAATAATAATGATAATAATGACTTTATTGCATAAATAATTTTACAAAAAGCGTATTTCACGTTGCCGTGTTCCATCATTGATTCCACAATTTATCAAAATAATTTCATATTACATTAAGTTTAATTACATGTATAAATTATGAGTGAAGTCCACTTTCTACGGCTATGATCGTTGTTTTAATAGCCCTTTCAGTAGTTTCACAATTCAAAGGGATAGGCAATGGGCAGAGAGCCTTAGTTTGTCACTGTTTTTCGGCAGCGACACATTGTCACAAGTGCCGCTTCCATACAAAAAGTCTCAAAAGTATATACACTACAGCCATAAACTTCCTTTTAGTGAATTTTTATTTTAAAAAATTCACAAATAGAGGTATCGATGGTGAGACTGCAAAATTTTTTTCAAATGAGCGCGATCTAGGATCCCTAGAACCCATATCCGGGGTCAGTTTCAATTTATATATATATATATATATATATATATATATATATATATATATATATATATATATATATATATATATATATATATATATATATATATATATATACATGTATCCAAACGATAACTCAAAAAATAAGTAACCGATTTCGATGACACTCAGCATGTGCCTTTCTTTTATTAATAACTTGGATGAGTTCGTTAGCAAGGAAAATCGGACAAGGTTTTCCGGGAAAATGTTGAGTTTTCTTTGGAAAAAAAAATTATTTTCCGAAAATTACAAAGCTGTTTTAATGATATTTGGTGGATATGTTGCCTAGATAAAGACCTTACTACATACCAAAATTCAACTTTCTAAGTTTATAGAAAATTGAGTTTTTCAAATTTTGAGTTTTCTTTCGAAAAAAATTTTTTTCTCAAAAAATTACAAAGTTATTTTAATGATATTTGGTGGATATGTTTTCTTGGGAAAGACCTTACTACATACCAAAATTAAACTTTCTAAGTTTATTGAAAATTGAGTCATTCAAGTTTGAAGCATTTAATAAAAATTCACTACCCTAACGCACTTGCTGCGTCCCGAACTTTTAGTGAATTTTAATTTAAAAAATTTGTGAAAAATTCACTAATAGAGAGGTATCGATGGTGACACTTTGCAAACATTTTTCAAAGGAGCGCGAACTAGGGCCCCTAGAACCCATATCTGGAGTCAGTTTCAACTTTTATGTTATATATATATATATATATATATATATATATATATATATATATATATATATATATATATATATATATATATATATATATATATATATATATATATATATATGTATATGTGTGTATCCAACCAATAACTCAATAAATAATTTACCGATTTTGACGAAACTCGGCAGGTGCATTTCCTTTATTAATGGCTTGGATGAGTTCGTTAACCAGGAAAGTCAGACAAGGTTTTCGGGGAATATTTCGAGTTTTCTTTCAAATAAAATATTTTTCTTCGAAAATTAGAAAGATATATTAATCAAATTCGATGTACATATTGCATTGAGAAAGTCCTTACTACATACAAAAATTTAACTTTCTAAGTTTATACAAAATTGAGTTATTAAAATTTTTGTTTTCTTTTGAGAAAATTTTTTTTCTCTGAAAATCACAAAGTTATATTAATGAAGTTCAGTGGATATGTTTCCTTGGGAAATACCTTACTGCACACCAAAATTTAACTTTCTAAGTTTATAGAAAATTTAGTTAACCAAATTTGAAGCATTTATTAAAAATTCACTACCATAAGGCGCTTGCTGCGTCCCCAGCTTTTTAAAATATTTTTAGTTAAAAATGTGCAAGTTGGCAAGTTGGTATTATAAAAATATACAACCTAAGGAAGGCAGTAAGAGATATTATTACTATTATCATTATTATAGCACTTTATTTACTTAATACATACGAGGGCGGGTCAATAAGTCCGTGAATTTTTGAATTTCCCGCCTCTTCACAGGAAGGGCAACACTGCTCCTGTCAACAAGCATCTGTCAGTTGACTCCTGTCAAATTTTGAACAAGCTGCGTCATTTAGTTTGTGTTAGATAGCCATTGAAAGCAGACAACCTCTTGAGTTATAATAAAAATGGAAAAAGGTGAATTTCGTGTGCTCATCAAACATAATTTTATGCGAAAAAAAAAACATTACTCAAACCAAGGCTAAGCTTGATAAGTACTATAGGGACTCTGCACCATCAATTTCCATGGTAAAAGAGCGGTTTACTGAATTTCATTGCGGCCATACCAGCACAAATGACGCCGAACATTCTGGATGCCCAGTTGAGGTCGCTACACCCGAAACAATTGAAAAAATTCATGATATGGTGTTGGCCGATCGGAGATTGAAAGTGTGGGAGAGTGTGGAAGCCATAGGCATATCACATGTCTCAGTGGTTTCGATTTTGCCTGATCACTTGGGTATGAGAAAGCTATCCGCAAGATGGGTACCACGTTTGCTCACAATCGACCACAAACGCAATCGTGTGACAACTTCGAAGGAATGTTTGGCGTTGTTCAACCACAATAGAGACGAGTTTTTGCGCCATTCCATAACCATGGACGAAACATGGATTCATCACAACACACCAGAGATCAAGCAGCAGTCAAAACAGTGCGAATCGGCGCCAAAGAAGGCCAAGGTTGGTTTGTCAGCCAATAAAGTCATGGTGACCGTTTTTTGGGATGCACGCGGTATAATCCACATTGATTACCTTCAAAAGGGAAGAACAATCAACAGCGAATATTATACCAACTTATTGGACTAATACAATGATGATTTGAAGAAAAAGCGACCACATTTGGTCAAGAAAAAAGTTGTTTTCCACCAAAACAATGCAAGGGTGCACACATGTGTAATCTCTATGGCGAAATTGCATAAATTGGGGTACGAATTGCTCCCTCATCCGCCCTATTCTCCGGATTTAGCCCCTAGTTACTATTTCTTGTTTCGAAATGTTAAAAAACGGCTCGGCGGAAAGAGATTTGACTCTAATGATGAAATCATCTCACAAACAAATACCTATTTTGAGGACCTCGACAAATCTTATTGTTTGGAAGGGATAAAAAAATTGGAGAAACGTTGGTCGAAGTGTATAGAGCTCAAAGGAGACCATGTTGAGAAATAAAATGATTTTTTGTCAAAAAAACCTGTTTAATTCGAAAAGTCACGGATTTATTGACCTGCCCTAGTATATAGAGCTTCTCTGGCCTCACAAGTGCTTGTTTTCTTCTCTACATTTTACGGCATCTAGGGAAAACCAGTTGCAGAGAATAAAACACACTTGTGAAGACAGGAAGAAGCCACTACATCTGTATTTAATACGGAAATATTTTAAATTACCTGTTCAATACTGGGTTGCCTAATGGTTCTTCATTTGAATCTTCATTGTAGTTCATTTTCTTCATCTTTTTCAGTTCTTTCTTGTGTTTCTTCTCTTTATATGTCACTGGTTCATCTTCATCATTTTCTTCTGTGTTACCTTTTGAAGATTCTTTAAAGTTTTCTATAATTTTATTAAAATACTGTACTACTTTTCTGATTGCCGAATGAAACAGACCAAGTAATTGAGAAGTAGCTATATCAAATTCTTGAGCAAGTTCATCAAATGATTTTCTCTGCAATCCTACAGCTACAAGAGTGGCCTAAAAAATATAAAAATTACATATACAGGGTTAGTAAAAAGTCCCGAACTGTCGAATATTTCTGTTATTAATGATGCAATTTCTTTGGATTTTTGTAGTGACGAATGGTCACAAATAACCCTTTTTTAGAACACATTCACTTTTTTCTCACTTCCGGTTTAACAGGAAATGACGCTAACTTAATTTTTTTTAATGGGACACCTTGTATTATTCACCATTTTCGGATGCAGGATAAAAAACTACGTTCTAAAACATCAACATGTTTTTTGTCATTGATAAGATAACTCCACAAAAAGATTAATAAAATATTCATAATGCAAAATCTAGATACCTGTTATAAAAGTTTGTAATAGGATTTAAACTAAAGTAATTGCTCAAATTGTGCTCCGTCTACAACTTGACAGTCATATAATCTATCAACAAAATGTCTCACTGAATTTTGTATCATCTCTGGCGTAATATGGTTGATTTTTTTCAGTTCTCCGCTCCCGTAATTGTTCCAGATCATTAGATCTTTTTTTATACACCTGACATTTCAAGTGACCCTACAAAAATAAGTCCAGTGGCGACAGGTCTGGAGAACGAACTGGCCACTCGATTGCTCCTCTGCGCCCGATCCAGCGGCCAGGAAATATTTGGTCCAAATAATCACGGACATTACTCGTAAAGTGTGGCGGAGCTCCACGTTGTTGGAACCAAATATTATTGCTTGGATGATTAGGTCTTATTCGATTTGGGAAATGCTCTAAGAGCTGGTACAATTTGGTTTCTAAATAAATTCAAGTAGCCATCACCATTTAAATTTCTTCTAATAAAAAAAAAGGTCCAAATAGTTTGTTTCCGACCTAAACACCCCACAAATTCACTTTTTGAGGATACGGACTTCCTTCATCCAATGAGGGTTCTCTGTTGACCAGAAACGACAATTCTGCCTGTTAACCGTACCATTCAGATGAAATGTTGCTTCATCTGAACACACTATTTCATTCACAAAGTTAGGGCGAGTGTGAATAAGTTATGTCATTATTTCAGAAAAATTTAGTCCGCGATCTGGGTCATCCTTGGTCAACTCATGAACCACATGCATTTTAGAGGGTTTTATTTTTTCAGACTTCA
This sequence comes from Tillus elongatus, assembly GCA_964006375.1. Taxonomy (NCBI): domain Eukaryota; kingdom Metazoa; phylum Arthropoda; class Insecta; order Coleoptera; family Cleridae; genus Tillus; species Tillus elongatus. The sequence goes on from OZ023267.1 coordinate 130,637,266, forward strand.
TAGTTTTTGAGCAAACTTTTGGGATATGTCATGAATTTGACCCAATGCTGTTGTAGATACAGGAGGATTTTCTTGGACTGATAATAGAACATTCAACCTGGTGTCTTCGCCACTTACTTTATTTATTTATTTATTTCCCATACATACAATAATACTTACCGACTAATATTAAGAACAGTAGCACGTAAGTTCAGAAGAACTTGTATGTGCTGAAAAACTCTTGCTACATATTGCACAGAGCAGTTGCATGCATCTTTCCAGCAACAGTGTAACAGGACGTATCACGCCCGTATGATCCGGTTCTCCAATCTTATCTCTATTCTTTACCATTAAATAATCTCTACAATCGGCCGTGATTAAAGTCTACTCCCCTCTCATCACAATAGAAACACAGGAAGGTCCGATATTTACAATATATTACTAAACCACTTGTTTCCCGTTTCAATATATACCTGCCCAATCACAATTAAAAATAAAACTCACTTACCAAGTTAATTACCCACCAAGTATCGCACGTACGCGCACGCACATTCACACACATCCACACTCTTTCATGCACATTAATTATCCAAATATATACATGCAGTATGAAAACATCATTCCCTCTTTTCCTGTATCACTTGCTCAAATGTTACAACGTTCTCAATTACATGTTTCAAAAGTTTTTTCCTAAACTTATAATTATCTTTCAATTTTTTTATCTCCAGTGGCACAAGATTAAGATGCATTGGACCAAGGTACGATACATAACGCTGTGAAATGTTCTTCCTACACGCCGCAGCCGTCATAAAATCACCCATTTTGCCCCTTGTACTGTAACCATGCGTTAACAATTTCTGAAGGCTTATAGTTGTGTGTGTGTATTGTATGAGTGCCATTATGTACAATCCAGTGATATTAAGTACATTGGTCGCCTGATTATACAACAAGTTAGTGGGATATTTTATCTCCTTGTTCAATATAGTTTTCATTATAAAGTTCTGTGTGATGGGTAGAGGATTCATGTAAGTTTCATATGCAGATCCCCAACACGATATTCCATACCTCAAAATGGACTGGACCAAGCTATCATACGTCAGAAGCAAAATCCTTTGACTTAAGATGCCTCGGAGAATATAAAAAATATGTACAAATTTTCTGAGCCTTTTGTTGAGGGTTTCAAGATGACAGTTCCATTTTAGATGCTGGTCTATAATGATCCCCAGATACTTTACGTTAGTCTCGCAGTTGATTATTTCATCTTTCACTCGTATTACGGGAACACCGCGGGAGACCCACCCTCGTAGGTGAAAAAGTGATAACCTTCGATTTCTTTGCGCTCAGATTTAGTTTGTTAGAAGCCAAAGACGCAACAAGGTCTTGAAAAATATTAGAACTACACATAACAGCCTCGTTCCAGGTATTTTCACCATACATCATCACAATATCATCCGCATAAGCAACAAGATCGCAGCGGGTCTCAAATTTCTCAAGGATGGCGTTTATGTAAACCAAAAACAGTATAGGCCCCAATATAGATCCCTGTGGAACCCCACATTTTATTACTTGTGGATTACTTAGAACATTACCTATTTTTACTACCTGCTGTCGGTTGTTCAAGTAGTTCCCAATTAAAGTGAGACCTACACCCCTTACACCCACCCGGTCCAGTTTTTGCATTAGTATATCATGACTCACTGTGTCAAATGCCTTATGAAGGTCCAGAAATATTCCAACTGTTTTTAAATCTTTATCAAAATTAGTCAATACCCTCGAGCAAAGTTAGTGTAGGGCCTGTTCAGTAGAATAGTTTTCCCTGAAGCCAAATTGATTAATAGATATTAAGTTGTTTTTATTAAAATACTCAGTAAGTCGCAAATAAAGAGCTTTCTCAAATATCTTGGCCAACGTGTTAAGTAAGCTTATGGGACGATAGTTAGCGGGGTCAATTCGGCTTCCTGTTTTGAATATGGGTGATACTACAGATATCTTAAATTGCTCGGGCACCAAACCTGTTTCAAAAATTCTGTTTATTATGTGAACGATTGGTTCAACCAAAAAAAGATGACCAACCTGAAAACGCCTACCACCCAATCCGTCCATGCCAGGTGCAAATCTTGCCTTTAATTTGCCAATTATAGTAGTAATTTCACTACCAGAAACAGAGCGCAGGAAAAACGAACTGGCGGTTAATCTTGCAGTCTGATAATGCGCCGTTTGTGTAGCAACATTAGAGTTCCCAGCACCCACTGACACAAAATACCTGTTGAAAATATTTGCTATTTGTTTTTTATGCCGTACCACTTCATTGTCGCTTATTCTCACAGCTTCAATTCTTCCCTGGTCTTTACCTCTGCCCAATGCAACGTCTGAAATAACATTCCATATTTTCCTGATATCTTTTCCTGCATTCACGACCCTACCTTTATAGTAATTACTCTTGGTAATATTTATTAAATTAGTCAACTTGTTTTTATAGACTTTATGTTCCAGTTGCCTATTATTCCTGTCATTAAGCCACTTAATTTTTAATTTGTCTCTAGTTTTAAGAGATGCAACAAGACCATTCGTTATCCATGGGCTTTCCTTTCTAGTTTTATTAATAGGTAATACAACCTTTGACTTCTGTACTATAGTACTTAGTCTATTTAAAAACCCATCCACAGCACCCCGCCCATCTTCACAATAAATAATATCATTCCACTCTGTTGTTTCCAAGTTTTTTAAGTATTCTACCTCATCTATTCTTTGGTACGTACCGTTTCCATCACTTGCACTAGCAATGTTAGTTTCATCAGAGTGGAGACCACCACCCAAACCAATCGTCAGAAGTACATGGTAGTGATCGGTAACATCCGTCTTTATTATGTAAGATTTTGTAGCAGACCCATCACTCTTCACCTCTTTGGCAAAATTTTTACTATACCTTAAGAACATGTGGTCTATACAGCTTTCAGATCTGTCCGTAATGCGTGTGGGAGAATTAATGCAGGCAATATATCCATTTTTTTCAAGTACATTGATATATGTGAGGCTTGAAGTATTTTGAAGATTTAACAGGCCAATATTAATATCACCAACTATCAAGTCTATATCAGCCCTACTTTTATTCAGAATAAAAGCCTCCAGTTCATTTATGAATAGATTTAAGTCGCTAGGTGGGGGCCGATAAATTCCCGTAATACTGATCTTCCGATTGTGAATTTCAAAGGGCAAATTAATAACACTTGACTCTGCCAGATTTAGACATTCTGAGTGCGCGTTTAGGGTCGTTTTAATGTACACGATTAATCCGTCATTCTGATTATATGATCCTTTATTATAAAATGCATTATACCTTTCTATGTGGAAGTTATTCAGGTTGCTTACTGACCAAGTTTCACTTAAGATTAAACAATCAATGTTACTCAAGTCCAATAACTTACTGTTATGGGACTTGACAAATCCCTTACTTGGTGACATTCCTCATACTTTTTTAACAACCCGATGCACTGTACTTTTACTAATTTGCCTATCCGAATGAACAGTAATAAATAAAGTGCGAACTTCTTCCAACGATCGTTGACGATCACCATATCCGTACATCATCAAGATGTCAATGCGCTCAGGTTCTGTGAGTTTCATTGCCATTTTCAAAATTTTTTAATGCACAAGAAAAAGCAAAACAATGACCACAATTGACAGGTGACAATGTCAATGCAGTACCCTAATTGTCTCTTTATTGACACCAGTACATTTAAATATGTATGCAGCTCTTGATTTTAACTTATCATTTATTCATTTTTTGTGGTGTTATCTTATCAATTACAAAAAACATTTTGATGTTTCAGAACGTAGTTTTTTATCCTGCATCCGAAAATGGTAAATAATACATGGTATCCCATTTAAAAAAATTAAGTTAGAGTCATTTCCTCTTAAACCGGAAGTGACAAAAAAGTGAATGTGTTATAAAAAAGAGGCTTATTTTGACCATTCATCGTTACAAAAATCAAAAAAAAACTGTCATTAATAACAGAGATATTCGACCGTTCCGGGACATTTTACTAAGCCTGTATAGATAGAGAATCTGATCAAACAAAAACTGCTTTTTTTTACACATTTTGATGATCTTCCTAGATATCGATTTTTAAAACAATACTGTAAATTATGGAAAATACCCAATTGTATGGACACTTTACAACTCCCTCTTAAGAAACAAAGCAGAAAAGCCATGAAGACAGTGTCAAAGACCTGAATAGTGCACTATAAAGAGCGTGTGAGGTGTGCTTGAAGAGGAAACAGCAATGCGGCAGATGAAAAGGTGCATATTGGTGGAATGACGAGATCGCCAAAATCAGAATTGAATCTACAAAGGCCAGAAGGAAGGTCACTAGAATCAATAGGAAAAAAAACATCACAAGTAGTGATAGGGAGGAGGCACAGAATCAATACAGGGAAAGCAAGAAGAAATTAAAGACAGCAATAACAAAGGCAAAGAAACAGGCCTCGGACTCTCTTTGTAACGAAATAGATGATGATATTTAGGGACTAGGGTACAAGATTGTCACAGGTAAAATTGGTACAAGAACACCAATGACAATAAGTGATGAGGAACAAAATAAGATAGCGCAGGAATTGTTCCCTAAACACGAAGTCAAAGAATGGCCGAGAGTGGAGGTGAAGTCGGAGGATATTCCACCTTGTATAGAGGAAGAAATAAGGGAAGCAGGCCGAAGGATGAAATCTGGTAAATCTGCAGGCCCGGATGGTATACCAATCGAGGTACTTAAGGCAGTAGCAGAACAGAAACTAGAGATACTACAAGTTATGATAAATAAACTAATCAGTGATGGAAGTTTCCCGTCAGAATGGAAGACTGCTCAATTGGTGTTATTAGAGAAGCCACAGAAAACGGGAGGAAGGAAGTCATATAGAACTATATGCCTGGAAGATGGAATAGCAAAACTATATGAACATGTAATAAATAACAGACTAAAAAAAAATCGAGAGAAGAGGAGGATTAGCAGACAACCAATTTGGCTTCTGCAAGGCGCGCTCGACGATGGATGCCGTAAAGAAGGTACAGGACGTGGCAAGGAAAGAAGGCAATAAAAACAGGTTTGTGGCCATGGTAACATTGGACGTAAAATGTGTGTTCAATACAGCACCATGGAGAGGCATATACAAAGTGTTGAGAAAGAGGCAAGTTGTGCCATATATGCTGAAAATAGTATGTAGTTACCTGGAAGACAGACAGCTACTGATTGGACAGAAATATCGGATGCAGGTTACATGTGACGTGCCTCAGGGGTCAATCCTAGGACCAACACTGTGGAACTTGTATTACGATAAGGTCTTTAGTCTGGAGTCCGTAAATAACACGGCTATTATAGTGTATGCAGATGATTTGGTGCTGGTTGTAAGCGGAGGAAATAATGCTGATATAGAAGAAAATATCAACTGGTCAGTGGCAAGGGTGGAAAACTGGATGGAAAAAAGTGGTCTACAACTCGCGCCTCACAAAACTGAAAGTATAGTGCTAGTGGGACGAAGAACACTGAGAATAGTAACCGTCAAGGTGGGGAATGCAGAAATTCAGTCGCAGACAAGCCTGAACTACCTCGGTATACAAATAGGACATAACATGAGCATGGGGGTGCACATAGAAAGAGTAGTGGCAAAAGCAGACATGATGGTTGCAAAGCTAGGGCGTCTGATGCCAAATATTGGTGGATCAAAACCAGGAAGAAGGAGAGTGCTGAGTAGTGTGGTAAACTCAATCATACTGTATGGTGCACCAGCATGGAAGGCCGTGCTGTCAAAGACAAAGTATAGAAAAAAGATTGAGGGTATGCAGAGGAAGGTAGCCATCAGAATAGCAAGCGCATATAGAACAGTGGCAACGAAAGCAATACAGGTGATTGCAGGAACAATCCCTATACACTTATTGGCAAAAGAGGTAACTTACGAAATACATGAAAATAGAAGAGAAGAAAGAAAGAAGGCAAGAAGCAAAACAATGCTGGAGTGGCAGTGAAAGTGGGAAGAGGAAATGTCAACATCCCAGTGGACAAGGAGGCTCATTCCACACATACAGACATGGATATCGAGACAGCATGGCGAGGTGGGTTATTACGTTACCCAATTTCTGTCAGGTCATGGGCGTTTCAGGTCTTACCCGAGTAAAATGAAAATAGTCGACAAAGAGGACTGAACGTATTGTGGTGATAGAGATACACCAGAGCACACGGTTTTTGAGTGCGCAAGATGGTCGCAAATTAGAGAACAAATGTATAAAGAGATTGGCAGAGATTTAACAGCAGCTAATATGGTAGAGCATATGCTGGGAAGTGAAAGGGTGTGGAATACTGTCGAGAGATGGATCGTAGAAATAATGAAGTCAAAGGAGGATGAAGACAGGATGTAGATGTTTTGAAATAACAACGGTTGGTGTCAGATCGCGCAAGCGCCAGCCACCGGTCTGCGTAAAAAGCATTCACCTCCGCTATGAGAAAAAAAAACCTCTTAAGGAGATAAATAAGTAAACCACTTACACATTGTATTGCAGTCAGTTGGACATCACCCAGTTTATTCAGTAAATAAAACTTTGCAATAGCTGGAATCATATTATTGATTGCATGATAATCTAATTGATTCTTGCTGTATTTTTCTAGCCTTCTTAAGCCAAATTCACTTATATATGTGTCTAATTCTTCTTTTGTAAGGTCTGCAAGTAAACAATTTATATTTGATTTTATTATGAGAAATCATCATTATAAAAATGTCATGTCAAAATTGTAATTGCAGGAATGTTAACATTCATTAAACATTTTTAGAAAGTAAATATGGATTCATTGTAGTTTAAAGTTGAGTTTAGAATGAAGGGATGTTAGAGACATGTTAGTGTCTCTAGGTGGAATGAATTATAATTAGAGCAAGATCTGCACAACATTTATAAAATTTAAAAAATATAACTCACCATTCTTCTTTAATTTCACATCTTTATGTGATATGACCCCCAGAACCAAACTAGTAGAGAATCTGTTAAAATCATAACTCAACAAATGGACGAACCTTTTTCTAAAATCTGTAAAATATGCTTTCAACCAGCTGTCTTCTGTGATATTTTCATAATTCAAAACTTTCACCATAATGCAAGAGTGTTCACCAGTTAATTCGCTAGTTGTCTGTCTTAAGTACAATGGTACAAATCCAGCTTTCTTCCAGAACTTTAACAGACGTTCTGTCAACCCAAATGACACGCCAATATAATCCAACTTTTCTGGAGACCTCTCGTTTAGTCTCAGAAGTAAAGGGGGTAAAGATTTACGTGGTTTGATTGTTTCTTCCAGAAGGCCTATATCTTCGTCTGCCACAGTGTCGATCTCTTCTTGGACTATATTGCCTTCTATCATGGGAATCTTTGATTCATAGTAGTTTTTGAGAATTGTAAGTGCTCTGCCTCCAAATCCAGACTAAAATTAAAAAAATTAAATTTCTTCTACAAAAAAAGTGCTGTAAATTGAATCATAACTTTCAGATCGCCGTGATAATCAACTCTTTTCAGCAAGACTTTCTGATAAAATGAATTTGGGGTCGATACTTGATTACAAAGAAAAAATCCTGGAGCTCTTGCCTGGAACTTTTTTCTCTGCAACTTGAACTAGAGTTATTCTGCTGTTTTGTTGCTTTTGGGTCACCACATAAATGTTAGATTCGCACTGTCAACCGCAACCCTATATATATATATATATATATATATATATATATATATATATATATATATATATATATATATATATATATATATATATATATATATATATATATATATATATATATATATATATATATATATATATATATATATATATATATATATATATATATATATATATATATATATATATATATATATATATATATATATATATATATATATATATATATATATATATATATATATATATATATATATATATATATATATATATATATATAGGATAGATAAAAGATTATTGTGGGGTTTTTAAATTCTACAGTAGTTTAAGTTGTTTGGAATCTGTAAGTTCCTTAAGTGTTTATCATATTTTGTCGACAAAGTTTATCAGGAGAGAGGCATTCAATATGGATTATTTCTGAACAGATTTGGCTTCACTTCCCTTTCTGATAGAACTCTTTTACGTCAGAGTTTCTTATTCAAAGTCATACATGGTCTGGTTGAGGTCACTGAACTTCTCTCCCAATGGAGTAATGTAATGATTTTTTCGAATCGGGAATTTCAAACTGAGTTATAACGCACGAACCTTTAAATCACGCACCATGCATTTCTTATGGCCGAATGAAATGTTTACTTTTCAATCGCTTGTTATAATATTTAAATGGAATTTCTTAACTATGAGTTAACAAATACGATAATCTATGGAGATTTTACTATGATTTGGGACACAAATTTACAATGAACCAGCTTTTTCAATGAGAAAATAAAGAAATAATCAAACCCTGCATTTAAAAAAAATTCATAGGTCTTAGCTTAACTCGTACCTTTGTGCGTTGTCAGAAGTGACTAATCCTGGATAGATTACCCGGCCTAATTTACTATCATAACCACTGCATTATGTTACACCATAAAGGTTGGAATATTTTCCAACATTTTCCGTGGAGTAATATACGAAAGATTTGCGAAGGTTGGAATATTTTCCAACATTTTTCGTGGAGTAATATACGAAAGATTTGCGAAGGTTGGAATATTTTCCAACATTTTCCGTGGAGGAAAATACGAAATCCGGCATGTCGAACGGAATAATTAGTAGAGGGGATAATTAGGAGGCGGCGATTTCGGAAAAGAAGTGTGACCGGACGGAACGCCGACGGAGAGTGGGCAGTTGGAGAGTGACCGCGAACAAGCTAGTGCGTCCGTCGCAAAAAAGGAAGTGAAATTGTAAAGTCCGTGAGGTTTAAGAGAAGACCAGTAAGCTGAGTGAGACCGCCGATTCCCGGAGAATACCTCCAGGTAGGTGAAAGCCTGATTTTATTACCTGTGGTCGAAATGTGGAACGCCCCGCAATAACACTGGGGACCTTGGAGGGGACCGTTTCTTCCCTGTCTCCACTGGCGGGCTGCTCTGGGGGTTGGGAGCTGCATTGGCTGGAGTAGATTCGGATAGAGCAGCGACTGCGCTGGTCCGGATTGAAATATCTAGGCGGCGCCTGGCGTCCCTTGGCCGTCCGCTGCCCCGTTTAGGAGGGGCGTAAATCCGGGAACGGGGGTGGTCTTCTTCCGCACCGAACAAGGTTCCCCGAGCGTGCGAGTGAGAACGTGTGAATGATGGGCCGCAGATAATACTTGCTGGTGCCATACAAAGCTTGATGTGGTGTTCGACGCACCCTGTAAGTTGCATGCCCGCCTGGGAACACCCGCTATTAATCACTATCCTGCCACCACCCTGCACCGCTTAAACGTTGCCGCTTTAACGTCCCCGTGCAATCCGCGCGTAACCTTAATTTAAAGCCCAATAATCACCTCTGCCTCTGGCCGCCCATAATTGCTAGGCTTCCTGGTAACAGGACCCCGTCATTTCCTTGTGTATATAATTAGTGAATAGAATTCTATTTCATTTATTCTCCCAGAATATCCACCCAAATACAATTTGACTCCAGTTCTTTAATAAAGACCATAACCAGAAGTCCCGGGGGACTTTGTCTTGACTTAGGAGGACCCTGTCTCCACTAGAAACTACCCTGGGCTAGTGTATCCGTTGACAGTGACTTGGGAGAAGTGGAGCATCCATAGGGAGCGCGTCTACTCCCTGACCGACTCCATAGACGCTGGCGTCCGAGCATGATCCCGTAGGAAAGCCGTGTCCCGGAAGTCATCCCGAAATTCCCCAGGTTAGGGAAAACTAGTATTAACTCCCGGCCACCCCAAGTGGCCGTAGCAAATGGCAGCCCCGAGCATGGGACCTAAGTTACTTTAAATTAAAGAAAGGTGGATATGTGGAGAAGTTGTAAATATTTCAGAACTTGAAATTTTAATGTATATAATTTGGTAGGAAATACGAGAGCAAATTTCAGGTACTTTAGATAAGATATGATAGCCTAATCAACCCGCTGTATTTAAGTGAAATTAGAGAAAAGTGAATTTATTGAGGAGCCGTAAATAATTTAGCCTTTGCAAATTTTAATGCAAATATAAAATGAAATACGATAAGAATTTTTAGAAACAGGAGATAAGAGATAATATCTTAAATAATCAGTTTTATTTTATTTAAAACAGAGGCAGAGTGTACACATTCTTTAATATTATTATCTACGACAGCCATCGCCGTATCATCATTACGTTGTAGAACCTCGATAATTAAATTGCTTTGTTTATGCACTGGTATAATTTCTTGTGGCCACTTTTGGACCTTATAAGTTATTTTTTTTTTTTACTAATGGCTAACACTGTTCTAGATAACGCTTGGTGAAGTTTTTACCGCCATGTAACATGTTCTTCCCTATTAACAAGTTTAATGCCAGGTTTAGATCTTTGCTTTGTTTGCTTTAGTTTAGAACAGTAGATAATTTTTTTATTTTACCGTATTTACCGAAGTTTTTCCGTTGTGTGTGTATTTTTTTTAATTTACTAGTACTGTTAAGCTATTGCCGATTGAGGGAAGCTACCGTGGCCGACCCGAATAACGACGACCTGATACTCTTTTGACGCCCCCGACAGCGTCACAACATTATTTTTTCAGCTTTACAGTTTTGGTTATATAAGCGAGAGAATGTCAGACCCGAAAGCTGATAGTGCCGTCGAGCCTGACCAACCAGAGAAACCCGACCAAGACATGTTTGATGGCCGGATAGGATGGGTATACAGGCTTAAGAAGCCTAAATTGGAAATGGTGCTGCAGACGTTTAGTCTACGACCGCAGGCTACCGTTGAGGAAATGAGGAAACAACTGATTAGCTTTTTACGAGAAGGAAGACCGCTACACACCGAGGCAGCCTCACTGCCTGAATATAAAATGATGTTTTTCAATTAGGAACTCCAGTTTTTCACGATACAAGAAATCACTTCCAGCAATATGGACTGAAGAAGTGATAACAAAATGAGAAATAATTATTTTCAAAGGTAAGTTAAGATGTAACAATAAATATAGCAACATGACTTGAAGACACCTTGAGGGAGCGTTATTTGAAATGTTGAAACATCTTAATGTAAGTTTTTTTTAACGCCCTTTGTTGAGCCAATTTTGTAGATGGTGGATTTCTATATATTTGTTAGCTGATATGTTCCATCAGTGGTCAATTCGTTGTCAGATAAGATGCCCAGAGTTCAAGCTATTTTTCCCAGGCTTGCTACATTTCATATCAACGTGATGAAAATAATTAATAGATGAAAACGATATTATTCTGGAAGCTATCTTCTGGTTTATTTTGATCGTTTTATCCAGCAAAAAGAAAACACAAAAATGATTAATATAAACTAAACAGTAAACAAGTGTTGATGATCCATGAAAGCAAACCCATGCAATGTTTGGCTTGGCGGTTGAATGACAAATGACATGACATCCGTTTCATGATGTAGGAATGTCAACTAGGAATCATCGACAAACGTCGCCTGATTGTGCATTATTAATTTCAATTTATGATATTTCCTAATAAAATACTTTATTAACGAATTTTGATTATGAAAAATTCGCTAATAGAGAGGACACGATCAAAAGCTTTTGAAAAAATTTCTTCAGATGAACGCGAATTTGGTTCCCTAGAACCCAAAACCAAGATCCGTTAAAATTTTTATAGAACTCAAAAAATACTAAACTGATTTCAATCAAACCTGGCAAAAATCTTGTTTGGGCGAAAACTGAGGTCGAGTTCGTTAATCAGCCTTTATGCTCAAGTTTTTCCAGTGGAAAATCGGTGAAAACATTTTGAAAACGCTATATTTTTGTAAGTATGGTAGTAACTGGAATGAGACTTTACATGTGGCTAGAAATAGTGCAAATAAACCTATGTTGTGAATTTTAAGTAATTTGGTACACAATATTTAGAGTTTTTTCCAAATTAAAAATAAAATCCCAAAGACGTGTGTTGAAATGACTTAGTGGTTAAAGTTCAATGCCTGACAGACAGAGTAGTTAACTGCCACACATAGATCGATTCATACAACAGGTATAAACCATACATCAACGGTAATCAAACTAAATATATACCAGACAGAAAACGTACTACCCGAACTAACAATCGTGAAATCTCGGCCGCCATTATGAAAAATGACAGACATGAAATTAAAAATTTGCCAAGTGATTGTTATTTAACTGGGGGATTCAATCAATTATTAAAATACACTATATTTGTAGGTTTATTAACGGCCCCAAATACAGTTTTAGCGCAGCATAGATATATTATACTGTCGCATAATATAGCAGAAATTTAAACAAGATCAAGCCAAGTCTTTATAAAAATGTTTCTAAAATAGTTTCTTTTATCTTTAAACTTAAACATAAGACGTTATATAAGATCGAAACAGTCGTGGGATGTGTTTCAATGGTAATTCTACTAATTCTGTGATTAATTGTTACGTATACTCTGAATAAAATATCCCAGGCGTGAAGCTTAACTTTGTACCAGTAAGATTCGAACATTCTTTTTGATATAACTTTTGCTTCATTTACCAAGTCATCAAACATCATTATTTGAAAATCTACTTCATATGTAGTTGCGTTCCGTGCTGCGGAGTGAACTAGTTCGTTTCCTGAAATTTTGCAATGTCCTTTTACCCACACTAAACGTACAGTTTTATGCTGCGTCCATATTTCGTAGTGTAACGAGATTATGTTAAGGATTAAGTTGTTTTTAAATATAGATTTAATTGGTAGCAAGATCGCCTTTAAGGCTGATAAGGAATCTGTCAATATGAGAAATTTATTGTAACTTGACTGCTTGATCTGTTGTAATGCTTCCTGGATAGCAACCAGTTCTGCCGTATATATGCTCGTAATAGGTGGTAATTTAATAAGATTAAATCTATGTTGTTGTTGATGAAATACTGCGCATCCTACATAGTTATCTTGTTTGGACCCGTCAGTATATATATGATAATAGTCCTCATAATCCTCTGATAGCTCGTTGAAAACGTTATGATTGATTTCAAAGGTGTCTTCATATTTTGGTATGATAACTTTAGGAATGGAACTCAGTATTTCAATATTCTCTCTGTATACCGAGTGGATGGGTAATGAAATTTGTAACACAAGTTTATTTTAAAGAGGCTTACACTATCTAGAGATATAGCAAAATTTAGTTCTTCAGCTTTCAGTACTTTCAGTGATTTGTTATTTGGTTATGTGGACTGCAGTCCATCAACAAATAAAGTGTATATTTAAAAGTTATTACAGTGTAGTAGAACATTCCCGAAGATATATATATATATATATATATATATATATATATATATATATATATATATATATATATATATATACTGTAACTTACCCCCTGACAGTCAGGATGAGTGGCTATTCTTACTATTCTGGCTCCACACAATTTTGTGAAGTCTTTATCATATTGTTGACCCAAAGTCCAAGGTATCAGATCTCCAGACGCCCTTTTCCCCATCGAATAACCTTCAATGGCAGATTTTTTCGAGATCTCTCCTTCCAGACACACCTGCACAAATGACAGTACTTCCGGTAAACATTTTTGATCTGGATCGACTGGCCCCAAAAGGCAGAACAAAAGGTGTGCCGGCGCATCCGACATCATTTGCAAATCGTTTGGGGAATTCTAAAAGATAAAAATTGTATAAATTACAAACTTATTTTCTTTTGATAAACAAAAATATGTTCAGCTATGACAGATTTCACAAAAATCTGTCACTACAAATAATAACACCATTTTATTTTTGAAGCAGTTCGGATACATTCTGACGTTACTTAATTGAAGTTGAGCAATGTTGGATGCAATCAGTTCCTGCATAGGTTACTGGTTTCGAATCTCACTTATAATAATAACTATAATAGTAATAATAATAATATAATGTATTACTTCAATATACCCATTAGGTGTTGAACGTGTCATACAACAAAATTTACAAAAGTAGAAACCTCCCAAAATAAAAACGTACAAACAAGCAAATAAACAAAATTTAATATAAAATAAACATTGACAAATATATACACAGACAAGGTTTTGAGGTTTTTTATGGACCTATCCAGAGCATTTGGCAGTGTAGAGCATGAAATACTGTTGGGGACATTAGAAGCCTTGGGTTTTCGTGGGCTAACACAAGATTTGCAGAGATCCTACTTGAGTGAAAGAAAGCAGTATTTGTCGGCAGTTGACAGAACAACAGGACAAAGAATATATGCTGCATGGGAAAGCATTGATAGAGGGGTACCACATGGATCGGTTTTGGGGCCTTTCTTCTTTCTTGTCTATGTGAATGAGGTACAGTCTAACACCACATAGAATGGTCTTATTTGCTGATGACACCTTATTTGTAGTGTAGCGCGTGCGTGTGTGTGTGTGTGTACAGTGGTGCACTTTATGTATATTTTTACATACAATTTGACTACTTTTAATCGACTATTAATATTTGTTATTTTGACTTATTTGTCCTTTATAGGGTCATGTTTTATATTATTTTGTGTTGTATTTGTTGAGGTATCCAATAACGTCTGTTATAATTGGGTTAATAAATATTATTATTATTATTATTATTATTATTATTATTATTATTATTATTATTATTATTATTATTATCATATCTACACATGATATAGCATGCATTTAAAACGAAAAACTAAAAATCATAAGCGTAAATGGTAGATGTGCTTCAGAAAATGTGAAAACTGGTGTTCCACAAGGATCTGTGTTTGGTCCCATTTTAAATATGTTAAATGTATAAAATCTATGGTTAGCTTAAGTAAATGCAATGCATATTTTTGTATTTTTTATCATGTATCAACATGACTGAATTTATTGTGAGTAATGGTGGATGATAACCTACAAATATATGATGGTGCTTCTTCTTCAGGTCTTACACTTAAAGCATTCAACCATATCCATAGATAAAGAGGACCTACGGTTTACAGTGGATTCCTAACCATGAAATCAACTGTAACGCTAATTTTAATAATTCGGAGACATTGTCAACCAATACATTTGATTGTATAGAAGAAATAAAGTTTAAAACTCTTATTTGTATCAATAATCAATTCTAAATACGATAACTTTTCATTTTAAAAGCTAACATCATTTACCTTATAATGGGATGATACATATAGAGAAACAAGCCGCTGTAAGAACTGCTCTGAAGTGTTGTTGAAACTGAATAAAGTGTCTCGGTTAATGTAATATAGATTACAGTCATCAGGTTTCGGTAAAGCTGAATAGATGGGGACTACTGAGGTACAGTCCAAACATAACAATTTGTTCAACCAGGACTCCACGTCATCTCCTATTCTATATCTTATAGGTTCATCTAATGTAGCCTGAAATGCAAGAAAAAATATATTTCAAGAAATAACAATAAATCTACAATAAAAAACAAAAACACATTTCTGTTTCACTCTCTTTCAAAATTGTTGATAAAGAGCGAAAAAATCATCATATATTCAATATCTTTACACTCCTATTTCAAACTTACCTCATGCAGAGTCCGCCCTGAGGCAGCTACAACATCCGTATTCCTAATTTTACCGCTCTTACTACTTGTGGCGAGTAAACTGGTTTGCTCACGCAACTGTTGGAGGAGCTTCAGAGACAGTGATCTGCCAGTGCCTTCATACCCGTTGATTGTGGATGCAAGGAACACCAAGTAAGGTCCCAGCATTGATTTTACGTAAGGCAAAGGGATAGCTGCCGCTTCATCTATCACTACCAGCTCTGCTTGCGATAGACGGAAACTTTCTGTTGGTTGAATATACTGTAACATTATAAAAAAGGTTTATTTATAACCTTACAGAAGTATGCAGTTCAATAAACTGATTTTTTTATGCTTTATATTTTTTTAACCATTTTTTTAACTTACATGAATTCCACATTTGCTCAAATATATAACCTTAAAACCCTGGCATTATACCATTTAATATGAGGACAATCAGTTTCCTTTTATACATAGAGACAATAGAAATCTAAGCTGATAATAAAATAAATGTTATATCATTTGCATATTCCTTGGTATGTTTGAAAACTGTAAGGGTCAGTTAAAACATTAAAAGCGAGGGGCCTAGGACAGGCCCTAGAGGAACACCAAACGTAGCGCTGAGTAAAAACCAAAATAGAGTCTTAAGGATCATTCAAGAGAGCCTTGCAGGGTATTCAATAGAGTCTTGGGTTGCATTCAAAAAGCCTTGATGTGCTTAGAGAGAAAGCCTTGAGGGTCATTCAAGGGAGCATTGATAGGCTTCAAGATAGACCTTCAAGGAACATTCAAGATAGAGCCTTCAGGAATATCCAAGATAAAACCTTGGAGAACACCAAATATGGTGTACTTGGTATCAAAATATGCACTATAAATATTTGAAACACTGACAAAATTATCGATACAAGACTGTCAGACAAAACAGGGGATAAAGTTTGGTCAGAAAAACACTGAAGTAAAGTAATTTAAAGACTTTGTGGAAAATACACAAACAATCATTCAGTAATTGATTGTACCTAAGAACTTTGTGGGATAACCACTGTATAGAGGTTAAACATAATAGTTTTTAGGAGTAATTTAAAGACTTTGTGGAAAATACACAAACAATCATTCAGTAATTGATTGTATCTAAGAACTTTGTGGGATAACCACTGTATAGAGGTTAAACATAATAGTTTTTAGGAGTTAATAAGCCATTTCCTATTCATTTCAATTAATATATGTTAAATCTTATTACAAAACTTAAAACTTAACCAAAAAAAAAATCTAATAAAGTTACCTCAATCATCTGACGGTGGGACTCTCTCATGATTTCCACTTTAGTCACTGCTTTATTGAATTCTGGATTTAAAGACCTGGTTATATTGTAGTCAATATGCTCCTGATAATCCAGAGCATCAAATCCCTTAAAAACAAATTCAAAAAACGTATTTAAATTCTCAGGACTTGGACTGGTCACATAAATATTGGAATATCCAAAAGCCACAGCTGCAGCAACACCCAAACCGAGTGCTGCCGATTTACCACGTCCTCTAGCAGCAGTCAATGAAACAGTAGACCTCAAAGTCTTCTCTGTGATTCCACCAATGAACTTGAGCAGAGCTTTTGCTTGATCTAATGTCTTACAGCAATTTATCAAGTTACCAATGGGCTGATTATCCCGAAACTCTTGTTTCACTTCCTCTAATAACTCTTCATTTTCAGAAAGTTCCAGTGATTTTTCCACTGGTGTTACATGGAGGTTATGCGATGAAATCGGTAACACATTTAATTGACAATCAACAAACAAACATCTCTTAGATGTGGATAATGAAAGCAAGAATCTTTCATTAAATCTACAGACAACATCATGATGTGCTTCAGTGCGATATCTCTGATGGACATCCATTGTCATGGTAAATAGCTGCTTTAGAGATGTTAAAGTCCTTAATAAGATCACAATTAAACCACCACCTTCAACTGTTTCTATTGTTCTAGCCAACAAATTTGGGGTTAGCGCTTCAAAATCTTGTAACACACACATTCCGTAAGTGTTGCCCAATATTTTATGGGTTTCTTTATAGTAACAATAGCGGATTTTGGTAGAAGATACAAAAAGTTCAAACGGATCATCTTCATTCACACTCAGCTTTCCAGCTTTGATTTTGTGCTGTAACTTTTTCATACGTTTATTTCGGTGACTACTGAAGCCCAGTTCTTTTTTGTAACACCATAATACACTAGGCCTAGCCTTAACTTCGGCTTTTGAAAGCATATGATGCAAGTAAACTACCTGCAAAATTAAGAACATAAGTTAAAAACGAAGGATGTAAACAAATTCCATAAAATACGAATAAAATAAATTGTTGTATTTGTTAATTTATTTCTTCCTCACCTGATCTCGACCTTTATCGCCAACAATTACAAACAAGGTCCTATGTCCCAATTTAACACCATTTTCAATTAAAACCCGAATGCGGTTATCAATTTTCTTTCGAGTCATGACTTAAAAGTAATTATTTACTTAGAAAATTATATTTTTTACTTGAATAGCGGCATCTAATAAAAACACGAACATCAGTTTACTTAATTCGAGTAATTCTCAATATTAATTAATAGGCCAACCACTCAAGCATGGGCACTAAACTAAACTTTATAAGTTATAGCACGAAGTTCATTTTTCGAGGTTAGTTCTTTATTTTTATTAGGTTAGGTTAAACCAATGACGTATCCGTCATTGGGTTAAACATTTGACAACCGTAAGCCAAAGAACACATTCAAATTATAGATAAATTTATCTATGTTTCTTATATAATTTTTGTATGGTTCATCCATAGAGCGTATTGCTTGTCGAACATGTAATCCACCAGCTGCCCAAAGTTGACTTTAGGCGCTCGTCTGTTGACATAAGGTACATTTCAGCGGTTGGAGACTGATAAACCCATTTTTGAGATCAAGCATTATTTTGTGACGTTTGTCTGTCATTCCGCTTTGACAAATTGGCAACAGTTCAGTTCTAGCAGAAACTCTGCGGGACTGGTGATAGTAAACTGTGACGCCAGCTGAACTCAATCAATGGGCAAATTCACAGAGCGTCAGCGCTGAATTGTTGTTAACAGAATAAATAATGATCGTGGAAATGCGTCAATGGCCCGAGATGCCACACCCATTTATATATATATATATATATATATATATATATATAT
This sequence comes from Tillus elongatus, assembly GCA_964006375.1. NCBI lineage: Eukaryota > Metazoa > Arthropoda > Insecta > Coleoptera > Cleridae > Tillus > Tillus elongatus. The sequence goes on from OZ023267.1 coordinate 130,656,045, forward strand.
ATATATATATATATATATATATATATATATATATATATATATATATATATATATATATATATATATATATATATATATATATATTGAGTATGTTAAATAAATATCTAAAGTATATGATGTATATATAATGGTTTTGCAAGTAAAATGGGTTTTATTTTATTTTTGTTATTATTTATTTTATTCTATGTATGTTTTTTAATTTTATATGTGTTTATATTTGCCCGGCTATTGACTCCATACTGCTAGTGTATGTAGTGAGTTCCCTTTTACTTGCCCATAATTTACAACCAGATATATTTGTCATATTCTCAAATAATAATACTGCCTTAAAATTCTGTGTATGTCTGATTTTATTCTACTAATTTTATACGGATAAAGAAATAACAACATAACATAACACCACTATTTATTCAACAAATTCTTATATAATTACTTGAGCTCTTTTTATTTAGGTTTTATCTTTGATGAAAAATTTTTTCTTTGCGCTTTTCCAAATTGTTGATTTTAAAATATAAATGAATTTTTTATTTAAATATTATAAACAGATTAGAGGTTTACATACATTAATGGCCCAAATTTTCATTCATATATTCTTTACTGAAATTTATACGTTCCATTCACTCCTATTTAAAGAAAGGCCTTTCTATTAGTACAGAAGTTATACCATTGAACTTCCTGTCTCTTTCCTCCTATCAACCGCTGCTTGCTAGGTTGAAATTCATCGTTGCTAGGCAGCCATCTTGTAGACTACTTACTTTAAATTTCCGCGTCTTTGGTGTCAGTTATTATTTTGATACTTGCATACCTTTTCTTGCAGCACTTATTTTTACCTTATTGTCTATTCAGGGGACACACTATCGATTAATTTATAGTTTCCAACACTTTTCAAACTTTAATTTGCCAATTTTACTACTTATTTTCATTAAATTGTATTAACAAAATGCTCTGGCATCCTCTTGTTATGATGAACCAAATTGAAGAGAGATGACTTTGATTCGATTATTTTTACTTCCTTTCAAAATATTGAATGCAAAGCAATTTAGTTAATTCTCACTAAGTGTCAGAAATGTTTTCACATTTTTCCATAGAAATATTGTTTTGCCTATGTACACAAAAAACTGAGAAATACATTACTCATTATTGAATGTCTTTGATATAAACGTCAAATTCACTTAACCCTGCTTGTAACACCTTAAATATTTAATCAAACAGCAAGAAAAACAAGTCTTAAATACCTAATTACCTATAAACTTATTTATCAAATTTATAAGTAGTGGTATCAGAAATATTACAAAAATTTTAAAGGTTAGTACAAAGTTCATATTTTCTCTACATATATATATATATATATATATATATATATATATATATATATATATATATATATATATATATATATATATATATATATATATATATATATATATAGGTAATTCTGCAGTTGAATCCGGTGAACCGGCAGAGTCGTCGCACACTAGAATTTCGTCGTTGCAGTTGACGCGCTGTTGCCACATCCTTCTAGTAGTAGAAATAAATTAAAAGATCCGAGAATTCATAAAAATAAATATGCACGCAGTAAGTGCGTTATGGTAGCGTATGGTATAATAATGCGTGTTTTAAGTGTTTTACGGTAATTAACACGAATATTATAAATCCATGTGCGTAATGGTAGAGAGTATGATATAATTATGCAAGTAAAACGGAAAAAACAAATAAAATAGACCTTTAGTGACGCAGCAAGTGTTTTACGGTAATGAATACGAATATAATAAATACATGTGCGTTATGGTAGGGAGTATGATATAGGTATGCAAGTAAAACGGAAAAATTAAAAATTTATCTATATTGATGCAGCAAGTGTTTTACGGTAACGAATACGAATAAAATACATGTGTGTTATCGTAGGGAGTATGATACAATTCAGCTAGAAAAACAGAAAAATTTAAAAATATACCTATATAGACGCAGCAAGTGTTTGGCGCTAATAAACACGAATATAATAAAGACATGTGCATTATGGTAGGGAGTATGATATAATTTATCAAGTAAAACGGAAAATTTTCAAAAACACCTATATTGAGGCAGCAATTCCGGTATGGTAATGAACATCCATAAAATAATAGCTTATGACAGGACTTAGGAAACCTTGAAGAAAAAATTCGCTATGAAAGCTGACATGACTATGTACAGTGCAACCGACTGCACTGTACAAAAGCTTTATGATACAAGAGGCTCTGCCTTTTAAATAATCAGAAGAATGAAAGTATACATACATACATACATATATATATATATATATATATATATATATATATATATATATATATATATATATATATATATATATATATATATATATATATATATATATGAACTACTTATACAGAAATGTCTTTTGTACATTACATTTAAGGAATTATATGTGATACTACAATATTTTGTGTTACTTTTTTAAATAAATAGCAATTCACAATAATTGAACTCTATATGTTTTAAAAAATTAAAAATAAAACACATGCTGGTCATATCAATGAACTATTTATACAGAAATGTCTTTTATACATTACATTTAAAGAATTATATGTGAAACTACCATATTTTGAGTTACTTTTTGGAATAAATAGCAATTCACAATAATTGAACTCTATATGGTTTAAAAAATTAAAAATAAAACACATGCTGGTCATATCAATGAACTATTTATACAGAAATGTCTTTTATACATTACATTTAAAGAATTATATGTGAAACTACCATATTTTGTGTTACTTTTTGGAATAAATAGCAATTCACAATAATTGAACTCTATATGTTTTAAAAAATTAAAAATAAAACACATGCTTGTCAAATCAATGAACTATTTATACAGAAATGTCTTTTATACATTACATTTAAAGAAGTATATGTGAAACTACCATATTTTGTGTTACTTTTTGGAATAAATAGCAATTCACAATAATTGAACTCTATATGCTTAAAAAATTTTTAAAAAAACACATGTTGGTCATCTCAATGAACTAGTTATACAGAAATCTCTTTTGTACATTACATTTAAAAAATTTATATGTAAAACTACCATATTTCGTGTTACTTTTTGGAATAAATAGCAATTCACAATAATTGAACTCTATATGCTTTAAAAAAATTTAAAAAAAACACATGTTGGTCATCTCAATGAACTAGTTATACAGAAATCTCTTTTGTACATTACATTTAAAAAATTTATATGTGAAACTACCATATTTTGTGTTACTTTTTGGAATAAATAGCAATTCACAATAATTGAACTCTATATGCTTTAAAAAAATTAAAAATAAAACACATGTTGGTCATCTCAATGAACTAGTTATACAGAAATCTCTTTTGTACATTACATTTAAAAAATTTATATGTAAAACTACCATATTTCGTGTTACTTTTTGGAATAAATAGCAATTCACAATAATTGAACTCTATATGCTTTAAAAAAATTAAAAAAAACACATGTTGGTCATCTCAATGAACTAGTTATACAGAAATCTCTTTTGTACATTACATTTAAAAAATTTATATGTGAAACTACCATATTTTGTGTTACTTTTTGGAATAAATAGCAATTCACAATAATTGAACTCTATATGTTTTGAAAAAATTAAAAATAAAACACATGTTAGTCATCTCAATGAACTATTTATACAGAAATGTCTTTTGTACATTACACTTAAAGAATTATATGTGAAACTACCATATTTTTTGTTACTTTTTGGAATAAATAGCAATTCACAATAATTGAAATTCGTATTCGCCTGTATCGCCTTGTCCATGCCACTGTAACGTCACAATAATGCCACATGTACTTAACATTGGTAATCCATTTGAATAGTCAATGTCAATTGAACTTATTAACAACTTGAAAGTCAATGGAAAATCCAAACTGCAAACATGTGTTAAGCCTCTTCTGTCAATTATCATTGGCATTCTGTCATGAGTTAATCGGTTATACTGAGTATATTGAGTATTGGGTCAGTGACTAACTTTATATAGTCACAATTAGAGACGCGCAATTACAAGCCATACAAACATTTAAAGAATTTGAATTTAATGTTAGTGAAGAATCTAGAATGCAGAAAGCGAACAAGACTGTAAAAATTAATAAAAACCCTTCATTCCAAATTGTCACTCACTTATAATAATTAATTGTTATTTCTGAGGTAAGTCTTATTATAGATAACTATTAACAATATAATGCAAGTCTAGCCTTTATGTACCTTCTTCATTAGGGCGAAATATGTACTCTAAACAGTTCTTTTGTGTAACTAGTAACCACTAAATGAAGTAGGTACCTACTTAGCTTGCGGTCGTTGCCTGTTCTAACTTTAAAAAATATAAAGTTACATAGTTTCATGTCGACGCCAGGAACCAGTAAATAGTACGTAATAATCATTTGACGACATAATTTGTAAAATTATGTCAAATAAGTATTACTATAATAATTAATATCAATACCTTTATTATCGCTAGCGACTAAAAATGAATTGTTCGTATGTTGTATATTAACATAAAAATGTTACCTCTAGTACAGGCCATAGTTTTAACAAAAACAAAGACAACTTGTTTAGAGGAGCTTTAGTATTTTTGTAGAAACACATATGAAAAAATCAAATTCAATGTTTCCAGCGACGTTTATTTTATTTGAATCAATTGGTAAATTAGATACGGTATAGTTAGTCAATGGGTAAGCTTTAAATGCCATAAAATTTGCATAAGAACATAGAGATGTGAAAAAATCATAGAATAATTTGAATTTAAGATAATAAAATCAAAGCATGAAAGCGGAATCTATGGATAATTCCACATCAATGACATTTAGAGTATGTTTATGTTCCGCATATATTCTTGTAGTAAAAATTGCTAAATACAAAACGGATCACATTAGCAAGGTTAGGAAATTTCTTTCCGACCGGTTCTATCACGTCTATGGTTCTATCTATCTATCAAACTATAGTTTAAATTTATTGCCATTGCTGTTATCTGGTAGGTAGGCATAGCTTCAATGTATGTAGAGTTTGAATTAAGCAATTCTTATACTTGCAACGACTCAGACTTTTATGTCTTTACTATAAATTTCCAATTTTAGAATTCAAAATAACGTATTTTGTTACGAAAAATTGAAAATTGAAATTAATAAAGCACGATCGCGCGACGTACGTCAAAGATTACTGTGGCACACTGTTTAGTTCATATTAATCGTTATTGTGCGTTTTCTGTTTGCTGGATAGAACTTGATCAAAAGAACCCAGAAGATGGCTTTCAGAATAATTAATATCGTTTTGATCTATTAATTATCGTTATCATGAGTATATGAAATGTATCAAACATGGTGAAAATAGCTTGAACTCTGGGCATCTAATCTGACAGCGAATTTACCACTGATCAAACCTATAATATAATGACTTAGAAGAGATATGATATTGCGCATATGCCCCGCCCCATCCTATGACGTCACGTAGTGAGTAACGTTATAGAAGTCCAACTACACACTTAAAACAAAGTCATTCGCAATCAAAAAGTTTCTATACGTCAGCTTAACGTGGTTAAAGTTACGCCTATATTGTCTTTTTCAGATCATATAAATCGCAGCACTAAATTTAATCTTTTGCATTTTTATTACTTCCAACTGTATGTACTTAAATATTAGTACAATACGTAATTTGTTAAGAGGTTGTGATGAAAAGTCAAACCCCACTCCACGACAGCATATTATTGTTGCATTGGACTCACCACTTGACACCATGCGCGTGACAGGTCGGAAAATAGGTAGTCTGAATATCATATCTCTCGTTATTTGTATCATGGATCAAACCTATCAACTAACATATATATATATATATATATATATATATATATATATATATATATATATATATATATATATATATATATATATATATATATATATATATATATATATATATATATATGTATATATATAAAGCGACCCTATGCAAATTTGTCTTAACAAAGGACAATAAAAATCTGCATTAAGATGTTTCAAAATTTCAAAAAAACTCTTTAAAGGCTGCGTTCAAGCCATGTTGCCAAAATTATTGTTACATCTTAACTTCCCTTTAAAAATAATTATTTGTCCTTTTGGTATCACATTGTCACTTATTCATTAAACCCATATCCTTGGAAGTGATCTCCTGTTCCGTGAAAAACTAGAGTTCCTAACCTAAAAAAAAACCATCTACCTCATAATAGTCATTTGTTGACATTTGGCAACGCTGTTGAGATCACCACTATCGAAACGACTTTCTAGACTTTGCATGTCAAATCTTTAATGGAAAAATGCGCTAGCGCAAAGGTACGAGTTAAAATAAGAACTATGAGTTTTCTTAAATGCAGATTTCGATTATTTCTTCATTTTCTCATTAAAAAAAGTCTGGACGCAACAAGTACGTCATGGAAGTGAATTTTCATAAAAATGTTTTTAATAGCAAATATGTCTCTCTAATGCAAGCAGGCATAATTAATCTGTTTCATCAATTTTTCCTCTTCGATCCGGGCTTCTAAATCTACTATTGCCAATCGTCGAGGCCAGGAATTAATATCGTCATATCCTGAGTTACATAATAGGTATATATTTCAATGGTAATAGTAACAATCATTTGGTATAATATAATTTTTGATATTGTGCCAAATAAATATTACTATTAATTAGTAATAACATCAGTCCATTGGGATAGCTATGTATGTATGTATGATAAAAATTTAACTTTTTGTATCCACATGCAGTCGCCCTATGTGTACATCAGCTTTAGTATTATGTTTAAAGAAACCTATAAGAAAAATAATATTCAATATTCTTCCTGGTAGTTAAATTTAGTCAATTGCTAAATTATCATTGCTGCATTTAGTCAATGGCCAAATTTTTTATGCCACCTGGCGACAGAGTCGAGATATTACAAATCATCCAAACATTCAAAAAAAATTAACTTAAGAGTTGTTAAAGAATAAATAAATATCAAAGTATTTAATTAACATGTAATCAAACTGTTTTTTTTATCTATTTATTAATTGATATTGTAAATACAGATGAAATACAAATCACCAACGTACATTACGGTCAAATTTCTTGTTTTAATATTAGTTTCATAGACCTAGATAACTGTTGGTACATTATTTGAAGTCAATTATACCAGAACTGTTGAGTTTATTAGCTTTACAATACTGCTATTACAAACGTTAATACACAATTGCTACAATATCATATATATATATGTCCGTGACACCTTTTCGCCATCTTCCTTCACACTCCCCTCGACCCGTGCTGTCATCGTCTTGCGGCGTTGCCGGATGTCACTACCACTACATCCCCCTTTCTAAGTTACAAGTCTAATTTTCTTGGAGGATGCACCACTCTGCCACTCCTGGTTCGGACACCCACACACACATTAGGGGTTGTCTCCTCACACTGGACTCGAACCTCTGGAGGCACTGTATTCTTGGATTCTTCTGGTGTCACAGCTCCATGCATTGGAACTTCACTGTCTGGTTCTAACTCTACCTGTTCTGTATTCTCCTCATCTGTTATTCGAGGAATTAGATGTGCTCGATTTCTTCGGACTTTTCCCAGTTCTGAGTTTACCCAATATGATCGGGGTTCTGCTGCGTTCGCCACAATTGTGCCTGGCTTCTTCAGGTCAGTTATCCACACCTTCGCTCCCTCTTCTAGCGGGACTAATGCTTTGACTCTATGACGATGATCAAAATCCGTTTTCTGCCTTTGCTTCTGTTTCTCTAATTTGGTACGGAGTTTTCTCAGACTTGGCCATCCTGGGTTCAATAGACTGGCAACCTGTGGCAAGGTAGTTCTAATCTTTCTTCCAAACAGCAGTTCCGCTGGCGAATATCCGCACTCTAACGGGGTACTTCTATATGCCAACAGTCCTAAATTGGGGTCCTCTGCCTTTTTGAGAATGTTCTTGCAAATTTGTACCGCACGTTCCACCTGTCCGTTTGATCTAGGAAATCTTGGGCTCGATGTAACATGTTCGAACCCCATCTGATTTGCAAAACTTTTGAACTCCGCTTTAAATTGGGGCCCATTGTCTGTTCTCACGATCAATGGTATACCATGTCGAGCAAATATACTCGCCACCCTAGCAATGATTGACTCGGCCCTGGTATTGTTAGTCGTCTCGACCACTTCAATGTATTTTGAGAAGTAATCGACTATGCAGATATATGTACGTCCATTCAGCTCAAACAAATCAATTCCAACTGTCATCCATGGTCTTTCTGGTGGTGGTGTGTTTATCAATGGTTCGACAATGTTCTTTCGGTGTTCAATGCACCTATCACAGTTGCCTACCATATCTTTTATTTGATTGCTGATGTTTGGCCACCACACTGATTCTCTTGCTCTTGCTCGGCATTTGTTGACACCCAAATGTCCCTCATGAATACGGATTAATATTTCTTTTCTCATTATTGCAGGTATGTAAATTCTTTTCCCTTTCATCAGGACCCCTGTGCAAATTGATAAGTCATTCTTAACTTGGTAGAAGGCCTGTGGTTGCTTTGATCTTGGCCAACCTTCGACAAGGTATTTCATTACTTGCTGGCAAATAAGATCATTCGCTTGGGCCTCTTTTATTGACTGAAACTTTGAATCTGACATTGGAAGCTCTGCTAACATTATACCCATATTAAGTTCATCTTCTTCATCCAGTATATCTCTTCCTTCTAAGCTTTTCCTATTTAACGGAGCTCTAGACAGGGAATCTGGTATGTAGAATTCTGTTCCTTTCATATACTTTATATCATATGAAAACCTGGTCAGTCGCATTCGAAATCTTTGTAGTCTAGGCGACAATTCAGACATCGGTTTACTCTTTAAAATTTGTACCAGTGGTTTGTGGTCTGTCATTAATAGGAAATGACTGCCCAAAACATAGTTTTGAAACTTCTCGCAGGCAAACACCAATGCCAGGCTCTCTTTCTCGATCTGTGCGTATCTGGTCTCTGTCTCACTCAATGTACGAGACGCAAACATGACTGGAAACCAAGAATCGTCGTGTGACTGTTCAAGTACCGCTCCAACTCCTACTATAGAAGCGTCTGCTGAAATTCTAGTCTTTTTGTTTGGATCAAATAACATCAATGCTGCAGTATTTTGAATATCTCGTTTTATGCTTTCGAAATTCTTTTCGTGATTTTCTGACCACGCCCATTCGTTTCTCTGGACTAACAGATCTTGAAATATTTTTGTCTTCTCGGCAAGGTTTGGCAAGAACTTTCTTAGATAGTTCACCATGCCTAGGAACCTTCCAACCTCAGTATTATTACTTGGCCTTTTCATTTTACTAATAGCCTCTGTTTTCTCAGGATCTGGTTTTATTCTTCCCGAACCATCTACGATGTGTCCCAGAAATTTTATCATTGATGTCCCAAAGTCACATTTTTTCTTGTTTAAGGTTACCCCTGCATTATGAAGCTTTTTTAGAGTTTCTGACACTCTTTGATCATGTTCTTCTTTTGTCGTCCCAAACACTACGATATCATCAGCTTGGTTTACTACTCCTTCAAGATTCTCTAGGATCTTTTGAATACGTCCTTGGAAATGTTCAGGCGACGAACTCAACCCAAATGGTAACCTCTTGAAAGCGAATCTACCAAACGGGGTGACAAATGTTGTATATTTTGAACTTTCTGATGTTAGTGGTACTTGCCAGAATCCATTTGTCGCATCCATCTTCGAAAACACTTTAGCTCCAGCCATTTGTCCCAAAGTTTCGTCCACTGATGGTAATACCAAGCGCTCTCGGATCACATACTTATTCAGCTCTGTGAAGTCTACACAAATTCTTACATCTCCGTTCTTCTTTAGTACTCCTACCATCGGAGCACACCATTCTGTAGCCTCTTCTACTGGTTCAATCACCCCCTGCTTGACCATACGCTTCAATTCTTCCTTTACTTTATCACGTATTAGAAGTGGAATTCGTCTCGGAGCAGTTACTGCATATGGGGTCGCATCACTGTTGACTTTTATGCAATGCTCAACTGTCATTTTACCTAATCCCTCGAATACCCCTGAGAACTCTTGTGTGACATCTCGTTGAACTTCCAAGATGTCAAAATTCAACAACTGGAATGCTCTAATAGCGGGACGTCCCAATAGTGGGTCTTGTCTTCCATTTACCACATACACTTCTTGCAGGAACTCTCGATTTTGATAGTTTAACTTTAATTTTACTTTACCAGCCATCGGTACTAATTTTCTTCCAGGACCAAATAATCGTACCTTTCCAGTATCTTCCAGTGAGACCCCTAGGTCCTCTATGATGGATTTTCCCACCACTGTAACATCCGCCCCTGTATCGACCTTGAATTTGATCCAGTTATTTTTCACCTTGACATCTATGTACCAAGGATCACACGTAACCTGCCCACTTACTTCTTCCAGGTAAAATGTTACTTGCTCCTCCACCCCTTCCTCTGGGGCTTGCTCCAATGTTACTTCATCTATTTTTTTAAAACAGCATCTGCTATAATGCCCTCTCTTTCTGCAATGATAACAGGTTGCTGCCTTAGCGGGGCAGTTCTCCCATTTGTGTGATGGAATCGTGCCACATTTCTTGCATCTTGTACTATTTTCCACCCTTTCCTCAGCCAAAGGGTGGTTTTGTTTCTTCTTTTGACCCTTGTAACCTTTGTCACTATTTTCTGACTTCTTAAGTGCCTCTACGAATACTTCAGATCTTCTAATAACTCCTTGTTGGGCTTTAACTGCTTCTGATTGACGAGCTTTATCGACTGCCTTTGCTAAAGTCAAATCAGAATCCATTTGTAATATCTCGCTAAGTTTCGCATCTTTGACCCCAACTACAATCCTATCCCGAATCATTTCATTAGCTAGTATGTCGAAATTGCAATGTTCCACAAGTTTATATAAATCATTTATAAAAACGTCTACTGGTTCGTTTTCTCCTTGACATCTTCTAAAAAATTTCGCACGTTCAAATATTACATTACGTTTCACTTGAAAATGATCATCGAACTTCCTTTTTACTATGTCGTAGTTTGCCAAGTCTTGCTCCGTTAATTTAAACGCTGTAATGAGGTCATCTGCTTCATCTCCTAGACAATAAATCAATGTATTGACTTGTTGTTTACTATCTTTTGAAGTTAACCCTGAAGCTTCCCTGAACCTTTCGAAACGTCTTGACCATTTTGGCCAATCTTGTGGTTGTTTGAAGTTGAATGTTTCTGGTGGTGCTACACTATATGTTGCATGTGTAACTATTGTATTTGTCACACGTGCTGCATTTTCTGAGTCTGACATTTTCAATCACTAAAATTTATTAAACCACAGTTAAAAGTTCAATTAAAGTTCATGCAGTATATAAGTACACTAAATAATCTCTTTAGAACCGCTTATTCCGTTAACTTTTGTTAAAATCTACTTTTATGTAGTCTGGTATCACTACATTACTCAGTTTATGCACACTATTCTTAATACACCCTGTATATTAGCCTTTCACTATTGCTTTTAGTTACTTTTGCTAAGCTGTAAAGTTCAGATATTTTTGTAATAATTCATGCAACTGTTATTCCATGTCAAATGTCAATAACCCCATAAACCATTACACTCTGTATATTATGTTCACACTACTTCTTTTAAATAACTATTATGCTTTAAGGTAAGTGTTCCACTATTGTTTATGTATGTATTTTTTAATTTCTTTAATGAATAACAAGCATCATGCAACGGTCTCACCTCGTTTTTATTTTTATTACCCTCTCGGCAGCTTCAGCAGTGTTTTGAACACATCGCCTGTTGCCTGTACTAATCCAGTCAGCTGTTCTTTCTGACCTAGTTTCTTGATACGAGTGGTTTGACGCAACTTTTCACATTTACACCTGACACCATGTTGAGTTTATTAGCTTTACAATACTGCTATTACAAACGTTAATACACAATTGCTACAATATCATATATATATATATGTCCGTGACACCTTTTCGCCATCTTCCTTCACACTCCCCTCGACCCGTGCTGTCATCGTCTTGCGGCGTTGCCGGATGTCACTACCACTACAAGAACAACCACATATAACTGAAAAATTATGACCTTTAAAAATCATGGTTTGTGTCCGTGCTAAGTGCCTAGACTTGTAGTCTCCAAACTGTACATTAAATAATAGTTACACTTTGAGGTCGGCCCTCAAACTGTCCAAATGTCCTCATACTGTACATACGATTGATGAATACGTCCTCAAACTGTACCTTTCACACACACACACACACACACACACACACACACACACATATATATATATATATATATATATATATATATATATATATATATATATATATATATATATATATATATATATATATATATATTCCTGTCCAACAGGTTTGGCAGATTTGCAACAAACATAGAAATTTTCTGCTGCCACATTATTATTTAAAATGAACAAATAGGAATATGTATCACAATTCCCGAATATTGACTCAAATTCAGATAAGACGTCATTGTTCAAATATAACTGTAAATGTTTCCTCCATGACTGGAAGTGAACCTGGTTTTAGTCATTTGACACTCTACAACAATGTTGCCAAATGGACATAAGATATGCAATTTTAATTTTGGGTTAAAGATTAAAACCAGTACATGTAAAATACTATTTATTTATAACAAAAACTATTCTATTTTATTAATAAAAAGGAAGCATTACCATCCTGAAATTCTTTCACAGAAAATATTACAGTAGGTGTAGAAATGTTTGAAGGCTGTGATGCTTCTGATCATACGTAACATAGTTTACATATAATAAAAGAACTGTCTGAAAGAAGAGTCTTTAATTTTGTATCCTTTATTCATAGATAACTTTATCTATGCTTTTAACAATCATATGCAGTAAAACAGTGTTGCCACAGATTTCATATTCGGGTCCAGTTGTATAATTTTTCGGATTATAATCTCAAAATTCTCCTGTTTTCTTGTGGCATTATCATTCACTCTAATGCAAAATAATGGTGGAATAAAGTATACCAGCTCAAATTTATTTTTAAAGACAATGATATTTTTCATATAAAGACTACAAACAAAAACTTAATTTCGCAAATGCGCATTTCAAATTTGAAACCAACTTGTCGCAGGCCTCGCAAGAATACATTCAGCACCGGTTTCGGTTATGGGACTAAAATGGGCCAATAGGAATGCGGAAACTTAAAATCGAAAAGTGTAGGTTAGTTGTATATCATGTTTTTCTCTCACTGGTTATCCTTCCGTTGATGATTTATCTGCAAAGTGTCTTCGCTAAAATAAAATTAACATCACAATTACCACAATTTGATCATAAAAGTGAAATAAAGATTTCGAGGTTCCGCTTTCCCATTGGCTGTTTGCTGAAACCGGGGCTGGATGTACTCTCACGAAAGCCTCACAACTTTAAACCATCCTGTCAAAATTTTTTCTGTGCTCTATACATGTTTTAAAATGTGTCATTTTTAAGTTTCCTTTTATCTATAAATTTTCATCTACACAATATACTCCAAGGCCTCAATTTACTTTTCCTCCATATCTTTCATAGGTTCTTTGATCTCAATCCTTTTCCTCTTGGCAAAATGTTGTATCTTATCTTCTAAACTCCCTGAAATAAAATTCTATACTATTGAACTCTGATCAAAATATTTTACTGAAAAAAATAAATATCCCAACATACCACATTTTTGTCTTTTCATCAATGGAATGTACTTCTTTGATTTAACTCCATCAATCAATGGGTTTGTAAGACAATGTTTTTCAACATTTTTATCTGAATTCTCATTACACTCTTCAAGCTTAATATTTAAGTCACTTAGCATTGTCTTGATCATGGTAGTTCTAAAAAATGAAGACATATTAATAACAAAAAGAAAAACACTTAAATCAGTTGAAGCTGTTTACATTTCTAAGTTCAGGGTACATTATTATCAAAAATGTTTCGATATTACTTTTGAAGGTTAGGTTTCATAAAGCTTTCATAAAGGTAGCACTTAATTTGAGAAGAGGCACTAATATTATGTATCTGTATTTGTACAGTGGCTCGCCCTGAGTCGATTAAACTTCAAATGTTCATAGGGTTCTATTTAAAATAAATAAATGAGGTTATGTCAACAAATTTGACAGTTGTTGTGCAATCTAGATATCCGTGACATATTCAGAAGCGGCGTCCCCAGTTGGTCAGCTTTGCCTATTTAACCAACTTCGTAACTCAAATAATAACGAAGATAGCTATCGTTCCCGATTTCCATAAACACCTACAATTGGCAACGTTTGGGATCAAGTTATCTTCGAAATATTGTACTGGAATGGAAAGACTATTATGTGTACGTATAGAATAGCTTGCCCTGAGTCGATTGAATGCAAAATATTTATATCGTTCCATTTAAAAAAAATGAGGTTATGTCAACAAATTTGACAGTTGTTGTGCAATATAGATATCTGTGACATATTCAGAAGCGGGGTGTCCAGTTATTCAACTTTGCCCATTTAAGCGACTTTGTAGCTCAAATAATAACAGATAGATAGCTATTGTTCCCGATTTCCGTAAACACCTACAATTGACAACGTTTGGGATCAAGTTATCTTCGAAATATTGTACTGGAATGGAAAGACTATTATGTGTACGTATAGAATGGCTTGCCCTGAGTCGATTGAATGCAAAATATTTATATCGTTCCATTTAAAAAAAAAATGAGGTTATGTCAACAAATTTGACAGTTGTTGTGCAATATAGATATCTGTAACATATTCAGAAGCGGGGTGTCCAGTTTTTCAACTTTGCCCATTTAAGCGACTTTGTAGCTCAAATAATAACGGATAGATAGCTATTGTTCCCGATTTCCGTAAACACCTACAATTGGCAACGTTTGGGATCAAGTTATCTTCGGAATATTGTACTGGAATGGAAAGACTATTATGTGTACGTATAGAATGGCTTGCCCTGAGTCGATTGAATGCAAAATATTTATATCGTTCCATTTAAAAAAAATGAGGTTATGTCAACAAATTTGACAGTTGTTGTGCAATATAGATATCTGTAACATATTCAGAAGCGGGGTGTCCAGTTGTTCAACTTTGCCCATTTAAGCGACTTTGTAGCTCAAATAATAACGGATAGATAGCTATTGTTCCCGATTTCCGTAAACACCTACAATTGGCAACGTTTGGGATCAAGTTATCTTCGGAATATTGTACTGGAATGGAAAGACTATTATGTGTACGTATAGAATAGCTAGCCCTGAGTCGATTGAACGCAAAATATTCATATCGTTGCATTTAAAAAAATTGAGGTTATGTCAACAGATTTGACAAATGTTGTGCAATCTAGATGTCCGTGACATATTCAGAAACGGGGTGTCCAGTTGGTCAACTTTTCCCATTTAACCGACTTCGTAGCTCAAATAATAACGAAGATAGCTATTGTTCCCGATTTCCGTAAACACCCTATATATATATATATATATATATATATATATATATATATATATATATATATATATATATATATATATATATATATATATATATATATATATATATATATATATATATATATATATATATATATATATATATATATATATATATATATATATATATATTAAACGGACCTTTGTTTTGGGTTCCAGGGACCCAAATTCGCGCTCATCTAAAGAAATTTTTTCAAAAGTTTTTCATCGTGACATCTCTATTAGCGAATTTTCCTTAATGAAAATTCGCTAAAACAATCCTTCTCTTGCAACCGTTTAACTATTTTCAATTGATTAGAATTTTTGTTTTTAGTGGACTTATTTTCTTTCAAATTTTTAAAAATTTTCTCCTGACACGCTTCCCAAATAAAGTTTTTTGAAGATTCAGGTAATTTTTTAATTCCCGTTTCAATACTAGCAATGACAGCAAAAAGTTCGTCTTTTTGTAACTGAAAACCGAATTTTAACCCTTTGCTTAAGAGGTCAATCTCATTTTTCTTTCAAAACTTATCAAAAATGTTGGATGGACAGCAGAGCTGGGTGCTTACAAAAGTATTTATATTTCTAGGGCAATAAAAAATAAAAGTTCCTTAAACCGGGTTCTGCCACTGGTTTTTAGTACTCTATTTGTGCTCCGTCTTTGATGCAGATAAACATTCTGAAACCTGTCAGGTAAAGTGATAAAGGAAGTTCAAAAACTTCGTCCGGCAATTATAATACAATACACAGAAAATTTGCCTGCGTTTTAGTTTCCCTCTCGGTATCGTTATTTACCTAAGATTCAGTATAAAAGGTGATGTTTGAAGTAGTTAGAATTTTTCATCCTCTGATGACGCTAATTTTGTTAGTGAAACGATCATCAGGTCTTTAAAAAGATGTGTTGTGGTGGTTTGGGCTCTCCAAGTGTATTAATCAGTGCTCATCACAGGTTCCAATCTTCACTTAGTGGTATATGAACTGGGTTGTCAGTTTGAAGCCAACAATAATTAAATTAAAAAAAAATAATCTTACTTGATAGACTGAAACACCCAAATTTCTTTTAGTTTTTTGACAACAGCATTCAAAGTTTCATGACTAAAGTGCCAAGGCAGCTCACTTCCATAGTCACATGAATATAAAATAAGGGGAACCTCATTTGCCATATTATATTCTGGTTTGCTGAAATCAGAAATTTATTAAGTTCAAAAACAATGGTTTTGTAATGCGAAAGTTGTGTAATTTTTTTCCTACGGTATTCAAAGGTACCTCCTAAATACTAAAACCAGGCATAAAAAAGCCTGGACGCAGCAAGTGCGTTATGGTAGTGAATTTTCATAGAAATGATCTGGCACAAAATATTTTATTATAACTTTTTTTTATTGTAACATAGAAATCTAAATTTTGGAATATAGTTTACTTTTTATATCGTAAACCTACCTACCAAATTTGGTTATCATAGATTTTTTATTTTTTAAGATAAAATTTTTTTTCAAATGAAAATTCAAAATTTTCCCGGAAAACCTCGTCCGATTTTTTTGATTAACGAACTTGTCAAAGTCATTTATAAAAGGAAGGTACATAGCAAATTTTATCAAAATCGGCCTATTATTCTTTGAGATAAAAATTATTTTCGAATGAAAACTCAAAATTTTCCCGGAAAAACTCGTCCGATTTTCCTGACTAACAAACTTGTCAAAGCCATTTACAAAAGAAAGGCACACGCCAAATTTTATTAAAATCGGCTTATTATTTTTTGAGATAAGAATTTTTTTCGAATGAAAACTCAAAATTTTCCCGGAAAACCTCGTCCGATTTTCCTGACTAACGAACTTATCCAAGCCATTTACAAAAGAAAGGTACATGCCAAATTTTATTAAAATCGGCCCGTTATTTTTTGAGTTATCGGTGTGATACACACACACACACACATATATATATATATATATATATATATATATATATATATATATATATATATATATATATATATATATATATATATATATATATATATATATATATATATTAACATATAAAAATTGAAAGTGACCCCGGATATGGGTTCTAGGGGTCCTAGATCGCGCTCATTTGAGGAAATTTTTTCAAAATTCAAAAGTCGAGATCTCCTCATTAGTGAATTTTTTCTAAGAAAATTCACTAAAAGGATAGTTTGATTTAATTGAGTCCCTGCACACCAATGGACACAACAAGCAAATAATAATTTTAATACTAGAGGGGTCATGTTAACACTTGGAGGTCCAATATCTGAAGAAACATTTTTAAATCCCCGGTCAATGCATAACATTTGATACTACGAGGGCGGGTCAATAATTCCGTGACTTTTTGAATTTCCCGCCTCTTCACAGGAAGGGCAACACTGCTCCTGTCAAGAAGCATCCGTCAGTTGACTCCTGTCAAATTTTGAACAAGGTGCGTCATTTAGTTTTTCTTAAATAGCATTTGAAAGCAGACAACCTCTTGAGAAGGACAACACTGCTCCTGTCAACAAGCATCTGTCAGTTGACTCCTGTCAAATTTTGAACAAGGTGCGTCATTTAGTTTTTCTTAAATAGCATTTGAAAGCAGACAACCTCTTGAGAAGGACAACACTGCTCCTGTCAACAAGCATCTGTCAGTTGACTCCTGTCAAATTTTGAAAACGCTGCGTCATTAAGTTTGTGTTAGATGAGCCCTTAAAAGCGGACAACCTCTTGAGTTATAACGAAAATGGAAAAAAGTGAATTTCCTGTGCTCATCAAACATTTTTTGCGGAAAAAACCATCGGGGACGGTCGACTTTACCGCAACTGGAATCTAGCAAAACGGCGCACGCCACAAGAAAGAGTACGTAACGTAGATTTATAATCCGGAAAATTTTTTACGGAAAAACCAGAAATAACAGAATAATTGAGAAATGAAATTCCAAAAAATGCATGAATTTCACGTTTCGAACTGTCAATTTTCAGCAGCGTTGCCACATTGAATGAATGCACTGCCGGACAGTGCTTACTGCTCTATCAGCCTGCCTGACCTGACCTTGACCTGACCTCACATTCCCCCAGTATCAAGTAAATAGCTTCGAAACTGACAACAACGCCTATCATGTCAACGAAACAACAGTCCTAACCTCAGCTACAAAAATATACGTTTTTGTTGAAAATCGAAACGTTTTAATTGCGTTTATCATTGGAAGGTTATTAAAAACGAAATATACCACACTGTTTTACTTTATTAAGGTATGTACAACTGTTTTTAGGCCATATTCTATTATGATCACGTTAATATGTAGTTGGGGTTAAGTCGACCGTTCCCAAACCATCACTCAAACCAAGGCTAAGCTTGATAAATACTATGGGGACTCTGCACCATTAATTTCCATGGTAAAAAAGCGGTTTACTGAATTTAGTTACGGCCGTACAAGCACAAATGACACCTAACGTTCTGGACGCCCAGTTGAGGTCCCTACACCCGAAACAATTGAAAATTTCACGATATGGTGTTGGCCGATCGGAGATTGAAAGTGCGGGAGATTGTGGAAGCCATAGGCATATCACATGACTCAGTGGTTTCGATTTTGCATGATCACTTGGGTATGAGAAAGCTATCCACAAGATGGGTGCCGCATTTGCTCACAATCGACCACAAACGCAATCGTGTGACAACTTTGAGTGTTTGGCGTTGTTCAACCGCAATAGGGACGAGTTTTTGCGCGGTTTCGTAACTGTGGACGAAACATGGAACAACACACCAGAAACCAATCAGCAGTCAAAACAGTGGGTTTCTCCGTGCGAATCAGCACCAAAGAAGGCCAAGGTGGGTTTGTCAGCCAATAAAGTCATGGCGACCGTTTTTTTGGGATGCACGTGGTATAATCCACATTGATTACCTTCAAAAGGGAAGAACAATCAATGGCAAATATTATACCAACTTATTGGACCGAGTCAATGACGATTTGAAGAAAAAACGACCGCATTTGGCCAAGAAAAATGTTCTTTTCCACCAAGGCAATGCAAGGGTGCACACATGTGTAGTCTACATGGCGAAATTGCATAAATTGGGCTACGAATTGCTCCCTCATCCGCCCTATTCTCCGAATTTAGCTCCGAGTGATTATTTCTTATTTCCAAACTTAAAGAAATGGCTCGGCGGAAAGAGATTTCACTACAATGATGAAATCATGTCACAAACAAATGGCTATTTTGAGGACCTCGACAAATCTTATTTTTTGGAGGGGATAAAAAAATTTGAGAAACATTGGACGAAGTGTATGGAGCTCAAAGGAGACTATGTTGAGATATAAAATGATTTTTTGTCAAAAAACCTGTGTTTCATTCAAAAAGTCACGGACTTATTGATCCGCCCTCGTACATCAAACCTAACAAATACTGAAGAAACCTGTTGTAAAATATTAATTTTAAACAGGCTCCTTTTTAACAGGTGTTTGTAAAAATGTCTTATCTTATTTTAGTTGGCAACTACAAAAACATGGTTTTAGGATGTTAAACATTTGCACACTCTGCCCGTAGGCAGAAATTTAAAGCAGCAGGCCCTGTGGTACCTACTACTCCAAGAACTGAAAAATCTATTCACCACTGTTCACTACACTGTTCGAAAAACTCTTACGTCTATTAATTTCCAAATTATTGGAAGTGGTAGGATGTACTGGACCAACCAACAATGCATATTGAAATATATTAAAAAATGTGTGTTGCCTATTTACCGTGAATTCTTTTTAACATCAAGAAGCTCAAGTATAACTCCTGGCTCTTCTTTTTTCTGTCCTATCAAAAATAAAACTCCCATGATGCATCGTATTTGGTGCCATAAAAAAGCCTGACCCTTGATTGTAATAACAGACATGCTATATTCTAAAATAATAATGACAATATAATAATATTAATAATAACAATAAACAATATAATTATAAACATACAAACTAACTAGTTGTTTCCTGAAAGTAAAGTGTTTAAGGGCATAGGTTAAAGCGCATCTTAGGGATTTGTTAAATAAACAATTTAGGGCAGAATCAACAGAAGGAATGTTTGGAACAGTTATTAGTGAATTTTGAATAACTTGGTTGTTCATTGTGATGGGTCTAGGGCTGGTGTATCTCTTATGAGATAGAAAGCAAGACTGTGATTTGGTGGGGTTAAATTGTACAAGATTTCTACTTCCCAGTCTAATATTTTTTGGAGATCTACGGAGACAGAACCCTCCATGAGTCTGCGATCATCATCCTATTGGGCTAAAGAGATAGGCTTAGAATAAGAATAAGATAAGGAAGACAGTCTCTGTCGTCTTAGACAGGTGGACCGAGGAAGCAATGGAGAGGCACTGGGGGTCGGTTGATGGCTGCAGGCAGGCGAGGGACTTCGTGGAGGGGCCGGACAGAGATAAAGCTGTCTGGCTACTCGGAAGGAGTCGACCTACGCTTCGCCGCATCCTCGGGGTGCTGACAGGCCACTGCGCCCTTAGAAGACACCTCACATTGATAGGCGTAGAGAGGGATCCCATTTGCCAGGAATGTGGCGAGGATGAAGAAACGTCCTACCACTACCTGTGTGAATGCGAGGCTTTTGGGAGTCTTCGAGCAGAATTGTTCGGATCAAGGACTCTGCAGAGGAATCAGGTAAGTACCGTCCAATTGAAGACCGTCATGGCCTTTATCTCGAGGTCGAGGCGGTTTGGCGACGGAACCGAGGAAGAGTAGAGCATGGTTGCTGGGTTGCTGGGGTTGGCAAAAAGGGCCCATTGTGGCCTACTTGCTTGGCGTTGGCCTCCCCACCACTGCTACTACTACTACTAGGCTTAGAATATTGTATATTTGAGTGGAGGGTGCTGTCGTCCGCGTAACTGTGAGCTGGGTTGGATGTGCTAGAGAGGAGGTCATTGATGTCGAGAAGAAACAAAGTATGGACTAAAGCTGAACCTTGAGGAACTCCTGCATTAATTGGATACAGTTTAGAGGAATAGCCATCCACGACAACAGAAATGCTCCGGTTGGAGAGTAAATTTGCTGTCGAGGTACAGAGTTTTGGTGTAGGCCATAGGCCGGAAGCTTATTAAGCAGCGCTGCATGCCAGACCTGGTGGAATGCTTTGGATATGTCTAGAGCGACAATCTGGGATTCATGGTGTAGTTCCATAGACTTGCTCCAAGAATGGGTAACAAAGGAAAGGAGGTCGGCAGTTGATCTGCGCTGACGGAATCCATACTGCCTATCATGGATTAGACTGTGTTTTTCAAGAAATTTTAGTAATTCGGTGTTTATATACTTTTCCATCACTTTAGAGATGACTGAAAGGAGATTAATACGCCTGTAGTTGCTAGGAAATGCTTTGGATCCTTTCTTGGGGACGGGTTGTACTCTAGCAGTTTTCCAGTTACTAGGGAATATGCCTCTATTGTAAGATGTCTGAAACAGACGAGTCAGGACAGGAGCAAGTTCTGGTGCGCATTTTTTGAGAACAACTGCTGGAATATTATATATATATATATATATATATATATATATATATATATATATATATATATATATATATATATATATATATATATATATATATATATATATATATATATATATAAAATATTGTCACATTTGTCTATGAGAATTAAGTTTAGGAACTTTGTTACTTCTATGGTAGTGTGTTGGTAACAGCAAACACTCTGGAATGATATTTCTAGAAGGGACCAGAAGTGGCAGGTGTAGAATAGTGTAGAAGGTCTAGAATCTCTGGGGACAGCATAAATAGACGAGCGGTGCGCAGAATAATTCAGATCAGTATTTAGTTAGTATAGTGTAAAAGAAGTGACCATAGAGTATTAAGCGAGTCAGCAGTAAGTGTCGGTGTTTAAGAAGCGATCATAGAAGGCGAATAGTGGAATATAGTTCTATGGACATTTAATAAAACCAGAAGAGAAATATTTTAGTTGCTACTGGTGTTGGAAAATAGTTGGTAATAATAAATTAGTAGTTTGGAAAGCTGTGTTTTGTTAATCAACAAATCCAGAAACCCGTATATATATATATATATATATATATATATATATATATATATATATATATATATATATATATATATATATATATATATATATATATATATATATATATATATATATATATATTTACCATTATCTTCATTTTCATCAAAACATAGGGATATATCAATAGACTTTATATTTCTTATAAACTGTACTACACCATTTCCCACGTCCATCTTGCATAAATTTCGAAAATCATGTGTTCCTAATAGATACTGAGATGCAGCTTTCATTCTCTAAAATAAAAAATAAAATATTTTGGAAAATTAGAAGGATTGGGAACTGATGGTTAACACTATTTAATTAAAGAGAAGTTTGACATGTGTTTTTAATTTAAGTACCTAAATAAAAGATAAAACATATTATGCAGAATACCTATACTGTGTGAGGAGTTTAATATATATTGTAAACAGTTTCTGTTCAAAAAAAGTTGATCAAATAGTGCTTCTGAAAATACATTAAAACTACTTACCTCCAAATCTAAATTGCCTTTGGGAAAGAAATACTTATATGTCCGACTCTTACATTCAAATCTAGCACTGAAATTATCTTCCACTGGAGCCCAAGCAACACACTGTATGTTATTAGGTAGAACTCTATTTAGTACCTGACAATAACTAATTTCTTCTAAGATTTTATCTTGGTTTTCCTTGGAAAGTCTGCTTCTTACATTCAAAGATATAGTCTGCAAAACTAAAGTGTATAAATAGGTAGGTAAATTTCTGCTTTGACATCTACTACCTGCTAAAATCTGCCCAAAAAATTAATTCAGTATGATACATTACTATACAGGGTTTCTCACCGCAGCCGTCTGTTAGAAGTTTTCGTGGTTAGAAATAACTTAGAATTCTGAATTTTTGAACTCCTAGGTTATTCAAAATTCTCTTTCATTTTAAAATATTTTCAAGATCATACCACTTCCGGTTATTCCGGAAGTCGCCATTAACTTTCTTATTTTAAATAGAACACCCGGTATATTATTCCATTTTTGGATTGCTGAGAAAATTTCATGATGAGTTTCATCAGGTTTCCCTATACTTACTTTCAACTGTTTCTTAGATATCTTGATTCTTTTGATAATTTTGAAAGATGTAGCCTTATTTTCAACACTGTGCCTTTCACCCATTTTCGACTATTTGTAAACGCTTCTGGGGTAGACGGAAGCAAAAGAATTATACTTTCGAAATCCATGCTCACAATTGATGTATCGCATACAGGTGTCCCAATTTCTATGACCAATTACATCATTTTCAAAGTTGAAAAAGCTTGTTATTTCAAATGTAACACCCTGTATATTATTGGATGGTCGGATGCAGAATTTGATTCTGAATCGATTCGCTATAAGGTTCCCTATACCTATTTCCAGCGGTTATCTTGTGAATCCATATTTTTTATTTAAATGTGATTTTTGGCAGAAACCGAAACATCGCTTGCTTTTCTAATAAGCCTTGATTTTGACAGGATTTGAAACAATGCTGATTTTATGTCAAAGCAGTATTATCTCACAAAGTACAGTTTATAATGGAGAATATTGAAGAATATTCCAATAATGATATGTTAAATTTGTTTTATACGCATGGTGAATGTGGACGAATTGTCAGAAGAACATGCAGATTATTTAACGAACGATATCCGGACCTACCAACAATTACTCCCGGGAAATTCGCAAGAATCGAAGCTCGATTTATGGAAACTGGCAGTGTAAGGGCAACTCGACATCACCTAAAGCCCGTAATAGATAATGAAGATAACAAGGTGAATGTATTGGCTTATTTTCAAGGTTATCCACGTAGTTCAACTTCAGGAGCTGCGCTGGAGTTGGGTATTTCAAGAGCATCAATCCACAGAATATTAAGAAAACATAAAATGCATCCTTTTTCTGAAATAACTGTGCACGGATTACGTCCTGGTGATGAGGCAAGACGAGTCGACTTTTGCGAGTTCATGTGCATAAAAATGACCGAAGATCCGAGATTTCTTTATAAGATTATGTGGACTGATGAATCCAAATTTAGCAGGCAAGGAATTATAAATCGCCGAAATAATCACTACTGGGCACAAAAAAATCCACATGTCATAAGAGAACAAAATCACCAGGACCACTTTAGTTTTAATGTTTTTTGTTTACTTATGGACAATAGAGTGACATATCAAGTGTATGATGAAAATTTGAATGCGGCTAGATATCTGGAGATAGTCAGAGGGTTTGTTAGTGATTTCTTAAATGCTCTACCTCCACGTGACAAACAGTTGGTATCAGCTGGATGGTGCTCGAGCACATCTCACTCCAGATGTACACCATCAGTTGACCTTGATGTTCGAGGATCGGTGGATTTGCCCACAGGGACCCTGGAACTGGCCACCCAGCTCACCCCATTTAACGCCCTTGGATTTTTACCTGTGGGGCCGTATAAAAGAACTAGTGTACTCTAGTCCTGTACAAACTAGAGATGAATTATTGAATCGTGTTCACGATGCGTTTACTAATCTAAGTCCACACGAACTTCGGAGGTCTGTTTCGCGAGGAGTATATGACAGAGTTATGCAGTGTATGAACCAAAATGGCGGTCATATATCACAATTAATGTAATTTTACATTCATTTACAATTTCTTGTCATTATGTTCCAATTGTTTCATGTTTTTCATTTGTCATAACGTTTAAAATTTTGTTAAGTTTCTGTTTTTGTTTTCAAGTTCCAATTAAGGTTACTTTCTGCCGTTTGCGTCATGTTCATTTAGTTTTGGAAAGCCAAAGAGGTTGTAAGGGATAGAGGTAACAAAGGTGCAGTTTTGCAATACAAGAAGCCTGTACACTTTTCCAAACTGGGCGGAGTTCGGTGACTTGAGTGGGAGAAACGTCAGGGACGTATTTAGGAATTTTTAGTTTGGTTAGAAATAAAACTGAAATTATTCAATCATTGAAATGTAATGCTTATTCATGAATTTCTTAAGCTTTTGTATAAATAGGTAACCTAAAAAGGTTCGGAACGCAGCAAGTGCGTTATGATAGTGAATTTTCATAACAATATTAAATAATATATTTATATAAGCTGTAAGATTTAGCCTTATATTAAAAGTTATGAAAATTAATTTATTTAATTAGGAACAGTAAAACAAGGTAAAGAAGGACAAGCAAAAACATGATCTATGACATATATTTATAGAGTAATTTGGATACAAAACTCAAACAAAGCAATTGATAAACAGGAAATATACTCTAGAAAAATACACTAGAAAGCTGGAAAAAAAATCCTTTGGTTGATGCATTGAGGGTGATTGTATGCATGCAGGAGAAGAACCCCCAGGAGGAAGAGGGTTTCTGCTCCTCACCCAAAAATTCGGGGGGTTCTCCTTCCCCTTGTGCATGCATACAACTACCTTCAAAGCATAAAGCACAAGAAAAATTTCTTGTGAGCAACCCCCAAGAAGGTTGCTGGACCTGGGCGAATATGGGGTAGACAGGGTTTAAAGGAGGTATTGCTGTAAAATGTGAAAAACGCATGTTTTCAAAGTCCCTTAATTTTCTTGGGGGTTGTTTGCCAGAAAATTTGCCTTGTGGCCGAGGAAGGTTCTAAGCATGTTGCTGGAAAAAAATATCTAAAACCCTCATGCAGTCAACTGCAAATTTACCGAAATTACATTCTACTTCGTCGCCTATAATGTCTTTTTCAGATAATGTAGAATACAGAGCTAAATTAAATAGGTTCACTTGCATTTTCATTTATTTTTATATTACATTTATAAGCACAATAAGCGTATAATTAAGGGAACCCTTAATTAACATTGCAGCAACACAAACTTGAAAAGTGGAGAAATTATTTACAGTATGTTAACAGTTATAAACTTGATTTCATCATGTTACAGTAGTATTCTGATAATACAAAATTACATCTAACTGTATGCACACAACAGCTGGTGTGTTACGAGATGTGATGAAACGCCAAACTGACTGTACCACAGCATTAGCATAATATTATTATGCTGCCACATTATCATATCTCTCTAGTAATGGTATCATGTCAAAAACCTACACTAGAGGCTAAATTTCCAATTTCTTCTTTGTTTATGGTGTCTGTTTCTACTGTCCTAAATTTCCAATTTGATATTGTCAATAAATAACACTACCACACAATGACAAATGACAGCTGAGCTTCAGCACAGACGCAGTCTAACAAAGTTGTCGGATAGAGTAAATTATGATCGGAGGGATACCTAAGTTAAAAATCATGAGAAATGGGTAATTCGAAATTTGCAGGTATTAAATACAGTATTTTTTAACTGACTGATAAAATTAAATTTTATAAAATGTTTTCTTTATTATCAGAAGTTGTAAAAATTTCATATGTTTATACATGAAAGGTTTAACTACATGAAATTTCTGAAGATCGGGCAATCCTGGTCAGCAACATCTTGACATCTGGCAATGGTTGTAACTTCCATTGTTTAGATTTTATCTACAATTTATTTAAATAGCATAACAGTACAGGTGCTGTATTGCTCTGCCTTTGTCCAACATTGTAGATATTGCATTACAGAATTTGAAGTGATGTCGAGGATTATTTTATTATTAATTTCGAATAACTTCATTTTTCTTTGATCAAAAGACTTGAAAATTGGTACACAACCACATCTCTGTATGTTCTTTTAAGTTGTAAATTTTCGTTCCAATCACTTAAACAATTTGAAAGCTATTGCGTTTAAAAAAATATATTTAATTTTTTGTTAGGAAAAACTATGTGTTAAGATCTGATGAACGAACTCATCCAAGCCATTAGCAAAATAAGCGTAATTCCAAAATTTTCTCCAAATCAGTGAAATATTTTTTGGGTTATTGGTTGGATAAATTGTTGGATGAATATATTGGATAAAGTTTTATATTCAAAAGGTTAGATAAATAATAATAGTTTTTATTTCAACAACAGAAGAAAATACAAAATAAAGTACATTGTACTGTTTACAAATTAATGTTAACATTCCTTGTCTTTTTTAAAGAAATAGAGATTAATTTCATTGATTGCTGTTGCCCTTACTTCATGAAACTGGTCCATACTTCATACAGACTTGGAGACTACTTCTCTGGCTTCACTGTTGGTTTTCGTTTTTGTAGGTGAAGGACGTAGCCAGCGCGTAAGCTAACTGGAGCAAGTGGCCCTTCTGAATTCTAGATGTTCTTCAACGTCTCTGTTACTGGTTTTGCTGCTTGATAGTATCCTCAGACAGAAAAAATTTGAATTAATACGAAATCATGACAATTACAAATAAAGATCTGTTGCTATTTTATGATGTTATAATCAAAAAAATCTTTAAAAGTGAAAATAAAATAAAACAAATATGACGGATGACGCCTTTAAAATGTCTACGTGATGTATATCAATATTTAACATAAAGATAGAAGAAACCTATAACAGTAATAACTATAATAACAATTACAACAATAAAATAACTAAACAAACACATTAATAAAGCAGACTATACAATGAAAATATCGACACACATCATGTCTTATAACAACTTTTTGGAAAAAATAGTTAGATTTATGTTGTCTGATTTATTTAATTAGGAAGAAGAATATCTCAGAAATCCTAAATATTGTCGTGTATATGCTTTTTTACTTCTAAAGCTTAAAACAAGTCTAGTTTACACTTGTCATGACAAAAATGTTGTGGTTTTATGCCGTTATTTACTGTGGGTCTATGTTGGGTATCAATAATATGTTTTGCAAATGTAGATTTGTCAGCATGGTTATTTCTAAATGCAAAAATATGTTCTTTGTATCGGGTGTTAAAATTTCTAGAAGTTTGATCGATGTAGATTGCGTTACGTGTGCATTTCACAAATTTTGAATACCTATACAAATACAAAAGTAGCTTTTAAATCTTATAACATGACGCTTGATTTATTAGATTATTTCAAATAATTGATTGGAAGTATTATCACAGATGATGGTAAGTGTAGGAAAGGTCTGAAGAGGATCGCGATGGCAAAATAAGCATTCAATAACCAAAGTACTGTTCTCACTAATAAACATTTTAACCTGTCCATGAGGAACAAATGCAAGTCGTACGTGTATGGAGTATGGTAATGTATGGGGCGGAAACTTGGGCTGTAGTTAAGCAGGATATGAAGAGAATATAAGCTTTTGAAATGTAGACAAGAAAAATGTCAAAGACAGTGCAGGTTGATAGAAAGACGCTTCAAAGTTTGCTAGGAGAGGTGAACGAATAAAGAGGCTTGCTCAAAGAAATCGAGAGGAAGCTAAAATTTATTGGTCATATTATAAGACATAATAACTTCCCGATAACATTATTTGAAGGACATACGAGTACTTGAAATGTACACTGAATTATTGGCCCTTAAATAAGAGAAGTTTGTTATAAACAGCCCTTAAACTTCTACTTTTATCAAATAGATTTTTGTTATAATGATGTATTCTAATAGAAACATACATAGATGATATTAGTTTAATTAGATGGCCATAATGGCAAGTCAAAAGATTTTGTTCTCGAAAGTGAACTTCAAGTTTTTTAAATATGCTGTTTTGGTTTATTATAGTTTTTAATATTCGCATGTTTATTTCCTTTACATTTATAATCACCGCAGATTCATTTAAGTATGTTTGAAGAACTTTTTCTGCAATAGTGCAAATAGATATTACATCGTCAGATGGGTATGTGAGGAGTTGACCTTTGTCTTTCTGATCTATAAACGATGTTAATAACGCAGACCTCTCCCCAACAAGTTCACCCGCGCATTCTTCGCATCTCAGAGCTTTTGTTATTTTCCTTACTACATAGCCAGATATATATGTCACGACTTCTTTCTTAAACTCTGATATATTCATATCTAATATTTGAAGAACTGTGTCGTCGTCAAAATTATCTATTTGACTCATGTCTTCATCTGGTTCTTCAGATATTCGTTCTCGCCCACAAGTTTTATTTATTACCTCAATGGGTGACAGAATAGGAATTCCTTCCAAAGGGATACAATTTCCTTTAAATGAATCTTTTAATTCAAGATGCACCATCATCCTTTTATATGCACTTTTAAATTGCTTTGCTGATGGGTTATTGTTATAGCCTCCCATGGATCTAATTTGCCCAAAAAAAAGCTCAATATAATCCTGACTGATTTTGTAAGTGGGAAAATACAGCAAAAAATTGTTGTCGGCAATTAAAGTTTTATAAACAAATTGCAAACTTTGTATGCAAAATAAAAAGCCAATTATACCCATTTTTCTACCACTCTCACACAGAAGCGTTCCATCAATTATCCTAAGTGACGTTAAATATTGTGATAGCTCTCTTAAAAATACATTAATGTTTTCAAAATTTTCTGCGTTTATTGCTTTCTTAAAATCTGAATTGTTTAAATTTCTAGAATTAAGAATGTCAAATAAATTGTTTATAAGTCGGATAAATTTCACAGTTCCCTCACATTCTTTGAACTCCTCAAGATGTAAAACTTCATTGCAATATTCCAAAGAATGTGCCACTGAGTGGCTAAAAAGTTGTGTGGCTAATTTAACCTTCATTTTTTGATTTGTATAAAATATATGCGATTTTCTTAATTTATTTGCCAAATGAACGCCCTCCTGATCCTGTAACTCATTTAATTTTACTAAATAATCCCACTTTATATTTTCCCCATTCTCATCAATTATTAATTTTTTATCGCCTAATGTGTTTCTTATCAGTTTGATCATATGACATGGATCAAAAAAGACTGCAATTTTCCTACCTGAACTAGGATCAACAAACGTAGAGTTAATGTTCCTCCAATTCAAATCGCAGCCAAGTTCTTTTGCTAACGTTAGGTTATTTGTTGCCCCATCAAAAGTTATTGAGACCACGTATATGCCCGACTCATTTAGTAGCGTTAAACACTGTAATACCAAATTTTGTTTTTGTGTACCCCTTAAAGAGTCGATTAAAAAATATCCAAGAGGAAGCTTCCATGATTGATTAATGCTAACAAGCATAAAAACAAGAGCTTCCTTGGCTACAGGGTTACAATCGGTCTCAAGATTTGTACCAAAATCTACAAACCCATAATATTTTACCCCATCCCATTCTATATGTTGGCGAATTGCCATCTCATCTATGACTAAAGAACATATAAGTTTTCCATCTGTGCTTTCTGATTTTGACTTTAATAAGTTGAACACCTCTGACGTAAAACCAGCTTCCCCATTAACGCTTTGATACCATCTAGATATAGTTTTTGGATGAGGAAGAGCCGAGTTAAATGTGTTTCTGACAAAACTGTAAGCTTTGGGAGAGTAATAATGCAGCGTAAGAGAAAAAGCTTTAAGTTGATTTTCATACTTATGTTTACGACCTAATTGTCTTTGTAAAAATTCTTCATTAGGTCCTATTTGCATTAATGTTTCTAATGTTTCGTCGGTTACTTTACCTTTTAGTTGTTTGATTATATTCGCAAGGGTTGCTGTTCTCTTCTTATAATGATGAACACTACTGCTGAGCCGTTTAATTTTTTTTCGTGCATCGAATAACTGCTTCTTCAGTTTACGTTTGCGCGGTGTAACAACCTATAAAAAATGTTCAATGATAAACCATTTATTTTCTCAAGTAAAATGAATATATAAACAAAATTTCCAACAACACATTTTGGTTAATAGTGGTTGAGATAAATTGCAAAACAGTTGTTTCTAACTTATTTAATCATGGACTATACAAACTTAAACACCATATAAAATGTGATGGAATAACATATTAGGTTTTTTAAAATTATACTGATTTCATAAACGGCAAAAACTGAATTTAACTCACCATTTCCTTCAAAGTGGGTGGCATTGAAGGTGTTTTCATTTCAGCAAATCCTAAACTACTAAACGATCTTTGCGGTACCTCTACAACAGTTTTCTCTTCATAAAAACCAGCACTTGTTGATGGCCGAGAATAATCCATTACAGGTACATTGCTACCAGACCAAGTACTAGTTGACGGGTCAGCTGCAAATGGCACATTGATAGCAGTTATATCAGTCATTGGCTGCTCGCCAAAAACGACTTGTGTTGATGGCTTGTTTGTTACCTGCATAAATAAATTTGAAACGAATACCATTAATGTAAATTTGCAGGGCTAATTAAATTACGATAAATATCATAACAATATATTACGTGAATGTAATTAGTAGCATAGTTACTAGAGATGAGCGATATATAGCTACCGGTGATTTAATCGCTTCTATTAAAAGATCGCTGTTAGCAGCTGTTATTAAAACACAAAACAACAGCGATTGTGAAAACCGAGATTTACACAAATCATTAGAGTAATTATTTCTATGAAATTCATCTTATACTAAAAACTCCATGACAAACAGCAATTGCTGTATTCATAATACACGCAATCGCAGTTTGTGCGAGCGAGTAGAAGTATCTGTATACTTTCCTTCTCGCCAGTATTAGAATACAACATTTCTCC
This sequence comes from Tillus elongatus, assembly GCA_964006375.1. NCBI lineage: Eukaryota > Metazoa > Arthropoda > Insecta > Coleoptera > Cleridae > Tillus > Tillus elongatus. The sequence goes on from OZ023267.1 coordinate 130,688,030, forward strand.
TTTTCTTATAGGTAGAAAACGAAAAACTCATGATACAAATAACGCGAGATATGATAATGAGACTATCTATTTTTAGAACCGTCACGCGCATGGCGTCATGTGGTGAGTCCAATGCAATAATAATATGCTGTCGTACAGTGGAGTTTGACGTTTCATCACAACCCCTTAACAAATTAGGTATTTTACTGATATTTGAGTGCATACAGCTGGAATTAATTTTTTAAGATCAGAATACTATACTATGATTATGTGACATGATGATCAAATCAAGTTTATGAATGTTAACGCCCCCTGTAAATGTCTACGAACGTCTTCTCTACTTTTTAAGTTTGTGTGTGTATCACCAATGCTAATTCAGGGCTCCCCTTAATTATTATACTTCACTTATATATATATATATATATATATATATATATATATATATATATATATATATATATATATATATATATGTAATATAAAAATGGAATGGAATGTAACTTCAACCACATTAAACTGACGTATAGAAACTTTTTGATTGCGAATGACTTTGTGTTAAGTGTGTAGTTGGCCTTCTATAACGTTACTCACCATGTGATGTCATAGGAGGGGACGGGGCATATGCGCAATATCATATATCTTGTAAGTCATTATATCATGGAAAAACCTGCTGAATCTAAAATTAAAGCAGCACCGAACTGTAGCATATATATGCCTTCCAACTTTTTCATTATATTAAAATAAAAATAATATGTAGATTTCTCTCATCGTATATTCTTGTAATATGCTAATTTTATAGAACTTCTATTAACAGTAAAAATCTGAGTAGTTTTAAAATTAATATAATTTAAAAGCTATCTGAAGATCATATTGTGGTTTCAATTAAGCGGTTAACACTAACACCTTGTAAGTGTTTAAAATAATAGCATACGCACATGCAGCATTGTAAATGGCTAAACCACAATCGCAGTAGCTGTTTAAAGTCCCTGTTATTTAAAAATAGCCATCACTGATAGCAGTGCCATTGAAAAACCGCTGTTTGGCTATATATATATATATATATATATATATATATATATATATATATATATATATATATATATATATATATATATATATATATATATATATATATATATATATATATATATATATATATATATATATATATATATATATATATATATATATATATATATATATATATATATATATATATATATATATATATATATATATATATATATATATCACTAATAGTTACATAAATTAATAACCATGATTCAGTACTTACCAATACAGGTATAGAACTTTTTTTTAAGTATACTGCAAAAGGTGATTTTTCTAAATCATAAGATTCCTCGGTAAAATGTAAATTGCACACATTTGAGTTCATAAAAATATCTTCATCGCTTAAATTTAATGCTCGTTTCCAAGCCTCGTATCTTTCACCAGCTTTGGGAAATCTGAAAATAATATCTCGAATTATCTACTTTATCAGTGACTGAACCTCTAGAAAGATGCAGTAATAGATAAAACGAAACTATTCTACTTTTTTTCTGCTTCTACTGGAACTACATAGGTAAATACATCTAATTCAAATAATAATTGCCAAACAAAATGCTTAATTTCATTACAAATATTCAATAAATAATGCATTATTAAGATTTTATTTCTTAAAAAAACACAATTGACAATAATAAATGCTAAAGATTTAACAAAAGCAATACAATGTGTAAATACGGACCTGTGAAAACCAATAAACATTTGGCGCCAAACAAGGAAACAGAAGACATGTAAACAACTTACCGAAATAAATGCACAGTTGCTTTATCCTTTTCATAATTGGCACTTTTATTGTACATACAGTTCTTCACAATACACCTTGGCATTTTTTAACTTTTACACTCTTAAAACACTGCTAAAAAACGGCAAAACACACAAGATAACCTCTAATCGCAAATCAACAAACACTTCAAATACTTGTTGACAGCTGACAATAACTTCAAGAGCGGTTGGGGGAACGAATCAAAACAAAACACATTAGCGCGTTATTCAAAATTTTGTTTGTGATTGGACGGTGACAGGAGTGGGAAATCGACAGGCTGCAAACTCGGCTTTGTTCCCTCTAACATATACAACCTCTTTGTGGAAAGCTAACGATGTTTCGGTTTCTGCAAAAATCACATTTAAATAAAAAATATGGATTCACAAGATAACCGCTGGAAATAGGTATAGGGAACCTTATAGCGAATCCATTGAGAATCAAATTCTGCATCCGACCATCCAATAATATACAGGGTGTTACATTTGAAATAACAAACTTTTTCAACTTTGAAAATGATGTAATTGGTCATAGAATTTAGGACACCCTGTATGCGATACATCAATTGTGAGCATGGATTTCGAAAATATAATTCTTTTGCTTCCGTCTACCCCAGAAGCGTTTACAAATAGTCGAAAATGGGTGAAAGGCACAGTGTTGAAAATAAGGCTACATCTTTCAAAATTATCAAAAGAATCAAGTTATCTAAGAAACAGTTGAAAATAAGTATAGGGAAACCTGATGAAACCCATCATGAAATTTTCTCAGCAATCCAAAAATGGAATAATATACCGGGTGTTCTATTTAAAATAAGAAAGTTAATGGCGACTTCCGGAATAACCGGAAGTGGTATGATCTTGAAAGTATTTTAAAATGAAAGAGAATTTTGAATAACCCAGGAGTTCAAAAATTCAGAATTCTAAGTTATTTCTAACCACGAAAACTTCTAATGAACGGCTGCGGTGAGAAACCCTGTATAATTTGTGTAGGCAAAATAAGGATTAATATCTTGTCAAAATGGACCAATGTTATTTTTCAGTCAGTATATATACCTACTAACCTGTTCAAAGGCACTAACACCTTTATCCGTTCTGCCACATCTATGATAGTTTGAACTAGAACGATCTTTGATAATACATGTTTTCCTCAATGCAGAGAACAAATAATATTCTATTGTGTTTATTGTATCTTCTTGGGTGGCAAACCCTTGGTGATCCCATCCTAGATAGAACAACTTTAACAAAATATGTCTAAAATTACACCTGTAAGGTAAAGTCCTATATTGTAAATAAAACTGACTTACACCAGGCACTCAATAATTTACCATTCAAACTTTTACATTTAAGTCACTAGTGACTACTTACTTACTTAGAGAAGTCGAAAGACTTTTTATTTGAAGACTGCTTCTGTATTTCAGACTTAGAAATTATACTTTTTAATTGAATGTTATGAGCTTCCAAGGACTTGATTCGGGCAATTAATTCCTAAAATAAACATTTTTTCAAATTAGTTTACTGAAATTATTTTATTAATTCAACAAAACACCTCTCTGCTTTCTTTTTCTAAGTCACGTTCGCATATTGTATTTTGTTTCTTGATAATATCCACTTTTACAAATGTTTGTTCCATCTCGTCATCCATAAGTTAGGTTATATCCAATATCCACATCTTAGACATATTCCCCATTCCCTTGTCTGAGATCCATATTCTTATATGTTTCTATAGAGCTGTCCAGAACACGTGATTTAAATACCAATAATATGGCCGCTGGTAGGCACACAAACAAACTCGTGTTCCGTGGATGTTAATTTTTGATATTGTGCTTTGCGCGTGTTTAAAATGGCTTGTGTTGACAAGAGTGAATATCTATTATCACTAGAAAATTAAAATGAAGACGTTGCTAGAAGATATCGAGAGAAAATTCATATTAATGAAGGAATTGATCCCTATACTCTGACGACAGGGCCAATGCCTCCTTGTGAAGAACTATATAGTTTCCCACCAATTGATGCTTTCGATATCGTTAACTGTGCTTACCCACAGTTTTTACTCTTATCAACAAATGAATGCCCATAAAAGTATCTCTGCTTACAATGAAATAATGTGATGTTTTCATTAGCAGTTGGCTAGTAGTATTGATTTTATTTATATTTATGTACTATTTTGTGGATATGTATCTACCTTATCGTATAAAGTTTCAATATTATAATCGATACTTTACATTAATGATAATTATTATATTAATATCGAATTTTTTACTTAGCTTTAGGTCTTATGAAATATGTTATGAACTTTGAACAAGATGTATAATTTTTAAATTACCCCAATTCAATTAAACGGTCTCTAGTAATAAATATAATATTTATTATTATGTTCACACCTGTATGAAAAATATACATATATACCTGAATACTTTTGTCCCCAAAAATAATTTACTTGCATATTAGGTAACAAACTTCATTTGCAAATGTGGCTTGATTAAAATTTACTGACTTACTTTTTTTATATTGCTTTAAGAAGTGAAGTTAATTAGCATTAATACATGAAAAGAATGAAGTTGTACCTGTGACAAAATGCTTACTGCATATACTCTGCTATACTTGAGTGTAAATTCTGTTATACCTTTTCTTTTAATTGCGTGTATCCACCTTAATCTCCTGATTTTGGAGAGCTCATTCAACTCTGGTATATGTGGAAATTGTAGTACACTCGGTATTCTAAAAACTTGACTCTATCGCGATTACCACGACTTCCGCATTTCACAACACAACACGTCGTAGGCATATTTTTGAAGTTACAAAAATAGTACTTTATTTGATAACACACTACTGTCTACTATATTTATATTTACACAAATTTTAAACTAATGGGAACAATTATAAAGAATTTACAAACTAGACTCTTTAAAAAACACGACAACGTCATACACCGCTATTCAAAACAATAGAGTAGTTCCAAATATGTGCCTACCAGTAGCCATATTAGAATTGTGATGACAGCATCTCGGACAGCTCAATTGTCTAGTCAATATTCTATACAGAAATTTATTCTCTTTATGCATAGAGCGGCTGCTTTGAATATAAAACATCTATGTTCAAAGAGCGTCGGATTCTTCTTTATTTTCTTACTCTGTAGTTATTCAGGTCTGTCAACGCATGAATATTAAGTCATTTGGTGAGTTCACCACATGATACAAATAACAAGAGTTGTGATATTGACACCATGATACAAATAACGAGAGATATGATATTCAGACTACCTATTTTTCACGCGCATGGTGTTAAGTGGTGAGTCCAATGCAACAATAATATGCTGTCGTGCAGTGGGGTTTGACGTTTCATCACAACCTCTTAACAAATTACGTATTTTACTAAAATTTAATTGCATACAGTTGGGAGTAATAAAAATGATAAAAGATTAAATTTAGTGCTGCGATCTATATTATCTGAAAAAGACAATATAGGCGTAACTTCAACCGCATTAAGCTGACGTATAGAAACATTTTGATTCCGAATGACTTTGTTTTAAGTGTGTAGTTGGACTTCTATAACGTTATTCACCACGTGACGTCATAGGAGGTGGCGGGGCATATGCGCAATATCATATCTCTTCTAAGTCATTATATCATGTATTGACACTACCTATTTTTAGAACTGTCACGCACATGACATCATGTGGTGAGTCCAATGCAACAATAATATGCTGTCGTATGGTAGAGTTTGACATTTCATTACAACCTCTTAAAAATATACGCATTTTACCAATATTTAAGTGTATACAATTGGAAGTAATTTTTAAGATCAGAATACTATACAGTGATTATGTGACATGATTAAATCAAGGTTATGAATGTTAACCGCTCTCTAAATGTCTGCGAACGTTCTCTCTACTTTTTAAATTTGTGTATCCCCAATGTTAATTTAGGGCTCTTCTTAATTATTATACTTGTCTTGTGCCAATATATATATATATATATATATATATATATATATATATATATATATATATATATATATATATATATATATATATATATATATATATATATATATATATATATATTACATTCTACTTCGTCGCCTATATTGTCTTTTTCAGATAATATAGAACGCAGCGCTAATCTTTTAATTTTTATATTACATACACATTATATTACATACATATATATATATATATATATATATATATATATATATATATATATATATATATATATATATATATGTATGTATGTATGTAATATAAAAATTAAAAGATTAGCGCTGCGTTCTATATTATCTGAAAAAGACAATATAGGCGACGAAGTAGAATGTAACTTCAATCGCATCAAACTGACGTATCGGAGCGGAAAAAACGTGGACGAGCCCTAAGAGAAAAAAAAACTGACGTATAGTAACTTTTTGATTGCTAATGACTTTGTTTTAAGTGTGTAGTTAGACTTCTATAACGTCACTCACCCCGTGACGTCATAGGAGGGGGCAGGGCATATGCGCAATATCATATCTCTTGTAAATCATTATATCATGAATTCACCACACAGGCTTAGTGAATTCGCCCATTATATCATGGTGTCAACTTCCATTAGAAAGAGGGATATTCAGGGATGGATTTTTCGCTCTAACTTCTCATGTTCTCCTCGAATTATAAGATAATGGTAGTGCCAGCATAACAGAAATGAATATTACATCGCCAGTTCTTCTCCGTCAGAACTTTTTACTGACTTGTTCTATATATGGTGGCTGGTGGCCAGAACTACTGAATAAGTATAAAAAAACAATTTTGTCTTATTTCCTACAACTTTTACTTAAAACTTTTTTATCTCAAATTAATAATTTCAAAATTATAACGCATTAAATGTTGCACTAATAATCAATTTACTCGTATATAGATATAGTAATAGTAATATTTATTGAGATAGATTATACATTGTAACATTTGACAAATAAGTTGACAACTTGTGCTTATCCAAGTCACAATTTTGATAGGTTTATCCAAATAGAGTAATCAAAACTTGTAAAGATGACATTGACTACTAAAATTTTGACATACCAAATGGTTCATTTTGGTTCCTTAATAAATCTCTTCATCCTCAACCCCATTCTGTGCATATACTTCCCAACGCTCAAAAACCATTTAGTTGCACTTTCTGCATTGAATCATTATTTTTTGTCCTTGTTATTTGAGAAAATCCACATGGCATAAACCTATACATTTTTGTTCTGGTATAGGGGCCAGATTATCAATATATCCATCATTCACAATTTAATTTATATATTTCTTCAACATTTTTAAGTTTAGATGACATTTATATTCAACTATATCAAAAACTACGTTGAACATTGCGATATGTACCACAGGGACCCCATATCGGTGAGGAATCAGGTAGTATGTTGTGGCGGCAGCTCTAATAAACAGAAAATATTATAAATAGAGTCTGTGCACAACCATCAACAATTTTGTAAATTGTCAGCTCTGGCCCTTTCTTCCCTAATACCGCAACAATGTATGTAACGTGATATAATGACTTAGAAGAGATATGATATTGCGCATATGCCCCGCCCCCTCCTATGACATCACGCGGTGAGTAACGTTATAGAAGCCCAACTACACACTTAAAACAAAGTCATTCGCAATCAAAAAATTTCTATACGTCAGTTTAATGCGGTTAAAGTTACGCGTATATTGTCTTTTTCAGATAATATAGATCGCAGCACTAAATTTAATCTTTTTAATTTTTATTACTTCCAACTGTATGCACCTAAATATTAGTAAAATACGTAATTTGTTAAAAGGTTGTGATGAAACGTCAAACCCCACTGCACGACAACATATTATTGTTGCATTTGACTCACCACTTGACACAATGCGCGTGACAGGTCTAAAAATAGGTAGTCTGAATATCATATCCCTCGTTATTGTATCATGGTATGTAAGTCTAGATGTATTCTCCCCATAATTAGAAGAAACAGTGACATTTCACAAAATTGTTGGTTGGTTGTACACAGTCCCTATTTATATATTTTCGTTTTTATTGGAGCTGCCGTGGCAACATACAATCTGGTTCTGCGCCGAAATGGTGACACTGTCATACATGATATAATGACTTATAAGAGATATGATATTACGCATATGCCCCGCATGATATAATGACTTGGAAGAGATATGATATTGCGCATATGCCCCGCCCCCTGCTATGACGTCACGCGGTGAGTAACGTTATAAAAGTCCAAGTACACACTTAAAACAAAGTCATTCGCAATAAAAAAGTTTCTATACGTCATTGACGTTAGCTTAATGCGGTTGAAGTTACGCCTATATTGCCTTTTTCAGATAATATAGATCGCAGCACTAAATTTAATCTTTTTCATTTTTATTACTTCCAACTGTATGCACTTAAATATTAGTAAAATACGTAATTTGTTAAGAGGTTGTGATGAAACGTCAAACCCCACTGAACGACAGCATATTATTGTTGCATTGGACTCACCACTTGACACCATGCACGTGACAGGTCTAAAAATAGGTAGTCGGAATATCATATCTCTCGTTATTTGTATCATGTATGCCCCGCCCCCTCCCATGACGTCACGTGGTGAGTAACGTTACAGAAGTCCAACTACACACTTAAAACAAAGTCATTCTCAATCAAAAAGTTTCTATACGTCAGTTTAATGCGGTTGAAGTTACGCCTATATTGTCTTTTTCAGATAATATAGATCGCAGCACTAAATTTAATCTTTTTCATTTTTATTACTTCCAACCTTATGCACTTAAATATTAGTAAAATACGTAATTTGTTAAGAGGTTGTGATTAAACGTCAAACCCCACTGCACGACAGCATATTATTGTTGCATTGGACTCACCACTTGACACCATGCGCGTGACAGGTCTAAAAATAGGTAGTCTAAATATCATATCTCTCGTTATTTGTATCATTTTTTTTTTGTTCCCTCAGGGCTCGTCCGCGGCCTTGCCGCCCCGATAGCACCGCAACCCTTGGTTGATCGTGCATACCCCTAGTCATACTCCACCCATTCCAAAATCACTGTGCCTTGAACTAGTCTGCATATTTGTATCATGGTCTGAATATCTATCTCTCGTTATTTGTATCATGACTGTCATACATCTCATAATGTTCTAGGAGGCTACCTTAGCCGTATTACTTTGGGTGTATTCTTGCTGTAATTAGTATAGCGCACTGACGAGCTCTAATTAGAGTGTAACTGCTCTGCGTTTCTAATTATGGTGAGAATACATCTAGCCTTAAAAACTATTGTTTTCTATGCTGTGGTTGACGTTATGCTTTCAAGTATGATGAATCGAACTAACAAATAAAAGGATTAGGAATTTCACTGAAAATTAAAGTTGCAAATTTGGGTTGGTGTTTGGTATATTGGCGTCATTGAAAATTGCAATTGAAAAGTGATGCACTTTGTTTGTCAATTGAGTTGTCATCTGTCTTTGTCATTGTCAAAAGTGACTCATGACGTGACGGTGATTTGTGGTTAATTTGATTTTAATTTGGAAATTTTCTGTGTTTATCGAACAAACAACAAAACTAACAATACAAACAGATTTACCATGGAAACTCAAGACCGCATTTAATACTACCAGAAAACGACGTTGATATTTTGGTAAGAATTCATGTAATTTAAACTTACCATGGTGACCTACTTAAAAATAAACCGACTACTAATACGAAAAGTAACGTAAATTTATAAATAACTGTTCTGAGATGGTAACAATCGGCAGCATAGGAATAGGTTTGTTTATAGTAATAATTGCTTGGATAATTGCCTTAGGAATATTCGTAGTCAGTGTTAAATACCAGAGTAATATTGGTTGGATTTCTTTGGTTTCTGCTGCAATTTTGACTGTTGTTTTGGTGTCAATACCTACAGAAAGTCAGTTTGAGCAGGAATATACTAGTGAAGTTGTTGTAAGTGGGAAAATACACATTTTTTTTTGCATGTATTTGATACTGTAGGTCCTGTTTTAATTATTTCTTACTCATAATTTGTGTGGACTCTAATCTGTGAGTTTACCACTTTTAAGAAACAGTGTTGTCAAATTAAGGTTATTGTAACATTTATTTACTTTGTGTTATCTGAAAAAGACGTGATGATTTCTAGTTTTCCAAAGTCTGTACAAGTGTTTAAAACAAAGGGTTGACCATTTGGGAAACGTGGTGTATACATTTTTGTCAAAATTATTACCCTGGCTATTGTTTCGGTTGTTTAATTGTTGCAAATGTGATTGAACATAGCCACGGAAATAGCCATATGGACATTAAGGTAACTAAATGCAATACATAAATGTGAGGCAAATGTTTGATACATGTGGCGAATATTTTAAATGTATGTTAACGGCTTCGGTACTCAATAATTGCCATAAGACAAGGTTCAAATGTTCATATATTATACAGTTGTTTTAAATATCAAATAAGTGAACAAGTTATGGTGAATTTGCGGATTACCTCCTGAACAGTTTTAGATAAAATGACTGCTGATAGATAAAGCTTGGTGTCTTACATGCACGCTGACACTATTCTTACCTTTTGTTCTTTTCTTTTTGCCGAGTTATTGACATTTAAAATTCCTTACACATTGCACACTTTTTTTTATAATTTCCCAGTACGGTCCTGTCCCGTGACACCTGTTCCCCTCCTAAACATTACATATCACATAAAGTTCACTTTGATTTTAGGAATCCCTTGAACATTCTAGACTCATGGACCATCGCCATTAACTGCCAGTTTATCACTTCGCTTTCAGTATGGCACTAATAAGGGTACACGTTTAGATGGTTTCTTATATATTTTTGTGTTGCAAACGTTACTTCTGAAATTGTGTGTTATTTACCTTTCTCTGTTAATGACCATTGGTGTTGTAGTAGCTTAAGGTGCATGTGTGGCCTTTTCTTAGTCAATGACATGTTATTTGTTTTCTATGTTGTTTTTTGTGATGAGGGAATTGCCATGTCGGAGGCTGTTAAATTACAAGGTCACAGGTTATTTACACCAAGGGCCGAACCTACCTCATTTGCTTGAGATGCAAAAGGTAAGCGTTGTGTAAATTTGTTGTTCTATTTTGCTATGGGATGTTCTCTTTTTTCTGTACATACTTTGGCACTTATATTGTAATATGGGTTTTATTTCCTCAAGAGTTCCACTGTTGTCGGTTGGAGGGGGGGACTTCGCCGTAGGGATTTTCTTTCCCCTCTCGTGTGTGTACAACCGCCCGTTGCAAAACCACAAGAAAAATTTATTGTTCATACTCCCTAAGGAAGTTACGGGACCTGGCACGAATTGGGGTGCTGTGTGGGGTAGGCAGGGTTTATGGGGAGATGGCTTCAGGATGTGAAAAAGACAGGTTTCAAGCTGTTTCGCAGTTTCTGCTTATATTTCCTTTTCACTACCTACCTCGCCCAGCACCCCTATTCACTCCTGGTTCCGTAACTTCCTTGGGGGTTGTGAACAAGAAAATTTTTACGTGGTTTGTGCATCTAGGCATGTTTCTGAAAAAAAAAATTGAAAAGCGTTTGGGAGTTAATCTGCAAATTCACCCAAGTTTTTCTTAAGTGATCAATCCCCCAGTTTAAAATTAATAAATCTGGTGATTAAGCAGGCTATTGAAAAATAATGAAAAGATATGTATATTTTCATTATTCTTGGCGCAGATATTGTATTGGAAACAGGTGTTCTAGATTTTCTATTGATTATTTCAGTTTACTTTGGCTCTTTCAAATCTAATAATGTTTCAAGTCGTTTCTTTTTTCAACACAAAATGTTCCACAAACAATACTAAACTTCCAAGCAGCTCTCAGATATCTCTCTTGTCAAAAGTTGTGTGAGACGGCAGAGAGATTTGACTAGTAGGCAGATTGAGGCCCCATAGTTGAACTACAACAACCCAACCTACTCGTAGCGACAGCTGGCAGCTGCGTCGAGTGATAGGGTGGACCTGGGGAGTTAATCCTCAGATACTTCACTGGATCTACACTACGATCGTCAGGCCGAGAATCCTTTATGGGGCGTTGGTCTGGTGGTGCGGTGTGAACCAAACTACCAGCAGGAAGCTGGCCAAAGGCTGGCAATCCTGGGCATCACAGGCGCTATGAGGACGACACCCTCAGCCACGCTAGAGGTCCTGTTGATGCTGCCACCGCTTCCCATCTGTCTCAGGAGGGAGGCGATGGCGTCGCATCTCAGAATGCGAGACACAGAAAACTGGTGCGGAGAGGGATCAGTAATAGGGCATGCAAGAGTCGCCAAGGAGATGGAAAAGGAAATTCCCATTTCCGCCATAAAGATGCGGGATGCCGAGGATGATACTAGGTTGACTAGGCCATATACCCTCAGGATCCCCAGTAGGGATCAGTGGAGGGAAAATGAGGTTGAATTCCAGCTTGCAAGCCTGGGGCAAGCAGGACCAGCAATCCTCCGGGGCAGGAATATACATCGGGGGCCTGAGGGTGCGCGAGAGCTATGCCCTTGGCGCATATACCACGGCATTCGAAACAGAGGTGTACGCTATCCTGTCTGTGGCCAACGGACAGGATGTGAAGAGGAGTCCCGAGAAATGTGTGTACATCTGCTCGGACAGCCAGGCAGTTCTCTGGGCAGTCTGTGCGGCCAGAATCAGGTCGACACTGGTTCAGGATTGCGCTGACGCCCTCAGAGGGTTAGCCAGGACGAAGGAGGTAAAACTAGTGTGGGTTCCGGGACACTGTGGCGTGGCGGGGAATGAGGTCGCGAATAATCTCGCTAGGCTTGGTTCCCGGCGGCCGTTCTGTGGCCCGGAGCCGGCCATAGGTATAAGTAGGAAGTCGGTCTCCGTCGCCTTAGACAGGTGGACCGAGGAAGCAATGAAGGGGCACTGGGGGTCGGTCGTGGCTGCAGGCAGGCTAGGGACTTCGTGGAGGGGCCGGACAGAGATAAAGCTGTCTGGCTACTCGGAAGGAGTCGACCTACGCTTCGCCGCATCCTTGGGGTGCTTACAGGCCACTGCGCCCTTAGAAGACACCTCACATTGATAGGCGTAGAGAGAGATCCCATTTGCCAGGAATGCGGCGAGGATGAAGAAACGTCGTACCTGTGTGAATGCGAGGCTTTTGAGAGTCTTCGAGCAGAATTGTTCGGATCGAGGACTCTGCAGAGGAATCAGGTAAGTACCATCCAATTGAAGACAGTCACGGCTTTCCTCTCGAGGTCGAGGCGGTTTGGCGACGGAACCGAGGAGTAGAGCATGGTTGCTGGGGTTAGCAAAAAGGGCCCACGGTGGCCTACTTGCTTGGCGTTGGCCTCCCCATCACTGTTACTACTACTCGTATTCACCACCCTAAGGCGTAGGCAGATTGAAGTCTTGGAGTTCCTTCTATATTTTCTTAACCTCATGAAAATGACTCCAAAACTAATTACAGAATACGTATATATTTTAATTTTATGTATTCTTTTAGCAAATTTTTGTGTAAAAAATCTTTATTCTGTTTTCGCAGGAATTTTTTGGTGTTTCCGTAGAAATCATTTTTTGTAAGATTTTTGTGAAATTTCGTTAGTTAATTATCAATGTTTAATAAGTTATTGTAAAATGAAATGTTTTCCTCTTTTCGTGGAAAAACTTGCAAATTTTCATGTAAATTTTTTTTATTGTAGTTTTGTAGGAAAGCTTTTTGTGAGTAATTATAAAGTGGCAGGTGGGTAAATAGCTTGAAAAGGTTTGCTGGCCGGTTTTTTCAAGAACATTTTAAGTTTATTTTCTGAAAATCTTTCTACTTCGAACTTATTTTGATGAAATATGGTACATTGTTTCTACTATATAGGTTATACCGGTAACGAAATTTGATGCCCGCTTTTCCTAAAAAAGAGTTAGTTGCTATTAAAAAACATTTTTATGAAAATTCATTACCATAATGTACTTGCTGCATCCAGACTTTTCAGAGGTGCCTGTTCATGTTTGTATGTCTCTTTTGTGTATGGTGTCCCCAGCTTCGATGAGACACAATAGATTTCAATGTATTATCTCTTTCTTGACCTGGCGACTTTCTATTAGTTCCGCTATCGGCTCCTGAAGAAGTGTGAATTTGACGCGAAATATATAGAGAATGTAGTAGCAAACACTTGCTTTTTTTATTGTCAGTTATTACATAAAGGCTGATTGCCCTTATTAGAGATTCTGAGTATATAATATATACCTATATATAACCTATATAATTAGGTTTTGAATTTCAAGAGTTTTGATAAAAAATAATTTATTTAAACTCTAAAAGTACAAACGTTAATAAAATGAAAATTACAAAGATTTGAAAAGAAGCGAACAAGAGGTGTTGCTACTTAAATGTATGATGTAATAATAATATCTTATTCTAACACTGGTATGGACACATATGGTGGAACAGGGATCTCGCCGTATTACGGGAGCAGACTCGGAGGGCCTTAAACCGAGCCGTCCGAGAATCGGGTGAGGCGGCCTGGGACTAGTTTAGGACTGCCAGAAGGGAGTTTAAGAAGGAATTATGCCGGAGTAAACGAGCTGGTTGGCGCGCGTACTGCGGGGAAGTCAGTTCCCTGCCGGACGCAGCCAGGCTGTTAAGGGTACTCAAACAGGAGTTAGGTAGTAATGTAGGATCTTTAAGGAAACCGGGCGGGAGCTGGACAAGTCCCCGTGAGGAGACCCTGCGTCATCTCGCCGAAGTCAACCTTGCGGGCGGTGGAGCCGTCACGGAAGCTGCCGAACCGGGCCGGTGGACGGTCTCGAATGCGGACTGCCAGCTGGCGGAGGGGGTGGTCACAGATGACTCTAAAACCTGGGCGGTGAGCGAGTTCTTATCGTTCAAGTCCGCAGGATGTGATGGGATTTTTCCGGCCCTGTTCCAGAGGGGCCTGGATATACTGCTTCCCAACATAAAGGAGGTTTTCCGGGCCAGCCTGGCGTCGCGCTACGTCCCAAAGGCCTGGCGCCGGGTTATGGGGGACTTCATTCCCAAACCGGAAAGGGAGGACTACACGCTGGCCAAGGCTTAAAGGCTAATCAGCCTAATATCCTTCCTGCTTAAGGCATTGGAAAAGTTAGATAGGTTTATGTTGGGAGAGATCCTCAAGGATCATCCCTTCCATAAAGGTCAGCACGCGTACCAGCGGGGAAAATCGACGGAGACGGCGCTCCACGCTGTGACGCGGAAGGTGGAAAGGGCCTTACACTACGGGGAGAGCACATTAGCTGTGTTCTTCGATGTGGAGGAGGCCTTTGATAAGGCAAGGACGGATACGGTCTGTGCCGCCCTACAGGATAGGGGAACGCCGAGGTCCCTAATAAGCTGGGTGGCGAGCATGCTGGAGGACGGGAAAGTCTCGCTGACCTTGAGGGGCCGAGGACTGGACGTTGGGGTGACGAGCGGCTGTCCTCAGGGCAGCTGCCTTTCGCATCATCTATGGTGTCTGGTCATGGACGGCCTCTTAGAGCGGCTCTCCGAGAATGGCTTCTACGCCCAGGCGTACGCTGATGATGGGCTGGTCTTAGTCACCGGCAAATTCCTATGCGTCGTCTGTGAGTGCATGCAAGCTGCCTGTAGCGTAACTGAAAGGTGGTGTGGTGAGCTGGGACTCTCTGTAAACCCGGTGAAGACGGAGATGATCCTATTCACCAAGAAGAGGAATGTAGAGGGGTTCAGTGCGCCCGTGATGTTTGGAAAACCTTTAGCTTTAGTGCGGGAGGTCAAATATCTGGGAGTGATCCTGGACTCCAAACTAACATGGGGGTCGCAAATAGAACGAGTAGTGAGGAAGAGAGTAGGGACCCTCTGGCAACTGCGTCAAGTGATATGGAGGACCTGGGGACTTAATCCTCGGATCCTTCACTGGATTTACACTGCGATCGTCAGGCCGAGAATCCTCTATGGGGCGTTGGTCTGGTGGTGTGAACCAAACTACCAGCAGGAAGCTGGCCAAACTCCAAAGGCTGGCAATCCTGGGTATCACAGGCGCTATGAGGATGACACCCTCAGCCACGCTAGAGGTCCTGTTGATGCTGCCACCGCTTCCCATATGTATCAGAAGGGAGGCTATGGCATCGCATCTTAGAATGCGAGACTCTGGAAACTGGTGCGGAGAGGGAGCAGTAATAGGGCATGCAAGAGTTGCCAAGGAGGTGGAAAAAGAAATTCCGATTTCCGCCATCAAGGTACGGGATGCCGAGGACGATATTAGGTTGACTAGGCCATATACCCTCAGGATCCCCAGTAGGGATCAGTAGAGGGAAAATGAGGTTGCATTCCAGCCCGCAATCCTGGTCTGTTTTACCGACGGATCGCGGCTGGAGGATCAACAATCCTCCAGGGCGGGAATATACATCGAAGGCCTGGGGGTGCGCGAGAGTTATGCTCTTGGCGCATATACCACGGCATTCGAAACAGGTGTACGCTATCCTGTCTGTGGCCAATAGACAGGATGTGAAGAGGAGCCCCGAGAAATGTGTGTACATTTGATCGGATAGTCAGGCGGTCCTCCGGGCAGTCTGCGCGGCCAGAATCAGGTCAACACTGGTTCAGGAGTGCGCTGACGCTCTCAGAAGACTAGCCAGGACAAATGAGGTGCAACTGGTGTGGGTTCCGGGACACTGGCGTAGCGGGGAATGAGGTGGAGAATAACATCGCTAGGCTTGGTTCCCAGAGACTGTTCTGTGACCCGGAGCCTGTGAAAGGCATAAGTAGGAAGACGGTCTCTGTCGCCTTAGACAGGTGGACAGAGGAAGCAATGGAGAGGCACTGGGGGACGGTTGGTGGCTGTAAGCAGGCGAGGGATTTCGTGGAGGGGTCGGACAGAGATAAAGCTGTCTGGCTACTCGACTTACGCTTCGCCGCATCCTTGGGGTGCTGACAGGCCACTCCGCCCTTAGAAGACACCTCACATTGATAGGGGTAGAGAGAGATCCCATTTGCCAGGAATGCGGCGAGGATGAAGAAACGTCCTACCACTACCTGTGTGAATGCGAGGCTTTTGGGAGTCTTCAAGCAGAATTCTTCGATTGGATGACTCTACAGAGGAATCAGGTAAGTACCGTCCAATTGTGGACCGTCACTGCCTTCATTTCGAGGTCAAGGCGGTTTGGCGACAGAACCGAGGAGGAGTGGAGCATGGTTGCTGGGGTTGGCAAAAAGGGCCCATTCTGGCCTACTTGCTTGGCGTTGGCCTCCCCACCACTGCTACTACTACTACTACTACTACTACTACTAACACTGGTATTACTTATAAACTAACAAGTGCTTACACAGCGAATCACACGGTCTGTTCAGGATTGGATTTGTCTATGTTGCAGGAGCACGGATTGTCTTGTAATCATAGTAAAACCATGGGAACTGCTCTACAGCAGGCAATCATCTGATAACGTATTTATATGTATATAAACATATAAAGTCTGAAACTGACCTCGGATATGGGTTCCAAGGGGCCTAGTTTGCGCCCATTTGAAGAAATTTATCCAAACTTAAAAATCGGAATGTCCCCATTGGCGAATTTTTGTTCTGGAAAAACTCAATCAAAAATCAATGAAAATTGATAAAGTTTCTGAGAACTATTGATGTATTGATTCTTGAAATGGCTTGTTGGTTACTTGAGCTGGTTAAGTTATGTATAAAAGCAGATCAGATAACAAAGGAGTAAAAAAGTTCGGGACGCAGCAAGTGCCTTATGGTAGTGAATTTTTATTAGATGTTTTAAATTTGAATAACTAAATTTTCTACAAAGTTAGAA
Source organism: Tillus elongatus (assembly GCA_964006375.1). Classification (NCBI taxonomy): domain Eukaryota; kingdom Metazoa; phylum Arthropoda; class Insecta; order Coleoptera; family Cleridae; genus Tillus; species Tillus elongatus. The sequence goes on from OZ023267.1 coordinate 130,705,580, forward strand.
AGATGAATTTTGGTATGTAGTAAGGTCTTTCCTAAGGCAACGTATTTACCACATTTCATGAAAACAACTTTGTAGTTTTCGGAGAAAAAATTTTTTTTCGAAAGAAAACTCAAAATTTGAATAACTCAATTTTTTATAAACTTAGAAAGTTGAGTTTTGGTGCGTAGGAAGGTCTTTCGCAATGCAACATATCCATCAAATTTCATTAAAATAACATTGTAATTTTCGAAGAAAATTTTTTTTCGAAAGAAAACTCAAAATTTTCCTGGAAAACCTTGTCGGATTTTCCTGGCTAACGAATTCATCCAAGCCATTAATAAAAGAAAGGGACTTGCTGAGTTTCATCGAAATCGGTTAATTCTTTTTTGAGTTATCGGTTGGATATATATATATATATATATATATATATATATATATATATATATATATATATATATATATATATATATATATATCTATATATATATATATATATATATATATATATATATATATATATATATATATATATATATATATATATATATATATATATATATAAACATATAAAAATTGAAACTGACCCCGGATATGGGTTCTAGGGGTCCTAGTTCGCGCTCATTTGAAAAATGTTTGCAAAGTCTCACCATCGATACCTCTCTATTAGTGAATTTTTTGAAATAAAAATTCACTAATAAAAGGATGCCCTGTATAAACCATTTTCAGTAATTTAAGACTATATAAAATAAATAAATTGATATGCTTTTCTAACTCCAAACTTTTAATAATCTTCTCGTTTATTACAGGAAAAAGATTACCACATAGTTTACAAGAAAATTCTACTTGCCTTCATAGCTTCAAGTGGCCTTATAGCTTTCTTAGCCGTCTTTATTTTCCACTGTTTAGAACCCATCAGAATAAAACCAGTTAAAGGCTTCTGAAATTAGAAACAACCCCTTCAACAATGAGTGCATTATCAAGGAGACTGTTTTCACTTTGTAAGCAACAAATTCGAAGTCCAGCTTTGACTCGAGGAGTCTATAACATCGCCCAGAAAAGCATCTCTAATTCAGCAGCCCTGAATAGGTTGATTAACATTAAAAATGATGACGAATTCCTTAATAAGGTTATGAACTCTGATAACCCTGTTATAGTGAATTTCCACGCAGATTGGTGTGAACCTTGCCATATTTTGACACCGAAAATGAAGGAACTGGTTGGTGCAAAAGACAATATAGACCTTGCAATTGTGGACGTTGAAACACACGCAGAGTTAGCTCACACGTTTGAAGTTAAAGCTGTTCCTGCAGTAGTAGCCATACGAAATGGACTGGTAGTAGATAAATTTGTTGGACTGGTCGAGGCGCATATGATTGAGGAGCTGATTGGAAAGTTAGAAGCTAAATTATAGTATTATTTTGTATGCTTTATCCTTCTTATTCAGTATTTAGGGGTCGCTCTGATGTTTGTAAGAGAAATGTTAACTTTTATATACAAAAAAAATTGTCCAGACGACGTGGACTAAGACTGATGTCTTTGTTATTATTATTATATTATTGTTGTTTATTAGATTTAAAAAATTATAATAGTGTAGAATTATACAGGTGTTAAAAAAAAGTGGTAGAATGTTATTATCTGATTTTTTTAAAGATGTTCCATGTGTCTTCGCAAAAGACAATTACGAATGGTATTTATACAGGTGAGTTTTTTAAAATGTTACAAGGGGACATCTCGAAAACAGTTTAAATTTTTGTTGCTAAATTTTCGGAGAATCAGGTGGCATAGGGGGTATATTTTTTACATCCCTTTTATTTTGAAGAAGGGTTGCTCTTGCTTTGGATTTTCAAATGGTGTGATGTACTTTTCTTTTATTCAATTCGAAACGGAATTATGATTTCAGGGGTAAGAACGTGTGCCTCAGAACCGAAGGGTACTGGGTTTGATCCTAGGGTTCTCCATTCACTTTTTTTTTCCAGTACAAACTGTAACATTAACATCAACCGGGTCCCCTGTGGGTCCGGGCACTAACTAAAAGAATAGGCCCAAGGTAACTCCTGTCTGTCGTAAAAGGCAACTAATTGGAATCAAACACTGGCGGGGGTCTTGTCCATGTGGGCCTGGAGGGAGGCGGATATCTCTGGGGAGTGATGTACACCCGGATTTTGAGGTCTCCACTTTGAGCTTAGAAATGGATGGTTGCCCGCGCTTGGTTGTTACTCGAGAGCGGGGTTCCGGATGGGTGCCGCCTTGGGTTGAGTGCTGGCGGGTGTCGTGTGTCTAGACGACCCGGAGGGGGTTGACAACTCTGATGAGTTGGGGCCCCCACTGTGTGCTTCGGAACGGACGGACGTACTCGCTTGTGCGATGCTCGGGAGCGGGGCTCGATGGGATGTCGCCTTGAGTCTAGCACTGGTGGGTGTCAGGTCTAGACGAACCCGGAGGAGAGCTGAGATCTTTAGGGGTGGAATAAAACTAAGGGTTGAGGCCTCTTCTGTGCGCTTCGAAACGGACAAACGACCTCACTTGGATGTTGCTCGGATCCAGGACTTCATGATACTGCACCGAGTCAAACACTGACGGATGTCTGGTCCAGATGAACTCGGAGAGAGGTTATCTCTCTTTGAGCTTTGAGACGGGCAAGCGACTTTGCTCAGATGGCAGTACATCTGTCAAACAAAGTTTCACCTCGCAGGTGTCGTCTCCTGTCAGAAGCTCGATTTGTTAAGTGAAATTTAAGCTAACGCTGGCAGGTGTTGGACCTGGACGAACCCGGAGGTAGCTGGGGTCTCTAGGGGTGGATTACACCTGGAGACTGGGCCTACTCTGTGAGCATCGATACAGGCTAACGACCCTGCCTGGATGCTGCTCGAGAGACTTCATGATACCGCCTCGAGTTAATGAAACACTGGCGAGGGTCTGGTGCAGGTGAGGCTGGGGGGGAGGTAGATATCTCTGGGGAGTGATATGCACCCGAATTTGACGCCTCCACTGTGGCCTCAGAGACTGACAGTTGGCCTCGTTTGGTTGTTATTCGGGAGCGGGGTTCGAGATGATACCGCCCTGGATTGAGCCCTGGTGTTTTGTGTCCAGACGTCCCGGGGGGGCTCTGATCTCTGATGAGTGGTAAACACCCGGAGTTTGGAGCCCATACTGTGTGCTACGAAACGGACGGACGGCTTCGCTGGGGTGATGCTCGGGAGCGGGTCTCAATGGGGTGTTGCCTTGAGTCTGAACACTGTTAGGTGTCAGGTTTGGAAGAGCCTGAGGGGAGCTGAGATCTCTAGGGGTGGATTACAACTGGAGATTAGATGCTGCTCGAAAGTGGGACTTCATGATACCGCCTCGAGGCAGACGGATGTCGGGTCCAGACGAACTCGGGAGAGGTTATCTCTCTTTGAGCTTCGAAACAGGCAAGCGACTTAACTCGATGGCAGTACACCTGCCAAACAAACTCTCACCCTCAAGAAAAGATCGGCTCCCTCAGGGAGCTGGAATTGATGGGTGAAATCTAAATAATTAGACGTGAGCCACAACAGACCTAAGGTCGCAGTGGAGGGACTGAAAATAGCCCACTCACAATAAAATCTAATCTAATCTAACATCAACCGAGCTTCTAGCATTGTATTTGAGCAAGGTGAATGTCTGCACGTTCCGCCCTTCGGAGGGGGCGTAAAGCCGTCGGTCCCGTGTCCATGCGATGTTGGGCACGTTAAAGATCCCTACCCTCCTTACAGAAAGGTAGGAGTTCGGCAAAATTTCCAGGATAGTGAGGTGAAACGGCTCCCTGGCGTCGGTGATTGGCCATAGTCGCGGAAATAGGCCGACGTTAAAGAAACACAGCACACACACACATATTTCAACCTATTTATTGTCTACCATGCTTGAGAAATTGTTTGAAATGTCCCCCGTCAACTTCCAAACCCTTTCTCAGTCTTTCTAAATCAATCCTATACACACTGCAACATTTGAGCTGTCACTCATGAGCAAGCAAAGTGGGTTCTGTTTTTCATATCATATAAAGTTGTAGGTGCAAATGCCATTACTTCGTCCTTTATAAAAGTGCAAAAGAAATAACCAAATCTGTGGACGTAGCAGCCTGACCTGCTCAATAAATCCACCTGTTTTCAGATATTTCATTTAAATGATTACAAGCCTGTATTGCATAATGGGGTAAAGCCCCATCTTGTTGAAACCACAGGTCTGAGTTTATGTTTTGGTTTAATAATTGAGGTAATTGGTTTCTTAAAAGATTAGTAACCAAACCAGTTTATTGGTGTCTTTGCACAGTGGTGCATTACACAGCTCATGTACTTATGCGTACAAACAAAATCACAAAAGTGATAACATACATCTTATTCACAAATATACATACAAATCAACATCATAGGTCAAAACACACAATTAAAACCTGCACGAATATACAGAAACATAAAAATGTGGATTAACATCCAAACAAAAAACAGCACAAATCAGAACAAGTCAACAAAAGTCCTGCGATACAACAATATCCATGCATGGCGTGGGAGCGTTTATTTTATGCGATAAGCTAAATATTCATCAAATGAATAAAAAGCATTGCTTATCAAAATGTTCTTAATGGCAGACTTGAATTTGTTGTAATGTAAATTTCTTATATTATGAGGGAGTTTGTTATAAAATTTAATTCCATAGTGGTTGGTTCCGTTCCTTGTTCTTTTTAAGCTTGTGAAATCGACTGCGAAGTTATCTTTACCGCGCGTAAGATGACTGATTGGTACTGTGCCTAGTGAAGTCTGATTCGTGGCACTTAACATATAAAAGACACTGCAAAATATAGACACAAGGTATTGTAAGTATCTGAAAGCTTCTAAAGTGGCCACGACAGTCATCTCTCTACCCCAAACCGCCCAGGATTCGGATTGCCTTATGTTGGGTTGCGAAAACAAATTCAGAGTGTGGTGAGTGCCCCCATACCAGAATGGCATAAGTTAAGATACTATGCACACATCCATAGTATGCACTTTTTAAGGTGGGAGCAGAGACTTGGGCCGAAAGACTCCGCAGGAGAAACATGCCACGGGATGCCCTCTGACATGCATAGATGCAATGTGGTATCCCAAATCAGCCTGCTGTCGACCATAACTCCAAGGAACATGACAGGCTCTGTGTTAGCGCCAATGACAAGATTGTGCCTTAACGAAAACAATAAAGACTCCGATTTTAAGCTGTTCAAGCTAAGCTGATTTGCCGAGAACCAATCCTGACAGACATCTTTAATTCTGCTAATGGTAGAGTGTACTGTATTGATGTTTGGATCTGAGAAAACAAAAGTCGTATCATCAGCAAATAGAACAAAATTACCCAAGTCAGTTGATCTTGGTAGGTCGTTGATGTATATCAAGAATAAAATAGGCCCAAAGACCAATCCCTATGGCACACCTTATTTTAGGTCTAATGTAGGTGGTTTTTCACCATTAGTTGACACAAACAGAGATCGGTCTTCCAGGTATGATTTAAAAAAAGTGATACTGTCGGTATCAAAGCCGTAGAACTGAAGCTTGTTTATTAAAATATCATGAGAGACACAGTCAAATGCGCAAATCAAAAGGTTTTTTTTTGCTATAATGATTACAGGCCTGTATTGCATGATAGGTGAAGCACCATCTTGTTGAAACCACAGATCTGAGTTTATGTTTTCGTTTAATAATGGTAATTGGTTTCTTAAAAATTATTAACCGAAAGAGCAAATCAAAAGTTTTTTTGCGTGCATTCATAGTTTTTCACGTATGTTTGAATTTTATAAAAAAATACATCACCCCCTTTTAAAAATGCAAAGTTATCCCCCGTCTGCCTATTACTTAAGCAAAATTTTACATAAAAAAATAAACCGTTTTACCCTTGTAACACTTTAAAGAACTCGCCCTGTAAACTACTTAAAAATGTATATAAAATACAATTTTTCGCAGTATTCTGAAATATTCTCAAAATTATCATAGTCTAAAGATGATGTCTTATCGTTGCAACATTTCAAACAAACAAAAACTAATTTAATTTTTTTGTTGCCAATGCTTTTATTTATATTTATATCTTATTATTACTGCAAAAAATATTTTTAGAATCAAAAAACCTTTATCTACTGTGCCGCTAGCACTGGCTACAGATTTTTTTAATGTTTGTCAGTGTCTATCAGCCAAAATGCTTAATATAGACCATCCAGGTTAATAAGCACTAAAATACTAGCTAAGAAAAATTAGGTGATATTTACTGGAATGTTGGGGATGTCACTTCCAGTAATTTTAAATATAATTTTATTGTTACTTGTAAAGAACAACTGGAAGTCAGTCTTTTATCAACATTTTGTCATGTTAAAAATCACAGAATAGTTTGTAGGAGTGATTACAATAGTATCTTACCTTCTCTGACAAGTTTATATGTCTTTTATGGTAAAATTGTTTCACCAAGTCAGGGCAATAATAATCAATGGATTATTGAAATCCACCTTGTCAATAAAATATGTGACAGGTTGTCAAACTGTGTTATGGTTACTTCTGCTTCTTCAAACCACATTCGTTAGTGCTCACCACAAACTCGGAACTGTATTACATTATAATTATTTTTTATTATAAAGTATTGTGGCATCAGAAGTTTTTTACATCAAGTGACCCTTAAATTTAGTGTAATATTTCAATCGACAGACTGTTTTTATTGCTTAAGAAGTTTATATTTGTTAATATATTGTATATGCATATATATATATATATATATATATATATATATATATATATATATATATATATATATATATATATATAATTTTAAACTGAAATTGTGTTTTATTTGAAGTTTTATTAAATGAAGATGATTAATAATCTTGTCTAATTCAAATTTCAAAAAGTCTAACTTTCATTAAGAAATTTCACTAATAGAGAGGTATCGTTGATAAGACTTTTGGAAAATTTTCTTCATATGAGCCCGAATTAGGCCCCTAGAACCCAAGTCCAAGGTTAGTTAAAAAGTTTATATATACAGGGTGTTACTTATGATAGGGCGTAATTTCAAGGGCGCATTCCTGAACCAAATTCAAGTAGAAAAGTTCATATAAACATGTGTCCTGAAAAGTCTGGTTTTCAAGATACAGGGTGTCAAAGTTAAAAAAAATGTTTTTTATTAATATCTTAATGAGTCTTTTGCCCATTTTGTTGAAATCTGGCACGGTTAGTCACTGTAATAAGACGCTAAGTTGGCACTAACTAAAAGATAATTATAAGTTCCAGTGGCGTCTCGATGTACAGTCTCACGAATAGTATTGACTAAAAAAATGTACGCTACTGAGTTTTTTATTATTTTTTTAATTTTAATTTGGTTCAGATTAAGCACCTAGAAATACAAATTTTTTGCCTCTTAATATCTTTTCGTATATTACCTCCTTTTCCAACAAAAAATAAAAACGACTTCATTGCATGTCAAAAAATTGTTAAAATAAAATCAAGGTAATTGTGATCGTTCAGAATATTTATTTCTAAGCCATTTTTAAAAATCTAACAAATGAAAAGTAATAACTATTTACAAAAAATGTTGGGAACGACTACCTCCCGCTGCTATGCAGGCTTGTGCTCTCCTTCTCATCGAGCGACTAAATCTTTCGAAAATTCCATTAGTGCTACGTATGGTTTCACATCCGTCAAATTCGTTAGTTGTTCTTCTGTCTCGATTGGTGTAACATAAACTAATGCTTTTAGGTGCCCTCACAAATAAAAATCTAGGCTGTTTAAATCAGGCGATCTAGGTGGCCAGAATTGTGGTCCTCCACGACCTATCCAACGATTTTGGTAAGCTCCATTCAAATACTCACCAGCCAATATGCTAAAGTGGGCAGGAGCACCATCATGCATGAACCAATGTTGTTGACGTAAATATAAAGGAACATCTTCGAGAAGCAGAGGCAAATCAGTTTGTAGAAAATGACTGTAAGATTGTTAAGACGTGGTAAAAAAAAAGGTCCAATCAAATAGTCATCTATGATACCGATCCAAACGTTGACAGAAAATTGTTCCTGAAAATGTGTCTGTAATAACATGAGGATTTTCTTGCGCCCAGTTATGATTATTTCAAAAATTAATTATTGCATTTCTGGAAAAATGAGCTTCGTCCGTAAACATAATGATGGAATCAAAGTGAGGATTTTCTGCAAGTCTTTGATGATACCATCTACAAAATTGCGTACGTGGTTCAAAATCTCTTGGCACAAGTGCCTGAACTCTTTGTACGTGATAAGGATACAACAGGGAATCTCTTAAAATTTCCCATACGGTTTTATAGCAAATATGTAATTTGCAATAGCACAATAATCACATTCTTTTGCTTTCTTCACTGTGTCTTGCTTTTATATGTTGTGTTAAGGTAGTTTTTCTAACTGTACAATAATCACACTGGTCACATTTATTAGGTCTTTCTTCTGTATGCCTCGCTGTTATGTGTTGTGTTAACTGAGACTTTCTAACACTACAATAGTCACACTGGTCACATTTATAAGGTCTTTCCTCAGTGTGTCTTGCTTTTATGTGTTTTGACACCTGAGACTTTGTAACAGTACAATAATCACATCTAAAAGGCCTTTCTTCACTGTATCTTGCCAATATGTGTAGTGGTAAGTTAGACTTTCTAACAGTGGAATAATCACACTGGACACATTTAAAGGGCCTTTCTTCACAATGTCTTTCTTTTATGTGTTGGTTTAACTGATCCTTTGCAACAGTACAATAATTACACTGATCACATTTATTAGGTCTTTCTCTAGTGTGTCTTGCTGTTATGTGTTTGTTAAATGACATTTTGCAACAGTACAACAATCACATTTATAATGTCTTTCTTCGCCGTGTCTTGCTGTAATATGTTGTTTTAACTGAGAGTTTGTAACAGTACAATAATCACACTGATCACATTTATTAGGTCTTTCTCTAGTGTGTCTTGCTGTTATGTGTTTGTTAAATGACATTTTGCAACAGTACAACAATCACATTTATAATGTCTTTCTTCGCCGTGTCTTGCTGTAATATGTTGTTTTAACTGAGAGTTTGTAACAGTACAATAATCACACTGATCACATTTATTAGGTCTTTCTCTAGTGTGTCTTGCTGTTATGTGTTTGTTAAATGACATTTCGTAACAGTACAACAATCACATTTATAATGTATTTCTTCACCGTGTCTTGCTGTAATATGTTGTGTTAACTGAGAGTTTGTAACACTACAATAATCACACTGATCACATTTATTAGGTATTTCTCTAGTGTGTCTTGCTGTTATGTGTTTGTTAAATGACATTTCGTAACAGTACAACAATCACATTTATAATGTATTTCTTCACCGTGTCTTGCTGTAATATGTTGTGTTAACTGAGAGTTTGTAACAGTACAATAATCACACTGATCACATTTATTAGGTCTTTCTTTAGTGTGTATTGCTGTTATGTGTTTGTTAAATGACATTTCGTAACAGTACAACAATCACATTTATAATGTATTTCTTCACTGTGTCTTGCTGTAATATGTTGTGTTAACTGATCCTTTGCAACAGCACAATAATCACACTGATCACATTTATTAGGTCTTTCTCGAGTGTGTATTGCTGTTATGTGTTTGTTAAATGACATTTCGTAACAGTACAACAATCACATTTATAATGTATTTCTTCACTGTGTCTTGCTGTAATATGTTGTGTTAACTGAGAGTTTGTAACAGTACAATAATCACACTGGTCACATTTAAAAGACTTTTCTTCTGTATGTGTCACTGTTGTGTGTTGTGCTAACTGATACTTTGCCACAGCACAATAATAACACCGATCACATTTAAAATGCCTTTCTTAACTGTGTCTTGCTTTTATGTGTTGTGTTAAGGTAGATTTTCTAACTGTACAATAATCACACTGATTACATTTAAAAGGTCTTTCTTCTGTATGCCTCGCTGTTATGTGTTGTGTTAACTGAGACTTTCTAACACTACAATAGTCACACTGGTCACATGTATAAGGTCTTTCTTCAGTGTGTCTTGCTTTTATGTGTTTTGTCACCTGTGACTTTGTAACAGCACAATAATCACACTGATCACATCTAAAAGGCCTTTCTTCACCGTGTCTTGCCAATATGTGTAGTGGTAAGTTAGACTTTCTAACAGTGGAATAATCACACTGGTCACATTTAAAGGGCCTTTCTTCACAGTGTCTTTCTTTTATGTGTCGGTTTAACTGAAACTTTGCAACAGCACAATAATCACACTGATCACATTTAAAAGACCTTTCTTCACAGTGTCTTTCTTTTATGTGTCGTGTTAAATGATACTTTGCAACAGCACAATAATCACACTGATCACATTTAAAAGGTCTTTCTTCACTGTGTCTTGCTAATATGTGTTGTGTTAAATGCGACTTTCTAACAGTGGAATAATCACACTGGACACATTTAAAAGGACTTTCTTCACTGTGTCTTCCTTTTATGTGTTGTGTTAACCGATACTTTGTAACTGTACAATAATCACACTGATCACATTTATAAGGCCTTTCTTCACTATGTCTTGCTTTTTTGTGTCGAATTACCTGAGACTTTATAACAGCATAATAACCACACTGATCGCATTTATAAGGTCTTTCTTCACTATGTCTTGCCTTTATGTGTCGAGTTAACTGAGACTTTATAACAGCACAATAACCACACTGATCGCATTTATAAGGTCTTTCTTCACTGTGTCTTCCTTTTATGTGTAGTGCCAAGTTGAACTTTATAACAGTACAATAATCACACTGATCACATTTAAAAGGCCTTTCTTGGCTGTGTCTTACTTTTCTGTGTCGTGTTAACCGATACTTTGTAACAGTACAAAAATCACACTGATCGCATTTAAAACGCCCTGCTTCACTGTGTCTCGCCATTATGTGTTGAGTTGAGTGAGATTTTCTAACTGTACAATAATTACACTGATCACATTTAATATGAGCTCTCTTATAATGTTCAGTGCCCATATTATAACATTTAAAAGGCTGTTTTGTAGTGTGTTTTAACTGTATGTGTTCTGGTACGTCCATTTCCTGGAAATTTTTGTAATCGTCTGTGTTACAATTGTAAAAACATTTTGCATTACCTTTTAAATTTGTATCTCCTTCATTTTTCACTAACACATCCTTTAGACCGACGTCATGATTACCGAGACCTGTGCAGCCATGGTCTAATGTTTCAATTTTAAATTCCTTTATAATCATTTCACTTTTAATAAACACATTTGTATTTTCTTCATCAATTATCTTTACACCTGTAACAGCGTCGATATCCCCAGTTCTTTCATGGCTCACTCCACCTACAAAATCACATTTTGGTTCGTCTAAACACTGTCCTTCGATCTTCTCCACTTTAATAGTAAAAGGCATATAGTCTGTGTTGTGTTTAATTTCCACTGCCCTTTTCAATTGTTGCTCAGAGTTTTGTTCCTGTTTAAGAACTAAATCTTCCTCTTTAGTATCAAAGCCATCTATGAAAATGTCATCATCGCTGTACTTGCAGTCACTTTTGTGAACTGTTTTACGGTTGCAATCACAAAGCTGGCCCTGTTTGTTCACACTCATGGTTAATTTTGATATTGTTTCAATTAAAACCCCAAATAATTCTAAAACGGATGTTTGAAAATTGTACAAATATTGGTCAGGCGGTCAGGTTTTCTCTTAAAGCAGTTTACTATTCTGGAACAGCTGGAAATCCAAAATTGTAGTTTGCGTTTATCTTCTGGATTGATAAGTGTATCCGAAATTCTCGTTCAATTTTAACAACCTATTTTTGTTACGTACCAAATATAATGATTACAAAAATATGCAAGTTTACTTTTTATCCATCGATTAGCGATCTATCCTAACCAATGACATATAGATATACGTCATTGATCCTAACCTTTCCTCTTGTTAAGTTTATGTCAGAACACTGTAGTTTATGCAATGACAATAGAGTCATTGGGCGAGTCACCATGCGCCACTGTTGCCAACAGCCTGTCATGTCAAAAATGTTGACATTAGTCAATATATTTTTTGACATAACAATGGAGCCGCTGACATGTGAACTCGCGCTATGATCAATTGCAGCGTCTTTGAACTACGAAACGCAGAATTGTTCTAACAGCAATCGATTATGAAATGTCTTTATTCTTTATCTGTTATTCTGATTTCTGTACATTCTTTTGTACATGCGCACTGACTTCGTGTCAAAACTCAGTGTCGCGTCACATGACCTGGTTTGTCCCCGTGACCAAAATTGAAGGAAAATTCAAAAATTGCATTGGTTTTCTAAAGGTCGGGAACGTTATGGACATACTGGACCCTTTAGAAACCGGGTAAGCCTTAACGAAGCCTGTTTCAACCTGAAAGAGTTAACGATCAGTTATGTAACATTTGTTTGGTAGACGGCAAGGTCATATTGAGAATTGCGAATTGCGATTGAATTGATACCCGATAGAGATAAGTGCCTTTCAAATCTTCCGACAGTTCTAGACTATAAAAGCCTTGTTATTGTTTGTTTTAGTGAATTGATGTGTTGATAAACAATAGGAACCTTTGGTTTATCTTTTCTGTTGTGATTGCCTTTTGTCCCTTGTTGAATAATACAAGTTGGCTGGTTGTTTACTAAGGCAGGTTGAGAAATTTATTGCCGTTCATGGAAGTGTTTCAATAGAAGAATAATAGGATTGCTAAGCTGTTGCAAGCAAAATTGTGGTAGTTTTTAAAAGTATAGTTTTCTTGTTAGTAGCATCTTAGTTTGATTTGCAGTAGTTTTCAAGTGTTTATTTACCGAATATTTAATAAAAACATTAGGATGGTTACAGGTTGTAATTTTAGTATACATACATACACTGAAATATAGTTATATTTTTGAGTGAGGTAGTAGGATAAAACTTAGGGCAATAATACATGACCATGTGCAAGGTTGAAAGATCAAAAATAACGATTTTACATTTTTCCTAACATAAGTATTGAAAGCAATGCCAAAATACTAAAAAGTTCGGGATGCAGCATGTGCGTTATAGTTGTGAATTTTCATAAGAATTATACACTATTAGTAAGATAATTATTAAAACTAGGTAATCCTGTGTTTAAAGTGCCTCTTTAGTAAACATACAATTCGGGCGAAATCGGAACGTGAACTGGACGCGGGACGATGTGCACTGTTGCCAGATGAGTATAAGCAAGGGTCATTTTAAATATAGAAGGCAATCAAGGGGTGAACAAATGTTTTCATAATGTAAATAAATGATAGTATTGCGTCATGTACATAGATCGATATTTGACATATTTTGCGGAAAGCAGTAGGAAAACGGAAATGTAAACAGTTAATTTTCAGCCTCAGGGGGAAAAACGTGTGCCTCTCCTCCCTTTTTTGGTACATCAGTAACATCAACAGAGGTTGTGCCATTGTGATTGAGCAAGGTAATCTGCACGTTCCACCATTCCCAGGGGGCGTAAAGCCGTCGGTCCCGTGCCCATGCGATGTTGGGCACGTTAAAGACCCACATTCCCCGGACAGTGAGGTGAATGAATGACACTTTAGTAAAGTCAATGAAGCAATTTCCGTTGAGAATTGCCGATGATAAATACAACTGTATATGCTAATATCAAACGGTAACCAGTATATTATTTTGAAAAATCGCAATGTAATCGCATGGTAATGAAGCAATTTCTACTCACAACTGTCGATGATAAACAAAACCGAGAAAATGGCTCAAAATGGGCTTACCTTCCAAATGTTTTATTTTGTTTCAGATAAAGGGACGCATTTTGCATTTTCAGTTGTTGTTGTTTTACAGTTGTATTTATCAGCGGCAATTCGCAACGGAAATTGCTTCATTGACTTTTCTTACTCATTTAAGGTTGGAAAGTAAAATATAAACAGACACTTCGAAGGTAAGCCCATTTTGAGCAATTTTCTCCGTTTTGTTTATCATCGACAGTTGTCGGTAGAAATTGCTTCATTACCATGCGATTACATTGCGATTTTTCGAAATAATATACTGGTTACCGTTTGATATTAGCATATACAGTTGTATTTATCATCAGCAATTCGCAACGGAAATTGCTTCATTGACTTTACTAAAGTGTCATTCATTCACCTCACTGTCCGGGGAATTTGGGTCTTTAACGTGCCCAACATCGCATGGGCACGGGACCGACGGCTTTACGCCCCCTGGGAATGGTGGAACGTGCAGATTACCTTGCTCAATCACAATGGCACAACCTCTGTTGATGTTACTGATGTACCAAAAAAGGGAGGAGAGGCACACGCTTTTCCCCCTGAGGCTGAAAATTAACTGTTTACATTTCCGTTTTCCTACTGCTTTCCGCAAAATATGTCAAATATCGATGTATGTAGATGACGCCATATTTTAATTTATTAAAATTATAAAAACATTTGTTCACCCCTTGATTTCCTTCTATATCACGTTTTCCCCCCTAGACCACAATTGCTGAAAATTAACTGTTTACATTTCCGTTTTCCTACTGCTTTCCGCAAAATATGTCAAATATCGATCTATGTACATGACGCAATACTATCATTTATTTACATATGAAAACATTTGTTCACCCCTTGATTGCCTTCTATATTTAAAATGACCCTTGCTTATACTCATCTGGCAACAGTGCACATCGTCCCGCGTCCAGTTCACGTTCCGATTTCGCCCGAATTGTATGTTTACTAAAGAGGCACTTTAAACACAGGATTACCAAAACTATTCTTTCAATTTAAATGGACCTTGGAGATTTGGTTTAGAGGTCCCAGTAAGCGATTACTTGAAGAAATTTGTATTTTCTATGGAGCTAGAAAATTAAAATTTGGTACATATATGTAAATACTGCAAGTCGCTTTAAAAAAATTGTGTTACAAATTTCATTAAAGTTAAAAAGTTTTCCAGAAAAAAATTAATTATTTACAAACGGAATATACCTGCCAAATTATCAATATGGCAGGTATTTTTCCTTATTAATTGCCTAGATGGTTTTGTTTTAGTCAACCCAATCAAACTAGTTTTTGCAAACAAAACAACCAAAAAGTTATTTTACATAGGTGTTACTATGGCTCAAGATAGAAGATTATGGCTTAATGGGAAATTGAGTTATCGGATTTGAAATCTTTTTACGAAAATTCTCTACCACATTGTACTTGCTGCACCCAGACCCACTTCATCGCTTATTTACTGTTGCTGTATCCATACTTTTTTAAATGATAAAATATTGTAGCTCTCTATGTGAGACTGATAAACAAGGCAAGAACCTCGGTGGTTCAGGGGTAAGAACGTGTGCCTCTGAACCGAAGGGTACTGGGTTCGATCCCAGGGTACTCATGTCACCTTTTTAGTACAAACTGTAACAGTAAAATGAACCGAGGTTCTGGCATTGTATTTGAGCAAGTTGAATGTCTGCACGTTCCGCCCTTTGAAGGGGGCGTAAAGCCGCCAGTCCCGTGTTCATGCGATGTTGGGCACGTTAAAGATAACTCCCTCCTTACAGAAAGACAGGGGTTCGGCAAAATTTCCAGGATAGTGAGGTGAAACTGCTCCCTGGCGTCGGTGATTGGCCATAGTCACGGAAATAGGGCTGACGTTAAAGAAACAAAACACACACACACATAAACAAGGCAACCTCAAATTCATTTTTGGAAAAATATTTTAGACAACTGAAATGAGGTAACAATGTAAACATAAGTTTAAAATCTTGGTTCACGGTTTCGTCATTGGTGTTCTCCCTCTTAAATACATATAACATATATATATATATATATATATATATATATATATATATATATATATATATATATATATATATATATATATATATATATATATATATCAGGGGCCACTGCAAAATTCAGGAGATCGTGAAGGAACCCATGCTTGAAATGAGGTCAGACTTCGCGAGCCCGCGAATGTGCAGGGAAAACAACTTCACAGTGGAAATCCCTGATCGCGGGGCATGGCGGGAGGAGACGCCGGGCATACCACGGGACGCGCTCGTCTGGTTCACGGACGGATCTGGCGGGGAGCGTGGGACGGGGGCAGGTGTTTACTCGGAAGGACCGAGGGTAAGTCACAGTATTTCCCTCGGAGCCCATGCAACGGTGTTTCAGGCCGAGATGTACGCCATCCTGCACTGTGTGCGGGAGAACAAGAGGAGGGGCTACACCAACAAGCGGATCCTCATAGCCACAGACAGCCAGGCAGCCCTTAAGGCACTAAGTAGCCCACGGGTAAATTCCTGGCTGGTGAGTGAGTGCCAAGACGAGACGAGCGACCTGGCTGGGCAGAATGAGGTGACCCTCATCTGGGTGCCGGGTCACTCGGGGGTCAAAGGCAATGAAGAAGCTGACAGTCTCGCGAAGAGAGGGTCAGCAGAACCATTTATGGGACCAGAACCGGCTCTGGGCGTGTCAAAGAGCACTGCCAGGGGAGCCATTAAGTCCTGGGTCAGAAACCAACACAAGGTGTACTGGGCGGACTGTCCAGGGCTCAGACATGGGAAGTCAATAATTGACGGACCCAGTTCAAAGAGAGCTGTGGAGCTGCTAAACCTTAGCAGAGGACAGCTCAGAAACACAACAGGTCTCTTGACGGGACACATGGCCGTCAAGAAACACCTACATAAAATGGGGCGGTTCGAAGGGGACCTCGCATGCAGACTCTGCGGCGAGGGGGAGGAATCAGCCCAGCACATCTTGTGCGAGTGTATAGCTCTGGACCGGAAAAGACAACTGATCTACGGTCACTCTAGACCGGAGACAGAGCAATATAAAACTTCACCCTACCAATCGCTGTGCAGACTAGTTCAAGGCACAGTGATTTTGGAATGGGTGGAGTAAGACTAGGGGTATGCACAACCAACCAAGGGTTGCGGTGCTATCGGGGCGGCAAGGCCGCGGACGAGCCCTGAGGGAAAAATATATATATATATATATATATATATATATATATATATATATATATATATATATATATATATATATATATATATATATATATATATATATATATATATATATATATATATATATATATATATATATACTTTTGGGGCGCATGTCCGATTTTTATGAAATTTTGCATAGACGTATTTTAGGGTGTAGATGGCGAAAATCACAATAAAAATTAGGGCAAATGCCAAATAATGGCGTTATATGGAATTTTTTGTTTGAAAATTGTAGATTATACTCACTTTTGCGGCATGTTTTGTGTCTCTGAAAATTACCCTTCTTTTCATCGTATAAGTTGAAATTGGCATCTGACATTAAGTTGGCTTTATATGTCAAATGATAATTGACCTCGCATGGTTGTTACTCGGGAGCGGGGTTCCAGATGATACCGCCTTGGGTTGAGATCTCTGATGAGTGGTATACAGCCGGAGTTTGAGGCCCCCACTGTGGGCTTCGAAACGGACGGACTCGCTTGGGCGATGCTCGGCAGCGGGACTCGATGGGATGTTGCCTTGAGTGTAGCACTGGTGGGTGTCGAGTCTAGACGAACCCGGAGGAGAGCTGAGATCTTTAGGGGTGGATTACAACTAAAGATTGAGGCCTCTTCTGTGAGCTTCAAAACGGGCAAACGACCTGACTTGGATGCTGCTCGGATGCGGGACTTCGTGATACTGTCTCGAGTGAAACACTGACGGATGTCTGGTCCAGACAAACTCGGAGAGAGGTTATCTCTCTTTGAGCCTTGAAACGGGCAAGCGACTTCGCTCAGATGGCAGTACATCTGCCAAACAATGTTTCGCCTCGCAAATATCGTCTCCTGCAGGAAGCTCGATTTGTTGGGTGAAATTTAAGCAAACGCTGGTGGGTATCGGGTCTAGACGAACCCGGAGGGAGGCTAATATCTCTAGGGGTGGATTACACCTGGAGACTAGGCCTACTCTGTGATCTTTGAGACAGGCTAACGACCCCGCTTGGATGCTGCTAGAGGGTGGGACTTCATGATACCGCCTCGAGTCAATGAAACACTGACGGGGGTCTGGTACAGGTGAGCCTGGAGGGAGACGGATATTTCTGGGGAGTGATGTACACCCGGATTTTGAGGCCTCCACTCTGGGCTTATAAATAGACAATTGACCTCGCATGGTTGTTACTCGGGAGCGGGGTTCCAGATGATACCGCCTTGGATTGAGTGCTGGCGGGTGTCGTGTGTCCAGACGACCTGGAGGGGGTTGAGATCTCTGATGAGTGGTTTACACCCGGAGTTTGAGGCTCCCACTGTGTGCTTCGAAACGGATGGATGGCCTCGCTTGGGCGATGCTTGCGAGCGGGACTGGATGGGATGTTGCCTTGAGTCTAACACTGTTGGGTGTCAGGTTTAAACGAGCCTGGGGGGTATCTGAGATCTCTAGGGCTGGATGACAACTGGAGATTGGATGCTGATCGAGAGCGGGACTTCATGATAGCGCCTCGAGGCAACACAGGAACGGATATCGGGTCCAGATGAACTCATAGAGAAGTTATTTCTCTTTGAGCTTCGAAACGGGCAAGCGACTTCACTCAGATGGTAGTACATCTGCCAAACAAACTTTCACCCTCAAGAAAAGATCGACTCCCGCAACTACAGGCCTATTTCTCTCCTTTCAGTCGTCTCTAAAGTGATGGAAAAGTATATAAACACCGAATTACTAAAATTTCTTGAAAAACACAGTCTTATCCACGTCAGGCAGTATGGATTCCGTCAGCGCAGATCAACTGCCGACCTCCTTTCCTTTATCACCCATTCTTGGAGCAAGTCTATGGAACTACACGGTGAATCCCAGATTGACGCTCTAGACATATCCAAAGCATTCGACCAAGTCTGGCACGCAGTGCTGCTAAATAAACTTCCAGCCTATGGCCTACTACCAAAACTCTGTACCTGGACAGCAAATTTCCTCTCCAACCGGAGCATTTCTGTTGTCGTAGATGGCCATTCCTCTAAACTGTATCCAATTAATGCAGGAGTCCCTCAAGGTTCAGCTTTAGCCTCTACTTTGTTTCTTCTCCACATCAATGACTTCCTCTCTAGCACATCCAACCCAGTTCACAGTGACGCGGATGACAGCACCCTCCACTCAAATATACAATATTCTAAGCCTGTCTCTTTAGCCCAATTAGATGAGGATCGCAAACTCATGGAGGGTTCTATCTCTGTGGATCTCCAAAAAATATTAGACTGGGGAAGTAGAAATCTTGTACAATTCAACTCCACCAAATCTCAGTCTTGCCTTCTATATCATAAGAGATACACCAGCCCTAGACCCATCACAATGAACAACCAAGTTATTCAAAGTAATGAGTCCTTTTCACTTGTTGGCATTTCTGTGGATCGAAATCTCAATTGGCACCAACATGTCAAATTAATTACAGAAGCGGCTGCTAAGAAATTAGGTTTCCTCTTCCGGGCTCGCAAATACTTTCAACCAGCTAATCTCTATACCTTATATACTTCACAAATAAGGCCAAACCTCGAATACTGCTCCCACATCTGGGGTGCCGCTGCCGCTTCTACGCTCGCTATCCTGGACTCCATTTAGAAGAGAGCTATACGTCTCATTGGTGACCCTACCCTCACCCAAAGGCTGCCATCCCTTGCCCACCGACGTGCCGTTGGTGACCTTTCTCTCTCTCTCTCACAGTTATCCGCACAGGCAATGCTCAGAGGAGCTTTCTTCCATAGTTCCTCCACCTGCTGCCCCCAACAGATCTACCAGGGGAACAGAGCGAATGCACCCTTTTACTGTCCAGGTCACCAGACATAGAACATCTTGTTATGCCCGTGCTTTTGTCCCGAGGAATTCCAAGTTGTGGAATTCCTTGCCGGCACATGTTTTTCCTTCTCCCTCGAACCTCCAAACCTTCAAGTCCAGAATTAACAAGTTGCCTCTTTCCTCCTTGTCGACACCCACAGTACGATAATATTTAGGCTGTGAGCCCTCGTGGTGTGTTGTTGAAATAAAAAAAGAAAAACGAAATTTTCAGAAAGATGAAGCCCTCTTGTTTACTTTTGCACATCTGTCTATCCCAATAAAAATGTGAACAGGTCCGCGTAATAATTACCTTGCTAAAGCCGAAATTGCCTAAAAAGCAGTCTTGTTAAATCAGACACATGTTAGCACTGTCTCTTATATAAGTCTATTCAAATCACCAAAATTTGCTCGTAAAATGAGAAGTTGAAAATTAAGACCCTCCCAAACAATTTTTAATTAAGATCTTTGCTGTAATTATGATAACCATTTTTATTTCAAGCCTTTATTTTACATTTTGTGTTATACTAGGTCGGAAACAGAAATAGTAGAAAGTAAAGTGATAGTGAAAGATTTGGGCGACTATTCCACTGCCAGAGTTGTTAGTATGGAAAGCGATGATGAACAGAATATTGACCACTTGTCTCCCCAAACCTTGTTAGAAACTCCAGGAGATGATGTCCATTACTCCCTTAGGTCACCTGACGGTAAGAAATAATGTTTATTTAATAACAGTAGCTAATTTCTATTAAAGTTAAACAAATACAAGGCATATTGATAAAGTAAGTGCTTTCGGCTAATATTTAAATGTTAGCAGGTCTGAACACAGGTTCACGCATGCGTGGCCATCTATCAACTGTATACGAAGCTACTGCAGTTGTTATTTCATTTCAGTAGGTGTTTGTCTGTCGCTGAATGCAGATAGCAATGTCCCAGACAATGGTTTCTCCCGTCAGTTGTGAAGTGCACGCTGTAATTTCATATTTGTGTGCAAAAGAATCTTCACCTGCTGAAATTCATTGGGGGTTGTATATTATGTATGAACCTATAGTAATAATAATAATAATCTTTATTAGCTTTAGCTATACAATATAAAAAAAAAATATTACAAAAATCTAGTCTACCACCTAAATATAATTACATTTTATGTCTTGAGTACACTGCATTATTGCAGTTTTTCACATCAGAAGGTGTGACGATTGTGTTTTTGTTCACCATCGTTACTGCATTACTACATAAAGAGAACCCCCAAGAAGTTTAAATAATAACAGGTGACTTTATCTCTGAAAAGTAATTCAAATTTTAGTTTCAAAATTATTTGTTGAAAATTCGCTAATATCTATAACCATCGTAATGCCTGTGCTGTATCCCTTAAATATATGCTGAAATTGAAATATCAGAGACGGAATATATTTATTGAGAAAAAGATCGAGATTGTTCTGGAAGTTTCCAGAAAGTCCCAGAATTATGTCATGATGATATAATAAGACGACGGTTACAAAACGACCAAGCTGGCTAAAATCGGACCGCATCCATTGTAGTATCGAGGAGAGTTCGAACGCTATTTGTCTCTCTCAGACGTATAGGCCTAAATGGGAATCAAGTTTCAACGGTCGCGGAGAAAATGGCGCGAAAGTCAGGAACATCGTGACGTACGTGCTTGCTTCTAGTAGGAGTTGGGTTTCGGCAAGCAGGCAGTCAACACCGCGGGAACTGTCGGAGCTCTTTATCAGCCAAAAGGAGTTTAAAATCCTATCTTTTATCACTAATATCTCTTAATATAGTTATCAGTGGGTGCTACAAGTGTTTTTGATCCCGATTTAAGTAGAAATTAACCGCCTGTTTTGAAGAAAACGTGAGTTAAACAGTGATGTTTTGTTTTTCCGGTATAGTGAAAGTTTCTAACGCAATATCAAGTGCACAGCGATTGGTAGGGTGAAGTTTTATAATGCTCTGTCTCCGGTCTAGACTGATCGTAGATCAGTTGTCTTTTGCGGTCCAGAGCTTTACACTCGCACAAGATGTGCTGTGCTGATTCCTCCCCCTCGCCGCAGAGTCTGCATGCGAGGTCCCCCTTGAACCGCCCCATTTTATGCAGGTGTTTCTTGACGGCCGTGTGTCCCGTCAAGAGACCTGTTATGTTTCTGAGCTGTCCTCTGCTAAGATTTAGCAGCTCCACAGCTCTCTTTCAACTAGGTCGTCAATTATTGACTTCCCATGTCTGAGCCCTGGACAGTCTGCCCAGTACACCTTGTGTTGTTTTCTGACCCAGGACTTAATGGCTCCCCTGGCAGTGCTCTTTGTCACGTCCAGAGCCGGTTCTGGTCCCATAAATGGGTCTGCTGACCCTCTCGTTGCTAGAGTGTCAGCTTCTTCATTGCCTTTGACCCCCGAGTGACCTGGCACCCAGATGAGGGTGACCTCATTCTGCCCAGCCAGGTCGCTCGTCTCGTCTCGGCACTCTCGTCTCGGCACTCACTCAACAGCCAGGAATTTACCCGAGGGCTATTTAGGGCCTTAAGGGCTAACTGGCTGTCTGTGGCTATGAGTATCCGCTTTTTCCACTGTTTTTAGCAAGAAGGACATGAGACTTATTAGCCTCAGGGACTTTGCCTGGTCTGTTGGACGCCCAGGTTTAGGAATGAATACAACCCTGGCTAGTCTCCATGCCCTCGGAATGTACCCCAGAGCCAGGCTGGCCCTCATAATGAGGGTAAGCGCCGGCTCCAGTATATATATATATATATATATATATATATATATATATATATATATATATATATATATATATATATATATATATAGTATTAAATTTTTGTGACGGTAATAGTGTTATTTATCAAAAAATTGTGGGAACGCCGTCAGTTGTAGAATAAAACTCTTTATTATACGCCGAGCTTTCGGAAAAATTTATTCCTTTATCAAGGATATAACATGAGTTTTACTAAGCTCGGCGTATAATAAAGAGTTTTATTCTACAACTGACGGCGTTCCCACAATTTTTTGATAAATAACACTATTACCGTCACAAAAATTTAATACTAAAGAGAAGAATGGGTTTTTTTCAAGAAATTATATATATATATATATATATATATATATATATATATATATATATATATATATATATATATATATATATATATATATATATCCCCTGTTGGAGCATGATGGGCATTATTCCATCAAATCCCGGAGATTTGTATGGTTTAAAGCTGTTAATGGCCCATCTGATTTTGCTCCAAGTAACCACCTCTTTAGCGACTGTTCAGTCTACTCTAGATGCCGCCTATAAGGCGCCTCTATTTCGGAGTATTCCCAGTCCGGAGGTGATTGGTTTATTATGTTACAGCCGGGGAAGTGCGTCTGGAGTAAAATTTCCATAGTTTCCTCCCCCGAGCTTGTAAAGTCTCATGTGGATGTTCTAAGGAAGCCTATGTTGGTCTGAGTGCCCTTGGACAGGATCGTGTGTAGTCGAGCACTCTCGGGCGTGTTCTCCACTTCTTAGCGTCCCTCAGTCTTTTTCTTTTTCCTTCCCAGTCCGCCTTGCGGAGGTCCCGGTCATACTGTTTATCTTTCCACTTTGGCAATTTCAAACCGGATGTATCTGTGGTCTGAGCTACTCACTTCCCCAGACATAGCCCAGTTTTTAACAAAGCCATCCAGAAACTGTGTGGAAACTGTTAGATCTAAAACTACCTCACGCCGTGTTGTGACGAAGGTTGGTTTCTTACCTCTATTTAATATGTCTAAATTAAATTTCATAAAGAACTGTGAAAGTGTCTCGCCCCTAGAGTTTGTGTCCGAGCTTCTCCACAATTCATGGTGTGTGTTCGCATCCATGCCGATTGTGGTCTGCCATCCACCTGCTCTGCTACCCACCAGCAGCTGCTCAAATTCCTTGGGTGGAGGAGGTTCCCTGCTGTTACCTGGCAAATAGGCTGACACGACAGTAGAATCCCTCGGCCCATCCGCTCCTC
Source organism: Tillus elongatus (assembly GCA_964006375.1). Lineage (NCBI taxonomy): Eukaryota > Metazoa > Arthropoda > Insecta > Coleoptera > Cleridae > Tillus > Tillus elongatus. The sequence goes on from OZ023267.1 coordinate 130,729,293, forward strand.
CACATCGGATTTTGATTGTTGCCAGGTCCTTGAACAGAAATTCATTAAAGGCAGAAACTCTATCCCTTCCCTGACAAAAAATCAGGCGCTCAGGTTCTCGCTGGATCTGCTGTAGATAAGCTTTCCAGCAGCTCCGCCGAGTCCTTTAATCTCTCCTTAATAGGAGTACCACATCCGTGTTCCTCAGAGCCATCAGTAGTCAGGCCATGGCTGCCCTACTGTTTTGGAGGTTGACCTGAAGGAACCTAAATCCCATCAACCACTGGTTGCTTCCCTAGTGGGTGGCACGAGTCTGTAGCCGGAGCCACTCCTCGAGCCTCATTGGTTTTTATGATCTTCATGTTGTTCCCACGAGAATGGGGGAAATACTGTTCACACCATCAGAACTCCCTGTGTGGTGCAAGGCGGGTTACTCTGGAGGGTTGCCTGGTACTCCAGAGGTTCCGTTCACGACACCATCACCTTGGTGCCATCCATCCCTAGGCATGGGTCACGTGACACCGTAGATTGGGGGAGTTTATTTCGACCTCCTTGTCTAGATCCGTCATGTTTAGTTATCAGCAGGGTAACCTCGTGCAGGATACGGCTCTTCACCGCGCATGACAATCTTGGGGAAAGCTTCATCGAAAGCTTATGTTGTTGTTTCCACTTCCTCAGCTTGCCCCCTGGAGTCCTTTGGCCCGCGACTCCTCGACCCCTTCACTTGCAGTTAAATTTACACATGTTCTGCAAATAGAACATCCACATCCACCCACAACTAAAGATTTCTTTTCTTTTCACTTGTTTGCAGATATTTCATTCCATGTTTTTATATTCTTTTTGAAGATGACACTTTACTTGATAGAAAAACAAGTTTCATAAAATTCTTTAACAAACAATTCGGGAAAAATTCAAGAAAACTTTAAAACAGTTCTAACCATGTGCTCACTATACATAACCTCACTCTCACTCTGAGTGAAGGAAAGGGTAGAAAGTGGGGTCGAGACTTTAAAAAGGCCGCAAAATGTGCATGATGAAGATTGTAGTGGCGGACCCAGTATTGAGATCAACGAAATCATTGAACAAGTGAGCCGAAAACTGCAAAGTGATCGGCGAGTGACGATTAGTGCTCTCGCTGATGAATTTCCGCAAGTTGGGCGTACGTCTCTCTACGCGAGATAATAGCCAACTCATACAATGTATATAAGAAGTACAGATCCTGATTCAACACCCAAGGTCGCTGAATAATGGGTTAATTAATAGCAGCGCAATTAGAAGAATAGACTATTCATAGATGGGTAAACAACTACACCCAACTCAGCAACCAGCCACCTGCCAAGATCACCTTCAAAACAGCAACCTAGTGTGGAAACCACCTCTCGGTCCACGCCCCACCAGCGACTATATATGGATGTTACCAGACCACGGACGAACATTCCAACATTGTTATTGCTTGAGTCTCCTTTAACTTGCCATATTTTATCTTTGTATTTTTTTATACTATTCATAAGTATTTTGTGTAACTATAAGTCAAAAAAAAATCCTTTAAAAATTCAAGTGTGTTAACAAGAAAGTTAACTCGCGATTGTCACAGAAATGCTCGGATATCACAAATTGTGTGCAAGGTGGGTACCTAAAATTCTTACTGCCTAGCATAAAAAGCAAAGTGCATTAAACGAGCATTTTTGGAATGTTATTGCCAAGATGGAGATGATTTGTTTTCCCACATTATTACGGGTGATGAAACATGGATATCCTATACCAATGCAGAATCGAAACAACAGTCAATGAAATGCCGCCATTCAAGTTCACCAAAAACGAAAAAGTTTAAGCAATCTCTGTACCGAGTCGAAAAATGGTGGCCACCGTTTTTTGGGACTAAAATGGCGTAATTTTTTTCTAATGACCAAATGGCCCTTACTTATATATATATATATATATATATATATATATATATATATATATATATATATATATATATATATATATATATTCAGATGACGTCTCAGTGTTTTTTTTTGATGACTTTACAGATGATGAAATTATTACAGCTGTTAAAAGCGAATACTGTTTCACATCAAAAAGAGACTCTCTATTTCTCAGCATGGTTTCATTCCAGGGAGATTGACTGTGACGAATTTAGTTTATGTTAAACAGTTCTTTGCGTCAGCTCTCGACCGCTCTTCACAGGTTGATGTTGTGTATACTGGTCTATCTAAGGCCTTCGATTGTCTAAATCATTCTGTTCTAATTGAATAGGATGAGGGCTATCAGATTCTCTGAGGGCTTGCTTGGCTTATTCAGATCTTACCTGGATGGAAGGAGGCTATTTGTTGATGTTGGGGGCTTCAAATCTACTGTTTAATACATTTATTAACCCAGTTAAACATGTTTTGCATGTTCCTTTTTTAATGTATGCAGATGATATTAAGATTTTTGCAAATATTTTGAGTGTTGATGACTGTTTGCAGCTTCAGAACTGTCTTCAGATGCTTGATGAATGGTGCTGTCAGAGTGGTCTTTCTATGAATGTTTCGAAGTGTTGTGTGATGTCCTTTACTCGAAATAAGCACTCAATTACTTTCAGATACAATATAAGGGGGCTTTCGCTTGATCGCCCCAGGACAATTAGGGACCTTGGAATTGTTTTTGATGGTCCTCTATCTTTTAAACCACACTATGAGCAGACTGTCAGTTCTGCTTACAAAACTCTTGTGTTTCTGATAAGAAACAGCAAAAATTTCTCACTGACTGACACCCTCTACGTGCTCTTTCGTTGTCTGGTTAGGTCCCGACTTGAATATGGCTCAGTTGTGTGGGCTCCTACTTATGAGATACATGTGGCAAGTCTAGAATCTGTGCAAAGGAAATTTCTAAAATTTCTTAGCTTTCGTGAGGATGGTCAATATCCTTCTGTTGGTTTTCCTCAGGAAGGTTTACTTCTTCGCTTTAGTCTGCAGAGTCTGTCGATGCGCAGGCAGTGCAGTTTAGTTATATTTTTATACAAACTGGTTAATTCTGTGTTTGATTGCCCTGATCTGCTTCAGCAACTTAATTTCAATGTGCCTCGTGTTGCAGCACGTTTTCCAGGCACATTCTATCTCCCGACTGCTCGTACGCGATTGCTGTGATCGTCTCCAATTTTCCAGATGTGCAATGATTACTCTGTACTGCAAGACCGCCTCATGCTATTACATGAGAAGATATCTAGGCGGTCTTGCAGTACAGAGTAATCATTATCAGAGATAAAAATGTTTTTCACAGCGATGTAATTTGTGACTCTTTTGTGTAATTTGTTTGATTATTCTTTGTAATTATATTTTGTGTCAATAAACAAAATATAATGGGCCAATGCCCATCCTTAATTTGACTTTTAAGCTGTTGGATGGTGTATGTATAAATATATATATATATATATATATATATATATATATATATATATATATATATATATATATATATATATATATAATATATGCCTCGTAAATGAATAAATAGATGGAGTATACTCTCTGCCACAATCACATATACTGGTTTAAAAATTTCAACACAAAAGTTGTGACTTTCATGTTTGACATTTTAACATATTTTCATTATTATTTCAGGTATTGTAACATACGGTGTGCTCAAAGTAGATGAAGCAGTAGACCCAGTACCACAAATAGTTACGACTACTGGTAGTAACAGTTTCCCTAACACCGGTGTTCAGGTGTTGACAAGTAATCTAAATGGTCAATTATATGTTATTAGCAACCCAAATGAAGTCTTTACGCAATCGACTGGCACCAGAACTATTGCCCCACGATCTAACATGATAGATCAGAACACTACGATTTTACCCGGCAATAGAAAGGTGAGATACAAACATTTGAACTCAGATGTTTTTTACACTGGTCACCAAACCTTTGATTTGAAATAACTTGAAAGACAAGCTCAGTTCAAACAGTCATTGTGTTAAGGGAGCGGAGGATAATTTTAGGAATAAACTCGTCGAACTAGGCGTATTTAGACATCGGTAACGGTTTAATTTTAAATTTAATAACTCACAAAAACTCAACAATAATACTATTAACAAGAACTGAATGAATTTAAATGTGGACTGTTTACATCGTGAATCTTAATTGAACAGTGTGATTATGTTTACATAATTAAATCACAAGTGTCACGTCTTTACATCTTAAGCAATCTAAATTAACTGTCTACATCGTAAGAACTTAATTTTCTCGTCTAACATTGTAAGAACTTATTTAACTGATCTCATTTTGACATTCACTAACAATACTACATTAGTTTGCGACCTTCCAAATTGCCGACTTTAGCATTCCTGCGTACCTTGTACGTTGCGAATTTACTTTGTTTATTGTTTACATACTAAATGTGATATTTTCAATGTCAATCGATACAATTCTGACCTCTAATTATTTGCAGTATTTACATTCCTTCGTATATAGAAGTAAACTGAACTAATTTTACTTATTATTTTAGTTCACTGATTGTTGTTGCCCTTACTTGGTGAAACTTGTCCATACTACATACAGACTTGGAGACTACTTCTCTGGCGTCACTGTTGGTTTTTGTAGGTGAAGGACGTAGCCAGCGCGTGAGCTAACTGGAGCAAGTGGCCCTTCGAATTCTGGATATTCTAGGATGTTCTTCAATGCTTCTGTGACTATAGTTTCGCTGCTTGCCAGCATTTTCAGACAGATTGAAATTGAATTAGTACGAAATCATGACAACTACAAATAAATATCTGTTGCTATGTTATGATATGATGTTTTGATCAAAAAATTTATCAAATTGAAAATAAAAATGAAATACAGATGACAGATGAGGTTTTCAAAATGTCTATGTGATGTATGTCAATATTTAACATAAAAATAGAACTAGCCTATGATAACTATGATAACAGTTACAACAATACAATAACTAAACAATAAGAGTATAAAAATAGTCTCTATACAACGAAAATATCGACATACATCAGCTCATTATCTTATTAGAACTTTTTTGAAAGAATTATTAAATTATTTTCTGTGACTTATTTAATTAGAAAGAAGAATATCCAAGAAAGGGGAATTCATTAAATCAGTTTGCTCGTTTAAAACAAGGTAGCTATTGTCGTGTGTGTGCTTTTTGACTTCCAAAGCTTCAAAAAAGTCTAGTTTACGCTTGTCATTATAAAAATGTTGTGGTTGTATGCGGTTATTTACTGTAGGCCTATATTTTTTCTAAATAAAGGATATAAATACTGCCCAAAATTTAAATTTACAAACAAAATTAAAGAGATATTAGCTTCTGAATCCGAAATTGCTTCCAGATCTATAAGGCAATATGAAAAATTGAAAATATGTGAATTTTTAAGACATTTAACTTCAAAATATGACAAACGTCAAATTAACGAAACTCAAATTTTAAAATCTGTTCAGCATAAAATATTAGACAATGATCTAGTTTTTACTAAAACTGATAAAGGAAATACAACTAGCTATACGTAGGGACGCATATAACATTAAAATTAATGATTTTATTACTACAGAAAATTTAACAGAAATTAGGAGAGACCCAACAAACGCATTTCAGACAAAACTAAAAAATGAACTTAAAAATGTGTCTCTGTTTAGTCAACAAGAAAAGAAATATCTTTTATATAAAAGCCCGCAACCACCAAAATTATATGGCCACCTGAAAATTCATAAGTCAAATATACCGGTGAGACCAGTAGTTAGCTATGTTAATACACCTAATCATAAGATAGCGAGCAAACTGGTTTCACTTATTAGAGAATACAATTACTTTCCAAAATATTCAGTTAAGAATTCTTATGAACTTACACAAAAATTGAATAACTGAATTATTCCCACAAATAGTAAATTAGTCTCGTTTGATGTTTGTAGCATGTATTCTAAGATACCCCCTGAAGAATGTTTACCTCTATTAGAAATCGTTTTAATACAAAAGAACGTAAATGTCATAAAAAGGCAAGAAATAATAAATCTTTTTAATGAATGTATAAACAAAACTATTTTACATTTAATAATAAAATTTATATGCAAAATGAAGGTCTGCCTATGGGTAGTCCGTTGTCACCTTTATTAGCCAACATATTTATGGAAAACTTAGAAAACCAAATTTTAACATCAGAACTTTCACATAATATTGTCTTTTGGTACAGATACGTAGATGATATTTTAGCATGTTTTCAAGGTAGTCATACAGAATTAAATGAATTTTTAAATTTTATTAATAATTTTCACACAAATATTAAGTTTACTTTAGAAGAAGAAGCTAACAGTTGTATAAATTTTTTAGACTTAACAATTAGAAAGTTAGAAAATAATTCATTTGACTTTTCAATATATATGAAACCAACTTACACTGACACAACCATACCATACGATTCATGTCACCCTTTTTCACAAAAGCTGTCAGCCTACCATTCTATGATACATCGTGCATTTTCAATACCTATGTCACAAAACAATTTTGAAAAAGAAATTTCAATAATTAAGCAAACAGCATTTAATAATGGCTATTCTGTTAAAATAATAGATAAAATCATCGAGAGAAAAGAATACAAATTAGCGATTAATTTAATTTATCCAAATATTAGAGACAAAGAAGACAACAGATACGTTTCGATAACTTATTTTGGAACCATTTCAGAAAACATTTCAAAAATTTTAAATACCTGTACAAATACAAAGGTAGCTTTTAAATCTTACAACAGGACGCGTGATTTACTATTTAACGCTAAAGAAAAATCTTGTTTCCTGACAAAAGCTGGAGTTTATAAATTAGCTTGTACACATTGTAACGCAATCTACATAGGTCAAACTTCTAGAAATTTTAACACCCGATACAAAGAACATATTTCTGCATTTAGAAATAACCACCCTGACAAATCTACATTTGCAAAACATATTATTGATACCGAACATAGACCTACAGTAAATAACCGCATACAACCACAACATTTTTATAATGACAAGCGTAAACTAGACTTTTTTGAAGCTTTCGAAGTCAAAAAGCACACACACGACAATAGCTACCTTGTTTTAAACGAGCAAACTGATTTAATGAATTCCCCTTTCTTGGATATTCTTCTTTCTAATTAAATAAGTCACAGAAAATAAATTTAATAATTCTTTCAAAAAAGTTCTAATAAGATAATGAGCTGATGTATGTCGATATTTTTGTTGTATAGAGACTACTTTTATACTGTTATTGTTTAGTTATTGTATTGTTGTAACTGTTATCATAGGCTAGTTCTATTTTTATGTTAAATATTGACATACATCACATAGACATTTTGAAAACCTCATCTGTCATCTGTATTTCATTTTTATTTTCAATTTGAAAAATTTTGTGATCAAAACATCATATCATAACATAGCAACATATATTTATTTGTAGTTGTCATGATTTCTTACTAATTCAATTTCAATCTGTCTGAGAATGCTGTCAAGCAGCGAAACTATAGTCACAGAAGCATTGAAGAACATCTTAGAACTTCCAGAATTCGAAGGGCCACTTGCTCCAGTTAGCTCACGTGCTGGCTACGTCCTTCACCTACAAAAACCAACAGTGAAGCCAGAGAAGTAGTCTCCAAGTCTGTATGTAGTATTATTTTAGTGTTTTTAACAATTATGTTTTTACGCCTATTACTGTCTTTACTGTTCTCTGAACACATTGATTTAACTTTTTTTAAATCCCAACATCTGAAAATAGTTATATGAACTGAGTCTGGTAGTTTTTTGATTTATATATATATATTTTAAATTCTATTTAGAACTGCAGTGTTTGTAAATACCTTGTTTTGTCACACTTTTAAATTTCACGCGCTACACTGATATAAGGTAGGTGTTGCCATTAGTTTCCGCCAGAATTAGTGATGGGAAAGATCGAATCCTTTTGAGGATCGAATCACTGGGCCTTGAATCATTTTAAAGATCGAATCCTTTTGTGGGTACTGGGTACTGAATCTGAATCCTATAGAATAAATCCTTATAAATAGTAGGTAGTTGGTAGTGTAGTGAATCTTTTACTGTTAACTTCACGTCTGTCGTCTGATCTTTTCGAATCTACTTAGAATGAAATTGCATAAGAATGAAGACAAAATACTCGTGTAATCGGAAGTGAAACTCGGCATCATAATTAATTGGTGTATGTAGACTTAACGCTTATATTTAATTTTTAGCGAATTTTAGTATAAAAAAACCATTTTGGGTAGATTGCGACTTTTTATAAATTATCACATTTTATACAAATCACCTAAGTCATCAAAAACAAAGCTTTGAAAAATACAACTTTTATAAAGATGTTTATTAAATATTTGATTATTTTAAATACTATTTTATAATATTACACTTAATTGTGTAAGAATATAGAAACTACAAATTAAAAATATAATTTCCAATATAGGAAAGTGTTTGGAATTAATGAGGACACTAGATGAAACCTCAACTTGTATGTTTTGTACAGTTTAGGGTTTTTTTTTTTGTTTTTTTTTTTCCAATTGGATTTTACCCTTGAGAAGCTGGAATATACATCGACAGCCTGGGGGTGCGCGACAGTTATGCTCTGGCCACATATACCATGGCATTCGAAACGGAGGTGTACACTATCCTGTCTGTAGCCAATCGACAGGATGTGTAGAGGAGTCCTGAGAAACATTTGCTTGGATAGCCAGGCGGTCGTCCGGGCAGTCTGCATGGCGAGAATTAGGTCAACACTGGTTCAGGAGTGCGCTGACGGCTTCAAAGGACTATCAAGGACAAAGGAGGTGCAACTTTTGTGGGTTCCGGGACACTGTGGCGTAGCGGGGAATGAGGTGGCGAATAATCTCGCAAGGCTTGGTTCCCGGCAGTCTCCGTCGCCCTAGACAGGTGAACTGAGGAGGCCATGGAGAGGCACTGGGGGTGGTCAGTGGCTGTAGGCAGGCGAGGGACTTCGTGGAGGGGCCGGACAGAGACAAGACTATCTGGCTTCTCGGCAGGAGTCAACCTGCGCTTCGCCGCATCATTGGTGTGCTGACAGGCCACTGCGCTCTTAGAAGACACCGCACATTGATACGTGTCGAGAGGCATCCAATTTGCCAGGAATGTGGCGAGTTTGTAACAATAAGTTTCTTACTATCTGTTCTAACATTAAAGCCACCTAAAAACAATACATTATCCCCCAAACAGTTCTCCCTTGCTGAAGAGTTTCGAAAAAAATTTCATAGTCATCCAACGTGATATGGGGAGGCACATAGATCACACAGACAACCAAACTACACGATTTAAATTTACATCTGCAGGCAAGAGAGTTAATAGATGGTACAAGGTTGTTCAATATATCCACTTCAATTACTTTGCACACAACAGGGGTTCGTGCGGCAACCAGAACACTACCCCCGTGGGAAACATTCATAGCATCCACACGCCCATCCCGCCTAAGAACCGCATACCCATCAGGAAACCACTCATCACTTGACATATCATCCGTTAGCCATATCTCGGTTAGTCAAATAATGCCAAACTCACAAACGTTCACCAAAGCTTAGAATTCATCAACTTTAGTTCGTAAGTCACGCACATTCTGATAACAAGACTTAATGTTACATGATGATACATTATGTATGCTGGACACATCTACATGTTTAAATAGGTCTTAACAATCTTTGGAACACCGTGAATATATTTTATCTTGATGTTATTCTCCCCCTCTTTTTTCCGCTCTTCAAGTTTCTCACGTACACCCCGGTAATACTCCAGCTGCCCTGGGGTCCTATCAGCCGAAAGAAACACCCCCTTGTACTCCGGACAATCCTTCAGGTCCCTGCTGTTTCTCAAGCATTCACCAACATACTCAGTCTCCCTGAAAGTAACTCTGATCGGCCTGGGTCGCTGTCTCTCCCCGGAAAACCTGCCCAGTCTACCAATCTAGACAATATCCGGGGCTGAAATCTCAGTCACCTTTCATAAAACTTAACAGATTCTGTCCTTCTCGCTGTCTCCCGCACCAGATGACTCCGCAACTTCCGGCAAACCAAACAACCACATTCTTCTTTTATTTTCTCTCGCTCAGCTATCTCCACAAAGACGTGCTCCACAACTTCACTTTCATTCACTCCAGTCGGCTGCACAGGGGTCGCCGATCTGAGGGGAACAGTCTAAGCAGAAAAAATAAACAACCCAAAATAGAAACCCATTCTACAGGTGGCCATACAATTGTATCACAGTGAAAATCCTCTAAGCTGTAATATCCTTTCTGTTGCAAAAGCATATATATATATATATATATATATATATATATATATATATATATATATATATATATATATATATATATAATATGTTTATGTGTGTGTAAAAATTTAAAGGGATCCCAAATATGGATATGGGCACGGACTGATGGCTTTACGCTCTCTATGAAGGGCGGAACGGGTCTACATTTAACTTGCTCAAATACAATGCCACAACCTGGGTTGATGTTAATGTTAGAGTATGTCCTGAAAAAGTGAAAGGAGAACCCTAGGATCGAACCCAGTACCGTGCAGTTCAGAGGTACATGTTCTTATCACTAAACTACCAAGGCTCTAATTCTAATTTGTGCTTATTTGAATAACTTGTTCGGAGGTTCGAAAATGGTGACCTCTGTATAAGCAGTTTAAAAAAAAATTAAAACTCATTAAAATATCTTACTTTTATTTTATTTTCTAGAGAGACGAAAGGAGACGAGCAACACACAACGAAGTGGAGAGGCGAAGACGAGACAAGATAAATAATTGGATAACGAAACTCTCTAAAATAATACCGGACAGTAGCTCGACAGACATAAAAGGTAACGGCCATTTCGATGGTCAGTCCAAAGGCGGAATCCTAGCCAAAGCATGTCAGTATATCACGGAGTTACAGAAAACAGAAAAGGACTTTGAGGAACAGGTGAAAGAAAATAAAGTTTTATTGCAGACTGTCGAAATATTAAAACAGAAAAATGCTATACTCGAACACGAAAACAGAGCGATCAAAGAAATGTTGAAAAGGAGCGGAATAGACATACCTGATTTCAAATGTCCTGTCCATATGGAATAGTTTTGATAATTCTGTATATAGTTTAAGTTGATTCAGAGATGAGTTTTTACATCTTATAATGTTAGGTTTCATTATACAATATGCATCATGAAATTTTAGATAAAAAGTATTTTTAATGAGGGCCAATTCGACACATTTGAGACATAGCCAGAATCTGTTGCAGCTATAATTTTTATTCTTCAAGTTTAAAGCTAATGTTATAAGTATCTGGTTAAAATAAAAAATCACGATTGCCAACCGCTGCTGAACACCCGTTTGACATCCATTTCGAAACAGCTGTTATCTTGAGATCTGGTATAATAAAGAAAAATAGTGATCTGAATTACTTAAAACTTGAATTTTCATGTGTTACACGTTTTGAACCTACACCTGACCGTGCTAATGAAATACTCCACAGACCATGCGAGGTAATTCAGTTACCCCATTTTTCTGAATTTATTTATTTATATTTATATTCAGTTTCGTATTTGTTTTGAAAATATAATTCAATGTGTTGTTGTCTCCGTGGCTATTCAACATATTTATGGGAAAATGCATAACAGTCCTGCTTGGTGATAGAGGGTGTAAGAGAGGATCCTCACAGCACATTTGTACACCCAACAAAGAAAACTAACCATTGTAAAATGCTATGCGTCCATGGAGGCTGCCCCTGACGAAGATACAAACATCTTCACAAGACACTGTACTCTCTGCTGGACAAAATGAAAAAATCAAATACGATAATACTCCTAGGGGATTTTAATGCTAAAGTGGGAGCAGATAATAAAGGTCTCGAAGATATTATGGGAGGGAATGGCCTGGGTAACAGAAATCAGAATGCTGAACTGCTAGTGGAACTGTGCACCACTTTTGGACTGGCAATTGGTGGGACCTTGTTCCCACATAAGAATATACATAAAGCCACCTGGTGCTCCCCAGATGGCTCCACCAAGAACCAGATAGACCATATCATGATCAGCAGGAGGCGGAGGAAATTTCTCCTGGATGTAAGAAGTAGGACAGGTGCCGATGTGGCCTCCAACCACCACCTGGCGACAAGTAACATAAGATTGAAAATAGCAGTAAATCAAGACCAATCTAAAATACTCTGCAGAACTAAGTTCATTGTAGATCGCCTAAATAATCCCCACATTTGAAGAACATTTGAGGAAGAAATCACAAAGAAAACAGCACAACTGCATGATACGGAGGGCAGTGTTTTAGAGAAATGACAGCATGTATTGCTGGAGACTAGCAATGAAGTGGTGGACTGAAGAGAACACTCAGAGAAGGAGTGGATTTCCAACGACAAGTGGGCAATGATCGAGGTGCAGAGGCGAATCGACAGAGATTCTGGGCACAACTGATGCAGCCAAAAATACCACAGTACAAGGCTGCTAACATAGCAGTGAAGCGTGCTGCAAGATGCAATAGGTGAAAATGGGTAAATCAACTAGCTAATGTAGCACAAAATGCGGCACAATAATAATAATAATAGTTTATTGAACAATATACACATATTTATTTTTTTTACTACAAATAACATATAAAATATATTAGAGCTAATTGTTCAATAAGATAATAATTTCCTAAGTCAGAGACTTGTTGGTGATACTAGCAATATAATTTCTTTCTCAGAAATACCTAGAACACATATTCCAAAACAATTGCGAAGCAATTCAACTGAAAAAAACAAAACCAAGTCACATATTATTAAAACCGATTTCCAGCATATGTGCCCAACAATTTAGACCACTAAAATACCACACATTTCTTCCCTCCTTCCCTTCTCTCTCCCACACCAACATCTACACAGCATGTCTCCATAGAAGCAAAATAGCTTGTCAATGAGGACACCCCAGACACAATGCGCACACAAGAGAGAAAGAAAAAAAAACAATTGCATCCGACAACAACAGTCGCATTCCTCCCTCTCATCCTTCTCTCCCACCAACACAAAACCACCCCCCAATCCAGCACTCCCCAAACAACACCAAAATTCTAAAACCATGTACAGCTGTACTAAAAACAAGCGAGAATATATAAAAACAACAAAAATAATGCTATAAAACACCATACGAATGCGCTCACGAAATATATGCAGAGGTAAAATAATAGTCAAAACCATAAAAAATCTCTGTAAGTTAAGCAGCCAATATATAACACAAGTAAAATAGAAAAACACATTAAAAAAATTTACATCCGATTTTAAAACACAGGATTGGATGCACTACACCTCCAAAACCTTAACCTAAATTAACCAGTCTGTAGATAACATCTCTCGGAGTTTCAAGTAGCCAGGACTGTACCCTGTTCCTAAACAATCTATATGAATGCACTTGTCTTATATCCAGTGGCAACACATCGTACGCTTTCAAACCAATATAAACAAAGTTTTTTCGGCCAATCCTTTTATTCGCTCTCTGTTTTACAGTTACCACATTTTTAAACCGTGTTTGGTAGGTGTGCTCCAGGAAACTTATGGTGTTCTTCTCTCTGTGTGTGTACAATAAAATTGCACGGCAGTACAACTTATGGATATCCATTACTTTGTTCTCAGAATAGAGCAGATCGCTAGGGTAAGTCATATTTTTTCCACATATAATCTTTAGTATCCATCTCTGTGTGGTTCCCACCTTTCTCAAATATATTTCTGAAGCGCTGCCCCAAGCGAGCAATCCATACATCAGTTGGGATTGAATAAGGGCAAGGTATACAGCTCTGAGGTGAGTTTCCTCCATGAATTGTTTCAGTTTCCTAAATCTAAACAGAAAGCTTCTCAACTTCCTAACAATTTGACTCGTATGTATATCCCATCTCAGATGACAGTCTATGTTTAATCCCAGATATAATATATTCTTTGCTTCAGCTACTGGACTGCTGCCGATGTTTAAATTACCCAGATTTGGCAAACCACTGGCATACGATGTAAATGGTACATACTTTGTTTTGTTCCAGTTTATTGTTAACATATTGTGACCAAACCAAGCCTTCAAGAATCTGAGGCTCTCCTCTGCTCTTTGTTTCAGGGATTTCCAGTCTGATGCAGTGTATATAATAGCTGTGTCGTCGGCATAATTGACAATTTCCCCTGCCGTAGGCAAGTGTAATAAGTCATTCATATATATGTTAAACAGTATGGGGCCCAACACTGTACCCTGCGGAATCCCACACTTAACACTTTCGTAGCTGCTCAAATAACCATTCACCTTTACGCACTGTTTTCGATCGCTAACATAACTCTTCAGTAAGCTGTATACGCTTCCCCGAAAGCCGCTTTTATATAATTTTTCCAGTAATTTCTGGTGGGATACCGTATCGAATGCTTTTGCAAGGTCCAGGAACACACATAAGGTTGGTTGGTTCTTATCTAGACTTTCATAAAGTTTTTTCTTAAGAAAAGCTATAGCATCCTCCGTAGAACAACCCTCACAGAAACCAAACTGGCGACTGGATAGCACCCCATACGTTTTAATAAAAGACATCATTCTGGATTTCAAGATTTTTTCAAATATTTTTGCGATATTAGAAATTGTTGTTATAGGTCTGTAATTCATAATTTCCATTGGATTACCTTTCTTAAAGATAGGAAAAATAACACCCACCTTAAACACCCTTGGAAATGTTCCCTCAAGTAAGCACCTATTAAACAAATACGTAAGAGCTCCGGATATTTCATTACAAATTGTTTTCAATGTCTTGGCCTCCACTCCATCATTACCTGGCGATTTATTTTCTTTTAATTCTAATATTTTTTGTTTCACTTCACTTTCTTCGATTTCGTCGAGGTACATACTGTTTCTAATGGTGGGGCCACTCTCCAAAATGTCTTGTTTGGGGATATTCGCTGCAAGATTCTCTCCAACATCTCTGTAATACCTATTAAAAGCTCTAGCCATAGTGTCTGGATCGTCACATTCTTGATCATCAACTACAATCCTTTCTATTCTCCCCTGTGACTTCTCTTATCCCTTACAATCAAATAATTTTCAAGATCTGTATAACATAACAAAGCGCCTACCAAAAAAGAGACACCAATAATCAAGAGTAGGGGGGCGGGTTACATCTAGTAGGGATCAATTGCCCTGATGGAAAGAATACTATGAGACCATCCTCAGCAGAACACCACAACCGTTCACAACAGACCCAGAAAATCTAAATCGGGATCCACCATCAAGGCAGAGCCTGAGAATACCTATAAATGAGATTACAATTACAAAAATCAAGAGAGCATTTAATCGACTGAAACATGGGAAAGCTGCCGGCCTGGACGGTGTTCCCGCAGAACTGTTTAAGTATTACCCTGCCAAATTAACATCCTTGTAACAACCGCTCTTGCTGGCTGTGTGGAGCAGGAAGGCAATACCAGCGGAGTGGAAGGACGGCCTAATCATCAAACTGCCAAAAAAGGGTGACCTCAGTGAATGCTGAAATCGAGATCCACTGTCAGGGAATAGCCTGAGAAACATAGAAAGGCTGCCGGCCTGGGCAATGTTCCCCCAGAATTGTTTAAGTATTACCCCGCTACGATTGCATCCTTGTTCCACCCGCTTTTCCTGGCTGTGTGGAGCAACGAGGCGATACCAGCGGAATGGAAGAACGGCTTAATCAGCAAACTCCCCAATGTCAGTTGCATATATGGGGGACCAAACAGAAGCATATTCAAGCGGTGACCTGCACAAAGCATTAAAGATGGATATCACAGACTTAACATTGACTTAATAGACATGTACCAGACCTTGGAGAGGGTAAAAATCAGGAGCCTGATGGGACCGGACAATATCCTGGCTTTGTTGTAAAAAAACTGTGGATTTGTATTGTCCGAACCACTATTTATTGTTTAACAATTAGTAGTGTTGTTTACCCAAATATATGAAAATATAGCTACAGTACACCAGTTCATATACAGGGTGAATCAGACCACCCGTACCAGTCGTTTATTAGCCTACTGGATGCTCTAAGGAAAAAAATTAGATTTGTTTGTATATCCAAATCGGGTACGCTGTATCGATTGGTGATAGAGTCAACTTCCGGAACAAACCGGAAATGGGTCATTCTGACCTAAATTTTGGATTTTTAAAGGGAACATGGTATTTTTTATTACAGATTTAGGTTAACGTAATAAAATAAGAAACTTATTCGAACCACTTTCCCGATAGATGTCACCATTAACCTTCAAACGAAACTTTAACTGTTCTTAACACAAATCAGACCCAATGACAAGGACGTGGCTGTTGTGTATAGGTAGAATGGATAGCAGAAAATGTAAGCATTCATAAATGTTTAAAAGTGTCTGCCACCATGATTCACACATTCCTGGTTTTAAAAAACGAAAACAAAGGTTCTACCAAACAAATACCAAATGTAAATATGAAAATATCAGCAATAGACATTGCTGTCAAACATTTTTTTTTAATAATACTTATCACAACTGTCTTCATTAATGCAATTTTTATTCTGCGTCATGACACTTTTTTTTTTAGTTCTTCTTCACTTAGTTCATCTGTGATACCAACAATCTTCAGTTTAGGTCGTGTATCTTTTGGAATTGATGTTTTCACTTTATCACCAAGCTTGCTCTCCACTTCTGTCTTTAATAAAGTTCTGTCATTCTCATTATGACATATTATAGCAATACACCCCTTACTTATATTTTTAACCCTGTCAACTCCTATGCCTAATTCATCTGCCTTTACTTTATTTTTTAATTTTTCAGAGTTATTCAGCTCCTCTAATTGTGCTTCTACAATAATTACTCTTTCTTCATATAATTTTTATTTTATTTTCCTAATTCAAACAGATGTTATTTGGACTCCCACAGTTCTGGTGAGCAAGCTTTTTTACTTCGTGTTTGAGCTGATTTATTGTCTTTTTGTTCCTAATTAATATACACATTTTTCTTAATACTTCTACAACTTCTTTCATCTCAGATTTATCATCAGTATCTAATCAGGCACTTTTTATTGTGTGTTCCATTTCAATTTATGTTTCTAATGCAGCGTCTTTTATTGTATGTCCCATTTGGATTTCACTCTCATTATTCTGTTCAACACTCCTAACCCCACTAATTTGTTTACAAATCTCACCTGCATATATCCCGCTTTGAATTCCTCACTTGTAAGTTCTACACATTTTTTATGGTACCATTTATCACATTTACCAAAACATTTCACAGAATAGTCTCTATTTGTGAACTTATTTCCATACATCCCGCACACGTGATTACCGCTGCCCGCCATTTTCTTGACATTCATTTCCTGAATCTTGGAAAGGCTCTTCGTCACTACTTTCACCCACTCGTTTGCCTAATTCTTGCAATACTCACTGTGTAAGGTTTTCTTTTGGGTCTTGAGTCAATAAAAAAGATGTTTTACTCTTGGGATGATCCACATCAAGGAGCTTTCTGAAACTAACCTCAAAACATTTGACCGAAAAATCTGTCCACCCATTTGGGATGACACTAAAACTGTCTATATTTAACAGTTTAATACTAGTCCCTCAAAATGTGGACCTTGCTAGTTTGATGACAACCATAGAGAGCAAATCTTTGACATCACTCCATAATAATAATAGCTTTAGCCTCTACTTTGTTTCTTCTCCACATCAATGACCTCCTCTCTAGCACATCCAACCCAGTTCACAGTTACGCGGACGACAACACCCTCCACTCAAATATACAATATTCCAAAGCTGTCTCTTTAGCCCAATTAGATGAGGATCACAGACTCATGGAGGGTTCTGTCTCTGTGGATCTCCAAAAAATATTAGACTGAAGTGGAAATCTTGTACAATTCAACCCCACCAAATCTCAGTCTTGCGTTCTTTCTCATAAGAGATGCACCAGCCCAAAGTAATGAGTCCTTTTCACTTGTTGGCATTTCTGTGGATCGATATCTCAATTGGCACCATGTCAGATCAATTGCATAAGCGGCTGCTAAGAAATTAGGTTTCCTCTTCCGGACTCGCAAATACTTTTCACCAGCTAATCTCTATACCTTATGTACTTCACAAATAAGACCAAACCTCGAATACTGCCCTCACATCTGGGGTGCCGCTGCCGCTTCTACACTTGCTATCCTGGACTCGCTTCAGAAGAGAGCTATACGTCTCATCGGTGACCCTACCCTCACCCAAAGGCTGCCATCCCTTGCCCACCGGGCGTGCTGTTGGTGACCTCTCTCTCTCTCTCTCTCTCTCTCTCTCATAGATATTTGCACGGGCACTGCTCAAAGGAACTTTCTTCCATAGTTCCTCCACCTGCTGCTCCCTACAGATCTACCAGGGGAACAGAGCGAATGCACCCTTTTACTGTCCAGGTCGCCAGACGTAGAACATCTTGTTATGCCCCCTATTTTCGTCCCGAGGACTTTCAATTTCTGGAATTCCTTGCCGGCACATGTTTTTCCTTCTCCTCCGAACCTCCAAACCTTCAAGTCCAAAATTAACAAGTTGCCTCTTTCCTCCTTGTCGACACCCATGGTACGATAGTATTTAGGCTGTAAGCCCTCGTGGTGTGTTGTTGAAATATTAAAAAAAAATATGAATGTTTCACTATGCGATAAAAGATGACACTACTACAAAAGTTATAGTGGATGCTCTTCTGGCTACAAAAATGGGTTTGCAACAATTTAAGTTTCAATGTCGGCAAAATCACTATTTTGAAATCATATGAAATTCGCTTGCCAGTCAACCCGTTAATGTTATCTTTTTAGCGAATTCAAATTCTAGTAGTAGAAGGCTGTGAAGTTTCATATAAAGTTCTTGCAGCCCCTGAAATGATTTCACTACCTTAGATTAGTTGTTTTCTTTTACTTGGCTCGGAATGTGGAGATTGTCTTGAGATATTCTAGGGACAGCTGATCGAAACTTTTATTGACTTCTAATATCATTAGTACTAAAACATTCAACTTTTTTTTATGCACCGTATGTAACAGTTTTTCTGTCATTATTATTTATTATTAAATAGATTTTGGCTTCTCATGTCAGAAATGGTCTCAAATCAATGTGGTCTATTGTGTATATACATATATAGGTGTCCTTGAAATAGGTGTACCAAAATCTAACAGTCGATAGAACATCTGAAAGCAACCTACTGTTTTTTGTATTGTTAACAAATCTTTATAGTTTTTTTTTAATATTTGCTTTATTTTAATTTGGGACACCAATTCTGGGACTCCTAAATATTTACTGTTAATGTTAGGAAAATCTGGTCTCTGTTTATTGTATTATTATTAAAATGTGTTATATTCTTATCTACGATATTATGTGAATATTATAAATTTAAAGTTTGAAAAGTTATTTTTTTATTTGAATTATTCTATGGATGTTTATATAATATATATGTACAGTCTATTGTAACTATTGCCATTTTTAGCCAGTTAAGGTCCCACGGAAACTTTTACTATAAATAGTTATTATTGTTTAAATGTAAATAAAAGTTATTACTTAATTATAATTTGTAATTTTTTACCTTTAGTTAATAAAGCCTCCTTGATGTGGTACGATTATTGAAATGCATAAGGAAGTTTGAAACAAATACTATGGACAAGTTAACCACCCAGATCACCAGATTTCACTTTGGTTGACTGAAATCAGTTTAGACATTGCAAAATGAATTTTCCATTACAATAAAGTCTAATTTTTTAAAGTTTCACAGAAGATGAAGCACTCCTCTTCTCCCACCTCAGTACAACCTCGTTAAAGCGAATTAATAAATAAAACTTTTAATTCGTGGGTAAATTTTATTGAATCAAATTGGCAGTTCAGTCTTTTAATAAAGTCATCTACTGTGCATATATTTGTGTTAAACCCTGCAAAAATATCGTCCACATAACGAAACCACACTCTAGGACAATACTCACTTTCATTTTCTAAATCCGTCTCAAATCTACTCATGAAAAGGTCCGCAATGAATGCAGGGAGAGGGTGGCCCATTGTCGTGCCTTCAGTTTGTTCAAAAAACTAATTGTTAAATAGAATAGACAGAACCGTATAAAAAACTTAATAAAAACCTGCTGCCAAAAATGATTTAATGAGGTAAAAAATAGTTTAAAGGGTTGTCACAGCCTGCTAACGAAGGATTTAGGAAGATGGTTACAGGTTGTGAATCCCAAAGTCCCCAAAAAATTCATAAACTGGGAAAATCAACAAGACCTATTATTACGGCTATAGATTCTCTCATATAATCTAGCGAGGTGGCTGTCAAATGAGTTTAAAAGCTTGCCTCTTAAACAAAAAAGTTACTCAGAGCCAAATTCAGTAATAAAGTGCAAGATGTTAAATTAGTTGAGGGCGAGGTTTTGATATAATTTGATGTAGCGTCTTTATTTCCTAGCGTGCCCATGAAACAAACGCTAACGCATTTAGAACAGTTATTGAAATTGGACAACATAAGTGAAGAGGTTTGAAAAGAATATTTAACTTTAACAAGCAGTTGTATAAAACAAAATATTTTTCAATTTAACAATGAGTTTAGTAGTATAGAATTAAAGTACATTAATAAAGTAAAAAAAAACATGGCTAATGTTCTCTTTGTTTCCTTAATAGTTTTATATGATAAAAATGAATGATTAATAAGTAAAGTAATTACTAAAATATTAGTGGCCACAGCATTCATAAAGGTCTGAATCAAGACCATGGTTCAGTTTAAAAGTTTAAAATTAGAGGTGTGCGAAACTTTGAACCAAAACGAACCTTCGGTTCGAAAATTGTTCGTGCTAGGCGATGTTAAAGTAGTTCAAAGTTTGAAATACGTAATTCTACAGGGTTTCCACTAAAAAAAGCATGTCATTTTCCCCAAATTTTCCCTGACATGTCAAAATCTATTTCCCTGACTTTAATCTTCTACAATTTGCCCCCAATATGTGTAACACACTGCTACAGAATATAGTAGGTCTTCGCGTCACTCCTGAAAACACACTCCCTATTTCAAATACATAGCGACCAATGAACGCAATAATTTAAGAAAAAACAATTATTGTGGTTTTGAATTCCACAAAAAGCAAACACATTGTTTTTGGGGTTGAGGAGTCGCGGGCCAAAGGACTGCAGGCTGCAAGCTGAGGAAGTGAAAACAACAACATAAACTTTCGATGAAGCTTTTCCCAAGACCGTCATGCGCGGTGAAGAGCCGCATTCTGCACGAGGTGACCCTGCTGTTAACTAAACATGACGAATCTAGACAAGGAGGTCGAAATAAACTCCCCCAATCTACGGTGTCACGTGACCCGTGCCTAGGGATGGATGGCACCAGGGTGATGGTGTCGTGAACGGAATCTCTGGAGTACCGGGCAACCCTCCAGAGTAACCCGCCTTGCACCACACAGGGGGTTCTGATGGTGTCGACAGTATTGCCCCCATTCTCGTGGGAACAACATGAAGATAATAAATAGAGGGCGGCGTGGTCCGCGGACTCTGGAGGCCCCTCAACCAGTGAGGACCGTACTGTAGGGGTAGAGGGACTGCCCCGGCAGTCCAAGCGTCTTTCCGGGGAGCAAAGAAAGAAGCTCCGGAGGGCGCAGAAAATGGCGACCAGTACTACGCCTACTACAGACAGACATCCCAAAAGGGTCAGGGCACCTGTAAAGGCGCAAGAGGAGACTGCGAGTCAGAAGACGCGGTGCTCGGGCCCTAGCATGTCTACTAGAGACAGACGTCCCAAAAGGACCAAGGCCGAAACACCGGCGCAGACTGGCTCTTATAGGGAGGCTGGTGATTGACAGACGCCATCCTGAAGTCACGCTAGACCAGGGGAAGGCGGACCTGATCCAGGCTGCGGTGGACTCTCTTCAGGAAGGGGAGAGCCCGCCTCAGTTCCACAGGGTGCGCCTGACCTGTGCCGACCCACAGTCGCGGGACTGGCTGCGGAAAACGATCGGAGGCCTCAGTCAGATTTGGGAGGGGGCGGACTTCACAGTCGTTGAGCTCAAGGAACTCCCAAAGAGACGCAAGGTCCTCGTACGGATCGCTAACACTGTCCCGCAGGACCGGTGATCAGTAGACTGAAGATCGAGAACCCTGAACTGGGGACACAACACTGGCCGGTTCTAAGCAGGAAGGCAGAGGTGAACGGACAGACTCTCGCCTTCTCGATCGACCAGAGGTCCTACAGAGCCCTTGAAGGAACCTCCTTCAAGGCATTCTGGGGTCTGGGAAGGGTTAGCTTCTGCCCACTGAGGAAGCAACTAGGGATTAATGGGACTTAGGTTCATTCAGGTCAACCTCAAACACAGTAGGGCAGCCACGGCCGGACTACTGATGGCTCTGAGGAACACGGATGTGGCCCTCATCCAGGAACCGTACTCCTATAAAGGAGAGATCAAGGGACTCGGCGGAGCTGCTGGAGAGCTTATCTACAACAGATCCAGCGAGAACCCGATGGCCTGCATTTTTGTCAGGGAAGGGATCGAGTTTTTGCCTTTAATAAATTTCTGTTCCAGGTACCTGGCAACGATCAAAATCCGATGTGGAGGAGCGGATGGGCCGAGGGACATTACTGTCGGGTCAGCCCATCTGCCAGCATGGACCCTCCTCCACCCAAGGAATTGGAGCAGCTGATGGAATTGCTAAATCTTAGCAGAGGACAGCTCAGAAATAAAACAGAAACACCAGCATAAAATGGGGTGGTTCAAGTGAGACCTTGCATGCAGACTCTGCGTCGAGGGGGACCTCGCATGCAGGCTCTGCGGGGAGGGGGAGGAATCAGCCCAGCACATCTTGTGTGAGTGTAAAGCTCTGGCCCGCAAAAGACAACTGATCTACGGTCAGTCTAGACCGGAGACAGAGCAATATAAAACTTCACCCTACCAATCGCTGTGCAGACTAGTTCAAGGCACAGTGATTTTGGAATGGGTGGAGTGGAAAGACTAAGGACGTGCACAATAGGCCAAAGTGCCATCAGGGCGGCAAAGCCGCGGACGAGCTCCGAGGGGGAGAAAAAAAATAGGCTAAGGGCAGCAGTGCTATCGGGTGCCACGCTTTTTTTTTGCAACAAACAATTATGATGCAACGCCAGCTGGAAGGTAAATAACCTTTAAGGCTCTATACATATAATTCCCTATAGGTCCGCGCGCTTGGGGTGGTGTCAACGTGCGACCGCTATGTGTGGCGTTGCATGCCAAGCAGCTCTAGTGGAGATTGGGTGGCTCTAAGAATAAAATAAAATAATAATAATGGCCTAGTGGCCGACCACCAATCTCAAATAATTCCGGAGGGGCGCCACTGACCAAAGCACCCTGGCCAGAAGGTTCCAGGTGGTATGGAGGCACACACGCAGCACAACCGTAATGTTGGAGCACAACACTACAAATCAACCCAGGTCTTAACAAATCACTTTTACCTAAAGGTAGCACGCTTGGGGACCAAAAGAAGGAGAAGAAAAAAAACATCAAGCAATAATCAAATGAGCAAAAGCAAATTCTGGTTAAAAACAACAATTGGTACTTTTATTCACAACAACCAAAATCTGTACATCAATCGCAGACCAGATGGTCGCTAATAAATATATCACAACATATGAAAAACGCTGTGGGCGTCAGTGGGATATAGCACTTTAGTTACTTGTTAAGCATAATTATATCAATAAAAAAAAAGAAAAAAAAAACACACCAAGGCGCTATCAAAAATACTTTTTAAGGTCTCAACCAATATTAACTTTATATTATTATAATTATATTAACATAAATATATATTATATTCCATTCAATAAGGCCATTCGAGATCTCATAAGCTTTACACAATTCCTCACAATAAGTTAAATGCAATTATAATACAAAAAAACTGATATCTAAATATAAATATTAAAAATATGCCCACTGAGACACAACAGTGATGCTAAAGTCTTCTGATATAAATAGTCATACACACGCGCACAAAGATAACTGGCTGTTCTAGAATAAAAAAAAAATAGAGATAATATGGTTGCAAAACAATCTGAGCCGAATGCTCCTATAGCGACTGCTATTATTATGAAATCACAAAATTACTTATTCCAAAATGTTGTATTTTATACAAATAGCGACAAAGAAATTAACTAAGTTATCACATTTGACAAGATTACTAGCTATAAGAAATGAGAGCAGCGATATACAAGACTTATAGTTTAATTGCTGCAATATTACACGATAAGTATAGCTTTTACCCCGTAAAAATAAACACGATATGATAATAATATAAATATAATATGATAATCATATTGTCATATATGATAAAAGTCCAAAAGGTCACACTGGGATGCCCTAGAAACTGCAGCGATATAATCACTGATAAAAAAATAATTTGAAACGATCTAACCTGGTATAGTCCTCGTTACCTTCCTAGGTATACAGTCAGTTGAAATGGAATTATACAGCACCTCTTGAATGGTCTGACGTCATGCGGACTTCCAGCAGGATCACTGAGATATCTATATCTAGCAGCGTGCAGCCAGTCACCATCAATACATTACTACTCCTAGAGTAACCATTAAATATACAGTAGATTATTTGAGCCGAGAGAAAAATAGCACCAGATGGAGGACGGCTTCAATGTCAAAAAAGGGAAAGGTCTTGCTTCCTCGATTAACCCAGCAAAAGTAACTTGCGCCGTTTCTAATCCAATACTAAGATCGACGGAATGTGTTCTAAATAACAAAATCACCAAAGGAACACCATTCCAGATACCATTTCCCCAATATCCCACTACATGGATGAATTTATTAAAATTCCAGAACAGGACAACAGTATTCACGAAGACCAGCCACTTTTCGAGTTAATTTATTTCTCTCTACTTATTCTCAATTTTTCCTACTATCAAAACAAAAAAAAGAAAACCCTTTTTTTTCCCTAATTTTTATAGCGCTTCGATTCCTCAGAGAGGACCCATAAATAGATAATTTGCATAGCAACAGGTAGAATTTCGCTCAAGTTTTATTTAACAAATAAATTATCGATGAAGAATAAAATTCGCCATGGGCGCGCCTATTAAGAGGCTGCATTTACCAACGTAAATCACACGCTCTTTTAATCGTAAAATAAGACCTGTAGACAGGGTACGCCATTGTTAATCAGAGGCAAATAGCTGAAATCAAGCCACACATTTTCAGAGAAGGGCTGAATCGGCGTAGGTAGAAAACCCGCTATACCCACTAGGAGTGTTTAAGGTTGCATATAAGTGAGTTCTACTGGCGAGAATGCAAGCGGACAAATTTGCTCAGAATTCATGGATTTAACAGAAGTGCAAATTTGTGACGGTGTTTGAAAATAAACCGTTACACGGGGCGGCAAAGCCGCGGACGAGCCCTGAGGGAGAAAAAAAAGTTCAATTTCGAAGTATTTTTGAGCAACGAACTTCGAACTATTTTGAAGAATTATATATTTCGAACTACTTAACATCGCTTAAGGCGAACAATTCTTTGAACCAAAGGTTTAGTTCAGACTTTCGAGGCTTCGCATCCCTCTACGTCTGATCAACACTCTCAACAGACCTTAGCATCCCAAATAACTTTCTCATCTAGGCATTAAATAAAAGTCTCGATTGAATAACAATGTATTTATTTTGCTCGATAAAAGAACAAATCCCACTACATTTTTTATTTTTCTAACTAACAACTTTATTGTTAAATATATAGTTTACACTGTACATAATAAGACACTTAAAAATCATTTATATGAACTGCCTTCAAAATAAAATATAAAATGGTCAAGAAGAAAAAAATATAAAAGTAGGTATAGTAACGTATTTTAATAGATAATACTGAAAAAACAACAAGCGTGGCATTTTAAACTGTTTTGAAAAATTAAACTAAAATATAGATAAACAGAAAATACAATGGAATGAATAAGAAATATTTACAAAGGATAAAACTGAAACAAATGTATTGGTGACCTCCACCTTTCCGAATCAATTAAACATTTTACAAGGCAATTAAATTTCAAACAATCACAAACTATTAAATGTACATTCTTGTGAATATTTAACAAAGAAACTAAATATTTTTAGTTAAACTTCGATTACAGTAATAATTAAAACTCTAACAATTGATTTATGATAAAAACTATAGACGTAGAACATATTAACTTGAACTTGAGCGAGGTCAACTCAAAATTAAATCTTCAATAATAACTTGAAGCGTAACAGTTTAATCTTCCAAATTCCTGAAAGCTTGTTGTATATCTTCGTACAATTGGTCGAAATCTGCTTTGATTTTAGCCTCACCGTCTTTGACAGGATCCTTGAATTTCATGCTGCTAAGCTGATACAAGATATTGCTCATTGAGTCCCTTATCACGTTCCAGGTGATCTTATTTTCTGATTGGGCTGTGCTTTCAACTGCATGTCTTGACATATCGTACAAACCAATCATGTTCTTCAACATACCTACTGTTTTATAGAACGGACAGAACCTATCGTATGAAGAATACGAGTTCTGTTGTAGGAAATCTTCTTTTAACAGCTTGGCGACTTCCAATGTAATCTTATCGGTTTCAGCAAGTGATGCCTTACCTACTAATTGTACGATTTCTGACAAGTCTTCTTCTTCCTGTTGGTATAAAATTTAGCGGTGTAAGAAAATAACTAAAAACAATGAAGCTAAAATATATCAAATAATGATTCAACAGGCTTCATACTTCATTTTAAAAAGAAAAATATGAGAGATGAAAAATTTCTGGTCAGCAAAATTACACTAAAAGCAACAGGTATACACTAAATACTTGAGGAGCTACATTATACCCTAGACGAACTCCAAGAGCAGGAAGTAAAATGCACTCAGCTCAAAAATTATACATGCATTTTTGTTTTCTTTTTTAGAAAATCTGAAAAAGCTACTGACAGCAGTGGCTTTAATAAAAGATGAAATAAGTTACAAGCATTAAAGAAAATCTGTCCATTCGTTCACAAATGACAAAGCATCAAGTTGCAGGCAAAAATTTGGTACATCACTTTATGGAACTGAATTTATTCATAGAAAGTTATAAGTATAGACAGTATCTGTAATTCTACATAAGAAAAATTATCAAAAAGAAAATACATATCAGTCTAAAAATCTCTTACCTGTAAAATTTCCTTGACTTTCGTCCTGAGAGATACAAATTCTGGGAAGTTCTTATCATAGAAATCGTCCAACGCGCGTGTGTATTTTGAATAGGAAATCAACCAGTTGATTGAAGGGAAATGCTTACGTTGAGCAAGTTTCTTGTCCAAACCCCAAAACACTTGAACAATACCTGAAAAATAAGTTATCCAATAAAAATAGGCATAAAAAATTATAATTTCACCTAAAAAGGGATTAATCATTTGCCAAATTTAATTGCTTATGTAGGTTTTCATTTGTTACTACTTGGATTTTGAAGTATAATATTTGAAAAAAAGCCGTTTATTATTTCATCGAATTTAGTAGAACTGAAAATTTATATAAATGTAATCACCACCCCCGCGTTGGACGCCAGCGATAATTCGGTGCCACGTTGGGCACCAGGTATATTTTTTCTTTATATTTTAAGTTTGTTTTACAATCCCAATTCATTTATTTACAAAACCATATCTTTCTAATTGTTTTTAAAATATGGGAGCAAAAATATCAATAATAAAATGTTATCTGTGGATACTTACCTAAGGTGGCAGAAGTGACAGGATCTGAGAAGTCACCACCAGGGGGAGACACTGCACCTACAATGGATACAGAGCCTTCACGGTCTGGGTTTCCAAGACACTTGACGCGGCCGGCACGTTCATAGAAGGAGGCTAAACGGGCACCCAAGTAGGCTGGGTAACCGGAATCGGCAGGCATTTCAGCCAGACGACCTGTAATAAAAAAATAAACAAAATTTATTTTAGAATTATCTACGTTCGCTTATCGACTATTAATGAAACCCTAGTGATTATTTCTCTGCAAGATTGTCAACTACGAGATACTGCTACTACAATTCAGAAAACCCTGTAGAATTACCAAGGTGAAAATATCAAAAAAATTTAACTTGATAAAACTGGAAGCGATAAGCAGTACTGTGCTACTGTCTCGTCAGCATGCGCCATAGCCAGTCTATCAGGTTACAATTATCTTAAATAATAAAGAAAAAGAGAGTATATCATGCTTATGTTTTTATTTATAAATTAAGAATGTACTTTACCTGAAATTTCTCTCAAGGCCTCAGCCCATCTAGAGGTAGAATCTGCCATCATGGATACGTTGTAGCCCATATCACGGAAATATTCAGAAAGTGTGATGCCAGTGTAGATAGAAGCTTCTCGGGCAGCTACAGGCATGTTGGAGGTGTTGGCGACAAGGGTCGTACGTTTCATAATTGATTCTGTCTGGCCTTCTATCTCGACTGTCAGCTCTGGGAAGTCCCGCAGTACCTCAGACATTTCGTTACCTACAAAATACAAAGTGGACCATTGTATTTTTTACACTAAAAGCACATAATGAATAACAAAACAGCAGACAAAATTCGCAACCTGAAGTTTTGACTTCTGTGAGAGGCGCTTACATGACTGTTGTGTTTCAATTTCAGAAATAACGTCTGTCAACACGTGTTGTGTTCTAATATTGTTTGATCCCCACGCTCAATCTCCCAGAGTCCGACACTGTACATTCCCATCCTGAAAACTTCCCTTGGTGCCTACAACAGCCACCAGAGGCAGTTACGACACAGTTGGCAACAGCAGCCACCTCCGACGTACAACATTGGTATCCCCGTGACAGTTGTGATCAAGCGTCACCAACTAAGCGACGAGCTAAGAGATAACCCTAGAGCACTTCACTTCCATATCATCCAGCGTCCAGTAAGGTCGTTCAAGACCGGCTGAACCGTGAGCGGTAGTCAAGAGACAGCATAATACTTGATTATGCTGTGGTCACATCACAGTTCACTCCATGGTCGTTCCAGCATGAACAATAAACCAAAGGTTGCAGTGCTATCGGGGCGGCAAAGCCGCGGACGAGCCCTGAGAGAGAAAAAATAAAAGGTCTCTCCAGCAGTCAGGGAGCATCACAGGAAGATCGCCTAACCCGCGGTACGTAGTCAATCCCCACGGTTGTCATGTTGACAGGTCACATTGTGGAAAAAAGAATCTCCTGATGAGCGACTGATCCATGTTAGTAGAAATAGATTCAACCACAGCATCAACACACCGTAAGTCTTCACAGTCGTCACCTGGACATGTGAAACACCTTGGCCCTTTGGAAGACGCCCCCAACTATCAACGACACCACCCACGTACTGATTACGGCAACCTCCCGACTCCAATCGTAAGTCACCTATTCATTGTATATCATTATTGGATCACAATATTCATTTCTGTATTTAACTTATTAAATTGTTATTACTTTTATCTATTTATTCAACGGATCAACCATTTACAATAATAATGAGAACATCTAAAGCTACATTAGTCTTAAATGACCTATCTCAATATGAGAACATAACAAAAAAGGCAAAACATAACCTTGTACACCGTATGTATGACAATTCAATCAATAATACCTCTCAAAATACCTCTAATTGAACGGTCCGAATCATCAAACATATCCAAGAGCTCCGAATACTCATTTGCAGTTCTCACCACTTTCGACATCGGACTGAAAAAGCCATAATTGGTTCGATGGAAGGGAAAACAAAAACCTCCCTTGCTCTCGTGTGGTCCGGAATCCTTAGAGAGACTAACTCAAGCAAAGAAGGGCTATCAATTTTATCCACCAATAATTTATGCAAAAAACAAACATCACTGACAATCCTTTTACCACTGAGTGACTGCAAGTGCAGCCGATTCCGCAAATAAGAAAAGTTAAGATCATTTCTCTGCAAGCCCATTCTGTAAGCACAAATTCTTAAGAATATATTTTGTATGGCCTCAATCTGATTGACATAAATATTGTAATTCGGACTCCAGACTACAGAAGAGCATTCCAACAAAGACCGAACCAGACCACAATACAGTCTTCTCAAGCTATTGCATGAAAAATCCAGAGTTGATCTATGAATAAATCCCAACATTTTATATGCTTTAGATACTATGTATTCTATGTGATACTTAAAAGATAATTCCCCATCCAATACAATGCCCAAGTCTTTAATCATTTCCTTCCTCTGTAAAGCACTAGAGCCCATGAAGTACACAAAGGCAATGGGAAACTGAGCTCTAGTGAATGTAATGCAGAAACACTTATCAACATTCAGAGTCAGAAGATTGTCACCACACCACCGAGCAAAACGATTTAAGTCTTCCTGTAAAAGTAAAGCGTCCTGTCTGGAACGAACAATCTTGAAATTTTTGATATCATCAGCAAACATCAAAATCTGACTATGCTTAAGTGAATGTATGACATCATTGATAAAAATATTAAAGAGGACTGGTCCACAATGTGAACCCTGAGGAACTCATGAGGAAACAGTAATATTATCAAAAATGAAGTTTCTGATCTTTACACTCTGGGACCTACCCGTAAGGAAGCTGCGCACCCAAGACAACAAATTGGCATTAAAACCCAACAATGCAAGTTTTGACAATAATAAGGCGTGATTAACCTTATCAAATGCTGTATACACCGAATCAACCTGTAACCTATCCTCCAAAGCTGAGACCAATACATTCTGGTAAAGAAGAAGGTTGGTTGTTGTAGATCTTCCTTTAAGAAAACCATGCTGCTGTTCGACGAAAACATATCTGCATTCCCAAGTTATATGTCTAAAAACAAAAAAGTCGAGAAGTTTGGGTATCTCTAACTGAATACAAACAGCTCTATAATTAGTAACCAAATGCTTTGATCCCTGCTTATGAACGGGCATCAAATAAGAATGTTTCCAAACGTGTGGAAACTCACCAGACAACAAAGTCCTGTTAAAGAGAATCCTCAGTGGAATTGCCAAGGTGAAGGCACAAGATTTTAACAGATAGGAGGGGATTCCATCTGGACCGTAAGTAAGTTTATCTTTCAAACTACAGATACGATCAATAATATCAGCAGAAGTAACACTAGGCACAGTCATATTTACAGGCTCACGTAAAAAAGGATCGGGACCGACACTCCCAGCTTGACCCTCATACACAGATGAGAAAAACTAGCAAAAAGACCCACCGAATCAAGCAAAGAATCACTCCTAACATCATTATAATACATAGCCTCAGGAAGATCATAAACCATCCTTAACTTGTTAATATAAGACCAGAAAGAACCCGGATTGTTTTCAAAATTATTCTCAGTATAAGCAATTAAACTTCTGTATCACGAAAATTCATACATTCTTCTCGGAGACCAGAAAACCTAATATAATCATCTATTCTACCGTATTTTTTATATTGACTGTGTACCCTCTTCTTCTCAGTTATCATGCCTCTAAGCTCGACACTAAACCAAGGAGCGAAACATGATTTTTTACATCTCTTAACTGGAACAAACCGATCCACAGCATTAAACAGAACGTCATAAAAGCATTTCACAGCATCATTTATCTCCAATGACTCAAGATATTCCCAGTCAAACTCGGAAAGAAAATAATTCATGGCACAATAATCGGCATTACGAAAGTCATCAAAATACTCTTCATAGCGTTCAGCTGGAGGAGTCTCAAGTGAAAAAAAAAATGTCCAGGGTCACATGATGTGCAGTAGCAGGAAAAATCGGATCCAAGGACACACCAACACATATGTTATCTATATTACTAAAAACTAAATCTAAAGATCTGTTCAATTCATTAAGTACAATTTTTTTTTTTGGAACAAGCCCCAAAAGCCAAAACTGTTAGAAACAAGTGAGGCTGATGGACTGTAACCACTAATAACTGGAGCACTCTCAGCACTGCTTGTCCAGGTAACGTTCGGGAGGTTGTAGTCCCCACAGACAACGACCTCAGAATTGGGATGATCAGACAAAACACGATCCAGTGAATCACAATGATGTTCATATATAGCAACTACTGAATTAGGTGGAATGTAACAAACACCAAAAATGAGGCTCCGCCTTCCTATCCTCACCAACACATAAACTTCATTGAGTGAAATATCACCAGCAATCCTAGTAGAATCAAGGTCTTTATGCACATCTATCAGCACCCCCCCCCCCCCCCCACCCACCGATCCCTGATATTGCCCAGAATACTGTCACAATCACTACGGTAAATATTATAATTCATAAAAGACAGTTCAGCATCACAGTGGAAAGCAGTAAGCCATGTCTCCGCCAACATAACAACATGAAAACAGCAAGAAGACAGACCCTGTCGAAGCCTGGGTAATTTTGTTCATAGACCACCAACATTATGATAATGAATACTGTCACAATCACTACGGTAAATATTATAATTCATAAAAGACAGTTCAGCATCACAGTGGAAAGCAGTAAGCCATGTCTCCGCCAACATAACAACATGAAAACAGCAAGAAGACAGACCCTGTCGAAGCCTGGGTAATTTTGTTCATAGACCACCAACATTATGATAATGAACAAACAAGGAATTGTCATCACCAGGAGTGCTTAATAATAAATGGTTATCCGACACCCCTAGTTTTTTTTTGTTGAGAGGATCAATCTTAGGAACCCCACCAATATATCTAATTGTTCATGCTCGTTGTTCTGTCACTTTTAAATTCAAATGTCGCGCGCTACACTGACATAGAGTAAGTGTTACTAATGGTTTCCGCCAGAAGACCAGAGAGGGGGAAGAAGAATGAGAGAAGGGAGAGAAGCTTGCATCCCTCTGCCACTTGTTTTTGAGTCCTTGAAGAGGCAAGAGGTCTCGAGAAAGCGAATTGCTTTCAACCCCTTGAAGAGACACGAGGTCTCGAAATATCCATTTTGTTTGTAAGTCCGTTGGGAGACACGAGGTCCCTAGAGGTGTTGTGTGTGAATACAGAAAAACGAAGCTTATGTTCCTGCATTATTGGAGAATAAAGGTAGGTAACTTTGCTTATTGTCAGTGCCCTATTTGTTCTGTTTTTTTGTTATTCATTATAAAATAAATACACGTGGTATTTACATTTGGCCCATCGACCGGATTTTTATAGTTGTTTTGTTTTGTTATTAGTTGATACAGTCCATTTTTTGAAGTAATTTTACTTGTTTCCTTTAGTCTAGTAAATTTGTAATTGTTTATTGCCGTGTTGAGTCATTTAATTTCAAGGTGACGTTATTGCTTGTATATAACTAGGTACATACTCGAATTGCATATTGTTGAAATCACGTTTGCATATTGTTTAAATCGCGTTTAGGAATTTTTTTGCGTTGAACAATGGAGTTGATTCAGCTAAAAAATAAGCGCGAAAGCGTTTATAGACGAGTAGAAGCCATATTGCACGTGGCTCAACAGGTCAAAATAGACGCAGTAGTGGATTTAGATAGGTTGAATAGATTTGAGGTTCGTTTTGAGGCGTTGAATGAGTTGGTCAATCTATTTGATTCATTGCATTTGGACATCGTGTCGGCAGTTGATCGATCAGAGTTGGAGAGCGAGCATGAAATGCAGAACAAATTCGATGAACTGCAATACTCTATAAAAACTATCTATCGAGAACTGAGAGGTTATGCAAATAAAGCCGCTGAGAATCAAGCTCGATCCGTTTTTCACGGTAGTTCGAAATCGAGTCGAGCATCGAGTAAGTCGCGGTGTTCTGTCAAATCATCGAACGCTCGATCTCTCAGTGAAAAGGAAGTAACGAACGCAAACGCGATTATGTCAACTTCAAATTTAAACAGACATTTGAGGTTACCGAAAATCGAAATGCCAAAATTCGATGGAAATTGGAAAAACTGGCCAACCTTTTATGATCTGTTTAAAACAATGATTCATGAGAACGAATCATTGTCAGATATTGAAAAGTTCCAATATTTGAGTGCTTCGTTAGTGAAGGATGCAGCTGGCCTAATCAAGAATTTACCGCTAACGGGAAGCAATTATGGGATTGCATTCAAGTCTCTGGTCTCAAGGTATCACAATACCCGGGTTTTGTTGACCAATTATTGGCAGGGTATTGTACAGGCCCCCAAAGCAAATAGTGAATCTGCTTCTTCCCTACGAACGTTGTTGTCTGTATTCAGTGAAAATTTGGAAGCGTTGAAGCAGTTTGAACATGACATGTGGGATTTCACTAAATTCAACATGTTGCTGCAAAAGGTGGATATGAGTCTTAAGCAAAAATTTGAGCTTGAGTTTTGCGAATCGGACATTCCCAGTTTTAGTAGTTTATGTAGATTCTTGGAAAAGCAGTGTAAAGCAATGGAGACAACTGCCTTAACTTCCAATTATGTGACTAATAGAAGGCAGCATGTTTCAGCAACCACTGCTAGGCCCGCTTCGTCCTTTGTTACCAGCACAAAGCTTGTATGTGCTTATTGTAAGGAGGAGCACCCCATGCTCAAGTGTGATGGATTTCTATCTTTATCCTCTCATAAACGGTATACGTTCGCAAAAAAGAATAATCTTTGTTTTAACTGTTTATCAAACTCGCATGCCAGCAGGGAGTGCAAGTCATCAAGTTGTCGTGTATGTAATAAACACCATCATACATTATTGCACTTCCCAAAAGCACCGGCATCGGGAGATGAGAGTGACTCAAACAAGCCACCTGTGGAAGAGCCACAAGGTGCAGAGCAATTGCGTGTGTTGGCAAGTGTGGTAAAAAGGGAACAGTCCGTGTTACTGGCAACTATAATGCTATTAGTACGAGATAAAAATGGAAAGGTTAGGAGATGTCGAGCTCTCCTGGATTGTGCGAGTGAGGCTAATTTCATTTCGCAGCAGTGTGTTGAAAAATTGGGGCTCAACACCTCATCTCGTTCAGTGATGGTTCAAGGCTTGAACCAAATGAGCTCGCTTGCTAGCCAAGGCACTCTCAAATGTCGAGTAGAGTCCTGTTATGAGCCAACAAAGTTAGAGTTGGACATGATTGTGATTCCGAACATTTGTTCCAAGATCCCTTCTGCTAAAATTGAGCAGTGCCACTGGCAACATATTCAGAACTTAGAGTTGGCAGATTCAGAGTTTGGTATACCAGGGGACATTGAAATTTTGTTGGGTACTGACGTTTATGCTCATGTGGTTAGACCTGGAATAAAGAGAGGGCCTCGAGGTGCACCAGTGGCCATCAATACTGTTTTTGGTTGGGTGCTTATGGGCAGTGTAGAACAGTCAAAGTCTCATTCTGTTGTGAATAGTTTATGCACGTTGGTCGACTTGGATCATACCTTGAAACAGTTTTGGAGCTTGGAACAGGTACCACAAGGTTTAGTTATGTCTCCGGAAGATAAAAAATGTGAGGAAATCTTCAAGAAGACTCAGCACCGAAATAGTGCTGGGAGATATATTTTAAATATGCCCTTTCGTGAGGGTACTCCGTGTTTGGGAGAATCTTTCAGTGTTGCATTGAGGCGGTTTTACTCCCTGGAAGCACGTCTTAGTAGGGATCCAGCGTTGCACAAGTCCTATTCGGAGTTTATCAGGGATTATTATGAGTCTGGCCATATGTCTCTGGTATCAGATGTAGCTGTGGAACCATCTGATGCATACTATATTCCCCATCATTGTGTGTTGCGTCCTCACAGCCTTTCGACCAAACTGCGGGTGGTATTTGATGCTAGTTCCAAAAGTACGAATGGTGTATCTCTGAACGATACGTTGTTAGTGGGAGCGAAGTTGCAGACAGATATTGCCACTGTGTTGTTGAAATTTCGCTCAAACAAAATTGCATTTACTGCTGACATTCGGCAAATGTATCGACAAATTTTGGTTGTAGATAATCATAGGGATTATCAAAGAATTCTCTGGAGGTTCTCAAAGGGGGAACCTGTACAGAAATATCGCCTTAATACTGTCACATATGGGGTCTCCTCAAGCCCACACATGGCAATCCGAACAATGATGCAGCTTTGTGATGATGAGGAATCATCTTTTCCATTGGCAGCAAAGCTAGTTCGGTCCGATCTCTATGTGGATGATGTAGTCAGTGGAGTCGACTCATTGTCAGAGGCTTTTGAGTTGCAACGGCAATTGATTGGGTTGTTTGCTAAGGGGGGTTTTGAATTGAAGAAGTGGGCCAGCAATAATTCGAAACTGTTGTCCACAGTATCAGCTGATAGTCAGCAACCTCGATCGTTAGATTTAAATGATCCATCAGTGTTGAAAATTTTAGGATTGCAGTGGTGTCCCATAGGTGATACATTCTCTTTTAATGTTGAACCTATTGATCGTCCGTGCACAAAACGAAATCTTCTTTCGGAATTGGCAAGAATTTATGACCCCCTGGGTTTTTTGTCTCCTGTTACCCTGTTGGCAAAATATCTTATGCAGTGCTTGTGGGAGCAAAAAGTGGGATGGGATGATAAGCCCTCAAAGGATATTGTTGGTCAGTGGTCTCAGTATAAATCACAACTCAGTGCGCTAGCAGGTTTATCAATTCCCAGAGGCGTAAAACACGATAATATCATCAGTACAGAACTCCATGGGTTCTGTGATGCATCGGAGCGAGGGTATGCTGCAGTTGTTTACTTAAGACAAGTATCAGAGGAGGGTCAAGTTTGGATCAATTTTCTGTGTGCCAAGTCCAAGGTATCACCTTTAAAAGGAATATCGATTCCACGTCTCGAATTGTGTGGGTGTTTATTGTTGGCAAAGCTTCTGGAATTTGTGTGTCGGGTGTATGAAGGTCGTTTTGAGTTTAACTCTATGTATGCTTGGTCAGACTCTATGGTGGCACTTGCCTGGATAAAATCATCTTCCAATAGGTGGAAGACCTTTATTGGGAATCGAGTAGCAAGCATACAAGAGACGATTCCTCCAGAGTCATGGCATCACGTAAGTGGACAAGAAAACCCAGCTGATTGTGCATCGAGAGGCATGTTACCTTCTGGGTTTTGTGAGCATCCACTATGGTGGGCGGGACCCGCCTGGCTAAAATTGGCAAGAGAAAATTGGCCCAAGTCGTTGCGTTTTGAGCCGCCAGAAGAGTGCCTGGCGGAGCAACGAACTCTCCCCGTACTAGTTACTTTGGCAAATGAGGAGTGGCTCAGTAAACTTTTGAATCGCTTTTCGCATCTACGGAAAATTCAGGGTGTTGTTGTATATTGTCAGCGGTTTGTGCGAAATTGTAGGGTGTCTCCATCTGACCGAACTACTGCATCTCTGACAGCCACCGAATTACAGGAGGCGCTTCATATGCTTATCAAATGTGCTCAGGGTGAAGTATTTCAAAGGGAAATAGCATCCTTGGTTGAGGGTGAGAGGTGTGCGAGGGCAATAAATAAGTTAGCCCCCTTTCTGGATACAGAGGGTATCCTCAGGGTGGGCGGTCGCCTTCGTCAAGCTGATGTTCCAGTTGAAGTGAAACACCCTATATTGTTGCCCCGCTCACATCGTCTCACCGAGTTAATCATTGCACACACACACCATGTCAATCTTCATCCTGGTCCTCGCACATTGCTTCATTTGCTTTCGCAACAGTTTTGGATTTTGTCCCCTCGGAGAGCTATTCATCATGTTTTGTCAAGGTGCTATCGTTGCTTTCGAGTGAATCCTACTCCCATGGCACCGATGATGTCTGATTTGCCAGTTGCCAGGGTTTCTCAGTTGAAGCCGTTTTCACACAGCGGAGTTGATTTTGCAGGTCCAGTTTTTGTGACACAGGGCAGATATCGAGGTGTCCGAAAGGTGAAAGCATATATTTGTTTGTTTGTGTGCATGGCAACGAAGGCCCTCCATTTGGAAGTAGTGTCTGATCTTTCAGCGGAAGCCTTCTTGGCAGCTCTTCGGAGGTTTGTGGCTCGCAGAGGAAGATGTGACAATTTGTATAGCGATAGAGGTACCAACTTCGTCGGCTCAAATAAGCAGCTCTTAAACTATGCAAAGGGGGCAGCAGATGCTTGTACCATTAAGTGGCATTTCAACCCCCCATCAGCTCCGCATTTTGGAGGTCTGTGGGAGGCAGGAGTGCGCTCAGTCAAGACTCATTTGCGAAGGGTGATCGGTTTGCAGATTCTGACCTTTGAGGAAATGTCCACGTTGCTTGCTCAAGTGGAATCAGTTTTGAATTCTCGACCATTGTGTAGTGCGAGTACTGATCCAAATGATCTGTTAGCCCTATCCCCAGGACATTTTCTTACAATGGAACCGTTAGGTGCTCCTCCTGATGCTGATTTGACTTTGTTAAGTATGAATCGCTTGTCACGCTGGCAGCTGGTGCAAAGGATCCACCAGGACTTTTGGCGCCGCTGGAAGAACGAATACCTGCATACACTGCAGCAGCGTGGTAAGTGGGATACTGTGCAAACGTCCCCCCCGATCGGAGCTTTAGTTGTGATTAAGATGAGACTTCGTCACCTCTTGTTTGGAAGCTCGGACGCATTATGCAACTATACCCAGGCCGTGATGGTATAGCTCGGGTAGCTCAAGTTCGCACTAGTAGTGGCACTTTTGATAGGCCTCTGACGAAGTTATGTCTGTTGCCATCGCAGTAATACGTCTGCCTTGAAATTTTTTTGTACAGTTAATTATAAATCCAATAGCTTCAGTTTTTTGTTTTTTGTGCTTATTGTAAATTTTTGTTTTGTTTGTTTATTTGAGAAACAATATAATTGTGAAAATAAATCCTTATTTTGGTGGGCGGAATGTTCATGCTCGTTGTTCTGTCACTTTTAAATTCAAATGTCGCGCGCTACACTGACATAGAGTAAGTGTTACTAATGGTTTCCGCCAGAAGACCAGAGAGGGGGAAGAAGAATGAGAGAAGGGAGAGAAGCTTGCATCCCTCTGCCACTTGTTTTTGAGTCCTTGAAGAGGCAAGAGGTCTCGAGAAAGCGAATTGCTTTCAACCCCTTGAAGAGACACGAGGTCTCGAAATATCCATTTTGTTTGTAAGTCCGTTGGGAGACACGAGGTCCCTAGAGGTGTTGTGTGTGAATACAGAAAAACGAAGCTTATGTTCCTGCATTATTGGAGAATAAAGGTAGGTAACTTTGCTTATTGTCAGTGCCCTATTTGTTCTGTTTTTTTGTTATTCATTATAAAATAAATACACGTGGTATTTACACTAATAGTGAGATTTTTTTCTTCTAAAAGCACATAATGAATAACAAAACAGCAGACAAAATTCGCAACCTGAAATTTTGACTTCTCTGAGAGGCGCTTACATGACTGTTGTGTTCTAATATTGTTTGATCCACACGCTCAATCTCCCCGAATCCAACCCTGTACATTCCCATCCTGAAAACTTCCCTCAGTGCCTACAACAGCCACCAGAGGCAGTTACGACACAGTTGGCAACAGCAGCTACCTCCGGCGAACAACATTGGTATCCCTGCGACAGTTGTGATCGAGCGTCACCAACCAAGCGACGACCTATGAGATAACCTTAGAGCACTTCACTTTCATATCATCCAGCGTCCAGTAAGGTCGTTCAAGACCGGCTGAACCGTGAGCGGTAGTCAAGTGACAGCATAATACATGATTATGCTGTGGTCACATCACAGTTCACTCCATGGTCGTTCCAGCATGTACAATGAGCCAAAGGTTGGAGTGCTATCGGGGCGGCAAAGCCGCGGACGAGCCCTGAGGGAGGAAAAAAAAATGTCTTTCCAGCGGTCATGGAGCATCACAGGAAGATCGCCGGACCCGTGGCACGTAGTCAATCCCCATGGTTGTCACGTTGACAGGTCACATTGTGGAAGAATCAATCTCCCGATGAGCGACTGATTCATGTTAGTAGAAATACATTCAACCACGGCATCAACACACCGCAAGTCTTCACAGTCGTCACCTGGGCACGTGAAACACCTTGGCCCTCTGGACGACGCCCCCAGCTATCAACGACACCACCCACGTGCTGATTACGGCAACCTTCCGGCTCCAATCGTAAGTCACCTATCCATTGTATATCACTATTGGATCACAACATTCATTTCTGTATTTAACTTTGTAACTCATATTAAATTGTTATTACTTTTATCACGTGTATCACCTGCCCCACAAACAACAATTCCTCTGGTCCTTCACGAGTGTTAAACAGGTAATTAAACCACGATGCTAGTCTTTATAATAATAATAATAATAATTTATTGTGTCCAACAGACCAAGTACAGGACCAATTACAGGACACTTACAAACTAATTAGCGAGTGAGATTACCATAAATTAACAATAACAAAATATTAATCCAAAAACAAACTTAAAACTACAACATTTCAATAGCTTTATGCAACAATGTACACAAACTGTCGCTAAATATATCACTACGTGAACAAATGACATTAAAAGTTTTACACATTACATATATTGGAGATCTTAACATAACAACAGTCCTAGCCTGATTATTATAAAATGACATATTATGCTGTTCACTCATCCTGGGAACATGGAAATTTATCTGCGCCAATAATTCCGGACAATCAATGACATTGTGTACCAGTTTATATAAAAACTTGATTGAGTCAACTCTTCTTAGCTTACACAAACTGACGCATTCAAAGTGCCTAAGCAAAACAGAATGATCGAACCCCCTCTCCGGATAACGCCCAGTTTCCTTAAACCACGGATATTTTAGGAACCTTCTCTGGACAGATTCGAGTGAGCTTATATGCACACCATAATATGGGCCCCAGACAAGAGATGCATATCGTAACTTGGAAAGAACAAAAGCACAATACAAAGCTTTGAGAGCACCACAACATGTAAGCGACCCACAGTTCCGCACTATAAAACCCCAAAAACCTGTTACACTCGTTTACTATGGTATTGATGCGAATGTCAAACGACAGTTTCTTATCAAAGTGGACCCCCCAAGTCCTTCACACTCTTCACACGATCGACCACCAACCGACCCACAGTATACTCAAACTGAACAGGGAAAGCTTTAAGTGTAAAAGTAATGACCTTATATTTACTCACATTTAGTTCCAATCCATTCTGTAAGCACCACTCATAGAGCAAGTCTAGATCTTCCTGCAGTCTAACGCAATCATCCAGCGACTTCACTCTCATAAGCAGCTTCAAGTCATCTGCATAGAAAAGTCTCAGCACACTTAAACTACTGTCCAAATCATTGATAAATAATATGAACAATAGCGGCCCCAGATTAGAGGCCTTAGGAATGCCCGAAGTAGCAATGAGCTCAGAGGACCTGATCCCACCATAGCTAACAAATTGAACATGATCACTAAAATAATCCCCAAAAAGACATAACATGCTATCGCTGAATCCATACGATGCAAGCCTCCTCAAAAGGACAGAGTGATCGACACGGTCAAAAGCCTTCACAAAATCTGTGTAGACAACATCAATCTGACTCCCAGCATCAATGCCGTCTGAGACCCACTGAGTGAAAACGGCTAAGTTTGTGACAGTTGACCTACCCCTCACAAATCCATGTTGACAGGGTGATATCAGTGTTTTCACAGAGTTGTAGATATCCAACAAACTAGTAATGTTAATGCGCGCATTTTATTTTAATTCAGACATTTAGTATTTCGCGGCATTACATTTGTCCCAATCTGCTCCGTATAATGACTGTATCCTGAACTTTTGTATTGAGGTTTTTTTTTTCATTCTTAATGATAGCAAAGGTGTCTGTTTATCATTTATTACCATACATGAGTGTCCTATAGATCAGTACCTTTTTTTTAATACAAAATAGAACATACCTCTTTCTCCACATCCTACGTAGACAATGACATCAGAGTTGGAATATTTAGATAGTGATTGAGAAATGACAGTTTTCCCACAACCGAAAGCACCGGGTATAGCTGTGGTTCCACCTTGGACACAACTGAAATAGAAATAAACATTTATCCAAAATAAAATCACCTTTAAATTTGATAAAACTGTATTCGAATTAATTCAGGAAACTCTTAAGACAGACAGCAATACAGCAAGTACTACAAAAGATACATAAGCGAAATAAAAAGAGAAAACTTACGGGAAAAGCGAATCAAGTACTCTCTGTCCTGTCAATAGTGGATGATTGGCAGGCAGCTTCTCGCTCACAGGTCTTGGCTGTCTCACAGGCCAAACTTGCAACATGGTAAACTTATTTTTGTCACCATCAAATTCCGTCTCCAACACTATGTCCTGTTTAAACATTAATATAATTCATATAAGCATGGTTGTTCAGAGAACAATAGGGTTGAAGAAGGGCAGTAGTAAGCGTGGAAACATAATTATTAAGACCAGTAAAATAACAAGTGAAATTAGTTTTAGGAAAATTCTCTACACTAAGTAATGTAAATATTGCATATAATTGTAGGTCATAATTGTATCGATAACATTGGCATTGAAACTATTACATTGTTATGTAAATAGCAAACAAGGTAAAATTGCAGCGTACAAGGAATGCAGGACTGCTGAAGTCTGCAATTTAGGTAGGACGTAAACTGATTAAAAAACTATAAGTAGTATTTGTTGATAAACATTAAGAGACAGTTAATTTAGATTGCTTAAGATGTAAAGACGTGACACTTGTGATTTAATTATGTAAACATAATAACACTGTTCAATTAAGATTCACGATGTAAACAGTCCAGGTTTAAAATTCCTTCAGTTAGTTAGTTCATAAGCATTGTTAAGTTTTGTGAGTTTATTAAAGTTATAATTACACCGTTACTTATGTCTACATTCGCCTAGTTCGACAAGTTTATTCCTTAAAATTACCTCCGCTCCTTAAACAATGGTAAAAATTCTTCGGAACATATTAATTTTTATCAGCAAATTTTTCTTATCACTTTATACTTTTTTAACAAACACGAACATATTTAAGTACGGTAAGATGTGATACATTGTAAAATACATTTTGTACTAAGAAATTCTTTATTTGTCATTTTTTGTTGCAATGAGAAGATATATACCAAAACAAAAGTTATATAACTAAAAACTCAACCACTAACGCTATTGCAATATTACGAGATTGATAACAAAAATTAAAATTATACTCTGCGAGCCTTTTTGTTCTGCACTATGGCCTCGTAATTAATTTGATGTGAGATTTGATTGCCAGAAATGCAATACTTGATTAACATTCCTCGCTCATGATCGCAGATATGTTTTAATAAGTTTAGTTTGCTAAAACTTTGCTCACAACTTTCGGATGTGATAAAAAGCCTATTAACATTTTTGTGATTCGGAATTTTTTTATTTGTCAGAATAGGATGAACTCTGATTTTTTCGGCTACTATCTATTCAACATTCTATAGGATTTTCTCTCAATGATTAATCAAAGAACTTGTTATCAGTACAAATGTAATACATAGAGTTCATAAATAAAGAATACTTAAAAATACTTACATCAACAGTGTAGTTCCCAGGTTCTGCTATGTAGGTAATAGTACCTTTGGCTTTTGGTGGTAGGATGAGCTTATGTTTTACCAGTGTGTTTTCATGCACCAATCCATAGATGTCGCCACCGGTTAAGTGAGAACCCAACTGTAAGAAAATGAGTAAATAAAAACAAAAAAACTCTGGACGCAGCAAGTGCGTTATGGTAGTGAATTTTCATAAAAATGTTTTTAATAGCAAATATGTGTGTTTTTTTTTAAGAAAGCAGGCATCAAATTTGGTTGCCAGTATAACTTATATAGTAAAATCAATGTGCCATGTTTCATCAAAATAACTTTATTGTGTGAAAATGTACAAAAATTTCCAAAAGTAAACTTAAAGTGTTCCCGAAAAAACACGTTTCTTGGTCAACCTTATAGGTTAATAGCAAATTGAGCTGTTCAAATATGAAACATTTGATCAAAATTCGCTACCATAACGCACTTGCTGCGTCCAGAATTTCTTTTCTTACAAACATGCATTATATTTTCATGGAAAATGCAAAATTGCAATAACATAAGGCATATTTGATTAAAAAATAAAAATGATCTGACACAAAATATTTTCTTATAACTTTTTT
The DNA here is from genome assembly GCA_964006375.1 of Tillus elongatus. NCBI lineage: Eukaryota > Metazoa > Arthropoda > Insecta > Coleoptera > Cleridae > Tillus > Tillus elongatus. The sequence continues at coordinate 130,773,166 of OZ023267.1, forward strand.
TTCTTGTAACATAGAAATCTAAATTTTGGTGTATAGTTTACTTTTTATATCGTAAACGTACCTACCAAATTTGGTTATCATACAGTTTTTATTTTTTAAGATAAAAATTTCTTTCAAATGAAAACTCAAAATTTTTCCGGAAAACCTCGTCCGATTTTTCTGATTAACGAACTTGTCAAAGACATTTACAAAAGGAAGGTGCATGCCAAATTTTATCAAAATAGGACCATTATTCTTTGAGATAAGAATTTCTTTCAAATGAAAACTCAAAATTTTCCCGGAAAACCTCGTTCGATTTTCCTGGCTAACAAACTTGTCAAAGCCATTTATAAAAGGAAGGTACATGCCAAATTTTATTAAAATCGTCTTATTACTTTTTGAGATAAGAATTTTTTTCGAATGAAAACTCAAAATTTTCCCGGAAAACCTCGTCCGATTTTCCTGACTAACGAACTTATCCAAGCTATTTACAAAAGAAACGTACATGCCAAATTTTATCAAAATCGGCCCATTATTTTTTGAGTTATCGGTGTGATATATATATATATATATATATATATATATATATATATATATATATATATATATATATATATATATATATATATATATATATATATATATATATATATACATATACATATATATATATATATATATATATATATATATATATATATATATATATATATATATAAACATATAAAAATTGAAACTAACCCCGGATATGGGTTCTAGGGGTCCTAGTTCGCACTCATTTGCAAAATTTTTTTTCAAAATTCAAAAGTCGGGATCTCCCCATTAGTGAATTTTTTCTACGAAAATTCACTAAAATTATGGACAAAATAATTTAAACAAGGTTGCCACGTTAAAAGTAATATCTGTAAAATGCTTGAAAAAAAAAAAACAAGAATGTCGCCGTCCGATTTAACTGCATTTTCCTAATTAATATTGTAAATGTACATTTATCAAAATTATAGTTATTCCAGGAGTGATTCGATTTTCTTAAATAGGCAATCACTCAACGTCAATATTAATACATAATTTTTCGCTGACCAACATAAAACTTCCCTGACTTTTGGGAACATTCTGCCAAGAAAACAGAAAAATGCATTTAACAGTCAACATTACCTTGATATTTAAAGGCGCAAACTCCCAGGAGGCTGTTCTAGATAACGATGGTACGTTGACACCCTTAGGTATGTAAATACTTTGTGTCAAATCGTTGATGTCTTTCAGTGGACGCTGGATACCATCAAAGATCGAACCCATAATACCAGGGCCGAGTTCAACAGACAGGGGCTTTCCTGTACGTAATACTGGATCACCAACAGTCACACCTGATGTTTCCTCGTATACCTGCAATTAAAGCAATTTTTTTTAAAAATAAATAGACATTTGTTTAGCATATAATAGTCATATTAACAAAATAATAGCACCTCTATCGATACAAATTAAGTGTCCGTAGTACTTAAATTTAACATTTTGAATATAAGTTGTACTACTGTTACAATTAAATTTTAATTTCTTGTTAAACAGCATGTAAGTAGTTAAATAGGCTCTTGAATAAAGCAGGGGAAATAACTACATTTGAAATGCATGATATCAGTCTTAGAGATATTCAAAGTTAACAGATTTGAAATGAACCAGTTTCATCTTCATATCCTCTGCCACAGTGTGCTCCAGTGCTCCAACACTATCACTACTCCACAAGATGGTTATATCATCAGCATAGATAGTCATATGACCCTTAGTTTTCACCATAGACAGGTCATTAATATAAAGTAAAAACAGCAGTGGGCCAAGAACAGACCCCTGCGGAACACCATGGTGAATATGTTGTTACCCAGAGCTAATATGACCAAGTTGAACACTCTGCTGACGATCAGATAAATAGGACCTCAGCCATTCAAGCAAAGTCCCCCTAAAGTCATAAGTAGTAAGTAAGTAAGAAGTTTACGTAACAGTATCTCATCGTCAACACAATCAAATGCTTTAGTGAGATCACATAACACTGCCGCAGCTACCTGATTGTTATTCAGTGAAAGGTATAGATTTTCAAGAAAAGAAAATATTGCATCATTTGTACCTTTTTTAGGTTGAAATCCAAACTGCATTCTATTTTTAATTAGTTTCTCAACTATTTTAGAGATGGTAGGAAGTAGAGACAGAACACGAAAACTATTTGGAGAATCTGTTTCACCTCCTTTATATGCAATAATTACTCTAGCCATTTTCAGAGATGAGAAGATCCCGTTATAATCGAACTATTAATTGCATCTGCCAAGATTTCAAGAATCCAGTTAGGAAGGTGAAGAAGCAGTCCGACAGAGATACCATCCCACCTGATGGAATCCTTGTTCTTAAAGTCATGGAGCATTCCATGAATTTCAGCAGATCCACCGGCATAACAAAGAAAGTGTCAGGGATAAAAAAATCATGCATGAAGCCCAGTGGATCTGTCCGAGAGACCCTCCACTGTATCAGCCCAGAAGCAATGGAACAATAATAATCGAGATGATTAGGATCCAGTTCAGGAGACACCCGATGAGAACCATGTCCTCCCGAAAGATCATTAACAATCGACCATGACTCTCTCTGTCTGTTCAAAGACTGCAGTATCGTTTGTATATAATATTGTTGTTTTGCAACCTTTAAAACCCTTCTGTATATCCGTCGATAATTATTAAAATAGAATATGAACGAGGCATTGTTACCAGCATAATTTCTAATTGTATGCAGGCAACGCATGTTTCTTGATGACACTTTCAATCCTTTAGTAATCCATGGTTTCTTTATTTTATTCTTTATGTCCTTCAAATGAAATGCAATATTGAAGAAGTATATTAATCTATTATGGAACTCGCTTAAGGGTTCTGAAGAATTCAATATACAATCCCAGCCATTTGTTGCACATAGTTGTGAAAATATACTGTAATTATGGTAAGCAACCTGTAGGCAGTGTAGTAGTATATGTATAAGCAGAATAAACTGTGACAGATTGTTTATTTTGTTGTGATGAATTTCTACTTATCTCCGAATGTCACTGTCACTATAATAGGAACGCTGAGAAACATTTAAATCCGGGAATGTTTATGTTAAGGTAATAAATTTTAATTTTAATTGCCCTTATCTTTTTACACTTGATCTCCTCCTTGATTACATGGTCGGCAGGGCATAAAGGGACAAAATAAACTTTTCCCGAGAAAGACACAGCTGTTAAACATTATGGATGCACTTTCTTTTCAATTTATGAGGGCTACCGAAATTATGTACTAAGTTAAGGAACTAATCGACTAAGAAGTTGATTTTCGCTCGCAAAGCCAGTTTGTGTGTTCACAGTCTACTTTCTATTAAATTTGATATACATACAGCGGAAACGGAGTGTTCATCACAGGTTCCAATCTTCACTTGGTGAATTCTGTGACTATTCAATGCCTCTGTCAAGTCTCATCGCCTACCAACTGTCAAAATAGGCATAAGTGAAATCTCTTGAAATTACGCTACCGTCTCAATGGAGACAAGTTAACGGGGACGTTACCGAGTTACAACTTCGTTACCTTTGGCAGCATTGAATGCCTGCAAAGTTCTACTTCAAAGTAGTTTTTAGCAAGGAATTTCGAACTATTTTGGAGAATTCCGTATTTCGAACTACTTCAACATGGCCTAGTGTAAACATTTTTCGAACCGGAGGTTCGGTTCGAAATTGTTAAGGTCCGCACACCTCTAATATATATATATATATATATATATATATATATATATATATATATATATATATATATATATATATATATATATATATATAGTAAACATTATGTTATGTTCATATTATCCATGTTGCCGATCCCCACCGTTAGTCCAGATAATCGAGAGTATACTGTATTTTCAGTGAACCATCCGCTTCCCTAAGAGTTTCCTGTCTTTTGGTGTTAAATTTAGCCTTACTTCAGCCAATGTTCATAAAACTAGACAGTTATTTTCTTCTCAAAGATAACAGTGACATAAGTATTATATATTCTTTATTTACTGGTAGAGTAATATACTCCTGTAACAAAATGTTGGATCATTCTTACCTGAATAGTAGCCATGTCACCTTCTAGACGGATGATTTCACCGACCAGTTCGAAATAACCTACTCTGACCAACTCGTACATAGCGGAACCACTCATTTTTTCAGCAGTTACGACTGAAATTAACAAAACAAATACATTTACTAGGTTAACGATGACTATAGGCCTTTAATAATAAATAGACCTGCATTGACTTAATATGTACACCTTTACGTTATCAACAATTCATTTCAATAAGGAATTTTTCCTAACTCTCTTAAAGTCACTATTGTCTGTCTCCTTTTCAAACGGGGTAATCCAACATTAAAACAAAATTACAGGCCATTGAATATATTACCAGTTTTTTCTAAAATATTCGAAATGGAATTAAATATGCGGATCATTGAGTTTTTGAAAAGTTGTTGAATACTCGGTGAATCACAGCATGGATACATAAAAGGAAAAAGTGTAAATACTGCTCTTTATAGCTTTATTCAAAAGATTTACGATGATTTAGATTGTAACATGGCCCCTTTGGGTATATTTGTAGACATGACTAAAGCTTTTCGACTGTGTAAACCATGATTTACTATTGCAAAAATTATTTTGTTATGGGATACAAGGTGTTCCCCTGCAGCTGTTAAGATGGTATTTTACTAATTACTCTCAAATTGTACAACTTGGAAAAGATGAGGTGTACTATTTGTCAGATAAGTTGTCTATCACTTCAGGAATGTCACAGGGTAGCATTCTGGGACCTGTTCTATTTATCGTTTTCATTAATGACTTACAACAAGACATTAAGTTTTTAGTAGTGTGCTACTCATTTTATGTCATACGGAGATATATTTCTCTCTATCAGTTAAAAACTCTTTATTTTGTTAATTTTGAATCTTCGTTAAGATATGGCATTACATTTTGGGGAAAATCTAGAGACATTGAGAGAGTATTGATTATGCAAAAGCGCATAGTAAGAACAATGACAAAAATGTCCTTTAATATATCCTGCAGCGGAGTATTTAGAAGTAATAATGGCCTCACTGTGACAGGAATATTCATTTATGAAGCAATTATTAACTTCTTTAAATGATATTCAAATGTAGAGGGCTATTGTTTTCAGTATCGTTATCAAACTAGATTAACGAATTATGTATACCCAAAACATAGACTAACAAAAAATGAAAACAGCCCTCTTTATAGGGCATTAAGCTATTCAACAAACTTCCTATAGATATCAAAGATATAAACAACATGAAAACATTGCAGAGGAGTCTAAAAAGCTATTTAATTCAAATAGAGCCCTATATAATATAAATGAATTTTTGAATTATTAACTTTAATATGGAGCAGATTGTCTTTGGAGTTTGCTTGATGTTGGGGTTGCATGTATGTTTGTGGTTTTCCTTTTTTGCTATTGTTAACCATTATTTTGTATTTCAATGCTATTCCTATAATTTTGTTAGGTTTGTAACATAATTTTTAAAAGAAAGCTTACTATTAATATTAATAAAAATTTAGGAACACAATTTATTCACCTATAATTTTTGTCCCCATAAAAGCTACAAAAGTTTGCTAAATAATCTGTATTTGACCAAACCTCTTTTATTATTTAAAAGAGGTTTGGTCAAATACAGATCTCTTTTCATATTTAATAAAATTAAGTGCTTGGTAGAGTGTTTTGTGAATGAACAACAAGCAAAATGTTGTCCCTTCAACCCCCAAACAAGCTGGCGGACCTGGAGCAAATAAATGTGCTGCAGGAAAAGAATATTATTAAGAGGAAGTGTTGATGCAAAATGTGAAAAAAGGTTACGGGAATCCTTAAGACTGATACGACAAGGATGCGCAGATATTTGCGCGTCCCGAAGCGTCGCTCGGCTTTTGAATTTCACACAGCGTTGCCACGTCCTATTCCGGAATCAATAGTCAGGGAAAATAATTAAATATATCGGTTAATTGAAATTTTTATTTTTTTAGTTATTAAATAAATAGTGAAATACTGCTGTATAAAATATATTATTATTACACATAATAGAATATATATATATATATATATATATATATATATATATATATATATATATATATATACACAAATATATGATATATGTATTTTTTTTACTTTAACGTTGGCCTATTTCCGCGACGCCAGGGAGCAGTTTCACCTCACAATCCTGGACATTTTGCCGAACCCCTGCCATTCTGTAAGGAGGGTAGGGATTTTTAACGTGCCCAACATCGCCTGGACACGGGACCGACGGCTTTACACCCCCTCCGAAGTGCGGCACATGCAAACATCCAACTAGCTCAAATACAATGCCACAACCTCGCTGGATATTAATTTTACAGTATGTTGTGAAAAAGTTAATGGGAAACCCAGGGAATCGAACCCAGTACCCTTCGGTTCAGAGGCACATGTTCTTACGCCTGGACCACCGATGCTCCATGTATGTATGTATATATTATACTTGGTAGGTGTTGCTGCACGGTGCATGCTACAAATTCCGAAAACAAGTTTCTATGTTGAAATTTATTCCTCCCCATGAAACTCATTTAGGCATGATGCAAATAATGCTTCTGACGTGCCAAACAGCCTCCTTAGTTTGCATTTGGCATGCATTCACATATTTCCTACGTTCTGCATATGAACGTTACGACCACGTGAATTGACGAAATTTTGTTGGTGATTCACGACATGGTGTTCATACATTCCACCATCGATTAAGCCTCGTTACTTCTTGCTAAAAACAGTGGAAAAACCTGCTCGACCAGCACATTAGGGGCGGTGTACTGGAAGCATATCCCCTACACTGCAGACAATATGCATACAGAGCAGGAGTCTCAACAGAAACAGCAGGCAGGTGGCGCTGGGGGCCTTCCTAGACATAGAGGGAGCCTTTAGCAACACCTAGTTCGGATCGGTTCTGGCAGCTGTCTGGCAGCGTGGAATAGAGGAGACCTGCTGCAGGTGGATCGGTTCCATGCTCAGGGACAGGGCGGTGTTCACCTCACTTGCGCGAGGGACTCTGCTGACGGGGGTCGCAGCGGGGTGTCCGCAGGGGAGCGTTCTGTCTCCCTTGCTCTGATGCCTAGTCGTGGACGGTCTGCTGGGGAGGCTCTCGGGAGGGGGTATGAGGTACAGGGCTATGCGGACGACATGGCCATCATAGTCTGAGGAAAAGTTAGTCACACAGGCAGTGTGGGAGCGCATGCAGACCGCACTGAAAGTGGTGGAAGGGTGGACGGTTGATCAAGGGCTCGGGGTGAGCCCCGAGAAAGCAACTGTCATGCCGTTTATTTATTTATTTTTATTTATTTATTCAACGGATTAACCATTTACAATAATAATAAGAACATCTAAAACTACATTAGTCTTAAATAATCACAATATGAGAACATAAAAAAAAAAAAGCAAAACATAACCTGTATACCATATGTATGACAATTCAATCAATAACACCTCTCAAAATTCCTCTAATTACACGGTCAGAATCATTAAACATGTCCAAGAGCTCCGAATACTCATTTGCAGTTCTCGCCATTCTCGACATCGGACTGAAAAAGCCATAATTGGTTCGATGGAAGGGAACCACAAAAACCTCCCTCGCTCTCGTGCAGTTCGGAATCCTTAGAGAGACTAACTCAAGCAACGAAGGACTATCAATTTTATTCACTAATAATTTGTGCAAAAAACAAACATCACTGACAATCCTTCTACCTCTCAGTGACTGCAAGTGCAGCCGATTCCGCAAATAAGAAAGGTTAAGATCATTTCTCTGCAAGCCCATTCTGTAAGCACAAATTCTTAAGAATCTATTTTGTACGGCCTCAATCTGATTGATATAAATATTGTAATTCGGGCTCCAGACTACAGAAGAACACTCCAACAAAGAGCGAACCAGAGCACAATACAGCCTTCTAAAGCTATTGCATGAAAAATCCAGAGTTGATCTATGAATAAATCCTAACATTTTATATGCCTTAGATACTATGCACTCCATGTGATCCCTAAAAGATAATTCCCTATCCAATACAATGCCCAAGTCTTTAATCATTTCCTTCCTCTGTAAAGCACCAGAGCCCATGGAGTACACAAAGTCAATGGGAAACTGAGCTCTAGTGAATGTAATGCAGAAACACTTATCAACATTCAGAGTCAGAAGATTGTCACCACACCACCGAGCAAAACGATTTAAGTCTTCCTGTAAAAGTAAAGCGTCCTGTCTGGAACGAACAATCTTGAAAATTTTGATATCATCAGCAAACATCAAAATCTGACTATGCTTAAGTGAATGTATGACATCATTGATAAAAAGATTAAAGAGGACTGGTCCACAATGTGAACCCTGAGGAACTCCTGAAGAAACAGTAATACTACCAGAAATGAAGTTCCTGATCTTTACACTCTGGGACCTACCCATAAGGAAGCTGCGCACCCAAGACAACAAATTGGCATTAAAACCCAACAATGCAAGTTTTGACAATAATAAGGTGTGATTTACCTTATCAAACGCTTTGGAGAAATCTGTATATACCGAATCAATCTGTAACCTATCCTCCAAAGCTGAGACCAATACATTCTGGTAAAGAAGAAGGTTGGTCGTTGTAGATCTTCCCTTAAGAAAACCATGCTGCTGTTCGGCGAAAACATGTCTGCATTCCCAAGTTATATGTCTAGAGACAAAAAAGTCCAGAAGTTTGGGTATCTCTGACTGAATACAAACAGCTCTGTAATTAGTAACCAAGTGCTTTGGTCCCTGCTTATGAACGGGCATCAAATAAGAATGCTTCCAAACATGTGGAAACTCACCAGACAATAAGGACATGTTAAAGAGAATCCTCAGTGGAATTGCCAAGGTGAAGGCACAAGATTTTAACAGATGGGAGGGGATTCCATCTGGGCCGTAACTAAGTTTATCTTTCAAACTACAGATACGATCAATAATATCAGCAGAAGTAACACTAGGCACAGTCATATTTACCGACTCACGCAAAAAAGGATCGGGACTGACACCGCCAGCCTGTACCTCATACACAGATGAGAAAAAACTAGCAAAAAGATCAACCGAATCATGCAAAGAATCACTCCTAACATCATCATAATACATAGCCTCAGGAAGATCATAAATCCTCCTCAACTTGTTAATATAAGACCAGAAAGAACCCGGATTGTTTTCAAAATTATTCTCAGTATAAGCAATAAAATTTCTGTAACAAGTATCACGAAGATTCCTACATTCCTCTCGGAGACCAGAAAACCTAATATAATCATCTATTCTACCATATTTTTTATACTGACTGTGTACCCTCTTCTTCTCAGTTATCATGCCTCTAAGCTCGACACTAAACCAAGGAGGGAAACATGATTTTTTACATCTCTTAACTGGAACAAACCGATCCACAGCATTAAACAGAATGTCATAAAAGCACTTCACAGCATCATTTATCTCCCATGACTCAAGATATTCCCAGTCAAATTCGGAAAGAAAATAATTCATGGCACAATAATCAGCATTACGAAAGTCATAAAAATACTCTTCATAGGGTTCAGTTGGGGGAGTCTCAAGTGAAAAAGAAATGTCTAGGGGCACATGATGTGCAGTAGCAGGAAAAACCGGATCCAAAGATGCATCAACACATATGTTATCTATATTACTAAAAACTAAATCTAAAGTTCTATTCAATCTATTAAGTACAAAATTTTTTTGGAACAAGCCCCAAAAGCCAAAACTGTTAGAAACAAGTGAGGCTGATGGACTGTTACCACTAATAACTGGAGCACTCTCAGCACTGCTTGTCCAGGTAACGTTTGGGAGGTTGTAGTCCCCACAGACAACGACCTCAGAATTGGGATGATCAGACAACACACTGTCGACTGAATCACAATGGTGTTCATATATAGCAACCTCTGAATTGGGTGGAATGTAACAAACACCAAAAATGAGGCTCCGCCTTCCTATCCTCACCTTCACATAAACTTCATTAAGTGAAATATCACCAGCAATCCTAGTAGAATCAAGGTCTTTATGCACAGCTATCAGCACACCACCCCCCCGATCCCTGATATTGCCCGGAATACTGTCACGATCACTACGGTAAATATTATAATTCATAAAAGAGAGTTCAGCATCAGAGTGGGAAGCAGTAAGCCACGTCTCCGTCAACATAACAACATGAAAACAGCAAGAAGACAGACCCTGTCGAAGCCTGGGTAATTTTGTTCGTAGTCCACTAACATTATGATAATGAACAAACAAGGAATTCTCATCACCAGGAGTGCTTAACAATAAATGGTCATCCGACACCGCTAGTTTTTTTTGGGGGGAACAATAGTCGGAACACCGTTAACATACTTAATCTTGAGGTTTACTTCACCATCATCCACCCTCCGCCTCAATTCACTGATCACAGACTTGGAGTATGCACTTTGCCTAGGGGTTCTGTCCTGCCTAACTCTGACATTACGATACAAATGATCATCCTTGAGTCTTCCAGTCCTGCGCAGAATACTAAGTACCTGATGTTCATCAGAGAGAGTAACCTTTAGAGGTCTAGGAACGGATGCACTGCTGGAATGCCTACCCAGGCGAAATAGCCTAATCTGGGAGTAATCACCCTCAGGACACAACTTGTGGAGGATATTCTTCACTTCCAGTCTGTCAACATCACTCTCACCACGGCTAGCAGTTGACCCAGACTCAGATTCGGGGAGTCCAAAAATAATAATATTTGACTTCCTCTTGTCTCGCTCACGAATCTCCTGTATTATATCCTCTATATAGGAGTCACTACCAGCTGGAACCTGTACAGTATTGGGCAACTCTGCTGTTACCTTCAATTTCTCAAGCTGCTTCTCGACATCACTAATTCTAGCAATCAGGTTTGGCAACTGTTTGAGACCATCCTCACAATCAGAACACAGAAACAACAGCTTCCTCTTCTTCAACTCCATGCATCTAATCTCAGAGGCACTAAGGTCTGAACACTGCTCACAGAACAAGAGCTTACAGGTGTCACAACTAAAGGTCTTACCAGTAACACCACATTTTGAGCAGTCACTCATGATTTATGGACAGCTGTAGATAAACAGTATAAAATGAAATATAAATAAACTGATAAAGTTAAAAGCTTTTTCCATCAACACAATACCAGGAGATAAGATAACCACGGTGCAAAAAAATAACTGTTCAATTGCAGAATACACTCCAACAAAGAAAATTCAAATGTAACTTCCACTACAATGTTCAAAATCCGTAACCAACACTACCACCAGTGCACACAAACAAATGCTGCAGCTCGTCATAAACCTTAACAAATTTGGATATACAAAACTTGTGATAAGAACCATAAAAGTACAAGCAGATATTTCTGATGTTCACACTTTGCAGGTATTTAGCTATTTTTAGTTTACGAGGAGGAGGAAGTGCGACAGCCACAGAACTCTCACTCTATACAGTAGGAACATTCTAATGGCCAGGGAGGTAAAATATCTTGGGGTCGTATTGGACTCTAAGCTAATCTGGAATGGTCACATTGGAAAAATACTGCGTAAGGCAGTCATGACCTTAGCCGTCACTAGGCGGTTATATGGAAAAACGTGGGGACTAAGACCTGGTATGGCCCACTGGCTGTACACAAGGGTGGTCAGACCATTGTTAACATACGCGGCACTGGTCTGGTGGCCTAAGGTGACACAATCCAGTGCCAAACAAAAACTAGGCAAGATCCAAAGGATGGCTTGCCTAGGCATCACAGGGGCATCCCAGTCTGCATCCCCAACAGCCGCCATGGAGGTGTTGCTGGATCTGCCCCCCCCCCCCCCCCCCTTACACTTAGTTATTATGGACTAGGCCAGGCTAGGACTATACAGACTAGCCTGCAATGGTAGACTGAAGATCAACCTAGGCTTCAGGGGCTACTGCAAAATTCAGGAGTTCGTGAAGGAGCCCATGCTTGAAATAAGGTCAGATTTCGCAAGCCCGCGAATGTGCAGGGAAAACAACTTTACAGTGGAAATCCCCGACCGCGAGGCATAGCGGGAGGAGACGTCGGGCATACCACGGGACGCGCTCGTCTGGTTCACGGACGGATCCGGCGGGGAGCGTGGGACGGGGGCAGGTGTTTATTCAGAAGGACCGAGGGTAAGTCATAGTATTTCCCTCGGAGCCCATGCAACGGTGTTTCAGGCCGAAATGTACGCCATCCTGCACTGTGTGCGGGAGAACAAGAGGAAGGGCTACACCAACAAGCGGATCCTCATAGCCACAGACAGCCCTTAAGGCACTAAGTGGCCCACGGGTAAATTCCTGGCTGGTGAGTGAGTGCTAAGACGAGACTAGCGACCTGGCTGGGCAGAATGAGGTGACCCTCATCTGGGTGCCGGGTCACTCGGGGGTCAAAGGCAATGAAGAAGCTGACAATCTCGCGAAGAGAGGGTCAGCAGAATCATTTATGGGACCAGAACCGGCTCTGGGCGTGACAAAGAGCACTGCCAGGGGAGCCATTAAGTCGTGGGTCAGAAACCAACACAAGGTGTACTGGGCGGACTGTCCAGGGCTCAGACATGGGAAGTCAATAATTGACAGACCCAGTTCAAAGAGAGCTGTGGAGCTGCTAAATCTTAGCAGAGGACAGCTCAGAAACACAACAGGTCTCTTGACGGGACACATGGCTGTCAAGAAACACCTGCATAAAATGGGGCGGTTTGAAAGGGGACCTCGCATGCAGACTCTGCAGCGAGGGGGAGGAATCAGCTCAGCACATCTTGTGCAAGTGTTAAAGCTCCGGACCACAAAAGACAACTGATCTACGGTCAGTCTAGACCGGAGACAGAGCAATATAAAACTTCACCCTACCAATCGCTGTGCAGACTAGTTCAAGGCACAGTGATTTTGGAATGGGTAGTGTAAGACTAAGGGTATGCACAATCAACCAAAGGTTGCAGTGCTATCGGGGCGGCCCTGAGGGGGAAAAAAAAGCTTAATTATTATAGTTCCTCCAACCATCGAGGTTAACAAAATTTCCAGCATAGTGAGGTTAAACTGCTTCCCGGTGATTGCCCATAGTTGCGGAAATAAATCGACATTAAAGGCACAAAATACAAATACAATCCAATAACACGTTACTGTCGCAATATTGTTTTTCACAATTCACAAAATTAATTTCTAAAGTGAAAAATTTTTCATAATGGTATATCTAGTCTTTTATCACATTTTGTTTCTGTAACTCAGTCTATTTTCGCAACTATGTAAAATCAGCGACGACAGGGAGCACTTTCTTCACCACCTCACCATTTTGTCAATTTTGCTGAACCCCTTTTCTTATGTAAGAAACGTACTGATATTTAGAGTGCCTAACATCGCATAGTAAATGGGATCAACAGCTTTACGTTTCCTCTGAACTGTGGAACGCGAGGTGGTTTTTATATAGCTGGCAGGATTTTATATGATGGTTTTTCTTTCATAATATAATTTCGCTAACCAATACCGCATTCTAATCATAGCTCTGGAGATACGATGGTACAGTACATTACTTCTAAATTCCACACCACATGACCTTCCACTTCTAATAAGAGCAACAGCCATGGTGGCGCACCGGTAATAGTGTGCCTCTGAAGCCAAGGATTGCAGCGTCAAATCCCAGTAAAACCAGTATGTGGCATTCTCTTTGAGCAAGTTTAATGTTGTTTGGTAGCGGGCGTAATGACCCCGGTTCCGTGTACTATGCGATGTTTGACACGTTAAATATCCGTATGCTGCTTATAGGATTAGGTAAAATGTACGAAATGGTAAGGTGGAACTGTTGGCGTCGCTAATTGGCTATAGTCTTGGAAACAGGCCGACATTAAAATAAAATTACAAACAAATCAATAGAAACATCATAGAATAAGGGTTGTGTTTCAAAGTACACAAATCTTACTATATTATATACTCATGAAGTGTTATGCTTCAAAGTACAATAGTATTTTACTTGGTGAATAAAAATTATTTTATGTTTTAATATAATTATTGGACGTGGCAACGCTGTGTGGCATTTCAACAGCCGAATGGAGTTCGGGACACGCCCAAATATGTGCAGAGTCTTGTTGTATCAATCTTAAGGATTACCAAGGTTGCTTATAGAAGCCCAACTAAGCTGTTTCTGCCAATTTTGCTTCTACGTTTCCTTCCCAGCCAGGCATGCCTTTTCACTCCGGGTCCCTTAACTTTTAGGGAACTTGTTTTCTTGGCGATTATGTATACAGGGGTTATTTTAAGCCGGTTTATGGACATAAAAAAAATCAGCCTCAGAATTACAAAAAAAGTTAATTAATCACAGCCTTTGTTTTACACGGCCTGAGGTGTAAAAATCATTTCTTTCGTTTAAAAACGTAAACAAAATCACTTAGTTATAGGCAAAATAAGTAAAACCACAAATTGTTTTTCAGCACATAACTTTTAAACTAATGGAAATATCGACAATAAAAACACCGACCTGTAAACACTTTAAATTCTGCATCACTTTGCGAATTTAACAGTAATAAGTGTCTTAATATTGAGATAGAAATAGGGGGCCTTTAATTGTGAGACCTATGTAATTCAAAAAGCTTACCTGGTCCAGAAACTGCATGAACATAGCCGTAGGTGGATTCGTGATCCGCATCTCCTATTTTCGGTAATTTGGACATTTTTTCGGTACTCTTCACGCCCCTGAAATAAGAAATTAAACAAATAGTGATAATTTTGATTTCAACAGGTCACGTGAATTAAGATTTTATAAACCGTACCCTTATTTTTAGGAGTAATTCTGATCAAGGTTGTCATGTCACATTAGGTATTAACGACATATTATACCCGCATCGCGGAAATAATGATACGAACTAAGATACAATTCTGGCGACGCCTATAGTTTTATTAAATTGAATTTAAAGGACAATTTTCCCTTATATCGTCTACAATTATGTATATTCAAACAGAAAAACAAACAGTTTATCGTACATACGTTTCGAAAAACGATATTTTAGAGCGGTATGTCAATAAATTAAGCTCAAATATAGGTCGGATGAAAATCAATAATTCTCAAGATATTACAAATAAATTTAGCGAATGAAAAGAATATATTTGTATGAAACTGATGTTAAATGATGCCTGAAAACAAAAAGTTTAGGAAATTTCAAAAAATTACTTACCTGTTTCTTAATTCTTTAATAGAAACTGATAAAATACAACCAACCTTTGCCTTCGCTGCTTTGTATAGCGACTTGTCACAAGACAGTCAGCTGACAAGCTGGACTGCTTGCACTGCTTGACAAATTGTAAATGTAGCAACTAAAGCTAATAAAAATATTTAATAAACTGTAAACGTTCTTATATATAAATGTAAATTTTAGTATGTAAATTCACTTTACTAATTACTGTGACTTATATAAACAGTTAGGTCTGATCTGCAATTCAAATTATCCTAATAAAATAAATTATGAGTATATACTTCCATTTGATTTTAGTGGTGTATCTTTTCTAAATTCTAAACCATAGACAGTGAGACAGTTGAAAAGTAGAAAGTTAAAAATTTCGCAATGAGTAATATCTGCATGTGGCATTTTTAGTGAATTTTCGTAGAAAAAATTCACAAAATGACATTCCGACTTTTGAATTTAAAAAAATATATTCAAACGAGCGCGTTTTGGGACTACTTAGAACCCATACACAAAGAAAACCCAAAGGTTTACCCGGAAAGCTTGGTCAGATTTTCTTGGATAAAGAAAGAACTTGTTTATGCCACTTACTAATATTTATGTAGGAATAGACGATTCTACAACACGTGACTTTGGCAAGTCCGTACTTTTTTCTTGAAGGCACACAAATTGATTATTTGACATTTGTTTTGCATGCGTTTTCGTGTTAACTTGAGCTTCAAGCAAATTCATGATAAAGCATTTGTTGTCTTCGGCAAGGTAAAAAATCATAGTTAATTTGTAATATTTAATTATTTTCAATATTTATGTATACATTTTTGTTGTGATACATTGGTTTTGCCTGAAGTACAAACACTTGTGTTTATAATTTGACTAGTACCGAGCAGCATTCACATTTGTAGGAGTAGTTGGACTTATTGCAAATTTATAAGAGATATATTTTAAGCTTAACTTTAGCCGGAGTTTCATAAAAGTAAAAAGCAGCTTTTGAAAAGTAGAATGAGCTTTGTTGGGATTTGAGGAAAGATTCAAAGAAACATAATCTTGTAAAATATCAGTTTTTTATCACCATTTTTAAAACAATCCTCACGTATATCTATAAATTCAAGTTTTGTTTGCAAGGTGTAAATTTTAAAGCTGTAACCCAAGCATTTCGACGTTCAATAGACAGATCATTCAGATAATTACCATTGTTATTTAAAACAGCAGGAAATAGAAAGAATGAGACTTTATCTCGTTCAGTACGCATTGGACATTTAACGACACTACAAAAATAAGGCATTTTCAATAAATTAGATGAAGATTAACGTGATTTGATAGCAAATAATCTTAATGTTTGATATGCAATTACGTATTCAAATGGAATGTACAGAAAATATGACCAACCTGTCAATGACGTCATTCTAGAATGACCAATATGAAGTTTATTAGTTTTGGCACAGCGTAGAATAACAAAAAATATGCTGTGGTTTTGGTGACACTGCTACTACTGCTCAATGACTCAATGGCGAATGATAAACTTTTGTTGACAATTAGACGACAGTTATGTGTCAAGGTTGCAATTTGGTTTTACATATTAGTCATATTTATTTTTTAATAACAATTTCCATTTTAGCCAATTAATTTTTATATTTATCTGAAAAAAGTAGGGAGATAGTAAAAATACAATGGAGTGGTTGTTTGGTAAACGTTTAACCCCCGAAGAACTGCTTCGTAAGAATCAGCGGGCACTGAACAAGGCTATGAGAGATTTGGATAGGGAAAAGATGAAAATGGAACAACAGGAGAAAAAGATCATCATAGATATTAAGAAACTAGCTAAGGAAGGACAAATGGTTAGTGTTCTATAGTTGTGTTCCCTATCATATAAGTCGCCTTGTATCAATTTAGTTTTTTATTGTATAGGTGCAAAATTAGGTATTCTTTTCATTCTCATGGTACCTTGGGCCATTCTTTGACACAATAATGCGCATTCTTTTATTGGTGATTCATATGGTCATTAGATTTTATGTCATTATAAGATAATTATTGTAATTTATTCTGTTGTCAGCATTCTGTTTATTTCTCGATAAATTCAATTTTCTAGTAAAGTTATTTATATTAACATCTTGAGGGCTATAATTGAAACTTATATGTTCTCTCAGGATGCGTTACATATCGCCAGGGAACTGTAAGTTAAACTTGCATTACATGTGGTACCTACCTCTGGCGATCTGTCCTCGTACCAAAGTTTCGTCATCTATTGAGGAATAGATCTTTAGAATATATTATATAACAGGAAACTGTTAGATAATTCATTCTTGTAATCGTCACAGCAGTACATTCCCGGCTAAATAACACTATTATAAAAATTTAGATTGGAAAAAGATGTTTCTAATGTCATGGTTGTACGGAAATCTATAAAGGAAGAGAATAGGACAATATAGGAAAATAAAAATAAACATAGACATATAATTGTATGCATGGCATATCTTAAAACACTGTAAACAATACCCTGGTTGTCTAGGACAATCTGCACAATGACTGGGTACTCTCCCGACATTTCTTTCAGATTCACAGCCCGATAATGGTTCTCCGAGTTTGTTGTAGTAACCTCTACACTACACTACTGCTCCCAATCTGGGGTGCTGCTGCCGCTTCTACACTCGCTATCCTGGACTCCATTCAGAAGAGAGCTACACGTCTCATCAGTGACCCCACCCTCACCCAAAGGCTGCCATCCCTTGCCCACCGACCTGCCGTTGGTGACCTCTCTCTCTCTCTCTTTTATAGATATCTGCATGGGCACTCCTCAGAGAAGCTTTCTTCCATAGTTCCTCCACCTGCTGCCCCCAACAGATCTACCAGGGGAACAGAGTGAATGCATCCTTTTACTGTCCAAGTTACCAGACATAGAACATCTTGTTATGCCCGCTCTTTTGTCCTGAGGACTTCCAAGTTGTGAAATTCCTTGCCGGTACATGTTTTTCCTTCTCCTCCGAACCTTCAAACCTTCAAGTCCAGAATGAACAAGTTGCTTCTTTCCTCCTTGTCGACACCCACAGTACGATATTATTAAGGCTGTAAGCCTTCGTCGTGTGTTGTTGAAATTAAAAATAAATAAATGAATTTATTGTGAAATAAATTATCCTTTGACCAGTATAAATCAATACTCGGCACATGGTTCACTCCCATTGCTAGTGTTATCCCCAGAAACGCTTTTATTTAAGCCTGATCAGTATTTTTCCATAATTTCATTCTAGATTTACTTGGACCTTGAATATTAATTTGCTGCTGAGCATAGTTGTTGGTCTCGTGTAGAATGATCTCGACAATTTCTTCATTTATAAACAAATTGAAAATATCTAGGGGTTTTTCAATAGTTAAATTGTTAATTGTATCACTTAAAATGAATTTTTCCGGGAGTAACTCAAAGCTTTCTGCAGTGGGACCCAATATATTGCTCCAGGTAGAATGAATTATTCTTGAAGTTGACGCTTCACCATTCTATAATCAGCCGATATTTCATTGTCATTTAATTCGCTAGAATCTGACTCAGTATATGATCCTGCGGTGGGACCCAATATATCGCGCCAGGTGGAATGAATTATTCGTGAAGTTAATGCTTCACCAGTTTCACTATAATCGAGTGAAATTTTATTGTCATCTAATTCGCTAGAATCTGACCCAGTATATGATCTCTCCGTAGGCACTACATATACTTTGTCTTTAACAGAATCATCACTACTAAATGTCACCATATATTCGCTTTAGGTATCAGAAATTTGTTTTGTCTGTTCAAAATCCTCTCTGATATTAGAGTTACCATCTTGTTTTTCATTTCTACAAGGCTTTTCTGGTTCTGTAATCTGCACACTTCTCGTAAGTTCAACAACTATTTCTCTCCTTTCAGTCATCTCTAAAGTGATGGAAAAGTATATAAACACCAAATTACAAAAATTTCTTGAAAAACAGTCTAATCCACGACAGGCAGTATGGATTCCGTCAGCGCAGGTCAACTGTCGACCTCCTTTCCTTTGTCACCCATTCTTAGAACACTCTATGGAACTACACGGTGAATCCCAGATTGTCGCTCCAGACATATCCAAAGCATTTGACCAGGTCTGGCACACAGCGCTGCTTAATAAACTTTTGGCCTATGGCATACCACCAAAACTCTGTAGCAGAGCATTCCTGTTGTCGTGGATGGCCATTCCTCTAAACGGTATCCAATTAATGCATGAGTCCCTCAAGGTTCAGCTTTAGCCCCTACTTTGTTTCTTCTCCACATCAATGACCTCCTCTCTAGCACATCTAACCCAGTTCACAGTTACGTGGACGACAGCACCCTCCACTCAAATATACAATATTCTAAGCCTGTCTCTTTAGCCCAATTAGATGAGGATCGCAGACTCATGGAGGGTTCTGTGTCTGTGGATCTCCAAAAAATATTAGACTGGGGAAGTAGAAATCTTGTACAATTCAACTCTACCAAATCTCAGTCTTGCTTTCTATCTCATAAGATATACACCAGCTGTAGACCCATCACAGTGAACAACCAAGTTATTCAAAGTAATAAGTCCTTTTCACTTGTTGGCATTTCTGTGGATCGAAACTTCAATTGGCACCAACATATCATATCAATTGCAGAAGCGACTGCTAAGAAATTAGGTTTCCTCTTCCGGTCTCTCAAATACTTTTCAGCAGTTAATCTCTATACCTTATATACTTCACAAATAAGGCCACACCTCGAATACCGCTCCCACATCTGGGGTGCGGTTGTTGCTTCTACATTCGCTATCCTGGACTCCATTCAGAAGAGAGCTATATGTCGCATCAGTGACCCTACCCTCACCCAAAGGCTGCCATCCCTTGCCCACCGACTTGCCCTTGGTGACCTCTCTCTCTTTTATAGATATCTGCACGACCACTGCTCAGAGGAGCTTTCTTCCATAGTTCCTCCACTTGCTGCCCCGAACAGATCTACCAGGGGAACAGAGCGAATGCACCCTTTTACTGTCCAGGTCACCAGACATAGAAGATCTTGTTATGCTCGCTCTTTTGTCCCGATGACGTGCAAGTTGTGGAATTCCTTGCCGGCACATGTATTTCCTTCTCCTCCGAACCTCCAAACCTTCAAGTGTAGAATTAACAAGTTGCCTCCTTACTCCTTGTCGACACCCACGGTGCGATAGTATTTAGGCTGTAAGCTCTCATGGTGTGTTGTTGGAATATTAAAAAAAAAGCTTTTACCACGACTATATATTTTCAATACCGCAGTATAAGGCGAACTGCTGTAATAATAATTGTTTTTATAGTATTTGCACGTAGTAGCTTAGTGCATGTCAGTACATATCGCTGGCGGCATGTGTCACACAAAAATAAACTTGGTTTCTTTCTTTGTGTTACATATCGCCCAATGTGCTGCACAAAAATAAACTTGTTTTCTTTCTATGCATTACATATTGCCGACTATATGTACAGCGAAACCTATCTCAATTAATTGTAAATGAAAAACCATTGAAGTTTTTATTTGTAACTTTAAATTCTGATAATAACTGAATGAAATACTGCGTTTGCCTCGATACCGCTATTTCGAATTTTTTGATGTCGCACATAAAAAATGTCACTTACATAGCGCCGTCTATATGTAACGCAGCCAACGTGTTAAGATGGTGTAACAGAACATTCCTATTTTTAATATTTAATCATTTGTTTTGTTCAGGATGCAGTGAAAATAATGGCACGTGACCTGGTCCGAACGCGTCGTTACTGTAAGAAATTCATGTTGATGAAAGCCAACATCCAGGCCGTTTCGCTCAAGATTCAGACGCTCAGATCACAGAATGCCATGGCACAAGCCATGAAAGGTGTAACAAAAGCCATGCAGAGCATGAACAGACAATTGAATCTACCACAGATTCAGAGGATACTGCAGGAGTTTGAGAAACAGTCTGAAATCATGGACATGAAAGAGGAGGTTATGAATGATGCGATAGATGATGCCATGGAGGATGATGGTGATGAGGAGGAGAGGTTAGTGAAATTCATTTATAGCGTGCATTTATTCATTAAGGCAGGCTTCATTCTTCATTTTTTGGTGAATTTGCTCCCGAACAATTTTAGGTAAGACGACTGCTGATAGATACAGTTTGGTATATTACATGCCTGCTGATACCATTCTTGACTTTTGTTCTCTTGCCTTTGCCGAGTTATTTACATTTAAAGTTTTTTACACATTACAAACTTGTTAAACAGTTTCCCAGTACGGTTCTGCTTTGTGACACCCCTTCCCCACTTAAACATTACACTTGACATGACATAAAGTTCACATTGACTTTGGGAATCCCTGGGATATTATAGACACTTGAACTATTGGCTTCTACTGCCAAATTATCAGTTCGCTTTTACTACGCCGCCAGTATGCGTACCCGTTTAGACAGTTTCTTATATATTCATGTGTTCACGGAGGTTATTTCTGAAATTGTGCGTTGTTTACATTGTTCTCTTAATGACCATTAGTGTTGTAGTGGGTTGAGCATGTATGTGTCGCTAATTCCTGGTCTGTGAGATGTTACTTGTTTTCTGCATTGTTTTTGCAATGAGGAAAATGCTAGGTCGAAGGTTCTTAAACACTAGGTTTACATCCAAGCGTCGAACCTACCTCATTTGCTTAAGATGCAAAAGGTAAATGTTATGTAAATGTATTGTTTTTTTTTAAGTTCCGATCATTTGACAGTATTTGCTATGGTATGTTCTCTTTTAGCTGTAAAAACTAGGGTACTTTTATGGTATCATATGGTATCATGAGTTTTCCTTCTCTAGCGTTCCACTTCCGAAAAACCGAATTGTCTGCTTCATTGGCACCAGTACATTTAAATAGGTATGCAGATCTTGATTTTACGTTATCATTTATTCATTTTTTGTGGTGTTATCTTATCAATTACAAAAAACATGTTGATGTTCCAAAACAAAGTTTTTATCCTGCAACCGAAAATGGCAAATAATGTAAGGTGTCTCATAAAAACAAAATAAGTTGGAGTCATTTCCTATTAAACCGGAAGTGAGAAAAAAGTGAATGTGTTATAAAAAAAAAGACTTATTTGTGACCATTCGTCATTACAAAAATATTGCGTCATTAATAAAAGAGATATTCGACAGTTCCGAGACTTTTTACTAACCCTGTATTAAAAACATGATTTGGATACCAATTTTTATTTGTCTGTATGTGTCTGTTTGTAGCCACGATAACTTTAGAACGAATTGAGATATCATCTTCAAATCTTGTATGCAATTAGTACTCGACAAACGAACGGTTCGTATTGTTTTTTGGGTAAAATCGCTCGTATTTGGTGAAACTTGAGAGTTTTTCGTTAAAACTCGAGATATATCATTTTAGGTTTTGTTTATTAGAAAGCTTTCAATTTCATCGAACATCTGCTATTCTGCGCTGGAATTAAATTAGTGGTTGGATGTGTGGGGGTGGAATATGGAATATTCTGTACATGATGAGTGTTGGTGGCTGTCTGAGGAGGTGTCTACCTTACGAAAGAAGCTGACAATGTTCACTGATCTATCAAAACAATATCCCCAGTTTAGTGAGGTGAGGAAATGTCTGTGTAAGAAATATAATGATCTCTTGAAGCTTAAAAAGAAGGAGTTTTATGATACTCAAATTGAATGCTCAGGAAATAAAACAAAGGCTATGTGGTCTATTGTAAACCAGGTTAGGAATAAGAAAATCTGTCAGAATGATTTAAATATAAACATGAACTGTGAGTCTCATCTAGAACTTGCTAATAAACCTAATAACAGATTTACCACATTACATTGTAGTGACAGTCCAGTTGACTGGGAATTTTTTTATCTCCTTCCTCCCCTTTGTAACTCTTTTTTTTTCTGGCACCTGTAAGTCAAGATTGTGTTCTGGACATTATTAAAAATTTGAAGGCTTCTAACTCCTCGGGATTTGACGGCGTATCTAATGATTTGTTAAAGGGTGTAGGTGATCTTTTTTGCAAGCCACTTTCATTTATTGTTAACTTGAGTTTTGAGTATGGTATTTTTCCAGCAAAGCTTAAGGAGGCTGTGGGATGTCTACTTTTAAAAAGTGTTGCTTGGGTTTGTTTATCGACTTCGCTTGTGCACTTGACTGCGTGGATCATGGTATTCTTTTACATAAATTGTCTAGATGTGGTGTTAGAGGAATACCTTTGAAATTGATGACATCTTACTTAGAGGGTAGATCCCAGAGGATAAAGTTATCTGATGGTACTTTGAGTGAGGCTATGTCTGTAACTACATGAGTGCCACAGGGTTCTATTTTGGGGCCCTTACTTTACTTGGTTTATGCTAATGATCTTCCCATCTTTCTTCAGAATATTCCAGAGTTAACAGTTGTATGCTATGCAGATGACACTAACATTTTGGTCAGATCAGCTGGTTTAGACCAGTTGCTGCTTAAAAGTAATTCGGTGAATGAATTAGTAGACTTGTGGGCTACCAAAAACAAGTTGAACATAAACCAAGGAAAACAGTCAAACTCCTCTTCAGTTCTCCTAAATTCATATGTGTTGACAGGGTGCTGTACAATTTATCAAGCGGTGTTAAGATGCTCGGTTTGGTTCTTAATTGTAATTTGCACTGGCATTCTCATATTGAATATCTTTCCAATAAGTTGAGGTGTTGCTATGCTATGAAGTCAGTGGCCACTGTATGTAGTAGAAATGTTGTCATGAATGTTTACCGTGCATGTTTTCATTCAGTGATTCGTTATGGTATTGTTTTCTGTGGTGGCTGTTCTGGCGCAGAGCGAATATTTCTGATTCAGAAGTACATTATCAGAATTATTGCTGGAGTTGGTTTTTGTCATTCCTGCAGGCCTCTCTTTCAACAACTTGGTGCCTTAACAGTGTATGATACGTATATTTTTGAAATTTGTTGTTTCGTGTTTAAAAATTATGAAGCCTTTTCAAAAAACGAGGTCGGCCATAGCTATGATACTAGATTTAAGGGCTGCTTGGTTCCTGATGCGCACTCCACTGCCTTCTATCAGAAGAATGTCTTCTACAATGGGTGTAAGTTTTATAATAAGCTTCCTGAGACAATAAAGAGGTCTGGTAGTTTTCAGATATTTAAAAGGAATCTTAAATCCTATATTTGTCAGATCGGTTGTTACACTAGCCATGATTTTTTTCCTTTAGTGTGTGAACATTATTGATGTCATATACTTTATATTTATATATTTTTAATTTTAGTGAATTTTCTTAAAAAAAAAATCACTAATGAGGAGATCCCGACTTTTGAATTTTGAAAAAATTTCTTCAAATGAGCGCTAATTAGGCCCCCCAGAAAACATATCCGGGGTCACTTTCAATTTTTATATGTTTATATATATATATGTATCACACCGATAACTCAAAAAATAATGCGCTGATTTTGATCAAATTTGGTGAAAAAATTCCTTTTGCAAATGGCTTGGATAAGTTCGTTAGTCAGGAAAATCTGCCCAGGTTTTCCCGGAAAATTTTGTGTTTTCTTTCGAAAAAAATTTATATCTCCGGAATTGACAAAGTAAGGGCAACCAAATTTGGTACGCAGGTTTACATCCTTATAGGTAAGTTACCTACCAAAATTTAGCTATGTAGGTCAAAAGACAAAAAAGTTATAGGCATTTAAAAATAAATAAATTGGGGTTTTCCTCAAAACGTCAAAGTGGCGATTTGAAATGTCAAAATTGACAACATTTAGGCAAATAACTTAAATCTAATACAAGCTATAGAAATAAAATGTCTCAAGAAGGATGTTTTAAAAACCCTAAAGTCTTAGTTTCAACCGTCATTGTCCTTCATTTTACTAAAATATTTGCAGAAAATTCATTTCAAATAGACCCTTTCTCTGATGCTTGGCAGTAGCCTTAGCTATAGAGTTTATCATTTAATGGTATATAATTTCTGTCGAATTTTCGTAAAAAATTAATAAAGCTCAATATATCCGTTATTATATAAGATATGAAGAAAATTTGTATATATTAATTATATGGTGTCTTGAGCTACATCTTAAAATAATATTTCTGCAATCACAGGGTGGTCCATAAGTCGTTGGTGATACAAATTTCCTTTTTTTTAATTAAACACGCCTTATGTTATTGCATTTTTGCATTTTCCATCGAAATATAATGCATGTTTGTAAGAAAATAAATTCTGGATGCAGCAAGTGGGTTATGGTAGCGAATTTTGATCAAATGTTCATATTTGAACAGCTCAATTTGCTATTAACCTATAAGGTTGACCAAGAAACGTGTTTTTTCGGGAACATTTTAAGTTTACTTTTGGAAATTTTTGTACATTTTCACACAATAAAGTTATTTTAATGGAACATGGCACATTGTTTTTACTATATAGGTTATACTGGTAACCAAATTTGATGCCTGCTTTCTTAAAAAAAACACATATTTGTTATTAAAAATATTTTTATGAAAATTCACTACCATAACGCACTTGCTGCGTCCAGAATTTTTTTTATACTTTAGATTATGTTTTCTTTATATACTTTATAATTTTATATTTGTGTGTATGTTTTGTATTGTTGTGTTGACTTTTGATATTTTTTTAATGTTTTTGTAGTAACGATGTCACAAACTACCTATGTATACATTCATGTAGGAGTATCTGTGAAATAAAGCATTATTATTATTATTATAATTATTATTATCAGTGACAGAAATTTCGAATTTTTTTGTTGTTGCTAAAACGGTGTAAAAAGTCTCAAAACATATAGAAAACTTGATTCTGGGTCGAAATTTTTTTGTCTGTCGGCATGTGTGTCTGTTATTAAAACTTAAGTAACATAACGTTTTAGGTTTTCACTAAGTGAAGATTGGAACCTGTAATGAGCACTGATAAGTACTCTTGGAGAACCCAAATCACCACAACACATTTTAAAAGACCTGACGATCGTTTCACTAATCAAGTTAACGTCATCAGAGGATGAAAAATTCTGAGAATTCATCCTCTGATGACGTTAACTTGGTTAGTGCAACGATCATCAGGTCTTTTAAAATGTGTTGTGGTGATTTGGGTTCTCCAAGTGTACTTATTGTTTTAGCTTTTGTTTATTAGAAAAATTGCAATTTTATCAAACATCTGGTATTCTGTGCTGAAATTAAATTAGGGGGTGGAATATCGGTGAGAGAAATTTCGATTTTTTTGTTGATAAAATGCCCTAAAGAGTCTCAAAACATAGAAGACTTGATTCTGGATCGAATTTTTTTTGTCTGTTGGTATGTGCGTCTGTCTGTTAATAGACGCAATAACTTTCGAACAAATTCATCTTCAAATTTGGCATCTAGTTAGCACCTGACAAAGGAACGCTTCGAATTGTTTTTTGGGTTAGATTCGGGGGGTGATAAATGAGGAGTGATTTGGTGAAAATTGACATTTTTTCGTTAAAACTCGAGTAATATCACGTTTCAGGAGATTATGCGCAAAGGAATATGAATATTTTCTTAGTGATCAAGTCATGGACCCTAAATTCATTTTATGAAAATGTCTTTCTGAAGCGAGTAGATTATCACAGCTATGTGGAAGTTATGATTCAATTTGAAGCACTATTTTTTTGGCAATTCTAAAATTTTGTTTTTTCTTATTTTTCATGGTTTGAAATCTTTTTATGAAAATTCGCTACCATAATGCATTTGCTGGTCCAAAAATTTTGTTTACTTACGATTGCCTATTTCCAAGATCTTGACTTACACTGCCCCCCCTACCTTCTTTAAACAGGGTAGATTTACGTTCCTGATTTTGTATGACACCTGGGATTGACATATGCTAATTTTATTTTATTTGTTTAGAGTAGTTAAGGGGACACTTGCGCCAGACAGTTCTAGTGACTTTTGTAGTTACTTTTGTTGCAGTTGGTAACATTGGTTGTCATGTGGTTAAGTACGGGCTCTACATTACTGACATGACAGCTAACAGCGCCATCTAGTGACTTTTATAGTGACTTTGTCGTGGGCACATTGGTTGTCAGTTGTCCTGAATAGATCAGATAAATCTGGTCTGTTCAGGACAAGATTGATCTGTTCAGGAGATGGTGCTGTCATTTGTTATGTTGGTAATGTAGAGCCCGTACTTAACCACATGACAACCAATGTTACCAACTGCAACAAAAGTCACTAGAACTGTCTGGCCCAAGTGTCCCATTAACTACTAGTAGTATATAGATCTGTTCAGTCCTGAACAGACCAGATTCGCCTGATCTGTTCAGGACAACTGCCAACCAATGTTGCCAACTACAACAAAAAGTCACTAGATGGCGCTAACTGTCAGCTGTCATGTCGGTAATGTAGAGCCCGTACTTAATCACATGAGAACCAATGTTACCAACTGCAACAAAAGTCACTAGAACTGTCTGGACCAAGTGTCCCCTTAACTACTGTTTAGTTAACATTTGTCTGGTTTTAATTTCAGCGATGCAGTCGTTAACCAGGTACTTGACGAACTGGGTCTTCAACTGAACGATACTTTATCTGGCCTACCACAAACTGCTGGAGCTTTACCTGCTACTGGACAGAAACAGCCTGCAGCAGCCGCAGCTGCTGTAGGGGGTGGAGGTGGTGGTAGTCTTTCAGATGCCGATGCCGATCTGCAAGCTAGGTTAGATAACCTGCGTAGAGAATGATAAACATTAGAATAGGTCTACTCAATATATTTACCATGTTATTACTTGTTAATATACGTGTTTTGCACATGTTTTCAAGCAACAAGATACGAAACGAATTTTATATTATGTTACTGTTAGATGGGCTACATATTAACAAATAAACAATTAATTTAAAAATGGAAAGTAAGCATGGAATATGTAAAATTTTATATATATTTTTTTAATACAGATTAAAAGCGAATATAAACAAGTAGGGGAGTTGTGGGGGTTGCGGTGCTATCGGGGCGGCAAGGCCGCGGACGAGCCCTGAGGGAACAAAAAGAAAAAAAAAAAGGGGGAGTTGTGGGATGTTTGGAACACATTTTAAGGTTGGTTGAGTTTTTTTAAATTTACATTTTTGGATCTTTTTTCTAATTTCTATCTGTTAATGGTAACGTTAAGAAATTTATTTATTTATTTAGATACACCATCCAACAGCAAAATTGTCATATTAAGGATGGGAAAAAAAAAGACATATATATATATATATATATATATATATATATATATATATATATATATATATATATATATATATATATATATATAATAGTGAAATAACATTAATAGAGACAAAAAGGAACAATACATTAATATAAACATTCTAGTTAACAAAGTTCGAACAAACGTTTTATTTCAAACACAGAACAATTGAAAACATCTAGGCTGGTCTCCAAAGTTGAATATATATTACACATGTTATAAACAGGCGAAGACCACATACGCTGCGTACAAACCGTTAGTGGATAAAAAGTCAATGGATGATGTGATCCTAAACGTGGTATATTAAAATTAATCTGTTCCAACAGAGGCGGACAGTCAACTTGGCAATTAATTAATTAATACAAAAAATATCAAAGAGCTAAACGTAATAAATCACTATGTGGAAAGCCAATACAAGGGTACTGACCATCCAAACGAAAACAAGTATACTTGAGAAACTTTCTTTGAATATTTTTGAGATTACCAATGTGTGTAACATAAAAGGGAGCCCATACCACTGATGCATACTCCAGAGATTACCTTATCAGAGAGCAATACAACAAAATAAATGTATCTGATGAAGCAAAATACCTACTATTTCTAATCAAAAAGCCCATTTGCCTGTAGGCTGAACCAGTGGCATGCTGCAAATGTTGCCTGAATGAGAGAACAGGGTCAAACACAACACCAAAATCTTTAACAGCAGATGGCCTTCCTAGTAGCTGACTATTTACATTGTAATCAAACAGGATGGGGCACCTTCTACGTGAAAAAGACATGACACAACATTTACCGACAATAAGAAAAAGTCCATTGCCACCACACCAACTATCGAATAGATTTAAACTACTCTGTAACTTAATAAAGTCATCAGGATGATTGACACGCAAGTAAATCTTTATATCGTCTGCATAAATTAAGCGAGGCACTTCCAAGATGTTTGATATACCATCAATACAAATATTAAAAAGAACCGGACCAAGGATGGAGCCCTGTGGCACTCCAGAACATATTTCAAAGCTATCTGATTTAAATGTGAAATAGTGTTGACATGACATTCAAAATATAAAAAACCAAAATGTTTATGCAATGTATTTTAAGAAGCCACAATTCGTCCCAAGCATCCATTGGTATGGAAGCACTGGGACATAATATTATAGAGCAAGTTAAGAAAACTTATTAACTTATAATCAGAATGTAGCAAGTTCCAATTAAAAAAGTCAACAACATATAAACTAATCATACAAAACAAGATGAACTAAACAATTAACAACAATTTACACATTAAAATTATTAGACATATTCAGTGGTCGAATAGAAACATCTACTGAGAAGATATCCTTTCACACAGCTTAAAATGCATCCATATCCCTAGCAGAAGAGGACAGCTTGCTATACAGATTCAAATTCAACCTATTTTTCTGCATTCTAGATAGTTATTCCAAATTATAATATATAATATAATTATAAAATCCCAGTTTATATCCAGCTAATGTCACATTTTAGCCATAGAAGTATAATTCAGAATAATATTTCAATAGCTAAAATGTTCGAAATAGTGTGTAGCGAATTTTACTTTATAATTTTTAAAACATTGAAAAAACATTAATTGAGGCATCTAGATATTTATTAAAATAATTATACTCAGTGTTCATTCAAAGCTGGCATTTCTCACAATTTGGAAAAATATTTAATATATTGTGCGCAGCAAAAGCAAAGCATTGCAGAGTTCCCAAAGAAAGTTGAAGTTACTGCGAAACGGCTCTAAATGATGTGGATGAAGTTTTTTCATTTGTCTGTACCAACTCCATAAATCGCGCTTGCTGTAACAAACCTGGAAGACAGTATTTGAAAAAGTATATCAAATTTTTGGATATGTAGATATGTGTAAATTAAAAAAAAGTTTGTCAGTTCCCTAAGACTGTTGAAGTTACTGCGAAACGGCTCTAAATGATGTGGATGAAGTTTTTCATTTATCTGTACCAACGCCACAAATCGCGACTGCTGTAACAAACCTGGAAGACAGTATTTGAAAAAGTATATCAAATTTTTGGATATGTAGATATGTGTAAATTAAAAAAAAGTTTGTCAGTTCCATAAGACTGTTGAAGTTACTGCGAAACGGCTCTAAATGATGTGGATGAAGTTTTTTCATTTATCTGTACCAACTCCACAAATCGCGCCTGCTGTAACAAACCGGAGAAGACAGTATTTGAAAAAGTATATCAAATTCTTGAATATGTAGATATGTGTAAATAAAAAAAAAATGTTTGTCAGTTCCCAAAGAAAGTTGAAGTTACTGCGAAAAGGCTCTCAATGATGTGGATGAAATTTTTTCATTTATCTGTCCCAACTGCACAAATCGCGCCTGCTGTAACAAACCGAGGAAGACAGTATTTGAAGAAGTATATCAAATTTTTGGATATGTAGATATGTGTAAATTAAAAAAAAAGTTTGTCTGTTCCCAAATACAGTTAAAGTTACTGGGAAACGGCTCTAAATGATGTGGATGAAGTTTTTTCATTTATCTTTACCAACTTCACAAATCGCGCCTGCTGTAACAAACCTGGAAGACAGTATTTGAAAAAGTATATCAAATTTTTGGATATGTAGATATGTGTAAACTAAAAAAAAATGTTTGTTAGTTCCCAAAGAAAGTTGAAGTTACTGCGAAACGGCTCTCAATGATGATGAAGTTTTTTCATTTATCTGTCCCAACTCCACAAATCGCGACTGCTGTAACAAACCAGGGAAGACAGTATTTGAAAAAGTATATGAAATTCTTGAATATGTAGATATGTGTAAATTAAAAAAAAAGTTTATCAGTTCCCTAAGACAGTTGAAGTTACTGGGAAACGGCTCTAAATGATGTGGATGAAGTTTTTTCATTTATCTTTACCAACTTCACAAATCGCGCCTGCTGTAACAAACCTGGAAGACAGTATTTAAAAAAGTATATCAAATTTTTGGATATGTAGATATGTGTAAATTTAAAAAAAATATTTGTCAGTTCCCAAAGAAAGTTGAAGTTACTGGGAAACGGCTCTCAATGATGTGGATGAAGTTTTTTCATTTATCTGCCCCAACTCCAAAAATCGCGCCTGCTGTAACAAACCGGGGAAGACAGTATTTGAAAAAGTATAGCAACTTTTTGGATATGTAGAGATGTGTAAATAAAAAAAAATGTTTGTCAATTCCCAAAGAAAGTTGAAGTTACTGCGAAACGGCTCTCAATGATGTGGATGAAGTTTTTTCATTCATCTGTCCCAACTCCACAAATCGTGCCTGCTGTAACAAAGCGGGAAGACAGTCTTTGAAAAAGTGTATCAAATTTTTGGATATGTAGATATGTGTAAATAAAAAAAAAAGTTTGTCAGTTCCCAAAGAAAGTTGAAGCTACTGCGAAAAGGCTCTCAATGATGCGAATGAAATTTTTTCATTCATCTGTCCCAACTTCACAAATCACACCTGCTGTAACAAACCGGAAAGACAGTATTTGAAAAAGTAGAGCAACTTTTTGGATATGTAGAAATGTGTAAATCTAAAAAAGTGTTTGTCAGTTCCAAAAGAAAGGTGAAGTTACTGCGAAATGGCTCTCATGTGGATGAAGTGTTTTCGTTTATCTGTCCCAATTCTACAAATCGCACCTGCTGTAACAAACCGGGAAGACAGTCTTTGAAAAAGTATAGCAAATTTTTGGATATGTAGATGTGTAAATTAAAAAAAAAAGTTTGTCAGTTCCCAAAAAAAGTTGAAGTTACTGCGAAACGGCTCTCAATTATGTAGATTAATTTTTTTGATTTATCTGTCCCAACTGCACAAATCGCGCCTGCTGTAACAAACCGGGGAAGACAGTATTTGAAAAAGTATATCAAATTTTTGAATATGCAGATATGTGTAAATTAAAAAAACTATTTGTCAGTTCCGAAAGAAAGTTGAAGTTACTGGGAAACGGCTCTCAATGATGTGGATGAAGTTTTTTCATTTATCTGCCCCAACTCCAAAAATCGCGCCTGCTGTAACAAACCGGGGAAGACAGTATTTGAAAAAGTATATCAAATTCTTGAATATGTAGATATGTGTAAATTAAAAAAAAAGTTTGTCAGTTCCCAAAGAAAGTTGAAGTTACTGCGAAACGGCTCTCAATGATGTGGATGAAATTTTTTCATTTATCTGTCCCAATTCCACAAATTGCGCCTGCTGTAACAACTGGGAAGACAGTATTTGAAAAAGTATATAAAATTTTTGGATATGTAGATATGTGTAAATTAAAAAAAAAAGTTTGTCAGTTCCCAAAGACAGTTGAAGTTACTGCGAAACGCCTCTAAATGATGTGGATGAAGTTTTTCCATTTATCTGTCCCAACTCCACAAATCGCGCTTGCTGTAATAAACCGGGAAGAGAGTATTTGAAAATGTATATCAAATTTCTGGATATGTAGATATGCGTAAATAAAAAAAATATTTATCAGTTCCCAAAGACAGTTGAACTCACTGGGAGATAGCTCTTCATGATGTGGATGAAGTTTTTTTGAATTATCTGCCCCAATTCCATAAATCGTGCCTGCTGTAACAAACTGGAAAGACAGTATAATTTGAAAAAGTATAGAAAATATTTGGATATGTAGCCCATCTTAACTTACAAAACACTAACATTGTGACTTCCATATGGGTTGTAGAATATTTATAATTTACGTTTATGTATAAATTTATTAGCCCTAATTTTTTTATATAATTATAGTGTTGTTGTCTTGAAGAATATTCATATTAATATATTATATATTAAGGTGATGTGATTTCCCTTGTATATAACCAATATATATATATATATATATATATATATATATATATATATATATATATATATATATATATATATATATATATATATATATATATATATATATATATATATATATATTGCATTTTAAGATTGCTTATTATCCAAATAAATATTTTATTACAAAAAGTTTTTTTCTTAATGTAAAAAGTGTATCAATAGGAACCGATTCACTAAGTGAAAATTGGAACCTGTGATGAGCACTGATAAGTACACTTGGAGAACCCAAATCACAACACGTTTGAAAAACCTGACGATTGTCTCACTAACCAAGTTAGCGTCATCAAAGGTTGACAAATTTTGGTTTCATCGGGTTTTAGTGAATTTTCTTTAAAAAAATTTCTTCAAATGAGCGCCATTTAGGACCCCTGGAACCCAAATCCGAGGTCGGTTTCAGACTTTATATGTTTATATATATATATATATATATATATATATATATATATATATATATATATATATATACAGTGGCGGATTTGCCCTAAGGCACAGTAGGCCCGGGCCTAGGGCGGCCAGATAATAGGGGCGGCCAATAAAGTAAATTCATTATGTAGTCTATATGATGGGTGCTGAGAAAGGGGCGGTTGGTACTTACTACATGGCCTGGGGCCTAGGGCGGCCAAGACTGCAAATCCACCACTGTATATATATATATATATATATATATATATATATATATATATATATATATATATATATATATATATATATATATATATATATATATATATATGTCACACCACTAACTTCAAAAATAATGGACCGATTTTAATAAAACTTGGTAAGTACCTTCCTTTCGCAAGTGGCTTGGATAAGTTCCTTAGCCAGGAAAATAGGACTAGTTTTTCCCGGAAAATTTTGCGTTTTCTTTCGGAAAATTGTTATATCTTCGGAAATAAAGCTATGGTAACTAAATTTGGCACGCTGGTTTATGCCATAAAAATAAAGCCATGTACAAAAACTTGGATCCCTACGTTAAGAGCAAAATAAGTTATAAGCATTATAGTTTTTCTTAAAACGTCAAAAAGTCGCAATTCAAAACGTCAAAATTGACATGTTCTAAATAAAGAACTTGAAACTAACATTACGGGCGATGTAGCAGTAATTTTGTAAGAAGTGTGTTCTATAAAGCTTCAAGTTTCAGCTTCAGCCACCATTATCCTTCATTTTACTTAAATATTTGCAGGAAATGAATTTCAAATAGACTATTTTTCTGATGCTTTAGCTGTGGTTTCAACTATAGGGTTATAATACATGAAGAAAAACTTTGTACCTACCCCTTGTTAAGCGTATTGCGCGCACGAAGGAATGTGAAATTTGGCATAGTTAAAGTGCATATAAACAAGGAGAGCAGAGAGATAAAATGTATGTATAATATGTGATTAATAGATTAAACATTGCTTTCTTCTAATTAGACGAGCGTCTCGCGATAGTAAAAACTTTGAGGAGTTTTATGTCATTTTAACGAAATAAAAGACCTCCCTGACTGTGCCGTGTACACACAATCCTCCCAACTGACCTGCCCTGACATCAGTTTACCTAATCAAAAGCTAAAAGAAGTTAAAAGGAAAGTTCATTATGCTCACATAACCTTGATATATGGCAGGGTTGATTTTCCTTTTCCCTTTAGCTTTTAATCAGGTAAACTGATGTCAGGGCAGGTCAGAACAGTCAGTTGGTAAGATTTTGTGTAGCTTTACGTTAGGGAGGTCTCTTATTTCGTTAAAACAACAAAAAACTCGTCCAAGTTTTTACTGTCGCGAGACGCTCGTCTAATCAGACAGTAGGATTGATTCCCAGTGTGACGGGTAATATATTCATGTCAATGTAAAACACATATTACTCCTAAGTTTAAACAGAAAGTTATCGGCAGTTAAAGAAAAAAAAATGGAGTTTTCCTCAAAACGTCAAAGTCGCAATTTGAAACGTCAAAATTGGCAATATTTAGGCAAAGAACGTGAAACAAATACGGATTGTAAAAAGAAAACGTTGCAAGAGGAGTGTTCTGCGAACCCTTAAGTTTCAGCTTCAACCGTCACTGCCCTTCACTTTACTAAAATGTTTACAGAAAATTCATTTCAAATAGACCCTTTCTCTGATGGTTTGGCTGTCGGTTTAGTTAAGTTGATGCTTTCGCTATAGGTTTAGTGAAGTTTATGGTTTAACGGTCTATAATTTTTAGCTAATTTTAGTAGAACAAATTCGTTAATGTATTTTTGCATTTTTTATCTAAATATGATGCATGTTTGTAAGAATAAATCAGGACGCAGTAAGTGCATTTTGGTAGCGAATTTTTATTAAACTTTCATAACCAAATTTACTATTAACGTAAGGTTTGTTGGCTAGGAAACCAACATTTAAGTTTAGTTTCGAAAAATTTTTGTACATTTTCAAACAATAAGTAGTTTTGATAAAAATATAGTACATTGTTTCTACTACGTAGCCTATACCGGTAATCAGATTGATGCCTGCTCGCATTTGCTATTAAAAACATTTTAATGAAAATTGACTTCCATAACGCACTTGCTGTGTCCCGAATTTTTTTAAAATGTGTTGTGGTAGTTTGGATTATGTAAGTGTACTTAATAGAAACCGATTGTTTTGTAATGGCTCACATTTTATAGAAATCCAACATTGACATTTAGAGTTTCCTATGGTTATTGTAGAAATACGGAAAAGTAATCATGTAACTTTATACACCCAGTGGTGGCTCGTGGGTGGGCACAGGGTTTGGGAGTAGGATTGCATATTAGTAACCAGCGGCGCCGCACGCGAAAAATTTCAAGGTCCCGCGTTTTACCGGCACTTCAGAATTTCAATAAATTGTTATACACATATATAGACTTTCACAAGAATATTTTTTGGGAAATTGGTAACTATTTGAAATAATATTTAATCATGAATATCGAGGACATAAATAAATTAAAATAATGGGTGGGGACATGTGAAAAATTTGGTATAGGTATCTTACTGTTACTTGTAGAGGAAATCAACGTTAAGACATTTTTAAGAAATACCATGAGCCAAGACATTGGCCATGTTGTCCATCGAGAAAAAAATTGTGAAACAAATCCGGGACTTTAATGAGAAAGTGATTACCATTTTTGTGAAATATAAGGACCAAATTTAATTGCCCGGTTATTAATAATAAACTGACAGATAAATAAGGTTGAAACTGAAAAGGTCTCAAAAACTTTAAAAAAATTTAATTATAATTTGGACATATATTTTCTATTTTAGTTTAAGTAGGTTTTATGACAATTCGCTGCGCTAACGAACTTGCTGCGGCCACACTTTTTTTTTGTTATGGACAAACCTTATTAAGACGCCTTTGATTATTTTTTTCAAATATATCAGAATAAATGTGTGCTTTTGTAAAAGCGTGACTATATACATCAAGATTATTCAAGATTCTAACTGAATGGGAAACTCGCTTATTATCATTTAAAATATTTTTATAACTCTTTGCAATAAAGCAGTTGCTGCATGTAGACTTTTAGTGAATTTTCTTTAAAAAAATTCACTAATGAGGAGATCCCGACTTTTGAATTTTGAAAAAATTTCTTCAAATGAGCGCTAATTAGGCCCCCCAGAAAACATATCCGGGGTCAGTTTCAATTTTTATATGTTATATATATATATATATATATATATATATATATATATATATATATATATATATATATATATATATATATATATATATATATATATATATATATATGTATCACACCGATAACTCAAAAAATAATGGGCCGATTTTTATTAAATTTGGTGAAAAAATTCCTTTTGCAAATGGCTTGGATAAGTTCGTTAGCCAGGAAAATCTGCTTAGGTTTTCCCGAAAAATTTTGTGTTTTCTTTCGAAAAAAATTTATATCTCCTGAATTAACAAAGTAGGGGCAACCAAATTTGGTACGCACGTTTATATCCTTATAGGTAAGTTACCTACCAAAATTTAGCTGTGTAGGTCAAAAAAACAAAAAAGTTATAGGCATTTAAAGAAAAATAAATTGGGATTTTCCTCAAAACGTCAAAGTGGCGATTTAAAATGTCAAAATTGGCAACATTTAGGCAAATAACTTGAATCTAATACGGGCTATAGAAATAAAATGTCTCAAGAAGGATGTTTTACAAACCCTAAAGTCTTAGGTTCAACCGTCATTGTCCTTCATTTTACTAAAATATTTGCAGAAAATTCATTTTAAACAGACCCTTTCTCTGATGCTTGGTAGTAGCCTTAGATATAGAGTTTATCGTTTAATGGTAAATAATTTTTGTGGAATTTTCGTAAAATATCAATAAAGCTCAATATATCCGTTATTATATAAGATGTGAAAAAAATTTGTATATATTAATTATAGGGTATACATCTTAAAATAATATTTCTACAATCACAGGATGGCGCATAAGTCGTTGGTGATACAAATTTCCTTTTTTTTTTAATCAAACACGCCTTATGTTATTGCATTTTCCATCGAAATATAATGCATGTTTGTAAGGAAAGAAATTCTGGACGCAGCAAGTGCGTTATGGTAGCGAATTTTGATCAAATGTTTCATATTTGAACAGCTCAATTTGCTATTAACCTATAAGGTTGATCAAGAAACGTGATTTTCGGGAACACTTTAAGTTTACTTTTGGAAATTTTTGTACATTTTCACACAATAAAGTTATTTTGATGAAAGATGGCACATTGTTTTTACTATATAGGTTGTACTGGTAACCAAATTTGATGCCTGCTTTCTTAAAAAACACATATTTGTTATTAAAAATATTTTAATGAAAATTCACTACCATAACGCACTTGCTGCGTCCAGAATTTTTTTATACTTTTATTTACTATTTACCTTTTTTTAAAAATAAAACTCGATAACACAAGTAACTTGCTGCATACAGGTTTTTTAACAAATATTTACTGTTTAACAACCGGAATTTTTTATGCAAATTTGTTACCATTACGCATTTGCTGCGCTCACAGTTTTTGTTATTGCGAATCGACAAATCTTATCAAGTGCCTTTTATTTATTTTTCTCAAGTATCGGAATAAATGTGTGCTTTTCTGAAGGCTTCACTGTATATGTATCAAGATTTTTAAAGATTCTAGCTGAATGGGGAGGATTTAAAATTTGAAATGCATGAAAGATTTTTTTTAATACTTTTATTTACTATTTGACTACCAATTTTTTAAATTAAAACAAGTACCACAAAAAATTCGCTACCAAAACGCACTTGCTGCGTCCACAGTTTTTGTTATTGCAAATGGATCTCTTATTAGGTGCTTTTTATTTTTTTTTCAAATAGAAAAAATCTGTTTGGCGATTTAGGTTTGCTTTAAAATGGTCTTATAAATCCAGAACAAGGGTTATTTTAACTTAATCATAGGTATACTATATCAACACGCAAAGGTGTTAAGCAAATTGCCTATTGCATAAACTTAAACACTACCGCGATGAAATACACTCGACCAATATATTATTGTACATCCGCCTAAATTAATTGGGGTATGCAGGGGTTGCATACATATAGGCGCTGTCGGTCGAACAATACGCACTCGGTATTTGGTGTGTCAACGTAGATTTTGATTGTAAACACCCCCATAAAAAAAAGGGGCGTAAGATCTGGGGGTTGGTCTTCGCTTACCGATCCACTTGGCATTTAAAAACTCGCAAACAGAATGTGCAAGGTGCTGAGGTGCACCGTCTTGCTGAAACGATTTTTTAAACTCTAAAGACAGAAGCATTACTTGTGGCCAAGCCTTTACAATTAAGAAATTAAATGTTATATCTATGTTATTTATTGTTATTTGCGTTACATTTAGTTACCAATTAGACACTCCAATAGGTAACAATATTTGACAGTTTTATTACAACAGTTTAGTTATGGGGGTAATATCAGTTAAAATTATAAAATATTATGGCCATAAAAATATGATATGAAACGAAGTTGTGTGAATGAAAGCAGTGGATATTACACTGAACGAAAAACATTATTAGCACTAAGTTGTTGCATACTTAATAGTTGAAACAAGTAATTCTCAAACAAAATTAAAAATAATTATTAATGGACTATGCAGTTAATAAAAAGAGGAAGCCAAATCCTATAGGGAAAGCTAGCTTCCTTTCTAAAATAACCTTTAGGTAAGTGTGCATCTCTGAATATATTATATCAATAAAGGAAGTACGTTGTAGTAGCGAATTTTCATAAACATTTTCAAATGAATCAATCTTTTTTTTAAAATTAAAAATCACAATTTGTTTCGACAAAAATTCTCTAAACTAAAATTGTGCAAATTAAAAATGCCAATACATATATATTTCTTTTTAAAGACACTGTTGGTTTTGTTAAGGCATAAATTAAAATAGTGGTTGGTATATTTTGCTTTCAAATCAGCTGTTGGGGTATATAATATCATATAATCATATATATTATTTAATTCTCCATTTACTAAGCCAAAAACATGATAACATGTCAAAATACAATTGTGAAGTCCAGTCTAATGTCACGGTACCTGAAAATACACTAAAATCAGTCAACAGTCAACATTAGAACTTAAAATTATAGTTTACAAGGCAAATATAGTGCAAAACAAAGCATGGTAGTTTAACAAGAATCTAATATGGATCAACTAGCACAGCTTTGATAAAGTTCTGTTCTAAATAAATACACAAATGATATAGAATGATTTTAGTGAATATTCGTGGAAAAAATTCACTACTGAGATCTCGACTTTTGAATTTTGAAAAAAATTTCTTCAAACGAGCGCGCGCTAGGCCCTCTAGAACAGATATCCGGAGTCAGTTTAAATATGTATGTCATACTAGTTCATTATTGTGTTTTTATTGCTTAGTTACTAACTACATAATGCTGTACTTTATCCCCACGGGCCATAAAGTGTACTTTATGGCCCGCGCGGACATAACCTACACTTTATGGCCCGCGCGTGCATAAAGACAGATAATTTTAAATTACAAATAATGGAATAGAAGCAATATGTTAGTATTTAATTAACATTATTTAGTCGAATTAACATAACATTTGCAGTTCTAAAAAGATCCGGTGGTAGTTAGGTTGCTTTCAGCAAACGGTGATTTATGTTTCATTGTTTGGGTATGACGAGTACGACATAATAATTATTTATGTACCAAGGGTATAAATAGATGTTTATGCCCCGAGAGTGACGATTTTACAAAGCCGAGGGCCTCAGCCCGAGGGTTTGTAAGTCGCTCGAGGGCATACACGTTTATTTATACCAGCGGTGCATACAAACTTTTATGTCATACTAGTCATACCCAAACAATGAAACATGAATCACCGTTTGCTGAAGGCAACCTAACCATCACCGGATCTTTTCAGAACTGTCAATTTTTTGTTAATTCGAATAAATAATGTTAATTAAATATTCACATATTACTTTTATTCCATTATCTGTAATTTCATTAATAAAGGTTATTAAAGAGGTCAAACAAAAATTATTTCTTTTTATGTGCGCGCGGGCTATAAAGTGTACGTTTTGCCCGCGCGGGCCATAAAGTACACTTTATGACCCTTGGGCATAAAGTACACAATTATGTAGTTGGTAACTAAGCAATAAAAACACAATAATGAACTAGTATGACATAAAAAAAATTATGTGATACTAGTTCATTATTGTGTTTTTATTGCTTAGTTACCAACTACATAATGCTGTACTTTGTGCCCACGGGCCATAAAGTGTACTTTATGGCCCACGCGGACATAACTTACACTTTATGGCCCGCGCGCACAGAAAGACAAATCATGTTTGTTTAACTTATTTAATAACCTTTATTAATAAAATTACAAATAATGGAATAGAAGCAATATGTTAATACTTAATTAACATTATTTAGTCGAATTAACATAACATTTGCAGTTCTGAAAAGATCCGGTGATAGTTAGGTTGCCTTCAGCAAACGGTGATTGATGTTTCATTGACGTTTTTCCAGTTATTAAAGTTATTAAAAATTCGTATATAAGACATAACGCTCTTTCCATGTAAAATAATTTTGAGTCTATATCACTTCCGGTTTAACCGGAAGTAGCGAACAACTTTGTTATTTTAAATGGAACGCCGGCATATTTTTACATATTTCGATTGTACGTAAAATTTTGGGTACACCAACGTCAACTATCCTTATCTAGATTCAATTGTTTCAAAGTTATTGTGATTTTTTAATGACCTAGCAAGTGGGTTATGGTAGTGAATTTTCATAAGAATCGTATATTATAGTGATTTAGCGTTATAAAGTTATAAAACATTACTACAACCCTCCGTGCAGAAAACTGTTTATTTACCAAAATTAGATTCCACTTGGTCGCCTATCATGTCTTTTTCAGATAATATAGAAAACAGCACTAAAGCAAATAAATTCATAAAATAAAGTTTCACTTCTTTTTTATTTTTATATTACATATATATGCACCAGCTAGGTAAGTATAATAGGAGGGGGGGGGGGGTAATTAACATTGTGGCTACACAAACTTAAAAGTTGAGAAGACATTTAGATCGTGTCTAACTGTGTGCACACAAAAATTAGTAAAATACATTTATAAAATCTAATAAAAAACAGCAGTTTTAGGATATTATTTTAAATAACCCAATAGGAATACGTTTCGCGGCGATTTCGCAATTCGCGAGTGTATGAGGCTAGCTTTTGTCCAAGACTACACTGAAATCCGGTCGTCGCCGCAAACAAGTAGCTTATAAATTAAGCTCAATAGGCTTGGACAGTTAACAAACGTAGGTATGTCTAATTTTAAGCGGATTACCGCACCTGTTTGAAACATACAATATGAGAAATACAACAATACGCTTCAAAATGCTATTTATAAAAAAAATATCGACCATAACTAACCTGCGAAATCATCGGTAATAAAAATTATGGAACTTATCTATCAGTACCGTTCTCGTTTTGTAAACAGGTTTTGGTACTTGTAAAGAACATTGACGCCCGTGGTACTAAATTTAACACAACGAAGCTAACAAATATTTTCTTCCGCACGGAGACAAACTATAAAAATGCCCATACTGTCACAATCACTACATAGTGCATTAGTTATTTCCCCCGGTTATACAGTAATAATAATGTCTACTATATCCTGTTTTCGTAGCTCAATTAAGAAACATTAAAAACCGACTGTTAACACTGCTCTTAGAATATGATTTACTGATATACTGGTTTTCTATTTTACGCAAAATTGTATTGTTTTAAGTCATTAACTCACAATTTTCATCTATAACCATCATCCAATATTTATTTTCAATATTTATATCAATGTTTTAAATATGTTAGGTTAGTTAAAAGTCAGTTGTAAAATGTCAACAAAGCTACATAACAAGCGCAAGCGACGAAGCGTAGAAATAATGCGGTTGTTAAGCTTGCAAGCAACTTGCTGCTGTTAAAGATCAGCGGTGTCGTCTAACGTCACCCAGCTATCAAGGCGCTTGCAGTCGCATGTTAAAATTTAGCGATTTTGAAAGCAAACATTGTCCCGGTATTAGAAAAGGCTGGCAATTTACAAAATCCTTAGTTGTTGTACACAGTCTCCATCTCTAACATTTTGTGTTAACTAGAGCTGTCGGAACGACATACTATCTGGTTCCGCAGCGAGATGTCGTCGCTGTCGTACATTTCACAATGTTCTACATTCTGAGGTCTTACAATATTACTCGTAACTTCCATTGTTTAGATTTTTACCCATCATTCTTCTATCGCGCAGCCTTCTGCTTAGGAGGCAAGCACGGTACCCCCTGCGCTATCTAGGCATACGTCAACAAAGGTTTTATTTGCGTGATACTTTAGATCGGCGTCATGCCCGGGATATTATATTCAAA
Source organism: Tillus elongatus (assembly GCA_964006375.1). Classification (NCBI taxonomy): domain Eukaryota; kingdom Metazoa; phylum Arthropoda; class Insecta; order Coleoptera; family Cleridae; genus Tillus; species Tillus elongatus. The sequence goes on from OZ023267.1 coordinate 130,816,250, forward strand.
ATATACTAAACCAATTAATTACAGAATTAGAATTACCATTGAAACACATCCCATGACTGTTTCGGTCTTATATGACGTCTTTAAATTTTTAAGTCTTTAAGTTTAAAAATAAAAGAACCTATTTTAGAATCATTTTTATAGAGACGGCTTGATTTTGTTTAAATTTCTACTATATTATGAGATAGCATCATTCTTCTTTTGCTTGTTCAATAGAGAGGCAATTTAACATATTTTATCAAAACGTCAGGGGCCTCCGGACACGAACTAATGATGTTTACTCTTTTGTTTGCTCTCAGGCATACCCTCTTGACTGTTTTGCTTTCACTGAGACTTGGCTGGATAGTGACATTTATAGTAGCGAACTGTTTGATGATCAATATATTGCCTATAGATCAGATAGGGATTTTTCTTCCTCTTGTAAGACTAGGGAAGGTGGTGTTCTGCTTGCTGTGCACGCTCGCTTTGCTACTGTGGCGGATTTGATGCCTTCTAATATTGACATTGTGGGGGTCAGAGAGTCTCGGATCATCGGGCCTTGCTTAATGTTTTTGTTGTTTATATACCTCCCAATACTCCAATTAATGACTACTACCTCTTGTTTGAAGCTCTCGAGTCCCTGTGCATAAAATGTGGTCTCGAGACATTCTTAGTTGGTGACTTTAACATGCCTGAATATGCGTCTTGTCGTCAGAACGACCCCTCTGCTCGTGTGTCTGCTTTTCAAAATTTCTGTAATCTACTACTCCTTGGACAGTTTAATCATGTTGAGAATATTAACAACAGGATTCTTGACGTGGTTTTGTTTACAGACACTTGCTTGGTGGGGGAGGCTCTTGATTCGCCTGTCATTCCTGATGGTCATCATCCCCCCTTAATCATAGAGTTTCCAATCAGGGGTTCAGTGGTCTCTTCCCCTGTTGGTAACACTGGGCAGAGATCATATAATTTTTGAAAATGTTATTTTGTCAGATTGTATGCGGAGCTTGGCGGCTTGTGCTGGGATGGCATGGATGGGCTTCAGGATGTTGGTTCTATGCTTGACTACTTTTTCTATTCCAGAATTTACGACTTGTTTGATCTGTATGTTCCCATGACTGCTCCAAGAGCATGTAAAAGGTATCCCCCGTGGTTTTCTAAACAAATTAAGGTTTGTATCAAATATAAATATTCATTATGGTGTAAGTTTAAGAAGTCTGGAAATGTGGAGTTTCTGGATAGATTTAGGGAGCTGAGACAAAAACTTAAGAGACACATTTATCTTTCTCGAGTCAACTACTTTCAGAGGGTTGAAAGAGAGATTAGGTATAATCCTAAAAAAATCTGGAACTGCTCTTCTCGGCGCCGTCAAAACTTTTCTATTGGGAATTCATCCAACCGGCAACAGGCAGTTGACAGTTTTGCTTCTTATTTTGCAGGATGTTTTGGTTCCACCCCCACCTCATCACCTACAGCCGCCAGCCTGGCTTCGGGTGACATCACAATGTTTTTTGTTGATGACTTTACAGATGATGAAATTATTACAGCTGCTAAGAGAATTAAGGCTAACATGTCCTGTGGACCTGATCTAGTTCCTGGCTTCTTGGTGCGCGACTGCTTATATGCTTTCCTGACTCCACTTAAGAAAATTTTTAGACTGATTCTTAGATCTGGAACATTCCCCGCGATTTGGAAGCTGTCACGGGTTTTCCCTGTCTTCAAGGCGGGGGATAGTGGTGATCCATCAAACTATCGACCAATAGCCATACTATGTGTCTTCTGTAAGATTTTCGAGGCCTGCCTTTTTCGGCGAATACTGTTTCACATCAAAAACACACTCTCTATTTCTCAGCATGGTTTCATTCCAGGGAGATCGACTGTAACGAATTTAGTTGACGTTACACAGTTCATTGCGTCCGCTCTTGACCGCTCTTCACAGGTTGATGTGTATGTTGATCTATCTAAGGCCTTCGATTGTCTAAATCACTCTGTTCTGATTGACAGGATGAGGGCTATCGGATTCTCCGAGGGCTTGCTTGGCTTATTTAGATCTTACCTGGATGGAAGGAGGCAATTTGTTGAGGTTGGTGGCTTCAAATCTTACGCCTATCACGTAACTTCGGGAGTGCCGCAGGGTTCGATACTCGGTCCATTACTGTTTAATGTATTTATTGACCCAGTTAAACATGTTTTACATGTTCCTTTTGTAATGTATGCAGATGATATTAAGATTTTCGCAAATATTTCGAGTATTGATGATTGTTTGCAGCTCCAGAACTGTCTTCAGATCCTTGATGAATGGTGTTGTCGGAGTGGTCTTTCTATGAATGTTTCCAAGTGTTGTGTGATGCCCTTTACTCGAAATAAGCACGTAGTTACTTTCGGGTACAATATAAGAGGGTTTCCACTTGATCGCCCCGGGACAGTTAAGGACCTTGGAATTGTTTTTGATGGTATTCTATCTTTTAAACCACACTATGAGCAGACTGTCAGTTCCGCCTACAAAACTCTTGGGTTTCTGATAAGAAACAGCGAAATTTCTCACACCCTCCTCCTGCTCTTTAGTTGTTTGGTTAGGTCCCGACTTGAATATGGCTCAGTTGTGTGGGCACCTACTTATGAGATACATGTGGCAAGTCTAGAATCAGTGCAAACGAAATTTCTAAAATTTCTTAGCTTTCGTGAGGATGGTCGATATCCGTCTATTGGTTTTCCTCAGGAAAGTTTACTTCTTCGCTTTAGTCTGCAGAGTCTGTCGATGCGCAGGCAGTGCAGTTTCATTATATTTTTATACAAACTGGTTAATTCTGTGTTCGACTGCCCTGATCTGCTTCAGCAACTTAATTTCAATGTGCCTCGTATTGCAGCACGTTTTCCAGGCACATTCTATCTCCCGACAGCTCGTACGCGATTGCTGCGATCGTCTCCAATTTACCAGATGTGCAATGATTACTCTGTACTGCAAGACCGCCTAGATATCTTCTCATGTAATATATCAGAGACAAAAATGTTTTTTAAAGCGATCTAATTTGTGACTCTCTTTTGTATAGTTTGTTTGATTATTGTTTGTTATTATGTTTTGTGTATTGGCCCATCCTTAATTTGGCTGTTAAGCTGTTGGATGGTGTATGCATAAATAATATATATATATATATATATATATATATATATATATATATATATATATATATATATATATATATATATATATATATATATATATATATATATACTATTCAAGGAGAAAGGTTAAGGGCAAGGCCGCAAGGAGACAACCGCATACACGTGTTTCATGCTCATTAGCTATCATCAGTACGGTATAGCCAGGTGATGATGGGAACACTCTGGATGAAGAAGCAAAAATACACGGACTCACAACAGAAAACCAGTGCACATTTGCAGCAAAATTCGGAAGACCCTCAATTCGAGGGCAACAACCAAAATCGCCACGGAGGCAAATAAATCACCTGCAAATGTGTTGTTGCTGCAAATGTGCACTGGTTGCCTGTTCTGACTACGTTTTTGCTTCTTCATCCAGAGTGTTCCCATCATCACCAGGCTATACCGTACTGATGATAGCTAATAAGCTTGAAACACGTGTATGCGGTTGTCTCCTTGCGGCTTTGCCCTCAACCTCTCTCCTTGCATAGTATACAGAAATGCCGTTTTAAAAATCCTTATATATATATATATATATATATATATATATATATATATATATATATATATATATATACATATACAATTTTTAACGGACCTTGGTTTTGGCTTCTAGGGACCCAAATTCGCGCTTATCTGAAGAACTTTTTTCAAAAGCTTTCATCGTGACCTCTCTATTAGCGAATTTTTCTCAATGAAAATTCCCTAAAATTTAAATAGCATATTAGGTAAATCCTAATTTGATATGCAAGCGTTACCAAACGAGCTTTTCAACTACCATTGCGACCGGCACTAAGGTTTTGTCTACCCTACTCTTGATCAAGAAATAATTTTAAAACCCTAGGAATTGTTAACAATATCAGTCTTGTTGTTTTTCAGTTACACGTTTCCAATTTTTGTTACCGGTTTCAAAAATAAGTTAACTGAGTCCGAATTATATGAAGTCCTACCTAGTCAAAAAGCACAAAACCTTGGAAACGACTTACAAAATGCCTGGGATAAAGAAACTGAATCTGCCAAAACAAGGAACAAAACACCCTCACTGGGAAAAATACTATTAAAATATTTTGCTGGTGAATTATTGTTTCATTCATTTTTGCAAATTCTCTCCGATGTTAGCTGGTAAGTAAAAATACTATTATTTCGTGTTTTGTAATAGTATTTAATTATCATTTATCACTCTCTGTTTTAGTAGCTTTTTTCTAGTTCGTTTCACTATACTTATTGCAAAAATTTATTTTATTTATGCTTTCCAGAAAGCTTACTCTTGATCTACTTACCTCTTTACATTTTCCAGGTAAGTATTAAGCCCCGAGAAAGCAACCGTCATACCGTTTACGAGGAGGAGAAAGTGGGAGAGCCACTCTCACTCTATACGGTAGGAACATTCCAATGGCCCGGGAGGTAAAATATCTTGGGGTCGTATTGGGCTTTAAGCTAACCTGGAATTGTCACTTTGAAAAAATACTGAGTAAGACAGTCATGACCTTAGCCATCACTAGGCGGCTATATAGAAAAACGTGGGGACTAAGACCTAGTATGGCCCACTGGCTGTACACAAGAGTGGTCAGAAAATCGTTCTCAACAGAAACAGCACTGCACCAACTGGTGCTGAAGCCGGAGAATAGGCTGTAGAACAGGGAGGTGGCGCTGGGGGCCTTCCTAGCCATAGAGGGGGCCTTCAGCAACACCTCATTCGGATCGGTTCTGGTAGCTGTCAGCGAGCGTGGAATAGAAGGGACGTGCTGGATTGGTTCCATGCTCAGGGACAGGACGGTGTTAACCTATCTCGCGGGAGGGACTCTGCTGGCGGGGGTCGCGGCGGGGTGTCCGCAGAGGAGCGTTCTGTCTCCCTTGCTCTGGTGCCTAGTCGTGGACGGCCTGCTGGGGAGGCTCTCGGGAGGGGGATATGAGGTACAGGGCTATGCGGACGACATTGTCATCATAGTCCGAGGAAAGGTCACACAGTCAGTGAGGGAGCTCATGCAGACAGCACTGAAAGTGGTGGAAGGGTGGACGGTTGGTCAAGGGCCCGGGGTGAGCCCCGAGAAAGCAACCGTCATACCGTTTACGAGGAGGAGGAAGTGGGACAGCCACAGAAATCTCACTCTATACGGTAGGAACATTCCAATGGCTAGGCAGGTAAAATATCTTGGGGTCGTATTGGACTCTAAGCTAACCTGGAATGATCACGTTGAAAAAATACTGCGTCGGGCAGTCATGACCCAAGCCGTCAGTAGGGGCTATATGGAAAACGTGGGGACTAAGACCTAGTATGGCCCACTGGCTATACACAAGGGTGGTCAGACCATCGTTAACATACGCGGCACTGGTCTGGTGGCCTAAGGTGACACAATCCAGTGCTAAAGAAAAACGAGGCAAGATCCAAAGGATGGCTTGCCTAGGCATCACAGGAGTCATGTCTTCAACCCCAACAGCCGCCATGGAGGTGTTGCTGGATCTGCCCCCCTACACTTAGTGATTATGGGGGAGGCCAGACTAGGACTATACAGACTAGCCTGCAATGGTAGACTGAAGATCAACCCAGGCTTCAGGGGCTACTGCAAAATTCAGGAGATTGTGAAAGAGCCCATGCTTGAAATGAGGTCAGACTTCGCGAGCCCGCGAATCTGCAGGGAAAACAACTTTACAGTGGAAATCCCTGACCGGGAGGCATGGCGGGAGGAGACGCCGGGCATACCACGGGACGCGCTCGTCTGGTTCACGGACGGATTCGGCGGGGAGCGTGGGACGGGGGCAGGTGTTTATTTGGAAGGACCGAGGGTAAGTCATAGTATTTCCCTCGGAGTCAATGCAACGGTCTTTCAGGCCGAAATGTACGCCATCCTGCACTGTGTGCGGGAGAACAAGAGGAGCGGCTACACCAACAAGCGGATCCTCATAGCCACAGACAAGCCAGGCAGCCCTTAAGAGCCTAAGAGGCCCACGGGTAAATTCCTGGCTGGTGAGTGAGTGCCCAGACGAGACGAGCGGCTTGGCGGTGCAGAATGAGGTCACCATCATCTGGGTGCCGTGTCACTCGGGGGTCAAAGGCGATGAAGAAGCTGACAGTCTCGCTAAGATAGGGTCAGCACAACCATTTATGGGACCAGAACCGGCTCTGGGCGTGACAAAGAGCACTGCCAGGGGGGCCATTAAGTCCTGGGTCAGAAACCAACACAAGGTGTACTGGGCAGACTGTCCAGGGATTAGACAAGTCAATAATTGACGAACCCAGTTCAAAGAGAGCTGTGGAGTTGCTAAATCTTAGCAGAGGACAGCTCAGAAACATAACAGGTCTCATGACGGGACACATGGCCGTCAAGAAACACCTGCATAAAATGGGGCCGTTCGAAGGGGACCTTGCATGCAGACTCTGCAGCGAGGGGGAGGAATCAGCCCAGCACAACTTGTGTGAGTGTAAAGCTCTGGACCGCAGAAAGCAACTGATCTACGGTCAGCCTAGACTGGAGACAGAGCAATATAAAACTTCACCCTGCCAATCGCTGTGCCTAGTCTGCTCAGCGATTTTGGAGTGGGTGGAGTAAAAAGACTAAGGGCATGCACAATAAGCCAAAGGTTGCAGTGCTATCGGGGCGGCGAGGCCGCGGACGAGCCCTGAGGGAGAAAAAAGTATTAGTGACTATTGAAACCTGTGATTAGCATTGATAAGTACACTTGGAGAACCCAAATCCTCACAACACATCTTTTTAAAGACCTGACGATCGTTTCACTAACAAAAACAATCGTCAGGTTTTTGAAAGATGTGTTGTCGTGATTTGGATTTTCCGAGTGTACTTATAGGTAGGTATGTATATTTTTGAACAATTATAAGAAAACAGAACCTCTGTTATTTAGATGTCAAAAGCTTATAAAAGCTGTTCTGTAACATTTTTTTTCTAAGGGTGATATCAACCTTATTGTATCTGATATTGTTTGTTCAAATTGATCGATCAATTTAGTAAAATATTATACGATTAGCGTTACAATATTTTTGCAGGGTGGTCCAACCATTTCTTGTGATAAAGTTTTTGAAATACTTCACCACGGATGATAATACAATCACCATGCAAGAAGCACAACTATATGGGTGTGGAATAGTGATGTCTTCTTTGCTGAACACTCAGTTCTTTCATCAGTTTTACCTGGAATCTGTTAACACGGGCCTTAAGGTCAGGGTAAGGTATTACAAATGTGTAACATTTATATAATAAACTGCCAATGGACAAACAGGAAGAAATTAAATTAAAAAAGTCTGGACGCAGCAAGTGCGTGCATTCCTCTAAACTGTATCCATTTAATGCAGGAGCCCCTCAAGGATCAGCTTTAGCCTCTACTTTGATTCTTCACCACATCAATGACCTCCTCTCTAGCACATCCAACCCAGTTCACAGTTAAGCGGACGACAGCACCCTCCACTTAAATATACAATATTCTAAGCCTGTCTCTTTAGCCCAATTAGACGAGGATCGCAGACTCATGGAGGGTTCTGTCTCTGTGGATCTCCAAAAAATATTGGACTGGGGAAGTAGAAATCTTGTACCATTCAACTCCAACAAATCTCAGTCCTGCCTTTTCATAAGAGATACACCAGCCCTAAATCCATCACAATGAACAACCAAGTTATTCAAAGTAATGAGTCCTTTTCACTTCTTGGCATCAGTTGCAGAAGCGGCTGCTAAGAAATTAGGTTTCCTCTTCCGGGCTCGCAAATACTTTTTACCAGCTAATCTCTATACCTTATATACTTCACAAATAAGGCCCAACCTCGAATACTGCTCCCACATCTGGGGTGCAGCTGCCGCTTCTACGCTCGATATCGTGGATTTCATTCAGAAGAGAGCTATACGTCTCATCGGTGACCCTACGCCCACCCAAAGGCTGCCATCCTTGCCCACCGGCGTGCCGTTGGTGGGCTCTCTCTCTTTTATAAATATCTGCACGGGCAGTGCTCAGAGGAGCTTTCTTCCATAGTTCCTCCACCTTGTTGCCCCCAACAGATCTACCAGGGGAACAGAGCGAATGCACCCTTTTACTGTCCAGGTCACCAGACATAGAACATCTTGTTATGTCCGCTCTTTTGTCCCGAGGACTTCCAAGTTGTGGAAAATCCATTAAAACCCTCGTTTCAACGAATTTCTTTTAAAAAATGTTCCATCAATTGAATAATTTTTCATAGAAAAACTCGCAAGAAATGTTTCTTTAAAGAAAATTAATTAAATTCACTTATAAGAAAATTTGCTATTAAAAGAACATTTTGCACAAGAAAATTACCTAATAGAAATAAATTAAATGAATTAAAAAATATTAAAAATCTGATCCAAATACAGAACTAGATACTTTTGTTGTGGCTTCACAGAGAACATTGTTTTGCCTCTGGATGCTGTAAAAATTGAATCCGGTTGTAGAGAAGAAAACAACCTCTTCCGATGTCATAAACGACTACGTTTATGTTAACTGTGGAACGGTTTTACCAGCTAAGGGCAACAACGGCAGCTATTAAACTTGAATTAAAAGTCTTAAAAGTGCTTATCTTTCATTTTCAACTAAAAGTCGTTAAAAAACTATTGGAATTACACAATCTGATCAGATAACGTTAAAATTGAATCAAAGGCGAAAAAAAAGTAAAAAAAAGTTGAAAGAGAAATTCAGTCAGAGTGAGATTTGAACCGGCGTCCCCTCACTCATCAGCCATGAATCTAACAATTACATCACTTTAAGCCTTTAATCACACTCTGCAATGAAAGGTAGATAACCCATAATGGTCTTAAGTTATTTATTTGTAATATGTAAGGACTTTAGAGGCAGATTTTGCAACTATTTTGACCAATGAGATGTGAAGCATAAATCTAAAACATTCTAATATCCATTTTATGCAATATTTACCATTTATGAACCACAATACTTATACTAATTGTCACGTTTTAAATCTACAATTTGACATTTACAGGAGAAAAATTATAAAACTTTCAAAGTAATCTTTCTGGCACTTCTTGAACTTTTTGCGCCATAAGAAGATAAACGTTGTCTGTAACATTTAATAGATTTTGTTTAATATATACAATATTTTGGTATTGCGTCTCCTCCCGTTGGGGGCATTGGCAAACTCAAAGACAAAGATGCAAGTTTCCTGGGTGTACCGGAAAAAGCTTTATAAAATATGAAAAATGTGAAGCATTTCTATGTTTAAACGAAGACAGACATTGCTTATATGTATTTCATAACGACTAGTCTTGTGCAAAAGTCGTAGCTGCATGTTTTGATATATATGACACAACCCTTATTTTGCTGTTTTGTGTCCTTCAAGTTCCATATAAATATTTTTCCTATTGTTTATACTTTATTCCCTGTACCTCAATTTTTTTCTGAGCAAAAATTAAAAAAATCATGCAGTAAGAGGTTAATTAACACCATGGAACGCCTGCCTTAATCTGTCGTAAACTATATTTTTCATAATTTATTTTGACTAAATTTCTGTTTTTTATATTAGAATTGACAATTTTAATCGATAGTAATGTGTTATCTTTCATCATTTTATAAATAAGTCCACCTTACCAGATCATGCCAAATGCCTTTTAAATATCAAGTAACACTAAAGCAGTCGATTAATCCCGGTTAAATGCGATGCTAATGTATTTTATGATTCTAACTACCTGCTGCACGGTATTATGTTTTTTCCTAAAACCAAATTGTATAATTGTTATTTTGAAATGTTACATTTGATACTGCGTCAAAGTTCCCTCTCTCTCTCCTGGGTGGCTTACGGCAAACTTAGAGACGTTTTCAGAAGCGACCTTCCGATATGCTTGAGAAGAAAAGTTTTCAACCAATGTGTTCTACCGGTTATGACCTACGGCGCCGAAACACTAACCCTTACCAACGCTTCGGTTAAGAAACTGAAAGTAACACAGCGCAAAATGGAGAGGTTGGCGTTTTGTTACGTGACCACATTAGAAATGAAGAATTACGCAGAAGAACAGGAGTAACTGATGTGGTCGTACATGTGGCAAAACTCAACTGGAAGTGGGCGGGACATGTGGCTCGCATGCAATATGACAGGTGGACAAAACGATTACTTGAATGGAGACCCAGATCCGATAAAAGAAGCAGAGGAAGACCACCAACTCGCTGGACAGACGGCATTACAAAAATTACAAAAAACTGGATTCGTAGCGCTCAAGACAGAAAATAATGGACTCAACTAGGGGAGGCCTATGTCCAGCAGTGGACGCAGAGGGCTGATTGATGATGATGATGAAAAGTTATTTTGATGAGGGCCTCAGAATGGGTCTGTAACATACTGTTTTGTCCGCTGGTTTACCTGTTTTACGTACCGCTATTGTATTGGCGTTCTTCCACTGATCTGGGAAATCAGCAAGGTTTATTATGGCATTAATAATATTAATAAGCTTTATAACGTCTTTTTCGAAACTTCTTCAATACGTTTTGGATTTTGTCGAACCCTGGGGCCGTTTTACTATCTGTTTTGGTTATCACCCGGCGTACTTTCCAAGGTTTTGTTAAATATGTGTCCCAGCCAATGGAATTTACATTATCCATTTATTTAAAAATGTAGATATTCATTTCGTTTATGTTAATTTGTTCCGGTGTATTATTTACGATATTATCAACATGTACACTTTCAAAGTAATCTTATATTCCATCTGCCTTTTCTTTATCTATATTCAGAGCCATGTTAGTGAATTTTTATTTAAAAAAAATCCCTAATAGAGAGGTATCGATGATGAGACTTTGCAAAAATTTTTTTCTCCGAAAATTACAAAGATATTTCGACGAAATTTGGTGTGCATATTGCTTTGGGAAAGACCTAACTATGCGCCAAAATTTAGCTTTCTAGGTTTACAGATAGTGGAGCTATTCAAATTTGAAACATTTATTTTTTAATATCGCCGCGTTTGACTGTCAATCGTAAACCTGGCTTATATGAGATCTAGTATGTTGTTGCTAGGCGACCGAACATTTGATATTATTGCGCAGGTCTGTTAGACGCTGTAACCTGTAACTGACGTTTGGTATGAGATTGTTTTATTTTTTAATGCCGAATAAAAATGCTAATGGCAAGGCTTATTAATTATGATTAGTACAGTTATATGAAGCTATTACCAGTTAAAAGCAAAGAAACTGTGCGTAATTTTGAAGATTTTAGCTACTGAAATACCAGCTAAATACAGTAAATAAAGTAAACGTGTATAGAATGTGAAAACAAATAAAAACTGAGATGCAATTATTACGCCATTGATTCCTAATTTACTTTGACGAATTTAGCTCCTTAACTGCAACTGGTGTTACCATGAAAATGAGATAATTTCCCGAAACCGATGCCGTCAAATGGACAAAGCGGAGTTATTGCCTAATTTAAATTGACTGGATACTAATTTTTAATTACGTAAACACGACGTCTACAAACAAGTTGCAAGATTAACATTTTAAAGAAATGCTACCAGGATGTGTGTTCTAACAGAGATACAAAAACAAATTATTTCAATCACGCTATCATCTCAGTGTACAGGCGATGTAGCTTTTACGTTACAACTACGACTTTCACTCTTTGCTACCAAATATTATAAATAATTCACTAGTTTACAAATAAAAATATGCTCATCGAATAAAATTAGCTTTGAGTGAATTTTTATTTTTAAAAATTCACTAATAGAGAGGTATTGATGGTGAGACGAACTAGGACCCCTAGAACCCATATCCGGGGTCAGTTTCAATTTATATATATATATATATATATATATATATATATATATATATATATATATATATATATATATATATATATTTGTATCCGTCTGATAACTCAAAAAATAAGCAACCGATTTCAATGAAACTCGGCAAGTGCCTTTATTTTATTAATGGCTTCGATGAGTGCGTTAGCCAGGAAAATTGGACTAGGTTTTCCGGGACAATTTTGAGTTTTCTTTAAAAAAAAAAACAACAACAAAGCTGCTTCAATGAAATTTACTATATATGTTGCCTTGGGAGAGATATTACTACGTACCAAAATTCAACTTTCTAAGTTTATATATAATTAGTTATTCAAATTTTAAATTTTCCTTCGAAAAAAAGTTTTTTCTCCGAAAATTACAAAGTTATTTTAATGAAATTTGGTGGATATTTTTCCCTAGGAAAGACCTTACTACGCACCAAAATTAAAGTTTCTAAGATTATAGGAAATTGAGTTATTCAAATTTGAAACATTTAATAAAAATTCACTACCATAACGCACTTGCTGCGTCCCGAGTTTTTTTTCTTACCAAGGAGTCTACTTATGATAGTTATAACTGGCAATATAACTTTTAAGTTTAAGAATAAAGAATCCGTTTGAGGTAACACTGATCTTTTTTCAGGCAGGTTGCAGTTCTCTAATTTTCAGGAAGATTTTGAGGCTAAGCGAGTCGGCGATGAAAGAAACAACAATCGGTCATATCACTAATCTACTGTCCAGTGACCTCAACAGATTCGAAAGGGTGATTCTGTTCTTGCATCATGTATTTACAGTACCGTTCAATATAATTTTCTGTGTTATTATTTTGTATTACAGAATTGGCATACCAGCAATAATTGGAATAGCAATCATGTCTTCGTTCATCCCTATGCAAAGTAAGTAAAACTGAAATTAACCAGATTCAGTTAAATTATAAAATTGTTGTCTTTTACGTAATGAAATTCTGTGGTAAAAAAATCTTTTAAAACGATACATTTTATCAAAACTGTTAAAGTGCAAAAATATATTACCATATAATAAACAAGTGTGGGCGCAGCAAGTACATTATGTTTTTTTTCTTCCCTAGGGCTCGTCCGCGTCTTTGCCCCCCCGGTAGCACCGCAGCCTTTGGCTTATTGTGCATAAGTACGTTATGTTACAATTTTTACATGAAATATTTCAAACAATTTCTTTCACGAAAGTTCGCTATTTTTTTCTACAAAAATTGCCTGTAGTAATGTTACACAAAAATTATATATAAACATTTTGACGAAAATTTTCAAAAATATTTTTTACACGAAGATTTGCTAAACATTTTTTATTAACATTTAAAAACAATCTTTTCGCGGGAATTCGCAAACATTTGTTACACTAACTTATTAAACATTACAATTATTAGTTATTAACATATCACAAAAATTTGACAAAAAATGATTTCTACGAAAACCCTAAAAGCAATGTCTGCGAAAACTGATTAAATGTTTTGAGTTATTAATTAACTTTTCACGGAAATTTGAACCTGTATGGAAGTAAAGAAAAATACAAGCCGAAAGAGATATATCTTCATATTACAAGCTGTCAAAAATAAGAAGCTTATGTCAATTTGAAGTTTTATTTGACGTATCACACACAAGCTGTCAGAAATAAGAAGCTTGTATCACTTTGAAGTTTTATTTGACATTTGTGAAATTTATCAATCATATATTATGAAAATACTTATATACAGGGTGGCGCATTGAAAACGAAACAGACCGATTTGCGTCCAGAGATTTTTTTAAGAAACGCTGAAACACGTCAATTTTAATATTGAGGGGGACATGTTTTGACACAAAACTCAACTTTGTCACATCAACCCCTTAAGGGTGGTGATAACAACCCTTATATTTTAAATAGGGAACATAGGCCGAGTAGTACACCGTTTGAAAGCTCTTTCTTTTCTGAATTCACCTGACTAATTTTTTTGGAATTTTTATTAACTCGTTTAAAAATTATTCACAGTTGCAGTTGCAAGAACGTAGTTCATTCATTGTGATAAGAAATGCACTGATTAGTCAATTTTCCGTAAAAAAGAACTAAAAAACAAAACCAAACGTTCAAAAATGTTTATTCATATAAGTAAGTGTTCAAATTGTTGACCACCAGCTTCCATACAAAAGTACAAATTTTGTTCAAAACGAGCTCTGACATTCTGGAGCATTTTTGGAGTTATTAGACAGCATTCTTCAACAATGCGTCGTCGTAATTCTTCCAGAAACTCCGGTTTTATTGCAAAAATTCTACTCTTTGAATGGCCCCATAGAAAGAAGTCTAAAGGAGTTAAATCCGGTGATCTAGGGGGCCACTCAATAGCACCTCTACGCCAAATTCATTGCTCTAGAAATTCTCCATCTTGTTGAAACACTAATTGATTTTCTTGATAGCGATCATCATTTTCAACAATGTCAATTAGTAGAGGGTAAACGATATCTTCTAGTAACTCCAAATACGTTTCGCCACTCAAATTGCCATAAAGAAAATTGGTCCGATTAAACGGTCTCCAAAAATGCCAGTCCAGACATTCAATTTCTGTGGAGTTTGAGTGTGGACTTCGTGAAAATTTCTTGGCTTATTATCTGCCCAATAACGACAATTATGACGATTGCTTCTAGAGTTTAATAAAAACGTACACTCGTCTGAAAAACAGATATTGAACAGAAACTTCCCGTTATCAGCTATTCGTGCAGTCATAAGTTCACAAAACTCCAGCCGTCGATCAAAATCATCTTCATTCTGTTGTTGCACAAGATGAATTTTATACGGGTGAAATTTATGATGCTTCAATATTCGTTGAATAGTTCTTCTTTTGATGTTAGAAACAGTGGCCAATTTTCTCGTGCTTAAAGTTGGGTCTGCAGCAATTTTTCCTAAAACTTCAATCTCAGTAGTCTCATTTCTAACCGGAAATTCACGTTCAGGATCCCGTTTTTTGTTGGCTACTGAACCACTTTGTCGAAACTTTGCAACTAACTCCAAAATGTATTTTCTGTTAACATGTCTGTTCGGATGTCGTTCATTAAACAAATTTGCGCCGCGGTTGGCACAGTCATCGTTTTTGAAAAAAAGAGTAATTATTTCAACTCTTTCTTCTCCAGAATACACCATTTTAAATTAATTTTCGGTAGCACTATCAAGTATCAAACCGACCGATAAACTGAAATAATAAACCGAATTTCTCTCATTCCGATAAGAAATGTTCTGATAGTCAATGTTTTGTTTACAAACCAACAAAACATTGACTATCCAGACATTTCTTATCGGAATGAGTGAAATGCGTTTTTGCATCTTCAACTGTGAATAATTTATAAACGAGTTGATAAAACTTCACAAAAAAAATTAGTGTGCTGAATTCAGAAAAGAAAGAGCTTTCAAATGATGTAACACTCGACCCTTGTTCCCTATTTAAAATATAAGGGTTGTTATCACCACCCTTAAGGGGTTGATGTGACAAAGTTGAGTTTTATGTCAAAATATGTCCCTCTCAATATTAAAATTGACGTGTTTCAGCGTTTTTTAAAAAAATTTCTCTAGGCGCAAATCGGTCCGATTCGTTTTCAATGCGCCACCCTATATATTATGAAAATGCAAACATAGATAATCCTATCAAATTAATGATTTCTTACCTTTTTTTAGCACCAAGGTTGAATTAAATATTTCTAAATTTTTGTTTAAAATTCGCTAAATCATCACATAATCTGATCGGTTACTGGAATTAAATAAAAAACTGAAAAAAATGGATTTTTTTCAACTGATCCCCTACGGAGACTCGAACCAACACTATTTAGGATGAAAATCTCAACTGCAACCCATGGACGTGCAAAATTGTAGTTGATCTATGTATTATAAGTAGATGAAATCTCATACATTTTTATTTTAAATGCCGAAAACACCGTTTTCCATAAAGAAGTGAACTCCCAATTTGGGATGTGCTATAATCTCTATATAGGCTAATTACGTACCAAATTTGAACTTTATTATTGTTGATAATAATTTAATAGAAAATTAGTTATTATTTTGAAAAAATTGTTTATAAAAATGTTCTACAACAGCGCAATCGCTACGCCCGACCTCTTATTACTGGATATATGGGTTGTCCATTTATCAATTTATTGCCTGAAAAAAGGTGTTTTTTTCAAATTCAATCTGTTAAACAAAACAATATTAATTACATAATCACAAACTCTATAACTAAAATTACTGCCAACGCATCAGAGAATGGGTCTATTTGAATGAATTTTCTGCAACTATGCTAGTAAAATTAAGGACAATGACAGTTAAAGCAGAAACGTAAGGCATTGTAAAACAGGCTTCTTGACACACTTTTTCTACATAACCTCCATTTGTTTCATAATCTTTGTTGAAAAAAAATAGCCAATTTTGACGTTTGAAATTGTGACTTTGGCGCTTTTAGAAGAAAAAGTAGAAAGTTTTTAATGTAATTTCTTTGTTACTTGGCTCTTTTGCGCTCAGAAAACTTAATCTTTGTCTGCAATATTTAATCGATTTTGTTAACTACAAAAGATATTTTGGTTTTATGTGTTCCGATGATCAGCAGTGGCACTCAATATCTTTTTTTAACTGAGAGATCTGAAATTTTGGTACGTAGAATATCAAACTGACCTTCGATATGGGTTCTAGTGGGCTTTCCTCCCGCTCATTTGAAAAAAACTTTTTCAAAATTCAAAAGTTGCCATCTCATTAACGATTTTTTCTACGGAAATTCGCTAATAGTATCAGCGTATTATAGGGGTTATGGTGGGTGTGAGGGGGTTGCAAAACTAATAGTGGGATAGTCTCTACAACTTCACCATATAAAATAACTAATGCCTATTGCAAATTCAGTTACCAGTTGAAATTAAATTAAGTTATATTTTATTTCACGTTTCAGTTATGTTGGCCTTCCTAGTATCAAACTACAAAAATAAAGCAGCTAAATGCACCGATGAAAGAGTAAGATTAACAAAAGAAATCATCTACGGCATGGAAGCCATTAAAATGTACTCATGGGAAAAACTTTTTATGCAGTTAATATCAAACAGCAGAAAACTGGAGATGAACAAAATCAGCCGCGCTGTGCATCTGACCGGGATACAAGAATCTTTTTGCATGTTCGCGATAAGAGTTTCAATTCTTTCGACAGTGATTTCTTATCTATTTCTTTGTGGCCCAATGAAAGCCGAAGACGTTTTCTTTGTTTACTCAGTCTATAATATCTTAAAACCTTTGATTACCTCCACGTTTCCACTTGGTGCCTCGCTCATTGCTGAAAGTTTGATCTCATTGAAGAGAATTAACCACTTTTTGCTGTTAGATGAATTTGAGCCTAAAAAGAGAGAAGTTTGTGATGTTTACAAAAGCTTCCATTATCTAGAAACAACAAAAAGTATATATTATTATTCTAAAGAAGACGCTCTGGTTAAGATGACGAATGTAAAGGCTACATGGATTGATTCTAGTCCCAGCGATACTTTAAAAGGCATTTCTTTTAAAATTGAATCACCTGGTAGGTTTTTAGCTGTTATAGGACCGACAGGTTGTGGTAAAACAAGTTTAATCTTGACAATACTAAAAGAACTTCCGATAAAATCAGGTTTACTTGAAATATATGGCGAGATCAGCTATGCTGCTCAAGAACCTTGGCTGTTCGCTGGGACTATCAGAAAGAATATACTGTTCGGATCGCCTTTTGATCTAGTCAGATACAGACAAGTTATAAAGTGCTGTGCTCTTAACAGAGATTTTAAACTGTTGCCTTTTGGTGATAAGACTTTAGTAAGCGATAAAGGCAGCACCCTGAGTGGAGGACAAAGGGTCAGAATCAATTTGGCAAGAGCGGTGTATAGGAAAGCTGATGTTTATTTGTTGGATGATCCATTATCAGCTGTGGATCCAAGAGTTGGAAGACATTTGATGCAGGAATGTATAAGAGGGTTTTTGAAAGATAAAATTGTTATTCTGAATACGCATCAACTACAGCATGTCAAAGAAGCCGACCAGATAATATATTTAGATGATGGAGTTGTTAAAGCACAAGGTAAAAATAAAATATATTTCTATTACTATGCCGGGCTAGACAATATTTTTTCCTGTAAATTCTGGACGCCAGTAGACCGTTTCTATCACCATTTAACGACGCAAGAAACGGCTATGTCCGCATTCTTTCTGAGGCAAAAAACTCGTTTAATAACCACATCAAAAACAAAGTCCTCTCAAGCTACAACGGCAGCAAACCCTTCTGGACTCTTGTTAAATCTATTGGGAATAATTTCTGCGAGAGCACGTTCTCATTTCTTGTTTCAGGGGATGAAATTGTTTCTACCGCTCTGGGCAAAGCTGAACTTTTTGCCTCGTTGTTCGCCGGCAATTCTACTCTCAACCCACCTCAAATGTTCAACCACCAACAGTCCCCAATGTCACGCATCAAATGACGGATATCATTTTCAAAACTAAAAAGGTATGAAAGATGCTCTCTTCTCTTAATACCAGGAAAGCCTCTAGCCTTGACGAGATCTCAGCAATTGTTCTCAAAAAATGCGCACCAGAACTTGCTCCTGTTCTGACTCGTCTGTTTCAGACATCTTACAATAGAGGCATATTCCCTAGTAACTAGAAAACTGCTCGAGTACAACCCGTCCCCAAGAAAGGATCCAAAGCGCTTCTTAGCAACTACAGGCCTATTTCTCTCTTTTAAGTCGCCTCTAAAGTGATGGAAAAGTATATAAACACCGAATTACTAAAATTTCTTGAAAAACACAGTCTAATCCACGACATGCAGTATGGGTTCCGTCAGCGCAGATCAACTGCTAATCTCCTTTCCTTTCTCACCCATTCTTGGAACAAGTCTATGGAACTACACGGTGAATTTCAGATTGTCGCTCTAGACATATTCAAAGCATTCGACCAGGTCTGGCACGCAGCGCTGCTTAATAAACTTCTGGCCTATGGCATACCACCAAAACTCTGTACCTGGACAGCAAATTTTCTCTCCAACCGGAGCATTTCTATTGTAGTGGATGGCCATTCCTATAAACTGTATCCAATTAATGCAGGATTCCCTCAAGGTTCAGCTTTAGCTCCTACTGTGTTTCTTCTCCCCATCAATGACCTCCTCTCTAGCACATCCAACTCACTTCACAGTTACGCGAATGACAGCACCATCCACTCAAATATACAATATTTTAGGCCTGTCTCTTTAGCCCAATTAGATGAGGATCACAGACTCATGGAGGGTTCTGTCTTTGTGGATCTCCAAAAAATATTAGACTAGGGAAGTAGAAATTGTAACCTTCTTAGAATTAGCAAGAAAAGCGGTATGACGTGGTTGACCTCAAGTGGATCCAAATCCGGACGATATTGAGGTCACCATTACCTACTAAACCCTAACCTAAAAGTATCTATCTCTCATATTTATTATTTGCAAGATAAGGAACACTTTGTAAGGTTATAAGATCTTAAGATAGCTCAATACTTACTCTGCTTTTGAGTTGTTCTGCCTGAAGTCCTAAATTTGTGAGATCTTCAGGTCAGAGCCTGGTTACTAAAGTAGTTCTTCAATTTTTAGATATATAGATATTTGATATAAAGAATTCTAATTGTCGTCACCAGTGATAAGAGATTTTGGGTGGGAATTGTTATTCAATTAAACAGATATATAAAAAAAGTTAATATTTAAATTTGTTGAGATAAATTGTGATAGCAGCAGATTAATCTGATACTGCTGGTAAATTTCAAATAAACATTACATCACACGAAATAAAACAAATATTAAATCTTCCAGTAAAGAAATCAACTATTGCATATAACAGAACAAAAGGTTGGATATTAAGTCACAAAAATATGAATATTACATGCAAAATTTAAAGAGAGTGAATATTGCATATTACAGCAAAAAATAAACATAAAATGCAACAATTATCGTCTTTCAATCAGTTCTACTGATGTTCTCGAGATCTTAGATAAGATTTAGGTTGAATTTCTAGACATTGAACTGGCCAGTTCATTTTAGTTTTTTTAAAGAAAACTCTTAAGTGAATCTCAAAGAATATAAAGTTAAACTTTTTCTTTACTGATTACTAATGAAATCTTAAAAACATTTACAGGGTAGGTAGTTGGTAAACAAACCATTGATTGATTTAAATTAGACAGTGATATATATATGAATTTACGTCACTGACAAAATGTTGAGACATAGATATAAAATTACAGTTACTTTTAAAACACACAATCTGACTGATTCAGAAAGGTATAGTTTAGTTAGGTTGAGTGGAGGTTCAATTTTCAAATAATTTGAAAATGTGGATGCTGCATAAAAAGTTTAAAAGTCACACACACAGATAAAACTCAATGAAAACTCATCAAAGCTGGATTACATGGGGAGTTCAATGACCCCTTATTCACCTGTTGATTGGTTACAGATGTATGAAATATGGACACCAAGTATAAGTGCCCACTACAGGCTCTCATTTTCTCACAAGAGAGAGAAGAAAGTCAGGAAGAGTGAAAGGCACTTTCCATGGGTTATAACCAGACAAGTTGTACGTACCATTCTATTGCTAGATGGGATGAGTGAAACTGTATTCTAAACAGACAGCTGTAGTGATGACGTCACTCTTCAGGTGATTCAATCGAAACTATTTACGGCTAAAAATGCAACTTTAGGTATACGGAATTCAAAAGCTGATTAGCTTAGAGCTCAGAAACTTAGACAAGCACTTGCGATAGTATTAGAGACCTCATTACATCAGAGAACAAAGAGGTGGCCGTTTGACCACGTTTTTAACAAAACGCACTCTTAATTTCAAATTGACCTTAGATCAAAACACTTATAGCAACCACCTATAACTATATTAAGCGATATTAACGGCAAAATGTGAGATATTACACCCCTTTAAGGTGTTAAAAGCCACGATAGTTTCAACGTTGTTGCCCGCCAGCCCACCTGAGACAGACTCCTCAAGAAACAGCGTCACATCAGAAGTCTACGCCAGATTTGCCGCGCATTTTACGAACGTTATTCCCGATCCTTTTCTAGCTTCATGTGTGTGACACGGATATACTGCCCAGAGCTGGACTTTTATGCGGTGATGACACGACGCATCCAGGGTACGCGCCCCTCATTCGGTCAGACTCCCCTTAGTACTGCAATAGTGGACGTGGTCCAACGACTTTTGCTTGATGACAAAGAGATGAGCTCATTGTTACGTCAACTGCGCCTAGATCTTTCTTGTTTAAAAAACATTTCATCTCTCGATATTTGAATTTTTAACGTATACAAACGGAACGCAGTACGGGCTTTATGAGAGTTAGATATTGGCGAATTTTCAGCAAATAATTTTGAAACTCAAATTTGAAATGTTTTATAGAGATCAGGTTACCTGCTATCATTTTGTTACCTGGAGGTCTTCTATATGGTTTTAAAGTAGTAACGATGCTAAATAAAAACGTAATCGTTACAAAATATTGTACAATTCAACTCCACAAAATCTCAGTCTTGATTTCTATCTCATAAGAGATACACCAGCCCTAGACCCATCACAATGAATAACCAAGTTATTCAAAATAATGAGTCCTTTTCACTTGTTGGAATTGCTGTGGATCGAAATCTCAATTGGCACCAACATGTCACATCAATTGCAGAAGCGGGTGCTAAGAAATTAGGTTTCCTCTTCCGGGCTCGCAAATACTTTTCATCAGCTAATCTCTATACCTTATATACTTTACAAATAAGGCCAAACCTCTAATACTGCTCCCATATCTGGGGTGCTGCTGCCGCTTCTACACTCGCTATCCTGGACTCCATTCAGAAGAGAGCTATACGTCTCATCGGTGACCCTAGCTTTCTTTCATAGTTCCTGCACCTGCTGCCCCCAGCAGATCTACCAGGGGAACAGAGCGAATGCACCCTTTTACTATCCAGGTCACCAGACATAGAACATCTTGTTATGCCCGCTCTTTTGTCCCGGGGACTTCCAAGTTGTGGAATTCCTTGCCGGCACATGTTTTTCCTTCTTCTCCGAACCTAAAAACCTCAAGCTTCAACAAAGTATTAAATTTATTCATATAAATTAAATTTGGAATAACGAACAAAATGAAATAAAAATGGTTGGTAAATCTCAAATAAACATTAATTGCACAAAAATAGAAATCAAATAAGTAGTAAGAACTTCAAGAAAAGAAATTATCAATTCACATACATATGACAAAACAATAAGATAAAGATGGTTGCATGTTACTAAAATATTAATGTTAGCCACTTGAGGTTTATATATAAAATAAAATGCTGCATTTTACAGCTCAAAAGCAAACACAGATTATTAGGTAAATCACTTGACGTTTGTCAGTTAATTTGATTAATTTTTCAATTAGTTAACTGGCCAGTTCTTTGAGTGAGGCTCCACAAAAAAATATATTCCTATATTGAGAATGAGACGTAGTAAAAAGAATACAGGTTAGATATTTTACAAACAAAATTTGCTAATTACAATTTCAAGAACTATGTGTTTAAATTTACAAACTTGACAAAATTTTGAAGATTAAACAGGAAATGTACAGTTATTCTGACAGCACCGCGCTGACACTATTTTGGTTCAAGTTGATTACGTTATTTTGGAAAGTTCAAGTTGAAAGGGTTCAAATATTAGATTGATGCTGGGGAAATTCTGCTGGTTTATAGAGATAGGATTTATTTCGACTCACCAAGTCCTTCTGTATTGAGTTACCTGATGACCCTAGGAAGATGTTTTCCAACTGGGATCAGCGATCAGTGCCTGACACAAGCTCACAAACTTCAATAAAAGAGGGAATGCTGGGAAGAATGATTGGCGCTTCCCATTAGCGATTACTGGGCCGGTGGATTTTGTTGATCCAATACTAGGAGACCATTTGACAACTATGTCGATGTTCTGAATTCGCTTGACGGAAGCTTTGCAAATCGCAATTAAAACGTGAATTGGCCCAAGTCAAATTCACTGCCAATTGACTCAAACTTCGGTAGTAATCAGGAACTCTTTCTGATTAAGGTAAGAAATGCATCAGGTCGGAATAAAGAATCACAACTTAACTCGCGTTTTTGTACTAAATACGATGTTTATTTAAACTCTAAAACCGCCCAAATGACTTTAAATAATCACTGACAATTATTATTGGGTAGTATAGATAAAAGAAAGGGTTTTATCACCCCCTTTGAAGATAAAGTTTAACCACCGCAATTGAAAGGTGTTTACGCGGTAACGTGCCAGTGTCGACTGTCCTCTAGCTAACGTCTGTTCCATTCAGCTCTCACTCCTCTTTCCGCCTCTCACCGCCTTCAGTTCTTCAACTGTAGACACGGGAGGTGTGACGGCAGGAAAGAGGGGAGCTGAACGGCACAGAGGTTAGCTAGAGGAGAGTCGACACTGGCACGTTACCGTTTTGTTGGGAACTTGTTCAACGGTTCAAACGGTCGTTCTTGGGTGACATCACCGATACGGAAAATTACAGACCCAGTCGCTACGATATTTATTTCCTGGAAATCTTCCTTCAGCAAAATGCGACGCATCATTTGCTAACAAAGCTATATTGCGTCTTTAAATATTTGAATTTTTACGTGCACATTTAAAATGCAGTATGGTGTTCAGGGTAGTTAAACATTAGCGACTTTTCATCAAATAATTTTTGAAATCAAAACATGAATTGCCTTACAGATATTGGATTGTCGGCTCCTAATTAAGTCTCTTACGGGTTTATTTTGAATATTCAGAGTAATAACGAAATGCAATCGTTACACCATCCAATGTTTTTAATTGTGTCTATTTCTGGGAGAGCTTCTAACTATATCTTTTACCTTTTGTTGAACTTCTAACAACCCTATAATCTTTTCAAAGGCACATACGAAGAAGTAATGGCGTCTGGCTTAAATTTCACTAATCCCCTAAATGATTGCGCCAAAAAGCGACATGAAATCAGTAATACCAAAGAGTTGCGAAGAAATGCTTCGACCTGTAGTTCTATTTCAATGGTAAGCGTTGAGGGAATTAAAGAAATCGCGGAAGAACAGGCGGATAAAGTGAGCCAAAGTAAAGTTTATATAAGTTACTTGAGAGCATCTGGACATTGGTTATGGTCTGCTCTTGTAATTGGTTTATTTATTTTGACGCAAGCAGCTGCAAGTGCTTTCGACTACGCTATCGGCTACTGGTATGTCATGTGTTATAATTTTTAGGTAATCTAACAGTTCCACTCTCCAAGTTGGCTCTAAAGTAAACATACGTCAAGGTCACGCGAAAAAAAGTGCATTGTTGCCAGATTTTCAAAGCGACCACGTTTCTCGCCCTAACACCTGGGTTTGCTATATTAAAAAGCTACACGAAGAGAAGATCATGGGCAACATTCTCTCATGCAACATGGTAAACTTGACGTATTGGGAGATGGGAGAGCTGAACTGTAGGATTGCCGATTTTTAAATCTACATTCTTTTAAATACAGATAAAGAGACTTTTTCTTGGGCTTTACAAATGGTTGTTTTAATGTATGTAATTGATTCCAAAGGAGAAACAAACATAAATAAAGCCAGAGAACAAGTCTATCCGTCTTGTCGCTTCTCGAATATAATTCCAGAGTGTTCGATGAACTTAACTCTCATAGAGACGGGTGTGACAGTATACATTATATATTATAATTATATATTACATCATAAACCATACATCACACATCATACAGGATATATAATACATCATAGAACATACACGATACATCATACAGGACACATCATTCATTATGCATCATACATCGTACATCCTACTTCGTACACCGTACACCATATGTAATACATTATACATGATACATCACACACCACACATCATACATATATCATACATCATACCTCATACATCATATAGTACATCGCACTTCATACAACATACAGCATGTATTATACATTATAGATTTTACATTACACATCATACATTATATATATATATATATATATATATATATATATATATATATATATAAAATTGTGGGAAAGCCGTCAGTTGTAGAATAAAACTCTCTATTATAGGCCGAGCTTTCGGAAAAATTTATTCCTTTCTCAAGGATATAACATGAGTTCTACTAAACTAATTATGTAACAAACATGATAAGAAAACCTTCTTATGAATTTCATAAAAACTCGGGACGCAGCAAGTGCGTTATGGTAGTGAATTTTTATTAAATGCTTCAAATTTAAATAACTCAATTTTCTATAAACTTAGAGAGTTTAATTTCAATACGTAGTAAGATTTTTCCTAAGGCAAGATATCCACAAAATTTCATTAAAATAACTTTGTAATTTTCGGAGAAAAAAAATTTTTTCGAAAGAACAAAATTTTTCCGGAAAACCCCGTCTGATTTTTCTGGATAACGAACTCATCCATATATATATATATATATATATATATATATATATATATATATATATATATATATATATATATATATATATATATATATATATATATATATATATATATATATATATATATATATATATATATATATATAAACATATAAAAATTAAACCTATTTACAAATGAACTTTAATAAGATATTATGCTGTGACAATACCTCTCTCAAGCACCCTAAAATATAATCAAAATGTGCACAGTTATATATGTTTTATTTCTTTTTCCCTTGTCTTAATACACTACATATTTTATGACAATCGATTTAATTTACTTATTTGATTTCATAAATAGTCGGTTAATAGTGACTTGGAATGAAGTAGACACCACATCTTCAAACATATTAAGAGAATATGAGTAAATCAACAGCAACTGGGAATGAATTCGGTCAGTCGCCCAGCCACGTGGTTAAAAAACACTGTTTGTATGAGTGGTTACAACTCTAGCTCTAAATAAAAGGACTGTAACAGCGGCAGAGGCAGAAGTCAATGGAAGGTTTGTGTATTCGGAAAGAAACTATTGACTATTAATAACAATAATTGACTAAAAACGCTGCGAGTTGTAAGGCAAAAATAATTATACTACACAGGTGATAAATGATAATACATTACAATAGGGTTATATATAATCGTAAATGCTTCCAATGATTAACAATCAGTGAATTCAGTATTATTGACATTTCTCGGAAACTTACAAATGAATTTCATGAGTCAATAAGAAAAGCAGTGACTAACCAACAGCAACCACATACTTATGATTTAAACATAAATGTTTCAAATTTGAATAGCTCAATTTTCTGTAACCCTAGAAAGCTGAATTTTGGCACATAGTTAGGTATTTCCCAAAGCAATATGTAGACCAAATTTTATCGACATTTTCGGAAAAAAAAATTTTTTTTGAAAGAAAACTCAAAATTTTCCCGGAAAACCGCGTCCGATTTTCCTGGCAAACGAACTCATCCAAGCCATTAATAAAAGAAAGGCACTTGCCGAGTTTCATCTAAATCGGTTAATTATTTTTTGAGTTATCAGACGGATACATACATATATATATATATATATATATATATATATATATATATATATATATATATATATATATATATATATATATATATATATATATATATATATATATATATATATATATATATATATATATATATATATATATATAAACATATAAAAATTCAAACTGACCCCGGATATGGGTTCTAGGGGTCCTAATTCGCGCTCATTTGAAAGAATTTTTGCAAAGTCTCACCATCGATACCTCTCTATTAGTGAATTTTTTAAATAAAAATTCACTAAAAAGGTTTTCTTTTCATGTTTGTTACATAATTAGTTTAGTAGAACTCATGTTATATCCTTGAGAAAGAAATAATAAAGAGTTTAATCCTACAACTGGCGGCTTTTTCACAATTTTTTTATAAATAACACTATTACCGTCACAAAAATTTAATACTTATATATATATATATATATATATATATATATATATATATATATATATATATATATATATATATATATATATATATATATATATATATATATAATACATTATACATTATATATTATACAGTATACATTATACATTTTTTTCTCCCTCAGGGCTCGTCCGTGGTTTCGCCGCGCCGATAGCACTGCAGCCCTTGGCCTATTGTACATGCCCTTGGTCTCTTCACTCCACCCATTCCAAAATCACTGCCTTGAACCAGTCTGCACAGCGATTGGTAGGGTGAGGGTTTATAATGCCTTGTCTCCGGTCTGGACTGACCGTAGATCAGTTGTCTTTTGCGGTCCAGAGCTTCACACTCGCACAAGATGTGCTGGGCTGATTCCTCCCCCTCGCGGCAGAGTCTGCATGCGAGGTCCCCCTCGAACCGCCCTATTTTATGCAGGTGTTTCTTGACGGTCATGTGTCCCGTCAAGAGACCTGCTATATTTCTGAGCTGTCCTCTGTTAAGATTTAGCAGCTCCCTTTGAACTGGGTTCGTCAATTATTGACTTTCCATGTCTGAGCCCTGGACAGTCTGCCCAGTACACCGTGTGTTGGTTTCTGACTTTTTCAGAACTTAATGTCTCCCCTGGCCGTGCTTTTTGTCACGCCCAGAGCCGGTTCGGCTCCCATAAATTGTTCTGCTGACCCTCTCTTCGCGAGACTGTCAGCTTCTTCATTGCCTTTGACCCCCCGAGTGACCCGGCACCCAGATGAGGGTGACCTCATTTTGCCCACCTAGGTCGCTTGTCTCGTCTCGGCACTCACTCACCAGCCAGGAATTTACCCGTGGGCTACTTAGCGCTTAAAGGGCTCCCTTGATCTCTCCTTTATAGGAGTACGGTTCCTTGATGAGGGCCACATCCGTGTTCCTCAGAGCCATCAGTAGTCCAGCTGTGGCTGCCCTCCTGTGTTGGAGGTTGACCTGAAGGAACATAAGTCCCATCAGCCCCTGGTTGCTTCCCCAGTGGGCCGCACGAGTCTGTAGCCGGAGCTACTCCTTGAGCCTCATTGGTTTTAGTTCCATATATATTTATGATCTTCATGTTGTTCCCACGAGAATGTCCACACACTCAGAACCCCCTGTGTGGTGCAAGGCGGGTTACTCTGGAGGGTTGCCCCGTACTCCAGAGGTTCCGTTCACGACACCATCACCCTGGTGCCATCCATCCCTAGGCATAGGTCACGTGACGCCGTAGATTGGGGGAGTTTATTTCGACCTTCTTGTCTAGATCCGTCATGTTTAGTTATCAGCAGGGTCACCTCGTGCAGGATGCGGCTCTTCACCGCGCATGACGGTGTTGGGAAAAGCTTGATGGAAAGCTTGTCTAGTTGTTTCCACTTCCTCAGCTTGCCCCCTGGAGTCCTTTGGCCCGCGACTCATCGACCCCTACATTATACAGTATACATTATACAGTATACATTATACAGTATACATTATACGGTATACATTATACAGTATACATTATACAGTATACATTATACATTACACATTATACATTATACATTATACATTATACATTACATATTATACATTATACATTACACATTATAAATTATACATTATACATCATACATTACACATTACACATTATACATTATACATTATACAGTATACAGTATACATTACACATTACACATTACACATTACACATTATACATTATACATTATACATTATACATTAAACATTAAACATTACACATTACATATTACACATTACACATTATGCATTATGCATTATAATGATACCTTATGCATTATAATCATGCATTATATATTATACATTATACAATATACATTATGCATTATACATTATGCATTATACATTACGCATTATGCATTATGCATTATACATTATGCATTATACATTATACATTATACATTATACATTATACATTATACATTATACATTATACATTATACATTATACATTATACATTATACATTATACATTATACATTATACATTATACATTATACATTATACATTATACATTATACATTATACATTACACATTACACATTATACATTATACATTATACATCATCTTACTCATTGTGTCATGACTTTTTGTCTGTGTTTGCTGGTAAGCTCAGAAATTCACTACCGTAATTTATTTTATAAAACATTAACTACAGATTTTTTTAGGTCAAACCTGGAAGACAAATCATTCAAAAAAAGAAACGGACCACTTGATGTTACATGTAGCTTAAAAGAAACAGAACAAAGAAACGTTATAGCATCTCAGATTTTCAACAGTTCGTCTAACCTTTCTTCAACAGAAAACAGCGGCACTGATGACGACTCTACATTAAAAAGTCATGTACAAATCGTCTATATATCTCTTTGCCTGTTTCTCATAATCATAACATTCCTGAGATCAACGTTGTTTTGTTTCATGTGCCTGAGGACCTCCAGTAAACTGCACGATGATTTGGTGTCTAGCATTATGGTCGCCACGATGAAGTTCTTCAATACCAACAATGCCGGAAGGATCCTCAACAGGTTATCCAATGATATATATGCTTTGGATATAAATGTCCCAAGGTACACGTTTGTGGCAATGCAGTTGTTGTTTTCTTCGATAGGTGTCACCATAGTTGTGGGAATGGTGACACCCTGGATGCTGTTATCAGCTGCCATTGTGGCAGGCTTTTGTTTTATTATGTTACTACTTTATAACAGGACGGCAAAATGTACATGGAGACTCGATGGTATTTGTAAGTATTTTATTCTTTAAAGCAAATCCTCTTAACCATAGATTCCTTACAAATATGTCATTTGGCTAAGTCTAAAGGCGACATTTCAACCTGTACCGGTTACGCTATTACAATCATATAATAAAAATAATTAGATAATTTGCCGTAGTTAAAAATCAATAACACACATTTACGTTTTTGTTCTAGAAATAGACGATGTGTTTAACTAAGTTCTCTAACTTAAAATGTCTAAAATATATTATATATCGTTACAACTTAAGTGTTTTTAATACCAAAATGTTTGTGTTTTTATGATAATGTTTCTATAAGTAGAAATATAAGACGTAATGTTTAGTTGCTCCATAATAAGGCTCTGGATAATATAATTGTGTTGTTTCTGTCCTTTCCGCAAGTCTACCCCGCTTCCTCGTTTCTTTCCTGCCTTGATGCCCTGGTACCCACATCATAGTTACTTTGCTGTTCGCTGCCAGTTGCTTCAAGGCTTATTTGTATTTCCAGGTTTTTTTTCTCCCTCAGGGCTCGTCTGCGTCTTTGCCGCCCCGATAGCACTGCAGCCTTTGGCTTATTCTGCATGCGCTTAGTGTTTTCTACTCCGCCCATTCCAAAATCACTGTGCCTTGAACTAGTCTGCACAGCGATTGGTAGGGTGAAGTTTTAAAATGCTCTGTCTCCGGTCTAGACTGACCGTAGAGCAGTTGTTTTTACGGTTCAGAGCTTTACACTCGGACAAGATGTGCTGGGCTGTTTCCTCCCCCTCGCCGCAAAGTCTGCATGCGAGGTCCCCCTCGAACCGCCCCATTTTATGCAGGTGTTTCTTCACGCCCATGTTTCCCGTCAAGAGACCTGTTATGTTTCTGAGCTGTCCTCTGCTAAGATTTAGCAGCTCCACTCTTTGAACTGGGTTCGTCAATTATTGACTTCCCATGTCTGAGCCCTGGGCAGTCTGCCTAGTACACCTTGTGTTCGTTTCTGACCGAGGACTTAATGGCACCCTGGCCGTGATCTTTGTCAGGCCCAGAACCGGTTGTGGTCCCATAAATGGTTCTGCTGACCCTCTCTTCGCGATACTGCCAGCTTCTTCATTGCCTTTGACCCCCGAGTGACCCGACACCCAGATGAGGTTGGCCTCATTCTGACCAGCCAGGTCGCTCGTCTCGTCTCGGCACAGCCTGGAATTTACCCGTGGGATACTTAGGGCCTTAAGGGCTGCCTGGCTGTCTGTGGCTATGAGGATCCGCTTGTTGGTGTAGCCCCTCTTCTTGTTCTCCTGCACGCAGTGTAGGATGGCGTACATTTTGGCCTGAAAGACCGTTGCATGGACACCGAGGGAAATACTATGACTTACCCTGGGTCCTTCCGAATAAACGCCTGCCCACGCTCCCCGCCGGATCCGTCCGTGAACCAGACGAGCGCGCCCCGTGGTGTGCCCGGCGTCTCCTCCCGCCGTGCCTTGCGGTTGGGGATTTCCACTGTAAAGTTGTGTTCCCTGCAGATTCGCGGGCTCGCGAGGTCTGACCTCATTTCAAGCATGGGCTCCTTCACGATCTCCTAAATTTTGCAGTGGTATAGTGCAGTGGCATTACATAGTAATTGCTATGTTATACACTGTGGCCATATTGGAATTACCTTTCAATTAATTATCACTGTTTAAAGGTAACCATTATTGACTATACACTGCAATTAACTTCCACTAAATTGTCGTTATCTATGGTTAACTGTTTCTTTGATTATATCACCGTTTTACTTTCACATTATCTCTTGTAATGTCAGCTTTCAGTTTTTTATCTGTGTGTTGTTTAGATATAGGTTTGCATATTCGATGCCACTAAGGAAGTGTAACAACGGCTTTGAAAATATATGTTTTAGAATATAAATACCCTACTAAAACGATATTTTGCAGGCAGAAGTCCAGTACTTGGCTATGCCAATTCCACTTTACAAGGTCTTACAACAATCAGAGCATTCAAGAACCAACAAATTTTAGAGAAAGAATTTGATAACCTTTTGGATCTCCATACGTCTACTCAGCACACATTTTATCTCGCCTCAACTACATTTGCTTATTATATAGATGTAATAAGTATTATCTACATCACAGTCATCATCTACAGTTTCTTTTACATTCGAGATGGTAAGTTAATTACTCATTGTATCCACATTTTTGAGCAGATATGACTACTTTATTTAAAGAAAACGCATATTAATCGCAATATTGATATTATGGGGATTATTTCAAAACAAATTAAAAAATTAACGCTTCCAAATCGTGAGTAGTGTTTTTCGGTGCGATAATTAAAGTGGTAAAACTGAAAAGAGAAAAGGTTATTACTGCTGGTGGGCTACTGTGCGAACTTACATTGAATGATTTCCAAATTATCCAAATGTCCCGAAACGTATTTTAAGGTCTTTCGGAATCAGACTCATTTCAGAAATGTCCAATTCTTGGAAGATATAAGCAAGTTCTAAAGCTGGTCAGCTCTTTAATAGTTGGCTGGTGTGGTATACTTGCAATATGGTAGGTGGTAGTGGAATTTTCCTTTACGTGATAGTAAAGGATTTTTTTTCACGCCCGAGGAGGTACCACCCCTTACATCAAGGGGCCGGTGAAGTCCCAACGGACGTTTCCGGTTCTGGTGTATGAGTCGGTTTCCCTTATAAGCAAAAATGATGATGGCTCCTCCTTGTACAAAAGATTCCGGAGGCAAAATACCCCTCAATTCGGATCTCCGGGAGAGGGGTGTACAGGGGGCGCCAGCATCGAGATTTACAATATTCTTCTCGAATATATGTGGCCTAAATTCTAACCTGAACTCCGTCCACCATTTACTCCGGGCTAATAGGCCCCAACTCCTCTTCCTGACCGAAACTCAAATCAGTGCCAAAACAGTCACTAATCACCTTAATTTCCCGGGGCATGAGTTCCTTACTGCTTTTAGATTGCATGGAGGCGTGTGCGCGTACGTCCGTAGCAGT
Source organism: Tillus elongatus (assembly GCA_964006375.1). Lineage (NCBI taxonomy): Eukaryota > Metazoa > Arthropoda > Insecta > Coleoptera > Cleridae > Tillus > Tillus elongatus. The sequence continues at coordinate 130,848,764 of OZ023267.1, forward strand.
CTACCCTGCACCAGACTCCCTAATTTAGAAGCTGGAAGAAAATACATACTATGGATAAAATTCTCTCTCAGGGTTGCAACTAAATTCATCTGTTGCATTTACCGGTCACCTTCTGACAACTTTGTCCAGCTCTTTGACTATCTTTCTGAAAAAACTGACCATCTGATTTCTGAATATCCTTCCTCCGAGGTCACTATTCTTGGTGACTTCAATGTCCATAATAAGGAATGGCTAAGATCTTCGAAAACCGATCCACAAGGAAGAGCAGCGGAGGCCTTTGCAGTCAGCAATTCTTTAGCCAATATGGTTCAGCAACCTACTTACTCTCCTCGCATCCCAACACACAGCTCCAATCCCTTGGATCTCTTTCTTACTACAAATCCTGACTGCTATAAGATATCAGTCACCGCCCCCTGGGTCGCTCAGGCCACGGCATAGTCACTGCTTCCTGCGCAATGCAACCCGAGGTCACACAGCCATCACACCCACGTATCGTTTGGCACTACAACTCCGCGAACTAGGACGAAATGCGAGATTACTTTGCCTAATTTCCATGGGCGTCTGTCTGCTTCTCTCATCCTGACCCCTCTGATATCTCACAAAACGTCCCCGAAATTATCTAAGCTGGCATGGAATTATTTATTCCACGTACACAGAAAACCTCTGCAGCCACTCAAAAGCCCTGGTACTCTAAATCCTGTGACAAGGCCAGACTTGAAAAGGTCAAAGCGCACAAAAAGCTTCTACACAATCCCAGTCAAGAAAACCGTCAAGCATTTAACGACGCAAGAAACCGCTATGTCCGCATTTTTTCTGAGGCAAAAAACTCGTTTAATAACCACATCAGAAACAAAGTCCTCTTAATCTCCAGCGGCAGCAAACTCTTCTGGACTTTTGCTAAATATATTGGGAATAATTTCTACAAGAGCACGTTCCCACCTCTTGTCTCAGGGGATGAAATTGTTTCTACCGCCCTGGGCAAGGCTGAACTTTTTGCCTCGTTGTTCGCCGGCAATTATACTCTCAACCCACCTCCAAATGTTCAACCACCAACAGTTCCCAATGTCGCGCATAAAATGACGGATATCATTTTCAAAACTAGAAAGGTACGAAAGATGCTCTGTTCTCTTAATACCAGGAAAGCCTCTGGCCTTGACGAGATTCCAGCAATTGTTCTCAAAAAATGCGCACCAGAACTTGCTCCTGTCCTGACTCGACTGTTTCAGAGATCTTACAATAGAGGCATATTCCCTAGTAACTGGAAAACTGCTCGGGTACAACCCGTCCCCAAGAAAGGATCGAAAGCGCCTCCTAGCAACTACAGGCCTATTTCTTTTGTTTCAGTCATCTCTAAAGTGATGGAAAACACCGAATTACTAAAATTTCTTGAAAAACATAGTCTATTCCACGACAGGCAGTATGGATTCCGTCAGCGCAGATCAACTGCCGACCTCCTTTCCTTTGTCACCCAATCTTGGAACAAGTCTATGGAACTACACGGTGAATCCCAGATTGTCGCTCTAGACATATCCAAAGCATTCGACCAGGTCTGGCACGCAGCGCTGCTCAATAAGCTACCTGCCTATGGCCTACCACCAAAACTCTGTACGTGGACAGCAAATTTTCTCTCCAACCAGAGCATTTCTGTTGTCGTGGTTGGCCATTCCTCTAAACTGTATCCAATTAATGCAGGAGTTCCTCAAGGTTCAGCTTTAGCCCCCACTTTGTTTCTTCTTCACATCAATGACCTCCTCTCTAGCACATCCAACCCAGTTCACAGTTACGCGGACGACAGCACCCTCCACTCCAATATACAATATTCTAAGCCTGTCTCTTTAGCCCAACTAGATGAGGATCGCAGACTCATGGAGGGTTCTATTTCCGTGGATCTCCAAAAAATATTAGACTGGGGAAGTAGAAATCTTGTACAATTCAACCCCACCAAATCACATATTGCTTTCTTTCTCATAAGAGATACACCAGCCCTAGACCCATCACAATAGTCAACCAAGTTATTCAAAGTAATGAGTCCTTTTCACTTGTTAGCATCTCTGTGGATCGAAATCTCAATTGGCACCAACATGTCACATCAATTGCAGAAGCGGCTGCTAAGAAATTAGGTTTCCTCTTACGGGCTCGCAAATATTTTCAACCAGCTAATCTCTATACTTTATATACTTCACAAATAAGACCAAACCTCGAATACTGCTCCCACATCTGGGGTGCTGCTGCCACTTCTACACTCGCTATCCTGGACTCCATTCAGAAGAGAGCTATACGTCTCATCGGTGACCCTACCCTTACCCAAAGGCTGCCATCTGCCCACCGACGTGCCGTTGGTGACCTCTCTCCCCCTCTCTCTCTCTCTCTCTATCTCTCTCTCTCTCTTTTATAGATATCTGCACGGGCACTGCTTAGAGGAGATTTCTTCCATAGTTCCTCCACCTGCTGCCCCCAACAGATCTACCAGGGGAACAGAGCGAATGCATCCAGGTCACCAGACATAGAACATCTTGTTATGCCCGCTCTTTTGTCCCGAGGACTTCCAAGTTGTGGAACTCCTTGCCGGCACATGTTTTTCCTTCTCCCCCTTGTTTTGTATGTGAATGACCTGCCCGACTACATAACGGTGGGTAGGGTGTTCATGTACGCGGACGACACAACCGTGGCTGTGTCTGGTCGTGATGGTGACGAGGTAAGTCAAAAGGTAAACACTTTAATGCGACAGTTTGGTGAGTGGCGCAAAGCACACCACCTAATCATAAACCATGATAAAACATCGTTCGTAGAGTTCTGGAGTTGCCACCGACTGCCTCTCATTCTGCAGCTTGAGGATGGTAGGCACTGATGTGCTACGGAGGGAAGGTTCCTTGGGGTCACGGTTGATCAGCACTTGTCCTGGAAGTTGCATGTTAATTACGTCTGTGGCAGGCTTAAGTCGTCTTATTTTATGATATATAATCTTAAGAACTCTCTAAGTGACGCACATTTGCTTTCTGTCTACTATTTATCCATTGCTGTCATACGGCATTGTTGTCTGGGGTCAGTCCATAGATGTTAACAGGGTTTTTGTGCTTCAGAAGATAATACTGAGGGTAATTTTTGATATGCACAACTTCGAGTCATGCCGAGAACTTTTTAAGCAACAGGAAGTTAAGACCTTGGCAGAAATTTACCTTTATAAGGTACTGAGTTTCATTTATAGCAAGAAACATATGTTGCCAAGACATTTAGACAATCACTCGTATTCCACTAGGCACTGCAGTCACATTAATTTAAACCATTTTCAAAGAATGGTGTACAAGAAATCCTCTGTGTATGCGGGTAGTGTTTTGTCCAATTTGCTTCCGGAAAGTGTAAAACCCACTGAAAACATAAGCACTTTTAAATCCAGTTTAAAAAAATATTTAAGTGAGTGATCATTTTATGCGCTCGATGAGTTTCGTTCTCTCTGAGGCAGATGATTTAATTGGAATTTTTCAATTTTTTTGTACTTGATTGTTTAATATTGTACATGTGTATTTTTATTATGTGGCAGCCAACATTATTTGTCAAATTGTATATATTTTATAGATGTAAAAATTGTAACTCTAGTATTAATTTGGTCAACAACCCACAATTGTATTTGTTATTTATAAATTTTAGTTTATTTTTGTAGGCAAATAAATTATTGTTATTATTATTATTAGTACTAGCAAAATCTCTGCAAATCCTAATGTGAATCATAAATTAGTTTGGTCCGTTCTCAAACGTTATCACTTATACCCGTATCGCATAGAAATGGTTCAAGCCTTACTGTCGCAAGACTGCCCTGCTCGCTTACAATCTTGCGACTAGATCTTATACCAAAAAAATTTGAATAACGCAGTTTTCTATAAACTTAGAATGTTTAGTTTTGGTATGTAGTAAGGTAAGGTAAGGTAAGGTCCTTCCTAGCGCAAGGTATCCCCCGAATTTCATTAAAATAACTTTGTAATTTTTGGAGAAAATTTTTTTTTTGAAAAAAATTAAAATTTGAATAACTCAATTTTCTATAAACTTAGAAAGTTGAATTTTGGTACTTAGTAAGGCCTCTCCCAAGGCAACATATATAGTGAACATATAACGAACTCATCCAAGCCATTAATAAAAAAAGGCACCTGCCGAGTTTCATTGAAATCAGTTAATTATTTTTTGAGTTATTAGACGGATATATATATATATATATATATATATATATATATATATATATATATATAAACATATAAAAAATGAAACTGACCCTGGATATGGGTTCTAGGGGTCCTAGTTCGCAAAAAATTTTGTAAAGTCTCACCATCGATACCTCTCTATTAGTGAATTTATTTAAATAAAAATTCACTAAAATGAACAAAATAATGTAATCTAAAATTTAGGGGGTGAGTATTTTTACCAGTCTCAGATCATGTCGCTGCCCTTTGGTATGCTTTGGTGTTACATTGTTTTAGATTGGTAATTGCTAGTTACCTCTCTTGTGGTATAAATAACTATTAACTTGGATATTTTTTTCTAGATTACCAGGTGGGAAGTGTAGGTTTGGCAATCACGCAAGCTATAGCAGTAACCAAAACATTCCAGCGCAGCGCAAAACAAGCAACAGAAGTGGATAACTCTATGATTTCAACTGAAAGAGTAATTGAATACAACACCATAGAACATGAACCAGTTAGAATAGAAAGACCACCGGAAAATTGGCCAGAATTTGGAAAAATTGAGTTCAAAGATGTCTCATTGAGTTATGACAATGAAGACAACCCTGTTTTGCACAATATTAATTTACATGTGAAACCAGGTGAAAAAATCGGTATAGTTGGTAGAACAGGTGCCGGAAAATCATCTTTGGTCAACGCTATCTTTCAACTAAGGCAAACTAAAGGCTTAATTCTCATAGATGATGTTGACATTAGTAGAATCAACTTGGAGTTTTTGAGGTCAAGAATTTCAATAATACCCCAAGAACCGTTTCTTTTTTCTGGCACTCTAAGAAAAAATCTTGATCCGTTTGATAAATACAATGACAGCAAAATCTGGAACGCTTTAGAAGATGTGGAACTAAAAGAGACTGTGACGAATCTTGGACTCGATTTTAGAATCGTAGAAGGAGGGTTAAATTTAAGCACAGGCCAGAAACAATTGATTTGTTTAGCTAGAGCGATTCTAGGGAAGAAAAGGGTAATAATTTTAGATGAAGTCACAGCTAACGTAGATCACCAAAAAGATTTTTTGATACAAAGGTCCATAAGAGATAAGCTGCGGGAGTGTACAGTTCTAACAATAGCTCATCGGTTGAACACTGTCATGGATTCAGACAAGATCCTTGTTTTTGATTCTGGGTTCATTAAGGAGTTTGATCATCCTTATGTTTTGTTGCAAAATAAATTTGGATTTCTTTACAAAATAGTAGAGAAAATTGACGATAAAACTAGAGAATTATTTTGTAATATAGCGAAACAGAACTATTACCGCAAGAACAATACATCAACTTGTTAGAAAATAAATGATTTTGAAAAATACATGTGTTTTTCTTGTAGATTTATTTAAATCGTCTGTCTCCATAAGCTGCCCAAAATAAATGTTACTTATGACTTAAGGTTTATCTGCGAGGTTTATATTGCGATTATTCCTTGGTGCTGATCTCAATGACCCCTTTAATAGCTTTGTACAGATTTTTGTCTCATGTATGGACCAAGCCTGTCCCATTGCAACGCGTTCTGTCACTTGTAGCAATAACAGCTCATCTAAAAAATGGCTTACCGCAGAGATTGTCACTGAAAGCACCGACCTAAAAAATCTTTTTTGGTTAGCTACGAACCTTAACGATCCCAAACTTCTTGAAGTATATAAAATAAAAAAGAAAGAGTTGAGCAAAAACATCCGCCTTGCAAAGAAGAACTACTATGGTCGACAGATTGCTAACGCAAATAATTCCAGTAAGGAAATCTGGCATGTGGTCAATTCTACCTTGAATCGCACTAATAAAGTGGCAAGTCCTACAACATTGGAAACTTATGGTCGGTTCTACAGCGAAGAACGGGAGATCGCTGACAAGTGTGGTGAGTATCTTTCCTCTGTGGCTGAGAATTGTGTGGGTAGACACTATGGTACACTACCTGATCGATGCACCCTGAGTCAGACTTTTATTAGGTCTATGTTCGTGGAGCCGCTAACAATTCACGTGGCACTGATAATATTTCAACATAAATTATCAAAACAGTGGCTTCTCACATTGTTGTCCCCTTGGTGCATGTAATAAATCTGTCTATAGATAGTGGCTGCTTTCATACTCTTCTTAAGATTGCTCTCGTTATTTTACTGTACAAGAAGTGCGATATGCAGTCGATAGATATTTATAGGCCCATTGCTATTCTTAGTGTTTTCGCTAAGATATTCGAAAAACTTGTATTTAAGAGAATAGTTGCCTTTTATACGGCTAAGGATTTACTGTCAGATTGCCAACATGGCTTTCGTCAGGGATTTTTCAATAAGATCACTGTTTATCAGCTCTTGCAGAATATCAATCGGCACCTGGATAGCGGTAAGTGGGTAATAGGAATGTTTTTCGATTTGAGACGTGCTTTTCATACTATTAGCCACGATTCTCTGTTAAGGAAACTTGAAACAATGGGTGTGAGGGGTTAAAGTTTGGAATGGTGTAGGTCCTACCTATCACGTAGGCTCATGAGGGTGAAGATCGGTCAGATTTTGTCATCTGAATATCCTCTGGAGCGCGGAGTTCCGCAGGGATCAGTCCTGGGACCGTTGATGTTTCTGACGTACGTTAATGACCTTCCGTCCCATATGGCATACTGCGACGTGACAATGTACGCCGACGATATTGCATTGGTGGTCTCAGCGACTTCCCCTACTAGGCTTCTTGAGGCGACTAATAAAATTGTTACTGGCTTTAGAGACTGGTGTCACGAGAATCTCCTTCAGATTAACATGAACAAAACGGTTCTTGTCCACTTTGCTAGAAGAAGGGTTCTTTCGGATGCTTTTGTCGATTCAATTGAGTCCATGGGTCTTCGCTTTTCTGAGCCTGTGATTTACTTGGGCTCCGTTATACAAAATAACCTTTCCTGGAACCTTCAGGCAGACTCGGTTTGTGGCAGGCTTAATTAATCTTTTTTGCATTGGGGAGATTATGGGATGTGTTGGACCAGCATGTGATGATGTCTGTGTACTGTGCTCTTGTTTATTCCGCACTATCTTACAACACTGTTGCTTGAGGTTGTGCTACTGAAATTGAGCGGCTATTTGTTGCACAGAAGAGAATCGTCACACTTAAGTTTGGTATTCAGCTGAAGAGTAGCTGTCGGCCTTATTTTCGACAACACTCCATCTTGACTGTTCCTTGCATCTACATTTACAAGGCTATTATGTTTGTGAGACTATATCCTCACTGTTTTAAATTTAATGTGGACGTATGTACTTATGACATAGAGAAATACTCACCATTGAGATAAGTAGCCACCGCACAGCTGGCTATGAGCGGTCACCTTACTATGCTGCTGCCTGTTTGTATAATCACATGCCTATCATCATTAGGCAGATAGTTAATGTTAACCATTTCAAACGCCAACTTAAGGAATTTTTATTAAGAAATTGTTTTTATTCGGCTAAGGAATATTTAACGTAGTAGTGTCGTTTGCAATTGTGTCGCAAGATTTAGAAAGTGCATCTGCTATTTTGACACTAGTGACTTATGTTTTAACTTCTTAAGATATATGTTATTACCCTGCTTTTTATAACTTGTGTTTTCCTACTTTGTGCATACTTTATTTTTGTTATGTATTGTTTTAGTCGTTGGTGTATATGTGTTATATTTTTATTGAGAAGTACATCTGTTTTTGTAACAGCTTTGGTAAAATAAATATCTATCTATCTATCAATTTATCTATCTATGGTCAGATTTGATTGAAATCCTGAATGGTTTATTTCGTACTCTTGTGCCGTCTTCGAACTCACTTAATAAGTAGCTGTTGGCTTCTTCAGTAGCTGTCTCCATAAGCTGCCCAAAATAAATGTTACTTATAACTTTAGGTTTATATGGTCGGCTTTGATTGAAATCCTGAATGGTTTATTTCGTACTCTTATACAGTGTTCGAACTCACTTAATGAGTAGCTGTTGGCTGCTTCAGTAGCTGCCTCCATAAGCTGCCCAAAACAAATGTTAATTATGACTTTAGGTTTATATGGCCGCCTTTGTTTGAAATCCTGAATGGTTTATTTCGTACTCTTAGACCGTGTTCGAACTCACTTAATGAGTAGCTGTTGGTTTGTTCAGTAGCTAGACTGAAAATGAATAGATATTGATATATTTTCCATAACAGAATTCAGGGTTGTTTTAATTTTCGCCTCTCTATTACTTCAACGCTTGAATAACCTGAATTCAAAATTCGCTCGTCTTCGAACGTACCTCACTTGACAAAATCGCCCTCCACTACACAAGTCAGGGTTGTTTCAATTCCTCAAATAGACCGAGGGTTAGTTTAGGCACTAAAATCAAGCTTTATACAATGAAATATAACACTAGTTCCTATCACCAGGTTAAAAATGAATTTGTTCGGAAACATCGTCAAACTCCAGACAAGGCTATGTCAGTGTTGTCAGTATCGACAACTGTAAACTCATAGCAGCGACTACGGACTGAAGCGTGAGTGTCTACCGTCACAAACAACATTAGTTAAATTCACCAGGCATAAACTTCAAATAAAATTTAAAGTAGTGGGCAACATTTTATTTGTAAACAATGCTGGGACAGGAAAAGTATCAAAATTCTCACAAGAATACAAATAAAGCACAACTAAACAACTTTAAGATTTTCTAATTTGGTTCAACTGGACTTAGATTAGGATCTCCAGGTGGCATGATCAAGGCTGGTGGTATTGGTGGAACATTGAGGTGACCTTCTTCCTCCTCGTCGCCAGCTCCTCCCAAGCCTTGTCCGTATTGTTGTTGCAAATAATCTAGGATATCCATTAGGGAATCCTCGGAGTCTTTGACTGGCAGGGGCACAGGCGCCATTGGAAGAAGTTCGGCCCTGTATTCCGTCACTGATCGTGCTCGCCAAATTGGTACAATACCTTTAGGATTACCACGATCTTCTTCTTGACCTTTAACATAAAAAGTTGTTCCTAAAAGTGTGATTTACGCAAAGAAGACTATTTGATTATATCATATTGATAAGTCAGTAAATAATTTAGTGGTAGATATTTCTCTATAACGGTAATAAATTAAGAAACAACATTTCATAAATATCTTTCCTTAATAACTTAGCTGTTATTTAAACTATAAATCCCAAATTTGCTACATGTCGTAAACTATATGTTGAGGTAACAAACGCATGAAATACAAAATAAGGTAAGCTGGGGCAAGTGCGACTATCGGATTTAATTATTTACTCAATAGCAATGTCGTTATCGCCATCTATGTGCGTGTGCCTGTAACCACTATCATCCATTAAAATGTCTCCTGTGAGTCCGGGACCAACTAAAAGAATGGGCCCAAGGTAACTCCTGCCTGTCATAAGAGGCGACTAATCGGAGTCAATCAGGTGGTAGTGGACTTTTCCTTTACGTGATAGTAAAGGATTTTTTTCACGTCCGAGGGGGCACCACCCCTTACATCAAGGGGCCGGTGAAGTCCCAACGAACATTTCCGGTTGTGGTGTATGAGTCGGTTTCCCTTATAAAGAAAAAATGATGATGGCTTCTCCTTGTACAAAAGATTCCGGAGATAAAATACCCCTCCATTCAGATCTCAGGGAGAGGGGTGTGCAGGGGACGCCAGCATCAAGATTTAACATATCCTTCTCAAACACAGGTGGCCTAAATTCTAACCTGAACTCCGTCCACCATTTCCTCCAGGCTAATAGGCCCCAACTCCTCTTCCTCACCGAAACCCAAATCAGTACCAAAACAGTCACTAATCACCTTAATTTCTCGGGGTGTGAGCTCCTTACTTCCTTTAGATTGCATGGAGGTGTGTGCCATACGTCCATAGCAATCCACCCTGCACCAGACTCCCCAATTTGGAAACTGGAAGAAAAGACATACTTTGGATGAAACTTCCTCTCAGGGCTGCAACTAAATTCATCTGTTGCATTTACCAGTCACCTTCTGATAACAACTTTGTCCAGCTCTTCGACTACCTTTCTGAAAAAACCGACCATCTGATTTCTGAATATCCTTCCTCCAAGGTCACTATTCTTGGTGACTTCAATGTCCATAATAAGGAATGGCTAGGATCTTCAAAAACAGATCCACAAGGGAGAACATCGGAGGCCTTCGCTGTTAGCAATTTGTTAGCCAATATGGTGCAGCAACCTACTTAAATTCCTCGCATCCCAACACACAGCTCAAATCCCTTGGATCTCCTTCTTACTACAAAACCTGAATGCTATAAGACATCAGTCACGGCCCCCCTTGGTCGCTTAGACCACGGCATGGCCACTGCTTCCTGCGCAATGCAACCCGAGGTCACACAGTCATCACAGCCACGTATCGTTTAGCACTACAACTCTGCGAACTGGGACGAAATTCGGGATTACTTTTCCTAATTTCCATGGGCGTCTGTCCGATTCTCCCATCCTGACCGCTATGATATCTCACAAAACGTCACCGAAATCATCCCAGCTAGAATGGAATTATTTATTCCACGTACACAGAAAACCTCTTCAGCAACTCAAAACCCCTGGTTCTCTAAATCATGTGACAAGGCCAGACTTGAAAATGTGAAAGCTCACAAAACGCTTCTACACAATCCCAGTCAAGAAAACCGTCAAGCATTTAACGATGCAAGAAACCGCTATGTCCGCATTCTTTCTGAGGCAAAAAACTCGTTTAATAACCACATCAAAAACAAAGTCCTCTCAACGTCCAACGGCAGCAAACCCTTCTGGACTCTTGCTAAATCTAATGGGAATAATGTCTGCAAGAGCACATTCCCACCTCTTGTTTCAGTGGATGAAATTGTTTCTACCGCCCTGAGCAACGCTGAACTGTTTGCTTCGTTGTTCGCCGGCAATTTGACTTTAAACCCACCTCCAAATGTTCAACCACCAACAGGCCCCGATGTCGCGCATAAAATGACGGATATCATTTTCAAAACTAAAAAGGTACGAAAGATACTCTCTTCTCTTAATACCAAGAAATGGGCTAGAGCGGGCGAAGAAATTGGCGTTAAGCGGGCTATTACGAACAAAGTGGACTGTAATTTGCGTTTGTTAATTAAGTAACGTTTTTACTGAAAAGAGAAGGGGCAAAAGCAGTGGAAATTGATGCAAACTCGTGAATGACCAAAAGGCCACTTACCTTTGTGAATTTCTTCTCTTGTCGAGTACTGGACTCACAGAAACTCGTGCGTGTCCCGGAAAAGGCTATCCTGGGTTGCTGGTGCGTTTAATGGATTTGTTAAGGCTGGTTTGACTGTATCACACACACATATAATTTTAAGGTAGCGGTACTATACGATATCGCGGTTTTGCGTTGCTGACTACTTAAGTTGTGTTCTTCTTGACGATTCGTGGAATTCTGGTCTGTTCTTCTTATCGCAAAATAAAGATTATAAATTCCACTGCTTTTACACTATACGAGGAGCGAACATCCCGCCCGGCCAAAATGGCTGCTATAAGCAAGACATTTTTCTACACAAAAAAAAATAATTAACGCGAAGGAGAAGCGATAACATGCGGCGGATAAGAAAAAAGAGAACAAGAAACAAAATAAATGATTATCCCGGTTAGCAAGAATCCACAAAACAATAAAAAGACTTAAAATAAAAAATTAAATTAAATTAGAAACAAATACTACTACTACTAGTCATTAGTTGGCAACGGGCACAACTTCACCAAAGGGCGACGAAGGATACCATTCGAGGTCTTTACAATAGCAACTCTTACGACACCATCAGGACCAGGAATTAGAGACAATAGACGACCTAGTAGCCATTTAGAAGGCGGAAGTTTTTCAGCTTTCACGGCCACCATCGCCCCAATAGTAGGAAGAGCACCAGCGTCAAGCCACTTGCTTCGTTGTTGTAGGGTGTGAAGGTACTCCTTGTGCCAGCGAATCCAAAAATCATGGTGCATACGTTGGAGAAGTTGCCATCTTGACAGACGAGTTAAGGGGACAGACGACAACTCGGGAGTTGGAAGCGTAGAAACTGGCTCCATATGAAGAAAGTGTCCAGGAGTTAAAGCGTGAATGTCATCGATATCCGAACTCATGGGATTTAAAGGTCGGGAGTTCAAGACAGATTCTATAAGCGTCAGGACAGTGTAGAATTCTTCGTACGATAGGATTTGTTGGCCAACAACACGAGAGAGATGAGATTTTACACTCTTGATACCAGATTCCCAAAGACCACCGAAATGTGGGGCAGAAGGGGGGTTGAAATGCCAATGGATTCCTTCCCTAGCAGTTGCATCAGAAAAAATGCGTTTAAGCTCCTTGGCGGAGCCAACGAAATTTGTACCACAATCACTATAGAGATTATCACATCGACCACGACGAGCAATAAATCGTTGGAGGGCAGCGAGAAAAGCGTCAGTCGAAAGACTACAGGCAGGTTCTAGATGTATAGCCTTAGTCGCGAAACACACAAAGAGGCAAATATATGCCTTAGAGGTTTTAGCACCTCGGTATCGATTCATAGTGATCGCGAATGGACCACCAAAATCTACCCCAGTATGCGAGAATGGTTTGACTTGCGACACTCGAGAAAGGGGTAAGTCACCCATAGGTGGCTGATAAGGTTGAGGCTTTATTTTCCAACATGGCATACATTTCGAAATGACAGTGTTTATGGCACGTCTTGCAGACAAAATCCAAAAATTCTGACACAACAAAAAGTGAAGAGTGCGAGGGCCAATATGAAGATACCTTTTATGGTATTGTTCAATTAAAAGCACCGTGAGTCGGCACTTTTGTGGAAGTAAGAGCGGATGCTTTCGCTCATAAGACAAACTTGAGTGAGTCAAGCGACCACCTACACGCAAAAGACCAGTACTGTCTTGAAATACGGCGAGTTTTCTCCAGGACTTAGGGAATTTTTTACTAGATAACTCCTTTTCAAAGTAGACCGCTTGAGTGCGCTTGACCAGAAGGGTCAGAGCATCATGAAGCTCTAACCGAGATAGCGGTCCAAATTTCGCAATAGAAGAATGTCTAGAATTAAAAGCGAAGCGTAATACGTATGACAAAATAGACTGTATGTAATGTAAAGAAGAATGATTTTCTAACAAATCATCAAGCAGATTTTCTTCACCTGTAAATGTTAAAAGCGAAACTGTCCTTTCCTCAACAGAGACCTCTTCAGACTGCAGCTCTGAAGACGGGGAGTAGGCAGACAGCTCAGAACGACATAGTAGCGATGGACCATTGAACCAAATATCATGGGCGAGAAATTGAGAAGGATGAACACCTCGAGAGGCGATATCGGCGGGATTATTAGCAGAATCTATATAATGCCAAAATTCAGAAGAAACCCTTTCGTGAATGTAGGCAACTCGATTTGCCACAAAGGTTTTCCAACGATGAGGCGAAGATTTGATCCAACTCAAGACGATTTGCGAATCTGACCAGGCAAAAATTCTTTCGAAAGTCATGCGAGTCTGATAAACGTTCAGAAGAAACGATAGGAGTTTCGCCAACAAAACTGCACCACACAGTTCTAGCCTAGGAATGGTTAGTTTCTTAACCGGAGCGACTTTGGTTTTAGAGCAAACAAACTGAACAAAAACTGTTTTGTCAGGGCGGAGGCATCGTATATAAACAACGGCAGCGTAACCCTTTTCAGAAGAGTCACAGAACCCATGTAATTCATAACCACATCCAGAATGAGGTGGAAGGATTTTTCTAGGAATGCGTAAATTGCTTAGTAAACCGAGTTCATTTCGATAACGGTTCCAAGCCTCAACAATATGCGAGGGCGGGGTTTGGTCCCAATCTAATTTAGAAGTCCACAGCGACTGGATTAGAATCTTTTGAAAAATAGTAATAGGCGAAAGAAATCCAAGCGGGTCAAAGATTCTGGCCAGTTCCGAGAGCATGTTGCGTTTCGTACAGGGTTTCCCCAACGGCGAGACTGAGAAAAAGAATGTATCCTCAGAGGGACTCCACTGCAGACCGAGAATTTTTAAAGGAGTGTCGTTTGCCAGTGAACCAAAAATAAGCGGATTTTGCGACAAATGTTCCGGAGGTAAATGTGAAAGTAATGCGGAACAGTTACTAGACCATTTTCTAAGCTCAAAGCCGCCTCGTTCAAAAAGCGAGATCAGCTCTGACTGTAAAAGCTTTGCGTCTTCATAAGAAGAGCAGCCGGTTACAACATCATCAACATAAGTGTCGTTTAAAATGGCGGCAGAAGCTAGCGGGTAAGAGCCCCCTTCGTCATTCACTAACTGATGAAGAGTGCGTATCGCGAGAAAGGGGGATGGCGTTAGTCCATATACAAGCGTAACCAGGTTATAGTCCACCAAAGGTTCATCAGAAGCAAACCTCCAAACAATTCTTTGATAATCATGCTGTGATTGGTCGACAAGAATGTTACGATACATCATTTTGATGTCAGCACACAAGACATAATTATGAAGGCGAAAGTGACACAGAATTGTGGCAATATCTTGTTGTAGTTTTGGTCCAGTATGTAGACAATCGTTGAGAGAGCTTTGGTTGGGAAGTTTCGCCGAACCATTAAAAACTACCCTGAGTTTAGTAGACAAGCTATTTGGTTTCAAAATGCAATGATGCGGAATATAATATGCGTCGGGAGAATCTTTATTGTCATAAACACGTTTCATGTGGCCTAGTTCCAAATATTCTCTCATAAAAGCAGAATATTGGGTATACAAGTCCATGTTTCTAGCAAGGCGGCGTTCCAGGGAAAGAAATCTTTGGACGACGAGGTCGCGAATGCCAGGAAAAATAGGCAGCGACTCAGATTTAAATGGGAGCGAAACGATATATTTGCCAGAAGGAGAGCGAGATATTTTAGTCTTAAAATGATGTTCACAAAAAATATCTTCATTAGAGTGATGCGACGAAGTCGGAACACTTTCCACTTCCCAAAAATCCCTAAGGGTGCGATCGAGATTTGATTCAAAGTTACTGCACAAGAAAGAAAAGACAGCAGAAGAATGAACTGTGTTGCCAATCTTACCCATGAGCACATAACCAAAGACGGTGTTGACGGCATCAGGTTGACCTTCCCCACCGGAAATGCGTCCATTTAAAAGGATTTTAGAAAAAACGTCGGCTCCTAACAATATATCGACCTGACCTGGACGATTAAAATGGCGATCAGCCAATTTTAAATTGCGAATGTGAGACCAATTGGAAGAGCAAATAGCGGTTGCTGGCAAATTATCACAAATGGCGTTCAAGATCAATGCGTCGACAGTAAAATTGAAAGAATCTTGACCAACCGGTCTTCCAGTGAGCGTTACACAACCACTCTGAGAAGAAGTCTGCATAGATGCTTCTGGTCTTGACGAGATCCCAGCAATTGTTCTCAAAAAATGCGCACCAGAACTTGCTCCTGTCCTGACTCGTCTGTTTCAGACATCTTACAATAGAGGCATATTCCCTAGTAATTGGAAAGATGCTCGAGTACAACCTGTCCCCAAGAAAGGATCCAAAGCGCTTCCTACCAACTATAGACCGATTTCTCTCCTTTCAGTCGTCTCTAAAGTGATGGAAAAGTATATAAACACCAAATTACTAAAATTTCTTGAAAAACACAGTCTAATCCACGACAGGCAGTATGGATTCCGTCAGCGCAGATCAACTGCCGACGTCCTTTCCTTTGTTACCCATTCTTGGAGCAAGTCTATGTAACTATACGGCGAATCCCAGATTGTCGCTTTAGACATATCCAGAGCATTCTACCAGGTCTAGCACGCAGCGCTGCTTACTAAATTTCGGGCCTATGGCCTACCACCAAAACTCTCTACCTGGACAGCGAATTTGCTCTCCAACCGGATCATTTTTGTTGTCGTGGATGGCCATTCTTCTAAACTGTATCCAATTAATGAAGCAGTCTCTCAAGGTTTAACTTTAACCCCTACTTTGATTCTTCTCCACATCAATGACCTCTCTAGCACATCCAACCCAATTCACAGTTCCGCGGATGACAGCAGCCTCCACTCAAATATACAATATTCTAAGTCTGTCTCTTTTGCCCAATTAGATGAGGATCGCAGACTAGTGGAGGCTTCTGTCTCTGTGGATCTCCAAAAAATATTACACTGGGTAAGTAGAAATCTTGTACAATTCAACTCCACCAAATCTCGGTCTTGCATTCTATCTCATAAGAGATACACCAGCCCCAGACCCATCACAATGAACAACCAAGTTATCCAAAGTAATGAGTCCTTTTCACTTGTTGGTATTTCTGTGGATCGAAATTTCAATTGGCACCAATATGTCACATCAATTGCAGAAGGGGCTGTTAAGAAATTAGGTGTCCTCTTCCGGGCTCGCAAATACTTTTCACCAGCTAATGTCTATACCTTATATACTTCACAAGTAAGGCTAAACCTCGAATACTGCCCCCACACCTGGCGTGCCGCTGCCACTTCTACACTCGCTATCCTGGACTCCATTCAGAAAAGAGCTATACGTCTCATGGGTGACCCTACCCTCACCCAAAGGCTGCCATCCCTTGCGCACCGCTCCTCTTATAGATATCTGCACGGGCACTGCTCAGAGGAGCTTTCTTCCATAGTTCCTCCACCTGCTGCCCCCAACAGATCTACCAGGTGAACAGAGCGAATGCACTCTTTTACTGGCCAGGTCACCAGACATAGCACATCTTGTTATGCCCGCTCTTTTGCCCCGAGGACTTCCAAGTTGTGGAATTCCTTGCTGGCACATGTTTTTCCTTCTCCACCGAACCTCCAAACCTTCAAGTCTAGAATTAACAAGTTGCCTCTTTCTTCCTTGTCGACACCTACGGTACGATAATACTTAGGCTGTGAGCCCTCGTGGTGTGTTGTTGAAAAAAAAAAACAACCAATTATATAATTTCTTGGCGTTCTTTGAGAGTCGTGATCTTTGTCAACTTTTGCATCAACGGTTTTCGGTCGCATGTGAGACAAGCAGTTTCTTCAGATTTTAGCATCATTTTTCGGATTATAAATAGGTAAGTATTTCAATTTTTTTTTGTACGTTACAAACGTTTGGGCAACTACTGTTGAGATTTATTTTTATTAGAGATAACTGGTTTTTGGTTTAGAGGTTGGTACATGTTGCCCCGATAAAAAGTTAACTGGAGAATGTGCGTTCTATGATGAAAATCATAGTCATAAGTCGGACTTACCCCAACTATTTTTGTTATTGTCACTAAACGGTTTCTTTTACTTTCCAGATATAATGGCGAGGAACTATGTTAGAAAATCTAACCGCGCAAAAGCGTATTCAAATGAGGACTTGTGTAACGCAATAAGCGATATCAAATCAGATAGACTAACTACTTATAAAGCGTCTAAACTATATAAAATTCCAAAAACGACATTAGTAGACCATCTGAAAGAACGACGAGGTAAAAAGTCTTCAACATTAGGATGACCCACTGCTTTGCCATTAGATGTAGAGAAAAATATAGTTGAAGGTTTAACCTACCTGGAAAACTATGGCTTCAGACTTTCGCGTCAAGAAGATTTGTCGTTAGTTGCCGAATATGTACGCGTCAACAATCTGGAAACACCTTTTGTAAGTGGAGTCCCGTCAGAAAAGTGGTTTATTTTATTTAAGAAGCGCCATAACTTATCACTAAAAAAAACCCAAAAGCGTTGAATTCAGTAGAAAAAAGCAACGGATCCTTTTATCATAAGTGAGTATTTCAAAATATTGAAAGAGAGCATCAGTAAACTAAACTTCGAAACCAGCCAAATAAAATATGGAATTTGGATGAGATATCGTTTTGCATCAAAGACCAAGGTTGTAAAAGGAAGGGACAATAATCTGTCCTTATGGCTTGTAATGTAACTGGAGAGGCAACGCCCCTCCTCTCATAATATTTAAAGCAAAGAACATGTGGGACCAATGGCAGGCACCGGAAGGTTTTGGCTTTCCCGATACCTCCTATGCATGCACATACAATGGTTGGATGCAGTCCAATGTGTTTATAAATTATTTTGAAAGAATAGTTTTAAAGCAAATTGGTAATGTGAGGCCTGAGTTGCTAATGTTTGACGGCCAAAGTACGCATCTCAGCCTGTGAGTTTTAGAGTTAGCCAGAAAATATTTTTTTTTATTTTTTTATTTCAACAACACACCACGAGGGCTCACAGCCTAAATACTATCGTACCGTGGGTGTCAACAAGGAGGAAAGAGGCAACTTGTTAATTCTGGACTTGAAGGTTTGGACGTTCGGAGGACAAGGAAAATATGTGCCGGCAAGGAGTTCCACAACTTGGAAGTCCTCGGAGCAAAAGAGCGGGCATGTTCTATGTCTGGTAACCTGGACAGTAAAAGGGTGCATTCGCTCTGGTAGATCTATTGGGGGAAGCAGGTGGCGGAACTATGGAAGAAAGCTCCTCTGAGCAGTGCCCGTGCAGATATCTATAAAAGAGATAGAGGTCACCAACGGGCCGTCGGTGGGCAAGGGATGGCAGCCTTTGGGTGAGGGTAGGGTTACCGATGAGAAGTATAGCTCTCTTCTGAATGGAGTCCAGAATAGCGAGTGTAGAAGCGGCAGCGGCACCCCAGATGTGGGAGCAGTATTCGAGGTTTGGCCTTATTTGTGAAGTATATAAGGTATAGAGATTAGCTGGTGAAAGCTATTTGTGAGCTCGAAAGAGAAAACCTAATTTCTTAGCATGGGTGCTGTCGTCCGCGTAACTGTGAACTGGGTTGGATGTGCTAGAGAGGATGTCATTGATGTGGAGAAGAGCGGTTGCTCTTTCCCTCAGAATTCCGATAAAACCTTTTCGTGAAACGACCATTGAAGGTGCACAATCTGTGCACACTCCAACTAATTTACACCACTGCCGGAAGTTTATTTAGCAGCGCTGCGTGCCAGACCTGGTCGAATGTTTGGATATGTCTAGAGCGACAATCTGAGATTCACAGTGTAGTTCCATAGACTTGTTCCCAGAATGGGTGACGAAGGAAAGGAGGTCGCAGTTGATCTACGCTGACGGAATCCATACTGATTGTCGTGAATTAGACTGTATTTTTCAAGAAAATTTAGTAATTCGGTATTTATATACTTTTCCATCACTTTAGAGACGACTAAAAGGAGATAAATAGGTCTGTAGTTGCTAGGAAGCGCTTTGGATCCTTTCTCGGTGACGGGTCGTACTCGAGCAGTTTTACAGTTACTAAGGAATATGCCTTTATTGTAAGATGTCTGAAACAGACGAGTCAGGACAGGAGCAAGTTCTGGTGCGCATTTTCTAAGAACAATTGCTGCGATCTCGTCAAGACCCGAGGCTTTCCTGGTATTAAGAGAAGGGAGCATCTTTCGTACCTTTTTAGTTTTGAAAATGATATCCGTCATTTTATGCGCGACATTGGAGACTGTTGGTGCTTGAACATTTGGGGGTGGGTTGAGAGTAGAATTGCCGGCGAACAACGTGGCAAACAGTTCAGCCTTGCCCAGGGCGCTAGAAACAATTGCATCCCCTGAAACAAGAGGTTGGAACGTGTTCTTGCAGAAATTATTCCCAATAGATTTAGCAAGAGTCCAGAAGGGTTTGCTGCCGTTGAAGCTTGAGAGGACTTTGTTTTTGATGAGGTTATTAAACGAGTTGTTTGCCTCAGAAAGAATGCGGACATGGCGGTTTCTTGCGTCGTTAAATGCTTGACGGTTTTCTTGACGGGGATTGCGTAGAAGCGTTTTGTGAGCTTTGACCTTTTCAAGTCTGGCCTTGTCACAGGATTTAGAGAACCAGGGATTTTGAGTGGCTGAAGAGGTTTTCTGTGTACGTGGAATAAATAATTCCATGCTAGCTTGGATAATTGCGGCGAGGTTTTGTGGGATATCAGAGGGGTCAGAATGAGAGAAGCAGACAGACGCCTATGGAAATGAGGAAAACTAATCCCGCATTTCGTCTCAGTTCGCGGAGTTGTAGTGCGAAAGGATATGTGGGTGTGATGACTGTGTGACCTCTGGTTGCATTGCGCAGAAAGCAGTGACCATGCCGTGGTCTGAGCGACCAAGTGGGGCGGTGACTGATGTTTTATAGCATTCAGGTTTTGTAGTAAGAAGGAGATATAAAAGATTTGAGTTGTGTGTTGGGATGCGAGGAAAATAAGTAGTTTGCTGAACCATATTCGCTAAATAATTGCTGATTGCAAAGGTCTGCGCTGATCTCCTTTCTGGATCGGTTTTTGAAGATCCTAGCCATTCCTTATTATGAACATTGAAGTCACCAAGAATAGTGGCCCAGGAGGAAGGATATTCAGAAAACAGATGGTCGTTTTTTTCAGAAAGGTAGTCGAAGAGCTGGACAAAGTTGTTGTCAGAAGGTGAGCAGTAAATGCAACAGATGAATTTAGTTGCAGCGTTGAGAGAGAGTTTCATCCAAAGTATGTCTTTTCTTCCAGCATCTAAATTGGGGAGTCTGGTGCAGGGTAGATTGCTACGGACGCATGCGCACACACCTCCATGTAATCTAAAGGAAGTAAGGAGCTCATACCCCGGGAAATGGACGTGATTAGTGGCTGTTTTGGCACTGATTTGGGTTTCGGTGAGTAAGAGGAGTTGGGGCCTATTAGCCTGGAGGAAATGGTGGACGTAGTTCAGGTTAGAATTTAGGCCACCTGTGTTCGAGAAGGATATGTTAAATCTTGATGCCGGCGCCCCCTGCACACCCCTCTCCCGGAGATCTGAATGGAGGGGTATTTTATCTCGGGAATCTTTTGTACAAGGAGGAGCCCTCATCATTTTTGTTTATAAGGGAAACCGACTCATACACCAGAACCGGAAACGTCCGTTGGGACTTCACCGGCCCCTTGTTTTAAGGGGTGGTACCTCCTCGGGCGTGAAAAAAATCCTTTACTATCACGTAGAGGAAAAGTCCACTACCACCTGCCAACGTGTTGAACTAATTAAGTTGCCCCCACATTACAGCCATCTCCTGCAGCCTTTAGATCTCTCACTTTTAAAGCCCTTGAAGACATATCGGGATCAGGCTCTAGTTAAGTGGCAAAGGAAGTATATTGGAAAAAACTCCCAAAAAGTGTATTTTCAAGAATAATAGGAAAATTATGGCGCGACATTAAAATAAAAACAATTTGTAATGGTTTCAAAAAATCTGAGATTCACCCCTTCAATAACGAAATAATTCCAAATGAGAAATATGATCAAATCGTGCTACAAATATGGCAATCACTTAATAATTATTTTTTGATTTATTAGCAAAGGCTTTGAGTGAATAGAACAAAGTGGGATCGGAGCCTACTGCAAGCACTGGCTCTGCCAGTGAAAGTATGCCTGATAAAGTAATTATTTTTTGAAGAACTATTGTTATCACCAATTAAACAATCTCAGCCTGCAGCATCCAAGAAGAAAAGAAAAGTGGCTTCGGGGCAGAAGTAGTCAAAGGAAATGAAGTTTTACGGCGCATGAAGTAAGAAAAACTTACCTGCTGTAAAAAAAAAGAAAATTCAAAAGCAGCAAAGTATAAACGACATATCTGATATGATTTAAGTCTGCACGACAGTGATGACGATGCCAATGTAACCTCAGCTAACTTACTAGATAAAGAGCAACAAGCTTAAGCTGATATGGATGAGTTTAACTAATACTTTTGATATGGTTTTGGGAAGCTGGCTGCTTGTAAAATTCCCAACAAAAAAATCTATTAAGCATTTTATTCGTCAAATAATTGAGTTCATAGACAATGGACCAGTGGTTAAGTTTTCCAGAAAAATAATGGGCAAAAATATAAAGAACACATCATTTGTGTTCCCAGATATTAAAGACTCAAGTTTCGTATCTGAAGAAAATATTGTCACAGTTCTACCCACTCCGACATATGGACGCCGTGGCGAAAAATAATTTCCAGTTGATTTTTCGAGTTATACTGTACAATAACTTACTCTGTTTTACTTTTGAGAATAAAATTTTGGGTTTTTGTAATGAAAATTTTATTTAGATAAACTTGTCAATTAGTAATTGCTCCTTATTTTTTTAAGTTTATTAGTTACTATACATTATAGATAATTTAATTTGAAAAAAAGCGTTTTGTAGCTTATTAAAAAATAAAAAGGATCTTGCCCAGCTTAAAAGAATACATGTTTAAATATAGAATTGATACCTGAAAACGGACTTACCCTATATATATGGGGTATGTGCGACCAGTGAACAAAAAAAATATAGAATTCATCATGGATCATGTCATAAAATATGATTTGATATTTTTGAAATATCTTACTAGGACTCTCACTTTCCCATTCCTGTGTTTTTGTAGTGAAAAATGCAAAAATAAGTTTCACATGGAATTTTTAACCTAAACTCTATAAATTTTGGGTCGCAGTTACCCAACTTGAGCTTACGTATTTTTGGCTCTACAATTTTTTTGAACTAAACTTAAATTTATTTCGGAGAAATTGGTCCGATTGAGCTGGCTACCAAATTCATACAAGCTATTTACAAAAAAAGACACATGACAAGTTTAATTATAATCGGCTAATTGTTTTTTATGTAGGTAATCACTCGAACCCATACATAAGTGATGTAGTCACAAACTAAAGGGTGCAAATAAAACTTTCGCAAATATTTTTGTACAAAAATTAGCAAAAATAGTGATATTAAACATCCAATTTAAGTACATTAATTTTAACAAAAAAGTACAGTACAATTTACATAGGTATAAAGATTGAGAAAACTAAAAAAATAATAAAAAATTGAGATTTTTCTCACCTTCCTGTTTATCCAAGGCCAGTTCTTCAGCACCAACATAATCAAAGGCAGGATCTCTAATGTTGATGTAATAGCCATGTTGCATATACCTGGATTCAAATGTGAAACAACCAGGTCCTTTGGGAAGATTTCTTTCGAATTTTCCATGGTAACGATAAGGTTCATAGGTTAATATTCCTGGACCATCCATACGACCATCTTTCCAAGTGCCTTAAAAAGTAATTATTTTTGTACTTTAACGTCGGTTCATTTCCGCGACTGTGGCAGTCACCGAAGCCAGTGAGCGGTTTCACCTTACTATTCTGGGAACTTGCTAAATCCCTGCCTTCCTGTAAGGAAGGTAAGGATATTTAACGTTCCCAACATCGAATGGATATGGGATATCGATGGCAGCTGCGAACACCCCTATCAAAACCCTCCAAACCACTCAGAAGAAAATTCTGAGAATGGTTACAGGCGCACCATGATTTGTTAGAAATATCCAGATCCACGACGATCTGAAAATGTCCACTATACTTGAGTTCGTTATTCAATTAGCCAAAACTCAACATTCCAAAGCAGCTGCTCATCCAAATGCTCTTCTACGTTGGGCCACAGACTACGAAGAGCACCTTCACTACATACATAAGCGCCGCTAGCTTATTCTGACCCGGTACAGAATCTTACCATTCTGTTGACCACCGCGGCTCAACAGAATGGTAACATTCTAACTCCAAAGTCATGTGTGTTCCTAAATCGACGGAGGTATGGACCCCAGGTCCGGTACTCTCACCGGGAGTGGAGTTGAGTGGGTACGAGTCCCACACTACCTCGTATTCCCATTCACCATTATGGTGGTGGGTTTGAGTGTGTGCATAACTTGGCATTTTCCACTCCTGATTAAACAAAAAAAAGGTATTCTGGCTGTAATTTGGTATAGCGCACTGACCAGCTCTAATGAGAGCGAAACCGGTAAGCGTTTCCACGTACAGTCGGAATGTACCTGGCCCTATATAGATTCACTACGTATTGTTAGAAATAATGGTGATTAGCAGAAGTGTTCTAATTAAATCAATTGGGTGTTAAGAACAGCATAATATTTAATGCTTACCGTAGTGTGTCACCTTAGGTTCCTTATAAATGTATGTTCCTAGACCATGCCTATATCCTTTAAACCAGTTACCTTCATAAGTGTCCCCATTTATGTAATAGTATGTACCAACGCCATGCTTTAGATCCTTCTTCCAGTCGCCGACGTATCTTGTTCCATCAGGATACTGAAATTCTCCGGTTCCATGTTTCATCCCTTAAAAATATTCAAATTCAAAACAATTCAAAATCACCTACAAAACAATTGTTTAGTTTCTGAAATGTACAAGGTTAAAATTCAACTGCCAAAATGCAGTTGGTCGCGACATTTTGTAACTAGTTTTTGGCTCACACTTAATATTAAACAAAATACAAACGCTGCGGAAACACAAAATGCTGGTCGACATTGACGACAGATATGTTCTTGAAATTTAAAAACTTAAAATGCAGAAAAGCCTCAAAATTTTGCGTCTACTCAAAGTTAGTGTTTGGTAGTTGTTACGAAAGGATTGTTAACTATACCTCAGCCTCAGTCTGATAATAATGGCTTTGTATATTATGCTGACCTAGTTAACCCTTCATTACCTAATAAGATTAAGTAAAAGTTGGAACCTGTGATGAGCACTGATAAGTACACTTGGTGAACGAAAATCACCACAACACATCTTTTTAAATACCTGAGGATCGTTTCAGTAACAAGGTTAGCGTCATCAGAGGATGGCAAATTATAAACTGCTTATTAATAAACATCACCTTATATACTCAGGTTTAGGTAGGTATCGATACCCAGAGGGAGACTAAATCGTAGACAACTTTATTAAAAAGCGGGCTCCACACTTGCGGCGTGAAATCACGTTCGCGTTCGCGCTCCGCGAGCCCTTTATCGCGGGACAGAAAGCTTACGCGGGCTGCACATTCGCGACGTTCGCGTTCGCCTCCGAGATTCCTTTGTCGCGGTACAGAGAACCGACACCGGACGGGGAACACCGCGAGACGCGAACGTGAACCGCGAAAACTACGCGAAAACCTCCACACTCCCATTCGCGGCCTTCACGCCGCGAGTGTGGAGCCCGCTTTATATACAATCTATTTACCAAGAAATTTAAACCGGCCGTTTTGCGTGCAAACGTATTATGTGAGTCATTTGGAATGTAACTTAGAGTGGTAGTTTCCTTCATGGGGACATCGAATTCTAGAGAGTCAGTATTTCTAATAACTAGTACATGCAGAAAACAAAGTTTACTGTTAACTTCTAATTCGTGGATGAATTTTATTGAATCAAATTACAGTTCAGTCTTTTAATAAAATCATCTACTTTGCTTATATTTATCTTAAACACTGCAAATATATCGTCTACATAACGAAACCACACTCTAGAAAAATACTCACTTTTATTTTTTAAATGACTCAAATCTACTGATGAAAAGGTTTGCAATGAATTGAGAAAGTGAGTTGCCCATCACCGTGCCTTCAGTTTGTTGAAAAAACTCATTGTTCAATTGAAAAATATTTTGTTTTATACAAAAGTCTGTTAAAATTAAATATTCTTTGCAAACCTCTTCACTTACGTTGTTCAATTTTAACAACTGTTCTAAATATGTTAGCGTTTGTTTCGTGGGCACGCTAGGAAAGAAAGACGCTATATCAAATTATATCAAAACCTCGCCTTCCAACAATTTAACATCTTTAAATGTATTAATGAATTCAAGTAAATTTGACACTGAGTAACTTTTTTGTTTAACAGGAAAGCTTTTAAACCCATTAGCCAGCCAAATTTAAGAAATTTGTTAGGTAATACGAAATATAAAGATACAGCCACTAAAATGCCGGGTATGTATGAGATAGGTTGTAAAGATTGTAATCATAATACGCAGGGCAAACTAAGAGAACCAGTCCGACAAGATTTCGCGCAAATCTGACACATTTGAGATACGGTAGTGTAGACAAGTCATGTGTGGCACAACATATTTGCGATAATAACCACCGCATTGATAAAGAAAATCTGAAACTTATCAAAATATTAGACAGCCAGCGAAGCTTGATGCGTACGAGAGTATTTATATTTCTAGGGCAATAAAAAAACAAAAGGTCCTTAAATCGCGCTCCGTCACTGGTTTGCAGTCCTCTGTTTGCGCTCTGCCTTTTAAGCAGATAAACATTCCGAAACCGCTCAGCTAAAGTGATAAAGGAAGTTCAAAAACCTCGTCCGGGAATAAAAATACAACCCACAAACAAATTGCCTGCGATTTCTATCGAAACACCCTATATTTTACATCGCTATCGGGTAGCTTATTTACTCCTTACTCCTCAAATTGACTCGTTTAAAAGTTATCCTAGGTGTTATCAGAAAATGCCATTATTTAGTCACTTATTTTCATTAATCATGTAGGCTTTGGATATGGCTCGCCCACTAACTAGCTAATAACTAATTAACTAGTACTATTTTGATTTTGATGGATGCAAAATTTTATTAGCTTTTTTCTGATACAATTTCTTAACAAGTTAAATTAGATGGGACACCTGTATATATACAGGGGGAGTCAGTTTATAGTAACCAAACTGAAACGCCGTATTCTATACGTCCAAATAATGGTAGTTTGCTAGATGAACCACTATCTATAATGGCTTCGTTTGGAATATACAGGGAGTCAAAGTTTTATAAACAATAGCAAGAATATATTATAGTTCCAAAACGGCTCAAACTATTTTGAAAAAATTTGGCACAGTTTCACAACTATATACAGCATATTTTTTCATGGAACATAAAAAAAACTTCCATCCAGTGCTGGAGTTAAGGCGTCCATGGATATTTATTACTGCTAAAATGATACCTCATTGCTTATTATCCTGGAATAAAAAATATTTTTTGAATCTGCAATCGATTTGAAAGAAAAACATGCCTCTTGGTCCATACCGATATCGTGCACCGTTTTCGATTTAAAAAAAAATAAAACCAATTTTAATCCATAGCTGCAACTAACACACAATGTTATAAAATAGAGACTGTGTACAATCAACTAACAATTTTCGATAAAAAATGCAAAAATGCATTAACGAATTTGTTCTACGAAAATTAGCTAAAAATTAAACACCGTTAAACCATAAACTTAACTAAACCTACAGCTAAAGCATCAGAGAAAGGGTCTATTGAAAATTAATTTTCTGAAAATATTTTAGTAAAGTGCAGGCCAATGATGGTTGAAACTTAATGGTTCGCAGAGCACTCTTCCTGAAACATTTTCTTTTCATAATCCGTATTTGTTTCATGTTATTTGCCTAAACATTGCTAATTTTGACGTTTCAAATCGCGAATTTGACATTTTGAGGTAAACTCCAATTTTTTTTCTTTAATTGCCCATCACTTTTTTGTCTTTAAATTTAGAGATCTAAATGCTAGATGGTGCACTCTTCACAATACAAACACGCGTACTAAATTTGGTTGCTCTTACTTTGTTGTTTCTGGAGATATAATTTTTTCAGAAAGCAAATACATAATTTTCCGGGAAAACATGGGCCGGTTTTCCTGGCTAACGAACCTATCCAGGACACTTGCAAGATAAAGGTGCTCACAAAATTTTGTCAAAATGCGCCCTTTTTTGTGAGTTATCGGGGTGATATATACCTACATACATACATTATTACATATATATATATATATATATATATATATATATATATATATATATATATATATATATATATATATATATATATATATATATATACTTTATTGGCCTAAATTACACAATACGTCTATACAGTAAGTCCATTTTGACTTGTGTTGTATATAGTGACATAATTTATATAGTTTATTCTAAAATACTTGACACTGCATTATCCAAATATGACATACTTCGAATTTTGACAAACCATTTTAAATAAACTTTTTATACCATTTTTTCTTCCATCTTACATTTCCAATCACTGCCTTCATTTCCATCCATGGTTCAGCAACCTACTTACTTTCCTCGCATCCCAACACACAGCTCAAATTCCTTGGATCTCCTTCTTACTACAAATCCTGACTGCTATAAGATGCGCCCCCCTTGGTCGCTCAGACCACGGCATGGTCACTGCTTCCTGCGCAATGCAACCCGAGGTCACACAGTCATCACACCCACGTATTGTTTGGCACTACAACTCCGCGAACTTGGACGAAATGCGAGATTATTTTTCTCATTTTCATGGGCGTCTGTCTGCTTCTCTCATCCTGACCCCTCTGATATCTCACAAAACGTCACCGAAATTATCCAAGCTGGCATGGAATTATTTATTACACGTACACAGAAAACCTCTTCAGCCACTCAAAAGCACTGGTTCTCTAAATCCTGTGACAAGGTCAGACTTGAAAGGGTCAAAGCTCACAAAACGCTTCTACACAATCCCGGTCAAGAAAACCGCCAAGCATTTAACGACGCAAGAAACAGCTATGTCCACATTCTTTCTGAGACAAAAACTCGTTTAATAACCACATCAAAAACAAAGTCCTCTCAAGCTCCAACGGCAGCAAACCCTTCTTGACTCTTGCTAAATCTATTGAAAATAATTTCTGCAAGAGCACGTTCCCACCTGTTGTCTCAGGGGATGAAATTGTTTCTACCGCTCTGGGCAAGGATGTTCGCTGGAAATTTTACTCTCAACCCACCTCCAAATGTTCAACCACCAACAGTCCCCAATGTCGCGCATAAAACGACGGATATCATTTTCAAAACTAAAAAGGTACATAAGATGCTCTCTTCTCTTAATACCAGGAAAGCCTTCGGCCTTGACGAGATCCCAGCAATTGTTCTCAAAAAATGCGCACCAGAACTTGCTCCTGTCTTGACTCGTCTGTTTCAGACATTTTACAATTGAGTCATATTCCCTAGCAACTAAAAAACTGCTCGAGTACAACTCGTCCCCAAGAAAGGATGCAAGGCGCTTCCTAGCAACTACAGGCCTATTTCTCTCCTTTAAGTCGTCTCTAAAGTGATGAAAAGTATATAAACACCGAATTACTAAAGTTTCTTGAAAAACACAGTCTAATCCACGACAGGCAGTATGGATTCCGTCAGCGCAGATCAACTGCCGACCTCCTTTCATTTGTCACCCATTCTTGAAACAAGTCTATGGAACTACATATTGTCGCTCTAGATATATCCAAAGCATTCGACCAGGTCTGGCATGCAGCGCTGCTTAATAAACTTCCGGCCTATGGCCTAGCAACAAAACCCTGTTTCTGGATAGCAAATTTCCTCTCCAACCGGAGCATTTTTGTTGTCGTGGGTGGCCATTCCTCTAAACTGTATCCAATTAATGCACGTGTTCCTGTAGGTTCAGCTTTAGCCCCTACTTTGTTTCTTCTCCTCATCAATGACCTTCTCTCTAGCACATCCAACCCAGTTCACAGTAACGCGGACGACAGCACTCAAATATACAATATTCTAAGCCTGTCACTTTAGCCTAATTAGACGAGGATCGCAGACTCATGGAGGGTTCTGTCTCCGTGGATCTCCAAAAAAATATTAGACTGGGGAAGTAAAAATCTTGTACAATTCAACCCCACCAAATCACAGACTTGCTTTCTTTCTTATAAGAGATACACCAGCCCTAGACCCATCACAATGAACAACCAAGTTATTCAAAGTAATGAGTCTTTTTCACTTGTTGGCATTTCTGTGGATCGAAATCTGAATTGGCATCAACATGTCACATCAATTGCAGAAGCGGCTGCTAAGAAATTAGGTTTCCTCTTCCGGGCTCGCAAATACTTTTCACCAGCTAATCTCTACACCTTATGTACTTCACAAATAAGACCAAACCTCGAATACTGCTCCCACATCTGGGGTGCTGCTGCCGCTTCTACACTCACTATCCTGGACTCCATTCAGAAGAGAGCAATACGTCTTATCGGTTACCCTACCCTCACCCAAAGGCTGCCATCCCTTGCCCACCGACGTGCCGTTGGTGAGCCCTCTCTCTCTCTCTCTCTCTCTTTTATATATATATATATATATATATATATATATATATATATATATATATATATATATATATATATATATATATATATATATATATCTGCACGGGCACTGCTCAGAGGAGCTTTCTTCCATAGTTCCTCCACCTGCTGCCCCAACAGATCTACCAGGGGAACATAGCGAATGCACCCTTTTACTGTCCAGGTCACCAGACATAGAATATCTTGTTATGCCCGCTCTTTTGTCCCGAGGACTTCCAAGTTGTGGAATTCCTTGCCAGCACATGTTTTTCCTTCTCACCCGAGCCTCTAAACCGTCAAGTCCAGAATTAACAAGTTGCCTCTTCCCTCTTTTCCGACACTGACGGTACGATAGTATTTAGGCTGTAAGCCCTCGTGGTGTGTTGTTGAAATAAAAAATATATAATTCTTCATTTACTTTCCATGTTTAAACCAAATCTATAAAATTTTATACAAAACCGAACCGCTTCATTCTGACAAATATATATATATATATATATATATATATATATATATATATATATATATATATATATATATATATACATATAAACATATAAAAATTGAAAATGACCCCGGATATGTGTTCTAGGGGGCCTAATTAGCGCTCATTTGCAGAAATTTTTTTAAAATTCAAAAGTCGGGATCTACTCATGAGTTATTTCTTTTTAAAGAAAATTCACTAAAAAATTAAGAAAGCCGATTTTGTCGTATAAATTCCGTTCTATCATATGAATAAAAAATGTGAAAAGCAAGGTCTTACACAGTGCAGGTATATTTGTATTCGGGAAATATAACCATTGTTGAAGCAAAATGAATCAAAGTGAGAATAATCAAGTGTTACCTTTTCTCCATTCACCATCATATCTTGCTCCGTTTTTAAAGCAATACTGTCCTTTACCATGACGTTTACCATGGAGATAATAACCTTCATATATGTCATTATTTGGCAGCAAAGCACTACCGAAACCATGACGGTCTAATTGCTCGTCTCTGCCGCCTTCATATTCCTATTTAAAAATGAATTAATAAAAGTCTGGACACAGCAAGTGGAACCAAAACTGGTTTCATAGCCATTAAACCTTAGGTTAATAGCAAATTGAGTTATTGAAATTTGAAGCATTTAATGAAAATTCGCTACCAAAACGCACTTGCTGCGTCTCGATATTTTTCTTACAAACATCATATTTCAATAAAAAAAAAGCAAAAATGCAATAATATAAGAGTGTTCGAAAAAAATTGTGGATATCACCAACGACTTATGGGCCATCCTGTGACTGTCAAAATAATTTTATAAGATGCAGCTCAAGACAACCTATAATTAACGTATACAACTTTTTCTCGTATCCTGTATAATAACAATTATATTGAGATTTGCCGAAGAAATGCGTCAACCTGTATATATGTAATATATAATGTAATAATATGAGATTTCTGGAACTATTTCAGTAAAATGAAGGACAATGATGGTTGAAGCTGAAACTTAAGGGTTGGCAGAACACTATTCTTGCGACAATTTCTTTACATAGTCCGTATTTGTTGCAAGTTCTTTGCCTAAATGTTGCCAATTTTGACGTTTCAAATGGAGATTCTGAAGTTTTGATGTAAAACCCTAATTTATTTTCTTTAAATGCCCATAACTTTTTGCCCTCGAACTTAGATCTAAATTTTGGTAAAGGTTCACTCTTTATAATATAAACACGCGTACCAAATTGAGTTGCCCTTACTTTGTTATTTCCGGAGATATAATTTTTTTCCGGGAAAACATGGGTTATTTTCCTGACTAACGAACTTATCCAAGCCACTCGCAAAAGGAAGATTGCCAAATTTGATCAAAATCGGACCATTATTTTTTGAGTTATCGGTGTGATACATACATACATACATATATATATATATATATATATATATATATATATATATATATATATATATATATATATATATATATATATATATATATATATATATATATATAAACATATAAAAATTGAAACTGACCCTGGATATGGTTTCTAGGGGGCCTAGTTAACGTTCATTTGAAGACAATTTTTTCAAAATTGAAAAGTTGGCATCTCCTCATTAGTGACTTTTTTTTAAGAAAATTCACTAAAAATGTCTAATTTTTCCGTGAGGAATCTAACCACGAGCGATGGCATATGTTATTGAAACATCCTGTATATGCGCCAAGAAAAATAATATTTGCCTGTAATATTTAATAGAGCTTCTTCAAGACACAGAAATTTTGGTTTGTGCCCTCATCTGGCTTTCAGCGGCACCATTTTCATTAAATGCTTATTAGTGAATTTTTATTTTTAAAAAATCACTAATAGAGAGGTATCGATGGTGAGACTTTGCAAATTTTTTTTCAAATGAGCGCAAACTAGGACCCCTAGAACCCATAACCGGGGTCAGTTTCAATTTTTATATGTATATATATATATATATCCGTCTGAAAACTCAAAAAATAATTATCCGATTTCGATGAAACTCGGCAAGTGCCTTAATGGCTTGGATGAGTTCGTTGGTCAGGAAAATCGGACAGGGTTTTCCGGGAAAATTTTGAGTTTTCTTTTGAAAATTTTTTTTTTCCGAAAACAACAAAGCTGTTTTAATGAAATTTACTATATATGTTGCCTTGTGAGAGATATTACTACGTACCAAAATTAAACTTTCTAAGTTTATTGAAAATTGAGTTATTTAAATTTTGAATTTTCTTTCGAAATTTTTTTTTTCTCCGAATCTTACAAAGTTATTTTAATAAAATTTGGTGGATATCTTGCCTTAGCAAAGGCCTTACTACGTACCAAAATTAAACTTTCTAAGTTTATAGAAAATTGAGTTATTCAAGTTTGAAGCATTTTATAAAAATACACTACCATAACGCACTTGCTGCGTCCCGAACTTTTTCTCTTTTAACTTAGCCAATGTTTAATGTAGATAACTCTGTAAGGAGAAGGGAGCACAAGGTATAGATATTATTAAGGTACCTACATATAAGGTACTAAGCCTTATCTACCAGCAGTAGGTTTATTTAAAACTGAATCTACAATAATCTGCAAAATGACCTAACATTTTATTAGAAGATTCAAATGCAAAATTATTTACGATTTGCTTTGGCCAGTTATAAAGATATCTTTTTCAAAGACAAAGCAATTCAAAGAATAACAATATAATATCAAACACAAAACGAAATGATTACATACTTCTTGTATAGACGATAACTATGCTCTAGATAAAAAAAAGCATTACCCCGAAGCTTAGTCCATACACTCGCGAATTGCGAAAATCGATTTGCAAAACTGATTCCTATTGGTCTATATTACGATATTATTTGAAATAAACCAATAGGGATACGTTGCGCTGCAATTTCGCAATTCGATTTTCGCAATTCGCGACTGTATGAACCTAGCTTTGAAGTTGCAAATATAATTATCTAAAGTTTACAGAAGAAGAATTTTGTTTGCGTAACAGTTGAATAAATATGTTTAAACTTACTCCATATGGATAAGGCTCTGGTCCTTCTGCTCCTTTACCTCCTTCTCCAACATCTTCCTCATCTTCTTCGGAAGACATGACAGTATTTTAACTTAAATGTCAGGATACGAATGACAATTTGTCAATAATTTTATGTAAACAGCTGTGTCGGCTGAACGCAATCAGTGGGTGCGTTCAGCCGACACAACTGTTGGCTTGCAACGTAAATGTGTTTTTATTTGGAAAAGTGTTACAGTAGGTCCTTTCATTTATAACACTGAATCAAACATTTCTCGTGGTTTTCTAGTCCTTTGCAAGTAGAAGGTAAAGACGGTGTACGTATTCCCACTTTAATGGTGCATGAAGATGTGGTTTTGGATCAGCATCAGGAGATTGTTAAGATTTTTTAAATTTATAATATACCTACTGCTGGTAGATAGGGCTTAGTACCTTATATGTATGGACCTTAATAATATCAATACCTTGTGCTCCCTTCCCCTTACATAGTTATCTACATTAAACATTGGCTAAGCTAAAAGAGAAAAAAGTTATAATCATTTAATGAAAAAATGCTTGGTGCCGCTGAAAGCCAGATGAGGGCACAAAACCAAAATTGCCGTGCCTTGAAGAATATCTATTAAATATTACAGGCAAATATTATTTTTCTTGACGTATATACAGGATGTTTCAATAACATATGCCATCGCTCGTGGTTAGATTCCTCACGGAAAAATTAGACATTTTTAGTGAATTTTCTTTAAAAAATTCACTAATGAGGAGATCCTGACTTTTGAAAAAAATTTCTTTAAATGACCGCGAACTAGGCCTCCTAGAAACCATATCCAGCGTCAGTTTCAATTTTTATATGTTTATATATATATATATATATATATATATATATATATATATATATATATATATATATATATATATATATATATATATATATATATACACAGGCTGTTTCAAAAAACATGCACCATCGCTGGTGGGGCAATTCCTTACTAAAAAATAAGAAAAAAAGTTCCTGTGCACATGGGTCCGGAAACGCATAGTTTCCAATATACAGGGAGTTGAATTTTAATTTTTTTTAAAATTTTTTATAAATAATTTCAAAACCACTGGATTGATTTTAATGAAACTTGGAACTTGAAAGTGTATTATGAAAGTGCATATTTTTAAGTGAGAATCTGCTTACAACTGCGTCAGTGGCGTGCGTACGGGGCAACTGTAAAAATTCATTTGGGGAAAAATATGTACGCCACTGTCTTTTTCCAATTTTGATACATCAGTTATGAAGCTTATTACATAAGCCACAAAAGCTACCTCTTGGTATTTTTTCGTTCAGGGTATCCCCTAGGAGATATGATTAATTTTATAAAAAGGGGCAAAGTACCGATTAGTCGGCGTAATAATAATAATAATAATAATAATAAAATATGTTTACTGCAACCATAAGAATATGAAAAACAAAACATACAGTAAACATTACAGCAATAAACGTGCAAATAACTAACCTACGTAAAACTTATTGGTAATAAACATTGAAATGAATATTACAAACATTGATAAAAAATGATAAATAAAAAATAAAAATAAAAAATGAAAAAAGTAATCGTAAAGACACCATGATTTTTCCAAACTCTTGTTTTTTGTACATTACTCAATTGACTTTAATAACAAAGCTAAAGAAAATGTTGAAAGTGACCACCATTAGCGTCGTTACAAGTATTTAACCTTCTGCGCAAAGATCTTCTTACTCTTCTGCAAATATTTTGATCTTCTCTAATGCTGTCAAATGCATATTCTATTCTTCCCAACAATTATTCTCGTGTATTTACTGGTGTTTTATACACTATTTCGTTTAAATGACCCCACAAATAAAAATCGAGAGGATTCAGGTCCGGAGATCGAGGTGGCCATGACACCGGACCTCCACGACCAATCCATCGGTGACCGTATGTGTTGGTTAAATATGTTCTTACAACTGCTGCAAAATGTGTGGGCGCACCATCATGCTGGAACCACATTGTACCATTTCTTATAAAAAGCGGTAGTAACAACGGCAAATCATTTTGTAAAAAGTTTAAATATGATTCATGGTCAAGACGATTCGGTAGAACAACAGGACCAATTATGTGATTTTCAATAATAGCAGCCCAAATATTGATGGAAAATTGATACTGCGAATTTGCAACTCTTAGAGAGTGTGGGTTTTCATCGGCCCATGTATGTAAATTGTGAAAATTTACGATACCTTTTCGCGTAAATGACGCCTCATCAGTAAATAGTACACGTTTAGAAAAATGTTGGTCGTGCCTAAGTTTGTTTAAGAACCACTGACAAAACATTACCCTTGGTTGAAAGTCTCTAGGTAGAAGTTCCTGGACACGTGTAAAATGATAGGGATATAAACTTTGATCCTTCAGAGTCCTGTGAACTGATGATGCCGAAATATTACCCAGTTCGGTGGCAATAATTCTCGTACTTGTACTAGGATCACGTTCAACTCTATTTAATATTGCCTCTTTAACTCGTACAGTTCGGCGGTATCTTCTGCGTCCAGAGTCAGCTTTTAAAGGTTTTAAAGAACCAGTTTCTCTCAAATGTCTTACAATACGTGGGAAAATATTTTTGTCAGGAATTCTTCTTTGCGGATAAGTTTCCTGATAAACTCGCACAGCTTGTCTAGCATTTTGATTTGTTTGTCCATAAATTAACAACATATCAGTCAAATCCGCTGAAGTGTACTTAATGAAAACCATCTTGAGAGGAGGAAATAATATTAATGAGCAGCTCAGTATCAACAAATAACTAAAAACGAAAATACTGCACTGTATCAAAATTTAAAGAATAGCACGAAAACTCTTTTGACGCCTACAAAGCACTTCAAAATTGTAGAATTTAAAGAACTGTCAAAAATTATAGTTTCATGGCACTTTACGATTACTGTTTTCATTACTCCAACGAATCGGTACTTTGCCCCTTTTTATAAAATTAATCATATCTCCTAAGGGATACCCTGAACGAAAAAATACCAAGAGGCAGCTTTTGTGACTTATGTAATAAGATTCATAACTGATCTATCAAAATTGGAAAAAGACAGTGGCGCACATATTTTTTCCCCAAATGAATTTTTACAGTTACCCCGTACGCACGCCACTGACGCAGTTGTAAGTAGATTTTCACTTGAAAATATGCACTTTCATAATACACTTTCAAGTTCCAAGTTTCATTAAAATCAATCCAGTGGTTTTAAAATTATTTATAAAAAATTAAAAAAAAATTAAAATTCAACTCCCTGTATATTGGAAACTATGCGTTTCCGGGCCCATGTGCACAGGAACTTTTTTTCTTATTTTTTAGTAAGGAATTGCCCCACGAGCGATGGTGCATTTTTGAAACAGCCTGTATATATATATATATATATATATATATATATATATATATATATATATATATATATATATATATATATATATATATATATATATATATATATATATATATATATATATATATAGGTATCACACCGATAACTCAAGAAATAATGGTCCGATTTTGATCAAATTTAGAAAATTTACTTTTGCAAGTGGCTTGGATAAGTTCGTTAGTCAGGAAAATCACCCAGGTTTTCCCGGAATATTTTGTGTTTTCTTTCGAAAAAAATTAATATCTCCGAAAATAACAAAGTAAGCGCAACCAAATTTGGTATCCTGGTTTCTGTCATAAGGGATACCCTAAGTGCCAAAACTCAGATGTCTATCTTAAAACACAAAAAAGTTAGAGGTACATTAATTTTTAATTAATTAAATCTGATTGAAGAAAGTTAAAACGTCAAAATTGATTGTAAGAAAGTGAGTGAAAATTACTACAAGAAATGACTAACAAGCTCCTAGATATGTGTCTAAGTCGTTATTTTCCTTGATTTCGTTAAAATATGAGCAAAAAATCAATTGTGAATCCAAATGGTTTTGTGT
Organism: Tillus elongatus; assembly: GCA_964006375.1. Classification (NCBI taxonomy): domain Eukaryota; kingdom Metazoa; phylum Arthropoda; class Insecta; order Coleoptera; family Cleridae; genus Tillus; species Tillus elongatus. The sequence goes on from OZ023267.1 coordinate 130,886,162, forward strand.
AACACGTTGAACAATTAACATGTATTATGGTTATACCTGCTAGTAAATACATGTTGAGCGTAGCTCAGGGGTCTAATTCCCTGTACATCGTATAATGGACTCCAACATTACGAGTTCTATTCCTAGTTAGTGACTTTACTTTTTAGTGAATTTTCGTAGAAAAAATTCACTAATGGGGAGATCCCGACTTTTGAATTTTGAAAAAATTTTTGCAAATGAGCGCGAACTAGGACCCCTAGAACCCATATCCGGGGTCAGTTTCAATTTTTATATGTTTATATATATATATATATATATATATATATATATATATATTTTATATATATATATATATATATATATATATATATATATATATATATATATATATATATATATATATATATATATATATATATATATATATATATATATATTATATATATATATATATATATATATATATATATATATATATATATATATATATATATATATATATATATATATATATATATATGTATATATATATGTATCACACCGATAACTCAAAAAATAATGGGCCGATTTTGATAAAATTTGGCATGTACCTTTCTTTTGTTAAAATCTTGGACAAGTTCGTTAGTCAGGAAAATCGGACGAGGTTTTCCGGGAAAATTTTGAGTTTTCATTCGAAAAAAATTCATATCTCAAAAAGTAATAAGCCGATTTTAATAGAATTTGGCACATACCTTCCTTTTGTAAATGGCTTTGACATATTTGTTAGTCAGGAAAATCGGACGAGGTTTACCGGGAAGATTTTGAGTTTTCATTTGAAAAAAATTCATATCTCAAAAAGTAATAAGCCGATTTTAATAAAATTTGGCATGTACCTTCCTTTTGTAAATGGCTTTGACAAGTTCGTTATTCAGAAAAATTGGACAAGGTTTTCCGGGAAAATTTTGAGTTTTCGTTTTAAAAAAATTTTTATCTTAAAAAATTAAAAATCTATGATAACCAAATTTGGTAGGTAGGTTTACGATATAAAAAGTAAACTATACACCAAAATTTAGATTTCTATGTTACAAGAAAAAAAAGTTATAATAAAATATTTTGTGCCAGATCATTTCTATGAAAATTCACTACCATAACGCACTTGCTGCGTCCCGAGATTTTATCAATTTTTTTAGTCTCATTTCACTTTACAGTTATCTAATCAGATTGTTTCTGTTCCTATGAATTTTTTAGCGAGTTTTTATTAAAAAAATAATTTGATAAAGAGGAGATGAACGTTTTAAGACTTAATTCAATTTGAATGGCATATCTGGTTGTTTGTTCTTGCCCTAACTTAGTGAAATCGTCCCATATTTAATACAGTCGTAGACTTTTCTCGTGGCTTCACAAGTGCTTGTTTTAGTGAATTTTCTTTTAATAACGAGGATATCCCAGGTTTTAGATTTACAAAACAATTCTTCAAATGAGCGCAAACTAGACCCCCTAAAACCCATATCCAGCGTCAGTTTCATATATATATATATATAAATATATATATATATATATATATATATATATATATATATATATATATATATATATATATATATATATATATATATATATATATATATATAAAGGGTGAACAATTTACCAAAATTTAGATCTGTAAGTTAAAAGACAAAAAAGTTAGAGGAATTTAAAGGAAGAAAAACGGGTTTTCCTCAGATTAAATTTTGTCAGGAATATTCCAACTTTAAAAACAGTGACTAAAAATCTGGACAAAGCTTTTCCTGAATCTGTTGAGAAATGTACATAAAAGCTGAAAACCTAACCCAGCTCTCTTCATTATATGTGACAATATTTTTATCACCGCATTATCGAATACTTTTTCCAGGTCAACAAATGCGGTGAAGGTATATCTATTTTTTCTCAAGCCTCCTATTGTCTAAATTGCTGGTATTGCTTCTCTAGGTCCTCGTACAGGTCTCCCAGATTTGCTTTTTTTTCTATTTTTTTATTACCTATAATTAGCAGAATCTTCGCCACGTGACCCTGTATAATTTTTGACCTGTGCTGGTTCCATTTGCTGCTTCGCTATTTCTGGAATAGTAATAGTTTTACTCTTCATACACTCGCTCCGCAGTTGTCAATAGTCTATAATGAATTTTTAGCAAATCTTCGTAGAAGAAAATGCTATTTAGGAGACTGCGACTTTCAAATGTTAGAAATCCTAAAAAAATTTGTTCAAATGAACGCCAACTATGCCCTTAGAAGTAAGTAAGTAAGGGATAAGTTTCAGTTTTTGTATGCCAATATTATATATATATATATATATATATATATATATATATATATATATATATATATATATATATATATAGATATATATAGATATATATATATATATATATATATATATATATATATATATATATACTGGGTGGCGTAGTTCTGCGGTAAAGCTGAGTATATGCGTTATTATACAAGATACCAGAAAAACTTATATACTTTAATTATAAAGCGTCTCAAGTCGTCAATACAAAATTATTTTGAAAGTAAAAGGCTGACCCATAAGGCGTTGGTTATCGAACGTTTTTAAAATGGACTACTAATATTATTACATTGTTGCATTTGTTGTCAAATTATAATGCATATATATATATATATATATATATATATATATATATATATATATATATATATATATATATATATATATATATATATATATATATATATATATATATATATATAGGAAAAAATTGATCTCATTGACCGTTTTTGAGTTATTTCAATTGTTTTGCAACCTTTACATTTTTGGCACATATCAAAAATTGTGATACGGCATTTTTACCAATAGGTAGCGGGGTCCCATGACAATGTCACATTTTAATGAGGCTTTCGTTTATATTATTCCTCGAAAAAATTCAGATGTTTTATACAGGGCGCTCTCATATAGTGGCTGAAATTGTAAAAAATTAAACTGCTGTAAGCCAATTTTTAGTGAATTTTCTTAAAAAAAATTCACTAATGAGGAGATCCCGACTTTTGAATTTTGAAAAAATTTCTTCAAATGAGCGCTAATTAGGCCTCCCAGAACACATATTCGGGGTCAGTTTCAATTTTTATATGTTTATATATATATATATATATATATATATATATATATATATATATATATATATATATATATATATATATATATATATATATATATATATATATATATATATATATATATATATATATATGTATCACACCGATAACTCAAAAAATAATTGGCCGATTTTGATCAAATTTGGTGAATACCTTCTTTTTGCAAATGGCTTGAATAAGTTCGTTAGTCAGGAAAATCGGCCCAGGTTTTCCCGGAAAATTTGTCATTATAGGTGAGGTGCCTACCAAAATTTAGCTTTGTAGGTCAAAAGACAAAAAAGTTATGGGCAATTAAAGAAAAATAAATTGGGGTTTTCCTCAAAACGTCAAAGTGACAATTTAAAAAGTCAAAATTCGCAACATTTAGGCAAAGAACTTGAATCTAATACGGGCTCTGGAAAGAAAATGTCTTAAGAAGAATGTTTTACAAACCCTGAAGTCTTAGTTTCAACCGTCATCGTCCTTCATTTTACTAAAATATTTCCAGAAAATTCATTTCAAATAGACCCTTTCTCTTAAGCTTGGCAGTAGCCTTAGCTATAGAATTTATCGTTTAATGGTATATAATTTTTGTAGAATTTTCATAAAAAATCAATAAAGTTCAATATATCCGTTATTATACAAGATATGAAAAAATATTGTGTACATTAATTGTACGGTGTCTTGAGCTACACCTTAAAAAATTATTGCTACCATCACAGGATGGCCCATAAGTCGTTGGTGATACAAATAATTTTTTTTTAGTGGAAAACGCCTTATGTTTTTGCATTTTCCATCGAAATATAATGCATGTTTGTAAGTTAAGAAATTCTGGACGCAGAAAGTGCGTTATGGTAGCGAATTTTGATTAAATGCTTCATATTTGAAAAGCTCAATTTGCTATTAACCTATAAGGTTGACCAAGAAAGGGATTTTTTCGGTTACATTTTAAGTTTACTTTCGGAAATTTTTGAAAATTTTCAAACAATAAAGTTATTTTGATGAAACATGGCATATTGTTTTTACTATATAGGTTATACTGGTAACCAAATTTGATGCCTGCTTTCTGAAAAAAAAAACACATATTTGCTATTAAAAACATTTTAATGAAAATTCACTACCATAACGCACTTGCTGCGTCCAGAATTTTTTTCAAATGGAACAGCCTGTATTTTCTTGCAAATTTTAATTATAGATTATATATGTTAAATTTCATGTATTTATCACAAAATTTTCGTGTAAAATATATCAGTCAGTTTTCGCAGACATCATTTTCTATCAAATTGTTGTGAAACTTTAGTAATTAATAAGTAATATTTACTAAGTTATTGTAAAAAAGATGTTTACGAATTCACGTAAAAAATCTGTTTTCGAATTTTTTATGAAAATAAATTTGTTTAGAAAATTGTCTTGTAAAATCCTTTTTAGCTAATTTTCGTAAAAAGTATTTTATATAAATTTCGTGCAACATTACTTACACCAATTTTTGTAAAAAAAGGGGTTATTTTGCAACTTTTCATATCAAACAATTTTTCTTAGGCATCTTTAAAAATATTTTTGTAAATAATTATATATTGACAAGTGTAGTTGCTGTGTAAACTGTTTCAATGGTTGACCCGGAAAATCAAACACGCTTTGTGTGCATGTTTTTATTTATTTTCGGAAAATTTTTATATTTTTCAAGCAATAAAAATATCTTGATGAAATATGGTACATTGTTTCTACTATATAAAGATAGATAGATAGATTTGTTAGTCATGAGCTGACACAATGTTTCAGATAGGCACGTCGATAAAATACAAAAACTCGGGACGCAGAAAGTGCGTTATGGTAGTAAATTTTTATTAAATGCTTCAAATTTAAATAACTCAATTTTCTATAAACTTAGAGAGTTTAATTTCAATACGTAGTAAGGTTTTTCCTAAGGCAAGATATCCACAAAATTTCATTAAAATAACTGTAATTTTCGGAGAAAAAAATTTTTTTCGAAAGAAAATTTAAAATTTGAATAACTCAATTTTCTCTAAACTTAGAAAGTTGAATTTTGGCAACATATATAGTAAATTTCATTGAAACAGCTTTGTTACTTTCGGAGAAAAAAAAATTTTTCGAAAGAAAACTCAAAATTTTTCCGGAAAACCCCGTCTGATTTTTCTGGATAACGAACTCATCCAAGCCATTAATAAAAGACAGGCACTTGCCAAGTTTCATCGAAATCGGTTAATTATTTTTTGAGTTATCATATATATATATATATATATATATATATATATATATATATATATATATATATATATATATATATATATATATATATATATATATATATATATATATTAACATATAAAAATTAAACCTATTTACAAATGAACTTTAATAAGATATTATGCTGTGACAATACCTCTCTCAAGCACCCTAAAATATAATCAAAATGTGCACAGTTATATATGTTTTATTTCTTTTTCCCTTGTCTTAATACACTACATATTTTATGACAATCGATTTAATTTACTTATTTGATTTCATAAATAGTCGGTTAATAGTGACTTGGAATGAAGTAGACACCACATCTTCAAACATATTACGAGAATATGAGTAAATCAACAGCAACTGGGAATGAATTCGGTCAGTCGCCCAGCCACGTGGTTAAAAAACACTGTTTGTATGAGTGGTTACAACTCTAGATCTAAATAAAAGGACTGTAACAGCGGCAGAAGCAGAAGTCAATGGAAGGTTTGTGTATTCGGATAGAAACTATTGACTATTAATAACAACAATTGTCTAAAAACGCTGCGAGTTGTAAGGCAAAAATAATTATACTACAGAGGTGATAAATGATAATACATTACAATAGGGTTATATATAATCGTAAATGCTTCCAATGATTAACAATCAGTGAATTCAGTATTATTGACATTTCTCGGAAACTACAAATGAATTTCATGAGTCAATAAGAAAAGCATTGACTAACCAACAGCAACCACATACTTATGATTTAAACAGAAATGTTTCAAATTTGAATAGCTCAATTTTCTGTAACCCTAGAAAGCTGAATTTTGGCACATAGTTAGGTATTTCCTAAAGCAATATGCAGACCAAATTTTATCGAAATTTTTGAAAGAAAATTTTTCCGGAAAACCCCGTCCGATTTTCCTGGCCAACGAACTCATCCAAGCCATTAATAAAAGAAAGGTTTCATCTAAATCGGTTAATTATTTTTTGAGTTATCAGACGGATACATATATATATATATATATATATATATATATATATATATATATATATATATATATATATATATATATATATATATATATAAACATATAAACATTCAAACTGACCCCGGATATGGGTTCTAGGGGTCCTAGTTCGCGCTCATTTGAAAGAATTTTTGCAAAGTCTCACCATCGATACCTCTCTATTAGTGAATTTTTTTAATAAAAATTCACTAAAAACATCAGAATCAGCAGTTCAAAAGTGCACATAATACGAAACTATTTATGTAATAATGTAATATTGTTGGTGATTCAATTTGGTATAGGTGTTAATCTCTTAAAACAGCGTGATCTCAAAATAAGCGAATTTTTTCTGCGCCAGTCGTTAAAAATATGGCTCATAAATATCGCGTGCCTTCTTGCAAATAATCTTTTCTCATTTTCTAAGGTATTCACAGGGAATGGTTTACAATTAAAACTAAATTAAGTCTACAAAGTATGCATCAATTATTGTTAATTCTGCTAACTATAAACATATTTCAGTGGCCATAATCTTGTTTGCGAACAGTTTTGTCGCTGCATTGTCAACTAAATTGACTGAAAAATATAACAAATCCATATTTATAATTATTAACGAAGATAAAGATACCACTCCAGATGATTTATGTCCACTCATTACTTACACATAACAGGACATTCGTGACGTATTATAATTAAACAATTACAGTGAAAGAACTGGACTGTGTTTGTTGCTGTAGGTAATGTACCAGGAGGGATTAAAATAAAATCCCAGATACCACAGTGTCCAGAGTAGGTACAATATATATACAGTCCCGGAATTCAATGTACAACCGACCTACCACCGATTTTTCAACCAAAATTAGTCGATTAAGATCAACTAATCTCTATACAAAGTTGCACCGTTTAGCCGCCAGAGGGCTTCAAAATTATAAGTTTTTTTCTATTTTTTTTTACCTATCTCCCAAACAGGTAATCCGATCATATTCAAATCTCACAGAAATATTGTAATGAACAAGTGGTTTAGTCGTTATGAGACTAGTGCAATTGCACCCTGTAAGGGTGTACACTACCCCCACTCCTAACTTTTTTATAGTATTTATCGTATCGTATCAAACTTGGCAAAAATCTTGCTTGGGTAAATACCGAGGTCGAGTGCGTTAGTAGTAGTAGCCTTTATACTCAAGTTTTTTCGGTGAAAAATCGTTGAAAACCTTGTGAAAACGCAATATTTTTATAAGTATCAGAGTATCTGGAATGAGACTTTACATGTAGCTAGAAATAGTGCAAATAAACCTATCTTATGAATTTTAAGTAATTTGGTACACAATATTTAGAGTTTTTTCCAAATTAAAAATAAAATCCCAAAGACATGCGTTGAGACGACTTAATGGTTAATGTCCAATGCCTGACAGACAGATTAGTTAACCGCCACGCGGAGATTGATTCATACAACAGGTATAAACCTAACTTTAACGGTAACCAAACTAAATATATACCAGGCATAAAACATACTACCCGAACCAGCAATCGTGAAACCTCGGCTACAATGATGGAAAATGGCAGAATACATGAAATAAACAATTTGCCGAGTGATTGTTATTTAACTCAGGGACTCAATGAATTATTAAAATACACTATATTTGTAGCTTTAATGGCATCAAATACAATTTTAGTGCAATATATATATATATATATATATATATATATATATATATATATATATATATATATATATATATATATATATATATATATATATATATATATAATATACTAGAAATGTAAAGAAAATCAAGCAAAATCTCCATAAAAATGATTCTAAAATAGTTTCTTTTATCTTTATAATTAAAGACAAGACGTCATATAAGACCGAAACAGTCGGGGGATGTTTTTCAATGGTAGTTCTACTAATTCTGTAATTAATTACGTGAACTTTGAATATAATATCCCGGGCATGAAGCCGATCTAAAGTATCACGCAAATAAAACGTCGGTTGAAGTATACTTAGATGGCGCCGGGGACATCGCCCTTGCCTCCTGAGCAGAAAGTTACGCGATCGAATCCAGCTTGATGAATGTATGTTTTTTTATGTTTTATTTTGACATTTGGAGAAACAATAGTGCACAGATTTCATACGTTTTGAACAAGATCTTATTTTTGTTTAAAACGCATGAATAAGTTTGTCACCTTTTAGTGAAATTATAAATTTCAGCAGACATTCTGTTATTGTTGATATTGAAAAAACCGGTTTGATTAGGTTGACTAAAACGAAATCATACTGGCGATTAATATGGAAAAATAATTACTACGCTTATAATTTGGAAGATACTTTACTTTTATAAATATGAATTAAGTTTCCTTCTGGAAATCTTTTGTATAACTTTAATGGAATTCGTTTATTTTAAAGAGACTTACACTATCTACAGATATAGCAAAATTTAATTCTTGAACTTCAGAGAAAATTGAGTTTTGGGCATTTTTCTCAAAAGGAGTTAGAACACAAGATTTTTTTTGATAATAGAGGGATATCGATGGTAACACTTTCGAAAGAATTCTTCAAATGTGCGCGTACTAGGATCTCTAAAATCGATCTGCAAGGTCTGTGTAAATTTAAAGTATTAACTTTACTAATATGCCGTATAATAATAATGTACAATTCTTATGAAAATTCGCTACTATAACGTACTTGCTGCGTCCCGAATTTTTTGTTATATTATGCTATAAAGTCTAAAGTTGTAATTTTAAAGTCAAAATAAATAATTTTTAATGAATAAATTGTGTTAACCAAAAAATTAACTTCCGTAAGCCATTTTACCATAAGTTGTTATAGTGAGCTAATCAAAATGTGCACAGTTATATATGTTTTATTTCTTTTTCCCTTAGTCTTAATACACTACATATTTTATGACAATCGATTTAATTTACTTATTTGATTTCATAAATAGTCGGTTAATAGTGACTTGGAATAAAGTAGATACCACGTCTTCTAACATATTCAGAGAATATGAGTAGGTCAATAGCAACGGGGAATGAATTCGGGTTAGGTGTGCGTTAACATTTCCGAACAACTTCAGTCGATGGAGCGGTATTGGTATACAATGCAGTCCCCCACCCACGTGTTTAAAATAGTGAGGAAAATACCATTGATTTTAACACTGGAGTGAGCTATAAAAACACCGCCCAAGACAAATGAAGGGAACGTCTGTCTAACCAGCGTTGCGATAGCATTATTTACAAACATTACGACTGCGCTTACAGAGACCATAGTATTCTAGCATCAAAGACTATAATACATTTTAGTGAATTTTCGTAGAAAAAAATCACTAATGGAAAGATCTCGACTTTTGAATTTTGAAACATTTTTTGCAAATGAGCGCGAACTAGGACCCCTAGAACCTATATCCGGGGTCAGTTTCAATTTTTGTATGTTTATATATATATATATATATATATATATATATATATATATATATATATACAGATATATATATATATATATATATATATATATATATATATATATATATATATATATATATATATATATATATATATATATATTCAGCTAATAATGGTGGGACCGATTCTTCTAAACGTACCGGATTGCTGCGTGATAGTGAGAAATCTAAACAAATGGTGCAACACACTAAAGTCACAAGAAGTTTATAATTCGCATCTTTGCTACAATTAACTGAAACATTATTTTACATACAGGGGATAGCTGCCTCTTCCCTGCCCCTTGTCCAAAAGAGAGAATAGATAATTTTTCTGGATTTTCCATTACATGAATTTAACATTTACCTAATAGTTTTTCATACCTAGATCCTTATTACATGAATGAAAATACCCAAAAACATATGTAGTAGACAGAAACAAACTTTTAAATTAAAAATTGTGTGATTTATTTTCATATGACCGCGAACGTTCTGTTGTTGGTCGTGAGGTACTTGGACAGTGAATAAATGACGTGTTTACATTTTTTGCCCTATGGTATGATAAGCACGGTCACTTGTTTCTCAATATCGTGGTGATGTAAACACAGAAAAGCAAGCTCATCGTCATTGTGACATTACCGTCTAGTGACGTCACAGATTATGCCGGCCAAATAAATAGTGGTGTTTGAAATCAATTATGAAATCCGCATTTTTAAATATTTTTTGCGTCGTTATTTTTATAGTATGCGAAATGATTTTTTTTAATCATCTTTGTGGGATGTCTATCAGATGTAATAAGAAAAAAAAGTCTGGACGCGGCAAGTGCGTTATGGTGGCGAATTTTCTTTAATATGTTTTTAATACCATATGTCTTTCCTTGATGAAAGCAGGCATCAAACTTGGTGGCCTATATAGTAGAAACAATGTACCATATTTCATCGAAATAACTTTATTGTTTGAAAATATATAAACATTTTTCAAAAGTCTGGATGCAGCAAGTGTGTTATGGAAGTGAATTTCCATAAAAATGTTTTTAGTAGCAAATGCGAGCAGGTAACAATCTGATTACCGGTATAACCTATGTATTAGAAACAATGTACCATATTTTATCAAAATTACTTATGGTGTAAAAATATACAAAAATTTTCCGGAAATAAACTTAAATGTTGGTTTCCTAACCAACAAAGCTTACGTTAATAGCAAATTGAGTTTTAGAGGATTTAATAAAAATTCGGTACCAAAACGCACTTACTGCTTCCAGATTTTGTTTCTTACAAACGCTTCATATTTCGATAAAAAAAAGGCAAAAATTCATTAACGAATTTGTTTTACGAAAATTAGCTAAAAATTATAGACCGTTAAACCAAATACTATATAATGACAATACGAGACACTCCTATGCTTTAGCATTGGTGATATTTGTGACAAGTACACTAGCGCCACCTCGCGGGAAGTACTGACAACTGAGCGGGTAATTTGATTTGTATATTTACCTGCATATTCTTAATTTAGACAATTGGTTTATTATAGATGAATATAAAAACTTGTACATGACAAAACAGTGAAAATTTTCTGATTATATAGTTATAAATAGAATTTGTATCATCAATCAGCTTGAAACCTAAATGAATTCAGCATGAATAATTCTGCAAATTTCTCTTACCCATAATCTTATTTAATCATAATTTAAAGTACTACCTTGAAACCGTCGTTAAACTACTATTTTAAGGGTAGGTATAGGAATATACTGAAAGCTCTTTCTGAGGATATTAAGTTACAATCTGTACTTACCTATAAATAATTGTTCTAGGTATAAATGGTAGCACAGTACTCAATTTGCTATATCTCTACATGAAAACTGTCTTATTATTCTAATATTTTAAAATATGTAACTGATATACTTAGTACATAATTAAGAAATTGTGCAGATGAAAGGTGAGACTAACTCTTACTTCCGTGAATAAATCTATTATAGGGCTGAATTTGCTATTTCTACTTGTCTCTTAAAAAACTTGTCTTGGGAAGATAATTAAAAGCCTTTACCAAGTAAAATAATTTTAAATGTGAAAAAATGTGACAATTCATGTCATACTGAAATAAAAAAGGACACAGAAGAATATAAAAAACAGTTTTTTTATACCATTTATTATTAATGCAAAACTTTTTTTGCCTTCATATTTCTTTTTTTTTTTTGATGCACTGGAAGACAAGTTATGATTGAAGCCTCTCAACCATCCGTTTACGAAGTTTTTCTATAAATAGGTACATGATGGTAAATATTACACAATAAATTATCTTCTGCGAACTGTACATATTGACATAAAAGTGATTCTGAATTTGTCTTCTGCTTCAAATCATATTCACGTTTCGCCATCCTTTGGAAACCTATGAAATGTCTTTGATAGATTTAGCACGTTATAATTCGAACAATTATAGATTGCACACACAGCAACCACTAACGTTCATTGTAAAAAACACAGCTCAAAGTTAATTATACATAGTTAAACACCAGCAATTGCTAGTGTTAAACGTTCTCGAACGACGTAACATCAGTACTATCCGCTAGGGGCGCTGATATTCTTGAAACACGAAATCAGCCGCAGTGTCCTGTATTGTCATTATATAGTATTTGGCTAAACCATAAGCTTCACTAAACCTACAGCGAAAGCATCAACTTAACTAAACCGACAGCCAAAGCATCAGAGAAAGGGTCTATTTGAAATAAATTTTCTGTCAATGAAGGGCAATCATGGCTGAATCTGACACTTAAGGGTTCACAGAACACTCTTCTTGCAACATTTTCTTTTCACAATCCGTATTTGTTTCACGTTCGTTGCCTAAACATTGCCAATTTTGACGTTTCAAACTGCGAGTTTGACGTTTTGAAGAAAACTCCAAAATTTGTTTCTTTAACTGCCCCTAACTTCTTTGTCTTTAACGCTAGACACCTAAATTTTGGTACAGAGTTCACTCTTTATAATACAAACGCGTTTACCAAATTTGCTTGCCGTTACTTTGTTACTTCCGGAGATATAAATATTTTTAGAAAGAAAATACAAAATGTTCCGGGAAAACCTGGCCCGATTTTCCTGGCTAACGAACTTATCCAATCCACTTACAAAAGGAAGGTACTTACCAAATTTGATCAAGATCGGTTTATAATTTTTTGAGTTATCGGTATATATATATATATATATATATATATATATATATATATATATATATATATATATATATATATATATATATATATATATATATGTATATATATATATATATATATATATATATATATATATATATATATATATATATATATATATATATATATATATATATAAACAAACACAGATCTCATCCTTAGCGTTTTTTTTTAGTTCGCTAAAACATGCAAATTGTCTATTGCGCATTATTTTTAAGTGATGTGGTAACACTTTTAATTGGGTTTGGAGTATACTTATACTCACCAAAAAGAATCATAAAATGCAGATAAACAAAATTCAGTAAAAAATAAATAAAACAGAAAGGTTGTTTAATATTTACAAATTTATTATCTAGAACAAATCACAATAATTAAAACATAACAATAAGTACAATAAAATAACTTTATTAAAAGCTGTAACAGCAACTTACTGAGATATCAACAAAATATATCATAAATTAATATCTCTCACAAGAATGCAGCACCAGTAATTAATTTGCCAAGTCTTTATATCTACACATATCCTTGTTCTCTATAAATCGAAAGCATATTTTTTATTTGATCTTGATTTACAATTTATTTTTATTGACTTGAAAAGACATGTTACAGTCTTGTCAACTTTATACGAGAGAGCACGTCAAAATTGTGTCAAAAGGTTAAAATTCGCAATAGTTGATTCGACAGTCAATTTAATACAGTAATTACCCAGGATGGTTCTATAAACAAAGGCGAAACTTGGTGCTTCAAGTACCTTCAGACGCTTTATCGGCAAGTCGATGTTAAATGTGTACGCTCTCTCTAAATTAGTGCAGAAAACTCCATCAGTTAATAACAGATGGGCACTACAAAATGTGTTAAGAGGTAGACTTCTTCTCTGGCTTCATAAGTGCTGATTTCCTTCTATGAGAACAAAACAACCATTTAAGAAACCAGAGGAGAAGTCTCCACAGTTTATGTCTTTATATCAACTTTTAACTCCAGTGATCCTTTTTTGATATCCCGGGTGATCAATTTTGCAAATTACATTGAAATAAAACATCTTAATTGCATTCATTACATGTTTTTCAAACATTTAATAATTTTTATTTTATTGCATTGCATATCACACGGTTATTTTTGCATTTTTCGAAACATGCTATTTATTCGAGCTTGAGCACTAGCTTTAAATACGCTCTAATTGGTGTATATCACTATCTATTATTGTTCGTATAGACTATAAAAGCGGTCGTTTCCAAGGCTTAAGATACATTTTTGTAACGATAATCCCTGAATATCTGCGTACGGTAAAATATTTTTAAATGAAGAAAGTGGAATAAAATGTACATACCTATAAAATAATCTAGGGTTGTATTTTAACTAATATATTATCTATATAAAGGTAGCTATACACGTAACAGCAAACTTGAGAAGCATGCATAATCGATATTCTTGTACGAGCACGGAAAATTTATCTTTGACATCACACGATACAAGTATGTTTGACAAGCCGCCAGTTGTAGCTTGGACTATGTTAAGCTCCGACGACGATGCGCTCCTTTTGGCTGCATTTTGCCTTGTCCACAAGAGGAAAATGCGAAAGAAGGAACGTGATATGTGGGGCAAAGTGTGGTTAATGGTTAATTCTCTTTTCTGCTAGCAATCTTTTTGCGTTATTTGATATATATATATATATATATATATATATATATATATATATATATATATATATATATATATATATATATATATATATATATATATATATAATTTTTAGAGCCAAATTTTTACCAAGAACATCGTATATGGTGTTTTTTTTGAAATTTGGAATGAAGGTTCGTATAGTTCATCTGTACCAGTACCAAAAGTGACGAGATGTTTCCAATTTTTTTTCTTTTCTCTTCTACAATTAGTCTTGGAGGCATTTATCTTTTTAGCAACTGCATCTTTATCGGCGTTGCTATCTATTAATTTATATATACTTAATAAGATACCGTATGCTTCACCCCATCACGACACTCTGATGATTTAATTCGCCGAAGATATGGCTGATTTTGGTATGCACGAATAAACTCTTCCAGTAATTCTCGGTTGACCTTCTTCAGATCGCTAGATATATGTTGGTACCTGTAGAGCTCGCTCATGATACAAATAACGAGAGATATGATAATAAGACCACCTATTTTTAGTACTGTCACGCGCATGGAGTCATGTGGTGAGTCCAATTATGCAACAATAATATGCTGTCGTGCAGTGGAGTTTGACGTTTCATCACAACCTCTTAACAAATTACGTCTTTTACTAATATTTAAGTGCATATAGTTTTAAGTAATTTTTTAAGATCAGAATACTATACTCTGATTATGTGAAATGATGATCAAATCAAGTTTATCAATGTTAACACCCTCTAAATGTCTGCGAACGTCTTCTCTACTTTTTATGTTTCTGTATTCCTAATGCTAATTCAGGATTCCTCTTAATTATTATACTTGTCTTGTGCGTATATATATATATATATATATATATATATATATATATATATATATATATATATATATATATATATATATATATATATATATATATTTATATATATTGTAATATAAAAATGAAAAAGATTACATTTAGTGCTGCGTTCTATATTATCTGAAAAAGACAATATAGATGACAAAGTGGAATGTAACTTCAACCGCATTAATTTAACGTATATAAACTTTTTGATTGCGAATGACTTTGTTTTAAGAGTGTAGTTGGACTTCTATAACGTTACTCACCACGTGACGTCATAGGAGGGGGCGGGGCATATGCGCAATATCATATCTCTTGTAAGTCATTATATCATGGAGCTCGCTCACTATACTGACGTTTGCTTGTACAAGTCGGAACGTCATTGGTACACACGTTCCGCTTGATTTGCACAAGCGTGGCTTGTCTAAGCTTGCATGATTGAAATTGAATCCATCATTGCACAATTAAAATGTTTGGCAAAATATCCAACAGACGCTAAAGCCTGCTTGCACAAAAATATTGATCATGCATGCTTGTCAAGTTTGAAGTTACGTGTGTAGCCACCTTAACTAAAAATAAAATAAATTAAAAACAATAAAATATTACTTTTATTTTGTATAGATATCAAAATTTTGTAATGTACGTAAACAAATTGAGGTCCGATTATTTAAACTTCTAATTTACGATTTTGGGAATGTGTATTGTGTAACATGTAACAAATATGTACCTGTTTGGGCAGATTACCGACGAACATATTTGGTAGGGCTTCGTTCCATGCAATGTTGAATATCGTCAACAACATAACCTTAACATACCTGCACTTTTAACTTACGTAAAAACGGAATGAAAATGCTAAGTTTTGATAAAAACTGTTTATTTTTATTGTCCAACAGATAGAAAATTAATGAAGAAGGTAAACACTGGTCGAAGTTGGAATATGCACAATATACGTACAAAATAACCGTCAAAAGGAATTGAGCGCCAATGGATTGAACTGTAAATTGTCAATTGATTTAGTAACTTTAGGGTCCCTAGTCTAGTGGTTTTTTTGGTTACTTTTTTGACTGCCAACTCATAAAATCATATTCCACTAAGAGATAGACAGAATCCGGTCACGTGGGGTTCGGGAATTAATGAAGACCTTGTATATTTACATATTATAATAACAATTTTTAAAATGAATTTTGAAAATTTTTGTTTAATGTAAGCTGAGGAATCTTTTCTAAAAGTTAACTAAATAGATTATAGCTATACACTCTGTGTATTTCATTACCTTCTGTTAATAAAACTTTTTGCTTTCACCACGCACAAGCCGAGATGTTTAACTTTTGTAATTTTTATTCGTAATTAATATTTTAATTACGTTCGCATTAAGTACACTTGGAGAACCCAAATCACAACAACACATTTAAAAAAACCTGATGATTGTTTCACTAACCAAGTCATCAGAGGATGAATAATTCTCAATTAATAAACTAATTATCATTACTTTTGTCATTATAAGGTATTATCAATATGATTAATATTGTTATTATCCTACAAGAAGTCGGAAATGCAACGCAATATTTATAATCATCGTTTAAAATATTAAGTACGATACTATGCAAGTCAAAAACTAAAAAAAAAAAAATAATTCGCAGGCCATCTAAAATTTTGTGTTATTTTGAGAGTCAAATCGATCTATCTTCTTTATGGTCACGCTGGCTTCGAAAGCTGCATTGTCAATGCCAGTTTTGTTGGTTTCTTCTTTGTCTTCTTCTTGATTGTTCCATGGTTGCTCTTCAGCAGTACCAAATAGAATAAATATCACAGCACATGCAATGTATACAGAAACACCTATGTAGAAGATAATATGCCATTCGTGGAGACCGTTCTGGAATAAAATAAAATGACTATTATAATAATAATAATAAATTTATTGTTCAATTGATACAGAAAACATGAACAAAGGTGTGGTGTTTTCGAACAATTATTTAAGCTTAAATATAAAATCCAAATAATAACTAAACTAAATGTCAACACAGTCACATCCCAGGCAACACAATTGTGATATTCACATCGCTGAGATGTTATTTTTAAGTAAGCAATGCGACATATCCTGATACATGCATGTTATGTCTCTGGGATTGTTTTCTGTTACCTATGATTTTGCGCTGAAACTGGTACATGCTAGCGATGTTAGCTGTTACTTTTGAGTTACATGGCTAACCTTTACATGCCAAGTATGTAACAGCGACATATCAATAATTTACATTTCAGAAGTTAATTTTAATGATATGCTAGCGATATTATAAACTATATCGCTGTTGATATCGCTGAAAAATAACATGCTAAGCATGTAATTAACACATGATGACCGTTACTTTATAGATTCACAGTTCATATTCACGCCCCACCGTTTGTCATCGCTGGAATCGCATTGAAACTTGGTTATTTTTTAACTTTTATTGTGTGTGACATGTGACGCACGACAATGACATACAAATACAAGAGTTTCGTGTTTTCTTGTGGATATGGATTATTTCTTGCAATTTAGGTTTTAGGCAGCAATTTTTTGTGTTTGTACATTAAGCATTATCCTGCAATTACAATTAGGTAAGTACCTACCTATATAGAATATATCTATTACCCAGTAAGTACATTTCCTAGGTTAAGTGTATAACTACTTATTATATGATGAACATCTAATATGTTTGGCAAATTAAATCGATTGTTTACAAACAATACAGCATTTGTGTACATGCATTTAACATGGCAGTAGCAGTAAAACCGCCACAGAAAATCATCTGCTTGAATCGCAAATCTAGACAAAATGTTTACTGCACGTATCTGTTATTGTGTCACTGGTTTTGTCAGGAGTTAGCGCCAATTTTTATTAATCCGCATTTCATGATCAGAATTACTTTTGTGTTTGCACAACGTAAGAAACAATTGTTATGCTGATGTGTTTATGTTAGCTATTTGAGTTTAGATAATTTTATTGCCGTCCATTTCTTAATGTAAAATGTCAAAAGGTAATTTCACTGATTTCATATAGACAAAAAATACGCGAAACTTAAAAGACAAACAAACTAACAGTCATACTCCATTGCCATACAAGGAAGTAATTTTAGATTGCAATAAAAATAATATAGGGAAGTTGCAACTTTTCCATATGTCGAGCCGAATTAGACTTCCGCTATTAATCAATTCCCACTACCTAAAAATATTGTTGATGATGCATTAGTAATATCATCATTTATTAATTTTTCTATTAGCTCGTTTTTGAAATTTCAGATGTAATTCTGCAGAACGACCAACTAAAAGAAAAAGGGTGTGAAATTTCTGGTTCGGAGTGTTTCCATCGAGCAAGACAGCGGAAACAGAGAAATGACAAAAAGCATATTTCACCAAAAAAATGGAAATTTACAGCTTAACTTTTAATTTATATAGACAATATGGGATCATTGTTGTTTCTATGTTTACAAATTCCAGCAAGTTTATGCATATGTTTTAAACTCATTTTTATTTTTAGTTTTGTATTATGAGAATTTTTTTTTAATTTAGTGTTTACTGAAAAAAATATTGTTTTGTGGTCCATAAAATACATGTTAACATTTTTTAGAAGTTTGCATTTACCTACACCTTTGGATTTCATTTTTAATTTTATATTTATATTATGAGACTTTGTTTTTTCTATAAATTTAGAGTTAGTTGGAAAATATATTGTTTTGTGCTGCATTAAATACATGTTAAATTTCACTGAAAATGTTATAGTTTTGTATGTTGTATAAAATATATATATTTCCATTTTCTAGAAGTTCATCTGTTGTTTTTATTGTCCCATTCATTTTTTTTATAAATATTATAGATCCTTAACTCAGACGCAGATTGAGTTTACTATTACCAATAATTATTAGTAACTTAGTATATATATATATATATATATATATATATATATATATATATATATATATGTAATTTACATGACAGCCATGAAGTATGAATTATATACTGGGAATATATCATAGGACATCTCAAGTACCAGATTTAGTTACATGCTAGAGATGAATCTAGATACATTATTGAAATATTAGTAAGTACATCTTCTTAACAGCACAGGCGATGTCTCCAGCATGTTAAGCTGTCATGTCCCTGCGATGTATTGTCAATGTTGGCAGTTGCTGACATTTCCTAGCTCTGGTAACTTGCATATACCTTACAAAGTACATCTCTGCGATGTTCAATGTCGCGCTGTTACATGCAAAATACATAATTGTTATGTAGTTGTGTTGCCTGGGATATGGGTAAGTCTAATAAAATTAGATATTGACACGATTACGAATATAGAGATATCCTTCAAAACTCAATGGCTATTAGAAACAAAACAAAAACAGCAGGGGTTTCACTCATTCAATATAAACGATCTTATTAACATTGCATTCTTTAAAAAGTTATACAAAACTTTAACGTGCTTCCCGTCCAACTCCCTTAATACTAAGCATATGTCTCTATCCAGGTGGCGACTCTCAAGGTTTTTTCTAATTGGGCGGTACATGGGGCATTCAAAAATTATATGTTTTAGATCTTCATTTTCATTTAAGTTACAAATAGAGCATTTTTCTTCTAGGTTTTTTTTTTTTTTTTTTTTTTTTTTTTTTTTTTTTTTTTTTTTTTTTTTATGTCAACAACACACCACGAGGGCTTACAGCCTAAATACTATCGTACCGTGGGTGTTGAAAAGGAGGAAAGAGGCAGCTTGTTAATTCTGGACTTGAAGGTTTGGAGGTTCGGAGGAGAAGGAAAAACATGTGCCGGCAAGGAATTCCACAACTTGGAAGTCCTCGGGACAAAAGAGCGGGCATAACAAGATGTTCTATGTCTGGTGACCTGGACGTTAAAAGGGTGCATTCGCTCTGTTCCCCTGGTAGATCTGCTGGGGGCAGCAGGTGGGGGAATTATGGAGGAAAGCTCCTCTGAGCAGTGCCCGTGCAGATATCTATAAAAGAGAGAGAGGTCACCAACGGCACGTCGGTGGGCAAGGGATGGAAGCCTTTGGGTGAGGGTAGCGTCACCGATGAGACGTATAGCTCTCTTCTGAATGGAGTCCAGGATAGCGAGTGTAGAAGCGGCAGCTGCACCCCAGATGTGGGAGCAGTATTCGAGGTTTGGCCTTATTTGTGAAGTGTATAAGGTATAGAGATTAGTTGGTGAAAAGAATTTGCGAGCCCGGAAGAGGAAACCCAATTTCTTAGCAGCCGCTTCTGCAATTGATGTAACATGTTGGTGCCAATTAAGATTTCGATCCACAGTAATGCCAACAAGAGAAAAGGACCCATTACCTTGAATAACTTGGTTGTTCATTGTGATGGGTCTAGGGCTGCTGTATCTCTTGTGAGAAAGAAAGCAAGACTTAGTTTTGGTGGGGTTGAATTGTACAAGATTTCTACTTCCCCAGTCTAATATTTTTTGGAGGTCTACGGAGACAGAACCCTCCATGAGTCTGCGATCCTCATCTAATTGGGCTAAAGAGACAGGCTTAGAATATTGTATGTTTGAGTGGAGGGTGCTGTCGTCCGCGTAACTGTGAACTGGGTTGGATGTGCTAGAGAGGAGGTCATTGATGTGGAGAAGAAACAAAGTAGGGGCTAAAGCTGAACCTTGAGGAACTCCTGCATTAATTGGATACAGTTTAGAGGAATGGCCATCCACAACAACATATATGCTCCTGTTGGAGAGGAAATTTGCTGTCCAGGTACAAAGTTTTGGTGGTAGGCCATAGGCCGGAAGTTTATTAAGCAGCGCTGCGTGCCAGACCTGGTCGAATGCTTTGGATATGTCTAGAGCAACAATCTGGGATTCACCGTGTTGTTCCATAGACTTGTTCCAAGAATGGGTGACAAAGGAAAGGAGGTCGGCAGTCGATCTGCGCTGACGGAATCCATACTGCCTGTCGTGGATTAGACTGTGTTTTTCAAGGAATTTTAGTAGTTCGGTGTTTATATACTTTTCCATCACTTTAGAGATGACTGAAAGGAGAGAAATAGGCCTGTAGTTGCTAGGAAGCGCTTTGGATCCTTTCTTGGGGATGGGTTGTACTCGAGCAGTTTTCCAGTTACTAGGGAATATGCCTTTATTGTAAGATATCTGAAACAGACGAGTCAGGACAGGAGCAAGTTCTGGTGCGCATTTTTTGAGAACAATTGCTGGGATCTCGTCAAGGCCAGAGGCTTTCCTGGTATTAAGAGAAGAGAGCATCTTTCGTACCTTTTTAGTTTGGAAAATGATATCAGTCATTTTATGCGCGACATTGGGGACTGTTGGTGGTTGAACATTTGGAGGTGGGTTGAGAGTAGAATTTCCGGCGAACAACGAAGCAAAAAGTTCAGCCTTGCCCAGGGCGGTAGAAACAATTTCATCACCTGAGACAAGAGGTGGGAACGTGCTCTTGCAGAAATTATTCCCAATAGACTTAGCAAGAGTCCAGAAGGGTTTGCCGCCGTTGGAGCTTGAGAGGACTTTGTTTTTGATGTGGTTATTAAACGAGTTTTTTGCCTCAGAAAGAATGCGGACATAGCGGTTTCTTGCGTCGTTGAATGCTTGACGATTTTCTTGACTGGGATTGTGTAGAAGCGTTTTGTGAGCTTTGACCTTTTCAAGTCTGGCCTTGTCACAGGATTTAGAGAACCAGGGCTTTTGAGTGGCTGAAGAGGTTTTCTGTGTACGTGGAATAAATAATTCCATGCCAGCTTGGATAATTTCGGTGACGTTTTGTGAGATATCAGAGGGGTCAGGATGAGAGAAGCAGACAGACGCCCATGGAAATGAGGAAAAGTAATCCCGCATTTCGTCCCAGTTTGCGGAGTTGTAGTGCCAAACGATACGTGGGTGTGATGACTGTGTGACCTCGGGTTGCATTGCATGCCGTGGTCTGAGCGACCAAGGGGGGCGGTGACTGATATCTTATAGCATTCAGGATTTGTAGTAAGAAGGAGATCCAAGGGATTTGAGCTGTGTGTTGGGATACGAGGAAAGTAAGTAGGTTGCTGTACCATATTGGCCAAAGAATTGCTGACTGCAAAGGCCTCCGCTGCTCTCCCTTGTGGATCGGTTTTTGAAGATCCTAGCCATTCCTTATTATGGACATTGAAGTCGCCAAGAATAGTGACCTCGGAGGAAGGATATTCAGAAATCAGATAGTCGGTTTTTTCAGAAAGGTAGTCAAAGAGCTGGACAAAGTTGTTGTCAGAAGGTGACCGGTAAATGCAACAGATGAATTTAGTTGCAGCCCTGAGAGAGAGTTTTATCCATAGTATGTCTTTTCTTCCAGCTTCTAAATTGGGAAGTCTGGTGCAGGCTAGATTGCTACGGACGTATGCGCACACGCCTCCATGCAATCTAAAGGCAGTAAGGAGCTCATACCCCGGGAAATTAAGGTGATTAGTGGCTGTTTTGGCACTGATTTGGGTTTCGGTGAGGAAGAGGAGTTGGGGCCTGTTAGCCTGGAGGAAATGGTGGACGGAGTTCAGGTTAGAATTTAGGCCACATATATTCGAAAAGGATATGTTAAATCTTGATGTTGGCGCCCCCTGTACACCCCTCTCCCGGAGATCCGAATGGAGGGGTATTTTGCCTCCGGAATATTTTATACAAGGAGGAGCCATCATCATTTTTGCTTATAAGGGAAACCGACTCATACACCAGAACCGGAAACGTCCGTTGGGACTTCACCGGCCCCTTGATGTATGGGGTGGTACCTCCTCGGGCGTGAAAAAATCCTTTACTATTACATAAAGGAAAATTCCACTACCACCTGCTGTTTAATCGGTATTTGATAGTCCCGAAAATCAGAACCACCTCCCTGCTTCCCGCTGTACGCAGTTGGAGCATAAACCTTTGTAAATACAAAGGGAGTAATACCAATCCAGTGCTGTCTCCCAACAGGAATTTGTACTGGGGGTAGTTAACAGAAAGCAACGAGCAGTTCTCATCCAATGTTTTGCTATGATTTGTGTAAATGCCAAGTATAGTTGGTATGTCATTCTCGCGTAAATTGGCTAAGGTATCCGTGCCCTCCACTCCGATCCCCGCTAGTACGCCCTTTAGCTGACTAAACCAATTAAGACCGATCATCTTTGTGGCTGAAGAATCCAAATATTTCAGCTGTTCCAAAGCAACCGCAGGATACCTGCCCCTCTGCATGCTATTCAGCTTTAAGAGTAGATGTAGCGCCGCTCTCAGCACATAATATCCCAGCCTTGGTAGGTTAAATTCAAGGCGCAGTATGTAACCGGGCGTGTTCCTGGGGAAAAAATTTTGACCCTTTAAGAACCTGCTCTGTATAACCTCCACATTCTCAGTGTATCTGAGCCCCCAAATACCAGCTGCATAACTCAAGGCCGGCACCACAACTGAGGTGAACAACTTAAGACTTGTCGTCCATCCGACAAAAATATAACAAAACATTAATAACTCATTTGAGAACTCATAAAATTAAATCCAACAGAAATATATACCTTTCCAATCACAAAATAATGGTGAAATTTTCCAAATACGTCTAATTTCCCCCAAAATCGTGATACAAGTTTCCAACGACATAATTTCTGAAATCAGAGTCAAAATGTAATGCGAAGACCCTTGTATAATTCCAATTATAAGCACAACTGATGGATACGCCCGGAGGAAATTCTCAAACTAGATTTTCAAGACAAGAATCTTCATGAACTAGTCAAAGTAATTTCTTGAACCCCAATCACGAAAGGAATTTCACTTCTGAAGAGTTACACAGCAATGAAACAGACGACATAATCTCCCTAGCTGAGTGTGTGTTTTTGTTTCTTTGACGTCGGTCTATTTCCGGGACTCTGGTCAATCACCGACGCCAGGGAGCAGTTTCACCTCACTACCCTAAAAATTTTGCCAAACCCCTGCCTTTCTGTAAGGAGGTTAGAAATTTTCAACGTGCCCCCGGGGCCGACGACTTTACGTTCCCTTCAAAGGGCGCAACGGGTAGACATTCAACTTGCTCAAATACAATGCTACAACGTCGGTTGGTGTTAATTTTACAGCATGTATTGAAAACTGAAAAGGAACCCTGGGGATCGAACCCAGTACCTTTCGGTCAGAGGCACACGTTCTTACAACTGAACCACCGAGGCTCTAATCTCCCTAGCTGAATTATGATATACAAGACGAAAATTTTCCGATAACAGGGCCATCATCAGTAGAATAATAGTATATATATATATATATATATATATATATATATATATATATATATATATATATATATATATATATATATAATTTAAACATTGTATGCGAATTATCCTATATAGCTATACGTCTCATTGGTGACCCTACCCTCACCCAAAGGCTGGCATCCCTTGCCCACCGACGTGCCGTTGGTGACCTCCCCCTTTTATAGATATCTGCACGAGCACTGCTCAGAGGAGCTTTCTTCCATAGTTCCTCCACCTGCTGCCCCCAACAGATGTACCAGGGGAACAGAGCGAATGAACCCTTTTACTGTCCAGGTCACCAGACATAGAACATCTTGTTATGCCCGCTCTTTTGTCCCGAGGACTTCCAAGTTGTGGAATTCCTTGCCGGCACATATTTTTCCTTCTCCCCCGAACCTCCAAACCTTCAAGTTCAGAATTAACAAGTTGCCTCTTTTCTCCTTGTCGACACCCACGGTACGATAGTATTTAGGCTGTAAGCCCTCGTGGTGTGTTGTTGAATTAAAAAAATAAAAAATCCATAAAATATCTCGTCAGATCTATATTTAATTTAATAGGTTATATTTTCTTTAGATTTGTCTATTGTTTATTATGCTTTTTTTGACCTACTGACCAGATTAATTTAACCCCTGAATAATTGATGATTCTTTCTGTTGATTGAACTCGCCTTTACCCTATAATAAATAAAGATTTTGTTTTAAATTTACATAAGTGACTATCATTTATTCAGTCCTCCAAGCCCAGTTTTTCATTCCGAAGTTAAAGCAACACACAAACACGCAGAATTACCTAGATTTCTCCACTAACGTTTATCGTTAGCACCACACAAGTTCTTTACTGGAAGACTAAGACATATGAGCTTGTAGGCGGAATTTCTCCAGGAAGATAGAGTAGCTACCCATTTAAACTAGCCACCTTTTTTAATACTGTATTTAGACTCACTAACTTGCAATACTCAGTCCTTTGAAGCATAGAGGATAAAATAAATTAATAAAAAATCTTCATCCAAAATCTCAGTGCATATACAACAAATTTGACATATTTTTTTTTATTTTACATCTTTTAAATTCTCGAATTACTCTATTCTGAACGAAGTCTCGATTACGACGAAAAAATTGGGACGGCGCATCCTAAGTTACCCCAGAGATATAATTATTGTTCTTATAAAAGAGCAAGTATCAGCAAATTATGACAAATGTCGGAAGAATAAAAATAAACATAATCAATTCATATAGGATTATTTTCGAATAAATTTTGCTACCGAAACCCAAGTGTGTTTTTGTTTCTTTTTTATGACAGACTTACCTTCTTCTCGGTAATACTGCCCACTATCATGGGCGAGATAAACCCTGATGTGCCGCCAAGACAAGTGGCAATACCATACAGACTACCAGCATAATTTGGCGCCAAATCTTGTGCATTTTGGAGATTCGTCACAGTGGAAGCACCATTCATGCCTAGAGACAATGTGATCAGCACTATCGCCCAGTTTACGTCACATCCGGTCAATGTCTGGATGAACAGGAAGACGCCTGGCAAAATATGGGCTGAAAAAATACGATGAATTAACAAATCTCGCAAAATAACAATAACTAGATGTAGTATGGTAGAGCAGGTAATATTTATTATTTTAAACGCCAGGAACATCCTTACTAAATTAAATTGGCTAGGTCAGTTTATTACACTTACAGAATAGGACAAAACTCTTTCTGATCATTGTAGTACTCATCAACTTCCTCTTGAGGAGGGCATCAGCTATCAGTCCAAAGAAAAATCCAAATACCATCCTGGCAAGGTATGGCATTGCGGCAAAGAACCCTGAATGACCCAGATTGAAGCCTAACACAGTAGACATGAAGGTTGGTCCAGCGGTCATCAGGAAAAACAGTCCCCACAGGTTGCCAAATTGAAGAATGGCCAAAGCCCAAAACGGTAGTGATAGTAGAATATCTTTGTAAGGTGGTAGGCCCTGTAGAGTACAGAAATTAACATCAATACCTTTAGACAATGTACTTAAAATAAACCTTTGTGTTCTTATTTTAGTTTGCTACAAAAAACCTTGATATGAAATACTTGACGCTATTGACAAAAAAAGTACCTTTTAGATAAACCCACTTCAGCACAAACATGTTTTTAACTCTAATTATTGTTTCTCTAAAAAAATGAACGCCATTGAAAGATAAAAATGATCCAGAATAATCCTCTACGAAAGCCAATTTTGAAAGTGAAAAAGATTGCCAAGTGTAATCATAGAGTTGCGGTAAAAAAGTTTCGTGTAAAAGTAACTACAAAATGAAATCTCAAACATGAAAGGCTGATAGTTTGCGGAGTCTCCCATTTTGAAATTTACAAATTGAAAAATAGTTATTTGAAATCTATTTCTTACAAAAATAAATCAGTGGTATGTGCTTACTTTGGTCTTTTTAGCACCGATGTTTTGTGTTATGTACAGCCTCTCTTCTTCACTAATTCTCGGATGATCGTTAGGTGTATCGTAGACGATGAAGAACCAAATTACGCTCCAGATCAGAACGATAACTCCAGGTAAATAGAAGGCCCAATTCCAACCCCATTCTTCTATTACGTAGCCCAGGACAGGCCAGGTAGCAACAGTTCCCAGAGAACTACCCAGGAGGGCACCTACAAATCTGCCACGTTCTTCAGGAGTCGCCCAGTAGGCTATCAGACATTGCAGGGATGGGTAGTACAAACCCTACAAACAAAACTATAATTGGTGGAGAATTTGATGCACTATTTGATTAACTAATTTTAATAGAATGCATAATTAACATATAAATAAACGTTGACTTAAAGAATCTAGAAAAACGGTTAAGGTCAGTCCAGGTTTCATGCCAGATAAGGTTGACTTGTTTTTATAAACTTTATAAAAACTAGATATTGTAATAATTGTAATGCATATTCTGCTATATCTAAATTCGACTTACCCCAAGCAGTCCTGTAATAAATCTGAAAATGATGACGACGACGTAATGCCAAGAGGCAGCTAGGGGCATTAATAACATCAGAGCCCCAGATAAAACAGATATCAGCAGCACAGTTTTCCTAGGGCCAGCCTTTTCTGCGATAGTACCTGCTGGCAATGATGATATTGTGTAGCCCCAGAAGAAAGCGCCTAATATCAAACCTTTAAGATTGCCGTCCCAGTCATATCGAGGACCATACTGAAAGAATAAAAGAGAAATATGGTGAAAATAGAGATAGATTTTTTTATATAAAAGGAATTTCGACTTTGAGAACGGGCTCATTCAGTCACTGTCAGTGTTTCAACATATAGATATGGATTTGATCTTTTTTCCTCCTTAGGGCCCGTCCACAATTTCCCCCCGATAGCACCTCAGCTTTTGGCTTATTGTGCATGCCCTATACCTTTTCTACTCTACCCATTCCAAGATCACTGTGCCTTGAACAGCAGCTGGTAGGGCGAAGTTCTAAATTGCTCTGTCACCGGTCTAGGCTGTCCGTAATCTGTTGTCTTTTGCAGTTCAGAGCTTTACACTCGCAAAGGATGTGGAGTGCTGATTTCTCCCTCTCGCCGCAGAGTCTGAATGCCAGGTCCCCCTCAAACCGCCCCATTATACGCAGGTGTTTCTTGACAGCTACATGTCCCGTCAAGAGTCCTGTCAAGTTCCTGAGCTGTCCTCTGCTAAGATTTAGCAGCTCTACCGCTCTCTTTGAATTGGGTTTCCCAATTACTGACTTCCAATTCTAAGCCCCGAACAATCTGCCCAGTACGTCTTATGTTCGTTTCTGACCCAGTTGGTTTCTGACCCAGGACTTAATGGATCCCCTGGTAGTGCTCTTCGTCACACCCAGGATCAGTTCAGGTCACATAAATGGTTCTGCTTATCTTCTATTCACGAGACTGTCAGAATCTTCATTGCCTTTGACCCCCGAGTGACAGGGCACCCATATGTGGGTAACTTCATTCTGCCCAGCCAGGTCACTCATCTCGTCTCGGCATTCGCTAACCAGCCTGGAGTTTACCCGAGGGCTGCTTAGAGCCTTGAGTGCTTTCTGGGTGTGTGTGTGGCTATGAAGATCCGCTTGTTGGTGTAGCCTCTCCTCTTGCTCCCTCATACGCAGTGCATAATTGCGTAAAATTCGGCCTGAAAGACCGTTGCGTGAGCCCCGAGAGAAATGCTGACGTACCTTCTCTTCTTCAGAGTAAACGCTGGCACCCGTCCCCGCCGGATCCGTCCGTGAACCAGACGAGCGCGTCCCGTAGTAGGTCCGGCGTCTCCCCCGACATGCCTTACGGTCGGGGATTACCACTGAAACCCTGCTTTCCGGACAGATGCGCGGGCCCGCGAAGTCCCGAATCTTGCAGTTGCCCCTGCTGCCTGTGTTGGCCTTCAGTCTGCAATTGCAGACTAGTCTGGATAGTCCCAGCCTAGCCTCCCCATGACTAAATGTAGGGGGACATAACTAGCAACACACCCATGGCGGCTATTGGGGTTGAGGTCATGGCCCCTGTGATGCCCAGGAAAGCCATCCTTTGAATATTGCCCTGTTTCTATCTGGTACTGGATTGCATCGCCTTGTGCCACCGTACCAGTACTGCGTATGTTAACGCTAGTCTGACCACCCTTGAGTACAGCCAGTGGGCCATACTAGGTCTCAGTGGATTTGACCTTGCTCTTCATTATAGTAAAACCTTTGATGTGATTGTTAATCTAACAAGCTCATTATTTTAACTTATTTCCTTTATCTCCCTATAAAATTGCTGTTTACTAAAAATAGGTGTTAAAATTAAAATCTTGTGTAGGATATATATATATATATATATATATATATATATATATATATATATATATATATATATATATATATATATATATAAGTCACATAGTACAGGAGGAATACTGGCACACTTTTCACACCAATGGAGCTTGTCATTGTGACTTTCTAATACACTGGGAAGTCTGTAGTCAAAACAGGTAAACACAAGGGAATAGAAAAAGGATCCTATTTTTTTACTTCTAAATAAATTTTAGCCTACTAGTACAATATTTACTGAGACAGTTTAATTTTTAAAATGCTAACGAGCCTATATAGCTCAGAGTTTTTCACAAAGCACCACTGCACAATAAAGATCTGCTGCCATGTTATGATGTTTTGATAAAAAAATTCATCAAAATTGAAAATAAAATGAAACACAGATGACAGATGAGGCTTTCAAAATGTCTACGTGATGTATGTCAATATTTAACATACAAACAGAACTAGCCTATAACAGTTAAAACTAGAATAGCAGTTACTACAATAAAATAACTAAACAATAACAGTAATAAAGCAGACTCTATACAATGAAAGAATCGACATACAGCAACTCAACATCTTATTACAACTTTTTTGAAAAATATAGTTAAATTTATTTTTTTGACTTATTTAACGAGGAAGAAGAATATTCAAGAAAGGGAATTCATTAAACAAGTATGCTCATTTAAAACAAGGCAGCTATTATCGTGTGTTTGCTTTTTGACTTCTAAAGCTTCAAAAAAGTCTAGTTTACGTTTGTCATTACAAAGATGTAGTAGTTGTATGCGGTTATATACTGTAGGTCTATGTTCGGTATCAATAATATGTTTTGCAAATGTTGATTTATCAGCGTAGTTATTTCTAAATGCAGAAATATGTTCTGTGTATCGGGTGTTAAAATTTCTAGAAGTTTGATTTAACAAATTCCCCTTTCTTGGATATTCTTCTTCCTCATTAAATAAGTCAAAAAAATAGATTTAACCATATTTTTTTCAAAAAAGTTGTAATAAGATAATGAGTTAATGTATGTCGATACTTTCATTGTATAGAGTCTGCTTTATTACTGTTATTGTTTAGTTATTTTATTGTTGTACCTGTTATTCTAGTTATTACTGTTACAGGCTAGTTCTATTTTTATGTTAAATATTGACATACATCACGTAGACATTTCGAAAGCCTCATCCGTCATCTGTGTTTCATTTTATTTCCAATTTTGATGATTTTTTTTTATCAAAACATCATAACATGGCAACAGATATTTATTTGTAGTTGTCATGATTTCGTGTTAATTCAATATTTATCTGTCTGATGATGCTGTCAAGCAGCGAAAATATTCACAGAAACGTTGAAGAACATCCTAGAACACCTAGAATTCAGAAGGGCCGCTTGCTACAGTTAGCTTACGCGCTGGCTACGTCCATTACCTACAGAAACGAAACCCAACAGTGAAGCCAGAGAAGTAGTATCCAAGTCTGTATGTAGTATGGATCAGCTTCACCAAGTAAGAGCAACAACAATCAATGAAAAATACTTTTAAAAAACTCGCTAGTTAACCCGAAAGACAAGGATAGGACGACCAAAATGTCGGGAATTTATGTAATAAGTTATAAAGATTGTGATTTTAAATACGTCGCACCAACAAAAAGATCGATTGGAATTAGATTCAAAGAACTTTTAGCACAATTAAGATACGGTACTATAGATAGATCTTCCGTCGCCCTACATATCTGGGATAATAACCATCACGTTAATGAGGATAATCTGAAATTAGTAAAGAATGTTAGACAACCAGGACAGCTAAAGGCCTTCGAAAGTATATATATTGCTAAATATAGTAATAATAAAAAATGCATGAATCTCGCTTCACTGCCTATGGGCAGTCTCCTGATAGATTACTTTATAAAATAAATACCGGCAGAGATACGTCCGAAAGAAGACATATATTTTCGCCAAACGAAATATCTTAATTTTTGGTGTCGTTGAACCTCCCCAAATCGTTAGTGACCAACTACCTGCAGAAGAATATAAATAGAGTTGTGGATATAAGATATTTAGAATTTTCATCCACCGATGACGCTAACTTGGTTAGTGAAACGATCGTCAGGTTTTTTTAAAGGTGTTTTGGTGATTTGGGTTCTCCAAGTATGCTTATCAAAATAATATAATACAAAATAGCGATATCGGAAAAAAGATACTGAGCAGAATTTTCTGAGGCAAGAAAATAGATGGCATTTGAGAAAGGCATATAAAAGAGGGAATTTTATCAAATGTATGGAGAACCGCCTGTGACCCAGGTAACTATATCACGCAGACTGCTGTGATTGGGCCATCTGGAGCGAATGGGTGAGAAAAGAAAATGCGTTTGGTCAAATTCAGAAGGCAAAATGAAGAAGGGCAGCCCAAGAGAAGGGTCGCGTGACGCAAGTTAATCAGACTTGCAAGAAAAAGGAGTTTAAAACTGGAAGATTATTGCAAGGGATGGGAAGCAGTGGAACATATTATATATAAACATAAACAACTTGGTGACATCAAGTCCTAACGCCAGCTCAGCGAGGACAGAAACCTCGCGTAGAGCAAAAGGGCAAAATGGCTTGATAGTACTGGCAATAGAGGAGCCCGTTACTCTTGTCCATAATGCACTAAACTACAGGAGTTATTTTTTTGTTTGATAGATAGGTTCAGAATTACGTACTGAATGTAAAAACACAAAATCCTTACAAATTAGGAGGGTGGAAGTGCCGCAATTTTGAGAAAAACCGTTTCGGCCTATATTTCCGTAACCGTGCACTTTAGGCCAAAAATAGTAATGACCTTTATTGTAGATAATTGCATTTCTCATCTTTTTTGTAAAATTTGTTTTCTTGCATCACTCACCGTTTACGACTTATACGACTATTACCATTCATTTATTGACTTTTTTACCTATATCTTGGTTAATAATTGTTTAAGAAATAAAATGATTAATACTTAACTTTTCAACCGACAAATTTCCTACAATTTTAATGCAAAACTTTTTTTTCTAAAATCAATATTTTCAAAGTTATAACGCGTTAAATGTTGCACTATTCAAACGATAAATTTTTCTGGAAATATTTCAGTAAAATGAAGGACAATGGCGGTTGAAGCTAAGACGTCAGGCTTTGTAAAAACATTCTTCTTGAGACATTTTCTTTCCCTAGTTTACATTAGTTTTAGGTTCTTTGCGTAAATGTTGCCAATTTTGACGTTTTAAATCGCGACTTTGACGTTTTGAGGAAAACCCCAATTTATTTTCCTTTAAATGCCTATAACTGTTTTGTATTTGAACCTACAGACCTAAATTTAATAGGTAATATACTTATAACGACATAAAACCGTGTACCAAATTTGGTTGCCCTTACTTTGTTATTTCCGGAGATATGATTTTTTTTCGAAAGAAAATACAAAATTTTCCGGGAAAACCTGGGCCGATTTTCTTGGCTAACGAACTTGTCCAAGCCACTTACAAGAGGAAGGTATTCACCAACTTTAATTAAAATCAGCCCATTATTTTTTTAATTATCGGTGTGATACATACATATATATATATATATATATATATATATATATATATATATATATATGTATATATATATATATATATATATATATATATATATATATATATATATATATATATATATATATATATATATATAAGCATATAAAAATTGAAACTGACCCCGGATACGTGTTCTAGGGGGCATAATTAGCGTCTATTTGAAATTTTTTTTTTCAAAATTCAAAAGTCGTGGTCTCCTCATTAGTGAATTTTGGTTAAAGAAAATGCACTAATATTAATTTGAGAAAAAAAAGTTTTAAGTAAAAGTTCGAGAAAATTTGTCGATTGAAAAGTTAAGTTATAAGCATTTTATTTTTTAAACAATTATTAACAAAGATATAGGTAAAAAAGTCAATAAATGAATGCTAATAGTCGTATAAGTTGTAAACGGTGAGTAGTACAAAAAAAAATTCAACAAAAAAGATGAAAAATGCAATTATCTACAATAAAAGTCATTACTATTTTTGGTCTAAAGTGCACGGTTACGGAGATATAAGCCGAAATGGTTTTTCTCAAAATTGCGGCACTTCCGCCCTCCTCATTTGTAAGGATTTTGGTTTTTACATTCAGTACGTAATTATGAACCTATCTATCAACAAAAAAAAACTCCTGTAGTTTAATGCAGAAAAAAATTCGGTATTGCCTGTACTATGATCCCGATGTTCAGTACCCATAGGGACTGCGAAAGCACGGCCTATCGATCCTTTTGGCTTGAAGAGTTTTCAGCAAGAGGTGTCAGAAAAGTCACCACAGGGATAACTGGCTTGTGGCGGCTAAGCGTTCATAGCGACGTCGCTTTTTGCATATCATTGCGAAACAGCCAGTGAACGCTTATATCTATATATTTATTTTTCCGAAAGTATTTCCGATGCAGTAACCTTGCTCGTTGAATGTTGGATATTGTGATACAAAGCTTCATAACTCCTGTAATCATCTATCATTTTGTGCAAGTTGGTCCTTAACTGGGACTGGATTTTCTCGATGATGCATCCAGTAACTAACCCGCCAGTCCAATCCTAAATGTAACATGAGCTAGTCTTGCCTTTCTTTCCACTAAATATTTAGCAGCGCCACCTCCGTATCCTAATCAGGTCTCCCTTATAGCTTGCAACAATCAGAGATGGTATTTCTTAAACGTGCCTCGTGCCTGCATTGAAAGTAAGTAACTAAAAATGTCACCAGAATAAAATCATGTATGTAAGTTTTAATAAAACAAAATCTCCCATTAAAAGATATAGGTATTAGATTTGAAAGGAAGTGAGAAAGATCTATTTTCTAATACTTACATCCTCGTCTGTTTTTTCATGATCTGTGGCATTTCCTGTGATGTTGTGTATTTGCGAACATTCTGCTTGTCTGTTTGGTGTTTCACTGGAATTATCACTCTTAATCATTGCTATTATATTGATAGACATGTGTACTCTTATCACGTATGCCATGAAACAAGCAGTGAAAATCATAGAGCCGATATATGCCCGGCTGGGAATGCCACATCCTAATAAGAGATAAAAAATGTATTAAGTAAAAAAACAAAGAAAAAAGCGTCGTGCTAAATTACTTATACAATTATTCAAACAATTACCATTACAATACAAGACACTCTCTACAAGCACCATCAAATTTATGGGACAAACACAACACCCATATAGTAATTTCGAGTTAGAAAACATCTAACATTTTCTGCATATCGATTCCTTACATTAAGAATATGTCTGATACATTAAAGTTAATATTTGAAGATTAAACCAAATTTAGATATAACATTTCGATATTCAAAAACAATTAATAATATTTTCAGTAAACGTAAAAGTAAAGATGAAATTTCTAAAGCATCTGGGGTGGTATATTGTAACAAAAATTATATCAAAAAATAAAAAAGCTATGATAACCAAATTTGGTAGGTAGGTTTACGATATAAAAAGTAAACTATACAACAAAACTTAGATTTATATGTTCTAAGAAAAAAAAGTTATAATAAAATATTTTGTGCCAGATCATTTCTATTAAAAAGTTACTACCATAACGCACTTGCTGCGTCCAGGCTTTTTTCTTTATTATATGTTTTTGAACGAGGTTTGTTAAATCATCCGTGACCAAGTAAATTTTCTTTTATTCCGTAAAAAGTGGATGTATTGAGTTGTCTCCTTTCTGGAAGTTACAAAATGTTCAGGACGCAGTAAGTGCGTTATGGTAGCGAATTTTCATAAGTATAGTATATTATAGTAATTTAACCTTATATTAAAAGTTATAAAGCATGACTTTATTTAATTAGGAACAGTAAAAATAGGGCAAAGAAGAGCGAGCAAAAGCATGATCTATAACATAACTGTCTGTTAGTAAGCGCAATAACTTTTGAACGAATTGGGACACAATCTTCAAATTTGGTACCCAGTTAGCACCCGACAAAAGAATGCTTCAAGTTGTTTTTGGGTAGCTTCAGGGGATAAATGGGGGGGGGGGTGATTTGGTGCAAATTGGCATATTTTCGTTAAGACTCGAGTAATATAATGTTCCAACGTTTATGGGTACAGTAGTGCAGAGGAGGTCATTGATATGGAGAAGAAACAAAGTGGGGGCTAAAGATGAACCTTGTGGAACTCCTGCGAATATTTTCTTTATGGTAAAGTCATGGACCCTAAATTCATTTCATGGGAATGTCTATCTGAGGAGAGCTACGTGGAAGTTATGATTAAATTTGCAGCACTGTTTTAGCATATTTTCGTAGAAAGTCTCGTGGTCTTTTCTGGTATCCTTAAGGGGTGCAAATTAAATACCTACAACTTGATTTATCATTATTCTGAAAACTTAAAATATAATATCCACTAGTTTCTATAAAGGCACTTGTGTCCAAAATCTCATTAAGATACCTTTGCTATTTTCAAAGTGACAAACATTTTCCGGAAAAACTGGCTTACAAACTTGTGCAAGCTATTTACAGTGAAAGATCATTGTCAAATTTATAAAGTTCCTTTCTGAGTAGCTTGGATCAGTTTGTTAGTCAACCTAATCAACAAAGAAAGAAATTCCCAATCAAATTAATATTTTTGTAATAATTTTGTTATTTTCCAAAATTAAAAACATTTTATGAGATTTCGCTACCATAATTCACTTGCTGCGTCGAGACTTTTTAAATAGTGTTCACCAACTGTTATCAAAGGTTTGAAAACATTTTTTTTTTCTGTAGCATTTGTATTGTGTATTCTCTCATAAAAGTCCTTTATGTTATCTATGAAAGTTTTGCTGATCTTATTTCAGGACAATTACGTGGGTTGTAAATAGGTCCAGAAAATTGCACATTTGGCGTGAAGGTTAACCTTTTATCCGGTAAATGTATCAAAAATCCTGTAGTTAACAAACCCTAATAAATTTAGTTACAGCGGATATCATTACAATAAATATTAGCCTATGCCCATACCAAATTTTGAAGCTATATCTTCCCAGGTGTATCTGTAATTAAATTTAATGCTTAGGTGTACGCCAATACCCGCCGCTCCCCTATACAGACTGACAGACAAAAAAAATTCGTTCCCAAAATAATGTTTTATATATGTTTTTATACTTGTGTGTGTGTGTTGTCTTCTTTCATGGCTGCGTTTTTTATACTTTTTACGACGTTTAAACGAAAACAAATTTTTGAAATTTTTGTCGATGCGATACTTCGACATATGACGATGTGGAAATAATATGACTTTCCTAATTATTATTGTGAAAACACTGCTATAGTTTTGATGCATCTATTATCAGTTTTCGGTGCTTTTGTTCAAGGAATGTCTACAAACATAATATCTTATCTCTTCCATACAAATTACAATAATTGTAAATCACAATCGTAAATCACAACTCGTTTTATATTTCATTGATAAGTATCCTGATTCATCACAACACTGTTCGAATGCAATTTTTTGTAGTGATTATCAAATTGATTGACGAGGATTTATAACCAAAACTTAGCACGCAACAAGTGCGTTGTGGTAGCGAATTTTCATAAATATTTCAAATTACGAAGAATTAGAAAACTAAGCTCCCGCCACAAGCAAGAAGGAATTTTTATGTCATCAACAATACCGAATTAAAACGCATTACTAGCCAGTTATTGAATTATATCGCTTTGCAAAAAACAGTAGGCCACATACAATTGCTAAAGAATTAATGTTATCAGCAGCTGTTAAGATGATGAAAATAAATATTGATTGGTGAAAAGGAAGCTACAAAATCAAATAGTACTGCAGATGGAATCATAACTTCCACATAGCTGTGATAATTTATTTTCTTCAGAAAGACAATCTCATGGAATGAATTTAGGGCCCATGACTTCACCATAAAGAAAATATTTGTATTCCTGTACCCATACACTTTTGAAACATTATAGTACTCGCGTTTTATTGAAAAAATCTCAATTTTCGCCCAATCATCCCTTATTTATCCCTTACTCCCTGAAGCCATCTTACCCGAAAACAACTCGAAGCGTTCCTTTATCGGGTGCTAACTGGATACCAAATTTGAAGATGATATCTCAATTCGTTCGAAAGGTATTGCGCCTATTAACAGACAGACGTACATGCCCACATACCGAGAGACGGATCGACCGACAGACAAAAAAAAATTCGTCCCAGAATCAAGTTTTCTATATGTTTTGTGACTTTTTGCGCCGTTTTAGCAGAAAAAATTTCGAATTTTCCGAACCGTTCGTTTGTCGAGTGCTAACTCTATACCAAATTTGAAGACGATATCCCAATTCATTCTAAAGTAATCGTGGCTACAAACAGACAGACATACAGACCGACAGATCAACAAACCGACAGACAAAATAAATTTTCGTTCCCAAATCAAGTTTTTTATAGGTTTTGATACTTTTTACGACGTTTAAGCAGAAAAAAAATCGAAATTTTTGTCGCCGATGCGATACTTCCACACGTTGTGACGATGTGGACGCAAAATAATACCTACTATCCAAAGGAGAATAAGTGACATGGCAGAAGATAATCGAGAAGTAATTGTTGAAAATATGAAATAATTCACAAAATGACCGTGGCTATTCAGTTCACCTCGAGGCCAGAACATAAAAAAATTCACATACTTCTCTCTATAGATTGACGAACCCACAGATATATGCTACTGTGCCTAGTTTATGGCATTCGTAAGATAATACACAAGCAATGGTATCTTGTAACGGTTATGTTTTATTCATTACCGTAACTCTCTTGCTAACATACCGAGAGCCTCAAAGGAAGCTTGAATATGATCAGGTGGCTTCGTTATTGAACAACAATTCAAGGTTTCAATTGCGATTTGTTGAAAATTTGCTAGTAATTAGCATCATCGTAGCGCTCCTACTGCCTTCCTTCATTTACATCAAATATTGAAATATTAACACATGGAATATTCGTCTTAGGGAAAATATCTTTATTTATTACAATTTCCTAGTGAAATATATAGCATGTTAAGGAATGAGAACAATAGCGTCTTAGAAATCTAAAAATATCGATTTATATATTTAAAACGTAGTTCTCTGTGGTAAAGGCACAAATTAGGCATGGAAATTTCCAGAAGGTCTTAAATGTTGTCTTGTTGCCCAGACCTGCGCCGACCCCCACTATCACACGTGGTAGATTTAATAATAGAAAAACCTTTAACTTTGTATTCAATTTTTATTTTTCCTATTTATAATGTACAACTTATATTTGATTTACCAGGAGTCTTGAGCGCCTCCGTGGCCATGCGGGAAAGTCGATTCAGACTTTCCAATACGGACTCGGGGGACGACGGTTCGAGATTCACCGGCGGCGGATGATTTTTCAAGTCACTGTCGTCGTTGAGATTGGGCTCAAGGTGGAGGGTAGGTTAGTTTAGATGAGCAAAAAGGGTCAGAAATGGCCTAATTGCCAGTAAGCATCTTACCTTTACCTTTTACCAGGAGTCTTGATTTAGGTAACTCTGACATTATTAATTGATATCAATAAATTTAAATATTTTTGTTTTCATATCTGCTTTAATCGAATAATTAATTCCTCATTTAACCATTCTCAACTCTGGTGGTGCTATAACTGGAAATTATTTATATCTATTATCTAGATCTCTTCAAACTAAGTAATGTAGTGCCGGTGTTTTGACTCAAAGATCTCAAAAATCTAGGACTTTGGGCAGAACAAGACTAAAGCTGAGTAATTATTTGATTATCTTTTCATCTTCAAACCAAACAGTGTGTTATTTATCTTACAAAATAAAGATGAGAGATAAGTGCAAATACGTTAGGGTTTGGGAGGTGATTATGGCCTCGACCGGATTTAGATCCAACTGAAATCTGTGACGAGATATCAATCGCGGGCAAATATCAAATAAATACACTCGGGGTTTTAGGCTTAATTTAGCGCAATCTCAGAAGATATTTTACTTTGTGTCGAATTATAGACCAATAGCTCCGGAAAATTATTTGATACTTTTATGCGATGTATATCTAAATACGATGTTGACTGAAAGATATGCGTTGCTATATGCACCGATGGTGCCTAGGATAAGACAGGACATCGACCTGGTCTTATTGTAAAATTACTAGATGTAATGCCAAATGCTAAATAGCTGCACTGTTTTTTTTTTACACCGAGAAGTTTTTGCCTCAAAATCTTTACTTTCCTAAATGTATTGTGTGTAAAGTTGTAAATTATATCAAAGGAAAAGCGTTACAGACTCGCATTTTTAGACAAATTTGTGAAGACATGGGGAATTTATATGTAAATCTTTTGTACCACACATAAGTGAAGTGGCTTTCGAGAGGTAACGTTTAGAAAAGACCTTTTCAGTAAAAACCAGAACTTTTAATGTACTAACAAGATGAAATCGCAATACGAAAGCCTTTTTCCAATCCCCTTTGGCTTCTTAGACTTTATTTTCTTGCTCATACTTTCGAACACCTAAAGGTCTTGAATAGTGGTTTACAAGGCCGCGATGTGAATATAATAACGGCCAGGGACTAAATTAATGAACCTATGAAAAAGCTTGACTTATAAGAAGCGTCAATCAAGAAAAAAACGTTGACTCCTTTCAGTGCGTTAAAAAAATCATGGAAGTTGTAGCCAGGTAAAATATGATAAATTCTGAGCAAGTTGTAACGAATTTTAATTAAGAAAAATTCGCTGATAGAGAGGTCACGATGTAAAGCTTTTGAAAAAATTTCTTCAGATAAGCGCAAATTTGGGTCCCTAGAACCCAAAATCAAAGTCCGTTAATATATATATATATATATATATATATATATATATATATATATATATATATATATATATATATATATATATATATATATATATATTTGTGTGTGTGTGTGTGTGTGTGTGTGTGTGTGTGTGTGTGTGTGTGTGTGTGTGTGTGTGTGTGTGTGTGTGTGTGTGTGTGTGTGTGTGTGTGTGTGTGTGTGTGTGTGTGTGTGTGTGTGTGTATGTATGCTTTCGGAATAGTTTATTCCATTCTCAAGGCTACAACATGCAACATACTATTTAGAAAGTTCGGCAATCAATAAAGAGTTTTTATTTTGTAACTGACGGTTATCCCACAATTTTTAAGTAAATACCAATATTACCGTCACAAAAACTGAATTATATATATGAGCGATAACTCAAAAAATACTAAACTGATTTCAATCAAACTTGGCAAAAATCTTGTTTGGGCGAAAACCGAGGTCGAGTTCGTTAATCAACCTTTATGCTCAAGTTTTTCCTGTGGAAAATCGGGGATTTTTTTTAAACGCTATATTTTTGTAAGTATTAGAGTAACTGGAATGAGACTTTACATGTGGCTAGAAATAGGTAGTGCAAATAAACCTATGTTGTGAATTTTAAGTAATTTGGTACACAATATTTAGAGTTTTTTCCAAATTAAAAAAAAGCCCAAAGACATGCGTTGATAGGACTTATTGGTTAAAGCCAAATGCCTGACAGACAGAGTAGTTAACCGCCATGCGTAGATTGATTCATACAACAGGCATAAACCATACATCAACGGTAACCAAACTAATTATATACCAGGCATAAAACGTACTACCCGAACCAACAATCGTGAAATCTCGACCGCAAATATGGAAAATGACAGACGACATGAAATAAAAATATTGCCAAGTGATTTTTATATAACTGGGAGATTCAATCAATTATTATAAAACATTATATTTGTAGGTTTATTAAGGGCCCCAAATAAAGTTTTATCGCAGCATAGAGATATTATGTTTTCGCATAATATAGCAGAATTGTAAACAAAATCAAGCCAAGTCTCCATAAAAATGGTTCTAAAATAGTTTCTTTTATCTTTAAACTTAAACATAAGATGTCATATAAGACCAATACAATCGTGGGATGTGTTTCAATGGTAATTCTACTATTTCTGTAATTAATTGTTACGTATACTTTGAATATAATATCCCGGGCATGAAGCCGATCTAAAATATCACGCAAATAAAACATTAGTTGACGCATGCCTAGATGGCGCAGGAGGCATCGCGATTGCCTCCTAAGCAGAAGGTTACGCAATCAAATCCAGCTCGATGAATGTATGTTTTTTATGTTTTATTTTGACATTTAGAGAAACAATAGTCACAAATTTCATACGCTTTGAACAAAATCTGATGTTTGTTTAAATTTACTGAATAAGTTTGTCACCTTTGAGTCTGAAATTATAATTTTGTTATTGTTGATATTGAAAAAACCGATTTGATTAGGTTGACTAAAACTAAATCATACTGGCGATTAATAAGGAAAAATAACTGCTACGTTTAAAATTTGGCAGATACTTTAATTTTCTAAATATAAATTAAGTTTCCTTCTGAAAATCTTTTGTATAACTTAAATGAAATTTGTAATACAAGTTTCTTTTAAAGAGACTTACACTATACAAATATAGCAAAATGTAGTTCTTTAGCTTCATAGAAAATTGAGTTTTGGGCATTTTTCTCAAAGGAGCTCTAGACATATCCAAAGCATTCGACCAGGTCTGGCACGCAGCACTCCTTAATAATAGACTATGGCCTACCATTAAAACTCTGTACCTGGACAGCAAATTTCCTCTCCAACCGGAGCATTTCTATTGTCGTGGATGGCCATTCCTCTAAACTGTATCCAATTAATGCAGGAGTTCCTCAAGGTTCAGCTTTAGCCCCTACTTTGTTTCTTCTCCACATCAATGACCTCCTCTCTAGCACATCCAACCCAGTTCACAGTTACGAGGATGACAGCACCCTCCACTCAAATATACAATATTCTAAGCCTGTCTCGTTAGTCCAATTGGATGGGGATCGCAGACTCATGGAGGGTTCTGTCCCCGTGGATCTCCAAAAAATATTAGACTGGGGAAGTAGAAATCTTGTACAATTCAACCCCACCAAATCTCAGTCTTGCTTTCTTTCTCATAAGAGATACACCAGCCTTAGACCTATCACAATGAACAACCAAGTTATTCAAAGTAATGGGTCCTTTTCTCTTGTTGGCATTTCTGTGGATCGAAATCTCAATTGGCACCAACAAGAAATTCGATTTCCTCTTCCGGGCTCGCAAATACTTTTCACCAGCTAATCTCTATACCTTATATACTTCACAAATAAGGCCAAACCTCGAATACTGCTCCCACATCTGGAGTGCCGCTGCCGCTTCTACACTCGCTATCCTGGACTCCATTCAGAAGAGAGCTATACGTCTCATCGGTCACCCTACCATCACCCATGGGCTGCCATCCCTTGCCCACCGACGGCCCGTTGGTGACCTCTATCTCTTTTATAAATATCTGCACGGGCACTGCTCAGAGGAGCTTTCTTCTATAGTTCATCCACCTGCTGCCCCCAACAGATCTACCAGGGGAACAGAGCGAATGCACCCTTTTACTGTCCAGGTCACCAGACATAGAACATCTTGTTATGACCGCTCTTTTGTCCCGAGGACTTCCAAGTTGTGGAATTCCTTGCCGGCACATGTTTTTCCTTCTCCTCCGAACCTCCAAACCTTCAAGTCCAGAATTAACAAGTTGTCTCTTTCCTCCTTGTCGACACCCACGGTACGATAGTATTTAGGCTGTAAGCCCTCGTGGTGTGTTGTTGAAATAATAATAATAATAATAATAATAATAATAATAATAATAATAATAATAATAATAATAATAATAATAATAATAATAATAATAATAATAATTTATCAGTACACTACACAACATTGTACATAATCCGAAACTAAAAGCAGGACACGCGTTTAATTTTTCTTGAAGATATACCTACAATCTAAAACACGGAACAACAACATAACCTTTGCTCATCGTGATAGTTGACAGTTGATATAAACAGCAACACACTGTTCTCCAAAACAAACAAAATACTCCCAACTGCTGGCCAACGCCAACAGTAACCGTTCTGTTCTGGTGAACGCACTTACTATTAAAGAGCTAACGCTTTTGCAATATATCGTACTTTTGTGAAAATACCGCCTTAATATTTTCCCCCACCTTGTAACGGTCCTAAAAAAATTTAGAAATTGATTGGTCCTTAAAAGGGATGACCGTTCAAGAGATATTATAGTCAGGACCTACAAAAGACCGAGAGTATTTATTTCGTTGTTATTCGCGAGTGATATCTCACGATTTACCTCAAGTGGATCCAAATCCGGACGATAGTGAGGTCACCATCACCTACTAAACCCCAACCTAAATGTACCTATCTTTCAGATTTATTGTTTACTAGATAAAGAACACTTTTTAAGGCTAGAGGATGTTGAGATAAATAAATACTTACTCTTCTTTTAAGTTGTTCTGCCCAAAATCCTAGATTTATGAGATCTTCAAGTCAGAACACTGTTACTGTGAGGTTAAATTAAGAGTAATTTTTAGGTATCTAGTTAAACGATATAAAGAATCTTAAATTTGTGTCGCGAACAGTTGTAAGAAGTTTAAGGGAGGGATTGTCGTTCAATTAAACAGATATTAAAAAATGTAAAGACTTAAATTTATTGATATAAATTATGGATAAAGCAAATCAATTTAATACTCCTTGTAAATTAAAATAAACATTACATTTCACAGAAAAATAAAACAAATATGAAAAGGAAATTAACTATTGCATATGACAACACAGAAAATGGGCATTGTTACAAGAAATAAAGCAAGCTTTACCTGTTTACACGAGAGAAATCAAATATTATTTATTACAAATACGAAAAATAAACATTATTTATTAATATTACTGTTTTTCTGTCAAACTGCTGATGCTGTCAAAATTTTAACAAGTTTAAAAGGAATTCCAAGATATTGTCCTGGTCAGGTTGGTTTTATTCTTCAAATAAAATTGCCCAAGAGAAACTCAGACAATTTCAAAGTTAAGTTGTTGTTTACTGATTATAAATGAAAAATTTGAAACATTTTAAGTTAGATAGTTCATCAGCAAAAGATTGATTGATCTAAATCACACAGTGAAAGTTCTGAATTTACATTTCTGGCAAGATATTGAAAAAGAGATACAAAATACAGTTATTTTTAAACACAATCTTACTGATAAGAATCCAATTTAACTTCGCTGGATTAAAGTTTATATTGCAAATTGATTGAAAGATTCTAGTTGACGTATGAAAAGTCACACGCAGATAAATCTTAAAACGATTCATCAAAGCTGGGTTCTATTTGGGGGTTATGAATTACAAACACCTGTTGGTTGTTTACAGATGTCACACAGGTAAATGTCGACTATCAGCGCCCAACACAGGCTCTCCATTTCTCCCCAGAGAAAAAGCCAAGACGTGGCGGAGAAGCCTTTCCTATGTGTCAACCAGACAAACTTTTACGTAGCATTGTGTTGCAAAACGGAATGGTAAAGCTGTACTTTAAACCTAACAGCTGTTGAAATGACGTCATCGGCAGGTAATTTAACTGTAACTTTTACGGCCGAAAATATGTCTGA
Source organism: Tillus elongatus (assembly GCA_964006375.1). Classification (NCBI taxonomy): domain Eukaryota; kingdom Metazoa; phylum Arthropoda; class Insecta; order Coleoptera; family Cleridae; genus Tillus; species Tillus elongatus. The sequence continues at coordinate 130,931,102 of OZ023267.1, forward strand.
AGGTATGCGAAATTCACTAACGTTGAAAGCTAATTGGCTGTAGAGATCGAAAAGCTTTAGATATGCATTGAAGATTGCATTAAAAATATCACTGTGTCAATAGAAGAAAGGTTCACTGTTTACGTCACATTTACTCAAAAACGGATTATTAATTTCTGCAAAAATCGAGATCAAAACACTTATAGCAAACATTGATAACCATATTAAGCGATATTAATGGTAAAAGATCAGATTTAGACCCCTTTTTTTGGGTTAAAAATGCCTAAGTACTTTCCGCGGTGTTAACTTTGTGGCAGCCCAAGACCGCCTCCCTTGTATGCAAGCATTCGAACCGTCTTCTGGTTGGATTAGCGCGCTTTTATCAACGGTCGCCCGTGACCCCTTTCTAGCTTCATATGTTGGAAGGAGATAGAGCGAAAGATCTACTTGTTGACTAAAGACTCCGCGACCTTGAGCTGGGTACACCGTCTCCTCAACTCCCCTAATACGACAATGTACTCGGTCCAACGGTTATTGCCTGGCGGCCTATGACATCATCCTTTGTCAGCTTGTTATTTACCGGGAAATTTTGGAATTAGAAGATATTTTTTCCTTAATAAAAATATTTCGTCTCTGATATTTTAATTTCAACGTATATTGAAGGAACGCAGTACGGATGTTACGATAAAAAAGTTGTTAGCGACTTTTCAATAAATAATTTTGAAACTAAAACTTAAATTGCTTTTCAGAAAGAAAGTTAGCTGATACTATTTAGGCTTCTTGGGGGGTTTCTTTAGGTATTTAACGCAGTAACGATGATAAATAAAAAAGGTAATCGTTACAATCTTTGTCATATTGTGTAACGAGGCCCATGTACTGTAGACAGGGAATAGTGGTTGAGACGAAAATGCGACATCGCCTGGATACTGTAATGGTGATGATTAAACTAATTGATTTTTATCGTGCCAGTAAATATAACAATTATTGTGTATTTTGAAAAATACTCTACACAAGTATGTTTCAAAAAAGAGAGTTAAAGAGGTTATAAAAATATCGTGTATAAATAAAAATCAAACTTACCTTTGGACAATGATCTTTGAATCATCTTGTTTCTCTAATTTTTCTTCTCTTAATGTTAGCTAACCGGACTCTTCATTTTTGGTATTTGTTTATTTATCTGTAACAAAAATAGAGTCGTAGCAATTTTCTGAGCAATAATTTCCAGCAAATAGATTGATAGCAATGGTTATGGTAATAATAATGACTTGGAAAACGTGACGTGGGTAGATACTGGTAATTATCGCGAACGCTGTTAATTACACACGGATAATAATAATTAAAGTAAAATAAATGCAGAAGTAATACCCAACAATTATTATAATAATTATTGATTCTAAAGAAAGCCCAATAAACAAGTGGGAAATACTAAGATGTGATCTATTTAGATGAAAAATAAAGTCAAATCTTTTGTAGATTTTTACGCGAAAGCATGGTTTAACCCTTCCAAAGACGAGATATATTTTTATAAAACAGAAAATATTAAAAATACAGGGTGTTTCAAAAATGATAGTATATGTTACCGGTGCACATTTAGCACAAAAAAATAAGACATTTTTTTCATATAAACATGGGTCCGCAAATGCTTAGTTTTTTAAATACAGCGTGTTAAAGTTGTTTGTTTTTGTCAGGTTTTCACGAATAAGTCCGAGTCAAATTAAAATTTTGACGTGAAAATTGGCATGTGGGGTTTTCGAGGGCAAGAAATTTAAATATGTTATTGTTAATTCTTCACCGACGCCAGGAATCAGTTTCACCTTACTATCCTAGAAATGTTACCACTTTCTGTAAGGAATGTAGGGATCTTTAACTTGCCCAACATCTGTGAGTTAAAAGACAAAAAAGTTATAGGCATGTAAAAAAAAACAATTTTGGTATTTTTCTCTTAAAGCGTCGAAGTCGCGACTTGAAACGTCAAAATTGGCAACATTCAGGCAAAGAACCTGTAACAAATACGAGTTATGTAGGGAAAATGTAGCAAGAAGTGTGTTTTAAAAACTCTTAAGTCTTAGCTTCAACCGTCATTGTCCTTCATTTTACTCAAATATTTTCCGAAAATTCATTTCAAATAGACCATTTCTTTGATGCTTTTACAGTAGTTTTAGCTAAATAATTTATTGTGTAATGGTCTATAATTTTTAACGAATTTCCGTCGAAAAAATTCGCTATTGAGGAGACGGCCACTCTTGAATTTTACTAAATAATTTCCAGAATATTATTTACGATAGACCCTTTTTCTGATGCCTTGGCAGTAGTTTTTCGTTAATTGGTTTATAATTTTAAGCGACTTTCCGTAGAAAAAAGTCGCTAACGAGGAGACCGCCCGTCGAAAGCGAACTAGACCCCCTAGAACTCAGATAACCCAGATCCGGGGTTAGTTTCAACTTTTATCTGTTTTCATATATGCAGGGTGACGCATTTCTACGGTAAAGCTCAATATATCCATTAATATACAAATATGGAAAAAAATGCATATGTTAATTATAAGGTGTCCTGAGCTGCATCTTAAAAAATATGTTTACAATCACAGAATGGCCCATAAGTAGTTGGTGATAAAAATTTTCTTTTTTCTTAAACGACCACGCCTTATATTATTGCCCTTTTGAATTTTCTATAGAAATATAATGCGTGTTTGTAAGAAAAGAAATTCTGGACGCAGCAAGTGTGTTATGATACCAAACTTTCACTAAATGCTTCAAATTTCAAAAGCTCAGTTTGCTATTAACCTGTAAGATTTGCTGGCCAGGAAACTAACTTTTCAGGAACTTTTTAAGTTTACGTTTGGATAATTTTTGTACATTTTTAAACAAGATAGTTATTTTGATGAAATATGGTACACTGTTTCTACTATATAGTTTTTTTTATTTCAACAATACAACACGAAGGCTCACAGCCTAAATACTCTCGTACCAGGGGTGTCGACAAGAGGGAAAGAGGCAACTTGTTAATTCTGGACTTGAAGGTTTGGAGGTTCGGAGGACAACTTGGAAGTCCTCGGGACAAAAGAGCGGGCGTAACAAGATGTTCTATGTCTGGTGACCTGGACAGTAAAAGGGTGCATTCGCTCTGTTCCCCCGGTAGATCTGTTGGGGGCAGCAGTGGGAGGCACTATGGAAGAAAGCACATCTGAGCAATGCCCGTGCAGATATCTATAAAAGAGAGAGAGAGAGAAAGAGAGAGAGATCACTAACGGCACGTAGCGTCGGTGGGCAAGGGACGGCAGCCTTTGGGTGAGGATGAGACGTATAGTTATCTTCTGAATGGAGTCCAGGATAGCGAGTGTAGAAGTTGTAGCGCCACTCCAGATGTGGGAGCAGCATTCTAGGTTTGGCCTTATTTGTAAAGTGTATAAGGTATAGAGATTAGCTCGTGAAAAGTATTTGCGAGCCCGGAAGAGAAAACCTAATTTCTTAGCAGCCGCTTCTGCAATTGATGTGACATGTTGGTGCCAATTGAGATTTCGATCCACAGAAATGCCAACAAGTGAAAATGACTCATTACTTTGAATAACTTGGTTGTTCATTGTGATGGGTCTAGGGCTGGTGTATCTCTTATGAGATAGAAAGCAAGACTGAGATTTGGTGGAGTTGAATTGTACAAGATTTCTACTTCCTCAGTCTAATATTTTTTGGAGATCTACAGAGACAGAACCCTCTATGAGTCTGAGATTCTCATGTAATTGGGCTAAAGAGACAGGCTTAAATATTGTATATTTAAGTGGAGGGTGCTGTCGTCCGCGTAAGTGTAAACTGGGATGAATGTGCTAGAGAGTAGGTCATTGATGTGGAGAAGAAACAAAGTAGGGGCTAAAGCTGAACCTTTGAGGGACTCCTGCATTAATTGGATACAGTTTAGAGGAATGACCATCCACGACAACAGAAATGCTCCGGTTGGAGAGGAAATTTGCTGTCCAGATACAGAGTTTTGGTGGTAGGCCATAGGCAGGAAGTTTAATAAGCAGCGCTTCGTGCCAGATCTGGTCGAATGCTTTGGATATGTCTAGAGCGACAATCTGAGATTCACCGTGTATTTCCATAGACTTGTTCCAAGAATGGGTGACAAAGGAAAGGAGGTCGGCAGTTGATCTGCGCTGACGGAATCCATACTGCCTGTCGTGGATTAGACTGTGTTTTTCAAGAAATTTTAGTAGTTCGGTGTTTATATACTTTTCCATCACTTTAGAGGCGACAGAAAGGAGACAAATAGGCCTGTCGTTGCTAGGAAGTGCTTTATTGATGCCTGTTCTCTTTAAAATAAGAGATATTGGCTATTAAAAAGATTTCTTTGAAAATTCACTACCATAATGCACCTGCTGCGTCCAAACTTTTTTAAATCTAAAATTGACGTGTTTCGGAATTTTTGATAGATATTCACAATAAATGAGATCCTGAACTTATTCCAGTTGGCTGTTTCACATCCTATAAATTTCATTCATAACACCAAAATAAACGATACTTAATTCGATTCATTTTTGTTATATAAATATTTGAATTGATGCAACATGTGCGACCTGTAAGAGCGTGAGATGGAACAAAGGTATAGAAAATATCTGTGCCAATTGAAACACCGGATATGGGAAATTGTTGTCTCAATTAATCCGTGAAGTATCAAGGTCCCATTAGATCTGTATAATTTTCCTCGTAATACGTTTCTTCATTTTAGTTATTTTTGTGTCTATAACTTTTAACTTTATTATGATTATACATGGTGTTCTACAAGCTCTATGACAAACTTTGCTAGATAAGAGCTCTCATAATTCTAAACAATTTTTTTAACGAACATGGGTCCAATTCGCTTTGGTTAAGAATTAACAAGCATTGAACCTGTATTAACAATTAACAAAGAAAATGTAACTGAAATGAAAATCACAAAACTCAAGACTATAAAAATTGTTCGAAATGTCTACCCTTGGCTTGAATGGAAGCTTCACATCGACGAACTATAAATTCGGTCACTCGAAGGATGAGATTTGGATCATTTCTGATTTGGTTAGCTGCATCTTGAATTCTTTCAAGTACCTGCTGATGCATAGTGATTTCAACATGGTAAACCAGCTGCTTAATGTGTCCCCATAAATAAAAATCCAGAGGATTGAGATCGGGGCTACGAGGTGGCCATGATATTGGACCTCCTTGACCTATCAATTTATTTGGAAAATGTTCATTTAACCAAGCAGCAACTTGTCTTCCTCTATGTGGTGGTGCGCCGTCGTGTTGATACCACATATTCTGAATAATATTAAGTTGTACGTCATCAATGAAATCTAAAAGGCCGTGTTCTAAGAAATGTCTATACGGATCTGCATTTAAATGATCATTTAGAACATGCACAGATAATAGATTATTGTTGAGAATGCCACCCCAAACGCTGACACTGAATCGTTGCTGAAATCATCTTGATCTAATTGCATGTGGATCTTGCAACGCCCATACATGTTCATTATGATTATTATTTATGCCGTCCCTAGTAAAGCACGCTTCATCAGACCACATGACGAGCGAAATGAATCTATCATTTTGTGCTTGTTGCTGAAGTAACCAGCGACAAAATTCTAATCGCTGTGAGGCATATCCAGCATGCAACGCCTGTACATTTTGGCGATGAAACGGATGTAACATTTATCTGTTCAATACACGCCATGCAAAATTCTGTGATACAAGAACGTTACTAGATGTACGTCGAACATTAATTGAAGGGTTATCAAGGGCAGCATCTATTACATTTTTTTCAGCTTATACATTTACTTCAGTAGGACGAATGACCTTATTTGGAGCGGAGTTATCTGCTTCTCGAAGTCTACGAAATGATGCACTAAACACCGTGTAGGCAGGTTGGTGTCTATTTGGATATAAGCGTCGATATTCTCGAGCTGCTTCTTTGGCGTTCCCATTGGAATACCCATACAAACACAATATCTGCATATTCCTCAGTTGTGAATAAATGCATTGTTTATTTAGAACTTTTACACGAAGTTCAAATATTGTACAATTAAAATGACACTAACAATATTTATTGTCATAACAACTGTCATTTTTATTTATCAGCCTACTTTTGATTGAAGTAGGTGTACCTATATTTTATAGGTGTGCATTGTTTGACATTCAAATGATTTTGTGTCACTTCCTGGTTGACTGAAAAAATTACGATTCTTTAAATGCTTGTGACTTTTAAACAAAAACGAATCGGACCCATATTCATTAACAAAAAATGTTTAGAATTTTGATAGGTATCATCTGGTAAAGTCTGTCATAGAGCTTGTAGAACACCCTGTATTTTAACAGTCGATGATGGGCAACACTCCGAGCCTTCGACATACTTAGATGTCCAACAAACATTATGATTTTTTTAATTGGAATATTATTTGTGGATAATATACCACAAAAAATGTTCGAGACGCAGCAAGTGCGTTATTGTAGTGAATTTTAATAAGAATAATGTATTATAGTGATTTAGTCTTATATTGAAAGTTATAAAATATTACTTTATATAATTAGGAACGGTAAAAAATATGGTAAAGAAGGGCAAGCAAAAACATGACCTCTAACATAAATATTTATACAGTTATTTGGATACAAAACTCAAACAAAACAGTTGATAAACAGGAAATATACTCAACAAAAAATACACTAGAAAACGGAACATAAAAAAACCCTGTGGTTCATGTATTGAGGGTGATTGTATGCATGCAGAAGGAAAAGAAGAACCACCAGGACGAAGTGGGTTTCTGCTCCCTCACCCAAAAATACGGAAGGTTCTCCTTTCCCTTGTGCGTGCATAAAACTACCTTCAAAGCATAAAGCACAAGAAACATTTCTTGGAAGCAACCTCCAAGAAAGTTACTGCACCTGGGCATATATGGGTGTTGTGCGGGGGAGACAGGGTTTAAAGGAAGCATTGCTGCAAAATGTGAAAACGCAGCTTTTCAAAGTCCGACTAAATGTTTTTTAGCATTTTTAGCTGAGATTTCCTCCCCACCCAGCGCCCCAATTCATTAGACTTGATCCCTTTACTTTCTTGGAGGTTGTTTGCAACAAATTTGCTATGTGGCTTGTGCATCCAACGGGGGTTCTCAGCATATTTCTGAAAAAAACCTCTTAGAACCCTCCTTGCAATAAACTGTAAATTTACCGAAATTACATTTCACATTATCGCCTATAATGTATTTTTCAGACAATATCGAATACAGCACTAAAGTACATAAATTCACTTATTTTTATATTACGTAGATAAGCACAAGATAAGTAAGTATAATAAAGGGGGCCCTTAATTAAATTGGGGCTACACAAACTTAAAAGTAGAAAAGACATTTTGATCATGTTAAGAGCTATATGTTTGATTTCATGTCACAGTAGTATTCTGATCATGAAAAAATACTTCCAACTGTATGCACACAAAAATTTGTAAAATACATTTAAAAAATCTAATAAAAAACAACAGTTTTACAATATTATTTTAAATAAACCGATAGAATTACGTTTCTGGAAGATTTCGCAATTTGCGAGTGTGTGAATCTAGCTTTTGTCCAAGACTGCACTGTAATCCGGTCGAACGCAAGCAAGCAGCTTGTAAATTAACCTCGATAGGCTTGGACGGTTAACAAACGTAGGTATGTCTAATTTTAAGCGAGAGACTGCACCTGTTGGAGACATACAATATGAGAAATACAGAAATACGTTTTACAGTGCTATTTATTTAAAAAATATTGACCAACTAACCTGGGAAATCATCGATAATAAAAATTATGGATTTAGTAACTTATCTATCAGTACCCTTCGCATTCTGTAAGCAGGTTTTGATACTTGTATAGAATATTGACGTCCGTAGTACTAAATTTAACCCAAAGACCCTAACAAATATTGTCTTCCGCACGGAGACAAACTATAAAAAATGCTATGTTACTATTACTATATAATGCATTAGTTATTTCCACCAGTTATACAATAATAATAATGTCTATCGGGTCCTGTTTTCGTGGCTCAATTAAGAAACATTAAAGACTGAGTGTTAACACTGCTCTTAGAAAATGATTTACTGATTTTATATTTTACGCAAAATTGTATTGTTTTAACTTATTAACTCACAAGTTTTATTTATAACCATCGTCCGTTATTTATTTTCAATACTTAATATTCATATCGATATTTGAAATATGTTGGGTTAGTTAAAAGTCATTAACTCACAATTTTTATTTATAACCATCGTCCAATATTTATTTTCAATACTTAATATTTATATCGATATTTTAAATATGTTAGGTTAATTAAAAGTAGTTTGCTCGATTTCACAAAGCTTGATTAAATATTTAACGGCCGGTTAGTTAATCAAGGCTTCAGATGACCAGTCACAGATTATATATAATTCAGGTTTTTGTCATGACAACCAAATATTTTGAAGCTGTGATTGGCCACCTGAAGCCTTGATTAACTAACCGGCCGTTAAATATTTAATCGAGCTTTGTGAAACTGGGCAATTAACTCACAATTTTCGTTTATAACCATCGTCCAATATTTATTTTCAATGCTTAATATTTATATCTATATTTTAAATATGTTAACTTAGTTATAAGTCAGTTGCAAACGCTACATAACAAGCGCAAGCCAAGAACCGTAGAAATAATACGCTTGTCAAGCTTGCAAGCAACTTGCTGCTTTTAAAAATTAGCGGTGCCATCTAACGTCAACCAGCTATCAAGCGGCTTGTAGTCGCATGCTAGCGTTTATGTACGCCTTAGGGAAAATGAGCCACGGCTATTGTTAGTTGATTGTACACATTCTGCATCTATAACATTTTGTGTTAACTAGAGCACTCGTGACGACATACTACCTGGTTCCGCATCGAGATGGCGTCCCTGTCATACATTTCACAATGTTATACGCTCTGACATCTTGCAATGCTGATGATGTAACTTTCATTGTTTATATTTTTATTTACCATTTACTTAAATAGCATAGCAGTGCAGGTAACGTCATCTGTCTTTGTCCAACATTCTAGATATTGCATTATAGAAACTTAAGTGATATTTTAGTATTAATTTTGTATAACTTTATTTTCTTTTGATCAAAAGACTTGAAAATTGGTACACAGTCACGCCCACCTATGTTCTCTTAAGTTGTAAATTTACGTTTCAATCACTTAAATAATTTGAGAGATATTGCGTTTAAAAATTTTTTTACAATTTTTTGTTAAGAAAAATTGGCCGTTAAGATACGATGAACGAACTCATCCAAGCCATTAACAAAATAAGGGTAATTCCCAAATTTGGTCAAAATCAGTGAAGTATTTTTTGAGTTATCAGTTGGATACACACACACACCTATATATATATATATATATATATATATATATATATATATATATATATATATATATATATATATATATATATATATATATATAACATTATAACTTACCTTTGAAATGGGTTTCAGAGGCCCTAATTCGCTATCGCTATCGATACCTCTCTATTAGTGAATTTTCTTAATAAAAATTCACTAATAATAGAGAACGTGTCATGTATTTGCACAGAGATATCAAAATTAATCCACACCGACTCGTGATATCCTTAAGATAGTTCTTTTTGATTGTCCACAATATGAAGCACCTGTGTGTGTGTTGTGTGTGTTTTATTTCTTTAATGTCGGGCTATTTCCGCGACTATGGCCAATCACCGACGCCAGGGAGCAGTTTCACCTCACTTTCCCGGAAATTTTGCCGAACCCCTGCCTTTCTGTAAGGAGGGTAGGGATCTTTAATGTGACCAACATCACATGGACACGGGACCGACGGCTTTACGCCCCCTCCGAAGGGCGGAACGTGCAGACATTGAACTTGCTCAAATACAATGCCAGAACCTCGGTTGATGTTAATGTTACAGTTTGTACTGAAAGAGTGAAAGGAGTACCCTGGTATCGAACCCAGTACCATTCGGTTCAGAGGCACACGTTCTTACCCCTGAACCACCGAGGCTCTATGGAGCACCTGACCAGACAAAAATTACACCAATAGTTAACAACGAACGCAGCGAGATAAGTATATAACACACTTAGTAAATTGTTGTCTTGACACAGACTTATATCCATCCGTTTGGAAAACAGCTCTTGTAAAGCCTTTACCAAACATTTTGCCACCTACAAATTTTTCCGATCTGAGACATATAAGTCTTTTACCCGCTTTGTCTTAAGACTTTAAAAAGAATTATGTTTCGCCAGATGCTCAAATACTTCAAAGGTCAATCAAACATCTTGTCGGATTATCAGGCGTGCTTTCGAGAGGGTTACGGTACTGCTTGTGTTTTGACAGACGTACTGGCTGACGCAGTGAGACATACTGACAAAAAAATGATTGCCCTAATTTTATTAGATTACTCTGAGACCTCTGACACTGTAAATCATGAGCTTATGTGCTCTAAGCATAGATATTACGGATTTTCACTGTCTTCTATACGTTTGATAAGATCCTACTTGAATGATATATGTCAGAGAGTTATTATTGAAATATTATGTCGTTGCCTCAGCTTGTTCTTTTAGGTGTACCTCAAGGATCAATGCTCGGCGCTCTTTTATTTACTATATATACCTCTTACCTCTCGCGTTTACCAATTAGATGTTATGCTGATGACAGACCGCTATATTTAATCTTCAAGCCCTATGAATACCAAATTGCTGAATATCTTATTAATGCAGATCTTAAGAAAATAAGTGTGCTTTAAGATCAGCATAATCTTAATTGCTACTAAGTCGTTGGTGATTTATTTTCTCGTGGATCTTTCGTTAGCAGACCTAATTGTGACATTAATTGATGCTGGATGACGTGAAACTACCTGTTGTTGAAACCACGAAGAGCCTGGGCGTATATATAAAAACTCCAAATCAAAATTTGGAGACCACCTAAACTCTATTTTTAAAAAGTCACATATTTCTTTAAAGGCACTGTACTCTAATCGCCATTTATTGAGCTATCATATGAAAATTATCTTGACTGAGTCTTTGGTGTTGTCGCATTTCAGTTACTGTGACTTTATGCACGGCAGTTTTTTGAGTCGTAAGGACCAGTACACTGTGAAAAATGTGCAAAATTGTTGCTGTATATTCGTTTTCAACTTACCTATATATGATCACGTAACGTCAAAAATAACGGAGTTGGAGTGGCTCAGAATGCTCAATTGTAGACAGTTACATTTTGCCGCCTTCAGCCAAAATGTCATGATCAATTCCATTCCAACTCACCTTAAAAACTATTAAGAAGGGTATCGCAGCAAAGTGTTAAAACATTCGTTTGCAGTTCAGATGGTAGCCGGTAGCTTTGAGTCCTAGAAAGCTTAAATCTTAATATAAATCCTATTTGTTAGCGGCTTCTAACCCACAACTGACTCCTTGGGTTGGCTGGAATCTGAGTAATCTGAGTGCTAATACCTTATTTATAGTAACTATACAATTTGCTCTGAGTGTTTATAAGTTGCTGTCGACACCAGGTTCGAGTGTAAGAGTAGCAATTAGCTATACTCCGCCCTGAGGCACACAGTTACACTTTTTACCTGTATTATAATTTTGTGGGATGTATACTACATCTTTATATGAATCTTCTTATATATCTATTTGGATTATTGTAGGTTAGGTTAGGTTAGATTGTGAGTGGTCCATATCGGTCCCTCTACCGCGACCATAAGGTCTATTGTGGCTCACGCCTAATGTCTATATTACGCCCAACAAATCCAGCCTCCTACAGAGGTCGATAACCTTTGCGGGCGAAAGTTGATCCAGATCCTCTGGAGCAAGCTTTACCTTGCCAAAGAGCAGGTGTCTAGTCCTATCCGCTGCCGGACAGGAACACAGCACGTGCTCTGCTGTTTCGTCATTCTCCATACACAGCCGGCACTCGGTCTCCAGACCGATCCCAATACGGTGCATGTGATGCCGCAAGCGACAGTGTCCTGTATACAGGCCGACTAGAGTACTCAGTTGTTGTCTGTTCAACTCTAGAAGTTTCTTAGCCCTTGACTCAGACAGGCCATTTATGAAGGCCTTAGAGTGAGCTAATCCTGGAAGATTTTGCCAATATTGAATTGTCCTTCTATCTGTCCAGGTCTTTAAGGTGCATTTTGCTGTGCAAGATGTTATTCCCAGCACCGGTTCTGGTCCGACAAAGTCACACTGGGCACCACTCCTGGCAAGCGCGTCTGCCGCAACGTTGCCACCATGGTCCGAGTGACCCGGTATCCAGACCAGCGACACCTCATTACAGCTGCCCAATTCGTTAAGGGCAGATTTACAACTCCATACCGTCTTTGAATTGCACCGGTAGGAACCAAGAGCCTTTATTGCAGCTTGGCTATCTGCATATATCTTTATCGATTTGTTTGTGCATAGGTCTTTTAAGCTTTCCCTTGCACACATCTCGATGGCATAAACTTCTGCCTGGTGTATGGTTGCGTACTTGCCGAGGCTAGCTGATAGTCTAGCATCGGTGCTGCCCCCATATGCGCCGGCTCCTACTCCCATATTGGTTTTGGAGCCGTCAGAGTACCAGCAGAGGTCCGCTCTCAACAGGGTCGATTGGTTCCGGTCCCAGTCCTCCCTTTCCGGGAGGACGGTCTTGAAAGACAGATCTCTGCTGATTTTTGTAGGCATCAAGTCCGAGACCATTCCCAGAATCCTGTGACAATCACTGTCATCAAGGAGTCCGGACCCCCTCAGACTGACTTCCCTCGGCATGTTATCTGCCGTTTGTATTAGTCTGTACGTTGTCCACCTCGCCACCCTCTCCAACCATATGTGAAGTGGGGGAATATTGAGGAGGACCTCCAGAGCGACTGATGGTGCGGTGCTTATCGCTCCCGTTATCATCAGACATGCTTGTCTCTGTAGATGAGCCAGTTTGGCCCTCGCGGTATCACGAAGTACCTTAGGCCACCAAACTATGGCTCCATATGTTATCATAGGTCTGATAACCACTACATAGAGCCAGTACATCTGTTGGAGGTGTGTTCCCCAGTTGTTCCCACAGATTCTCCGGCAGGTCCACAGGGACATCTTAGCCCTGCGGATAACATTTTCTAACTGTCTGTCCCAGTTGAGCTTCTTATCTAGGATAACTCCCAGATATTTTGCTTGGTCCGAAAATGGAATGTTTTCCCCCATAAGATTGGGTGGTTTTAATTTGTGCAACCTTCTCCTTCTGGTGAACGGAACAATGATCGTTTTGCGAGGGTTCACAGACATCTGTTCCCTACGGCACCAATAATTGACTACATTTAGTGCTTCTTGAAGAGTACTAGACAGTTCCTCCTCAGATTTGCCTCTAACCATTATGACGAGATCATCCGCATACGCCTGGACCTCAACCTCCCAGAGTCCGAGGATAGCCAGCAGGTCGTCCACAAAGAGGGACCACAACAGGGGGGATAGAACGCCCCCCTGAGGACACCCTCTCGCAGCCCTAACGCTGACCACCTCTCCCCGTAATGAGGTAATAATGGTCCGATTGTGCAGCATGTTTCCGATCCAGCCACAGATGGTAGGTTCCACCTTCCTAGCGATAGTGGCCTCGTAGAGGGAGATCGGTAATGCATTATTAAATGCTCCTTCTATGTCGAGAAATGCCGCCACCGCAACCTCTCCATTTTCCAGAGAGTGTGTGATCTTCTCGACGAGGTTATTGAGCGCTAACTCAGTTGATTTGCCAGTTTGATAGGCATACTGGTGGGTATTTAGGGGGTTCTTGGGTAAGATGTTCCCCCTAATGTGTCCGTCCAGTATTTTTTCCAATCCCTTCAGGAGGAATGATGTAATACTGAGAGGTCTCAGTGAAGTAGGTAGGAGGTCATTGCGTCCCAATTTGGGAATGTAAACCCCCCTAACCACCGTCCAGCTGGAAGGAATATAGTTCCAGGCCAGACTGGCTCTGAACAGCCTGATAAGGAAGGGTAGGAGAATCTCCAGTCCCTTTTGTAGTAGGACCGGTACCACCCCATCCTCCCCTGGCGACTTGAATGGCTGGAAATGATTCACAGCACACTCCACTGCCGAGGCTGTAACTATTCTCCGAGCAACTAGCCAGTCCTCCCTTTGGGGGCGTTTAGATCGTCCCTCAGCTGGTAGGACCTCACCGTTGCTCAGGATCAGACAATCTGGGAAGTGTGTGTGTGTGCTAAGAGCTCTAACGTTTCTTCCCGAGATTCAGTAAAGGAACCATCTGGTCGTTTGGAATATTGTAACTCATCAGTATATAAAGATGCTTATTATTCCTATTTATATTATTATCATTAATAATAAACGTCCCTGGTTTTTTACTACGGACACAAATGTCTCTCTAAAATAATGTGAGGAAGATTTTAGACTTCCCAGACGAAGCATATACAGGAGTTTGAGGAAGCATAAATGTAAACCGTTTGGCTATCACCTGGTACATAATTCGAATGGCGCAGAGTTTCCTCTACCACTTCCTAACCACCGTCCAGCTGGAAGGAATATAGTTCCAGGCCAGACTGGCTCTGAACAGCCTGATAAGGAAGGGTAGGAGAATCTCCAGTCCCTTTTGTAGTAGGACCGGTACCACCCCATCCTCCCCTGGCGACTTGAATGGCTGGAAATGATTCACAGCATACTCCACTGCCGAGGCTGTAACTATTCTCCGAGCAACTAGCCAGTCCTCCCTTTGGGGGCGTTTAGATCGTCCCTCAGCTGATAGGACCTCACCGTTGCTCAGGATCAGACAATCTGGGAAGTGTGTGTGTGCTAAGAGCTCTAACGTTTCTTTCCGAGATTCAGTAAAGGAACCATCTGGTCGTTTGGAATATTGTAACTCATCAGTATATAAAGATGCTTATTATTCCTATTTATATTATTATCATTAATAATAAACGTCCCTGGTTTTTTACTACGGACACAAATGTCTCTCTAAAATAATGTGAGGAAGATTTTAGACTTCCCAGACGAAGCATATACAGGAGTTTGAGGAAGCATAAATGTAAACCGTTTGGCTATCACCTGGTACATAATTCGAATGGCGCAGAGTTTCCTCTACTAGTTTGATTCTGTGAATGGTTTCCTTTAAAACCTCAATACAATCAAAATATCAGTAGAAACTTTATCTGGTGCGATGAACGAAAGTTTTCCACAGTAGGATTATTCAATTGCTATAAGAGCAATTTTTGGTCCCGTTGAAACATTGTTATTACACGAGAAAACCATTTCCAAGACAATTGGACTTAATGTAGTTTGTAGCAACAAAAAGATCAAGGTTTTGGGTTAGAAATCTACGACAAAAATGAATGGCGGATGTTATTGCAGTATTCTGACACACTGATTTTGCTACCGTTAAATAGTCTAAACCCTGCAGAACTAGACAGGAGATCGCACCAACAACATAGAACACCAGCTCATAAATTTATTTCTAACCGAACCTTCAAATCCCCAACGACTTCTCAGTATTATTATTTGGTGCGGCACGATTGGCTCAAGAATCATAGGGCCTATATATTTCCTAAACCAATTTTAACACGTGGACGTTACAAAGCATTGTAAAGGGAAATTTTGGGGGAGTTGCTAGATAAATTAAATTTGATCCATAGAAAGCAAATTTTCTTTCAGCAAGATGGGACTCACAATTCTATAGAAGTTTATTTGATAATGGGGGAATATTTTGGAAATGGAACTATAGCTACTCATGGTGCCATGCAATGACCTGCACCATTTCCACACATCACCCCCATGAATTTTTTTGTATGTGGTGTTGTTAAAATCTAAGTCTACAAACATAAATATGTTAATGTAAAAGGTCTAAAACAGAATATTAGGGGAAGTACATTTGAATAACCCAAATCACTACAACACATTTTCACTAACCAAGTTAGCGTAATCGGAGGATGAAAATTGGGAATTCAATCGGCATCTGGACCACCGAAAAATTCTAAAAGCTACCAGAAGTGTACGAAAACGTGCGCAAAAATGCATTCAAGAAATATTATCATTTTTCTCCAAGCTTAGTAGGCTTTGAAAAAAAAAGAAATGTCAAACCTAGTCACTGTTCTGTCATTGTTATCTTATTGTTTCAATTAATTAGTGCACCTTTCATCATGAAACAAGGAGCCTCGGTGGTTCAGTGGCAATAACGTGTGCTTATGAACCGAAGGCTACTGGGTTCGATACCAGGGTACTCATTTCGCTTTTTCATATCATACTGTATAATTAACATCAACCGAGGTTCTGGAATTGTATTTAAGCAAGTTGAATGTCTGCACGTTCCGCTCTTCGGAGGGGGTGTAAAGCCGTCGGTCCCGTGTCCATGCGATGTTAGGCACGTTAAAGATCCCTACACTCCTTACAGAAAGGCAGGGGTTCGGCAACATTTCCAGGATAGTGGGGTGAAACTGCTCCCTGGCGTCGGTGATTGGCCATAGCCGCGGAAATGTGCCGACCTTAAAGAAATAAAACACACACACATCATGGAACATTATCCGAACGATGTTGTCTTTGATTTGTTTGTAATTTATGGTGATATTAGTTTGTTCCAATATTTTGCCTGCCTGTTAGTGAATTTTCTTAAAAAAAATTCACTAATGAGGAGATCTCGACTTTTGAATTTTGACAAAATTTCTTCAAATGAGCGCTATTTTGGACCCCTGAAACCCAAATTCGAGGTCGGTTTCAGACTTTATATGTTTATATATATATATGTATATATATGTTTATATATTTATGTGTCACACCTATAACTAAAAAAATAATGGATCGATTTTGATAAAATTAAGTGAGTACCTTCCTTTCGCGAGTGGCTTGGATAAGTTCGTTAGTCAGGAAAATCCGCCGAATTTTTCCCGGAAAATTTTGTTTTCTTTCGAAAAAAATCGAAAAAAATTTATATCTCCGGAATTAACAAAGTAAGGACAACCAAATTTCATACGCGCGTTTACATTATTATAGGTAAGTTACCTACCAAAATTTAGCTCTGTAGGTTAAAGGACAAAAAAGTTACAGGCATTTAAAGAAAAATAAATTTGGATTTTCTTCAAAACGTCAATGTCGCGATTTTAAACGTCAAAATTGGTAATATTTAGGCAATGAACCTGAAAATAATATGAGCTATAGAAAAAAAATGTCTCAAGAAGAATGTTTTACAAAGCCTGAAGTCTTAGTTTTAATCGTCATTGTCCTTCATTTTACTAAAATATTCCCAGAAAATTCATTTCAAATAGACCCTTTCTCTGATACTTTGGCAGTAGTGTTGGCTATAGAGTTTATCGGTTAATGGTATATCATTTTTGTTGAATTTTCGTAAAAAATATTTAAAGCCCAATATATCCGTTATTATGCAAGATACGGAAAAAATATATACATTAATTATAGGGTGTCTTCAGCTACATCTTAAAAAAATATTTCTACAATTACAGGGTGGCCCATAAGTCGTTGGTGATTCAAATTTTCTTTTTTAGGGAATTTTCTTTAACAAATTCACAAATGGGGAGATCCGTGTTTATATATATATATATATATATATATATATATATATATATATATATATATATATATATATATATATATATATATATATATATATATATATATATATATATATATATATATATATATATATATATATATATATATATATATATATATATATATATATATATATATATATAGTACCGATAACTCAAAAATAATTGACCGATTTTGATCAAATTCGGTGAGTATCTTCCTTTTGCAAGTGGCTTGAATGTGTTCGTTAGACAGGAAAATCGGACAAAGTTTTCCCGGAAAATTTTGTCTTTTCTTTCTGAAAAAATTCATATCTCCGGAAATAACTAAGTGAGGGCAACCAAATTTGGTATGCGTATTTGTATTATAAATAGTGAACCACCATATCGAAATATGATGCATGTTTGTAAGAAAAAAATCTGGACGCAGTAAGTGCGTTTTGGTAGCAAATTTTCATTAAATCCTTCAAATTTCAATAACTCAATTTGCTATTAACGTAAGTTTTGTTGGTTAGGAAACCAACATTTAACTTTATTTTCGGAAAATTTTTGTATGAACGCAGCAAGGACGTTCTGTTTGAAAATTTTCATTAAATATTTCAAATTTCAATAACTCGATTTGCTATTAGACCAAAGGTTCATTGGCTAGGAGACCAGTTTTCTCGGAAACATTTAAAATTTATTTTTGGAAAATGTTTGTACATTTTCAAATAATTATTTTGATAAAATATGGTACATTGTTCCTACTATATTGGCTATATCGGTAACCAGATTAATGCCTAATTGCATTAGAGCAATAAATTTGTAATTAAACACATTTTTATGAAAATTCACTTCCATAACGCACTTGCTGCGTCCAGAGTTTTATTTTTATTTATTGACACTTTATTTCAAACAGTTATACAACTTGAATATGATACGCATTTTGGCAGCAAAACTTTCACCTTAACATATGATTGCTATTTTTAGAGTCTTGAACGTAAGTTTTTTAGTATTATTTTTAAATACATAACGGCGAACTAGAGGTGAACGGTCATTAAAAATGCAATCGCTTGAAACTGGTTTTGTGTAACCCTGAAAGACGAAATAATATGTGTGAAAAAAGAACCACAGATTAATGACCAATATTTGTGAAAGAACGACAAACTATGTCCGACCTTCCCAGATCATCGAGGTGATCGATGATTATTAACTATGTGAAACAATTGTTTAAGGCAAGGACTCTGGCCCTTGTGGTAGACACAAAATTTCTAAGAGCCTTAGATTAAAATTTAACATTTTACAACCATTGGTTTATTATCGACCAAGCTTTAATACTAAGAATACATATTTATAAATAACCAATATATATATATATATATATATATATATATATATATATATATATATATATATATATATATATATATATATATATATATATATATATATATATATATATATATATATATATATATATAGTGTGTCGCAAACTGATTGCTATCTGCGTTATTATTAGAGATAGGGAGACGGTTAAATTAGCAATTGTTTGTAGAATTTCATGCTCGTTCCAAATATGACTTGTATTTTGCCCTGAATCTGTTCGTTTTCGAGTTATTTTGAAAAAAACACAAAATTTGTCTTTTTTCTTCAATATCTAAGTAGGCGTTGATCTGACATGTCTAAGACTTGCACATCATCAGGACACTTTTTACAGAGTAATCTTTTTGTGCTATCCTCAACTTTGGATTGTGATTTGTTTTTGAGCTACAGGTATCAACGTTTGTTTTTATTACGGCAGCCATATTGGATTTTTTTCTCATGTGATAGCCTGTTAAAAGAGCTTTCCAATGATGTACAACATACTTGAGAAATCTTGTAATTGCACTGACAATTTCGAGAAAAACCGTTTTGAGGATAGTAGGCTATGAAATCCAATACCAGAAAACAAATGACAAAAAAAGTGTTCAAAAAGCAGTAGGTCATGGAGTCTAACAATAGACTTCTACTTTTAACATAATCTTCCGTAATGATTCACGACAAAAAAAAAAATGTGATTTAATTTACAATATTTAATTAGGTAATAATGCTAGGTAATATCATGTGAAACAGTTCAATAACGAAATCCGGCAATAACAAATAGAAACTTAAACTCCACAAAACAACACAATTAGAAACGGAACTAAACAAATGATAAAATAGAAACTTAAAAATACACTAAATAGAAAATTGTTCAATATAGCCACCGTTTTGTTCAATGCACTTTATACACCTTTTTGGAGCATGCCTGCAAACTTTGTGAGGGTGTTTTGGTTAATATGTTTTAGAGCTTCTGTGATTCTGTTTCGTAATTGATCGATATTTTGTGGTGCATCGAATTTACACACATCATTCTTCAGAGTACCCCAAAAACAAAAATCAATGGGTGTTATATCAGGACTTCGAGCACACCAATGAACCGGCCCATTGTTACAAATGACACGATTATTAGAATTTTGGTACAAAAATTCTTTGACGATCCTAGCATTGTGAGCTGGACAACCGTCTTCTTGGTACCAAATCTCATCTAAATTATCATAAACTCTTCTAATTGTTGGTAAGATATCATTTCTCAATAGATCAAGGCACCTATACCCAGTTAAATTATTGTCAAAAAAAACGGACCAAGAATGAAGTTACCTGAATTTTTTTTTAAATTGACTGTCTAATCTACAAATAAAAATGACAGTTTTTTACCTTATAAGCCGCACCAAACATTAATACCAAATCTGTCTTGCAATCCTCTTTCTTCCTTTAGATGGGGATTTTCATTTGCCCAATAATGCCTATTATGGTGATTATACACACCACAATTTATAAATCTGGATTCATCAGTACATATTATTTTCAAATAAAAATTTTCATCTTGCTGACATTGTCCTTGATACCGTCTGCAGACTTCGGTAGGGTAATCGTCAACATTTAAGCCTTGTACGAATGTAGGTTTGTATGGATGGTAATGACTTTGTTTTAATAGACGGTGTACCGTACTCTTTGGAACGTCAATTTGTTCACCATAAAAACGAACAGACTGGGGAGGGTTTTCGTTTGAAACCTGTAAGACGGCATAATTTCTTTCTTCATTTGTGGGCATTGGTAGTTTCTTTGCGTGGAAGCTACCGTCGTTCGATAAATTGATCACTACCCTGCAAAATATTTTGGTGTTTGGTTGTCGTCTTTCTGGGTAGTTGTTTTGATATGAATTTGCATCTGCCCCAGTATTAAGGTTAGAACGAATATAACATTCCAACATGTCAAAATATTCTTCATTACTGAACACATTGTTGAATAATATTTAAAATAAACAGGAAACAAACTATTTAGTACAAAGTTTTGAGCAACGTGTTAAATACACCACAAATTGTTCAGATAATTAAGAATGACAGTATTCTTAATTGTCGCGATAGTGTTATATCCATAGCAACCTTTCCTCTGTTGTTTTTCAGTTGACTTGCGTTTAAAAATGAAACAATTTTCAAGTCGTCTTCGTAAATCATTAATCTGCTTTTTATTGAGTTCTTTTAGTAAATTAAGTTATTTACTAGGCTTACCTATTTAATTAAATTATAACAATTTTTTAGGATAATGTTTTAATGTAAAATATCATTTGTAATAATCGGCCGATTCATTGGTGTGCTCAAAGTTCCTATTTTTTTTATCGTGAATCATTACTGAAAATTATGTTAATAGTAGAAGTCTATTGTTAGACTCCATAGCCTACTGCTTTGTGAACATTTAGCCTACTATCCTAAAAATGGTTTTTCTCAAAATTGTCAGTGCAATTACAAGATTTCTCAAGCATGTTGTACATCACTGGAAAGCTATTTTCACAGGCTATCACATGAGTAAAAAATCCAATATGGCTGCCATAATAAAAACAAACGTTGATACCTGTAGCTCAAAAACAAATGAGAATCCAAAGTTGAGAATAGCACAAAAAGATTAATCTGTAAAAAGTGTCCTAATAATGTGCAAGTCTTAGACATGTCAGATCAACGCCTACCTAAATATTCAACAAATTTTTCAAAATAACTCGAAAACGAAAAGAAGCAGAGCAAAATACAAGTCATATTTGGAACGAGCATGAAATTCTACAAAGCATTTCTAATTTAGCCGTCTCCCGATCTCTAATAATAACGGATATAGCAATACATTCCCATCCAGTTTGGGGAACGTTATATATATATATATATATATATATATATATATATATATATATATATATATATATATATATATATATATATATATATATATATATATATATATATATATATATATATATATATATAATTCTCTAATGGGGAGACCGTGACTTTTGTGTGTTTTGTTTATTTAACGTCGGCCTATTTCCGCGATTATGGCCAATCACCGACGCCAGGGAGAAGTTTCACCTCACTATCCTTAAAAGTTTCCGAACACCTGCCTTTCTGTATGGAGGGTAGGGATTTTTAACGTGCCCAACCTCGCATGTACACGGGACCGACGGCTTTACGCCCATACCCAAGGGCAAAACGTGCAGACATTCAACTTGCTCCAATACAATGCCAGAACCTCGGTTGATGTTAATGTTACAGTTTGTACTGAAAAAGTGAAAGGAGTACTCTGGGATCGAACCCAGTACCCTTCGGTTCAGAGGCACACGTTCTTACCCCTGAACCACCAAGGTTCTAACCGCGACTTTTGTATTTTGAAATGATTTCTTCAAGTGAGCGCGAGCTAGGCCCACTAGAACGGATATCTAGGAATCCAGGGTTAGTTCCAGTTTTTATCTGTTTACATATATACAGGGTGACGCATTTCTACGGTAAAGTTCAATATATCCGCTTTAATACAAGTCACGAGGAAAAATTGTACACGTTAATTATCTTGAGCCGCATCTTATTCTTACAATCACAGTATGGCCCATAAGTCGTTGGTGATCCAAATTTTCTTTCTTTTTATCGAAAACCCCTTATATTATTGCATTTTTGCATTTTCATAAAAATATAATGTATGTTTGTAAGAAAAAAATCGGGACGTAGTAAGTGCTTTTGGGTAGCGAATTTTCATTAAATGCTTCAAATTTCACTAACCCCATTTGCTATTAACCTAAGGTTTTCTGGCTAGGAACCCAGTTTTTTAGGGAACATATTAAGTTTTTGTTTGATGCCTGCTTTCATTAAAAAAGACATCTTTGCTATTAAGAACATTTTTATGAAAATTCACCTCCATAACGCAATTGCTGCGTCAAGATTTTTTCTTTATTTATATATGGTAAGTAATTAGCAGTATCTACATCAGAAGAATACTCACTTGAGCGTACCAATTGTTTTTTGTCAGTCAAATATAAGATTTCACGAAAATTGTCCATAAAAGCGTAATTAATAAATTAATCGATAATGATCGTGAGTTTGAAACAATGTGTTTGAAGTTTATATTCGATACTTGTGAAAATTATAAGGTTTTTCGGTATTCTACTTAGTATTTTACTTATAAATAATAAAACAAATTATATATTGTTCCAGGCATAGACGTGGAAAATGTGGTATTATTTTGTTTATTTATGATGTTCATAAGTTTTGAAACCTTGATTTTTTATGGTAGAATAATCATTATTAAGTCGTTGATTTGGTAACTAACGTAACGTGTCTAATGGGGTTAAGGAGTCGCGGGCCAAAGGACTCCAGGGGGCAAGCTGAGGAAGTGGAAATAACAACACAAACTCCCGATGAAGCTTTCCCCAAGACCGTCATGCGCGGTAAAAATCCGCATCCTGCACGAGGTGACCCTGCTAATAACTAAACATGACGGATCTAGACAAGGAGGTCGAACTAAACTCCCCCAATCTACGGTGTCACGTGACCCGTGCCTATGGATGGATGGCACCAGGGCGATGGTGTCGTGAACGGAACCTCTGGAGTACCAGGCAACCCTCCAGAGTAACCCGCCTTGCACCACACAGGGGGTTCTGATGGTGTGGACAGTATTTCCCCCATTCTCGTGGGAACAACATGAAGATTATAAATACATATAAAACCAAAACCAATGAGGCTCGAGGAGTGGCTCCGGCTACAGACTTGAGCCTTGAGTCTATCCCGGAAACGGAGACGAGCCAAGGTGCGGCAGCGGACTCTGGAGGTCCCACGACCGGCGTAGATACGGGGGATCAGGGGGTAGCTTCGGCCAGAGACCTGTCCCCGACACCCAAGCTGGAGGCTGGGTCCCACCGGAGGGCGGCGAGCTCCGCGGACTCCGGGGGCCCCTCCACCAGTGAGGACTCTACTGTTAGAGTAGAGGGACTGCCCCGGCAGTCCAAGCGTCTTTCCGGGGCGCAAAGAAAGAAGCTCCGGAGGGCGCAAAAAATGGCGGCCGGGACCTGGACGGTCGAGAAACCTGTAAAGGCGCAAGAGGGGAGTGCGGGTCAGAAGAGGACGCGCTCGAACTCTAGCACGCCCACTACAGACAGACGTTCCAAAAGGGCCAGGGTGCCTGTAAAGGCGCAAGAGGAGAGTGCGAGTCGGAAGACGCCGCGCTCTGGCTCTAGCACGCCTACTACAGACAGACCTCCCAAAGGAACTAAGGCCGGAACACCGGCGCAGACTGGCTCTTACAGGGAGGCTGCGGAGGGCCTCGGGATGGCGGTGATTGACAGACGCCATCCTGAGGTCACGCTAGACCAGGGGAAGGCGGACCTGATCCAGGCTGCGGTGGTAGCTGCAGTGGACTCTCTTCAGGAAGGGGAGAGCCCGCCTCAGTTCCACCGGACGCGCCTGACGGGGGGCATCCTCTGGATAACCTGTGCCGGCCCGCAGTCGCGGGACTGGCTGCGGAAAACGATCGGGGGCCTCGGTCAGATTTGGGAGGGGGCGGACTTGACAGCCGTCGAGCCCAAGGAACTCCCAAAGAGACGCAAGGTCCTCGTACGGATCCCTGACACCGTCCCGCAGGAGACGATGATCAGCAGACTTAAGATCCAGAACCCTGAACTGGGGACGCAACACTGGTCGGTTCTAAGCAGGAAGGCAGAGGAGAAAGGACAGACGCTCGCCTTCTCGATCGACCCGACATCTTACAGAGCCCTTGAAGGAACCTCCTTCAAGGCATTCTGGGGCATGGGAAGGGTTAGCTTCCGCCCACTGGGGAAGCAATTAAGGGTTAATGGGACTTAGGTTCCTTCAGGTCAACCTCCAACACAGTAGGGCAGCCACGGCCGGACTACTAATGGCTCTGAGGAACACGGATGTGGCCCTCATCCAGGAACCGTACTCCTACAAAGGAGAGATCAAGGGACTCGGCGGAGCTAATGGAAAGCTCATCTACAGCAGGTCCAGCGAGAATCCGAGGGCCTGCATTTTTGTCAGGGAAGGGATAGAGTTTCTCCCTCTAATGAATTTCTGTTCCAGGGACCTGGCAACGATCAAAATCCGATGTGGAGGAGCGGATGGGCTGAGGGACATTACTGTCGCGTCAGCCTATCTGCCAGGGGACAGCACGGACCCTCCTCCACCCAACGAATTGGAGCAGCTGATGGTGGGTAGCAGAGCAGGTGGATGGCAGACCATCATCGGCATGGATGCGAATGCGCACCATGAGTTGTGGGGTAGCTCGGACACAAACTCTAGGGGTGAGGCACTTTTACAATTCTTTATGAAATTTAATTTAGACATATTGAATAGAGGTAATAAACCGACATTCGTCACAACACGGCGTGAGGAAGTTTTAGACCTAACAGTTTCCACCCAGTTTCTGGGTGACTTTGTTAAAAGCTGGGCTGTGTCTGGGGAAGTGAGTAGCTCAGACCACAGATACATCCGGTTTGAAATCGCCAAAGTCGAAAGAGAAACGGTATGGTACCGGGACCCCCGCAAGGCGGACTGGGAAGCCTACAGGGCAGACCTAGCTGTGGAACTGCGGGGGGTTGAGAGGGCCATAAGGGATTCAATAGACCTCGAGATTGCAGCAGTCCAATTGCGAGACGCAATTACCTCGGCCTATAACGCCAACTGCCCCCTGAAAATGAGGGTGTCCACCAGGAACGTCCCATGGTGGAACGAGGACCTCAGGCAAAGGAGGACGCAGGTTCGTAAGCTGTTTAACGCGGCCAAAAGGTCGGGAGCATGGGATGAATATAGACAGGCCCTATCGACCTATAACAAAAGACTGAGGGACGCCAAGAAGGAGTCGTGGAGGAGGCACTGCGAAGAAGTGGAAAACACGTCCGAGAGTGCTCGACTACACAAGATCCTGTCTAAGGGCCCTCAGACTAACATAGGCTCCCTTAGAACACCCACGGGAGGCTTTACAAGCTCGGGGGAGGAAACTATGGAAATTTTACTCCAGACGCACTTCCCCGGCTGTAACATAATAAACCAATCACCTCCGGACTGGGAACACTCAGAAATAGAGGCGCCTTATAGGCGGGCATCTAGAGTAGACTGGACAGTCGCTAAAGAGGTGGTTACCTGGAGCAAAATCAGATGGGCCATTAACAGCTTTAAGCCATACAAATCGCCGGGATTTGATGGAATAATGCCCATCATGCTCCAACAGGGGATAGATATACTGGCGCCGGTGCTTACCCTCATTATGAGGGCCAGCCTGGCTCTGGGGTACATTCCGAGGGCATGGAGACTGGCCAGGGTTGTATTTATTCCTAAACCTGGGCGTCCAACAGACCAGGCAAAGTCCCTGAGGCCAATAAGTCTCATGTCCTTCTTGCTGAAAACAGTGGAAAAACTGCTCGACCGGCACATTAGGGGCGGTGTACTGGAAGCATATCCTCTACACTGCGGACAATATGCATACAGAGCAGGATTCTCAACAGAAACAGCACTGCACCAACTGGTGCTGAAACTGGAGAATACGCTGGAGAACAAGGAGGTGGCGCTGGGGGCCTTCCTAGACATAGAGGGGGCCTTTAGCAACACCTCGTTCGGATCGGTTCTGGCAGCTGCCCGGGAGCGTGGAATAGAGGAGACCTGCTGCAGGTGGATCGGTTCCATGCTCAGGGACAGGGCGGTGTTCACCTCACTCGCGGGAGGGACTCTGCTGGCGGGGGTCGCGGCGGGGTGTCCGCAGGGGAGCGTTCTGTCTCCCTTGCTCTGGTGTCTAGTCGTGGACGGCCTGCTGGGGAGGCTCTCGGGAGGGGGGTATGAGGTACAGGGCTATGCGGACGACATTGTCATCATAGTCCGAGGAAAGGTCACACAGGCAGTGTGGGAGCGTATGCAGACTGCACTGAAAGTGGTGGAAGGGTGGACGGTTGATCAAGGGCTCGGGGTGAGCCCCGAGAAAGCAACCGTCGTGCCGTTTACGAGGAGGAGGAAGTGTGAAAGCCACAGAACTCTCACTCTATACGGTAGGAGCGTTCCAATGGCCAGGGAGGTAAAATATCTTGGGGTCGTATTGGACTCTAAGCTAACCTGGAATGGTCACATTGGAAAAATACTGCGTAAGGCAGTCATGACCTTAGCCGTCACTAGGCGGCTATATGGAAAAACGTGGGGACTAAGACCTAGTATGGCCCACTGGCTGTACACAAGGGTGGTCAGACCATCGTTAACATATGCGGCACTGGTCTGGTGGCCTAAGGTGACACAATCCAGTGCCAAACAAAAACTAGGCAAGATCCAAAGGATGGCTTGCCTAGGCATCACAGGGGCCATGTCTTCAACCCCAACAGCCGCCATGGAGGTGTTGCTGGATCTACCCCCCCTACACTTCGTTATTATGGGAGAGGCCAGGCTAGGACTATACAGACTAGCCTGCAATGGTAGACTGAAGATCAACCCAGGCTTCAGGGGCCACTGCAAAATTCAGGAGATCGTGAAGGAACCCATGCTTGAAATGAGGTCAGACTTCGCGAGCCCGCGAATGTCCAGGGAAAACAACTTCACAGTGGAAATCCCTGATCGCGGGGCATGGCGGGAGGAGACACCGGGCATACCACGGGACGCGCTCGTCTGGTTCACGGACGGATCTGGCGGGGAGCGTGGGACGGGGGCAGGTGTTTACTCGGAAGGACCGAGGGTAAGTCACAGTATTTCCCTCGGAGCCCATGCAACGGTGTTTCAGGCCGAGATGTACGCCATCCTGCACTGTGTGCGGGAGAACAAGAGGAGGGGCTACACCAACAAGCGGATCCTCATAGCCACAGACAGCCAGGCAGCCCTTAAGGCACTAAGTAGCCCACGGGTAAATTCCTGGCTGGTGAGTGAGTGCCGAGACGAGACGAGCGACCTGGCTGGGCAGAATGAGGTGACCCTCATCTGGGTGCCGGGTCACTCGGGGGTCAAAGGCAATGAAGAAGCTGACAGTCTCGCAAAGAGGGGGTCAGCAGAACCATTTATGGGACCAGAACCGGCTCTGGGCGTGTCAAAGAGCACTGCCAGGGGAGCCATTAAGTCCTGGGTCAGAAACCAACACAAGGTGTACTGGGCGGACTGTCCAGGGCTCAGACATGGGAAGTCAATAATTGACGGACCCAGTTCAAAGAGAGCTGTGGAGCTGCTAAACCTTAGCAGAGGACAGCTCAGAAACACAACAGGTCTCTTGACGGGACACATGGCCGTCAAGAAACACCTACATAAAATGGGGCGGTTCGAAGGGGACCTCGCATGCAGACTCTGCGGCGAGGGGGAGGAATCAGCCCAGCACATCTTGTGCGAGTGTATAGCTCTGGACCGGAAAAGACAACTGATCTACGGTCACTCTAGACCGGAGACAGAGCAATATAAAACTTCACCCTACCAATCGCTGTGCAGACTAGTTCAAGGCACAGTGATTTTGGAATGGGTGGAGTAAGACTAGGGGTATGCACAATCAACCAAGGGTTGCGGTGCTATCGGGGCGGCAAGGCCGCGGACGAGCCCTGAGGGAACAAAAAAAAAAAAAAAAAAACGTGTCTAATATATGTGTGTCACCGGATGTATCATGACAAAATCGGAAATAAAATAATTGCCCACTGTCGCATTTAAAGAGTGATTGAAAACATTTTAAATATATTTTTTCCCAAAAAATTCTCATAGTGTAAAAGATGAAAAAGTTACACGCTACTAAATAACTATTTTTATAATATTACGTGAGGAATAATAGCCCAATTACCATTCTATCAATTTTGTCTAAGATTATGGAAAAATGTATCAATATAGTGCTTCTAAAATACACCTGAAAATAAAAAATACGAGTGAACAGGTCCGAGAATTTTTGAAAAAAGTTATATTTGATTATCTTAATAATTCCAAGTTACAAACTCGCACTGTGTTTATGATTTTAATTTGTCGTCTATATATATATATATATATATATATATATATATATATATATATATATATATATATATATATATATATATATATATATATATATATATAATATATATATATATAATATATATATATATATATATATATATATATATATATATATATATATATATATATATATATATACAAAGTAGCGTAGCGAAAACGAAACAGACATAAATTTTCATTATTACTGTTGTTTAAAAAAAATCGCTAGCCACGTCAATTTCTATTTCGAGTGGGTCACATTTTGCCGATATTTTCAACCCTGTCAGTTCCTCCCAGTTCATCCCTCTAGCAGGGGTGAGTTTCATCCCTTAATATTTCCAAGTTACAAACTCACACTGTGTTAGTAAATTTTCTTAAAAAAAAATCACTAATGAAGAGATCACGGCGTTGGAATTTTGAAAAAATGTCTTCAAATGAGCGCAAATTAGGCTCTCTAGATCACATTACCGGGGTCAGTTTCAGTTTTTATATGTTTATATATATATATATATATATATATATATATATATATATATATATATATATATATATATATATATATATATATATATATGTATGTATGTATGTATGTATGTATGTATGTATGTATCACACCGATAACTCAAAAAATAAGTGGCCGATTTTGATTCAATTTGGTAAATACCTTCGCTTTGCAAGTGGCTTGGATAAATTCGTTAGCCAGGAACATCGGCCCAGGCTTTCCAGAAAAATGTTGTGTTTTCTTTCGAAAAAAATTTACATCTCCGTAAATAACAAAGTAAGGGCAACCAAATTTGGTGCGCGGGTTTATATTACCTATCAAAATTTAGCTCTGTAGGTTAAAAGACAAAAAAAGTAATAGGCATTTAAACAAAAGTAAATTGGGTTTATCCTCAAAACGTCAAAGTCGCGATTTAAAACGTCAAAATTGACAACATTTAGGTAAAGAACCTGAGAGCTATGGAAAGAAAGTGTCTCAAGAAGAATGTTTTACAAAGCCTGAAGTCTTAGCTACAACCGTCGTTGTCCTTCATTTTATTCAAACGTTTCCAGAAAATTAATTTCATATAGACCCTTTCTTTGATGCTTTGACACTAGTCTTAGCTATGGAGTTTATCGTTTAATGGTATATAATTTTTGTCGAATTTTCGTAAAAAATCAATAAAGCACAATATATTCTTTATTATACAAGATACTAAAAAAATGTATACATTAATTATAGGCTGTTGAGAGCTACATCTTAAAAGTATTTCTACAATCACAGGCTGGCCCATAAGTAGTTGGTGATACAAATTTTCTTTTTTTTTTTAATCGAACACGCCTTACGTTATTACAGTTTTGCATTTTCCTTCGAAATATAATGTTTGTAAGAAATAAAATTCGGGACGCAGCAAGTGCGTTATGATAGCGAATTTTCATTAAATGCTTCAAATTTAAATAGCTCAATTTGCTATTAACCTATAAGATTGACTGACCAACCAGTTTTTTCGGGGTCACTTTAAGTTTATTCTCAGAAATTTTTGTACATTTTCAAACAATAAAGTTATTTTGATGAGACATGACACATTGTTTTTACTATATAGATTATACTGGTAACCAAATTTGATGCCTGCTTTTTAAAAAAAGAATACAGCATCATACGTTTGCACAAAAAACGGCTAGTTTAAATCTCTTGGTAAACAGATTGATAAATTTTCCGTTGAGTAAAAGTAGATTTAATATATAATTAAAGTACATAAAAAACATGGCGAGATATAACGGTTATTCGGATGGTTTAGTGGACAAATTGGTTAACAAACACAGAACAAAGAAAATGATATCTGAATGTACGACATTTAAGAAAGATAAAATAGAGTAAAAAATTGTTTGTCTACCTTATGAACCACGTATCACAAAGAGTTTGGAAAGTATGTTGTGGTGATTAGGGTTCTCCAAGTGTACTTATCAGTACTCATCACAGGTTACAGTTTTCACATAGTGAAAAATGGTTCAGACAAAGTTGAGTTAAAATTTAAAATATTTAGTTGATTGCGGTTTCCGTTATAACTGGATACGCCGCCATCCCGAAAGAATTTTCATTTGAAAGATAGAAAGTTCGGATGTTGTTAATCCTTGATGACTTTATCCAATTTGATTGTTTAACCTGCTGGTAAGCAACTACCCCCTGGCCTTTTTGTTTCTGAGTGCACCACTGTTCATACATTCTTTCCTTGAGAGTTACTCTAACTGACTTGCTAGTCAGGGATTCCACATTTATATTTAAATCGTTATTGATACCTAATTTTTGTAAGCACAACTTTTGTCTGTTTTGAAATTGTTCTGATTGGTTCATTTTAATTGGAATTTTAATCTATTCAATTGTTGTAAAAAAGACCTTTTACTCACTTTGATGAATATAAGAATCCATTTGGTGTATTGCTTGGAATTTGGAGAATTTCTTTAACTGAGCTTCTTGCAATTTTGTCAATGTCATGTTTAAAAAAATAAATTGCACCAGTTACAACTTTTATGTTAGACAACGACCTTACGTCGTTTACCTTTTCTTGGGCGAAGCTACTGCCTTTTTCTTGTCCAATTTCGGTTTGGGTGCCTTCGGTTTCTTTGTGTGCGGGGTTTTGGTTTTCTGTTGTCTTTTGGTTTCATTCAGGCACCGGCATCTATGGGCTTTCTCACCTTGGAGCTGCAAGAAGCCTTTTTCGCTTTCGTTTCGGCTATCTTGGCTGCCGCTGCCTTCGGTTTATCGACGGCTTCCTTCACTGTCTTGGCGGCGGGCTTGTTGTTGCCGTCGCCCTGGGCGGAGTCTGATGCCAGCCTAAAGGCACCGAAAGCTCTTTTGCCCTTTGTCTAAGCTGTCAAAGTTTCACATCAAAAAGTTTAAGAGTGATACACTTAATGGTGTAAATTGACTAGGTCTATATTGAAAATTGCAGATCGAAATACTTTTTACAAGTTTGAAAGTTTCTAACCAACGAATTTCGTGAAACACCTGTATATATTTCAAATTAGCCAGGTAATTTGTTTAGCGATATATTTCATCTAAGCAAAAACTTTTCCGTAGTAAATATTTAAAAATGAAGCACATGGGAATAATTAAAATAAATTAAGTATTATGTAACACCTTTTGCTTAGGCAGATACTTCAGGAATCACGAGCATGCCAACAATTCAATGCAAATCACAATATTACATTAATTAAGAAAACTTTTAATAGAAAACATATTTATATATACGAGTATATGCATTAATAATGAGAAACATTATAAACAATGCTTCTTTTAATTAGGTAATTAAGATGGTTGTGACCCATATCTAATGTAAATTTGTTATGCAGTGGGCGGTAAAATTATGGAAGAAATTTATTAAAATCTGAGCGATTTGTGTTTTGGCAAAATGCTCGGACATGCCGACTTTAGTTTCCAAAAGCACACATTTTTGCATAAGATTTACGTTTCTTCCGCTCCCGCTGTTCAAATATGACTTCGTCGACATTTTAATTTAAATGAGAACCCACTTTTATTTTTCTTTTCTTTTGATAGATCATGGAATTGTGTACACCGTGCTATCAAAATTTTGATACTTCACATTGTTAAATTTTCGAATGGAAGTCATTTTTAGTGAATTTTCTTTAAAAAAAATCACTATTGAGGAGATCCCGACTTTTAAATTTGAATTAAAAAAATTCTTCAAATGAGCTCTAATTAGGCCCCCAGAACACATATCCGGGGTCAGTTTGAATTTTTATATGTTTATATATATATATATATATATATATATATATATATATATATATATATATATATATATATATATATATATATATATATATATATATATATATATAGAAAAGAAATATGGGCTACTAAGTACATCTCGCGTTGCTAAGTAGCTTATGGGTCACTTAACATAAGCACCTATTATTTACGCAATGAAAATTGTTCTCTCATTGGTTAAATCTTTATTAGTAGGTGAAAAAAAATAATGGGCCGATTAAAGAAAAAAAATGGAGTTTTCCTCAAAACGTCAAACTTTCAATTTTAAACGTCAAAATTGGCAATGTTTCGGCAAAGAACGTGAAACAAATACGGATTGTGAAAAGAAAATGTTGCAAGAAGAGTGTCCTGCGAACCCTTAAGTTTCAGATTCAACCGTCATTGCCCTTCATTTTACTAAAATATTTACAGAAAATTCATTTCAAATAGACCCTTTCTCTGATGCTTTGCCTGTCGGTTTAGTTAAGTTGATGCTTTCGCTGTAGGTTTGGTGAAGTTTATGGTTTAACGGTCTATAATTTTTAGCTAATTTTCGTAGAACGAATTCGTTAACGCATTTTTGCATTTTTTATCGAAATATGATGCATTTTTGTAAGAAATAAATCTGGACGCAGTAAGTGCGTTTTGGTAGTGAATTTTCATTAAATCCTTCAAATTTCAATAACTCAATTTGCTATTAACGTAAGTTTTGTTGGTTAGGAAACCAAGTTTGTTTCCGGAAAATTATTGTACATTTTCAAACAATAAGTAATTTTGATAAAATATAGTACATTGTTTCTACTACACAGGCTATACCGGTAATCATATTGATGCTGCTTCACTTCCACAAGGCACTTGTTGCGTCCAGGCCTTTTAGTGAATTTTCGTAGAAAAAATTCACTAATGGGGAGATCCCGACTTTTGAATTTTGAAAAAATTTTTGCAAATGAGCGCGAACTAGGACCCCTAGAACCCATATCCGGGGTCAGTTTCAATTTTTATATGTTTATATATATATATATATATATATATATATATATATATATATATATATATATATATATATATATATATATATATATATATATATATATATTCAGAAAGATTTCCGCGGTCTTTAATGTGAGACATGCTTGGTTCTCGGGTTAAACCGCGTCCAGAATTTATGGAAACTCGACGTTTCGGCTCCTGTTTTGGAGCCATTTTCAAGAGGTAAAGAAATATGTAAGGACACTCTAAGGCCTCAATCTGCCTACTCCTTAGAGTGGTGGACAAAGGTAGGTAAAGGAAATATGTAAGGACACTCTAAGGCCTCAATCTGCCTACTCCTTAGAGCGGTGGATAAAGGTACGTTGGGTTGTTGTAGCTCGATTACGGGGCCTCAATCTGCCTACTCCCCAAATCTCGCCGGAGATCGTCTGTGAGGTCTCAGTGTGTTCAACCCTAGGCCTCAGAGAGATCTCTCTCTTACCTACCTTTGTCCACCACTCTAAGGAGTAGGCAGATTGAAGCCTTAGAGTGTCCTTACATATTTCCTTTACCCACCTTTGTCCATCACTCTAAGGAGTAGACAGATTGAGGCCTTAGAGTGTCCTTACATATTTCCTTTACCCACCTGTGTCCATCACTCTAAGGAGTAGACAGATTGAGGCCTTAGAGTGTCCTTACATATTTCCTTTACCTCTTGAAAATGGCTCCAAAACAGGAGCCGAAACGTCGAGTTTCCATAAATTCTGGACGCGGTTTAACCCGAGAAGCAAGCATGTCTCATATATATATATATATATATATATATATATATATATATATATATATATATATATATATATATATATATATATATATATATATATATATATATATATATATATGTATCACACCGATAACTCAAAAAATAATGGGCCGATTTTGATAAAATTTGGCATGTACCTTTCCTTTGTTAATAGCTTGGATAAGTTCGTTAGTCAGGAAAATCGGACTAGGTTTTCCGGAAAAATTTTGAGTTTTCATTCGAAAAAAATTCATATCTCAAAAAGTAATAAGCCGATTTTAATAAAATTTAGCACATACCTTCCTTTTGTAAATCGCTTTGACATGTTTGTTATTCAGGAAAATCTGACGAGGTTTTCCGGGAAAATTTTGAGTTTTCATTCGAAAAAAATTCATATCTCAAAAAGTAATAAGCCGATTTTAATAAAATTTGGCACATACCTTACTTTTGTAAATGGATTTGACATGTTTGTTAGTCAAGAAAATCGGACGAGGTTTTCCGGGATAATTTTGAGTTTTCATTTGAAAAAAATTCATATCTCAAAAAGTAATAAGCCGATTTTAATAAAATTTGGCATGTACCTTCCTTTTGTAAATGGCTTTGACAAGTTCGTTATTTAGAAAAATTTGACGAGGTTTTCCGGGAAAATTTTGAGTTTTCATTTGAAAAAATTTTTTATATCAAAAAATATAAAATCTATGATAACCAAATTTGGTAGGTAGGTTTACGATATAAAAAGTAAACTATACACCAAAATTTAGATTTCTATGTTACAAGAAAAAAAAGTTATAATAAAATATTTTGTGCCAGATCATTTCTATGAAAATTCACTACCATAACGCACTTGCTGCGTCCAGACTTTTTTAAGTTTGATCAAATTTTTATGCATAAATTTAATTTTCAGATTTTTTTCAAAGTCAATATATATTAAATTAAATGTTGAGTGTTTTTATATAAAACATCCGGAATTTATTGTGAGATATTTATGATTGAATGTAGTAAAGACGAAACGTTATGAATGCTAAGATTGTTCCATTAACACAGAAAGTGAATAATAGAATATTTTAGTATTACTAATATAGCTTATGTGAAGTATGTAGTAAACTTGGACTGGAAAACATCATAAAATGAGGTTACGATTTACAATTTGAGCATACCAATGTAATAATCAAATAATTCAACAATAGCCTGAATCGATATATGTATTTAAGAATAATTATGCTTTATTGCAATTTTATTTCACGGTTATACGATTTGGTATATTGTTGTATTAATAATGGGTAATTGTTTCCCATATTAGTATTAACAACGCATTAATATTAACCTTCAATTGTTCTCAGGCCATAAAATCTGATTTTGTAGCCAAAATTACCCTAATTATTATTAAATTTTCATTAATAAAATACAGTAATAGAGAGGGAACGATGGTGATACTATGGGAAAGTTTCTTCAAATGGACACGAAATAGGGCCCTTAGAACCTATATTCAAAGTCCGTATATATATATATATATATATATATATATATATATATATATATATATATATATATATATATATATATATATATATATAGTTACCTCCTTCAAACAAAAAAAACTCGGGACGCAGCAAGTGCGTTATGGTAGTGAATTTTTATTAAATGCTTCAAATTTAAATAACTCAATTTTCTATAAACTTAGAGAGTTTAATTTCAATACGTAGTAAGGTTTTTCCTAAGGCAAGAGATCCACAAAATTTCATTAAAATAACTTTGTAATTTTCGGAGAAAAAAATTTTTTCGAAAGAAAATTTAAAATTTGAGTAACTCAATTTTCTCTAAACTTAGAAAGTTGAATTTTGGTACGTAGTAAGGTTGAGGCAACATATATAGTAAATTTCATTGAAACAGCTTTGTTACTTTCGGAGAAAAAAAAATTTTTCGAAAGAAAACTCAAAATTTTTCCGGAAAACCCCGTCTGATTTTTCTGGATAATGAACTCATCCAAGCCATTAATAAAAGACAGGCACTTGCCAAGTTTCATCGAAATCGGTTAATTATTTTTTGAGTTATCATATATATATATATATATATATATATATATATATATATATATATATATATATATATATATATATATATATATATATATATATATATATATATATATATATATATATATATATATATATATATATATATATATATATATATATATATATATATATATATATATATATATATATATATATATAAGTAAATGCCGCTTATCGGGGACTTTTTAATCGACGAAAGCCTCTTTTTGGAGACTTTTGCGCTTTTCGAGGACTGTCTTCAAAAAGCGCAAGATTTCATGACCTCAGCTTGAAGACTTTTTCTCGAAAGTCCTCAAAGTCAGCAAATAAATTTTATAATATAGTTATGCGCCTAAATGGGGACATCGCCTACTAATTATAAAAATGGTATATTAGGATTGGTTGGTGGACTCAATATATAAGTACTTAACATAAGCGTAAGCCAATTGCTCTCCTTTTATACTAATGCTGGTCTACATATTTTAACAACCCGGTAATTAAAATAGTGAGGTTAGAAAGTTAAAATTTTTAAATTCGGATATTGTAATTATTTTACTTAACCGTTAAGAATTTATTGGCAGCAAGATATAATACAAAAAGAGGCACAATCTTTTTGTTATTATAAATTAGAACTACTCAATGTTTTTGTTAAAAGGAAGCGTCAGTGATATACACAGCCATGCGCTTTATGAACAGGGAGTCAATAAAATGACGTAGCCCGTATGATTCACGTAGCCCGTTCGTTAGAAAATTTTTGAATTCCCGAAATCGTATAATTATAAAATTTGACAGCCGGCTAGAATCGACTGCTGCAAGGCTAAATGAAATATTTACAAAATAGCGGCACTTCCAGAATTACCGTAAATCGGCGCCATGTTTTTTTTAATGGGAATAGCCAATTTTGATTCCATGCCTGGATTCTACATTAAATTCGGAGTTCAGAACATCCCAGTTGTCAACACTTATCTGTCATCGTTTTTGACATATGTCACATTTTTCGCAAAAATTGAAGTTGCAGGGGTCCAGTAAGAAATTCATAACTCCTGAACCATTGAAAGGAAATAGTTGATTTTTTTTATTCGGATCACAAATGTTTCGCCAATATTTTTCATCATTACCGATACTTTTGTTATGTTTCATGCGCCTACTGCGATTTTTCAAAGTTGACAATCAAAAAATGTCAAAAACTTCATTTTTTCAAAAGGCACCTACCATTTTTGATGCCAGAAATCAATGTAGAATTAAATTTTAGTGTCACTTTTATTAACATTATACATGCTTATCTTTAGCCGTTTTTGAGTTATTGTCATTTTTTAAATAAATTTATTATTTTCTCCTGAAGGTTTGTATGCTTTGGAAAAATATCAAATGTCAAACCTAGTCACAGTCCTGTCATTATTATCTTAGTGTTTCAATTAATTAGTAAAATTTATCATTGAGCATTATCTGAATGATGTTGTCTTTGATTTATTTGTAATTTATGGGCAAAATAACAGAATAGTTGACAGAACATTCCCCACGTTCAACATCAAATATGCACATCTACCGCAAATTACTAAAGGAAAATTTCTAAGACTTAAAAATATATTTTTTTATCATGGGAAGGTAGCTAAGCCTGTTATACAAACTAAATTTATAACAAGAAATGGAGAGTTTGAAATTAACGCCTTGGGATATTTTGGAGCATTCACGTGCTTCACGGCATCTGCCGATTTGGGACTTTCTTGTTCCTCGTTGCAAAGGAATTTTTGTTGTCACAACTTACATCCCTATGAATTTATAATGCTACAAAAACTACATCCCAGAGACTACGTACGCAGGATCAATTTTTGCGAAGAATTTTTGGTAAAAATTCACGTGGATCGTAATTTTTTACAAAACATCACCTACACAGGCGAAACAAAATTTTGTCAGCCATGGATAATTAATCGAACAAATCAGCATTTTTGGGCTGACCAAAATCCTCATAATGTAATGGAGGTCGAAAATCAAACTCAATTCGTATACATGTTTTCTGTCTGTTAATCGACAGTCAGGTACGATATTTCATATACGATAGAAATTCGAATGGCGATGGTTATTTGATAATTTTAAGAGAAGTTGTGGAAAATTATCTGGATGACATGCCGCTCAATAGATGTTTCAATCGTTGATATCAAGTGGATGGAGCTCCAGCACATTAAACTGGAGCCGTAGATGCCAAATTAACGGTATTCTTTGAAGATCGTTGGTGGGGAAATAGGGGTCCATTACTTTGGACCGCCCGATCTCCGGATCTTACACCTTTAGATTTTTATTTATAGGGTAGGGTCAAAGAATTAGTGTCCGAAAATCCAGTTTTCAATTACGAAGACTTAAGAATAAGGATAGTTGGAGCTTTTAATCATTTGGATCCTTCCGAAATTCGGAGAGCAACGCAGTCTGTTCAGAAGCGTCTCAATGAAAACGATGCACACATTAGGCATTTCTATTAAAATTATTATTTTGTTAATTTGCCCATTTGTTGTTATTTTGTTGTAACTGTTTATTATTGTAGTAAAGTTGTGCAATAAAAATTTAACTGAAACGATCGTTTCCAAAGCCCCTAAGGAAAAAATAATATTTATCTAATAAAACATGCCAATAACTCAAAAATGACTGCAGATAAGCACGCATAATGTTAATAAAAGTTGCCCCTAAATTTAATTTCACATTGATTTCTGGCATCAGAAATGGTAAGTGCCATTTGAAAAAATGAGGCTTTTGACATTTTTTGATTGTCAACTTTAGTTCCCGCGATAACTTTTTGAGGGGTTGAGCTATCGATTTTAAATGTTGTACATAGGTAGCAGTCCATCAACAAACGGTTCAGTTTGTTTTTGAGTGAAACCGCTAGAGTAGAAGGGCGATATATATATAGGTGGTTAATTAATTGAAATTAGTACTTTAACTTCGAAAATCGAGTAATGTGTTGTTTCATGAGACTATTTGAGAACACAAATTCAAATATTACGACGGACCTGACTTTCTCATTAAATTCAAGTATATATTGATCATGTAGTGGTGAAAGTTAAAATTCTTTAGTAATTGAGCTATGGAAATCAAATTTGGAACACAAGTAGCTGTTCACAAGCGGATAGTCTGGATTCTTTGTGAGTGAAATCACTTCAGGAAAAAGATATAAAATAGGGGGTTGATTATGGAAAATTAACTTTGCCATTAAAAATCGAGTAATATATCGTTTCAAGTCTATAAGTACAGATATACAAATATGACTTTGAACCACTTAGACGGCATCTATCTCAGATTTTCGATTTTCGATGAATATTATCTTGTTAATATATTAAAGAACATTTTAAAATTCGCATACAACTGCCTTTTCATTTTTGACGGTAATTTTAAACTACTTAAACGGCGTGTACCACATTCACGTTAGGTATTATATTGTTAACTAGCTGACCTTACAGATGTTGTTCTGTCCAGATTTCAATAAATTTGTTTGTGATTGAATCATAATTTGACAATCAGCTGTCAAGCGACATTTTCGCACGTATAACGAAATAAATCGGAGAAAAAAGCGCATTTAGTTTTTTCTCGAGTTCTCAGGGCAACATTTCCAATTTTATTTCCCTAGAATCCCGTTCGGACTATTACGATCGTTTTTAAAATAAAATTAGCCAAATCGGTCCAGCCGTTCTCACGTCATGCGCTTACCAACGAAAAGCACTTACTTTTTATTTATCTGGATATGTTGAAGAATATTATAAAATTAGCCTGTACTAAGCTTTTTAATTTATCTCGCCAGCCGCCGGTTGCTAAATCTTTAGCGGTGACTTTGAAGCACTTAGGCGGAATGTATCATTTTTGCTGGATTAAAAAATATTATAAAATAATGCTGCAAATTTAGTCATAACAAAAGTTGTGATCTACTTTCCGCAGACTGACTTTTTCATGAAATTGATTTAATAATAATCACTTTACTACAAAGAAAACAAGGTGACCATCAGATAGCCAGGAAAAATTACTGGAGCTTTTGTCTGGAACTTTTTTCTCCACTTATCTGCACTATTTTCGTCACATAGTTAAACATTCTGATAGCTGGCTTTATAAGACTTCTTACAAATCATGGACAAAAATTTAGTTTATTTATATATTGTGATAGACAATTTTGCAGTGTGTAACTGCATAGAAGCTTAACACTGTGGCTGTACACTTACACAATTTATATTTAGCTTCCAAACTTTGACAAGGTCAGAATGTAATTTTGACATTTCTAAAATAACCACCTCTAATTTTTGCCATGACTTGCTTCATCTAAAATTTACAACTATATCCATTTCGTTTTCAGCCACCTACGTTATTTAACCCTCTACAACAACAACATATATCTTTTCATAATCTTTTGATTAACTAGCTTTGTACGAGCAAACTGAACTATGGTAATTTAAAACTATTATATAGATTTGACATTGTCAAAGTAGATGATATATTGTAATGGGGAATTTATCATAAAATCAAAAAACTATTACCAACTATATAATTTGCCACCCTTTACAAAAGTGAAGAAAATGCATTTAAACATGGAAAGGGCGATTAAGCCGTTTTCCAAATATGGATTATTTTTTCGCACATGCAGTTAATGTGCCAAAACCACAAAAACAAAACAAAATTATCAAAGCCCTAATGTACAATAGCACATGCTGATTATTTTTGTCATTCTTTGCACAAGTGAAAAAAATCGTTACCTCTCTATAGGTGATTTTATTTAATGAAAATTCGCTAATTGAAAATTATTACCAAACCGTAGGGCTTTATTAAAAAACCTAAATATTTTTTGTTGCCCTTCACAATAGTAAAACAAATGCTTCTGAACACAGGAATTACTAATAACATGTTTTAGAAACATGTAAAAGTTTTTCTTATAATAATTTGTCTGCCGACAAACATTACTCCAACAGAGTGATTATAAGTAGTATAAATTATAAAAGTAATATACACATACATCTATATAATGTGTGCTACATTGCTATAGAAACAGTCAGGTAACAAGGTCGGTGGTATGACTGCACAATAACTATAATATAAAATCTCTCAAATTTTTTGACATTAATCAGTTGAATATAGTATTAACACAGCATAGATATATAGTCTTAATAAACTTTAAAATTTTTCGTTAACTCTTAAATAGATACACAGCATAGACGATGCTGTGATAGATACTTGCTAATAAATAAGTGACAGATTAAGCACGTTTAGGGTATTGTTAATATACCGCCTTTGTGGTGATGACAATGATGCAGCATATTTTATGGTTCACTTCCTTTTTCCCAAATGTGGAACGGTTCTGGCCCCATTGAGTGATAGAACATATGTTTGGCTAAATGTAAAGCACAATGTAGGTTTCAGTTAAAAATTATAAACTTAAAAATAAGACATACATTTTAAAGGCATATTTATTCGTAAGTGTACGATTTACCCCAGCAACATTTATAAAAGTGTTCTGGTTTTTTAATTTTTGAAATGGACGAAACCTATAA
Organism: Tillus elongatus; assembly: GCA_964006375.1. Taxonomy (NCBI): domain Eukaryota; kingdom Metazoa; phylum Arthropoda; class Insecta; order Coleoptera; family Cleridae; genus Tillus; species Tillus elongatus. Next base: position 130,972,991 of record OZ023267.1, read on the forward strand.
TAAGTTATTACTTATTTCATACTTCTACAATTATTCTAGGTAAACACTGATTTCTTAGCGAATTTTCGTATAATGTGTGTCATTTTGGATGGTGTTAAAGACTTCAAATAAAAGTGCTTAAAAGAAAATTATTTGTAATGATGCATGTTTTTGAGAAAAAAATCAAGACGCAGTAAGTGCGTTTTGGTAGCTTCAAATTTCAGTAGCTCAATTTGCTAATAACCTAAGGTTTGTTCGCTAGGAAACCTGTTTTCTCGAAAACGTTTTAAGTTGATTTTCCGAAAATTGTTTTACATTTTCAAACAATAAGTTATTTTGATAAAATATGGTACATTTTTTCTATTATATATGTTATACCGGTAACCAAATTGATGCCTGCTTGCATTAAAGATACATATTTGCTATTAAAAACATTTCTATGAAAATTCACTTCAATAACGCACCTGCTGCGGCCAGACTCTTTTTTCAGCAAAATGTTCAGTCTCTTACATTTTAGTGATACCATTTACTTTGTATGTCTTACAAAACATATTATGAAAAACAAAAGGAAACAAAGTAATGTGGTTAGGTGGTAAGATGGCATGTTCCATGAAGCATCGGTATGAACTACGTCTAAAGAAAGAAGTATGGACATGGATGATAAATGCTTAATTTAAGCAGCAAAACTCCAAGCAATTATCCTGGGAATTTTGCCGACCCCTCTCTTTTCTGGGTAGGGATCTTTAACGTGCTCAACATCGCCTGGTACGCGGGACCGACGGCATAACGCCCACTCCATAGGGCGGAAGAGGCAGATATTCAACTTGCTCAAGCACAATATCACAACCTCGATCGATCTTAATTTACAGTATGTAGGTACTGAAAAATAATTTCACGCTTGTGCTGGGAATCGAATCCAGAAACTTTGGGTCCAGAGTAAATCAATCAACAAAACTTTTATTGACATTAAGAGACATATTTACAAAAATATATACATATACATATTCTTCCTACAATACAAGTAATAATGTGAAACTCCTATAATTACAATATATTTTCACCTTATGTTTATTTGGTTGCTGTGCTAAAACTACACTTAAACTAATTATTCAACAAGGTAGTACTGCTAGGGTTGTGAATTATAACTTTTCTTTGTTTTTCCTAGAAAATGTAGCTGCTGGAAAATCTGATTCTGAGCTGTTTTTCAAATTGATATTTAGAACATGCAGTCGCTTAGTTTAGTTGTTTTATTTGTATGAGTTTTTGTAATCACTATCATTTATTTTATTTTTTATTTTAATTGTGTTCTGTTTCATTGAAAAGTTGCAAATGTTGGTAAATTAATCTGTGTTTCAACCTAAAATCACTGTTGTGTCTTACGGGGGTTAGATTTTCAGTCAATTTGTTATTTATGATTAACAATCTGAAAATTTATCAGATGTTTTATTTTAATGTTCTCTAAGTGTTGTAATGTTTGTTAAATAGTGCAGAGTACTGATGCGTGTATACCTGTTACGACCAGTGACTAATCTGAGGCTTGGTTTAAGGGTCTTCATAGTGCGGCTTCCGCGTCACGGTTATAAGCGAAAAATTTAACCTTAATAGGAATTTGCCGCAGGTGGTTATCATTTTTGCTCAACGAGTCAGAGCGGTAGAGATAATATAATGAAAAGAATGTAAAAATATTAGGATGAATAAATAAATGCAGAATGAACAACAAATTTTATATTTCTTTGAGAAGGATTAAATAAGAAGCATTCTATAAATTGTTTGTCAGGTGTGATAAGTAAGCTAATATAGAGTGTGGAAAACGGTGTAAACTGTAAATGCATCTTATTTAAAACGTCTGATTTGTCGAGGCTACAAGTTACAGATTTACACAATATACTTTTTGCCTTTTACAAAACTCCACCTCCAGAAATTTCCCAGATTGATATCATTAAATGGCCCTAGAAGAGGTCCTACAACTGCAGCAAAGAATATAGATTATTAGCGTAAGTGATTGACATCTATAAATTTTATGCGCGGAGAACGGAGAAAGCAACCCAACATGTATACACCTTTTTTTATTTTTAGCTTTAGAAAAATAGTTTTCAATAAGTACACTTGGAGAACACCCAAATCACCACAACACATATTTCAGAGACCTTACGATTGGGTGTTCTCCAAGTGTACTTATTAGTGCTCATCACAGGTTCCAGTTTTCACATAGTGAAAATAGGTTTCAACATACTTTTTTTATTTTCGATTAAAATTTGTGATAGATGATGTAAGCAAATGTTAAGGTAGAATTTATGAAATGTTGCAATATAAGATAAGAGCACACTGTATACTTTATTTTTAAAAGGGAAGCTAAATAGAATTTGGTTACAGCAAGATTTTGATACTCAAAATTACGGAGCTGAGGTAAGGCAACAGAAATTATGTACAGTAATTTTAACATATTACACACTTTTTAATTACCTACCCCTCTGAACCTAAATAAGGTTTTATGTTGAACGAAGCATATTTTACGAGAAAACTGTAGTATAGGAAATACTAAACCTAAACAGTATGCAAAAACTTTGTAGTAAATATGTGAATGCTTTCAAAGCGGAGCCTCCCAGTTAACAGTCCATGTATGACAAATGCATCTGCAAATCTTATTTTGTAATAATGGTTAGGGTTTTTCTATTTCAGAGGTTCTATCTCGGAAAACGTTCATTACTATTTGTATAGTTGGTTAGTTATGGTTATACAGGTTGAACTCTTGATTTTATTAGAAATCTTGCTCTTTATAGTGAACTAACTATTTTTGCAGAAAATTAAAAAATAAAAAGGTGCTATTTAACAGTCACTCAGGGCTAGGCACCTCTAATTCAAAACAGATTTCCACAAAGTTGGTAATACATAGATCATTACACGATTGCAATACTTTTTTGCACCTATACAGGGTTAGTAAAGGCACTAGCAGTTTCTGAGATATTCGTTATTCAAAAAAAAAAATATTATAACAAAAGTTTTTCGATATATTTTTTTGCTACAAACTTGACAATATCATTTTTGGTCGGTTACAGAACCAATTTAGTGACCCCTTGAATATTTTCTCACGGTTTAATATTTATAACTTTAAATAAAAAAGTTTACACATTGGTCCTCAAAAAGATGTGCTCATCAACTGAGAAGTATAAATTTATACCCAGAGACAAATATTTTTAGTCTCCAAAAAGCTGCACTCATTGATTGAATCTGTATAAATTTATACACGGTATACTTTTATACACTTTTATACGTCCCCGAAAAGCGGCAAATACGTATATATATATATATATATATATATATATATATATATGTATATATATATATATATATATATATATATATATATATATATATATATATAAACATATAAAAATTAAACCTATTTACAAATGAACTTTAATAAGATATTATGCTGTGACAATACCTCTCTCAAGCACCCTAAAATATAATCAAAATGTGCACAGTTATATATGTTTTATTTCTTTTTCCCTTGTCTTAATACACTACATATTTTATGACAATCGATTTAATTTACTTATTTGATTTCATAAATAGTCGGTTAACAGTGACTTGGAATGAAGTAGACACCACATCTTAAAACATATTAAGAGAATATGAGTAAATCAACAGCAACTGGGAATGAATTCGGTCAGTCGCCCAGCCACGTGGTTAAAAAACACTGTTTGTATGAGTGGTTACAACTCTAGCTCTAAATAAAAGGACTGTAACAGCGGCAGAAGCAGAAGTCAATGGAAGGTTTGTGTATTCGGAAAGAAACTATTGACTATTAATAACAACAATTGACTAAAAACGCTGCGAGTTGTAAGGCAAAAATAATTATACTACAGAGGTGATAAATGATAATACATTACAATAGGGTTATATATAATCGTAAATGCTTCCAATGATTAACAATCAGTGAATTCAGTATTATTGACATTTCTCGGAAACTTACAAATGAATCTCATGAGTCCATAAGAAAAGCATTGACTAACCAACAGCAACCACATACTTATGATTTAAACATGTTTCAAATTTGAATAGCTCAATTTTCTGTAACCCTAGAAAGCTGAATTTTGGCACATAGTTAGGTATTTCCCAAAGCAATATGTAGACCAAATTTTATCGAAATTTTCGGAAAAAAAATTTTTTTTTGAAAGAAAACTCAAAATTTTCCCGGAAAACCCCGTCCGATTTTCCTGGCCAACGAACTCATCCAAGCCATTAATAAAAGAAAGGCACTTGCCGAGTTTCATCTAAATCGGTTAATTATTTTTTGAGTTATCAGACGGATACATATATATATATATATATATATATATATATATATATATATATATATATATATATATATATATATATATATATATATATATATATATATATATATATATATATATATATATATATATATATATATATATATTGCTATGGAATGCGATAGGCCAATATATATGTTAGTTTAATAATTATTGTTTAAAACACATAATGTTTGAAAATCTATTCATCGATAATTTTCTATTACTAAAATTATATAAAAAAGGTATATTCAGATAATTTACCATTTACATGTAAACTGACAAATTAAAATAATAGATACTTTAAAACAGCCAGTATATATGTACTGTGCCTAAAAATAGAGCAAGTAATAGAAGAAATAGTTTTATTATAAGCGGGATAATCCAGGCACCAGGTTGTCAAGGAAAAAAGTCAACAAAACAAGAGATTTTAGAGAGGTGTCAGGAGAAAAAAGAGATGTCAAGGAATTTTTAGGAAGATTGAAAATATAAGTGTTTGGTTTTCTTTATGAAGATAGATAGAAGGAATTTTGAGAAGGTTGCAAAGATAAAGTGTTTGGTTTTGTTTATGAAAATAGATTGAAGGAATTGGGAACATTGCAAATATAAGTTTTTGGTTTTTTTTATAAAGATATATTGAAGGAATTTGGAACGTTGCAAATATAAGTGTTTGGTTTTCTTTATGAAGATAGATTGGAGGAAGTTTTAAAGGAAAACATAAGAAAGTTAACCAGTATTCGAGAGTTTGTAAAGTTGAAAGCAAAGTTATCTAGACAGTTTTGAACAAGAAGTGAAATTTGATAGGAACATTTCAAGTTTTGTTAGTGAAGCAAGTGTCAACAGCGTTTAGAACAGTTTTGAAACTTACGTCCGACGTCTATAAAGGTTTTTCTTGGTGCCACAGTTGATACAAAAGGTTTCTAATCACAAGGATTAGGAAGGCTTACAGAAGCAGAGAACAATTAAAAAGGTCAATGGTAAAGCAGATTAAGAAGAGAAATATTGAAATAAAATAAGGGTACCATCATTAAGTAAGTAGTGTTTAATTATTTAAATTTATATCGAGTTAGAAAAAGTGCACTTTGTAGGGTAGATGTGTAAATAATATAGTGTAAAGTAAAGTTGTTTGAATATATTTAAAAAAATTGTTAAATTTTATAAGTAATTATAATTGATTTTGAATATTCGTTTGTTTTGATTTCACTTTGATAAATTCAAAAAGTAAGTACCTTGAAGCACCCCTGAGCATTAAGAACTCATAGCTCTGCTAATAGTATAATAAACAATTATATAATAATCCAATTAATACCATAATAATTATTCATATCGTAATAATATATATATATATATATATATATATATATATATATATATATATATATATATATATATATATATATATATATATATAAGCATATAAAAATTCAAACTGACCCCGGATATGGGTTCTAGGGGTCCTAATTCGCGCTCATTTGAAAGAATTTTTGCAAAGTCTCACCATCGATACCTCTCTATTAGTGAATTTTTTTAATAAAAATTCACTAAAAGCTTTAGAGAACGAGAACTGTGGTAATTGTGATTGACCTCAGGTGGATATAGATCTGCAGTATGTTGAGGTCACAATTGACTATAACACCCTACCCTAAAGTAGCTATCTATTAGATTATCAAACTTATTAAGATTAGCAGTACTTTTTAGGAGGCTGACAAATCTGGAGGTAAATTACTTGACGTTTGTCAATCAATTGCTAGGTTTTCTAGTGAATTACTGGCCAGCTATTGAGTAAGGCTCCAAAGAAAAAAATCTATTAGTATTTCCCCACGTGAAATTTCTATATTAATTATGAAAACTAAGAGATGTTAAAGAGCATATATAGGTTAGATATTTTACAGACAAAATTTGCTAATTACAATTTAAAAGAAATTAATAAAAACTGTGTGTTTCAACTTACGAAAAAAAATTGACAAAATCGTGGAGGTTAAACAGAAAATATATAGTTGTGCTGACAGCACCTCTCTGACATTGTTTAGCTCAAACTTGATTACGTGATTTTAAAAGTTCAGGTTATTAAAACTTCAGATGTTAGATTTCGGCATGAAAATTCTGTTGATTCAGAGGAAAGATTTGTTCAGACTCACATATCTTCCGGTACTAAGTCACCTGATGGCCCTGTGAAGATGCTTTCCAGGTGGAATTAGTTATGAGTGCCTGACATAGATTCCCGACTCCAGTAAGAGCAAAAAAACTGGCGAAAAAGGACGGGGACTTCCCATCAGAGATTATTTGGCCGGTGGGTGTTAATGCTCCAATATTACAAGACCATTTAACACCTATGTCGATATTCCGAATTCGCTTGATGGAAACTCTACAAATCGCAGTCAAAACGTGAATTTTGCTTAAGTAAAGTTCACTACCAATTGAGTTTAGGTACGATAACAACCAGAAATTCTCTCTGATCACGACAAGAAATCAACAGGTCTGAACAAAGAAACCACAAATTAACTCCCGTTTTTAGCCTGAATACTATGTTTATTTAAACTCGAAAATCGTTTAAATTACTTTAAATAATCACTGACAATAATTATTAGGTAGTACAGATAACAGAAAGCACATTACAACCCCGTTTTAAGATAATTTAATAGCCACCGGAGCTGACGGTGTTCACTCTAAGGAAGCTCAGCAGAGACTCCCCTTCTCATGTCTCCGGTTCGACAAATGTTTCCTGCCTGCACGCAAAATTTTGTGCTCTGACCGTTACTGGCTGTGCGCTAGCTCTTTCTAGCCTCCATTCTTAGAATGAGATAAAACGAGACCTCCAATCGGCAGCTTTGTAGACAATTCTCTCCCTGCACGCAAACGTCTTTCTTGGGTGACATCACCAATTACGGAAAATTCCAGATAAACAATATTTTGTTCTCGAATATTTCTAACGTATATTTTAAATGCTTATTTCGTTCCTGGAAATATTTGTTCAGTAATAATGCGAGGTAGTTTTTCATGGCAAACATATAATGAATTTTAACGTACAAATTAGAAATGCAGTAAAGGTGTTTACGGTACTTGAAGATTTAGCGACTTTTCATAAAAATAATTTTGAAATCAAAACATGAATTGCCTTACAGATATTGGATTGTCGGCTTTTAATTAAGTCTCCCACGGGTTTATTTTGAATAATTAATGCAGTAGCGAAACGTAGTTAATTCTTACAATATATATATATATATATATATATATATATATATATATATATATATATATATATATATATATATATATATATATATATATATATATATATGTATATGTATATGTATATGTATATGTATATGTATATGTATATGTATATGTATATGTATATGTATATGTATATGTATATGTATATGTATATGTATATGTATATGTATATGTATATGTATATGTATATGTATATGTATATGTATATGTATATGTATATGTATATATGTATATATGTATCCGAGCGAAAACAAAAAAAAATAACCAACTATTTTTAACGAAACTCGACACATATCTTTATTTTGCTAAGACCGCGGACGAGTTCGTAAATCAGCTCCCCCCTCCCCACGAATCTACAAAAATATTTCTGTTTACGCTATATTTTTGGAAGTAATATAATAAATGAAATGAGACTTTACATGCAGGTAGCTAGAAATGGAACCTCTGTTGTGAATTTTAAGTAATTTGGTTAACAAAATTTGGAGTGTTTCCAAATTGACAATGTAATCAGAAAGACATGAACTGAAACGATTTAAGTGGTTACAATCCAATGTCTGACAAAGACAGAGTAGTCACATGCCATGCCTGGATTGATACATACTACAGGGATACATCATAATTCAACGATAATCAAACAATATAAATAACACGCATAAAATATATTACCAGAACTAACAATCGAGAAATCTCGGTCAAAAATATCTGGAAAACCGTTTAAATCGTTTGTCAACAATAACGGCGTTGGATTTTTTTTTCAGTGTCCCCTTTCTAGAAGGAAGGTTTAGTAAGCGATGTCTCCGCAGATCTTTGTCATCAGATCTGAGATCATTTCCAAAACCTGGTGATTTTCAAAAATATTTCTGGATACGCTATATTTTTGGAAGTAATATAATTCCTCATTTCCATGGGCGTCTGTCTGCTTCTCTCATCCTGACCCCTCCGATATCTCACAAAACGTCACCGAAATTATCCAAGCTGGCATGGAATTATTTATTCCACGTACACAGAAAACGTCTTCAGCCACTCAAAAGCCCTGGTTCTCTAAATCGTGTGACAAGGCCAGATTTGAAAAGATCAAAGCTCACAAAACGCTTCTACACAATCCCAGTCAAGAAAATCGTCAAGCATTTAACGACGCAAGAGACCGCTATGTCCGCATTCTTACTGAGGCAAAAAACTCGTTTAATAACCACATCAAAAACAAAGTCCTCTCAAGCTCCAACGGCAGCAAACCCTTCTGGACTCTTGCTAAATCTATTGGGAATAATTTCTGCAAAAGCACGTTCCCACCTCTTGTCTCAGGAGATGAAATTGTTTCTACCGCCCTGGGCAAGGATGAACTTTTTGCTTCGTTGTTCGCCAGAAATTCTACTCTCAACCCACCTCCAAATGATCAACCACCAACAGTCCCCAATGTCGTGCATAAAATTTATTTTATTTATTTATTTATCTATTTATAAGTAATTAAAATTATACATTGCACCTTACAAATAAGCTATGCTTGTGGATGTATTGATACAATTTTCGTTACGTCCTCCTAAACTGCTTCTGTCAAAACTATTATAACGACTGTCATTTTTGATTTTGTTCCTAATTTTGCTGCTTCTGCTGCTACGATCCCACCAACGTTTCCACAGTAGCCAGAAATATTAATAATTGCTTTTATTTATATATTGATGTGAATTTTTATTAAATTTTCTCAAAAAGAAACCAGAATTCTCCAGCACATAAATTTTGACATTTCTACTTCAACTTTTTTATCATTTTCAAAACTAAAAAGGTACGAAAGATGCTCTCTTCTCTTAATACCAGGAAAGCCTCTGGCCTTGACGAGATTCCAGCAATTGTTCTCAAAAATTGCGCACCAGAACTTGCTCCTGTCCTGACTCGTCTGTTTCAGACATCTTACAATAAAGGCATATTCCCTAGTAACTGGAAAACTGCTCGAGTACAACCCATCCCCAGGAAAGGATCCAAAGCGCTTCCTAGCAACTACAGGCCTATTTCTCTCCTTTCAGTCATCTCTAAAGTGATGGAAAAATATATAAACACCGAACTACTGAAATTTCTTGAAAAACACGGTCTAATCCACGACAGGCAGTATGGATTCCGTCAGCGCAGATCGACTGCCGACCTCCTTTCCTTTGTCACCCATTTTTGGAACAAGTCTATGGAACTACACGGTGAATCTCAGATTGTCGCTCTAGACATATCCAAAGCATTCGACCAGGTCTGGCACGCAGCGCTGCTTAATAAACTTCCAGGCTATTGCCTACCACCAAAACTTTGTAACTGGACAGCAAATTTCCTCTCAAACAGGAACATTTCTGTTGTTGTGGATGGCCATTCCTCTAAACTGTATCCAATTAATGCAGGAGTTCCTCAAGGTTCAGCTTTAGCCCCTACTTTGTTTCTTCTCCACATCAATGACCTCCTCTCTAGCACATCCAACCCAGTTCACGGTTACGCGGACGACAGCACCCTCCACTTAAATATACAATATTCTAAGCCTGTCTCTTTAGCCCAATTAGATGAGGATTGCAGACTCATGGAGGGTTCTGTCTCCGTGGATCTCCAAAAAATATTAGACTGGGGAAGTAGAAATCTTGTACAATTCAACCCCACCAAATCTCAGTCTTGCTTTCGTTCTCATAAGAGATACACCAGCCCCAGACCCATCACAATGAACAACCAAGTTATTCAAAGTAATGAGTCCTTTTCTCTTGTTGGCATTTCTGTGGATCGAAATCTTAACTGGCACCAACATGTCACATCAATTGCAGAAGCGGCTGCTAAGAAATTAGGTTTCCTCTTCCAGGCTCGCAAATACTTTTCACCAGCTAATCTCTATACCTTATATACTTCACAAATAAGGCCAAACCTCGAATACTGCTCCCACATCTGGGATGCAGCTGCCGCTTCTACACTCGCTATCCTGGACCCCATTTGTGGATTTGTGTCGCAGATCCATCGGCCCGTTCTCAAGAACAACTTGTGCTTGCGGAACGTCTCTTCTGCCCACTGTACTATTAAACAATGATTTACTTTTACCAAAACATTATTCTTTGCCTACGAGTTTTGTTGTTTAATTTTTTATGCTTAGTGTGTGTATTTGTTTTTTTTTTAATTTCTTTAACGTCGGCCTATGTCCGCGACTATGGCCAATCACCGACGCCGGGGAGCGGTTTCACCTCACTCCCCTAGAAATTTCCCGAACCCCTGCCTTTCTGTAAGGAGGTTAGGAATCTTTAACGTGCCCAACATCGCATGGACACGGGACCGACGGCTTTGCGCCCCCTCCGAAGGTAGGAACTTGCAGACATTCAACTTGCTCAAATACAATTCCACAACCTTGGTTGATGTTAATTGTATAGTATGTACTGAAAAAAGTGAACGGAGTACCCTGGGATCGAACCCAGTACCCTTCGGTTCAGAGGCACACGTTCTTACCACTGAACCACTGACGCTCTCTCTATTCTTAGTGATATTATTTTCTTTAAAATGTGATAGTCTGTATTAGCTAATGAAATTTTTCTGCCTTGATCCTTTTGCTTAGGATTTAAAAATAAAATCACATGACCGTAAACATCCTGTATTTTTTTCGTCATTGCCACGCAAAATCTGTATTTACATAATTTGATTAAATCATCAATTAAACCCCGCTCAATGGAAAGTAGTTATTTGCTAAATAGATAAAGAGGTAACTTCAATCGAAAATGACTAACAGAGGACGTGATAAATAAGGAATTGGTTGACGACAATTTAAATGTTTACTCATTTTAAATTAATATTTACATTAATCTAAACTTTACCATAAACTAATAAGCTTCTAATAGCCACAGACACCAAAAATGTCATCTTAATTCTTTATATATTTATAATTAGTTCATGAAAAAATTTTCATTGAAATTATTAGTGAATTTTCACTAATGAGGAGATCCCGACTTTTGAATTTAAAAAAAAAATTCTTCAAATGACCGCTAATTAGGCCCCCTTCAATTTTCTTATGTTTATATATATATATATATATATATATATATATATATATATATATATATATATATATATATATGTATATATATATATATATATATATATATATATATATATATATATATATATATATATATATATCACACCGATAACTCAAAAAGTAATGGGCCGATTTTAATTAAATTTGGTAAATACCTTCGTTTTGCAAATGGCTTGGATAAGTTCGTTATCCAGGAAAATCGGCCCAGGTTTTCCTGGACAATTTTGTGTTTTCTTTAGAAAAAAATTTATATCTCCGGAACAACAAAGTAAGGGCAACCAAATTTAGTACACGGGTTTACATTCTTATAGGTAACTTATCTGCCAAAATTTAGCTATATTAAAAGACAAAAAAAGTTATAGGCATTTAAAGAAAAATAAATTGGGGTTTTCCACAAAACGTCAAAGTTGCGATTTAAAACGTCAAAATTGGCAACATTTAGGTAAATAACTTGAATCTGATACGAGCTATGGAAATCAAATGTCTCAAGAAAGAGGTTTTACAAACCCTGAAGTCTTAGTTTCAACCGTCATTGTCCTTCATTTTAATAAAATATTTCCAAAAAATTTCCTATAATGCTTCATTAAAAAGATACAGGGTGTTGAAGTTGAATTTCAAAAAATAAAATTTTTCAATTTTTTAAAAAGTAGCACATATATTTTGCCGAAACTTCGCATGTGTAGGCTGATATGGAAGGCGCGTATTCTACCATAACAACTGAATCGGCTAATCCAGCAGTGGCGCGTGTACCCACATGTCATTGGTTATCCCTCAAGAAAAAAACGGGTACGCCAATGATAATTTTTTTATTTTTTATTTTTTGAAACTCACTTTCATTCGTGAACAAAATGACTCTCTTGATAATTTTCTGTACGACGCTTATTTTACGAGTAAGCAATGAGCCAGGTAAGTGTTTTAGAGCATAGTTCATGATTTTTAACCAGTCGTTGTTTGGTAGCAAATCGCAATGATACACTTTTATCAGGCTTATAGTAATTTATTTATTACAATAAATGTTCAAAAATGCCTCCATTGGCCTGAATACACGCACGACATCTTTTTAATATGGAAAATTTAATGTCTTGTGGATTCATTGTTGCTTGAATATGACGAAAAGCATTATTTATCAGTTGTTGTAGCTGCTCTGGTGTATTTATTTGTTCACTGTAGACTAGTCGCTTAAAATCACCCCAAAGATATAAGTCGAGTGGGTTTAAGTCCGGTGATCTTGCAGGCCAATGTATTGGTCCAGTTCGGCCAATCCATCTTTCATTATAATGTTCATGGAGCCATGTAACAATGTTTCGACTATGATGCGCTGGTGCACTGTCATGCTGGTACCACATTATACCTCTTGTTGCTAGTGTAATGTCATCTAGAATGTTTTCTACACGGTTTTCTAGGAGCGCTAAGTACGAAAATTCATTTAAACGTTGTGGCAATGACTTCCATGAACAGTGAGCCGTTAAAAATACCACACCATAAATTAATGGAAAATCTATGTTGAAATGTGCGAGTCCTTGTTGCATGTGGATTTTCCAATGACCAGACATGCTCATTATGAGAATTATAAATACCATTTCTTGTAAATGTTGATTTGTCAGACCAGAAGATTAGATTAGGGAATAAGATATTTTGATTGTTCATTTCCAACATCCATTCACAAAAGACTCGTCGATGCACATTATCTCCAGGGAGAAGGCAATCAACATTCTGTCGATGATATGGATGTATGACTTCTCGATGTAAAGTTCTCCAAACAAAGCTTTGAGATTATTGTAACTGCGTGGCAATCCTCCGAGTACTTGTAGAAGGTTGATCCATCACTGCATCCACCACTCTCTCTTCGTCTTCAAGTTGATGTTGTCTTCTACTATTAGCTCTAGCGTCAAGACGTCGTCCAATACCGCACTGCCGAAGTCTTGAAAACGATCGAGAAAAACCCTTTGTGTAGGTTGACGGCGAGTGGGAAACCTACGTTGATATTCCCGACAAGTAGCTAGAGCATTTCCATCAGCATATCCGTAGATAAAAATTATATCTGCATACTCTTCTGAGGTGTACTCCATTATAACAAGTAAAAGAGTAGAAAATTTTGCAATTTTATAAAGTTTACCACTTACACCTATTCAAAATAATAACTTGTTAACCTAGACGTCAAGTGACCCTTAATGACAACTTTGGCAAACCAGACTACTACTTGCTAAAATACAACAAAGATAATCGTCGTACAAAAAATTATCAAGACATTAAATTTTCCATATCAAAAAGATGTCGTGCATGTATTCAGGCCAATGGAGGCATAAAAGTGTATCATTGCGATTTTCTACCAAACAACGACTGGTTAACAATCATGAACTGTGCTCTAAAACACTTTCCTGATTCATTGCTTACTCGACAAATAAGCGTCGTACAGAAAATTATCAAAAGAGTCATTTTGTTCACGAATGAAAGTAAGATTCAAGAAATAAAGAATAAAAAAAAATCATTGGCGTACCCGTTTTTTTTTCTTGAGCGATAACCAATGACATGTGGGTACGCGCGCCACTGCTGGATTAGCCGATTCAATTGTTATGGTAGAATACGCGCCTTACATAGCAGCCTACACATGCAAAGTTTCAGCAAAATATATGTACTACTTTTTAAAAAATTGGGAAATTTTATTTTTTGAAATTCAACTTCAACACCCTGTATATTTTTAAAGAAGCATTATAGGAAAAATTTTTATAGGACATACCCTTTCTAAAATTATTCAAAGAACATGGGGTTTCATTTTTGGTCACCACTTATGAATCACCCTGTGTATATATATATATATATATATATATATATATATATATATATATATATATATATATATATATATATATATATATATATATATATATATATATATATATATATATATATATATATATATATTCAGTACTTGGTTACTGAGATACTCGGATATGGGTTCCAGGGGGTCTAGTTCGAGCTCATTTGAAGATATTTTTTTCATAATTCAAAAGTCGGTATCTCCTAATTGGTAATTTTTTTTCTAGGAAAAGTCACTAGAAAGACATATTTTCATTTCGAAATATTTTTATGAAAATTCACTACGATAACGCTAAAAACTTACTTGACTTACGTTAACAGAACATTAAACAATTAAATAATTTATATAATAAGAAATGAAACTTACTTTTCTGTGAAACTCGACCAACACAAATCACAGTATATTAATGTAAATAAATGTCCCCTTGTTAGTTTTCAAATGTATCACAGCAACTTAGGTATTAACACCGTTTATTTCACAAATACTGTCTAGAAAAAGCAACGAAACAGTACCCAGTACTGTATATGGAATGTTTTTCGCATGGACTCTACACGCACAGAAGCAGTACCGTGGTACTTTCACAAGATCTAGTGCTGTTACACCATTAGTACCAATGTAAAGAGAATAACGGGTGATCGAGTGCTGCTGATACACTCAAATCCATCATTACCACCACTCTAGTTTGCGTTCATTAATCGATAAGGCATTTATCATTAAACCTCACTTCATTCATGACAATTTGACTGAAATATTTTATTCATTAGTGAATTTTCGTAGAAAAAATTCACTAATGGGGAGATCCCGACTTTTGAATTTTGAAATTTTTGCAAATGAGCGCGAACTGGGACCCCTAGAACCCATTCAGTTTTAATTTTTATATGTTTATATATATATATATATATATATATATATATATATATATATATATATATATATATATATATATATATATATATATATATATATATATATATATATATATATATATATATACTCGTGGTTCGGTTTTTTCGTGAAGAGTTATGTTATAATTTATTGGGTTTAAATTCGTGGAAACTTCTTCATTTTTGGACAAAAGTTAAAACAACATTTGTGTTTTTGATTTAACAACGTTTCGCCGCTTCATGCGCGGCTTATTCAGGTTTTTTATTTATTTTATTATATTATATATAAATTATATTAATTTATTAACATTGCACTTTGACCGTAAAAGTGCAATGTTAATAAATTAATTTAAAATAAAATAAATAAATAAAAAACCTGAAGAAGCCGCGCATGAAGCGGCGAAACGTCGTTAAATCAAAAACACAAATGTTGTTTTAATTTTTGTCCAAAAATGAAGAAGTTTCCACGAATTTAAACCCAATAAATTATATATATATATATATATATATATATATATATATATATATATATATATATATATATATATATATATATATATATAGTGTCCCAAACAGGATGGGAATGTATTGCCATATCCATTATTATTAGAGATAGGGAGACGGTTAAATTAGCAATGTTTTGTAGAATTTCATAATTGTTCCAAATATGACAACTTGTATTTTGCCCTGCCTCTTTTCGTTGTCGAGTTATTATGAAAAAAAAAACAAATTTGTCGATTTATTTTTTCTTCAATATCTAAGTAGGTGTTGATCTGGCATGTCTAAGACTTGCACATTATCAGGACACTTTTTACAGAGTAATCTTTTTGTGCTATTCTTAACTTTGGATTGTCATTTGTTTTTTAGCTACATGTATCTACGTTTGTTATCATTATAGCAGCCATATTGGATTTTTTGCTAATGTGATAGCGTGTGAAAAGAGCTTTCCAATCATGTAGCAAATGCTTGAGAAATCTTGTAATTGCACTGAAAATTTTGAGAAAACCTGTCTTGAGGATAGTAGGCTATGAAATGCAATACCAGAAAACAAATGACAAAAAAAAGTGTTCAAAAAGCAGTAGGTCATGGAGTCTAATAATATACTTCTACTTTTAACATAATTTTCCGTAATAATTCACGATAAGAAAATATTGTGATTTAATTTACAATACTTAATTAGGTAATAATGCTAGGTAATATTATGTAAAACAGTTTAATAACGGAACCCGCTAATGACAAATATAAACTTAAACGCCACAAGACAACACAATTAGAAACGGAACTCAACAAATAATAGAATAGAAACTTGAAAATACACTAAATAGAAAATTGTTCAATATGGCCACCGTTTTGTTCAATGCACTTTGTACACCTTTTTGAAACATGTCTGCAAACTCTGGTGGTTTTGGTTAATATGATTTATAGCTTCCGTTATTCTGTTTCGTAATCCATTGATATTTTGTGGTGGATCGAATTTATACAGATTATTCTTCAGAGTACCCCAGAAATAAAAATCCATATGTGTTATATCAGGACTTCGAGCACACCAATGAAACGGCCCATTATTACAAATGACACGATTATTAAAATTTTGGTACAAAAATTCTTTGACGATCCTAGCATTGTGAGCTGGACAACCGTCTTGTTGGTACCAAATCTTGTATAAATTATTATGAATTCTTCTAATTGTTGGTAAGATATCATTTCTCAATAAGATTCCCCTCCCCAGTTAAATTATTTTCAAAAAAGAACGGACCAACAATGAAGTTTTTTTAAAAATTAACTGTCTAATCTTGTTACAAATGACACGATTATTAAAATTTTGGTACAAATTTTTTTTGACGATCCTAGCATTGTGAGCTGGACAACCGTCTTGTTGGTACCAAATCTCGTCTAAATTATCATGAACTCTTCTAATTGTTGGTAAGATAGCATTTCTCGATAGATTAAGATACCTTTCCCCAATTAAATTATTTTCAAAAAAGAATAGACCTACAATGAAGTTACCTGAAATTTTCAAATATTAACTGTCTAATCTACAAATAAAAAGAACAGTTTTTTACCTAATAAGCCGCACCAAACATTAATACAAAATCTGTCTTGCAATCGTCTTTCTTCCTTTAGATGGGGATTTTCATTAAATTATTCAAATTTCAATAACTCAATTTGCTATTAACCTAAGGTTCGTTGGTTAGGAAACCAGTTTTCTCGGAAACATTTTAAGTTTATTTTCGGAAAACTTTTATACATTTTCAAACAATAAGTTATTTTTATGAAACATGGCACATTGATTTTACTATATAGGTTATACCGGTAACCAAATTGATGCCTACCTGTATTAAAAACATATTTTTTTTAAATTGTTAGTGAATTGATCTATTGTTTTATGTGACTGTTCATTTTTCTAGTTTTGCCCTTTTCTTTAAATAGTTCCTGTTAAATTCCTGACAATGAATATGTATTTTGCAACAATTGTTTTTTTCCTGTTATTATCGCAAAAAAAGCTTTCTTTAGTGTAGAGTTCAAATATCTTCATACGCAAGAAAATGCATTTTAGTAAGTAAAGACCCAAAGAAACAGTAGTTACGGAAATTATACAATTTAAACAAGTGTATCCTAGACCGCTTTGCTATTAAAAGGGTTTTTTTCAGTGCAAAAACTAAAATGTTTATTATATTTCATTTCGGTATCTGGATCTGTTTTCAACAAAAATCGATCTAACGAACATTATGTACTACGAGAAATTAAAAGCGTAACCAACCAAGCGTATTATTTTCATTTTCTAGAACACATAAAATAAAAGCAATGAAACAGGTAGTATTAATTTAAAGTAACTGTTCGGTCGCAGCGGGGTGTCCGCAGGGGAGCGTTCTGTCTCCCTTGCTCTGGTGCCTAGTCGTGGACGGCCTGCTGGAGAGGCTCTCGGGAGGGGTTATGAGGTACAGGGCTATGCGGACGACATTGTCGTCATAGTCCAAGGAAAGGTCACACAGGCAGTGTGGGAGTGCATTCAGCCTGAACTGAAAGTGGTTGAAGGGTGGACGGTAGATCAAGGGCTTGGGGTGAGCCCCGAGAAAGCAACCGTCGTGCCGTTTACGAGGAGGAGGAAGTACGACAACCACAGAACTCTCAGTCTATACGGTAGGAGCATTCCAATGGCCAGGGAGGTAAAATATCTTGGGGTCGTATTGGACTCTAAGCTAACCTGGAATGGTCCCATTGGAAAAATACTGCGTAAGGCAGTCATGACCTTAGCCGTCACTAGGCGGCTATATGGAAAAACGTGGGGACTAAGACATAGTATGGCCCACTGGCTGTACACAAGGGTGGTCAGGCGATCGTTAACATACGCGGCACTGGTCTGGTGGCCTAAGGTGACACAATCCAGTGCCAAACAAAAACTAGGCAAGATCCAAAGGATGGCTTGCCTAGGCATCACAGGGGCCATGTCTTCAACCTCAACAGCCGCCATGGAGGTGTTGCTGGATCTGCCCCCTCTACAGGAGTATAGGACTATACAGACTAGCCTGAAATGGTAGACTGAAGATCAACCCAGGCTTCAGGGGCCACTGCAAAATTCAGGAGATCGTGAAGGAGCCCATGCTTGAAATAGGTCAGACTTCGCAAGCCCGCGAATGTTCAGGAATAAGAACTTTCCAGTGGAAATCCCCGACCGCGAGGCATGGCGGGAGGAGACACCGGGCATACCGCGGCACGCGCTCGTCTGGTTCACAGACGGATCCGGCGGAGAGCGTGGGACGGGGGCAGGGGTTTACTCGGAAGGACCGAGGGTAAGTAATGGTATTTCCCTCGGAGCCCATGCAACGGTGTTTCAGGCCGAAATGTACGCCATCCTGCACTGTGTGCGGGAGAACAAGAGGAGGGGATACACCAATAAGCGGATCCTCATAGCCACAGACAGCCAGGCAGCCTTTAAGGCACTAAGTAGCCCACGGGTAAACTCCTGGCTGGTGAGTGCCGAGACGAGACGAGCGACCTGGCTGGGCAGAATGAGGATTTTAATTTTTAATTTGAACAACACACCACGAGGGTTTGCAGCCTAAATACTATCGTACCGTGGGTGTTGACAAGGAGGCAAGAGGCAGCTTGTTAATTCTGGACTTGAAGGTTTGGAGGTTCGGAGGAGAAGGAAAAACATGTGCCGGCAAGGAATTCCACAACTTCGAAGTCCTCGGGACAAAAGAGCGGGCATAACAAGATGTTCTAAGTCTGGTGACCTGGACAGTAAAAGGGTGCATTCCTGTGGTAAATCTGTTGGGGGTAGCAGGTGGGGGAACTATGGAGGAAAGCTCCTCTGAGCAGTGCCCGTGCAGATATCTATAAAAGAGAGAGAGGTCACCAACATCACGTCGGTGGGCAAGGGATGGCAGCCTTTGGGTGAGGGTAGGGTCACCGATGAGACGTATAGCTCTCTTTTGAATGGAGTCCAGGATAGCGAGTGTAGAAGCGGCAGCGGCACCCCAGATGTGGGAGCAGTATTCGAGGTTTGGCCTTATTTGTGAAGTATATAAGGTATAGAGATTAGCTGGTGAAAAGTATTCGCGAGCCCGGAAGAGGAAACCTAATTTCTTAGCAGCCGCTTCTGCAATTGATGTGACATGTTGGTGCCAATTAAGATTTCGATCCACAGAAATGCCAACAAGAGAAAAGGACTCATTACTTTGAATAACTTGGTGGTTCATTGTGATGGGTCTAGGGCTGGTGTATCTCTTGTGAGAAAGAAAGCAAGACTTAGTTTTGGTGGGGTTGAATTGTACAATTGTGACCCTCATCTGGGTGCCGGGTGACTCGGGGGTCAAAGGCAATGAAGAAGCTGACAGTTTCGCGAAGACAGGGTCAGCAGAACCATTTATGGGACCAGAACCGGCTCTGGGCGTGACAAAGAGAACTGCCAGGGGAGCCATTAAGTCCTGGGTTAGAAACCAACACAAGGTGTACTGGGCAGACTGTCCAGGGCTCAGACATGGGTCGTCCGTCCATAATTGACGGACCCAGTTCAAAGAGAGCTGTGGAGCTGCTAAATCTTAGCAGAGGACAGCTCAGAAACACAACAGGTCTCTTGACGGGACACATGGCCGTCAAGAAACACCTGCATAAAATGGGGCGGTTCGAAGGGGACCTCGCATGCAGACTCTGCGGCGACGGGGAGGAATCAGCTTACACTCGCTCAAGATGTGCTATCTTGAGCGAGTGTAAAGCTCTGGACCGCAAAAGACAACCGATCTACGGTCAGTCTAGACCGGCGACAGAGCAATATAAAACTTCACCCTACCAATCGCTGTGCAGACTAGTTCAAGGGACAGTGATTTTGGAATGGGTAAAGTAAGACTAAAGGTATGCACAATCAACCAAAGGTTGCAATGCTATCGGGGTGGCAACGCCGCGGAGGAGCGCTGAGGAAAAAAAAAAGAAAAAAATGGTGCCCACCATTGACACTGATACGCTTTGCTTAGCGTTTTGTGAGAGACCTCAGAGTTTAAAGCAACATATTATTGGGATTGCATCTGGATTTGTTGGCAGCGATTTGTCTTCCTCGCCACAACTCTTCACGCGAATCGATAGGTTCTTTGTGAACTATATTTTTTATTCGTGAGGAAATAGAAAAATGGAGAGGATTGAAGTCCAGACCCCTGAGTGGCCAAGCAAAAAATGATTCCACGGCCATTCCAACGATTTGGGAAAATTGCACTTAAATATGCACGCACCGGCCGAGAAAAATGCGGTGGAACCTCTTCAAGCGATTCTGCCAAACTTTGTTGAAGAAAATTTAAATACAGTTGGTTATTCACATTGGGAGAAAGCCCAAAAGGTCCAACAAAAAAAATTGCGAATTACACCGCACCAAACATTAAGTTTAAATTCGTGTTGGAAGTGCCTTACTTTTACAACGTGGGGATTTTCAGAGTTCCACAAATGACTATTTGGCCAGTTGAAGACATCACGGCGAGTAAACGTCGCCTCTTCGTTAAATAATATTTTCTCCAAAAAAAGTAGGATCGTTAGTTTCCTGTTCTTCTAGAAAATGGGCAAAATGTAGACGAGCAGGAGGATATTGAGGTAACAAGATTTTGTACAGCAGTAAATTGAAATGAATTCTCCAAATCGTAGGCTGAGTTATGCCCGTATCAGTACTCAAAAGAAGAGTACTTATACCTAGATTTTTGGCCACTCTAAGCAAAACTTTCTCTTCCCGCTCAAACGTAATAATTTTTAGCGCCCTGGTATGACACTTCGGATGGAAAGATCCTGTTTTGCTTAGGTGATTGTACACATTTCTAAACAGTTTATGATTTAGTTGTGAAGCAAGGTCGTTGTAATTTTCTTGCGCGAAAACATATCATATATCTCATTTCATTATTCGAAAACTCGTTGCGACACGTTGTGTTAACAATTTTATCGCAAATAATTATTACTACAAGTAAAACTACACAAAATAATTATTCACTTGACAGCACTCGTCCTTATTTACCGGTTTATATGGCGAAAAAAATGGTATTTTATTTTATGAGACTTAGCCTACTAAATGCAGTTTGATTTGTTTCACTTTTAATTTCTCATATTATAAGAACATAATGTTCGTTAAATCGATTTTTCACCTAAAAGGAACGACATATCGAAATAAAACAAGAATAAATAATTAATTAAAAAGTGATTACTCCTTCAGGTTTTGAAATAAATTTCATGTTCGACATACAGGGCGAAGAGTTATTAACTGTAAATGTTGGTTGTAAGTGGCGCCTTCTATGAGCAACGCAAAATTTGCAAAACGTATGTTTTTCGTCGTTTCAAAAAACATAACACAAATCGAATCTAGATATTTTCAGAATAATGACAAAAAACTATATATATATATATATATATATATATATATATATATATATATATATATATATATATATATATATATATATACAGTGTGTATATATACAATGTGTCCCAAACTGGATGGGAATGTATTGCTATCTCCGTTATTATTAGAAATAGGGAGACGGTTATATTAGCAATGTTTTGTATAGTTTCATGCTTGTTCCAAATATGACTTTCGTTTTCGAGTTATTTTGAAAAAAACCAAAATTTGTCGATTTCTTTTTTCTTCAATATCTAAGTAGGCTTTGATCTGAAATGTGACTTGCGCATTATCAGGACACTTTTTACAGACTAATCTTTTAACATAATTTTCCGTAATGATTCACGATAAAAAAATATTGTGAATTAATTTACAATACTTAATTAGGTAATAATAAAGGTATGTGAAACAGTTGAATAACGAAACCCGGAATAACAAATAGAAACTTAAACTCCACAAAACAACACAATTAGAAACGGAACTCAACAAATAATAAAATAGAAACTTAAAAATACACTAAATAGAAAATGGTTCAATATGGCCACTGTTTTGTTCAATGCACTTTATACTTACACCTTTTTGAAACATGACTGCAAACTCTGGTGAGGGTGTTTTGGTTAATATGATTTATCGCTTCGGTAATTCTGTTTCGTAATTCATTGATATTTTGTGGTGGATCGAATTTATACACATCATTCTTCAGAGTACCCCAAAAATAAAAATCCATGGGTGTTATATCAGGATTTCGAGCACACCAATGAACCGGCCCATTGTTACAAATGACACGACTATTAAAATTTTGGTACGAAAAATCTTTGACGATCCTAGCATTGTGACCTGGACAACCGTCTTGTTGGTACCAAATCTCGTCTAAATTATTATGAACTCTTCTAATTGTTGGTAAGATATCATTTCTCAATAGATTAAGATACCTCTCCCAGTTAAATTATTTTCAAAAAAGAACGGACCAACAATGAAGTTACCTGAAATGTTTAAAAATTAACTATCTGATCTACAAATAAAAAAAAACAGTTTTTACCTAATAAGCTGCACCAAACATTAATACCAAATCTGTCTTGCAATCGTCTTTCTTCCTTTAGATGGGGATTTTGATTTGCCCAATAATGCCTATTATGGCGATTATACACACCACAATTTGCAAATCTGGATTTGTCAGCCCATATTGTTTTCAAATGCAAATTTTCATCTTGCTGGTATCCATGATACCATCTGCAGAATTGAGGTCGCTTAGGGTAATTGTCAGCATTTAGGCCTTGTAAGATTGTAGGTTTGTATGGATGGTAATGACTTTGCTTTAATACACGGTGTACCGTACTTTTTGGAACGTCAATTTGTTCACCATAAAACCGAACAGATTGCGGAGGGTTTTCGTTTAAAACCTGTAAGACGGCATTATTTCTTTCTTCGTTTCTAGGCATTGGTAGTTTCTTTGCGTGGAAGCTACCGTCGTTCAATAGATTGGTCCAATATGGCTGCCAGAATAAAAACAAACGTTGATACCTGTAGCTCAAAAACAAATGATAATCCAAAGTTGATGATCGCACAAAAATATTACCCTGTAAAAAGTGTCCTGATAATGTGCAAGTCTTTGGTTTTTTCAAAATAACTCGAGAACGAAAAGAGGCAAGGCAAAATGCAAGTCATATTTGGAACGAGCATGAAATTCTAAAAGACATTGCTAATTTAACCGTCTCCCTATCTCTAATAATAACGGAGATAGCAATACATTCCCATCCAGTTTGGGATACACTGCATAGGCTGCTCCATCAAAAAAAAGTCTGGACGCAGCAAGTGCGTTATGGAAATGAATTTTTATAAAAATGCTTTGAATAGGAAATATGTATTTTTAATGCAAGCAATCACCAATTTGGTTACCGGTATAACCTATATAGTAGAAACAATGTGCCATATTTTATCAAAGTAACTTGTTGCTTGAAAATGTACAAATAATTTCCAACAATAAACTCTAAATGTTGGTTTCCTAGCCAACAAACCTTGAGTTAATAGCAAATTGAGTTATTGAAATTTGAAGCATTAAATGAAAATTTGCTACCAAAACGCACTTACTGCGTGTCGATTTTTTTCTTACAAACATATTTCGATAAAAAATGCAATAAAATAAGGTGTTTGAAAAAAAATTGTAGGTATGACCAACGACTTATGGGCAACCTGTGATTGTCAAAATAATTTTATAAGATGCAGCTCAAGACACCGTATAATTAACTTATACAATTTTTTCTCGTCTCTTGTATAATAATAATATTGAGCTTTACCGTAGAAATGCGTCACCCTGTATAAATGCAAACAGATAAAAACTGAACGTAAACCCAGATGTGGATTCTAGGGGGCCTAGTTTGCGCTCATTTGAAAAAATCTTTTTAAAATTCTAAAGTCGCGGTCTGCTCACTGGCGAATTTTTTGTACGAAAATTAGCTAAAAATGATGGACCGTTAAAACATAAACTTAACTAAAACTACCTCCAAAGCATCAAAGATAAAATAACTAACTCGTTGCATATCAGCCCTTTTTGTAAAACTTCGATCCTTTTTATGTGTTTACAAAACATAACAAACACTGTTTAGTCCACCCACTAACATTAATAAAATCGTTAAGGAATAATTTCCACTTGTATATTAAAATTCCCAAATAACACAAATAATTTGTCAACTGAAATTAAAACAGATAAACAATCTAATACTCTACGATAAACGTCAGTTACAGCGTGTAACTGACCTGCGCAATAATATAAAATGTTCCGTTGCCAGGTAACGGCTCAGACATACTAGATCTCATATACATATAAGCCAGTTTTGCCATTGTCAATGAAACGCGGTGATATTAAAAATAAATGTTTCAAATTCGAATAGCTCAATTTTCTGTAAACCTAGAAAGCTGAATTTTGGTACATAGTTAAGTCTTCCCAAGCAACATGTACACAAAATTTCATCGAAATAGCTTTGTAATTTTTGGAGAAAAATTTTTGTTTAGAAATAAAACTCAAAATTTTTCCGGCAAACCTTGTCTGATTTTCCTGGCTAACTAACTCATCCAAGCTATTAATAAAAGAAAGGCACTTGCCGAGTTTCATAAAAATCGGTTAATTATTTTTTTAGTTATCGGTTGGATACCCCAGATATGGGTTCTAGGGGCTCAATTTCGCGCTCATTTGAAAAATTTTTTGCAAAGTCTCATCATCGATACCTCTCTATTAGTGAATTTTTTAAGATAAAAATCACTAAAAAGAAGCTTGGTGCAACACTCTGTATATTAACACCCTCTATAAATGGAAATAATTTTTAAATGTTCACTTATGGAACATCTATCGCTTCGAGAAAACTCCATTTTAAAATATATTCTCAATGAGGAGCTATCTTCCGTCCTCGCACCGATGGGACACCTATATACAGGATGTCCCACGTCGAGTAATGTATTAGATTATTTCCGAAAATATACATTTTTGAGTGCTGAAAATTTGTATACGGGGGTTTCCAAAAATTATCTATTTAATCGAAATAATTTCCAAAATGGCGGGCTTCCGGTTACTCCGTAAATAGATATAAACATCGTTATTTCAAATAGAACATCCTGTATATTATTACATTTTCAGAATACTCATCTAATTTTAGCTTAAAAGTTATTAGAATATGCTCTCTCTATCTTCAACTGTTTTCGAGTTATGTCAATTTATTTGAGAATTGTTCAAGGGGAGGCTGACTTAATGAAGGTGATTTCGTGTCGTGTTAGGATGCTGAAAATTCTTTAATTGATCAGACTCGTTTCAAGGATATTAAGCTTCGACATGATTGTAAGGAAAAATTGTTTCATATACAGGGTGTTTTGTAGGATGTATTAGAATTTGGTGTGCTTTAAACCAGAATAGCTCATTTATTTCAAATAGAACACCTGTATATTATCTTCTCATTGAATAGAGCAGATAGTTCTCTTTCAAACTGTATTAGCATTCCCTATACCTAAAGTTGATAATTGTCGAGATATTTGCGGTTTACCAAAAAAAAAATAATTAATGTTTATGAAATTTCAACAAATAACAGAGAATAACCAAAAGTATTGAAAGTTGAAAATGATTATGACTAGCTAAGAAACTCATGATTAATATTGTTCAAATTTTGTCCCATTCGCACTAATACATCGCTCTAAGCGTATTACAACTCAATCACTTGTTGTACGCCGTATTTCTGCCGGATCAATATTATCCAAACAATTACGGACTCTATCTTTAAGTCCTTCCCTAGTGTTGACTGGAGAATCCAGAGGAGTGACGTCGGACGACCGTGGGGGCCAATTGTATGTTACGCCGCGTCCCATCCACCTCTCTCCGAATTCATCATTTAAAAAGCTCCTCACCTCTGCTGAATAATGCGCAGGAGCCCCATCTAATTGGCACCAACAATTCACATACGCAGTAAAAGGTAAATCGTCCATGAAATCAGAGACAGTGGTTCGCAAAATCTCTAGCTATTGCACAGCTGTCAGATTATAATCGTAAATGCAGTACGATATTTTATCATCTATCAGAAGAGCAAACAAGTTGAAGCTGAATTTTCTCTGAAAACAGCGTTCTCTTTTGACATGAGGATTGTCTTGAGCCCAGTAGTGAATATTATGTCTGTTAAATATTCCTTCATGGGACATCTTTGTTTCGTCGGTCTAAATTATGCTTTTCAGAAATAAAGGATCGTTGCGGTGTCTTTCAAGGAGAGTGTGACAAAATTCAATTCGGTGGGCTGGGTCGTTCGGTTCCAGAGTTTGTACACTTATAAATTTATAATTATGCATCTTATGCTTGGAGAATATTCTCTGTATGGAGGAACGTGCTATGTTCATGTTATGTTCAGCTGAACGTATTGACGCCTTTCGATGAGCTTCGAAATAAGACAACACAGAAATTTGTGTGTCTTCACTATCAGGTGTTTATGCGACTCCAGTCAACACTATGGAAGAACTTGAAGATAGAGTCTGTAATTGGTTGGATAATAGTGATCCCGCAGAAATACGGCGTACAACATGTGATGGAGTTGTAATACGCTTAGAGCGATGTATTAGTGCGAATGGTACACAATTTGAACAATGTCAATCATGAGTTTCTTAGCTAGTCATAATCATTTTCAACTTTCAATACTTTTGGTTATTCTCTGTTATTTGTTGAAATTTCATAAATATTAAATAATTTATTTTGTTTGGCAAACCCCAAATATCTCGACAATTATCAACTTTAGGTATAGGGAATGCTAATACAGTTTGAAAGAGAATTATCTGATCTATCCAATAAGAAGATAATATACAGGCTGTTCTATTTGAAATAACGATGCTTATATCTATTTACGGTGTAACCAGAAGTCCGCCATTTTGGAAATTATCTCCATTAAATAGAGCATCTTTGGAAACCCCCGTATACAAATTTTCAGCACTAAAAAATGTATATTTTCGGAAATAATCTAATACATTACTCGACTTGGGACACCTGTATAACAATGCAATAAATATAGGTAACATTGAATTTATATGAGAAATTTTGCATTATTTAATACTATAAGTTTGATTTTTTTATGTTGACATTTGGTGATTTATAGATTTCCACGTTATAGTACGATTTCTTTTATTAAGTCATGAGACTTTTCATAGAAAGAGTAAAACTATAGTTTACTTTGATTCTAATATATTTGTATTCCATATTTTAATTACTTTACAGTCCCATGATTTTGCATTCTGTATAATTATTAAGTTGTTATAAGCGCACGATAAAATTGTAGTGGTCTGCGGCAGAAGGTGAGTTTATCTTGAAGGCCATGCGACATTAAGAAAACTGGCTTTATTTTTTACGCCAATCGAAAAGGTATTTATAAGAAGAAATGCAACTCAATTCATGATACCAATAATTTTAGTCACCGATATTTTCTGGTTCACTCGTATACATTTTAAAGAAGAGTTGAACGGCCGGCCGCTAATATGTCAAAGTAATATGTAAATTAAGAAGGTTGTGCATATTTGCATTTCTTTTTGCAGAACTTGTACGAATTCTAGTTCTGCAGTATTCTATATAAATAGAAGGTCAAAAGAATTTAATTACTTATTTAAATTGCTAATTGCATACAGGTATTTGCTGATAATGTCAATATGGGATTATGTGTCACATTAATCGTTTCTTGGACGTTGCATAACTAATTGCCTAATCGTAAGATCAACTATTTATTGCATGAAGTTTATTATTGCCGGCATATACCTAAGGCATAGTATTTGTATCAAATACTAGCTCCAAAATGAGAAACAAAATATCGTTCAGGTCACATAATTTGTGATGCAGAACTCTCAATAGATGTCATATTGTGTGTGCATATACAAAAAGTCTGGACGCAGCATGTCCGTTATGGAAGTGAATTTTCATAGAAATGATCTGGCACAAAATATTTTATTATAACTTTTTTTTCTTCTAACATATAAATCTAAATTTTGGTGTATAGTTTTATTTTTATATCGTAAACCTACCTACCAAATTTGGTTATCATAGCTTTTTAGTTTTTGAGATAAAAATTTTTTTCGAATGAAAACTCAAAATTTTTCCGGAAAAGATCGACCGATTTTCCTGACTAACGAACCTATCCAAGCCACTTATAAAAGGAATGTACATGCCGAATTTTATCAAAATCGGCCGATTCTTTTTTGAGTTATCGGTGTCACATTGAAAACGAAACAGACCGATTTGCGTCCAGAGAATTTTTTTTTAAGAAACGCTGAAACACGTCAATTTTAATATTGAGGGGGACATGTGTTGACATAAAACTCAACTTTGTCAGATCAACCCCTTAAGGGTGGTGATAATAACCCTTATATTTTAAATAGGGAACATGGGTCGAGTGTTACATCATTTGAAAGCTCTTTCTTTTCTGAATTCAGCACACTAATTGTTTTGGAAGTTTTATCAACTCGTTTAAAAATTATTCACAGTTAGAGTTGCAAGAACGTATTTCATTCATTGTGATAAGAAATGCACTAATTTGTCAATTTTTAGTAAAAAAAAAACCAAAACCAAACGTTCAAAAATGTTTATTCAGTTAAGTAAGTTTTTAAATTGTTGACCACCAGCTTCCATACAAAAGTACAAATTATGTTCAAAACGAGCTCTGACATTCTGGGACATTTTTGGAGTTATTAGACGGCATTCTTCAACAATGCGTCGTCGTAATTCTTCCAGAGACTCCGGTTCTGTTGCGTAAATTCAACTCTTTAAATGGCCCCATAGAAAGAAGTCTAAAGGAGTTAAATCCTGTGATCTTGGGGGCCACTCAATAGCACCTCTACGCCCAATCCATTGCGTTGGAAAGTCTCTATTTAAAAACTCCCTAACACGTTGTGAAAAATGCGGTGGAGCTCCATTTGTTGAAACACTAATTGGTTTTCTTGATAGCGATCATCATTTTCAACAATGTCAATTAGTAGAGGGTAACCGACATCTTCTAGTAACTCCAAATACGTTTCGCCACTCAAATTGCCATCAAGAAAAATTGGTCCGATTAAACGGTCTCCAAAAATGCCAGTCCAGATATTCAATTTCTGTGGAGTTTGAGTGTGGACTTCGTGAAAATTTCTTGGATTATTATCTGCCCAATAACGATAATTATGACGATGGACTGTAGAGATTAATAAAAACGTACACTCGTCTGAAAAACAGATATTGAACAGAAAGTTCCCGTTATCAGCTATTCGTGTAGTCATAAGTTCACAAAACTCCAGCCGCCGATCAAAATCATTTCATTCGGTTGTTGTACAAGATGAATTTTATACGGGTGAAATTTATGATGCTTTCATATTCGCTGAATAGTTCTTCTTTTGATGTTTGAAACAGTGGCCAATTTTCTCGTGGTCAAAGTTGGGTCTGCAGCAATTTGTCCTAAAACTTCAATCTCAGTAGTCTCATTTCTAACCGGAAATTCACGTTCAGGATCCCGTTTTTTGTTGGCTACTGAACCACTTTGTCGAAACTTTGCAACTAACTCCAAAATGCATTTTCTGTTAACATGTCTGTTCGGATGTTGTTCATTAAACAAATTTGCGGTACGGTTGGCACAGTCATCGTTTTTGAAAAAAAAAAGTGTAATTATTTCAACTCTTTCTTCTACAGAATACACCGTTGTGAAATTAATTTTCGGTAGTACTATCAAATGTCAAACCGACCGATAAATTGAAATAATAAACCGCATTTCTCTCATTCCGATAAGAAATGTTCTGATAGTCCATTTTTTGTTTACAAACCAACAAAACATTGACTATCAGCACATTTCTTATCGAAATGAGTGAAATGCGTTTTTGCATCTTCAACTATGAATAATTTTTAAACGAGTTGATAAAACTTCCAAAAAAATTAGTGTGCTGAATTCAGAAAAGAAAGAGCTTTCAAACAATGTAACACTCGACCCATGTTCCCTATTTAAAATATAAGGATTGTTATCACCACCCTTAAGGGGTTGATATATATATATATATATATATATATATATATATATATATATATATATATATATATATATATATATATATACATTTTTGTATTTATAATTCGATTTTGATGAGCAAAAGATAAAAATTGTTTCATATACCATTGGTTCATTGCCTACTAAAACTATTTTCATATGTCAAAAATTTTAAAAAGGTTTAAGGTTGGTGTTAGGAGAAAATAAGCACGCTACTGGATATGCCATTCTTTAAAGGTGTTATCTACCAAATTTCATAAAAAAATACCTATTATGACGAATCATCAAACTTAACAATACCATCTCAAAAGCTGAAGAAAAAGTGTATAAATGCTGTGACATGAAAATAGTTTTAGTAGGCCGTGATCGAATTGTATAGAAAACAATTTTCTTGGTTCTAGACTTCTTTATTTTCTATCATTTGAGATATCGTTTAAAAAACGCGTTATAAATACAAACGTTACAGGGGTGTTTCCACATCCGAAGGGTCACACAAATAAACTTCTCTCAAATGCTTGATAATTCTTCTTTTTTGATGAAATTTGGTATATATCTATTTTGAGGGATGGCGAATTCACTGGCATACTTATTTTCCTCCTAAAAACGTCCCTAGCTCTTTTTGCCGTTTTTTGACATAGAAAAACTGCATTAGCAGGCGTGACATAGAGAGCAATTTTTACAGCGTTTATAGATTTTTATATCATCAGAATCGAATTACAAATACAAACGGGATGTGAATGTATTGCTATCTCCGTTATTATTAGAGATAGGGAGACGGTTAAATTAGCGATGTTTTGTAGAATTTCATGCTCGTTCCAAATATAAGTTGTATTTTGCCGTTTTCGAGTTAAAAAAAATGTCGAATTTTTTTCTTCAATATCTATGTAGGCGTTGATCTGACATATCTAAGACTTGCACACTTTTTACAGAGTAACATTTTTGTGCTATTATCAACTTTGGATTGTCATTTGTTTTTGAGCTACAGGTATCAACTTTTTTTTTATTATGGCAGCCATATTGGATTTTTTGCTCAGCCTGTTAAAAGAGCTTTCCAATGATGTACAACATGCTTGAGAAATCTTGTAACTGCACTGACAATTTTGAGAAAAACCACTTTGAGGATAGTAGGCTATGAAGTCCAATACCAGAAAACAAATGACCAAAAAAAGTGTTCAAAAAGCAGTAGGCAATGGAGTCTAACAATAGACTTCTACTTTTAACATAATTTTCCGTAATGATTCACGATTTAAAAAAAAAAGGAACTTTGAGCACACCAATGAATCGGCCCATTATTACAAATGATATTTTACAGTACAATATTGTCCTAAAAAATGTTATAATTAAATTAAATAACTAAATTTACTAGAATAACTCAATAAAAGGCAGATTAATGATTTACGAAGACGCCTTTGAAAATTGTTTGATTTTTAAACGTAAGTCAACTGAAAAACAACAGAAGAAAGCTTGCTATGGATATAACACTATCGCGACAATTAAGAATACTGCCATTCTTAATTATCTGAACAATTTGAGGTGTATTTAACACGTTGCTTAAAATTTTGTACTAAATAGTTTGTTTCCTGTTTATTTAAAATATTATTCAATAATATGTTGAGTAATGAAGAATATTTTGACATGTTGGAATGTTATATTCGTTCTAACCGAAATACTGAGGCAGCTGCAAATTCATATCAAAACAATTACCCAGAAAGACAACAACCAAACACCAAAATATTTAGCAGGATAGTGACCAATCCATTGAACGACGGTAGCTTCCACGCAAAGAAACAACCAATGCCTAGAAATGAAGAAAGAAATAATGCCGTCTTACAGGTTTCAAACGATAACCCCCCGCAAACTGTTCGGTTTTATGGTGAACAAATTGACGCTCCAAAAAGTACGGTACAGCGTGTATTAAAACAAAGTCATTACCATCCATACAAACCTACAATCGTACAATGCTTAAATGTTGACGATTACCCTAAGCGACTTCAATTCTGCAGATGGTATCAAGGACAATGTCAGCAAGATGAAAATTTTCATTTGAAAATAATATGGACTGATAAATCCAGATTTACAAATTGTGGTGTGTATAATCGCCATAATAGGCATTATTGGGCAAATGAAAATCCCCATCTAAAGGAAGAAAGACGATTGAAAGACAGATTTGGTATTAATGTTTGGTGCGGCTTATTAGGTAAAAAAAAACCTGTTATTTTTATTTGTAGATTAGACAGTTAATTTTACAAAAGTTTATGTTACTTCATTGTTGGTCTGTTCTTTTTTTGAAAATAATTAAACTGGGGAAAGGTATCTTAATCTATTGAGAAATGATATTTTATCATACCACAATTAGAAGGGTTCATGACAATTTAGACGAGATTTGATACCAACAAGACGGTTGTCCAGCTCACAGTGCTTGGATTGTCAAAGAATTTTTTTACCAAAATTTAAATAAGCGTATCATATGTAACAATGGGCCGACTCATTGGTGTGTTCGCAGTCCTGATATAACACCCATGGATTTTTATTTTTGTGGTACTGTGAAGAATGATGTGTATAAATTCGATTCACCACAAAATTTAAATGAATTACGAAACAGAATAACGGAAGCTATAAATCATATTAGCCAAAACACCCTCAGCAGAGTTTGCAGGCATGTTTCAAAAAGGTGTATAAAGTGTATTGAACAACACGGTGGCCATATTGAACAATTTTCTATTTAGTGTATTTTTAAGTATCTATTTTATTATTTGTTGAGTTCCGTTTCTAATTGTGTTGTCTTGTGGAGTTTAAGTTTCTATTTGTAATTGCCGGGTTTCGTTATTAAACTGTTTCACATAATATTACCTGCCATTATTACCTAATTAAGTATTGTAAATTAAATCACAATATATTTTTATTGTCAATCAGTACGAAAAATTATGTTAAGAGTAGAGTCTATTGTTAGACTCCATAGCCTACTGCTTTTTGAACACTTTTTTTGTCATTTGTTTTCTGGTATTGTATTTCATACCATACTATCCTCAAAACGGTTTTTCTCAAAATTGTCAGTGCAATTACAAGATCTCTCAAGCATGTTGTACATCATTGGAAAGCTCTTTTCACAGGCTATCACATGAGCAAAAAAAATCCAATATGGCTGCCATAATAAAAACAAACGTTGATATACCTGTAGCTCAAAAACAACTGACAATCCAAAGTTGAGAATAGCACAAAAAGATTAGTCTGTAAAAAGTGTCCTCATAATGTGAAAGTCTTAGACATGTCAGATTAACGCCTACTTAAATAGGGAAGAAAAAATAAATCGACAAATTTTATTTATTTCAAAATAACTCGAAAACGAAAAGACTCAAGGCAAAATACAAGTCATATTTAAAACGAGCATGAAATTCTACAAAACATTGCTAATTTAACCGTCCCCTTATCTCTAATAATAACGGAGATAGCAATACATTCCCATCCAGTTTGGGACACACTATGTATATATATATATATATATATATATATATATATATATATATATATATATATATATATATATATATATATATATATATATATATATATATATATATATATATATAACGAAAATGAGAATCATGATGCGGGAAGGCGAATTTGAGAAATAATTGTCTGCCCTAGAATTGCATTTTTATTACATATTGCATAAGTCTACAATTTAGCCAGGTGCTACAAGAAATCATGAAATGTGGTAATAATGGTGGCAATTAATATGATAAGTCAATAAATGATCATTTGCACAATAATTTGTTAAAGCTTACATTCCTGTTTAAAAATACATTTTTGAAGTTATTGTTATCGATTGGTGACAGGTGACACAAAGTATAGCATAGGTTTATGTAAACAGTTTGATATCTTAGATAATGCCAATTTGTCTAATTTTCTGACTTATAAATGATTTAGGCACTCGTATTTAAGTCTTTAAGACCAGGACATCATTCGGAAACAATGAGTTACGCTCTTTGGATTATTACAAGTTTATACACTTGGAGAGATTAAAAAGAACGCTGATTATTTTGATAAGATTTATTATCATAAGAAAATGGTAATATATTTTGTATCATATTTTACCTCATTCACTGTCATGACATACTTCTTCTACATCGAAGTCGACATCAGCAGTTGTTGCTCCTGTGAACAGATTTTCATTAAATGTTTTGAACTTCAGGAATGAGAAATAGTAACTCTAATAAAAGTTGTTTTTTTCTCGGGAGGGGTTTGCATGCAGTTATACATAAATAAGTTGCCAAACACTCAAGGTACATTCCTTGCCTGGTGATTGTTTCTTCGGTAAGGTCAGTAAAAGTAAATTCGTCTAGTAAAGACAGATGGAATGCATTAAGTGACATTATGGTAAGATAAAGCAAACACCATGTAATCCAGGAAGTCATAGATAACACCATAGAATCCACTGCAGCAACTAAAAAAGACATTGCGCAATCATTTAACAACTATTATTCCAAAATCGGAATAAACCTGGCTAGCAAGATAACCAGACCGAAACTACCTCAAGCACTTGTTTTTCATTCTCGCCCAAGCAGTATATTTTTCCATCCTACGGATGAGAACGAGATATTAAAAACCATTTTTCAACTAAAACCATAAAAGGCGTCCGGTATAGATGAAATTTCAGTCAAAACTATAAAAGAAATTGCCAATTTCATTTTACTGCCACTAAAAATTATAATTAACAAAATTATGACTTCAAGCACATGCCCAACAGCATTTAAGATAGCGGCAATCAGTCCACTTCACAAAGGAGACGATCCAACCATTATGAAAAAGTGTAGACCAATTGCGCTTATATCAAACTTGGCAAAAATCATGGAAAGAATAATCAAGCGCAGACTTTGTAGCTTCATTGATAAATTTGGAATACTGGCAAGTAATCAATTCGATTTCAGGAAAGACGTTTCTACACAGGAAGCAATAAACTCACTTGTAACTGAAATACAGAAAGCCTGTATGTTAACCTTGTAGATACCAGTTAGTAAAGCTGATTGGTCAAATGCGTGACTTTGTCTCTTGAGTAGGCAGTACTACCGAACTACTAGCATTTGTTAGTTATCGGCCTGTCTTTATTTCCTTTTCTTTTGGTTGTAGGAGGAATTCCCAAATGGGGTGATTCGCTGACACAAATTTTATAAGAGCTGCCATAACAAGATATTTATTATTCCGTTGATCCTTTAACTTTATACTTTACTCCATTTGTCAAAATTAGTTTGTATATCATGTTATATATTAATAGGTACCTGCATCGGTTTTAAAGAAACTGTAACACCAACATTGAAAAAATTAATCACAGATACCGCGCACAAATCAGTATAAAAATACAATACCAACATAATTATCGATACGACCTCCAAAATATAGAGCATGGATCGACGATCCTCAATGACACCACACATTGTAATTAGGCTATACCTACTTCACTTAGCAAATATACCCACACTTTCTCTATACAACTTATTCCAGTTACCTGGAACAGTTTTTTTTCTAATTCTGCAACACATTCATATGCTAGTCTATCTAGCGATTTATATGCTAGCCTTCAACAGTTTTTTATGGCGATTCTTTTAATGGTACATTTTCTAATTTAACTTGCAGAAAACACCTGTCGGTTAGCATATTTTGAAGCAGTTGCCTGGGTGTCTATAAGATTATCATCTTAATGACCCGTAGTTTCACTTCCGGGGCCTTCGTTATTGTTAAAGGGTTCGTGTTTTTGCTCTCTTTATAGCGAAAAAACAATGTGGATTTTGGTATATTTATATAAATGGATACCGCTAGCCGAATCGTCTATAGTCTTGGCTTAAACTTTGTTACCTTTTTTTTGTAATTAAAACATATTATTTCAGAATAACCGAAAGGAAACATATGAAATGGCGCCTTACAATACTTTAAAAATATTATGTAGTAATAAACAATTCTGGAGCACATTTTTTTTTTTTTTATGTCAACAACACACCACGAGGGCTTACAGCCTAAATACTATCGTACCGTGGGTGTTGACAAGGAGGAAAGAGGTAGCTTGTTAATTCTGGACTTGAAGGTTTGGAGGTTCGGAGGAGAAGGAAAAACATGTGCCGGCAAGGAATTCCACAACTTGGAAGTCCTCGGGACAAAAGAGCGGGCATAACAAGATGTTCTATGTCTGGTGACCTGGACATTAAAAGGGTGCATTCGCTCTGTTCCCCTGGTAGATCTGCTGGGGGCAGCATGTGGGGGAATTATGGAGGAAAGCTCCTCTGAGCAGTGCCCGTGCAGATATCTATAAAAGAGAGAGAGAGGTCACCAACGGCACGTCGGTGGGCAAGGGATGGAAGCCTTTGGGTGAGGGTAGAGTCACCGATGAGACGTATAGCTCTCTTTTGAATGGAGTCCAGGATAGCGAGTGTAGAAGCGGCAGCTGCACCCCAGATGTGGGAGCAGTATTCGAGGTTTGGCCTTATTTGTGAAGTGTATAAGGTATAGAGATTAGTTGGTGAAAAGTATTTGCGAGCCCGGAAGAGGAAACCCAATTTCTTAGCAGCCGCTTCTGCAATTGATGTAACATGTTGGTGCCAATTAAGATTTCGATCCACAGAAATGCCAACAAGAGAAAAAGACTCATTACTTTGAATAACTTGGTTGTTCATTGTGATGGGTCTGGGGCTGCTGTATCTCTTGTGAGAAAGAAAGCAAGACTTAGTTTTGGTGGGGTTGAATTGTACAAGATTTCTACTTCCCCAGTCTAATATTTTTTGGAGGTCTACGGAGACAGAACCCTCCATGAGTCTGCGATCCTCATCTAATTGGGCTAAAGAGACAGGCTTAGAATATTGTATGTTTGAGTGGAGGGTGCTGTCGTCCGCGTAACTGTGAACTGGGTTGGATGTGCTAGAGAGGAGGTCATTGATGTGGAGAAGAAACAAAGTAGGGGCTAAAGCTGAACCTTGAGGAACTCCTGCATTAATTGGATACAGTTTAGAGGAATGGCCATCCACAACAACAGATATGCTCCTGTTGGAGAGGAAATTTGCTGTCCAGGTACAAAGTTTTGATGGTAGGCCATAGGCCGGAAGTTTATTAAGCAGCGCTGCGTGCCAGACCTGGTCGAATGCTTTGGATATGTCTAGAGCAACAATCTGGGATTCACCGTGTTGTTCCATAGACTTGTTCCAAGAATGGGTGACAAAGGAAAGGAGGTCGGCAGTTGATCTGCGCTGACGGAATCCATACTGCCTGTCGTGGATTAGACTGTGTTTTTCAAGGAATTTTAGTAGTTCGGTGTTTATATACTTTTCCATCACTTTAGAGATGACTGAAAGGAGAGAAATAGGCCTGTAGTTGCTAGGAAGCGCTTTGGATCCTTTCTTGGGGATGGGTTGTACTCGAGCAGTTTTCCAGTTACTAGGGAATATGCCTTTATTGTAAGATATCTGAAACAGACGAGTCAGGACAGGAGCAAGTTCTGGTGCGCATTTTTTGAGAACAATTGCTGGGATCTCGTCAAGGCCAGAGGCTTTCCTGGTATTAAGAGAAGAGAGCATCTTTCGTACCTTTTTAGTTTTGAAAATGATATCAGTCATTTTATGCGCGACATTGGGGACTGTTGGTGGTTGAACATTTGGAGGTGGGTTGAGAGTAGAATTTCCGGCGAACAACGAAGCAAAAAGTTCAGCCTTGCCCAGGGCGGTAGAAACAATTTCATCACCTGAGACAAGAGGTGGGAACGTGCTCTTGCAGAAATTATTCCCAATAGACTTAGCAAGAGTCCAGAAGGGTTTGCCGCCGTTGGAGCTTGAGAGGACTTTGTTTTTGATGAGGTTATTAAACGAGTTTTTTGCCTCAGAAAGAATGCGGACATAGCGGTTTCTTGCGTCGTTGAATGCTTGACGATTTTCTTGACTGGGATTGTGTAGAAGCGTTTTGTGAGCTTTGACCTTTTCAAGTCTGGCCTTGTCACAGAATTTAGAGAACCAGGGCTTTTGAGTGGCTGAAGAGGTTTTCTGTGTACGTGGAATAAATAATTCCATGCCAGCTTGGATAATTTCGGTGACGTTTTGTGAGATATCAGAGGGGTCAGGATGAGAGAAGCAGACAGACGCCCATGGAAATGAGGAAAAGTAATCCCGCATTTCGTCCCAGTTTGCGGAGTTGTAGTGCCAAACGATACGTGGGTGTGATGACTGTGTGACCTCGGGTTGCATTGCACAGGAAGCAGTGACCATGCCGTGGTCTGAGCGACCAAGGGGGGCGGTGACTGATATCTTATAGCATTCAGGATTTGTAGTAAGAAGGAGATCCAAGGGATTTGAGATCTGGAAAATACGAATCTGCCTCACATATTTTGTCGCGATGTGCTCCACCTGCAGAAAATACATTAGGTCGAACTGCACACTAAACAACCAAAACAGATTATGTACGTTACATGCATACACTTTTCAACTGGAATACGACAATTTTTTATAAAACTTACCAGGAAATGTATACATGTAATTTTAACAGGAAAACTTTCATTTTTTAAATTTTTTCAAAATATTTTTTTACCAATTCAACTACTTGATTAAAACTGCCGTTTCTAGGCTGGACTTGGTTATTTTGGAGGGAGAGCTAAGCGACAACTTTAAATTCTCCGGAGATGCTCAATGTCCAAATGTGCCCCGTCCTACCCTACGAACTCACACGTCTGACTGCATCGCAGCTTCCAATGTAAGATTTTATTTGCTAACAAAGTGTTGTATACCGACAATTTGCTATCCCATCGTGATTCTTCTACTCACTTTGCTACATTACCATTATCCATAATATACCCTACCACTTCATAGGTCTGTATTTGTGCAACTTAGGTTCCAATGTAAGAATTTAGTTGTTTAGAAACTATGCTAGATTTACCATTATCGAAAATAATAATCCAAAGTAAATACCACTTTATTTCATCCTCTAGTGAGACTAATTTTGTTATATATGTGTTGTCATTAATTGGGTTTTCCAAAGTATGCTTATTATTAGTGTTCCAATTATCACATTGTAACAACATTTCAACTGTAATAAACATGTATTAAGGTTCTGTTGCTATTGAAGCTTAAAATTCAATTAAACCATAAAATTTGCTTGACTAACCGAACAAACGACGAATTTGAATTGTAGTTTTTACCATAAAACAAGCCTCTAAAATTTAAGTACAACTTAGCGTCTCAGGGTATCATAAAAATAAGCCATGCAGAGAAAATCTCAAGCAAAAAGAATAAACACTAAGTGAGTGGCGAACGTGTCGCCACCTAGTTCGGAACCAAGTACTATGTTGTCACGCCCGCTCCAAATAATACAGAGTATTAAAAATAGAGACGGTATACAACTAACTAACAATTTAAAAAATTGTTAGCCCTGGCCCATTTCTACCCCAATATAGGGACAAAGTATGTAAGACTAGATGCATTCTCGCAACAATTAGAACCGTAGACCGGTTTCGCTCTCATTAGAGCTCTTCAGTACGGCATACTAATTGCAGCAAAAATGCACCAAAAATAACACGGCTATCGTATAGCCAGTCTCAAAACACTAAGTGAGTGGCGAACGTGTCGCCACCTAGTTCGGAACCAAGTACTATGTTGTCACGCCCGCTCCAAATAATACAGAGTATTAAAAATAGAGACGGTATACAACTAACTAACAATTTAAAAAATTGTTAGCCCTGGCCCATTTCTACCCCAATATAGGGACAAAGTATGTAAGACTAGATGCATTCTCGCAACAATTAGAACCGTTAAATTAGAACAATTAAATTGTTAGTTAGTTGTATACCGTCTCTATTTTTA
Organism: Tillus elongatus; assembly: GCA_964006375.1. Classification (NCBI taxonomy): domain Eukaryota; kingdom Metazoa; phylum Arthropoda; class Insecta; order Coleoptera; family Cleridae; genus Tillus; species Tillus elongatus. The sequence goes on from OZ023267.1 coordinate 131,013,457, forward strand.
ATACTCTGTATTATTTGGAGCGGGCGTGACAACATAGTACTTGGTTCCGAACTAGGTGGCGACACGTTCGCCACTCACTTAGTGTTTTGAGACTGGCTATACGATAGCCGTGTTATTTCTGGTGCATTTTTGCTGCAATTAGTATGCCGTACTGAAGAGCTCTAATGAGAGCGAAACCGGTCTACGGTTCTAATTGTTGCGAGAATGCATCTAGTCTTACATACTTTGTCCCTATATTGGGATAGAAATGGGCCAGGGCTAACAATTTTTTAAATTGTTAGTTAGTTGTATACCGTCTCTATTTTTAATACTCTGTATTATTTGGAGCGGGCGTGACAACATAGTACTTGGTTCCGAACTAGGTGGCGACACGTTCGCCACTCACTTAGTGTTTTGAGACTGGCTATACGATAGCCGTGTTATTTTTGGTGCATTTTTGCTGCAATTAGTATGCCGTACTGAAGAGCTCTAATGAGAGCGAAACCGGTCTACGGTTCTAATTGTTGCGAGAATGCATCTAGTCTTACAAAAAGAATAAGAGAAACGGTGACAGGTATTGACAATGACAATTGACATATGTGATTTATCAAATTATCAAATACATTAAAATTAATCTTAACCTCAATTTTTTATGTTCAAATGAAAAATTAAATATCTGTAAATTTACAGAATCTAGAATAGAAAATGACCCTATATCATTTTGGAAATTGTGTCGCACTTATTTATGTACCATATTATCTAACCTATAAATATTCCGGATTGTAAGTTTAACTTATATGCAATTTAAATTAAAAATCGTGATCCTGACTTAAAATCTTTTTTTAAATTTAGGTCTGAATACGGTGCATTTTGGAAATGTGTCCAGGCAGGCTGCATTTATATGTTTACCCAGCTAGCTAAAATGCTTATATTAGCAACGTTTTTCCCTGAAAGTGTATCTGAATTTGGTAGTGATGTCTTAGGGGTAAGTTTTTTTGAATTTGTTAGTGATGTCTTGGGCGTAAATTATTAGATATAGGTAATCCTGTGTTTAAAGTGCCTCTTTAGTAAACATACAATACGGGCGAAATCGGAACGTGAACTGGATGCGGGACGATGTGCACTGTTGCCAGATGAGTATAAGCAAGGGTCATTTTAAATATAGAAGGCAATCAAGGGGTGAACAAATGTTTTCATAATGTAAATAAATGATAGTATTGCGTCATGTACATAGATCGATATTTGACATATTTTGCGGAAAGCAGTAGGAAAACGGAAATGTAAACAGTTAATTTTCAGCCTCAGGGGGAAAAACGTGTGCCTCTCCTCCCTTTTTTGGTACATCAGTAACATCAACAGAGGTTGTGCCATTGTGATTGAGCAAGGTAATCTGCACGTTCCACCATTCCCAGGGGGCGTAAAGCCGTCGGTCCCGTGCCCATGCGATGTTGGGCACGTTAAAGACCCAAATTCCTCGGACAGTGAGGTGAATGAATGACACTTTAGTCAATGAAGCAATTTCCGTTGCGAATTGCCGATGATAAATACAACTGTATATGCTAATATCAAACGGTAACCAGTAATTTTGGTGTGTAGTGTACCTTTTCAATCGCAAACCTATGTACCACATTTGGTTGTCATAGCTGTATTAATTTTTGACATAAAAATGTTTTTCTAATGAAAAGTTACAATTCTTTCGGAATATATATATATATATATATATATATATATATATATATATATATATATATATATATATATATATATATATATATATATATATATATATGTATATATATGTATATATATATATATATATATATATATATATATATATATATATATATATATATATATATATATATATATATATATGTATGTATGTATATACATACATATAAAAAATGGAAACTGACCCCGGATATGGGTTCTTGGGGCCATAGTTCGCGCTTATTTGCAAAAACTTTTTCATAAATCGAAAGTCGGGGTCTCCCTATTAGTAAATTTAAGGTTAGAAAGTAAAATATAAACAGACACTTCGAAGGTAAGCTCATTTTGAGCAATTTTCTCAGTTTTGTTTATCATCGACAGTTGTCGGTAGAAATTGCTTCATTACCATGCGATTACATTGCGATTTTTCGAAATAATATACTGGTTACCGTTTGATATTACCGTATACAGTTGTATTTATCATCGGCAGTTCGCAACGGAAATTGCTTCATTGACTTTTCTTACTCATTTAAGGTTGGAAAGTAAAATATAAACAGACACTTCGAAGGTAAGCCCATTTTGAGCAATTTTATCGGTTTTGTTTATCATCGACAGTTGTCGGTAGAAATTGCTTCATTACCATGCGATTACATTGCGATTTTTCAAAATAATATACTGGTTACCGTTTGCTATTAGCATATACAGTTGTATTTATCATCGGCAATTCGCAACGGAAATTGCTTCATTGACTTTACTAAAGTGTCATTCATTCACCTCACTGTCCGGGAAATTTGGGTCTTTAACGTGCCCAACATCGCATGGGCACGGGACCGACGGCTTTACGCCCCCTGGGAATGGTGGAACGTACAGATTACCTTGCTCAATCACAATGACACAACCTCTGTTGATGTTACTGATGTACCAAAAAAAGGAAGGAGAGGCACACGTTTTCCCCCTGAGGCTGAAAATTAACTGTTTACATTTCCGTTTTCCTACTGCTTTCCGCAAAATATGTCAAATATCGATTTATGTAGATGACGCCATATTTTAATTTATTAAAATTATAAAAACATTGTTCACCCCTTGTTTTCCTTCTATATCAAGTTTTTCCCCCTAGACCACAATTGCTGAAAATTAACTGTTTACATTTCCGTTTTCCTACTGCTTTCCGCAATATATGTCAAATATCGATCTATGTAGATGACGCAATACTATCATTTATTTACATTATGAAAACATTTGTTCACCCCTTGATTGCCTTCTATATTTAAAATGACCCTTGCTTATACTCATCTGGCAACAGTGCACATCGTCCCGCGTCCAGTTCACGTTCCGATTTCGCCCGAATTGTATGTTTACTAAAGAGGCACTTTAAACACAGGATTACCTTAGATATATATAGTGCGATTAACAAAATTCTTCCTCTAGAATTCTATGGCAATAAAACATTTGCAAATGGCAAGTCCTAATTTGAATCATCAGACTACGCTGCTCAGGTGAACGTCAAAATGACTACACAAAATTGTTCTACACTTTTAGGCAATTATCGTGAATTCGACACAATTAGACTTTAAAAACTAAAAATATGTTATGACAAAATAACAATAAAAAACAACACAAATGACAAACAATAAAATTATCAAGAAAAACGGCAATAAGTCAAATGAAATTTTGGTGAATTTGCAGTTTACTCCACGGACAGTTTTAGATACATTAACGGTAATCTTTGAATTTAGGGTGTCACACGGCGTATTCTAAACGGCGCAGCCGAGACATGGAACAAGAACGTAAATACCACATACGGTGTTGTCGGGTTGTACTTCTTTTCATTGAATAAGGTGTAATAAATATTTTCTACTTTTTAATATATTTTTGCCTGTATCAAATACATCTAAAAATAGGTCCTACAGCATTTCAAATAATGTAAAAAAACATAATATTGTTACATTTAAGTGTATATTTGTTAAATTTGGAGAGAATCAACCGAACACTTTTTAGTGAATTTTCTTCGAAAAAAACCACTATTGGGGAGATCCCGACTTTTGAATTTTATTAAAAAAAATTAAATGAGCGCGAACTAGGACCCCTAGAACCCATATCCGGGGTCAGTTTCAATTTTTATATGTATATATGTATCACAGCGATAAGTCAAAAAATAATACGCCGATTTCGATAAAGTTTGGCATGAGCCTTCCTTTTGTAAGTGACTTGAATAAGTTAGTTAGCCAGGAAAATCAGAACCGGTATTCCGGGAAAATGTTGTTTTCTATCGAAAAAAATGTTCTCAAAAAATAAAACAGCTGTGGTAACCAAATTTGGCAGGTAGGTTTGTGAGATAAGAAGTGGACTATAAACTAATATTTTTATTTCTATTTTACCAGCAAAAAGTCCAAAAAAAATATTTTGTGCCAGATTATTTCTATCAAAATTTACTACCATAACGCACTTGCTGCGTCAAGACTTAAAAAAAAAAACTTTTCAGAAACATGCTTAGAACCCCAAGAAAAATTAGTTAATTTGCATGCTGATGACCTCCTAGACAGTTTGAGATGAAACGACTGCTGATACATAAAGTTTGGTATCTCGCATGCACGCTGACAGTAATGTTACCTATTGTTCGCTTGCCTTTACCGAGTTATTGACATGTCAAGTTTTTTACACATTACATACTTGAAACAATTTCTCAGCAGCTGATAGATAAAGTTTGGTATCTCGCACGTACGCTTAAACCACTACAACAATGATGGTCATTAAGATAACAAGGTAAACAATGCACAATTTCAGAAATAACGTGGGTGAACACAGTAATATATAAGAAACCATCTAAACGGGTACCCGTACTAACGGTCTACTAAAAGCGAAGTGATAACTTGGCAGTAGAAGCCAATTGTCTATGTGTCCAGAATATTCCAGGGATTCCCAAGGCCAATGTGAACTGTATGTCAAATGTAATGTTTAGGAGGGGAAGGGGTGGCACGGAACAGAACCGTACTGAGAAATTGTTTAAAAAGTATGTAACATGTTAAAAACTTTACATGTAAATAACACGGCAAAGGCAAGAGAACAAAAGGTAAGAATAGTGTCAGCGTACATGCGAGATACCAAACTTTATCTACCTATTCTATTTTATCCATTCCTAAGCATGTTTCTGAAAAGTTTTTTAAATGAAAGAACTACAACCCAACAACACTGTATGCAGTATTTACGTGTCTCGGCTGCGCCGTCTAGAATGCGCCGTGTGACACCCTAAATTCAAAGATTACCACATTAACTGCTGATATATAAAGCTTGGCATAATCTTACATGCATGTTGATAGATAGTATTTTATCTTTTGCTTCCTTGTCTTTACTGAGTTATTTACATTATAACTTTTTAAACATTTCACGCTTTTGCAACAGCTTCCCAGTACGGTTCTGTTCAGTGTCACTTCTTCCCCTCCTATACATTAAAATTTGACATAATCTTGACAATGGGATTCACTGGAATATTCCAGACCCGTCAGTTTTTCTTCTTTGTATTACTGGCTTGTATCTTGTATTAACACATTGCCTTGAGTGTGCATATGATCGGGTTCTTAATTATTTATGTGTTCCCAGACCTCATCTCTGAAATTGTGCATTGTTTACTTTGTTTCCTTATTGTGATCATTCTACCTAGTGTTGCAGTGGTTGGAATGTGTATGTGTCGCGATTTCGTGATTCGTGACATATTTGTTTCCTATATTGTTTTTGTAATGGGGAAAATGTGAAGCGGCAGGTTGTGTGCAGCCGAGGGCCGGACATAGCTCATTTGCTTGAGATGGTAAGTCTTATGGAAATTTACTGTTCTTTTCTAAATTTCGATCATTTGACAGTATTTGCTATGATATGTTCTCTTTTAGCTATACAAACTAGGGTACTTATATTGTAACATGTGTTTTCCTTCCCCTGGCATTTCACTTGGGAAAAACAGGGGGGGAACTGCTTTGTCATGGGGGGCTGCTTTGTCGTGGGGGTTTTCTTTCTCCACTCGCATGTCTACAACCACCCTCGTTGCATAAACCACAAGACCAACTTCCTTGGAGAGCAATCCTCAAGAAAGTTGCCTTGTGGGGTAGACCGGGTTTTTTTTTTTTAATTTTTATTATTTTTTTATTTCAACAACACACCACGAGGGCTTACAGCCTAAATAATATCGTACCATGGGTGTTGACAAGAAGGAAGGATTCAACTTGTTAATTCTAGACTTGAAGGTTTGGATGTTCGGAGGAAAAGGAAAAAACATGTGTTGGCAAGGAATTCCACAACTTGGAAGTCCTCGGGACAAAAGAGCGGGCATAACAAGATGTTCTATGTCTGGTGACCTGGACAGTAAAAGGGTGCATTCGCTCTGTTCCCCTGGTAGATCTGTTGGGGGCAGCAGGTGGGGGAACTATGGAGGAAAGCTCCTCTGAGCAGTGCCTGTGCAGATATCTATAAAAGAGAGAGAGGTCACCAACGGCATATCGGTGGGCAAGGGATGGCAGCCTTTGGGTGAGGGTAGGGTCACCGATGAGACGTATAGCTCTCTTTTGAATGGAGTCCAGGATAGCGAGTGTAGAAGCGGCAGCTGCACCCCAGATGTGGGAGCGGTTTTCGAGGTTTGGCCTTATTTGTGAAGTATATAAGGTATAGAGAATAGCTGGTGAAAAGTATTTGCGAGCCCGGAAGAGGAAACCTAATTTCTTAGCAGCCGCTTCTGCAATTGATGTGACATGTTAATGTTAATGTGCCAATTAAGATTTCGATCCACAGAAATGCCAACAAGAGAAAATGACTCATTACTTTGAATAACTTGGTTGTTCATTGTGATGGGTCTAAGGCTGGTGTATCTCTTATGAGAAAGAAAGCAAGACTGAGATTTGGTGGGGTTGAATTGTATGAGATTTCTACTTCCCCAGTCTAATATTTTTTGAAGATCCACGGAGACAGAACCCTCCATGAGTCTGCGATCCTCATCTAATTGGGCTAAAGAAACAGGTTTAAAATATTGTATATTTGAGTGGAGGGTGCTGTCGTCCGTGTAACTGTGAACTGGATTGGATGTGCTGGAGAGGAGGTCATTGATGTGGAGAAGAAACAAAGTAGGGGCTAAAGCTGAACCTTGAGGAACTCCTGCATTAATTGGATACAGTTTAGAGGAATGGCCATCCACAACAAAAATGCTCCTGTTGGAGAGGAAATTTGCTGTCCAGGTACAAAGTTTTGGTGGTAGGCCATAGGCCGGAAGTTTATTAAGCAGCGCTGCGTGCCAGACCTGGTCGAATGCTTTGGATATGTCTAGAGCGACAATCTGGAATTCACCATGTAGTTCCATAGACTTGTTCCAAGAATAGGTGACAAAGGAAAGGAGGTCGGCAGTCGATCTGTGCTGACGGAATCCATACTGCCTGTCGTGGATTAGCCTGTGTTTTTCAAGAAATTTTAGTAATTCGGTATTTATATACTTTTCCATCACTTTAGAGACGACTGAACGGAGAGAAATAGGCCTGTAGTTGCTAGGAAGCGCTTTGGATCCTTTCTTGGGGACGGGTTGTACTCGAGCAGTTTTCCAGTTACTAGGGAATATGCCTTTATTGTAAGATATCTGGAACAGACGAGTCAGGACAGGAGCAAGTTCTGTTGCGCATTTTTTGAGAACAATTGCAGGTGTTTGCGTGAAAAATCATTTTGATTCTGCATCCAGGGGTGGTTCTAAACATGTTTCTTAAAAAAAATACTAAAAATCATCTGTGAACTAAACTGCAAATGTACTGAAGCTTCAACACATAGGTTTCTGTTTTGGATTTTTTTGTGGCGCGTTGGAGGAAGAATTTTGTTGATCGCTTGCTATTAAAAAAAAATTAGGGGGCCTATTTCACGCTCGTTTTGAAGAAATAAGTCGCGGTCTCCTCAATAGAGACATTTTTCTACGAAAATTACAGCCTGCTAAACCACTAACTGTGTAAGTTGAAATTACTGCCAAAGCATCAGGGACAGGGTCTATTTGAAATGAATTTTCTGCAAATATTTTAGTAAAACGAAAGGCAATACAACTGTTGAAGTTGAAACCTAAGGCTTTGTAAAACACATTTCTTACGACATTTCTTCTATGTAACTCGTATTAGTTTGAGGCTCTTTGTTTGAAACTTGCTAATTTTGGCGTTTTAAATCACGACTTTGATTTTTGCCTACAAAATTTCACTAAAAAGAATATACAATGAATATGCAAGAGCTCCTATACAGTTTCTGATAAGAAAAAAAAATCGATTGCTCAGTGTACCATTACAGTACACAGTTTACCATGAAACACACTGTATATTATTGCTTTATAATGTAATCAGACTGAATTTGTTAAGGTATTAAACAAACAAATTAAAAGTAACCTTGTATAATTTTTTGTTGCAGGAATTTTTGAAGTGCACCGTCGATTTAGCAGATCTTATAGGACTGTACATAGTTCTGGATGGAATACCAGGAAAAGGTCACAGTAAAGTCTTGACAGCCGGTATAGGCTGGGCTACAGCTGAAGTAATACTTTCTAGAGCTCTGCTTCTGTGGGTTGGAGCACGAGGAGCTGAATTTGACTGGAAATATATTCAGAAATGTCTCGAATCCAATATACTTCTAGTTCAACACATTGTCACAGCAACATTAGTTTGGTTATGGTCACGTAAAGATTTGAAAAATAACTTTAAACCCATAGTGTCTGCACTGTTGATGTTTACTTCATTCAAGCCTGTATTATTAGAACTTTTGTTTAGGTTTCTAGTTGTGGGACCCTGGTTAGGTCTGCTTATCAAGACTAGTGTGACATTGGTTGTTGGATCTCTTACGTTACTCATTTATGCAGGACTTGCTCAAGTTATTGGAATCTTTTAAGTACAGATATACAGGCCACCTGTATAGACTAAGTGATGCAGTATTCATTGTTAAGTGTAGATGTTTGAAATAAATCTTGATTTGTTAACATATATTTATTTTGATTATTTCCCCTCTGACCAATTTCCGGGTATAAACTGCCACTATTATCAGATTGATAAAGTGTATACACATTTTAAAGGATTTTTACTAGTGGCACACGCGGTCCATGGAAGCAAGGGAAGCATTGCTTTCCTTAATAACGACTACATACCTACTTAAAAATAATTTATATTAAGCTGCATTATTTAAAATCCCTTCTGTATTTTAAATATTAAATTTCAAATTCTGAAACTAATTAAATTATTACAATTGGTGAATTTTTATTAAAAAAAATTCAGTCAGAGAGGTGACTTAGCAAACATTTTTTCAAGTGAGCGCAAACTAGGACTCCTAGAACTCATATCCGGGTCTGTTTCAATTTTTATATGTATATATATATATATATATATATATATATATATATATATATATATATATATATATATATATATATATATATATATATATATATATATATATATATATATATATATATATATATATATGTATCCATCCGATAACTCAAAAAATAATTAACCGATTTCGATGAAACTTTTCAAGTGCCTTTCTTTTATTAATGGCTTGGATGAGTTCGTTAGCCAGGAAAATCGAAGGGTTTTCCCGGAAAATTTTGAGTTCTTTCTAAACAAAATTTTTTCTACAAAGCTGTTTTAATGAAATTTAGTAGATATGTTGCCTTAGGAGAGACCTTACTACGTACCACACTTCAACTTTCTAAGTTTATAGAAAATTAAGTTATTCAAATTTTGAGTTTTCTTTCGAAAAATATTTTTTCTCTGAATATTACAAAGCTATTTTAATGAAATTTGGTGGATATCTTACCTTAGGAAAGACCTTACTACATACCAAAATTAAACTTTCTAAGTTTATAGAAAATTGAGTTATTCAAGTTTGAAGCATTTAATAAAAATTTACTACCATAACGCACTTGCTGCGTCCCGAACTTTTTTTTTAATTCGTAAGCTCACACAATTATTTATTATGCATTATGCTGTACTTGTATATGCGCTCTTAGCAAGGACGTCGTCCCAGTAAATGCGACCGCCAACGAACAGCATGAACCTGATACTACGAGTGGATGCAATGACTTCAGTTAAATACACGTAGTCAGCAAGCCACATGATGAGAAACCCTGGCTCGACGAGATGAACGTGTATTTTCAGAACGTGTTGTACTAGGAATACGAAATGTTATTCCGTATATATAAGCAGTTGACTAAGTTAAATACATTGGCATTTTATGATTATTAATATGGCTGCAAGTAGATCAGCTTTTAACAGCGGCGACGGTGGGGGTGGGGATTTACAAACAAGTGGTAATAATAACTGTGATTGTGTTGTGTGTTTTTAGATAACCAAAGGATTTTTAGCTTTACCGTTTGCTGAAAAATTTGCTATTATTAATAAAGATAGGCAGAAACCTACTCTAAAAAACTTCGACAATTCAACGCGGAAAAAACTTATAAACAATATGAATGGTTAACGGGTTGTGAAAACAGGAATAAGCTGTTTTGTTGGCCTTGTAGTCTATTTGTGACTGAAAAGGACGTGTGGAATAAAAGTGGGTTTTCTGACTTGAATAATCTACAGAAAGTAGAAAAACGACATGTTATGTCTAAAGCGCATTTACAGACCATTTTAAAATTAAGTGTCTTTGAAAAACGCGAATTGAACACGCCGTTGACAAGCAGATAGAAATTAGTCATCACCAACACAATGAACTGGTTGATAAAAACAAAAACATATTAAAAAGACTTATTGATGTGTGTTTTCTTGGTCAACATGAATTGGGCTTCAGGGGCTATGACGAAACAACTACATCTGCAAATAGAGGAAACTTTCAAGACCTAGTCTCTTTAATAGCAAAATACATTTGTTTAAAAAATCACTTGGAACAGTCTAACGTTTTTCGCGGGACATCAAATCGCATTAAGAATGACTTAATTTCGGCTGCTGCCACTATTATTTTGAACAGAATTAAATCTGAAATTAAACAGACTCGTTTAATTGATATTGTTCTAGATGAAACAACGGATGTAACTAATTTAAGTCAACTATCTGTAGTAATATGTTACGTAAAAATGGATGGGAGTGTACAAGAAAGATTTTAGGCTTTAAAAATGTGACAAGATCATACCGCAAACGCTCTATATAAGATTGTGCTTAATATTATGGAAGATATTGAGGAGGCTGATAATAAATTAATTGCCCAAAGCTATGATGGGGCTGCTGTTATGGCCGGACATTTAGGAGGTCTTCAAGCTAAAGTGTGGGAAACGTACTCCAGTGCTCGATTTGTACACTTTGTGCTCATAAATTAAATTTAATTTTATCCCAATCTAAATCATTAAAGAATGTAAAGTGTTTTTTGCTACCCTAAGTGAAATGGCTGTTTTTTTCCAAATATACGAAGCGCACACAAGCCTTAGACTCAATTGTTAAAAAACGTTTACCCAAAGTAGCTGCCACTCGATGGAACTACAACGGCAGGGTTGTGTTAACTATATTTAAACACTGTGAATCGTTAATTGAACTTTTTGAAAACATAATGGAAAATAGCAAAAATTGGGACGCAGAAACAATGAATAGTTCTAGAGGATTTTTGGATGGTTTGAAAGGAGACTTTAATTTAAATTTTTTACTTAATATATTTTCGGAAATATTTCTGTTTTCAGATAATGTATTTAACACATTGCAATGTAAAACAAATGACATTGGTTTTTGCCTGAAAAAAATTAGTGAATTTAAATCCATTATAATACAAAAAAAGAATGAATTTGATACGTTCTGGGAAAAAACAATTGAATTAGGAGAAGTGGAGCCACGAAGAAAGCGTCTGCACAGTGATAATGTGGGAAACCTTCAAACTTCTCACCGCAGCCTTTTCTACGAAATCATTAATCAAATTCAGCAGCAAATTAACTGCAGATTTGATCATCTCAGTGACCTGAAATTTCTTGAATTGTGTAATTTTGGAGGATTTAAAGGGATGCCTTTCCCAGAGATTCATTCAAATCATTATTCCACCATTATGGACATTATTTTGACAAAGCCTTATTACGATCAGAACTTACAGTCATTTATGAAACCGATGTTATTGACACAAAAACTAATGCGAGTGAACTTTTAACTTTCTTAAAACAATAAAAATTGGAAAATGCATATTCTGAAGTTCAAATTATGTGAATTAGTATTAACAATTCGTGCTACTAGTTCATCTGTAGAACGAAATTTTTCTACATTGAGATGAGTTTTGTTAGGAATTCAACAGGACAGGAAAGACTTTCCCAAATTTCAATTTTGACGGTTGAAAATAACCTCGTCCAAGAAATGTCCCAGAATCCAGTTTTATGATGACATTATTAATGAATTTGCCAAAAACGACAGAAGCATTGAGTTACACTACAAATAGGTAAATTTCTGAGAATTGCTTCACTTATTTGAAATGTCACCGCATGCCCCTAACTTTTACTATCAAGTATCCCCCTGGTACTTACATGCGGGTCAACAGCTCGGCTCCTAAAATGCCAACTGCACTATTTTCAGTCTCTTCTGAACTCGTGGTTTCGATTTTAAACTGTCAGTAGTATGACTCCTGGTTTCCAGCCTTTGAAATGCCATGTGTGATTTCGGATTATCAGGAAACCTCTGCCCACACCAATGTAGCTTTTCTGTAGTTTTGCACTCCCCCCAAAATTAAGAACATAACTTGAACATTAATATACATACATAGTGTAAAGCCTATTAAAAGTTTGAACTGAACAGCCTATAAAAGCATCGCTTACAATAGATTATTGGTTTTAGATGTTACATGTGCTATATAGGCAGAGCATGACAAATTGGACGAAATAATAAGCCCTAAACCTTTGATTCTCCACTGGCTTTATATACTGTCGCATTGTATAATATGAAAATTTGACATTGTTGACGCCTAAATGCAAAACAGAGCATTTGTCAGTGTTTAAAGGTAATAACCAGTTATTTTTTTTTTAATTTTTTATCTTTAAAGTCTGTCTATATCCGTGACTATGGCCAATCACCGACGCCAGGGAGTAGTTTCATCTCACTATACCGGAAATTTTGCCGAACCCCGGCCTTTCTGTAAGGATCTTTAACGTGCCCAACATCGCATGGGCACGGGACCGAAGGCTTTACGCCCAGTCTGAAGGGCGGAACGTGCAGACATTCAACTTGCTCAAATACCATACCACAACCTCGGCTGATGTTAATTGTACAGAATGTACTGAAAAAGTGAAAGGAATACCCTGGGATCGAACCCAGTACCTTTCGGTTCAGTGGCACACGTTCTCACCACTGAAGCTCAGAGGAGTAGACTAATTTACAACCACCATAAGATCATGCTGAATATCACTATAGTGAGTTGAACGATTCTGAAACACTTTCATGCTGTCAAATCATCCATGTAGAGTGTACACTCACATTTCAACAGGCTGGGTAAGTTGAAGTATACATTACAAATAATGTAGGACCAAGCACGAATCCTTGTGGTACTCCACCAAGAACAAATTGAAACGAAGATGCAGTTTGTGCAATTCTGATGAAATAAGAAGAGAATCAATAAAAACGCATCTATATAAAATTCATTTATTCAAATGAAATATACTTGTTCTTAAATTATCTCATCACATAATTATTTTTATTAAATAATCACTTAAAATTAGAATAAAACTATAACGAACATACAGTGGGTCGGTCAAATTATTAGTTACAGATGCAAAAATTATATTATGAGCAGTTTGAAGTTGTATATTTTAAAATAGTGGCAATTTATGCTTCTGTTTCTCTATGTCAATCAGGTATTTCTAATAGAATTAAAAATATTACTTCCACATGGTCACATGTGGAAGTATCACACCGACGACAAATTTCGAACTTTTTTTTTGCTTAAACGGTGTAAAAAGTATCAAAACATAGAGAAAATATGATTTGGAAACGGATTTTTTTTTGGTCTGTCCGTTTGTAGCCACGATAACTTTAGAATGAATTGACATATCGTCTTCAAATTTGGTATACAGTTAGCACTCTACAAACTAATGGTTCAGATTGTTTTTTGGTAAAATCGCTTTATGGTTAGGGGCGTATTTGTTGAAAATTGACATTTTTTCATTAAAACTCGAGTAATACAATGTTTTAGAATTTATTTATTAGAAAACTTTTAATTTTATCAAACATCAAACATCGGGTTCAACATTCTGTGCTGAAACTAATCATTACTATCCAGTGCAAAAGCGATTTTTAAAAACCAGCAATTAGATAAAAAATTAACCTTGTAAAGTGCCATAACACCGCTCTTCACGTGATTCAATCGACTAAGCAAATCGCAAGCATTCCTCTAAGGCAGAATATAAATGCGCACAACAGTCAGTGTTATTTATTTATTGAATACATGCCCAACAGGATAATCCCATTAATAGGGCACCATACAAAAAGAACAATATGTAACAATATGAACAAAAAATACTACTAAAAAAAAAAAAAAAAACTAAACTAAACTACAAAACTAAAAAACTGTGCAAAACATCACAAGGCAGAAATTCCACAAAACAGTACATATAATGGTTCTAATAACCGACAAAGTAAGATATAGCCACCCTACGAATAACCGCAGCCTTATCCGAATAGAAGTGGCACAAGTTTGCAATGTTTTTAAAGTCAGAGCTCATTGTATAATATAAACAGGTGATTTCATATACAAGTTAGTCCTTGGTATTGGGGGCTTAAACACTCTCACCACTCTTGATGCAGCCCGTGGAACTGAGAAATTTACTTGCATCAATAAGTCTGGACAATCAACTTTACCATGAAACAAGTTATGCAACTTTTCTACGTGAATATAAACTGGGTATGCCAGCTTGCATCAACAATTGGCCATGATCACATCCCCTCTGTGGGTAGGTACCAGATGCTCTATATACAAGGTGTTTTAAAAACTTACGCTGACATCTTCCAGAGCACCAATATGAACACTATAAAAGGGATTAAAAACCATATTCAAGCCTCGATCGAATGTAGGCAAAATAGAGAATTTTCAAGCTATCCAAATTGAAAAATGATCTGCTATTCCTCATAATGAAACCCATCAACTTCAAACATGATGCTGTAATTGTTTGAATATGTGCAGTGAAACTTAAATGTTCATAATATACAATGCCAAGATCCCTGTGCGTTTCAGTCCTAGCCAATGGTACACCACCCACTTTGTAGGAAAAAGCTGGTTTTTCTAGTGTATGTCATCACTTTGCACTTCGAGACATTTAATTCAAGTCTGTTCTCAACACACCACAGCTGCAAGTTGTCAAGGTCCACCTGGAGTCTTGAACAGTCACCAATATCGTGAACACTGGAGTATAATTTGAGATCATCAGCAAATAATAGATGGTTACCAGAAATTACAGAGCTTATGTCGTTGATAAATAACAAAAAGAGGAGTGGACCAAGATTGGAACCCTGTGGAACGCCGGAGCTAGCAGTGAAGGGTTCAGACTTAAATCCAATATAAAAAACATATTATACAGGGTTCCCACTAAAAATAGCATATCAATTTCCCTGACATGCCAAAACCTATTTCCCTGACTTTGATCTTCTACAATCTCCCCCCAAAATGTGTAACACACTACTAGAGAATACAGTAGGTTTTCGCCTCAAAGCAGAAAACATACTTCCCATCATTACATTTATGAAACATACACATTTCTTTTTACAAATAAACGAAAACGCTACTTCTTACAAATATGCACATATCATTGTCAGGGTGCCCATTCGCCTGGAAAACCGGGAAGTCAGGGAATTTGTAGGAAAAATTTTGCCAGGGAAAAATTGTGAAAATTGACAAGTCAGAAAATGTTTGTCTGCATTAGGGAGAAATTATTTGTTTCTGTTTTATGATAAATAAAACACAATGATAGGAGCACATTTGTACAAAGTAGCGTGTTTGTTTATTTGTAACGAAAAATGTGTATGTTTCATAACGTAATTATGGAGAAGTGTGTTTTCTACTATGAGGTGAAGACCTACTGTATTCTCTAGTAGTGTGTTACAGATTTTGGGGGTAGATTGTAGAAGATCAAAGTCAGGGAAATAGGTTCTGGCATGTCAGGGAAATCTCAAGGAAATTGATATGCTGTTTTTAATGGGAATCCTGATTGTGTTTCAATTATTTAGGATAAAACAGAAACAGTTTTCCCTGACAGGGACAAAAATTCCCTGACTTCAATTTTCACAATTTTTTCTTTTACAAATTCCCTTACTTTTCTAGAAGAGTGGCCCATCTGTTAGTGTATCGGCCGTCACGTTCAGCATCACCCCCGCCTCATCTTAGGATTGTGAAGCTACACTATCTGATCTGTGCCAAAGGCACATAACCTGAATCCATTCGCTATCTGTATGTGGGCGTGGCGTTGCCAGTTGTAACATTTAATTTCAGAATCCGGTTTAAAACATCGTCGTTAATGAAAAATGTTTAATATGAAACATAATTAAATACAAATGAAACAGCATTGTTTAAATTATGTGCCTGAATAAAAACAGGGTAACAGCCTTAATGCACACTTCGCCACTGACTATGAATTAAACTTAATAGATGAAAATAAGTAAGTTACAATTCAACAAACAATTGATGACTTCAATGTCCATAATAAGAAATGGCTAGGATCTTCAAAAGCCGTTCCACAAGGAAGAGTAGCGGAGGCCTTTGCAGTCAGCAACTCTTTAGCCAATATGGTTCAGCAACCTACTTACTTTCCTCGCATCCCAACACAGCTCAAATCCCTTGGATCTCCTTCTTACTACAAAACCTGAATGCTATAAGATATCAGTCACCGCCCCCCTTGGTAGGTCAGACCACGGCATGGTCACTGCTTCCTGCGCAATCCAACCCGAGGTCACACAGTCATCACACTCAGATATCGTTTAGCACTACAACTCCGCAAACTGGGACGAAATGCGGAATTACTTTTCCTCATTTCCATGGGCGTCTGCTTCTCTCATCCTGACCCCTGATATCTCACAAAACGTCACAGAAATTATCCAAGCTGGCATGGAATTATTTATTCCACGTACACAGAAAACCTCTTCAGCCACTCAAAAGCCCTGGTTCTCTAAATCCTGTGACAAGGCCAGACTTGAAAAGGTCAAAGCTCAAAAAACGCTTCTACACAATCCCAGTCAAGAAAACCGTCAAGTATTTAACGACACAAGAAACCGCTAGGGCCGCATTCTTTGTGAGCCAAAAAACTCGTTTAATAACCACATAAAAAACAAAGTCCTCTTAAGCTCCAACGACAGCAAACCCTTCTGGACTCTTGCTAAATCTATTGGGAATAATTTCTGCAAGAGCACGTTCCCACCTCTTGTTTCAGGGGATAAAATTGTTTCTACCGCTCTGGGCAAGGCTGAACTTTTTGCCTCGTTGTTCGCCGGCAATTCTACTCTCAATCCACCTCGAAATGTTCAACCACCAACAGTCCCCAATGTCATGCATAAAATGACGGATATCATTTTCAAAACTTAAAATGTACGAAAGATGCTCTCTTCTCTTAATACCAGGAAAGCCTCTGGCCTTGACGAGATCCCAGCAATTGTTCTCAAAAAATGCGCACCAGAACTTGCTCCTGTCCTGACTCGTCTGTTTCAGACATCTTATAATAGAGGCATATTGCCTAGTAACTGGAAACCTGCTCGAGTTCAACCCATCCCCAAGAAAGGATCCAAAGCGCTTCCTAGCAACTACAGGCCTATCTCTCTCCTTTCAGTAATCTCTAAAGCGATGGAAAAGTATATAAACACCGAATTCCTAAAATTTCTTGAAAAACACAGTCTAATCCACGACAAGCAGTATGGATTTCGTCAGCACAGATCGACTGCCGACCTCCCTTCCTTTGTCACCCATTCTTGGAACAAGTCTATGGAACTACACAGTGAATCCTAGATTGTCGCTCTAGACATATCCAATGCATTCGACCAGGTCTGGCACGCAGCACTGCTGAATAAACTTCCTGCCTATTGCCTACCACCAAAACTTTGTACCTGGACAGCAAATTTCCTCTTCAACCGGACCATTTCTGTTGTCATGGATTGCCATTTCTCTAAACTGTATCCAATTAATGCAGGGGTCCCTCAAGGTTCAGCTTTAGCCCCTACTTTGTTTCTTCTCCACATCAATGATCTGTCTAGCACATCCAACCCAGTTCACAGTTACACGGACGGCAGCACCATCCACTCAAATATACAATATTCTAAGCCTGTCTCTAGCCCAATTAGATGAGGATCGCAGAGTCATGGAGGGTTCTGTCTCTGTGGATCTCCAAAAAATATTAGCTGGGGAAGTAGAAATCTTGTACAATTCAACTCCACCAAATCTGTCTTGCTTTCTATCTCATAAGAGATACACCAGCCCTAGACCCATCACAATAAATAACCAAGTTATTCAAAGTAATGAGTGCTTTTCACTTGTTGGCATTTCTGTGGATTGAAATCTCAATTGGCATCAACATGTCACATCAATTGCAGAAGCGGCTGCTAAGAAATTAGGTTTCCTCTTCCGGGCTCGCAAATACTTTTCACCAGCTAATCTCTATACCCTCACCCAAAAGCTGCCATCCCTTGCCCACTGATGTACTGTTGGTCACCTTTCTCTCTTTTATAGATATCTGCACGGGCACTGTTCAGAGCTTTCTTCCATAGTTCATCCACTTGCTGCTCCCAACAGATCTACCAGGGGAACAGAGCGAATACACCCTTTTACTGTTCAGGTCACCAGACATAAAACATCTTGTTATGCCTGCTCTTTTGTCCCGAGGACTTCCAAGATGTGGAATTCCTTGCCGGCACATGTTTCTTTCTCCTTCGAACCTCCAAACCTTCAAGTCCAGAATTAACAAGTTGCCTCTTTCTTACTTGTCGACACTCACAGTACGATAGTATTTAGGATGAAAGCCCTCGTGGCGTAATGTTGATATAAAAATAATAATTAAAAAAAAAAAAAAAACCTGATTCACCTATAAATACAAATAAAACTATAAATTCCCGCTATTTAAAATATACAACTTTAAACTAATCATAATATAACTTGTGTAAATGTAACTAATAAATTGGCAACCCACTGTAACTCTTTCTTTTATTATTATTAAAAAACACTTATACAATATAATATATATTCACACTAACAATATACTACAATTATTAACATTATTTCGGTACACTGTATGTAAACTTCAAGTTCAAATTCACAGATGTTGTTAAACTTCTTTCAGGACTTAAAATTTTAAACATGCTGTAAAAGGGACTGCTCGATGGCTTCGTGGCTGTACTGCCGTGGTTGACCTCATTTTGTTGGTTACTAGACGTCCTGCCACCGTAGCTGCCAGCTCCTTCAGTAGTTGGACTGAAACAGTTTAAGATATAAGAAGAGTTGCCAAAGCAGTATCTGCTCAGTTTCAGTCTCGCTACTGAAGAAATAAGCAGTTATGGTTGGCGAAGGTACCCATCAAAGGAGTTTTACCATGGCAGAAAGCCTGAAAGCCATTCTGTAGACAAGTCAATGCCGGCTGTAAAATCTGAACAGATGGTCCAATTTTAAGAGACTGTTAAACTCAAAATAACAAGTACAAATATATTTTGTTACCATAGAAACAATTACAATTATCCTCCATACAGACTTGGAGACTACTTCTCTGGCTTCACAGTGAAGCCAGAGAAGTAGACTCCAAGTCTGTATGTAGTATGGACAAGTTTCACCAAGTAAGGGCAACAACAATCAATGAACAATTATCCTCATTGATTTAATTGATGTACAAGTGTTTCTTAGCTCCAAAATGTATATATTGAGCTTGCTAAGCAACAAGAGCTCACAGTTTAAACCTTAGAATATAAAACAATAGGAAGAAGCATTATCATCTGTACTATAGAAGGAATTACGACATGTCAAGCAACTTTTACCTCCCGTTTAATGATTAATTTTTGGCAGTTTGTGCTGGTCAGTAAATATCTTAATTTGTTAGGAAATTAGTGTTAAATAGGGTTATTATTGTGATTTGTCTTGTATAGGTAATTATTTTGTTAATTCCATTATCGACAATAACTCGTCATTGTGGTATATGACAGTTGAAACCTCCTTTTAAGTTTCGACTATGTTTCATAATGCTCATTCCGGTTGTTTTATATTCTATGGTAGAAACCGCCATGAGGGGCGATAAATGCCATGGACTCTAAACTTTAAAGATTTAAGAAATTTTATGCAAATAAATTTTTTGTTGTATAGAAAATAAAAAACGCATATTTTTAGTTATACAGTACTTCATAATTCGTAACTATACAATTAAATTTCAAATCGCATTACACACACTGAAATCACCAAAGATTTATTTCCACAAAATGTTTTATCGCCACTATCTTAGAAAAAACTAATTAGTTAATCATGTTGCTGATTTTAAGCTCGTTACAAATATGTTCAAGGATGTGCACTACAAAATCGGACGACTGTACTAGATGTGACAGCATTTCTGATACATGGTTTGGTTAGAAAATTATTAAATAACAAATCAAGAGATAATTTGCAGTCTTGAAACTGAATATATGGTAATAAATTAATTCAAAATTTCAGACAATGATCTGGAACACCATTTAACCTTGCATCACTCGTTCTATGAGCGTTTCTCTCACGCTCCACAAGAATATGTGAATTTTATGAACAGATATTCAACTATGCTGTTACCTCCACTTCTAGCTGACTTTTTACTCGTCTTTCACAATATGGTTGAGTGCGCCCATCATTTAGTACAGATTCGCATTAGATATTGGACACTCGTGGATTGCCTGCAGATCAGTTTTAGCATTGCATATTATTTTTTGGTTGGAAATAGTTTTGGTAAGAAAATTTGCTCTTCAATTATATAGGTGTTCTACTATAGTGATATTTTTTAAAATTGTAAACAATGAGTAGGGGGTCAAACGTTGGTAGACTTAGCTATGAAGAGATTCAAAGAGATGTTAGTTAATATGCCATGGACAGAACAAGAAGAATGACAAAATAGTAAAGTAATGGAAGACGATAGGCAAGACAACATCAAAAGTGACGTTTCCAGTAAACATAGTGAAAATACCAATTCAGAACAATCTTGATGAAGAAATTGAAAATGCTGTTTATGGGATTGATAATAATCTCGTATATGAATCTATACACGTTAGTACATGGGTATAGACAAAAAAAACTCCTTGGATGGCTCATCCTCCCTGACCTAACGTACGAATGCCTAGTAAGAACATTACCCGTCATCTTCCTGGAGTCAAAAATATTGCAAAAAATGCAAATACTGTGGAAACATGTTGGGGATTATTTATAACAGAAGAAATGGTTGAACAAATCGTGAAATTTACAAATATCTACCTATCGAAAATACGACATAATTATACCAGAGAAAGAGATTGCCGAGATACAGACACTACAGAAATATGTGCTTTTGCATTGGCCTCCTATACTTAGCTGAAGTACGGAAGGCTCAATATGTAAACACTAAATAACTTTGGGGTGATTCGATATTTGCACCTGCTGGCTTCAAATTGATGATGTCAAAAGAACGATTCTATATTTTAGGAAGAGCATTGCAATCTGACGATGTCAATGACCAAAACGAAAGAAATATGGTAATTTGGCTTCCATTCGAGAAATATTTGAACATTTGTATCCAAATGTCAAGAAAAGTACCAAGTTGGAGAGTACTACACAGTAGATGAGATGTTAGGATGCTTCAGAGGACTTTGCAAATTCTGGCAATATATAGCAAACAAGCCGGCCAGATACGGTGTCAAAATATATTCCCTGGTAGATTCCAGGATGTTTTATACCTGCAACATTGAGATATCTGAAGGAAAACAGCCGGATGGACCTTTTTGGCTTGACAATTCTGCATTTGCGGTTGTAATGCGCATAGCAAATCCCGTATTGAATACGGGTAGAAATATTACTACAGACATCTACATCAGTGCTGTTAGCGAAAGCATTACTTGGTAAGAAAACAACTATTGTTGGTAGCCTAAGGAAAAACAAGAGGGACTTTCGCCCAATATTTATAAATGTAAAGAGACCTGCACCTAGTAGCATGTTCGGTTTTCAGAGGGACACCATCTTGCTGTCATATAAACCTAAACCCCAGAAAAACTTGTTACTGTTGTCTACATTTCATTCTGAAGACTACATAGATCCTCATTCTGGCGACATGCAAAAACCTGAATTAGTTACATTTTATAACTTGACCAAAGGATAAAAATCAAAATAAATCAAAAGGATATGAGAGGAAACACTCTATAAATCCTGTGAAAGTTGTTCTCTATGTCTTCTAACCAAGGCCTACTAATGTAGGTTTTCTATGTCAAAAAATGGAAAAGGGGTTAGGGGCATTTTTATGAAGAAAATAAGTACGCCACTGCACTTGGTATACCTTGAAATAGATGCCTACCAAATTTTATCAAAAAAGTAAAATTATTAACCATTTCAGAGAAGTTTATTTGTGTGACCCTTCTTATAGGAAAACATCCTGTAACTTTTACATTTATAATGCCATTCTTTTTATCGAGGTCTCAAAAGATAGAAAATGAAGAAGTCTATAGATCATGTGAAAATAATTGTTTCATGTCATTCGATCACGGCCTGCTAAAACTATTTTCATGTGTCACAGCATTTATCAACTTGTTTTCTTCAACTCTAGAGATGTTGTTGATTTTCATAGTTCGTAATAATAGTACTTTTTTCATGAAATAACAGCTTTAAAGAATGACGAATCCAGTGGCGTGCGTATTTTTTCCTACAACCAACCCTACATCTTTTTTATAATTTTTTACACGTGTAAATGGTTTTAGTGATTGAATGGCAATATTGTCGATAAAGGTAATACCGGGGTCATTGAACAACATAGGATTTCTCTAAATGAGCTGGGGGAACTTTTTATCAAACGACTGTTGGTTAGGCGTTCATCAATCAGGTCTTTGCCAATTAAAATCCGTAGCGTGTTGGAAGACCAATTGAATTTGTCTCCGATGGGACAGACTACAGAAGCTCTCCCAGATTTCTGTGCATTTTGTCCAAGGAGGAAGAATAGGAAATCAAAAAAGTGATGTGTTAGCTGCAGTGCTGCCATTTGCACAGAGCATATCACCTTCGCATGCCCAACGTGTTGTGGCGTAAACGGTGATACTTTAAATGATTGAGTTTTTTCATTAATTTGTATCTGTTCAAGCTAATCCATGCGTTATTTTCACCAAGAGAACAATAAAGAAGCATATTCAGCGATTTTTCTTATTAGTTCATATCATTCTACCTACAAGTTTATTTTTGGTTCTTGCAGGGCACTGACAAAATTTATTTTCTAGTTCGTATGAAAAATTAACTGCTTAATATCATAAATAGGTGTGTTTTATTTTTTGGCAAAAAAAGCGATAACATTCAACAAAAGCTTGAAATGATGATCTTGTGAGAGAAACTCTCAGTGCGAGTTCTCGACTGATGCAGGGTTAAAAAGAACTTTTTCTTTCATTATTGACTGAATAAATGTAAATTCTGAAAGACTGAAGGTCAAAAATATGAAACTTTCTTGTTGAATATTTTTTATTAACATAAAACACAATAAAAACGATATTTTTGAAGGAAGTTCCTCTGAAGAATCACTAATTAAAAGGACCTGATTAAAATGGAGACTGGGCTTTGGTTTTTACAAAGGTCAAAGTCGGTTATGAGGTGGTACAACCTGAGGGACCTTCGAGATCATCGTCCCCTTCCGCATCATCATGCTGACTAACCTCGGCTTCAGACGATGTATCCGCACTGCTAGACGTCATATAATGATCATCTCCATCGGTTTCCACCATTCGCTGCAATAAAAAAATACATTAAAGAAGATGTTTGAAATAACTACTTTAAATAAAAGATACCCCAAAACTAAAGAAGAGTATTATGACTACTTTAGTGATATGCAACTTGTTAGTTGCTTTCAAGGTATTAGGAACGTCGTCGCTACTCATAGGACGACTCACAACTTACAGGAACTTGAAGGGAGTAAGCGACAGTAGCTGAAAATAACTTACGTTACTGAAATGCTACATCACAGTTTCCAGTAGCATTAATAGTCCTTGTGACGTTGCCGGCCTCTTCATATAACATCTAATAGTTGTGAAACTTCTTGGTGTTATATTCATGTGGCAGTAACGTTTCCGCCACCTGAAGAAGTTAATGTTACTATTTGTAGCTACTATGAAGTAGTAGTGTCACCAATATGTAATGGCCTTTTGCCCTTGTTAAATGGTTTAGGTTTAATCAGCCTTAACTGACCTAAGAAAATTCATTATAAGAATGAATACTGTAGAGCGTGTGGATGTTTAATTGAAAGCCCCAATTTTATTATACACCTACAGTATAATTATGTGACGCCAAAGTGGGCATGGGCCAAAATTTATATGACCCCGCCGCGCTTCCTTTTATACCAGATGACAAATGCTCAAATAATTCCTAACCTACACACAAATCTAATTTGTCATTGGCATAAGCTAAGTTACCGGGAAGTTAGAGGGCCGCCAGCTTTTATACAGTGGAGATGGGCGTGGGTTAAAATAAGATCTTAATTAGGGGCGCCACTTGATTGTTTAACCTCTACTCCCGGATATTCTAATAAGATGTTACTAATCTGCTTCCTTGCCCAGATCCAACACAACCAAGAACTCTTGGATCACACTGGCAACTATAGCCAACCACAATCGAGCACAGGAAGCTACAAGGGAGATGTAATTACGATAACATCAACTAAAATTCGGAACGGTATGGTCTCATAGACCCACAAATAAAGATAACGGTAATGATCTACTCTCTCAACAGTCCTGAAAAGAAAACACAACCACACAAAACCAAAACATCTAAAATATGATAAAATACGGGCTTTTATTAACCTTCTTTGGCATACAAGACTTTATGAAAAGTTGTTTTAAAATTCTGATCTAAATTAATAAATAAAAATAAATATAAATAAGTCTCTATAATATCACAG
Source organism: Tillus elongatus (assembly GCA_964006375.1). NCBI lineage: Eukaryota > Metazoa > Arthropoda > Insecta > Coleoptera > Cleridae > Tillus > Tillus elongatus. The sequence goes on from OZ023267.1 coordinate 131,038,172, forward strand.
AAATGGCTTACTACCAAATACTCAAGATCTTTACTGAATATCTATGAATGTACTACAAATATCGTTGTTCTACGGAAAATCCCACTTTTCGTGCACGCAAAGCTCACAAATCATTTTCCCCAAATATTACTTAATTACGTGATAAGTACGGTAAGTGGCTTGATTGAAGATCAAGTCCCAAAAAGTAATCAATAAGCTGGTCTAATGCTAACAGTAAATGATAACTAATGGTACTCTCAAAAGTGAAGCAATTATATTAATAGTGGTCTTATAAAAATCTGTACCATATTTAGTGACGTTAAAATAAAATAAATTCGATTTGATTTTAATAAATTTAACACAGGTGAATATCTAAAAATGTACCTTATCAAGAATGTCTCTTATCACTTTATACGTTATCACAAAACGGAAAATTCTTACTTAAATTCCTGGGCTTCTAGGCCATCTAATTACCATCAAATTCCAAACCAATCTAAGGCCTCTCGGGATACGGGACTGCAACCACAGGAATAATGCAACCACGGGAATAATGCAAAAACGGTACGGCAATGCGACGACGATAGGGAAGACCTTCTTACTGAGATCTTAATTCATTCCTCCATTTAATTCGACAGCCATATATCTTGTTCGGTACCTAAAAAATTCGCTAATCCACTCCAAATTTTACGGTACGTGAATTTACCAAAGATATCGCCCCATACAATAATGTCTGCCTACCACAAGGCTATTCGGCACACAAAAATCGCCCTACACAAAGACTTCGTCGGTACGAGAATAATATCTCCGGTACAAGAAAAATCCAGTCGGTACTTGAAATTCCTCCTAGCCGGTACAAGGTATACTTCCTCCGGTACAAGGAAATCTCCCTAGCCGGTACTTGAATAAATCCAGTCGGTACTTGAAATTGCTAAACGGTACTTGAAGACGCTAGTCGGTACTTGGACCCTAAAAACAACAAGTAACGGGATGCTAAAGGTGTTACAGTTAAGAGAGAGAATGATTTCTTACCTCCAGAGAGGGAAACGAAATTCCACAACGGGATACGATAAATGTGGTCCTTAAATCCCCTAAACGGGTCTCTCCACAGCCTTCGGCACTAAATCCGTACATTACGACATAACCAGAAAGACTGCAGATTAAATTCTGAGAGCAACAAAACCCACAAGGGAGGATACTTAATATCCAAAACTTGCTCCTCAGACGGAACCACGTGTTAACTCCACAAAAATTACCAACGAACTCTCTCTCGAAACTTCCAGCACATTCATATCTCCGACTCGAAGACACAGGTGCTGCTACATCCTTCGCTCTCTCTCGCATCACATACGTCTCCAGCCATCTATCCTCTTCCACATGCGGACCCTTTCCGAACTACGGCCACGTCACGCAAGCGTGTAAGCCGGCCCGATATATCAGGGGTAATACAAATATAAATAATTTACGAAAGATCTAAATTCGATTCATTATACGAGGGATATCCATAAGAATTAACCACAGTTTCGCCAATAATTCTTTTTACAAAGCAGGGGAGGAACCACAATTACGTCCTAATTAGCTTAGATGTTTAGCTATCCAAATTATACCGTTACAATACATCAGTTTCAATATTACTTGAAATATAGGGTGGTTGGTTTACTATATCTAGATATAAATTTCATTCGTTTGTTTATAAAATCTAATTTAATATGAATTAAATGAATTCAACACACCCGATTTTACAAAACCGAAATGGAGACCTTAAAAGTACAATATTTAATATGACTTTACTCTATTGTGCCCCCTTGGAAGGAAGCGTCAATTCTTGCACAAAGAGGGCACCTTAAAAGAACAATGGATTTATTTACCCCTTCAATAATTTACAAGACCCTGCTTGTCTTCAAAATTATGAGCAAAATTAGAACTGATAAAATATTAGCCTAAATAATAATAATAATATTATTTAATTTATTTATTTACCCCTTTAATAATTTACAAGGCCCTGCTTGTCTTCAAAATTATGAACAGAATTAGAACTGATAAAATATTAGCCTATATTTAATTAACTATCCACATAATCCCCTTTTGGTTTACCCCTTCAGAGCTTGGTTTCCTTATCTAGGAGTGTTTTAATTCCTAGATCTCCCAACTACTATACTTATTCTTAATCCCTTGACTAAACTACTATAATTGTCCCTTGAACATAATTTTACTCCCCCGTACAGTTAGTTAAAATAATGTGAAACAAAATTGATAATCTCTAGCTTAGTTTAGATTTGATTATGCTTGTGATAAGACCCTCCGGTACAACCACCATGTATGTCTTGTTTTGTTTATTATCCTTGACAAGAAAATAAAATTATAGCTAACACTTACCCCTTGGCCCTTGACTTTTCAGTAAGTAAGCACGGTTCAGTAATGTATTTCAAAATAATCAGAAGATTACCTCCCTTGATAGATCTATAACTGAACACCGTATTTTCACTTGCTCTCTGGCTTTGACCGCCTAATCCCGAGTCTCGCGCTTCACTGCCCCTGTTCTGCCTTTCTCCCTCAAAATCAAAATCTTTTTTCTGACTTGGCAAAGTTAACTCCCCGAACTTTAACCTCTGTGTCAGCACTCCGGTATTGGTTTATTCCAAGTACTTTTGTAACATTTACCTGGGTCAAGCGACTTTTTTATCATTCGCCGACGTGTTAGATTTCATCATATCTGCGTTTTACCAACACCGTGTTAAAGCCTCTGTCAGGTATTTGCTGACGTTAAGTTACGCTCTGCCCCTCTTTTAAATTCGTATTCGAGTAATTTTAATGTTGTAATTATACACTTGATTTTATTTCACAACATTAGGACAATTGTTTCAATGCAACGAAATATTAAATTTGCGAATTTATGCACTGTATATAGGCTGTCCCGTAATTGCTAACTCCAAAACAACAATATTATTAGATGGTATCTAGTCCCTACACGGACTGTATCGCAATTACAATTCCCACTTAAAAGTACCCCTATTTAGCGGTATCTATGCGCTCTATAGGCTGGCCCATAATCACAGCTGTCCTCCTGGACACTAGCCCGAAACTCAAGCAGGTAGCCCTGCTTACAACCTTTCAAATTCACTATAAAGTGTTTTTTACCCTACAGTACCACTGATTCATAAAGGATGATTGTTCCATCAGAGCAGCATGCGATGCGATGTTGTGTAAGTCTAGTAGAGTGTGTAATATGTGTGATCAAATAATAAAACCATACATCAATAAAAACAAGTCAGTTGATCAATAAACAAAACCACCACCATCATCAGGTACAGGCATTTATTGTTTTAAGAGTTATTGTGTTTACATAATTGTCCTTCAATATACATTAAACATGTTTTTTAGCTATGCTATGTTATAGTCTAACATACTGGAAAAAATGTCGATGCAAAAGTTTTAAAATTCTAGATAAAACACAATAAAAAGAGGAAATAAAAAATATCCCCATTACAATATATAAATAAAATATATTCTAACAAAACTAGAAAACAACCTCGTTAAAAATGTAATATCCACATAAGCGGGGAAGGATTGTTTACATTTGATCGATCTGTTTAAGAACTGTGGTCAACGTCTGATCTGATCTAGTTCCTGGCTTCTTGGTGCGCAACTGCTTATATGCTTTCTCGACTCCACTTAAGAAAATTTTCAAATTGATTCTTACATCTGGAACATTCCCCGTGATTTGGAAGCTGTAACGAGTTCTCCCTGTCTTCAAGGCGTGGTGATCCATCAAACTATCGAGCAATAGCCAGACTATGTGTCTTTTGTAAGATTTTCGAGGCATGCCTTTTTCGGCGAATACTGTTTCACATCAAAAACAGACTCTCTATTTCTCAGCATAGTTTCATTCCAGGGAGATCGACTGTAACGAATTTAGTTGATGTTACACAGTTCATTGCGGCCGCTCTTCACACGTTGATGTTGTGTATACTGATCTATCTAAGACCTTCGATTGTCTAAATCATTCTGTTTTAATTGACAGGATGTGGGCTATCGGATTCTCCGCGGGCTTGCTTGGCTTGTTGAGATCTTACCTGGATGGAAGGAGGCAATTTGTTGAGGTTGGGGGCTTTAAGTCTGACACCTATCACATAACTTCGGGAGTGCCGCAGGGTTCCATACTCGGTCCATTACTGTTTAATATATTTATTGACCCAGTTAAACATGTTTTGCATGCTCCTTTTTTTAATGTATGCAGATGATATTAATATTTTCGCAAATATTTCGAGTGTTGATGACTGTTTGCAGCTCCAGAGCTGTCTTCAGATCCTTGATGAATGGTGTTGTCGGGAGTGGTCTTTCTATGAATGTTTCCAAGTGTTGTGTGATGTCCTTTACTCGAAATAAGCACGCAATTACTTTCGGGTGCAATATAACAAGCGAGTACGTCGGCCACAAAAGTGGAATTGTAAAATACGTGAGGTGTAAGAGAAGGAGCCCGCATCAGGGAGAGAACAGTATACCAGCAAGCAGAAACATTGGCGAGGCCGCCGATTCACGAGGCCAGCGCCGCAGCGTTTGTTTGGTGAGCATCGTCACCGGAGAGTAGGTGAAAACCTAATACTATTTAGCGAGCCCGTGGTAGAAATGTTGAAAGCACCGCAATGACACTGGGAACCTTAGAGGGGACCGTTTCTTCCCTGTCTCCGTTGGCGGGCTGCTCTGGGGGTTGCATTCTGAAGTTTCGGTCCTCCCGGGATCGCGGAGGCACACGGCCGCACGAAGGTGTTGGGAATCTTCCTTGTCGTAGTGATTGCATTATCAGGGACAGTCAAAAACAGCCCTTCGGGTGGTCGCCCCCGTGTTCTTGTGGGAGGATCTACTGTGGTAGCGACTGCGCTGGTCCGGATCGAAGCAGCCAGGCGGCGCCTGGCGTCCCGAGCTATCCGCGGCCCCGTTCAGCGGGGCTGTAAATCCGGGAACAGAGGTGGGCATCTTCCGGACCGAACAAGGTTCCCCGAGCGGCACAACCAACACTTTCGAAACCACTGTTTTAGTCATTCGATTTTTTTAAAACAAGATCTTTCACCTCACACACAAATGAAGAGTCATAGCCGAAATACACAGGTTCAAAATGATAACTACAAATTCGGAAGTTACTTATACTGTTCAAATTATTATCTTACCCTCATCCTGTTGGACCTCCTTAAATGTCTCCAAAGCATCCACAACATTTGGCTCTCGCTCATATCGGCAGATGTCCTAAACTCTAAACCAGCTCTTCTGTTACGCTTCAACAAATCTCCTAGTTCCGTCATATCAGGATCCTCCTCACACGAAGGTACCCATACTTTGACATCATGATCCAGACCACTGGTGCAAATGAACGGCAAAGATGGGTGAGGTTCCAGGCAGTTAACCTAAATGAAAACAATAATTAATAATAATAATAATTTATTGTGTCCAACAGACCAAGTACAAGACCAATTACAGAACACTTACAAACTAATTAGCGAGTGAGATTAGCATAAATTAACAATAACAAAATATTAATCCAAAAACAAACCTAAAACTACAACATTTCAATAGCTCTATGCAACAATGTACACAAACTGTCTCTAAATATATCACTACGCGAACAAATGATATTAAAAGTTTCACACATTACATATATTGGAGATCTTAACATAACAACAGTCCTAGCTTGATTATTATAAAATAACATATTGTGCCGTTCACTCATCCTGGGAATATAGAAATTTATCTTCTTAGCTTACACAAACTGACGAATTCAAAGTGCCTAAGCAAAACAGAATGATCGAACACCCTTTATGGATAACGCCCAGTTTCCTTAAACCACAGATATTTTAGGAACCTTCTCTGGACAGATTCGAGTTAGCTTATATGCACACCATAATATGGGCCCCAGACAAGAGATGCATATTGTAACTTGGAAAGAACAAAAGCACAATACAAAGTTCTGAGAGCACCAAAACATGTAAACGACCCACAGTTCCGCACTATAAATCCCAAAACCTGTTACACTAGTTTACTATGGTGTTCATGTGAACGTCAAACGACAGTTTCTTATCAAAGTGGACCCCCAAGTCCTTCACAGTCAGTGGCCACTGTATGTAGTAGAAAGGTTGTCATGAATGTTTACCATGCATGTTTTCATTCAGTGATTCGTTATGGTATTGTTTTCTGAGGTGGCTGTTCTGGCGCAGAGCGAATATTTCTGATTCAGAAGTACATTATAAGAATTATTGCTGGAGTTGGTTTTCGTTATTCCTGTAGGCCCCTCTTTCAACAACTTTGTGTCTTAACAGTTTATGATACGTATATTTTTGAAATTTGTTGTCTTCATGTTTAAAAATTATGAAGCCTTTTCAAAAAACGAGGTCAGCCATAGCTATGATACTAGATTTAAGGGCTGCTTGGTTTTTGATGCGCACTTCACTGCCTTCTATCAGAGGAATGTCTTCTACGATGGGTGTAAGTTCTATAATAGGCCTCCTGAGACAATAAAGAGGTCTGGCAGTTTTCAGATATTTAAAATGAGTCTCAAATCCTATATTTGTCAGATCGGTTGTTACAATATACATGATTTTTTTCTTTTAGTGTGTGAACATTATTGATGTCATATACTTTATATTTGTGTAATTTTAATTTGTATACTTTATATTTTATATTAGTAGTAGTAGCAGTAATGGGGAGGCCCACGCCAAGCAAGTAGGCCACAATGGGCTTTTTTTGCCAACCCTAGCAACCATGCTCTACTCTTGCTCGGTTCCGTCGCCAAACGACCTCGACCTCGAGATGAAGGCTGTGACAGTCTTCAATTGGACGGTACTTACCTGATTCCTCTGCAGAGTCCCTGATCCGAACAATTCTGCTCGAAGACTCCCAAAAGCCTCGCATTCACACAGGTAGTGGTAGGACGTTTCTTCATCCTCGCCGCATTCCTGGCAAATGGGATCCCTCTCTACGCCTATCAATTTGAGGTGTCTTCTAAGGGCGCAGTGGCCTGTCAGCACCCCAAGGATGCAGCGAAGCATAGGTCGACTCCTTCTGAGTAGCCAGTCAGCTTTATCTCTGTCCGGCCTCTCCACGAAGTCCCTTGCCTGCCTGCAGCCACCAACCAACTCGGTCCACCTGTCTAAGGCGACAAAAACCGTCTTCCTACTTGTGCCTATCGCAGGCTCTGGTCCACAGAACGGCCGCCGGGAACCGAGTCTTGCAAGATTATTCGCCACCTCATTCCCCGCTATGCCAGTGTCCCGGAACCCACACCAGTTGCACCTCCTTCTTCCTGGCTAGTCCTCTGAGAGCGTCAGAGCACTCCTGAACCAGTGTTGACCTGATTCTGGCCGCGCAGACTGCCCGGAGGACCGTCTGGCTATCCGAGCAGATGTACACACATTTCTCGGGACTCCTCTTCACATCCTGTCTATTGGCCACAGACAGGATAGCATACACCTGTTTCGAATGTCGTGGTATATGCACCAAGAACATAGCTTTCACGCACCCCCAGGCCCTCGATGTATATTCCTGCCCCGGAGGATTGTTGGTCCTCCAGCCGCCATCCGTCGGTGAAACAGACCAGGCTTGCGTGCTGATATACAACCTCATTTTCCCTCCACTGATCCGTACTGGGGATCCTGAGGGTGTATGGCCTAGTCAACCTAATATCGTCCTCGGCATCCTGCACCTTTATGGCGGAAATCGGAATTTCTTTTTCCACCTCCTTGGCGACTCTTGCATGCTCTATTACCCTCTCCGGACCAATTTCCTGAGTCTCGCATTCTAAGATGTGACGCCATAGCCTCCCTTCTGATGCATATGGGAAGCGGTGGCAGCATATATTTTATATTATATTTTGTTTATATACTTTATATTTGTGTTTATATTTTGTAGCGTTGTATTGACTTTGATGTTTCTGTAGTAACGATGCCACGAACTACCTATGTGTACAATCATGTAGGCGTATCTGTGAAATAAAGCATTATTATTATTATTATCATGTGTGACTAAATTGTGTTTCTTAAAATACGCTCCACTTAAAACAGTATAGTGTTTCTATTTCAATTTGAGTTGGGAGCCAGCGAAAGATTCAACACCACGTTTACTCACCGGGGGTGTATTTACCTCCAGAATGAAATGAAAATCTTCATGTAGCAGATGAACGTAATTTCCGACATGAATTTATGATTCATGTTTGGTGTGGAATAATCATAAATCAAATCTCAGGTTTTCAAAACCTCAAAACAATCGTAATTTTATATTACCGCTTTGAGCTTGTAAATAAAGAATATTAAAAAATAAATAAACTCACCACTCCATTGTCATCGGCAAGCATCCAGTTTACCACTGCCTCTGTGTTCTTCTCCCAGAAGAAAAGGTTTCCACAGTCAGAACCACTGACAACAAACTCAGATCTAGGTCCGAAGAAGTTAACACCCTTAATGGTGGCTCCGTTCCTGTGTCCCTGATATCTATGGAGGTAATTTCCAGGTGGAGCGTTAACATCAAACAGGTATATGTCTTCATCACTGTACGATGCTAGGATTTCAGAACCGTTATAATTGTACACAGCACAAGTTACAGAGTAGTAGTAACTATCTGTAGATATCTGAAAATCAATCAGTAAAACATATAGATAACTTTCTGGTTTAAGACATGTTAGAAAACAATTTTCTCTAAAAACATTCACTCTATTTTGATTTTGAGACATACAGGCTGGCACATTGAAAACGAAACAGACCGATTTGCGTCCAGATAATTTTTGTTTTTTAAGAAACGCTGAAACACGTCAATTTGAATATTGGGGGGGGGGGGGGGGGGCATATTTTGACATAAAACTCAACTTTGTCACATCAACCCCTTAAGGGTGGTGATAACAACCCTTATATTTTAAATAGGGAAGATGGGTCGAGTGTTACATCATTTGAAAGCTCTTTCATTTCTGAATTCAGCACACTAATTTTTTTGGAAGTTTTATCAACTCGTTTAGAAATTATTTACAGTTGAAGTTGCAAGAACGTATTTCATTCATTGTGATAAGAAATTCACTAATTAGTTAATTTTTCGTTAAAAAAAAAACTAAAAAACAAAACCAAACGTTCAAAAATGTTTATTTAGTTAAGCAAGTGTTCAAATTGTTGACCACCAGCTTCCATACAAAAGTACAAATTTTGTTCAAAACGAGCTCTGACATTCTGGAGCAATGGACAATGCGTCTTCGTAATTCTTCCAGAGACTCCGGTTCTGTTGCGAAAATTCTACTCTTTAAATGGCCCCATAGAAAGAAGTCTAAAGGAGTTAAATCCGGTGATCTAGGGGCCACTCAATAGCACCTTTACGTCCAATCCATTGCTCTGGAAACTCTCTGTTCAAAAACTCCCTAACATGTTGTGGAAAATGCGCAGGAGCTCCATCTTGTTGGAACACTAATTGATTTTCTTGACAGCGATCATCATTTTCAACAATGTCAATTAGTAGAGGTTAAACGATATCTTATAGTAACTCCAAATACGTTCGCCACTCAAATTGCCATCAAGAAAAATTGGTCCGATTAAACGGTCTCCAAAAATGCCAGTCCAGACCTTCAATTTCTGATATTGAACAGAAAGTTCCCATTATCAGCTATTCGTGCAGTCATAACTTCACAAAACTCCAGCCGCCGATCAAAATCATCTTCATTCAGTTGTTGTACAAGATCAATTTTATACGGGTGAAATTTATGATGCTTCAATATTCGCTGAATAGTTCTTCTTTTGATGTTTGAAAAAAGTAATACGGCTATAGTATAGCCAGCCTTAAAATACGGCACGTCCACCACTCACTTAGTATTTTAAGGCTGGCTTTACTACAGCCGTATTACTTTTGGTACATTTTTGCTGCAATTAGTATGCCATACTGAAGAGCTCTAATGAGAGCGAAACCGGTCCACGGTTCTAATTGTTGCGAGAATGCATCTAGTCTTACATACTTTGTCCCTATATTGGGGTAGAAATGGGCCAGGGCTGACAATTTTCTAAATTGTTAGTTAGTTGTATACAGTCTCTATTTTTTAACACTTTGTGTTATTTGAAGCTGGCGTGACAACATACTACTTGGTTCCACAACTAGGTGGCGGCACGTCCACCATTCACTTAGTAATTAAAACTTCCAAAAATTAAAAGTAAAATGCAAATTTTTGCTGATGTGTTAATTAAGTCCAGGAGTGTACTTAAAATTTTGAATATTTTTGGAATTGATAATCTTCTGTGATCAAAAGGTTTCATGTGGATTTTTCGTTTGCCAAGTAGAAAGCTAGAGCACGTTAAAAGAATAATGTTAAACAAATTACTGAATTAATTATATTTGTGTTTAACTATAACTTACCTTTTTGAATGGGTGATAAGTATTAAGTGTAGAATTATTTTTCCTTTGGTCATAAGTCCTAACAATTTCATCCCTACCACTAACACAAAATTCATAGGTATTTAAAGGATGTGCATTTATACTGTACAAGGCTATATCTCTCTCATCATCTTTCACTGCTACCACCCTGTGAACAAACAGAATAATTAGATAACAGTAACTATCTAGAAACAGAAAACATGTTAAGAATTTTTGGAGTAGCTCCTTTAGTGCTAGGTTCAAGCCTGCTAATATTTTCATCCATTTTTGTTAATTTCTCCATGATTTGCTGAAGAGAGTTTTGAATGGAAAGGTTTTGGTCTTCTTGTTAGGTCTGATTTTTATTATAAATCCATTTGGGACTACAAATAACTGCTTGTCTGTAGAGGTTTTGTCCTCTTCCAATTTCCACTATCAAGGGATGAAATATCAACCCAGCCTGCAGGGGCCACTGCAAAATTTAGGAGATAGCGAAGGAGCCTATGCTTGAAATTAGGTCAGACTTCGCGAACCCGCAAATCTGAAGGGAAAACAAGTTTACAGTGGTAATCCCTAACCGTGAGGCATGGCGGGGGAAGACGCCGGGTCTACCACAGGACGCGCTCATCTCGTTCACGGACGGATCCGGCGAGGAGCCTGGGACGGGGGCAGGCGTTTATTCGGAAGGACTGAGGCTAAGTCACAGTATTTCCCTAGGAGCTCATGCAACGGTCTTTCAGGCCGAAATGTACGCCATCCTGCACTGTGTGCGAGAGAACAAGAGGGGCTACACCAGCAAGGGGATCCTCATAGCCACAGACAGCCAAGCAGGCTGGTAAGTGAATGCAGAGACGAGATGAGTGACCTGTCTGGGCAGAATGAGGTCACCCTCATCAGGGTGCCGTGTCACTCGGGGCGGGATGGGGGTGGGGGTGGGGGTGTGGTGGGGTGTGTGTGTGGGGGGTTGGGGGTAGGTGTCCAAAGGCAATGAAGAGAGGATCAGCAGAACCATTTATGGGACCAGCACCGGTCCTGGGCGTGACGAAGAGCACCGCCAGGGGAATTCATTAAGTCCTGGGTCAGAAACCAACATAAGGTGTACTGAATAGACTGTCTAGAGCTCAGACATGGGAAGTCCGTAATCGAGGAACCCAGTTCAAAGCGAGCTGTGGAGCTGCTCAATCTTAGCAGAGGACAGCTGGGGTGCTGGGTCACTCGGGGGTCAAAGGCAATGAAGAGAGGATCAGCAGAACCATTTATGTGACCAGAACCGGCTCTGGGCGTGACAAAGAGCACTGCCAGGGGATTCATTAAGTCCTGGGTCAGAAACGAACATAAGGTGTACTGAGCAGACTGTCTAGGGGTCAGACATGGGAAGTCAGTAGAGGAACCCAGTTCAAAGCGAGCTGTGGAGCTGCTAAATCTTAGCAGAGGACAGCTCAGGAACATAACAGTACTCTTGACAGGACACATGGCTGTCAAGAAACACCTGCAAAAATGGGGTGGTTCGAGGGAGACCTGGAATGCAGACTCTGCGGCGAAGGGGAGGCATCAGCCCAGCACATCTTGTGCAAGTGTAAAGCTCTGGACTGCAAAAGACAACTGATCTATGGACAGCCTAGACCGGAGACAGAGCAATATAAAACCCTACCAATTGCTGTGCAGACTAGTTCAAGGCACAGTGATTTTGGAATGGGTGGAGTAGAAAAACAAAGGGCATGTACAAGAAGCCAAAGGCTGCAGTGCTATTGGGGCGGCAAAGACACGGACAAGCCCTAAGGGAGGAAAAAAAAAGGTATGATATGCAGAAGAATATATTAGGCCGACTAGAACATATACCCTCACAATTCTCATTGAGGATCAATGGGGGGGATAATGAGGTTGCTTTCCAGTCTGCTAGCCTGGTCTGTTTTACTGATGGATCACGGCTAAAGGAGCAGCACTCGGTGCGGGAATATACATCGATGGCCTGGGGGTGTGTGAGTTATGCTCTGGGCACATACACCATAGCATTCGAAACGGAGGTATATACTATCCTGTCTGCAGCTATTTGACAGGATGTGGGAAAACAGGTTATACCAGGCACCTCTTCCAGAAGAATGGCCATATAAAAAATAATATAATAAAAGAACACCAGAGAAAGAGCATGCTATCATACGATGGGGAGGTGGCAGGAAGAGTATGCTTTAGAAAAAGAGACATCACAGTGGAGCAAACAATTAATCCAAGATATCTGAGGATATCGGGGGAGACAGGATACAATCTCACTTAATTTCGATCGAAACATGGGCGGATCAGAGCTTACATGCATTGATTTAAAATTGTCGACAGGGAAGACAGCAACAGATGAGATTGGAGAAGAATCGACCACCGAAAATATAGTGAAGCATATGCTAGATGATGAAAATAACCAACAACTTCACAAATATATTGAAAAGCAAAGAACAAGAAGAAGGGGTAGATAGATTGAAAAAGGAATAAAATCAACACAAGAACAACGATACAGCCAGAAGGTAAAAGTTTGGGGCAATACCAAAAGGTGGTTCTGGACCTGCTTCACATCATGTAAGGTGGCCTTAGTCAGTAGAAGTCTAGCATACCCCGAAGCATAAAACATCTGGGAAACATTATGAACTTATCCTTCCTATCTTGCCACTACAGATGTTATGAAGATTATTTTGTATACAATTATATAACTAAAAACTCACTTTTCAGGTTTTGTGTTCCGAAGGTCATGACTCAGTACACACCCATCATCGCCGACACTAAGAATTAGGTGCGGCTGATCAGGGATCACTGCCAGCTTATTGCAGGGCCCCCTGTGGGTGCCAAGCTTCCTATTATCACGCACACCTTCCTCGCGGGATATCTGGGCTATTCTAACCTGAAACACAAATTTTGTATTAATTTAGGATTAAAAAATCCCGTTTCGCATATTTTATTATCATTCATTATCATCCAATATGGTTTTATGTTTGGTGTAATTAACTGCAAGGAGCTATTGTAAGATCTCTTGTTCCACCAAATGAGGGATTATAAACTTTGCTGCGTTAGGTTCCATCGCACCAGTTACGGTATAAACAAACCTACAGACTGATGAAGTTGGGAGCGGGTACTCACTGGACTTTGGCAAATCTGTTGAGTGTTCTGGGGAATAAGTACTCACTGGGCTTTGGCAAATCTGTTGAGTGTTCTGGGGAATAAGTGCTCGCTGCACTTTGGCAAATCTGTTGAGTGTTTTGGGGAATAAGTGCTCATTGCACTTTTTGGGGAATAAGTGCTCACTGCACTTTGGTAAATCTGTTGATCAGTTACGGTATAAACAAACCTACAGACTGATTAAGTTGGGAATGTGTACTCACTGGACTTTGGCAAATCTTTGAGTGTTCTGGGGAATAAGTGCTCACTGCACTTTGGCAAATCTGTTCAGTGTTTTGGGGAATAAGTGCTCACTGCACTTTGGCAAACCTGTTGACCAGTTATGGTATAAACAAACCTACAGACTGATGAAGTTGGGAATGAGTACTCACTGGACTTTGGCAAATCTGTTGAGTGTTCTGGGGAATAAGTACTCACTGGGCTTTGGCAAATCTGTTGAGTGTTCTGGGGAATAAGTGCTCGCTGCACTTTGGCAAATCTGTTGAGTGTTTTGGGGAATAAGTGCTCATTGCACTTTTTGGGGAATAAGTGCTCACTGCACTTTGGTAAATCTGTTGATCAGTTACGGTATAAACAAACCTACAGACTGATTAAGTTGGGAATGTGTACTCACTGGACTTTGGCAAATCTTTGAGTGTTCTGGGGAATAAGTGCTCACTGCACTTTGGCAAATCTGTTCAGTGTTTTGGGGAATAAGTGCTCACTGCACTTTGGCAAACCTGTTGACCAGTTATGGTATAAACAAACCTACAGACTGATGAAGTTGGGAATGAGTACTCACTGGACTTTGGCAAATCTGTTGAGTGTTCTGGGGAATAAGTACTCACTGGACTTTGGCAAATCTGTTGACCAGTTACGGTATAAACAAACCTACAGACTGATGAAGTTGGGACTGAGTACTCCCTGGACTTTGGCAAATCTATTGAGTGTTCTGGGGAATAAGTACTCACTGGACTTTGGCAAATCTGTTGAGTGTTTTGGGGAATAAGTGCTCACTGACTTGGGCAACTCTGTTGAGTGTTTTAAGGAATGAGTACTCACTGGACTTTCGCAAATCTGTTGACCAGTTATGTTATAAACAAACCTACAGACTGATGAAGTTGGGAATGAGTACTCACTGGACTTTGGCAAATCTGTTGAGTGTTTTGGGGAATAAGTGCTCACTGCACTTTGGTAAATCTGTTGACCAGTTACGGTATAAACAAACCTACAGACTGATGAAGTTAGGAATGAGTACTCACTGGACTTTGGCAAATCTGTTAAGTTTCTTGGGGAATACTTAGCACTTGCTCACTGACTTTGGCAACTCTGTTGAGTGTTTTAAGGAATGAGTACTCACTGGACTTTCGCAAATCTGTTGACCAGTTATGTTATAAACAAACCTACAGACTGATGAAGTTGGGAATGAGTACTCACTGGACTTTGGCAAATCTGTTGAGTGTTTTGGGGAATAAGTGCTCACTGCACTTTGGCAAATCTGTTGAGTGTTTTGGGGAATAAGTGCCCACTGCACTTTGGCAAATCTGTTGAGTGTTTTGGGGAATAAGTGCTCACTGCACTTTGGCAAATCTGTTGACCAGTTACGGTATAAACAAACCTACAGACTGATGAAGTTGGGAATGAGTACTCACTGGGCTTTGGCAAATCTGTTAAGGGTTCTGGGGAATAAGTACTCACTGGACTTTGGCAAATCTGTTGAGTCTTTTGGGGAATAAGTGCTCACTACACTTTGGCAAATCTGTTGACCAGTTACGGTATAAACAAACCTACAGACTGATGAAGTTGGGAATGAGTACTCACTGGACTTTGGCAAATCTATTGAGTGTTCTGGGGAATGAGTACTCACTGGATTTTGGCAAATCTGTTGAGTGTTCTGGGGAATAAGTACTCACTGGACTTTGGCAAATCTGTTGAGTGTGTTGGGGAATAAGTGCTCACTGCACTTTGGCAAACCTGTTGAGTGTTTTGGGTAATAAGTGCTCACTGCACTTTGGCAAATCTGTTGAGTGTTTTGGGGAATAAGTGCTCACTGCACTTTGGCGGATCTGTTGACCAGTTACGGTATAAACAAACCTACAGACTGATGAAGTTGGGAATGAGTACTCACTGGACTTTGGCAAATCTGTTAAGGGTTCTGGGGAATAAGTACTCACTGGACTTTGGCAAATCTGTTGAGTCTTTTGTGGAATAAGTGCTCACTACACTTTGGCAAATCTGTTAACCAGTTACGGTATAAACAAACCTACAGACTGATGAAGTTGGGAATGAGTACTCACTGGACTTTGGTAAATCTATTGAGTGTTCTGGGGAATGAGTACTCACTGGATTTTGGCAAATCTGTTGAGTGTTCTGGGGAATAAGTACTCACTGGACTTTGGCAAATCTGTTGAGTGTGTTGGGGAATAAGTGCTCACTGCACTTTGGCAAACCTGTTGAGTGTTTTGGGGAATAAGTGCTCACTGCACTTTGGCAAATCTGTTGAGTGTTTTGGGGAATAAGTGCTCACTGTATTTTGGCAAATCTGTTGAGTGTGTTGGGGAATAAGTGCTCACTGCACTTTGGCAAATCTGTTTAGTGTTTTGGGGAATAAGTGCTCACTGCACTTTCGCAAATCTGTTGACCAGTTACAGTATAAACAAACCTACAGACTGATGAAGTTGGGAATGAGTACTCACTGGACTTTGGCAAATCTATTGAGTGTTCTGGGGAATGAGTACTCACTGGATTTTGGCAAATCTGTTGCGTGTTTTGGGGAATAAGTACCCACTGTACTGTGGCAAATCTGTTGAGTGTTTTAGACTTGTAACAAAGCAGACTGCCGCAGCCAATCCTGTGATGTATCTATATAGACAGCTTGTTTTGTGTTCTTGTTTCTTTTTTTTTTGTGTACCGGACTTGGTTGCTTTTTTAAGGTATCTCGAATAGGGTCGCGGTTTTCACAATACTATTTTCCTTTCTTAGTTACAAGTTACTGACCTGTCCATCCCTAGCACAAGAAGCTATATGCAGATCACCACTGAGATGAAGGAACTTGCTCTGGAACACATTCTGTTTGTGTTTGGAGTCGTATTTGAGAAGGCGTTTGCCCACCTTCCAATCCCACAGCACGATCTTGAGATCATCAGAGCCGCTTGCTAAAACTGAGCCATCCGGATGAAAGTTCAGGCTGTTGACACAGCCTTCATGTTCTTCCAGTTTGTACATCAGTTCTAGACGCTGAACGTTACGTAGAGCTCCGTAACATCTCAGCCTAAAACAAATATTTCTTTATTTACACATTCCAGCTTTCAACACACGACTGCAAAATACAGAACAACGTTATGAATTTGTATCATGTCATCCGAGGATGACATGATGAGGCTAACTTGGTCAGTGAACAATCGGCAGCTTTTTTAAAAATATGTTGTGGTGAATTGGGTTTTCTTAGTGTGTATTTTATATTAATTTAAACAAATTTAACAAGATTTTGCTGGATTAAGAAGCATTTTACTACTTCCGGAACCAATCAGTAATTTCTGTGTGATCTCTAGAATTTCTATATAAGGTAATTCACATAAAATGTTGTTATTTATCTCTTTTATCATTGTACTTGTTGTTGATGGCCCTGCTTTACTTTAGTTATCGATTGAATATATATATATATATATATATATATATATATATATATATATATATATATATATATATATATATATATATATATATATATATATATATATATATATATTAAAATGATAATGCTTAATTTAGAGATATGGTTTGATTAATTGTTATACTTGTTGATTATTGTTGGCCAAGTATATATTTTAAATTGGGTGTTAACTAAATTAATTTCTACTTAAATTTGTATATTTTTCTTTATATTCTTTTGTTGGGTGCTAATTATATTGATAACCTTTTCATTGTTTTTAAATCTACCCAGCTATTGACTCCATACTTCTAGGGTATGTAGTGAATTCATTTTCTTTTATATGATTTAACCAAATATATATATATATATATATATATATATATATATATATATATATATATATATATATATATATATATATATATATAAACTTCCTCAAATAATAACACTGCTTTTAATTCTATTTATGTTGATTTAATTCTTAAAAATTTTGTATGTATAAAAGTTTAACAAATCATATGACAAAAATATAACACCCCTACTTATTTAGTAAATTACAAAAGTTGATCGAGTTCTTTTATTTAAATTTTATTTTTTTATTATCAAAGGAAATTTTGTTTGCGCTTTTTCAAAATTGCTGAATTTAAAAATATGAATGAATTTCTTATTTATATTATTATCTAAATTAAAGGTTAATGTACATTTATTGGTACCAATTATCATTCACATATTCTGTGTTTGAATTTATTATTTCGATTTATTCTTTCAAAAATTTGAAATGCAATGACATTTCAGGCCTGTCTCGTTAATGTAGAATTCGGTACCTTAAAACTTCTAAATGCTTCCCTTGACGACCGCTGATTCTCTGGTTGAAATGGCTGGTTACTATGCAGCCATCTTGTAAGATTCTGATATGAAAATTTGGCGTCTTTTGCGTCGACAATTATTTGGACATTTTATATTCTTCTTGTAGCACTGATTTCTAAACTACCTTTCTACTTAAAAGCTACACTATTTATTACTTTAAACTTTCCACACATTTAAAACTATACTTTGCCGATGAAAATACTTATTTTCATTTAATTTCTTTGCTGAACGGCTCTAACATCCTCTTCTTGCGACAACCCAAATTGAAGAGAGCGATTCAATTATTATTTCTCTCATTTCAGATTATTGAAACTAAAGCAAACTAATTCTATTTGTTATCTGCCATTTGTCCTGATCATAGACATGTTGGTTTTGTCTATGTACACGTCGATCTTCAGAATAAATTCGCATTCAATGTCAATGTCAAATTCACAGATTCCCACTTTCATTTTAGATGACATATCTTAACCTTATTTCACAAACATCAACAAAAACATCTTAAAATACTTTATATATATACATATATATATATATATATATATATATATATATATATATATATATATATATATATATATATATATATATATATATATATATATATATATATTCAATCTTTAAATAGGGGCGTTTGGATATTATAACATTTTAACAGGTTAGGATAAACTTTAATATTTCTATAAACACATACAACCAACAAGAATACTTTTGAATTCTTATCTGTAACAAAATATATTAACTATTATTTATAATCAATTTCCACCTCTTTGTTTAACAGTTTGTCTTGATTTCTCGCTACATTTCACTAAATTTTAAATGTCCCATTGTAGCTTAATCCAAAGTCTTTTAAATTTGATTCAATTGGAGTGTTTATCTGTTTTCAGTACATTTTAACTGTGCTTATGGTTAATCTACGAATTATTTGCTCTGTTTCTTACTTGAGGATTATGTTTTTGAATTCATATCTTATTTCATTTATTAATTTTAGAATTTTGTAATTTTAGATTGACATGCTGTTAATAATGCAGATCCTTATTCGGACATGCCTATTTGACAAATGATGCAAAACTGTACTACAGTTTGGATTCCTTGGATATATGAAAACACCTGGACCTGAAGTTAGTATTTTGTAAGTAGCTGATATATACATTTAGTTTGATATTTCCAAATATCAATACAATATATATATATATATATATATATATATATATATATATATATATATATATATATATATGTATGTATGTATGTATATGTATATATGTAAACAGAGATCTCCTCATTAGTGAATTTCTCGTTTTACGAAAAATTCGCCAAAATGGTGCAGCCCCTGGTGAAACTGTGGCATCCAGTGTAGCAGTGAATGGGTTAAGTAAGAGCATGGTTCCCAAATAATCAGCATTTCTGGTGTATGCATTACTCAGCCATAGTGCCATAGGGTAACAGCTTACCTGGGTGCTCAAAAGATCAACGTTGTGCCGTAGCCTGGCAACTCTTCAGATCTCAACCCAATAGAAAATCTTTGGAAACTGACAAAACAGGAATTCCCAAAGAGATTGTAACAAATACGCAGCAGCTCATTAAGATACCCATCAGTGTTTGGCACCATGATGACAAAAATGCTCTTAGGTGCATAGAAAACATGCCATATGTAGGATTTAGGCAGTCATTGGTGCAAGAGGCGGTGTGACGAAATATCAAAAAAGTTTATATATTGTTTTTAAATGATTTTTGCAATTGCCACCAATAAGTTACATAACTGTTTTTACCTTGTTAATCACATAAATAAATAGTTTTATAATAATTACTACACTCTTTTTCTTCCTGAACGAAATAAAAAAAACTGATGAAAATGTAGTGTTTCTCATAATTTGGCCACCACTGTAGCTTCCACAGTTAACAACCCATCTTACAGTTTCCAGCCAATTACAAGCATTCCAGTATTTTGGAACATGATTGGTTGAAAACCCTCCAATAACCTGATCATGAATTTAATTTGACAGTTGCGAAACAACAAAATAGAATTAATTCTGGAAAAAGTGACACCAAGTAACTGTATACTGGCGCTTCTGTTGCATAGATTGCCGCCAATAAAGTAAAAGGCCCAGAGTTCAAAGCTTGAGTAGACAAGCAAGAAGCTGACATGGTCTGGTCTAAATTTCTTCTGGCCATATAAGACTCCTCAAATGACCGAAGTTTGTTGGCATCGAGAACCCTTGTTTTGTTTTCTTGCACAATAATTGTATCTCAGCATCATATAATTGAATGACAGTAAACCTTAAGTTTTCAAGCTTACCTGAACAAATCACCGTGCTGTTTCTTGGAAGTGCATCCCATCTGCCTGTTGAAAAGTTCTGGTACCACGAACCAGTTGTGTTTAGGTTTATCTTTCAGTATCGTAGGGTGGTCTTCTTCAGATTCAGTGTCGGAGTCATGTATGACAGTAGAGTTGGAACTGAAGGGGTCGGGACTAAGTGAAGACATGTTGGTGATATTCTCTGTTTCGGTGGCATTACCTTGGTCACCGGAATCATCGGCACTGTAATATAAAAGAAAAAGGAAAACATTAAAGGCCATTTAGAGATTCAGGCATGAATTTAAAAAGAACCATCTATAAATTATGTCTTCACCACTGGTTCACCATTTTTGCTGATGTGGTAGAAACCTTAGGTGATTTTGTATGCTACTGTTTAAAAACGGGGTTGCAGAATATAAAAGAGCCACGATCGAAGATGAACAGCGTTTGGCAGGTACCTCATATTTTGCAAATAGCTTAGATAAGTTCGAACTAGAGGTGTGCGAAGTTTAAAAATTTCGAACCGAACCCTCAGTTCGAAAATTGTTCGCGCTAGACGATGTTAAAGTAGTTCGAAGTTCGACAACGTAATTCTACAAAATAGTTCGAAGTTCATTCACTATGTGAAAACTGGAACCTGTGATGAGCACTAATAAGTACACTTGGAGAACACCCAAATCACCACAACACATTGTGGTGATTTGGGTGTTCTCCAAGTGTACTTATTCGAAGTTCATTGCTGAGAAATACATCGAAATTGAACTTTACCTTCGTTCAATGCTGCCAAAGTTAGCGAAATTTTTACTCGGTAGCGGCCTCGTTAACTCGGTAGCGGCGCTTTATACTCGGTATTTCTTTCAGGCCATTTTCTCATGCGTATTTTTGACAGTTGGTACGACACATTGGGACCTAACAGAGCCATTTAACAATTACATAATTACTTTTTATACAATGTGTCCCAGATTTGCTTCTCTATGCAGGGATCTCAGCTCATATTATACCTACAGCAAAGGTTAAATGGGAAAAGTTTTAGAGGAAGCTAAGTGCATTCAATATCCGGTTTCAGAATTACGATTGGTCAATCGGTTTTGGAAATATCGCCGAAAAACCGAAAATGGCGGATTTCTTTTTTCGACAGTAAATCCGAAACGGTTAAATTGACAGCTGTCAAAATATGACATTATTGCGACACTTTTTTAAGACGAATAAGATGGCGTGTATGACATGTCTCTATCGTATTTTGTTATCCAGCAACCCTCCCCAATTTTCATTTTTCTGCTGGCCGCCATATTGAATTTTTCGATTTTTTTGGAAATAGCGTAAAATTTCCAGTCTAGGGATTTCTCACAAGTGCTTAGAAGATTTGAGTATCATCGAAATATCACACTTCGTAAAGTTAGGTCTTATTTTTTTCTATGGAGGCCATGTTTTATTTGTCAGAAAATTGGGTTTTTATAAGTTAAACATTTTTTCCATCAAAGGAGGCTCTGACTTTGACGTTAAATAATTCAAAGTGTCAAAGTTGTGTTTTAGTGAATTTTTTAAAAAAAATCACTAATGAGGAAACCCCGACTTTTGAATTTTGAAAAAATTTCTTCAAATGAGCGCTAATTAGGCCCCCCAGAACATATATCCGGGGTCAGTTTCAATTTTTATATGTTTATATATATATATATATATATATATATATATATATATATATATATATATATATATATATATATATATATATATATATATATATATATATATATATATATATATATATATATATATATATATATATATATATATATATATGTATCACACCGATAACTCAAAAAATAATGGGCCGATTTTTATTAAATTAGGCGAATACCTTCCTTTTGCAAATGGATTGGATAGGTTCGTTAGCCAGGAAAATCGGCCCAGGTTTTCCCGGAAAATGTTGTTTTCTTTCGAAAAAAAATTATATCTCCCGAATTTGGTACACGGGTTTATATCATTATGTGTAAGTTACCTACCAAAATTTAGGCCTGTAGGTCAAAAGACAAAAAAGTTATAGGCATTTAAATAAAAATAAATTGGGGGTTTCCTCAAAACGTCAAAGTTGCGATTTAAAACGTCAAAATTGGCAACATTTAGGCAAATAACTTGAATCTAATACGGGCTATGGAAATCAAATGTCTCAAGAAGAATGTTTTACAAACCCTGAAGTCTTAGTTTCAACCGTCATTGTCCTTGATTTTACTAAAATGTGTCCAGAAAATTCATTTCAAATAGACCCTTTCTCTGATGTTTAGCAGTAGCCTTAGCTATAGAGTTTATCGTTTAGTGGTATATAATTTTTATCGAATTTTCGTAAATCAATAAAGCTCAATATATCCGTTATTATACAAGATATATAAAAAATGTATACATAATTATAGGGTGTCTTGAGCTACATCTTAAAAAAATATTTCTACAATCACAGGCTGGCCCATAAGTCGTTGCTGATACAAATTCTCTTTTTTTTTTAAATCAAACACGCCTTATGTTATTGCATTTTCGATCGAAATATAATGCATGTTTGCAAGAAAAGAAATTCTGGACGCAGCAAGTGCGTTATAGTAGCGAATTTTAATCAAATGCTTCATATTTGAATAGCTCAATTTACTATTAACCTATAAGGTTTACCAAGAAACGAGTTTTTTCGGGAACACTTTAAGTTTACTTTCGGAAATTTTTGTACATTTTCAAACAATAAAGTTGTTTTGATGAAACATGGCACATTGTTTTTACTATATTTATTTATATCACCTTCTCCTAATAAATGTATAGCTAGTTGCATACGATATTTTAATATATGTATCGATATTTCAAATTTCCCGGCTTTCTGACTCCCACAGCTCAAAGGGTATTAGTGAATTCTCTCTTTTTTAGTGAAAAAAATCACAAATGAGGAGATCGCGACTTTTGAATTTTGAAAAAACTCCTTCAAATGAGCACTAAGGACGGATTCCCCCGGTCAGAATCAGTTCTGAGCTGACCTTAAATGTATGGAATTTCGACTACGAAATTATAATGCATGTTTTGTAAGAAAATAAATTCGGGACTCAGCAAGTACGTTATGGTAGCCAATTTATCGTTTACACGATAAAAAATAAAAATCTTCTTATGGCATGTCCATTTATCATACAGAAAATCACAAACACGAACAATAATTTTTGTTGAGGTGTCCCCCCTAATGCCAATGGACTTAACAATATTTATCTAATGAGGGTCAAATCAGCCCTTTATTACTACAAACAACGCTGCCAAATTTCAAAATAATCGGTGAAGAGATATTTGAATTATTTTTTTTTAAATCGTTATTTTACAAAAAATTTAACACCTTGTATCTTGGAAACAATGCATTTTAGCACCTGTGTTTATGGGAACTTTTTTTCATAAAGTGACCTGGGAAATCAACCCCTTAAATATTGCCCCGTCTTTTTTAAACACTCTGTATATATAAACATATAAAAATTGAAACTGACCTCGGATATGGGTTCTAGGGGTCCTAGTTCGCGCTCATTTGCATTTTTTTTTTCAAAATTCAAAAGTCGGGATCTCCCCACTAGTGAATTTTTTCTACGAAAATTCACTAAAACAAATCGTTAAATGAATGGTTCAGAAATACACAAAAAGCAAACACATTGTTTCAGTTATTTATCATAAAAAGGGAACAAATAATTTTTCCCTGACGGACAAAAATTCACTGGCTTTTAGTCAATTTTCGCATTTCCCCCCAATTTTCCCCTGATTTCCCTGACAGAATTTTTTCATGTACAAATTCCCAGACTTTTTCTGGTTTTCCAGACGATTGGGAACCCTGTAGTATCTTGTGAGTGTAAGGTTAACTTGTGCCTAGCGATACCATTTCTACTTTTGATCTCAGGCTTCCGCATACGCAGTGAGTTACCGGGATAATTAACATGGCTCGCAACTCATGTGTTTTTTGCCGTTTTAACGAAATAAAAGACCTGCCTGACGTGCCGTTTACACACAATCCTCCCAACTGACCTTCTTGACCTTCCCTAACATCAGTTTTTCTAATTAACCGCTAAAAGAAGGAAATATTTACTCACATGACCTTGATGTATGGCAGGGTTGATTTTTCCTGCTTTTAGCTGTTAAGTAGGCAAACTGATGTCAGGTCAGTTGGAAGGATTGTGTGTAAACAGCACGTCAGGAAGGTCTTTCATTTCGTTTTATTATTTCAATCGCTAATTTTCATTCAGTATGAATCGAAACGGATAGATTCGGGAAATGGAAGAGTCTGAAAGGAAGCATGACACGTTTAACATGTACAAGAAAGTCCGGGAGGTTGCTGGCTTGTATAACAAGAACACTACTAACATACTAGTGGATAGCACGGGAAAAGCTATTACTGATGAAAGAGAAATTCTTGAAGTATGGAGTAAATATGTGACTGAATTGTTTGAAGAAGACCGGCCAAACATGCATTGTAATGCAAATCAAGACGAAGGGCCAGAATTTTAAAATCCGAAGTTCTCCATGCCATAAAATCAGCCAAAACCAAGAAAGCAACTGTTACAGATGATCCACGAAAACCATATCAGTGCTCTGGTTCAGTTTTTTAACAGTA
Organism: Tillus elongatus; assembly: GCA_964006375.1. Lineage (NCBI taxonomy): Eukaryota > Metazoa > Arthropoda > Insecta > Coleoptera > Cleridae > Tillus > Tillus elongatus. The sequence goes on from OZ023267.1 coordinate 131,063,072, forward strand.
TATATACTACTGGTGAAATATCCGAAGAATGGTTGAGGTCTGTTTTTGTAGCACTTCCGAAGAAACAGCGAGCAAAGAAGTGCGGCGAATATAGATTAATTAGCCTGATGAGTTATACATTAAAGGTGTTTCTTCGCATAATACATGGAAGGATGAGAAGTCGGTGCGAGGGGGACCTGGATGGGACGCAGTTTGGCTTTAGGAATGCACTAGGCACCCGGGAAGCACTTTATGCCCTAAATATACTTCTTCAAAAGTGTCGTGACCAACGCAAGGATATTTATGTGTGTTTCATAGACTATGAAAAAGCCTTCGATAGGGTTCAGCATGAAACACTTTTAAACATACTAACTTTGGGAATCGATGATAGAGATCTGAAAATTATAGAGAACTTATATTGGAAGCAGAAAGCAGTGGTCCGAGTCGATGGAAGACTAACCGATGAATGTCGCATTCAACGAGGCGTCAGACAGGGATGCATTCTCTCCCCGCTATTGTTCAACATCTACTCGTATACAATCTTTAAGAAGGCTTTAAAAGATAAAGACCTTGGAGTGAAGATTAACGGTGAACTGATTAATAACATTCGATATGCCGACGATACCGGCCATCTTGTGCGATAGTGTCCGGGGCCTTCAAGAGTTGTTGGATAGTGTAAACACGACAGGAAGGGAAATGGGTTTGAAAATAAACGTCAATAAGACAAAATTTATGATATTCAGTCGCCAACCGCGCGCCGATGCTTCCCTACAGATAGACCAACAAAACATTGAGAGAGTTACCCAATTCAGATACATTGGTTGTTATATTACAGAACATCTAGACCCTGATAAAGAGATAAAGTGCAGAATTGAAACAGCGTGCACAACTTTCACGAGAATGAAATCATTTTTCTTTAACGACAACTTAAAGCTAAGATTGCGTCAAAGAATGATCAAATGTTATATTTGGTCCGTGTTGTTGTTGTAGCTGAGACGTGGACTATGAGGGCTGCTACGATCAGTCCACTGGATGCGTTTGAGATGTGGTTGCACAGAAGAATGCTTCGAATACCCTGGACAGCTATGCAGACCAACGAAGCAGTATTAAATAGAGCGAATGCCGTCCGTGAATTATTTGTCACTATTAAGGTGCTTATAATGAAAGGTAAAATCGAAGGCAGCCGAGGAATTGGAAGGAAACAGATGTCATGGCTAAAGAACATTCGCGATTTGACTGGAATACGCAGTGCCGAACAACTATTCAGATTAGCCGAAAACCGCGAACAACTCGCCAATGTAATTGCCAACGTTAGGGGGACCTGATATGGCACCGAAAGAAAGAAGAAATCGAAACAATTACATTACGTTGTTGTAATGTAATTTAGAGTTAAGTTTTTATATCTGGCAACACTGTTTCACATTTTCCGTGATGTGGCGTCATTTGCGACATGCGTAGTTGGTCTGTACCCTATATTCAACGTTTACCTAGTTTCTTTTATCTGTAAACTTACACATAAGACGTCATATAAGACCGAAACAGTCGTGGGATGTGTTTCAATGACAATTCTACCAATTCTGTAATTAATTACGTATACTTTGAATGTAATATCCCAGGCATGAAGCCGATATAAAGTATCACGCAAATAGAACGTTAGTTGAAGTATACTTAGATGGCGCCGGAGACATCGGCGTTGCCTCCTAAGCAGCAGGTTACGCGATCGAATCTAGCTTGATGAATGTATGTTTTTTAATGTTTTATTTTGACATTAGGAGAAACGATAGTGCACAAATTTCATACGTTTTGAATAAGATCTCATTTTTGTTTAAACGCCTGAATAAGTTTGTCACCTTTGAGTCTGTAATTATAATTTTGTTATTGTTGATACTGAAAAAACCGGTTTGATTAGGTTGACTAAAACGAAATCATACTGGCGATTAATAAAGAAAAATAACTGCTACGTTTATAACTTGGCAGATAGTTTACGTTTCTAAATATGAATTAAGTTTCCTTTTCGAAATCTTTTGTATAACTTTAATGAAATTGTGATAAAAGTTTATTTTAAAGAGACTATCTACAGATATAGCAAAATTTAATTCTTGTGCTTCATAGAAAATTGAATTTTGGGCATTTTCTCAAGAGAAGTTAGACCACGAGATTATTTTTTTTTTGATAATAGAGAGATATCGATGGTAACACTTTCGAAAGAATTCTTCAAATGTGTGCCTACTAGGACCTCTAAAATCGATCTTCAAGGTCTGTGTAAGTTTAAAGTATTAACTTTACTAATATGCCGTATAATAATAGTGTACAATTTTTATGAAAATTCGCTACTATAACGCATTTGCTGCGTCCCGAATTTTTTTTGGCTTTTGTTTCCTTGTCTTTGCTCTTTTATTTACATTTACACTTCTTTGCTGGCCTAGTCCGGTAAGTGAAAAATAGTTTTTTCACCATTTCTCTATTTTCCCGCTGGCTATGTTACATCCTCGTTTTCCGGTACACCCCTTTCCCTGCAGTTACCTATCCCTATCTATTTCCCAGATCACATTCCGCCGTGTTTTTGACTAGGGGTTACACGCTACTCCGTGGTAAGGGTTTTCCTTCCCCACTGCATGGCTACAACGACCCTCAATGCATAAACCACATGATACATTTCTTTGGGATAACCTTCAAGAAAGTTACGGGACGCGACTTGTGGCGAATGCGGGGTGGACAGGGTTAAATTAGGTGTGGCAGCGAAATGTGAAAAAGGCAACTTTTAGAGGTTCGACTAAGCTGTTGTTTTCCGCTCACATTTCCTTTTTATCTTTCCCGCCCAGCACCCCTATTCATTCATGGTCTCGTAACTTTCTTGGGGGTTGTTTGCAAGTAATTTGTTTCTGGTTTGTGCATCCAGGGGAGGCCCTGAACATGTTTCTGATAAAAACATCTAAAAACCCACGGGATGTAAATTGCAAATTTTCCGGAAAGATAGTTGATGACAGAGTAACAATCGTAAGATTTTTTGCTTACACATTTTCACTTTTCACAGCACAAAAATTAAACTTAAGGTACACCTTGATTCTAACCTCATTGTTAAGCGAAGAAAACACAGTACACATACGAAAGTTACATCATTTCTTGGATGAATTTTCTCCTAAACTACAATTTCGTTTACACAGCACAATTTGAGATTTAAGTCGTTGAAAGTCACGAAATCGTCATCAGCACGGACATAAAAAATGTAACGCACTATATTAAACGAGAATAAACAAATAACGCACAGGTAGACAAAATTATAAGACTTGAATATCAACTGAATGACATTGGGCATGGAGCCAATTTATTTAGAGAAGTAAGAGAGATAGAGTATTTAAAACGTGGTCATACTTTGTAAAAAAAAAACAAAAACAAACGTGTCCGTTCCGTTACACAATGCTGATAACTGCGCATACACGTTTGTAAGATATGCACTATAAGATTTGAATACATATTGAATCGTGGGCGGTCTCAAAATTTTTATTTCTCATCTAACCTGTACTAGTTTTTAGCGAATTTTTATTATAAAGTGCGGAGCAACTAAAGGGAATAAATTCAGTCTCTGAATAATTTGTATTGTTATTTAACGTATACAAATTGTAATTGAGCTTTAGAATATATATATATATATATATATATATATATATATATATATATATATATATATATATATATATATATATATATATATATATTCATTGATTGTTGTTGCCCTTACTTGGTGAAACTTGTCCATACTTCATACAGACTTGGAGACTACTTCTCTGGCTTCACCGTGAAGCCAGAGAAGTAGTCTCCAAGTCTGTATGATATATATATATATATATATATATATATATATATATATATATATATATATATATATATATATATATATATATATATATATATATAGCGCATTGAAAACGAAACTAAAGAAAAATAACAATGTGCTTCACGAATAACATAATTTGTTTTGAAAAACCCTTTTTGTTGTTTTGTTTGCAAAAACTAGTTTGAGGGGTTGACTAAAACAAAACTGTCCAAGCCATTAATAAGGAAAAATACCTGCTATATTTATAATTTGATAGGTACATTTCCCTTGTAAATAATTTAAAAAAATTATGGAAAACTTTTCTAACTTTCATGAAGTTTGTAACACAACTTTTTGAAGGGACTTGTACATATATGTACGAAATTTTAATTTTCTATCCTTAGAAAATATAAATTTCCTCAAGTAATTCCTTACTTCGTCTCAAACCGATCTCCAAGGTTGATTTAAATTTAAAGAATTAGTTTTAATAATATACGTTACTAATAGTGCACAATTCTTATGAAAATTCAGTACTATAATGCACTTGGTGCGCCCCTAACTTTTTTTAAATAAATTATTCAATATATATTCAAGTTTTATAGATCCCTTATTTGATATGGTATCAAATGTCTCTGTTTTTTTTTAAAATTACCTATCTATCTATCTTTATATATATATATATATATATATATATATATATATATATATATATATATATATATATATATATATATATAGTGTGACGCATTCAAAGCGGAACAGACCGATTTGCGTCGAGAATTTTTTTTAAGAAACGCTGAAACACGTCAATTTTAATATTGAGGGGGGCATGTTTTGACATAAAACTCAACTTTGTCACATCAACCCCTTCAGGGTGGTGATAACAACCCCTATATTTTCAATAGGGAACATGGATCGAGTGTTACATCATTTGAAAGCTCTTTGTTTTCTGAATTCAGCACACTAATTTTTTTTGAAGTTTTATCCACTCATTTAAAAATTATTCACAGTGGAAGATGCAAAAACGCATTTCACTCATTCCGATAAGAAATGTGCTGATAGTGAATGTTTTATTGGTTTGTAAACAAAAAATTGACCATCAGAACATTTCTTATCGGAATGAGAGAAATGCGGTTTATTATTTCAGTTTATCGGTCGGTTTGATATTTGATAGTACTACCGAAAATTAATTTCACAATGGTGTATTCTGTAAAAGAAAGAGTTTAAAATTTTTTTTTTCAAAAACGATGACTGTGCCAACAACCATACCGCAAATTTCTTTAATGAACAACATCAGAACAGACATGTTAACAGAAAATTTTTATTGTGGTATGTGCATCCAGAAAAGGTTCTAAGCATGTTTCTGAATTTTTTCTAAAAGTCCGCCTTGTGCTAAACTGCAAATTTACCGAAAATTAATTTTTTATCTAGAAAAGGAATGTACCTGCCAAATTATAAATGTGGCAGGTATTTTTTCTTATTAATCGCTTGGATGATCCGTTTTAGTCAACGCAATCTAACCAGTTTCTGCAAACAAAATAACAAAAAATATCTTTTAGACCAAATTTGTAGTTCCTTTTTAAATGTAGTACACACGCTGCCTTTATATGGGTTTTACTGTGTATCAAAACTGAAGCTTCTAGTTTGCTGGGGAATTGAGTTATCATCATTTAAAATATTTTTACGAAAATTCGCTACCATAACGCACTTGCTGCACCTAAACTCTTTTCAACACATATTTACTATTACTGTTTAGTATTAGAGTACCTACATGGATTGATTAACAACCTGAATCTGATGCACACAACCATTTTCTTATTTGTTTGATTGGATGTTAAAATGATAATATTACGATAATATACGACAGTCGACGGCCGAAGGAATTTGTTAACGTTAGATTAAAATTAAAGGTTGGATTATTATTTACCTACTCCTGTTTGTATTAACCTTAGAATATAGAACATATGTCGTAATTTTATATTGTAAGATTCTAAGGTATTAGCCGAGTCGATTTCGAGGTTATCTTCTTCTTCTGCTTTGTTAATTACGTCTGTTAGTTTCAAGGTTCGTTTCTCTCATGACTCCTGTCAGTTAACAAATGACAAATAGTGGTGTTGTCAGATTAAACTAGGGGAGGGAGATGGCTTATAAATACAAATTGAATCACTTTCATTGAAATTTTAATTTATTAACATATTTCCGTCTTCAGATTCAGATCAGAAGAGTCGCAAATGGCAACCCCGCTGATTGTTTTGTGACATAATTTCGTAGCCTGTCCCTTTAAAGCTTTATTTGGAGATTTTGTTTGCAATGGCAGCGGAACCCTAATTTATCTGTCTGACCTTGTCTAGCATTATAGGCATCCATTCAGAGGTAATTTCAGGTCATATCGTAGATTATTTATTTAGTTATAACTCAAGATTGACTGAAGAAGTACAAAGTTAATCACCGAATATTGAAGAACCAAAAAAATGTACCAAGTTCACAATAAACAGACCATTTCTCACTTACTGATTGATATTTATCAGAAACGGTATATATATATATATATATATATATATATATATATATATATATATATATATATATATATATATATATATATATAAAATATTTATATATATATATAAAATATTTATATATAAATATTTTGTCCACAAAAGGGGTTTAATACATCCATGTATAATTAAAGCTGGTTTAAAAGAAATTACCAGGATTATTCAACAACAAAAATAGATTATGTGAAGTTTGATGTGTAATTATAAATAGAAAGTGTTGAGGGATGGTTTAGCAAATAATAATGAGGATATAGCACATTTTTTTATTCTCATCTTATTAAATTCCCCACATTGTATAAAATCAATTGCCATATAAAATTTAAATTTTTAACCAATAGTTTTCCTGTAAAAAAAAGTATAGAGAATCAAAATAATTGCCTCCGCGCCAAAACGCAGCCCTAAACAAAGACAGCCTACTGTGACGTCACGATCCGGTATCGGCCAAACGAGTCTCGCTTACTCACACAGAGATCCTCATCTTACCACTAGTGTTTATGCGACTTACGTGTGACGGATAGTTATTGTTGTCAACTTATATTATTGTTAATATCTATATACTCGTATTAATTATTTTAAAAACTGTACAGTCTTATAGTATAGCTACAGAAGTTGGATTTGTCCAAGGACAATCTGATAATTTACCAAAAATTGATGTACCTACTAGCAATGTTTGCGTTTTTAGAAAACAACCCGAATTTCATGGATGCTGAGCTGAAAGGAGTGAAAGCTGGGAGGTATGTGTCTGATATGAACCTTATTTTATCCTGTAAATATCTTTGTTGGATTTTATGTAGTAATTTCTTATAAAATATGATGTAAATAAAAGCATAACTTCAAAATGTTCTCCATATATTTATGTCCACGAACTGTTATGTCTTTCGCATTCTCGTATTGTGATTCTGAGTCTGCTGAAGCCATCACAGAGTCACGCACTAAACTAGATTACTCACAACTTACTACCTTTGAACCTATATTATACATTAAAGGGCAGGTTATTTAATGATGGAATTTTTGAAGTGAATAGATCTTAGGAAGATATTTAAAAAATTAAAATAATTAACTAAATATAAGCATAGTTTTAAAGAAACTCAAGACACAGCCATTTTAATTTAGTAATTAGAATATGAAGAGAGTTCGGAAGTGACTTTAATTAGTATAAAAAAGAAACCTTTTCATGGAGAATATGTTATACATATTTAAAAAACAAATCGAGTTAAAAATTAATTGAAAATTAGTAAGTTTAGAAAAATGTATAAAAATATTTAAATTCAGCTGTCAAATGAATTAATTTGACGTTTCCGAGATTTTGACAAGAATTTCTAAGGAAATCTCTGATTGGTGGATTCGATTTAATATAAGTAGTAGATAACCCAAAAACTGAAAAAAGACGAAGTCATTATAGAAGAATTGTCCAGTGTGGCAGGTTGTGTTTTTTAGCACGAGCGAAAATCAGACCGTTGCTAAGCGCAAAGTGCGGTTTCTAGGCAAGCGCGTTTGTTTAAAATAATAAAGTGATGTTTTAAACAGTTCACATGGAATACTCGTACTTAAAGAGTAATGGTGTTATTAAATCAATAAATAAAATTTCCAGAAACATTCATCGATTATTCGAATATGAAAAGAAAAGAAAATGCCTCCCCATAAATTGATACAAACTCAAGAGCTCATGGAAGACGATTCTGATAGAGGAACGTGAACAAATGATGGAAATGTTAGATAACAATGTTATCCAACTACAACATACTTTGTTTTGCAGTGTGACACTTTACGGCCATTCTAATCGTCAAAACTATCGCTATAGTCTAAAAATATCCACACTGAAAAGAACATACGCAATACCCTCAAAAGATTGTTTCGCAGGAGACAAAAAACTCGTTTAACAACCACATCAAAAACAAAGTCCTCGCAAGCTCCAATGGCAGTAAACCCTTCTGGACTCTTGCTAGATCTATTGGGAATAATTTCTGCAAGAGCTCGTTCTCACCTCTTGTTTCAGGGGATGAAATTGTTTCTACCGCCCTGGGCAAGGCTCAACTTTTTGCCTCGTTGTTCGCCGGCAATTCTACTCTTAACCCACCTCCAAATGTTCAACCACCAACAGTCCCCAATGTCGCGCATATAATGACGGATATCATTTTCAAAACTAAAAAGGTACGAAAGATTAGAGGCATATTCCCTAGTAACTGGTCGAGTAAAACCCGTCCCTAAGAAAGCATCCAAAGCGCTTCCTAGCAACTTCAGGGCTATTTCTCTCCTTTCAGTCGTCTCTAAAGTGATCGAAAAGTATATAAACACCGAATTATTCAAATTTCTTGAAAAACACAGTCTACTCCACGACAGGCAGTATGGATTCCGTCAGCGCAGATCAACTGCCAACCTCCTTTCCTTTGTCACCCATTCTTGGAACAAGTCTATGGAACTACACGGTGAATCCCAGATTGTCGCTCTAGATATATCCAAAGCATTCGACCAGGTCTGGCACGCAGCGCTGCCGAATAAACTTCCGGCCTATTGCCTACCACCAAGACTCTGTACGTGGACAGCAAATTTCTGCTCCAACCGAAGCATTTCTGTTGTCGTGGATGGCCATTCCTCTAAAACTGTATCCAATTAATGCAGGAGTCCCTCAAGGTTCAGCTATAGCCCCTACTTTGTTTCTTCTCCACGTCAATGACCTCCTCTCTAACACACCCAACCCAGTTCACAGTTACGCGGACGACAGCACCCTCCACTCAAATATAAAATATTCTAAGCCTGTCTCCTTAGCCCAATTAGATGAAGATCGCATACTCATGGAAGGTTTTGTCTCTGTGGATCTCCAAAAAATATTAGAATGGGGAAGTAGAAATCTAGTACAATTCAACTCCACGAAATCTCAGTCTTGCTTTCTATCTCATAAGAGATACACCAGCCCTAGACCCATCACAATGACCAACCAACTTATTCAAAGTAATGAGTCCTTTTCACTTGTTGGCATTTCTGTGGATCGATATCTCAATTGGCACTAACATGTTACATCAATTGCAGAAGCGGCTGCTAAGAAATTAGGTTTCCTCTTCCAGGCTCGCAAATACTTTTCACCAGCTAATCTCTATACCTTATATACTTCACAAATAAGGCCAAACCTCGAATACTGCTCCCACATCTGGGGTGCCGCTGCCGCTTCTAAACTCGCTATCCTGGACTCCATTCAGAAGAGAGCTCATCGGTGGCCCTACCCTCACACAAAGGCTGCCATCCCTTGCCCACCGACGTGCCGTTGGTGACCTCTCTCTCTTTTATAGATATCTGCACGGGCACTGCTCAGGGGAGCTTTCTTCCATAGTTCCTCCACCTGCTGCCCCCTATAGATCTGCCAGGGGAACAGAGCGAATGCGCCCTTTTACTGTCCAGGTCACCAGACACAGAACATCTTGTTATGCCCGCTTTTTTGTCCCAATTCCAAGTTGTGGAATTCCTTGCCGGCACATGTTTTCCCTTCGCCTCCGAACCTTCAAGTCCAGAATTAACAAGTTGCCTCTTTCCTCCTTGTCGACACGATTGGTTATGGGGTCGGGATCCGAACTTAGGCAGAGGTGTGTATTCTGTTTAATACTAAATATCCGGATATGTCTATCAATCAGTCAACAGTGAGTCGAATCGATAAGAAATTTCGAGAAACGTCTAGTGTGGAAGATTTGCCAAAAACAGCTCGCCGGTCTATAAGTGAAATTAAACGTCTTATTGGCAGTGAAAGAAGCTCCCCACAGTAGTGTTCGGCAAATTGGCCGAGACAATGGAATTCCATTTCAGACAGCACATGAGGTATTAAAACTTGAAAAGCTTCATCCTTATAGAATGCAGCTTTTGCAGGAGTTAGCCGATGACGATCCTGATCGAGGGATGCAGTTTTGTGCAACATTAATGGATAAATGTAATGACAACTCTTTGCAAGTACCGATTATTTTGTTTTTGGATGAATCTTCTTTTACACTGTATGGAGGAGTGAACCGTCAAAACTGCAGATATTGGACAAGGAAAAATCCAAGATGAATGCGACAGAATCACACACAATATTTGATGTAAATGTTTGGGCGGGAATTGTTAGGAGTAGAGTTATTGGTCCCTACTTATTTGATGGAACTATAAATGGACCACGATATCTATAATTTTCACAGCAATATCTCATTCCGGCGTTATTGAACTTATTTCCTGATGGACACAATTCTGGTATGCTGAATCATAACTTGTGGTATCAACAGGATGGTGCCCCCGCGCATTATGGCGTTAATGTTCGACTGAATCAACAATTTCCCGACAGACGGATTGGCAGGCGTGGTGCAATCGAGTGACCAGCAAGATCACCTGACCTAACTACCTTAGATTTTTTCTGTGGGGTAATTTGAAGAATGTGATATTCAAAAGTAAACCAATTACTATCGACGAATTAAAAACAAGAATTAGAACCTTATGTACCAACATTTCTCCAGAGATTATAAATAGAGTCCAACAAGAAGTTGTTGACCGTTTGGGATATGGTCAGGCACAAGAATGCGAGCCTTTCGAATATTTGATTAGATAATACTGAACTATGTAATTCTTTATAGGTTTCACTTGTGTTAGGTGTTACTGATAATAAAAATGTTATTACTCGCTTTATGGCCACCGCGGCCGCAACACACATCAAAACCCTTCAAATCATCCAGAACAAAATTTTGAAAATGGTTACCGGAGTGCCATGGTTTGCTCGAAACAGTCAGATTCACTCTGATCTGGAAATGCCTTCGATACTTGAGTTCATAACTCAACTATCCACAACTCAGTTCGCAAAAGCCACTTCTCACCCAAATGCTCTTCTCCGTAGTGCCACCGACTACGATGAGCAACTTCCACATAAGCATAAGCGTCCAAAGCTTATACTTACCCGCTAACGCCCCCGCGACAGAAACAGAATGAAAACATTCATACCCAAAAAGTCATTGTGTGAAATCGTTCCGATGGAGGTATGGACTAAGGTCCGGTACTCCCAGGGAGGGGGTTTTAGTGAGTACAGTCTCACAGTACCTCGATATCCCACGGCACTACGGGGCCGTGAATGGGGTCTGCATGAGCATTTCCCCCTCCTGTATAAAAAAAACTCGCTTTATTTATTTTATTCCTACAAAAAAAAATGGTGTTCCTGAATATATAATTGATTTAGCTTTAAAAATTTCGAAAGGGTAGCTACCCCTTGAAGAGGTATAATCATAGGGGTGAGATGTTCATCTCAAAAAGTTTGTTTTTGAAAATAAAAATCGACCTGTTTTTGAATTTTCCCTAATGATGATCACTTTCAATTTAATTTAATTTATATGTTACATATACAGACACAATGTATAGTTCACTGCCATAAAATAACAATTTAATTATGATATGTATCATACCTTATTAAGTTGATAAAGAGAAGGAAGTGACATGGCAACAGCAAGTAACTTGGACATAGAAATGTGTGTGTGTGAGAGATAATGGCAGACTGAGAGAGCTAAAGTGTAGGATTACCCAAACATCATTCTCTAATTAGCATTTGGAGCAACCAATCATTCACAATACAGTTTTCAGCCCGAAAATCGCTTCGGTAACAAGGTCGACGTTATCAGAGGGAATAATAAACTACACAAAATTCATCCCTCTGTTGACACTAACTTTATTAGCGAAACGATCGTCAGGTCTGAAAACTGTATTGTGATTAATTGGGTTCTCCAACTTGTACTCACCAGTGCCTATCACAGGTTCCAATATTCAACCAATCATTCTCAAATTTTTTTTGGTGCCTGGTTAATGACCTGCGAAATTTATCTTGAGGGAGACGTGATGGGAAAAATTTAGTGACAACAATTTCTAATTAAACTGAGCAGGATAGGTACGAAGAAAAGTGAACATACAATAAAAATATATGAGAAGCCATCATTTATCAAGTGAGTCCCTACGATTTGATTTTAGTTGTAAATAATTATTGGAAAAATTGTGAAAATTCAGAATACCTGTCAGGTCAGGTCAGTAACAGCTTTAATTAACCATTTTTGCTTATTTCTATGTATTGAGTTAGTTTAAAGCAATTTGTATGTTCAAATGCTTTACAGCCTGATATTTTTAGAACCTAATTCCTTAACTTACTAATAGGGATGCCAATTCTGAATTGATATTTTCGACCTATTCTTAGGGGGGAAACGATTCCATTTACGGAACAAGCAAAATATCTGGGGGTTACCCTAGATAAAAAGCTCAACTGGGATGTACAGTTAGAGAATGTAATCCGCAGGGCTAAACTGTCCCTGTGGACATGCCGGAGAATCTGTGGAAACAACTGGGGAACAAACCCCCAACAGATGAACTGGCTCTATGTAGTGGTTATCAGACCAATGATAACATATGGAGCCATAGTTTGGTGACCCAAGGCACTTCGTGGTATCGTGAGTGCCAAACTGGCTCATCTACAGAGACAAGCTTGTCTGATGATAACAGGAGCGATAAGCACCGCACCATCAGCCGCTCTGGAGGTCCTCCTTAATATTCCACCTCTTCACATATGGCTGGAGAGGTGGACAATGTACAGATTAAAACAAACGGCCGACAGCATGCCGAAGGAAATCAGTCTGGGAGGGTCCGAACTCATTGATGATATTGAGGGTCATATGGGATTTTGGGAATGGTCTCAGACTTGATGCCTACAAAGATCAGTAGAGATGTCTTTCAAGACTGTCCTCCCGGAAAGGGAGGACTGGAAACGAAATCAAACGACCCTATTGCGAGCTGATCTCTGCTGGTATGTTGACGGCTCCAAAACCAATATCGGAGTAGGAGCCGGCGCATATGGGGGCAACACGGATGCTAGACTATCAGCTAGCCTCGGCAAGTATGCAACCATACACCAGGCAGAAGTGTATGCCATCGAGATGTGTGCAAGGGAAAGCATAGAAAACCAGTGCACACACAAATCGATAAAGATATATACAGATAGCCAAGCTTCAATAAATGCTCGTGGTTCCTACCGTTGCAACTCTAAAACGGTATGGAGTTGTAAATCTGCCCTCGACGAACTGGGCAGCTGTAATGAGATACTTTATATAAAGAAGATTTTTTAATGTGCGATTTATATTTTAAATCGAATATTTTCGAAAGATCGATCTTTCAATCTTTTAATATATTTAAACAAGAAATTTGGTTCTAAATTTTTAAATCTTGATTTTAACAGTCTTTGATTAGTAGCAAAGGACAACAGTTTGCCTAGCTAACATAAATAGTTTGTTTTGTAGTTAGTAGTAGTATGTGGTGACATCTGTGAAACAAAACTTGAAGGCGGTGTAAATTAGAAATGACAGGACAATTATGTTAGATGTTTTTTATTCGATAATTGAAATAAAATCGATTTCCACAGAATCAATCTTATTCCTATTAATTTAATCATGAATTGATCTTCCTTGTTTCGATTCCCAAAATAGATCTTTTTCAAAAGATCGGGATCCCTACTTACTAAATAATTTACTTTTGTTGAAAAAGGTACAAAGCAGAAAAAGGTAACCTTCTTAGTTACTACTGTCCTTCCAAAACAGAAACCATGGTTTAGAGTTTAGAGGGCATTACTTAGTGTCCCCTTTACTTTCGATGGTTTATGAATAACACATCAATCAAGATTTACCTGCTGATCGATAAAACGCATTTAAAAAACACTATCTAACAATTTTTCAAGTCATTAAATTAACAAGCTGTTGAAATTAATAAATTACTACATAAAAACTCTGTGACCTACAAAATGATTCGACTCCACAAATACGACTAAATATTTACAAGCAGCCTACTCACCTATCATTCTCGTTGGAGTCCCCATGATGATTCCTGTAATTTCTGTTTCTTGTGTTTCTAGATTTTGGAAATCCACTATCACTACTTGTACTGGTACTAGCAGTTTCTTGTTCTGTGGTATTGGAGGAATTTGAAGAGTTAGACGAATCTGTGGCTGGGGAAGAGGTACTAGAAGACTCCTCTGACTTGCTTGCTGTGTCGCTATCAATTTTCAACCGTTTATTGCTGCCTGAACTGTTGTTTAAATGATCGAGAACGTTTTCTTCTCTACTGTCATCATCTGACGTATTTTCATCCATATTTATTTTTTTCTATAAATACAACCGAACGCGTAATGAATTATCACTTATGTCATTGCAGATGGGTTGTTTGTATGCTGCACTCTACTCAATTTGACAATACGATTAAAATATGCAATTCCTAAATGAAGTAAACTCGTAATCAAATAACTGAACAACTACTTCTTTATGTGTTTATTTTGTGAAAACTAATGCACTGGCTGCTTATTGTCAACTGTCAGTAGGTGACACGACAGCAGACTGGCCAACAAAATATAACCACAAGCCCTAAACCGATATCGGCTTCTTCTTCTTATATTAGGTAAGATTATCTGATTGCATTATATTATATTTATGTAGTTAGCGTTACTCTTGCATACTAGGCTGGCAGGAAAAGTGTTTACATATTAAATTGTATAAAGGTAGGTATAACGTTTTAGAAGGAAAATGTTCATATTTACGTTTACCATCCAGGTAATCTTGTATTGTAGACACCTCAGTAGTAAACAAACAATTCGGGTGGAATCGGAACACAGAAGTGGAAGCTGGACGATGTGCACTGTTCCCAGAAGAGTATTACCAAGGGTCATTTTAAATATAGAAGGAAATCAAGGGGTGACCAAATGTTTTTATAATGTAAATTATTTATAATATGGCGTCATCTACAGAAATCGATATTTGACATATTTTGCGGAAAGCAGTAGGAAAACGGAAATCTAAAAAGTTAATTTTCAGCCGTATGGTGGTCCAGGGAAAAAAACGTGGGCCTCTGGACCCAAGGGTAATGGGTTTGATCCCAGATTTCCCCCTCTCCTCCCTTTTTAAGTACATCAGTAACATCAACAGAGGTTGTGCCATTGTGATTTAGCAAGGTAATCTGCACGTTCCGCCCTTCCCAGGGGGCGTAAAGCCGTCGGTCCCGTGCCCATGCGATGTTGGGTGCGTTAAAAACACAAATTTCCCAGACAGTGAGGTGAATTAATCACTTTAATAAAGTCAATGAAGCAATTTCCGTTGCAAATTGCTGATGATAAATCCAACTGTATATGCTAATAGCAAACGGTATTACTTCATTACCATGAAACATTGCGACTTTTCAAAATAATATGTTGGATACCGTCTGCTATTAGCATATACAGTTGTATTTATCATCGGCAATTCGCAACGGAAATTGCTTCATTCACTTTTCATACTCATTTAAGGTTGGAAACTAAAATATAAACAAAGACTTCGAAGGGAAACGTATTTTGAGCGATTTTCTCGGTTATGTTTATCATTGACAGTTGTCAGTAGAAATTGCTTTATTACCATGAAACATTGCGACTTTTCAAAATAATATATTGGATACTGTTTGCTATTAGCATATACAGTTGGATTTATCATGGGCAATTTGCAACGGAAATTGCTTCACTGACTTTACTAAAGTGATTCATTCACCTCACTGTCCGGGAAATTTGGGTCTTTAACGTGCCCAACATCGCATGGGCACGGGACCGACGGCTTTACGTCCCCTGGGAAGGGCGGAACGTTCAGATTCCCTTCCTCAATCACAATGGCACAACCTCTGTTGATGTTACTGATGTACTTAAAAAGGGAGGAGAGGGGAAATCTGGGATCGAACCCAGTACATTTGGGTCCAGAGTCCCACGTTGTTTCCCCTCTACCACCATGGCTAAAAATTAACTTTCTCCATCTCCGTTCTCCTACTGCTTTCCGCAAAATATGTCAAATATCGATTTATGTAGATGACGCCATATTATAATTTATTTACATTATAAAAACATTTGTTCACCCCCTGATTTCCTTCTATATTTAAAATCACTCTTGGTAATACTCATCTGGTAACAGTGCACATCGTCCAGCGTCCACTTCTGCGTTCCGATTCCACCCGAATTGTTTGTTTACTAGTGAGGTGGCTACAAGACAGGATTTCCAACATCCAATATAATCACTTTATCACTTGTATAAAATTTACCATCAATAAAAATTAGATAATAATATGGTTTATTGTGGGTTCTTGCTTCTTTTATACAGTTTACATTATAATCTTTGTGATTGATCATGTTTACAATTTTATTATGTAATAATAAAAATAAACTTCAACTTATTATAATGATAGTACTTGGCTCGCGAAAGCTTAACGTGTTTGGGAGCCCAATCCTAATATTATTTACATGCTAACTTAAATAACTAATTTCGAGGTGATATCATGGTCATATTACTACAGAATATAATAAATAGGGTAAGTAAGAAATAAGATAAAAATATAATTTAGTTTTTAGTAATTAGTGCTGTCAAAAAATATTTTTTGGAAAACATACAAAAATCTTATGAATGAACAACAAAATCTGATAAATAAACTAACAAAAACTAGCAAATAAACATTACAATTTGTTTAACTAAATTGTGAAAACGCAAAATAGAGCTAGTGTATATATTTTCTCTTGTTTGTTTAACGCCGATCCATTTCCGCGACTATGGACAATCACCAACGCCAGGGAGCAGTTACATTTACTATCCTGTAAATTTAGCCGAACTCTCGCCTTTGTGTAAGAAGGATAAGGATCTTTAACGTGTCCAACATACACAGCCACGACAGATTTACGTCCCATCCGAAGGGCGGAAGGTGCAGGCATTCACCTTGCTCAAAGACAAACCCTTAACTTCGGTGGATGTTAATTTTACGGTATGGACTCAAAAAGTGAAAAGGTAACCTATTGGTTATAGAACCCAGTACTCTTGGGTCCAGAGGCACACGTTCTGACCACTGGACCACCGAGACTTTTAGGTAGTGTATAAGTAGGTAGTAATTATTATATAATGCTATAATACTTGTCTTTTTTTGTGCTTCAATAATTTTTTGACTATCTGATTTCTATCGTGCTAGGTTTTGTCAACTTTGATTTTTTCTTTGACACTTCTTCCACCACACTTACTTCGTAATTTCGTCGGTCAATATTTTCTATTATCCTCGGATATTGCTTATTATCATATTTCTCAATTACTACAGCAAATAATCTGGCGTCGTTCTTATGTCAATAACTAGTAATTTTTGGTCAGTAACGCCAAGCGACCAAATTACAACATTTCGGTGACATCAATTTTTAGCCGAATATACGACATCATTCGTCTTACAGCCCCGCTGATCCTAATGTATAGATTTTTCAGATGCATTGAGATTAGGTCATTCTACTGACTTCATCAAGGGATGAAACATTTCGCACCTTTGATGACGCTAACGTGGTTGGTGAAACGATCTTCAGGTTTTAAAAAATGTGTTGTGGTGATTCTGGTTCTCAAAGTGTACTTAACAATGATCCGCACAGGTTTCAATCCTCACTTAGTTATATACTGTATTTCCCACTGAGCAAGGTAATATTGCATTAACATTGCAGAATTTTTTCCAAAGCAAGTGTAAGTTTGATAGATTACTTGCAGAAAGCCTCCTGCAAGTTTGTTGTAAATGGCAAATCTTCCCCCCACCCAATAAACACACGTGCGTTTAATAAACGTCTATTTTACGTAAAGACCGTTGAAAAAACGTTATCGGTTATAAAAATTAACGTTCAATTCTAGGCTAAAAAGGCAACGTTACCATTTCTTCGTTGTAAAGACGTTAATTATGAAGAGTTTTTAGACATAATATTTAAACGTTATTTAAACACATTTCGCCTATCAAAAAACTACGTTTAGTTGAGATTAATACGTTGAATATATGTATTTTATTAAACGTTTTATAAACGAAAGATATTTTGTGTGGTATAAACGTTATATGTAAAACAGGTATTTACCCAATTTTTGTGAAAAAAATAGGTAAACATTTTCTCGTTGTAAAGACCTTATTGGTGAAGGGTATAATATTTAAACGTTGTTTCAACACAGTTCGCCTACCAAAAACCTACATGAAGTTAGGATTCATACATAAAATACACGTATTTTATTAGACATTTTATAAGTGAGAGATATTTATGTGATATAAACGTTATATTTAAAACAACTGTTTTCCTAATTTTTGTAAAAAAAAAGCAACGAAACAATTTGTCATTGTAAAAGACCTTATTAATTAAGTGTTTTTAAACATAATATTTCAAGGTTGTTTCATCACAGTTCGCCTATGAAACACATGCACGAAGTAGGGATTCATACATAAAATATACGTATATTACCAGACATTTTTTAAGCGAGAGATATTTTATGTGATATAGACCATACATTTAAAACCACTATTTTTCTAATTTTTGTTAAAAAAAGCAAATTACTTAACAATTTATCGTTGTAAAAGACGTTATTAATTAAGTGTTTTTAACATCATATTTAGTTTCAACAAGGTTCGCCTATAAAAATATACATGAAGTAGGGATTTATACATAAAATATACGTATCTTACTAGATATTATTTTAGCGTGAGATTTTATGTGATATATTATATTATGTACCTATAGTTATATAGGTTACATTTTTTCCTGGCTTTTTAAAATTTTTTGTCACATAATTAATCTGAGAGGTATTCGACAATACGTGTATGTTTTAAAAGGAGCTATTTTGTCTTTTGCATTCCACTGTGTAATACATAAAACATATTTGTCCTTGTAAATTAGTAAGTGTTTGTGCGCATGCTCAACGAGAATGAACAAGAAATAGAAACAGAACAGGTGAAGTGATGGCGTACAGTGTGTAACGTGGTGCTTAGAATTAAATTTTATTAAATATTATATTCAGTACGTGACACTTGTATGTTATGGTGAATGGTGGTCTGTTCTATAATTTATAATTGTTTTATACATATTTACAAAGAATGATTATCATCCTGTAGCGATTTCCCTTAAAAGTTTTGGAAGTTAGTTCAGCTCAAAGTGTCAAGTTTTACGTCTTGAAGTTAGGTTAAGGTAAGCTGTATCACAATATGTAATAATTGTCTTCAAACGTTGACGAAGTTAATCACATTTCTTGTACTTTGATTGTTATGGAGCGTTATTAGGTAGAATAAATAATTGGGACTTATGAGTTTAGCCGGCGTGTTTAAAATCGGCCATGTTGGTTGCTTTCTCATATTTTCAAGTTTAATTTTATTGAGACATTAGACGTATATCTAACGTTTATGAATACACCTTTTTTTCCTCTATTTTGATTGTTCGTGAATCAAACTTTCGAATGAGAGTAATAATGGTTAGCTACGGGTTTAGCATTTATAAATTCTGATGTATTCGTTTATTTTCCCCAGTTTAATTTAATTTGCACGATAAATGTACACCTATATATAGAACCCACGAGACTAATGGCAGTAGTATATGGTAATCACAATTTTATGACCTATTTATTTCTATTTAGTAGGGTATAATTTTAGATGCTGCAAAGCTAAATTTTCCCCAACGTGAAAAAGGCGACAGAGCAATCTTTTGTGCTGTTAAGGATTGGTTGAAATTAGCTACTTCGAAAAGGTCCAGAGCAAAAAACTAATGGAAAAATACTTTTTTTTGGTTGAGAAGTTGACAAATAATTTAAGAAATATTTAATTTAATTCATTATTAAGACGCTATGATTGAAGAAGCTTGTTATATTTTTAGAATGTGGTATTAATTATTTTAGTTTTTTGATATTGAAATGTAAGTTTTTTTAAATATATTTTTGTTTTTTAAATAAAGTTATTTTTATTTGACATTTGACTTGTTGTGATCTAATCCATTTTTATAAAGCCCATTTAAAATTATAAACATAAATAATAATTTCTCAATGGTAGGTTTATAAAATTTAGCAGAGTAGCAAGTTTAGAAGTTTTGATGAGCAATGAGCACTTAAAGTAAGTATCTACACCGGAATGAGGTCCAGTTTGACACTTCTACACCTAATGATCGTTTGTCCTATAAGTTACCATCGTCAAAAAATTTATCGTACTCATCTTCTGCTGTCAGCTGGGTTGAAAAACTATCATTTGGTAGGTATGTATTAGTTGTAATTGAAACGTTTATTATCCGTCGTTAATACAAGCAGATTAACGTGGCAGATCCCGTTGATAAACATTAATTATAAACGTATATTCTTCATGAGAGATGATGGTTAAATCAACGTTGCAAAACCCTTGTTAATAAACATGTATAAAAAATGTATATTTTACGTTATTAACGGCAAAGAATTTAACGTTACAAATTCCCGTTGATAAACGGTAATTATAAACGTATATTCTCCATTACAGATGATGGTTAAATTAACGTTGTAAAATCCTTGTTAATAAACATGTAAGAAAAACGTATATTTAAACGTTAAAACATACATGTATAAAAACGTTTTTATATTGGTTTAATTATATGTTTATTCGGGCGACATTTTTACCAAAATTAAACGTAAGGTAGCAGTTTCCTTTTAAACGTTTAATTAACGAACATGTGTTTACTGGGCAGTGACTTTACATATGTAAGTGTTTCTTTTGTAACTTTACTGCAAGTTTACTGTAGTGAGCTGTTATAAACTTTCTTTATACTTACAAATGTTACCTTACAGCAAGCTTCAATTTTAAAAGGACCTAGCAAAGTTGTAAAATTTAAACTTACATTTGCAACTTACCTGCAATTCTATATATTATATATACAGTGCAAGTTTGTAACTTGGGATAATTCAAATTAATCTACTTCAGCTTTTTTTCAAAAATGCTCGGAGTCGGATAATATTCTCAGTTACAATCTTTTCAAAAATAGATTATACAATTTGTGTCAAATGTCATTGATAATTTTAGTAAATGACAACCTTAGCTTTTTGTTGACTATTTTTAAAGTACACATCAAGCGATACAAAACCAGCAAATTTCTAATTTTTATTATAAATCTTGAGTTGAAAGCATGAAAAGAAATTGTGTAGTTATCAATGAATAAAAATTTTAATCTGCTGGTTTCCTACAACTTCACATGTAAGAACTTTAAAAATAATCAACAAAAACGTAGAGTTGATTTAAAGAAATTATTGATGAAGTCATTTTTCAAATATGGTACATACTGTATAGATTTTTTAAAAGACTGCAACTTGAAATACTAACCAATGTGTCCAATCATTTTTGAAAAAAAGAAACTGTATTTGATTAACTGAATTTATTTCAAGGTACCAACTGATACTGAATATAGGTATGTAGGTGTATTTATACATAATATATATTTCTTGTAAAACTGAAAAAAATGACAATGTTAATTAGAATAAAATCTTTATTACATAAAAAAATTAAAGACTTACAACACATTTCATTTCTGCTGATAGATAGATATATACATTTTATTGACCATCAAATGTACATGGTAAGTCACTATCTTTATACCGACTATAGTTACCCAATAGAGATAATTAAGACATATAGCGAGCGTGTCCATGTTTAGCCTAAAATGCAGTTCTAGTCAAAACTCAGCGACAAAATAGATAACTTGAACTCGTGATATCGTTATTAATTGACAGATTTCAAAAATTCTTTTTTCTAAACGATTACCAATAATTGTTTTTTATATTGTTTTACTAAATAACTCTTAGTTGTCTAGAAAAACGTGTGAAACACCAATAACAAAAACAAAGTCTTCTGCAGCATTACTTGTTTTGAGAGGCGAGAATTTTCTTAGCTTCTAAAATATGTGGTAATATATGTTACATAAAATAAAGTCAACATATCAAATACTATTGTGAAAAAGAAATATATAAAATGGTGCGTTCATTTCGATTTTAGAGAATGTTTAATTAAGCAAACGTAAGAATATGCAATGGATAAATCAAGCGCAGGGAAATGAATACAACTTCACATGCGAAAATAGCTTAAATATGGCGACAGTCTCTGAAAGTGTTCACGCATGTCTTAACTATCCCTATGGAGTAAGTATAGTACCGTCAATGTCTGTGCATTCAGAAACATTGAGTTAAAATAAAGCAAAATTATGACTACAACGAATTACGTATATATATATATATATATATATATATATATATATATATATATATATATATATATATATATATATATATATATATATATATATATATATATATATATATATATATATATATATATATATATATATTATAAAGTCTGTGGCTAGTAGAACTTGCCTTCCAAAGCTTTTGCCCAACGCACACACACACACACACACACACACACACACACACACACACACACACACTATACAAATGAATACAAGTACCCTGTAACACTATACACATTAGTTTAGAGCACCAATAAATTCCATCACCTTGGTTTTTGTTTTATAACATCCACTAGTGCCTACTGTAATCTTGTTCGTGGGAGCATCTTAATAACATTAGGTAGAACATTGAGGAATTTGATTCCCAAGTAATCAAACATCTGCTTTGTTTTCTCCTTTTTGTGCAACTGTATTTTTAATTCATTCCTGCACCTGGTGTTGATGTTGCGAGCTTCATGATTTACTGGATATTTTGAATACATATACTGAAGAAGGATATAGCTGGAAGGGTACCTAAGTATCCCATTGGCCTGGATACTTTCTTGTTGCAGTCCTTATTGCTCTTTTTTGCATGATAAACACATGTTCCGCTGCTGATCAGTTAATCCATATGAATGTTCCATAGCATAGGATACTACTACAAGTGCAAAATAAGCAATCCTTGCAGCTTGACGGGTACCGTACTGTTCCACTGTTCTTATGATGTCGATTGCTATGGATAAGCCACATGCTTCCACAGGTCAATCATATTTAACGTTTTAAAATAATTTGGTTTGACCAGGTAAGACATCTCCAGGCTGCTTCTAAGGACATAACACAATTCGTATTTAGCAATTAGGTTTTGTTTTTCGTAAGAGTATATTTCATAAAAAGAAACAAAAATATAAATGCAGCCATTTTATAATAATTCACCAATAGCCACATACCAAAATAATTATGCAACAGAAAAGTGACTAATTTTATTGCTGTTATAGGGATTCTTACGTGAAATGTTTGTCGATATACTCCATGTTTCATTATCTACACTCCAGACAACGAATTACTTAATTACCCAAAATTCAAACAATTCAGGCTACAATAAGATTGTTCAATCTTTAAAATTTCCAGGAAAATAAATAGACATAGAACAAATAACAACTTATCATGACGCAATTATAAAAAATGTAAACAAACCGCCATTAATTAACGCCGGGCGCTTTGTCAGAGTCAGTTCGCTGTTGGCGTCGATGTTGCTATGTTGCTATTGGACGACGATGACATACGATCGAACATACACGATCACCAAAACGGAGGGAATTCAAATAAATGTTGTTTACAAATTAAAACAAACTTTCAGAAACATTACAATTGTAACTTTACGTGAGCTTACAAATGGAGAAAAACAACAAGCCGGCAAACGAGATATTATATTTGAAAGTTACGTTAAAGTTTCATTTGTAAGTTTGCATTGGTTTTTTGCCTGCAAACATTTAGAAATGTTGCAAACTTAACTTACTTAATGGTAGATTATTTAACGTTGCGGTAAGCATTTGTAAGTTACCATGCTTAGTGGGTTTAGTCTGTCAGCATATTTTGTAATTTTTTTAAGGAGTACTAAATCTCAAAAGTAAAACTGCAGTATGTACGAATTGATTTCTTTAATGAAAATAATGTACAATGTTATTGCCTAGACCACCATTAGTTAATTACAATGTTAGAATAGGGTCTTATACACATAGACATCTCGATATTGTTTCGCTAGTCTTTACTCGACACAGTATTAGAAGTTATAGTAAACCTAACCTCACAATCTGCTGGACTTATATCCACATATGTATAAATTAAATACAGGAATATAAATACAGTTGATTCTCAGTAAGACAGTCATTTGTTTCACTTGTACTTAACAAATATTACACGATAACATATGCCTACACACACATATATACCTACGTGATCTAAAATTACACGAGTTTCTTTTTAGGTTAAGGTATTAAAAACAAGTCTCCCATATTACATTTCAATGCACAGGGCATAAAAAATATAAAACTAATTTAATTGCTTGAAAATACACAAGAATTGAAACTTAACATTGTCTTGTTCTTATCGTTGATGTAAATAGAAGGTGCGGTGTTGCCACACTTAATATATAAGCTCTAGACGCACCTTCATTTTTATAATTATAAGGTTTTTTAGCTTATGAGATATAGCTATGGCTTTCAGAAAGTGTAGCAGATGGATTGTTACCTTGTGGTAGGTAAAGAATGGGGCATTGCCAGTGTAGTATTAAGGAGGGTGCGCGGGTTGTGATGACACGGAGAACCCTATAGGTGGGAAAAGGTTAGCGTATGAGCGGTACAGAGGAATGGTCGGTGTCTCTGCTCCGTAAGCGCGACCCACATTCTGATAAAACGAGTTAAATTGTAGTTAGTTATGTCTTACGTGAATTGTCTTTGATGGTTTATACAGTGTGTCCCAAACTGGTTGGAAATGTATTGCTATCTCCGTTATTATTAGATATAGGGTAGCGCATTGAAAACGAAACAGACCGATTTGCGTCTAGAGAATTTTTTTTAAGAAACGCTGAAACACGTCAATTTTAATATTGAGGGGGACATGTTTTGACATAAAACTCAACTTTGTCACATCAACCCCTTAAGGGTGGTGATAACAACCTTTATATTTTAAATAGGGAACATGGGTCGAGTGTTACACCATTTGAAAGTTCTTTCTTTTCCGAATTCAGCACAATAATGTCTTTTGAAGTTTTATCAACCCGTTTAAAAATTATTCACAGTTGAAGATGCAAAAACGCATTTCACTCATTCCGATAAGAAATGTGCTGATAGTCAATGTTTTGTTGGTTTGTAAACAAAAAATTGACTATCAAAACATTTCTTATCGGAATGAGAGAAATGCGGTTTATTATTTCAGTTTATCGGTCGGTTTGATACTTGATAGTACTACCGAAAATTAATTTCACAATGGTGTATTCTGTAGAAGAAAGAGTTGAAATAATTACTCCTTTTTTTTCAAAAACGATGACTGTGCCAACCGTACCGCAAATTTGTTTAATGAACGACATCCGAACAGACATGTTAACAGAAAATACATTTTGGAGTTAGTTGCAAAGTTTCGACAAAGTGGTTCAGTGAATTTCCGGTTACAAATGAGACTTAAAGTTTTAGGACAAATCGCTGCAGACCCAGCTTTGAGCACGAGAAAATTGGCCACTGTTTCAAACATCAAAAAAAGAACTATTCAGCGAATATTGAAGCAGCCTAGCCCAGAGCGGTAGAAACAATTTCATCTCCTGAAACAAGAGGTGGGAACGTCGTCTTGCAGAAATTATTCCCAATAGATTTAGCAAGAGTCCAGAAGGGTTTGCTGCCGTTGGAGTTTGAGAGGACTTTGTTTTTGATGTGGTTATTAAACGAGTTTTTTGCCTCAGAAAGAATGCGGACATAGCGGTTTTTTGCGTCGTTAAATGCTTGACGGTTTTGTGAGCTTTGACCTTTTCAACTCTGGCCTTGTTACAAGATTTAGAGAACCAGGACTTCTAGGTGGCTGAAGAGGTTTTCTGTGTACGTGAAATAAATAATTCCATGCCAGCTTGGATAATTTCGGTGACGTTTTGTGAGATATCAGAGGGGTCAGGATGAGAGAAGCAGACAAGGGATTTGAGCTGTGTGTTGGGATGCGAGGAAAGTAAGTAGGTTGCTGAACTATAGTGGCTAAAGAATTGCTGACTGCAAAGGCCTCCGCTGCTCTCCCTTATGGATCGGTTTGTGAAGATCCTAGCCATTCCTTATTATGGACACTGAAGTCAGATGGTCGGTTTTTTTTCAGAAAGGTAGTCGAAGAGCTGGACAAAGTTGTTGTCAGAAGGTGACCGGTAAATGCAACAGATGAATTTAGTTGAAGCCCTGAGAGAGAGAGTTTCATCCAAAGTATGTCTTTTCTTCTAGCTTCTAAATTTGGGAGTCTGGTGCAGGGTAGATTGCTACGGACGTATGCGCACACGTCTACATGCAATCTAAAGGAAGTAAGGAGCTTATAACCTCGGAAATTAAGGTGATTAGTAGCTGTTTTGGCACTGATTTGTGTTTCGGTGAGGAAGAGGAGTTGGAGCCTATTAGCCTGGAGGAAATGGTGGACGGATTTCGGGTTAGAATTTCGACCACATATATTCGAGAAGGATATGTTAAATCTTGATCTTGATGCTGGCGCCCCCTGCACACCCCTCTCCCGGAGATCCGAATGGAGGGGTATTTTATCTCCGGAATCTTTTGTACGAGGACGAGCCATCATCATTTTTGTTTATAAGGGAAACCAACTCATACACCAGAATGGGAACGTCCGTTAGGACTTCACCGACACCTTGATGTAAGGGGTGGTACCTCTTCGGGCGTGAAAAAATCCTTTAGTATCACGTAGAGGAAAAGGTTTGCCCCAAATCGCGAGGCTATTGGAAGATGGGGTTTTTCATTGCTGGACTTCAAGTTTTCTCTGGCAATATAATGAGTGGGGACAGGTTTCTATCTATTTTGAAATTCTTGAGATTCAGCAATCCGCGCGTTTTTGATAAATCAAAATCAATGACATGGCTTGAAATGTTCTTCGCGATGATAGAGGAAAATACAAAAACAATGATCGACGTAGGTGAAATATGTGCGCTGGACGAATGCCTCATGCCCTACAAGGGCAGATTGCATTTCAAACAGTATATCAAAACCAAAAGGTCACGATTTGGGATAAAATTATTTGTTGTATGTCCTAGTTACCCTAGATTGAGAGGTTACAGCTACAGCTTTGCACTTTACATCGGGAAAGGCATTTACAACAGTTCGCACATTCCAGGCAGTGGCCCGCTTTCCATGTCTGAGCGAGTTGTGGTACATATGATGGTAGATTTACTTGACGAAGGCAGCAAAGTGATCCTGGACAGCTGGTATGTTACGGTTCGTATAATTGAATTTTTGCTGTCGCGAAATACATATGTGACAGGGACGATTAGAGTGAATAGAGGAGTCCCTCAGGAAATTTCTGATCTGCCGTTGCAACCTGGACAGTCGTGCTTTATAAGGAGAGGAGATGTTCTGATGGTACGCTTCAAAGATTAAAGAGACGTCTATGTGGCCAATGCCAAAGCGATGTGCACTATACATAATAAGAAACAAATGAAAATTAGGGATTTCACGTTACAATTGTGTGAGGATATACTGACAAAGAATGTTCCCAATTATACAGATTTGCACAATCAGCATGAATCCAGCGAGAAAGCCAAGAGACAAAGAACTTCAGCAGGGCCATCAACTTCGGGATTCGCAGAACATGAACTCGTGCGTGCAGAACAAAATACGAGATGAAGCTGTTGGGCATGCTACAACATCGAAAAGAAGAAAACGATTTTCACAGATAAATATTGTATCGGGTGCACAAACAGACCACCCTTGTGTTCCTCAAAACATTTTCGTTATTACCATGAAAGTTTGTGAGATATGTATTTGATAACGTAATACAATATAATGTGTATGTTGTTTCAGTTCATTTGATATTATTTTTACAGTAAACTATGTAGAGCCCATGCAACGGTCTTTCAGGCCGAAATGTACGCCATCCTGTACTGTGTGCGGGATAACAAGAGGAGGGGCTACACCAACAAGCGGATCCTCATAGCCACAGACAGCCAGGCAGCCCTTAAGCCCCTAATTAGTAGCTCACTGGTAAATTCCTGGCTGGTGAGTGAGTGCCGAGACGAGACGAGCAACCTGGCTGTGCAGAATGAGGCCACCCTCATCTGGGTGCCGGGTCACTCGGGGGTCACATGCAATGAAGAAGCTGACACTCTCGCGAAGAGGAGGTCGGCAGAACCATTTATGGAATCAGAACCGGCTCTGGGCGTGACAAAGAGCACTGCCAGTGGAGCCATTAAGTCCTGGGTCAGAAACCAACACAAGGTGTACTGGGCAGACTGTCCAGGGCTCAGACATGGGAAGTCAATAATTGACGAACCCAGTTCAAAGAGAGGTGTGGAGCTGGCAAATCTTAGCAGAGGACGGCTCAGAAACATAACAGGTCTCTTGACGGGACACATGGCCGTCAAGAAACACCTGCATAAAATGGGGCGGTTCGAGGGGGACTTCGCATGCAGACTCTACGGCAAGGGGCAGGAATCAGCCCAGCACATCTTGTGTGAGTGTAAAGCTCTGGACCGCAAAAGACAACTGATCTACGGTCAGTCTAGACCGGAGACAGAGCAATATAAAACTTCACCCTACCAATGGCCGTGCAGACTACGTCAAGGCACAGTGATTCTGGAATGGGTGGAGTAAAAAGACTAAGAGCATGCACAATAACCCAAAGGTTGCAACGCTATCATGGCGGCAAAGCAGCGGACGAGCCCTGAGGGAGAGAAAAAACGATGTAGAATTTAGCATGACTCATGTTAAAAAATTCCACAATACTTTTTTCAAACTATCTCTTGAATGTATGTAATGATAAATTTCATGTTTCGGTGTACATGGTTTCATAGATATTGTTTCTAGTGCGATCCAGAGTAGATTTGCATAAAACTTATATATTTGCAAATAAACACAGAGAAAGACACAATGTCAATCAAATTCAGAGTGATAAAATAAAAAAATTCAAATAATCGTATATCCGGGACTATGAAATTGAAGAACTAATTGAAATCCAGAAGATTAGTACTGCCATAATATTATGTCTATAAAAGTCAGGTCTCAAATGATGCACACGTATGCATCACTGCATATTTGCGCGAGCTGGGATTTCCGAATATGATGCAACTGATGCATCACCGGGTTCTAGGAGTTAAGAGTGACCGTCCATTGTTTTTGACACTACTTAAATCACCCGTTCGATGTAATAAATAATGGTCAACTTAAATTTAAGTAGGGGGGTGATGTGGTAGGTAAACAGTGAGGCATTGCCAGTATAGGTATTAAGGAGTGTGCGCGCGGGCTGTGATGACACGTACCCACTCAACAGGTCGGAAAAAACTTGCGTCGGTTTCTATGCTCCGTTAGCGAGACTCGCGCTTTGATAATACGAGTTAAATTGTGATTAGTTTATGTTTATATAGCGGGCCGATCTGACGATCGCGTTATTGTTTTTTTATATTTCGGGACAAAAGAGCGGGCATAACAACATGTTCTATGTCTGGTGACCTGGAGAGTAAAAGGGTGCATTCGCTCTGTTCCCCTGGTAGATCTGTTGGGGGCAGCAGTTGGAGGAACTATGGACGAAAGCCCTTCTGAGCAGTGCCCGTGCAGATATCTATAAAAGAGAGAGAGAGGTCACCAACGGCACGTCGGTGGGCAAGGGATGGCAGCCTTTGGTTGAGGGTAGGGTCACCGATGAGACGTATAGCTCTCTTCTGAATGGAGTCCAGGATAGCGAGTGTAGAAGCGGCAGCGGCACCCCAGATGTGGGAGCAGTATTCGAGGTTTGGCCTTATTTGTGAAGTATATAAGGTATAGAGATTAGCTGGTGAAAAGTATTTACGAGCCCGGAAGACTAAACCTAATTTCTTAGCAGCCGCTTCTGCAATTGATATGACATGTTGGTGCCAATTGAGATTTCGATCCACAGAAATGCCAACAAGTGAAAATGACTGATTACTTTGAATAACTTGGTTATTCATTGTGATGGGGCTAGGGCTGGTGTGTCTCTTATGAGATAGAAAGCAAGACTGAGATTTGGTGGAGTTGAATTGTACAAGATTTCTACTTCCCCAGTCTAATATTTTTTGGAGATCCACAGAGACAGAACCTTCCATGAGTCTGCGATCCTAATCTAATTGGGCTAAAGAGACAGGCCTATTTTATTGTATATTTGAGTGGAGGGTGCTGTCATCCGCGTAACTGTGAACTGGGTTGGATGTGCTAGAGAAGAGGTCATTGATGTGGAGAAGAAGAACTCCTAGTGAACGCAGACCTTGGTTCGTGCATGACTTCTGACTTATCTTTGACGTCACTGATTTGTTATTGACGTCAAAAGGTAAGTGAGCTTTTATTAACTATACATACTTCTATGATTTTCTGTTAAAAATTGTGCCATTTTAAGCAATTAAATTGATTATATTATTTTTTACACACCCTGGAATGTAAAGTACAGTATATTTTTACAATCTTTTTACATTTGTTGTTAGAATTGTATACTAGATTATACAGTGATATGATTTGGATTGTGTAAAATGTTCACAGCTAAATAAATAAATAAAATAAATGTTAAGAATATGTACAGCCATATGATTCACTACTCTAAATACGATATGTGTTTAAATATATATCTATTATTAATTAAGAAGATACCTGTGAACATTTTGACTATACATTATATAATATAAAGTATATAAAGAATTTCAAGTACATAAAAGTTTGTATCTTTACATGAAGTATTAGGGAACACGTTTTTCATGCACAGATATTTTTACTGTAAGAAAGGTTAAAGAAAATTTTGTGAACTATTTATATCTCTGTTCTTATTTTCGACCGAGACATGAGACAAGTAAAATATTTCACAAAATCAAATAGAGGGCTCCATCCTTAATGCAAAAGCCAGAAAAAGTTGAAGAACATTATGTTTTTTAGGAATTATGTTTTTTACGCAAAACTACGATATTTGCGTGTTTATTTATAACTATCGTTTTTTGTCTGATTTAACAGTTGCCAAAGAATGCTTAAAATGAATATTGTATTTTGTAACTTTGTAGCAGTTGTTGAATCGTGTTTGACAAGAAAGTCAACTTAAATGTAAAAGCTGACCACGTCGCCTAAGCTAAGAATTTTCTTGGATTTTAAAATATTATAAGCGTTAAAAATGATTTTGAATATTCTTATATGTTTTAATGCATTGTTTAATTTAAGCCTTTCCGTAATTTAATGCCTTCACAATGTCTATTTTTTAAACTTAGGTCATTATAAAAATAACATGAAAATAATTCACACACAATATGGTTTATCGGCCGTATTTTTATTATTGTGTAATTTTTTTACCCACAAAAGCTTTTCTGAAAGTGCAAGAAAATACAAGTGTTATAAGTTAGTAGTACATTTTTCTTTTGCATTAAAAATGAAACAAAATTATTAAATAATATTTTGTTCTAATCTTGTTGCCCATAATCCAAAATATTTCCTTAAACTTAAGATTAAACATCTTCAGATATAATTTAAATTTTGTGTTGTTGATTTCAGACATAATTTTCAGGCACACACTTTTTGTCAACAAGAAGTTATATATATATATATATATATATATATATATATATATATATATATATATATATATATATATATATATATATATATATACAGTAGGTGGCCCGACGATTAGAGAAACTTCGAGTTTTGATGAATATCTGAAGGCATGATCAATTTGGAGGTGTATATAGGCAACTGTTGTTATAGATTACTGCATAACAGGTTGCCTATCCCTGCTGTAGTTATTTTAGAAGGGGAGAAGTACTTGATTCTGCAAAAAGCCGTTAGAGATGCTGCACTGGTGTCTCATACACGCTTCAGCGAATTTGGCTTTGATATTAATTTGAGTGATTTAGATTTTTGTGATTTTGAAAGATATTTCAGTTTACAATAGCTCCGTCACTTCATTTTAGTGTTATTTGTAAGTATTTCTTATTTTTAAAATTGCATTGTTTGGGAAAATGTATTTTGTTCTTAATACGCGCAATTTTTTCAAGATGGGAAGAGCCAAAGACATTCCGCTATCAAAATTTGCAGAAACTTTGGCTCTTCTAAAGAATACACGGTATTCTCGAGGAAAAATAACTGCCCTAACTCATGTTTCTGCGGCCACTGTTAATCAATTTCGAAAAAGTTCGAAAAAAATGGGACTGTGGGAGATACCGAGTTGGCAAGTGTGGCCGGAAACGCCTTACACCACGAGGTGACAGGAAGCTAAAAGACATTTGTCAACAGAACCGAAAAAAAAGGTAGAAATTTTTTGATCAAGCTAGTTCCGAAAGCTAGAATCAACTCATCCGAACGAACAGTTTGAAGATGCTTGGTGGAGCAAGGGTTCAAATCCTTTAGGGGGGCCGTAAGGACCCAGATTAACAGAAGCCATGAAGAAAAAGCGACTGGAATGGGCTAGGAATCATCATCATTTGACATCAGGTGTCTTACTTTCTCAGGTTTGCCTCCCGACTTTCGAAATACAAGCAGACAAGTCAACGTTTGTTCGGAGATGACATGATGAGAAATTTCATGTGGGTTGTATAGTCGAAAAACTGAAACATCCATTAAAAGTGATGGTTTGGTCTATTCTATCTGGAAAAGGCACTGGTTGCCTTTACATTGTAGAAGGAACGATGCGTGAAGACTAATATATCAACGTTATCAGAACTAGAATGCTATCTCAGACAAGGGAATGCTTCCCGAATG
Source organism: Tillus elongatus (assembly GCA_964006375.1). Taxonomy (NCBI): domain Eukaryota; kingdom Metazoa; phylum Arthropoda; class Insecta; order Coleoptera; family Cleridae; genus Tillus; species Tillus elongatus. The sequence continues at coordinate 131,095,865 of OZ023267.1, forward strand.
AGATTGGTTTATGCATGACTCAGCTCCTTGCCGTAGTGCCAATAGTAAGAGCTTCCCTGGATTATCAAAAAATCAACGTTTTGCCGTAGCCTGGCAACTCTCCAGCTCTCAACCAAATGGAACATCTTTGGGAGCTGACAAAACGGGAAGTCACAAAGAGATTGTAACAAATAAGTAGCAGCACATTGAGAGACTCATTAGTGTGTGACACCATGATGAAAAAATATAAAAAGCTCTTAAAAGCATGCCACGTAGGATCCAGACAGTCATTTCTGCAAGTGGCAAAATGTTGAAAGTGTCTATATTTTTTGAATAATTTTTGCAATTGTTGCCAATAAGCTACATAACTGTCTTCACTTTGTTGGTGTTCACATTCATAAATAGCCTTATAACAATTACTACATTGTTTTTCTTACAGAACTAAAAAACATGAAAATATCGAATATTTCTAATCATTTGGCAACCCGCTGTAGATAAATATATTTTAAGAGCGAATTCACTATAATTTATTTAAATTACTAAAATATTAATGATCTAACGTTACATTGACTACCAAATGGCTTCCGGACTGTTCTGCCGTAGTTAAACTTCCTTGGTGGGTTGCTAGACGTTTTGCCAACCATACTATCTACTGATCCAGGAGATATGGTTGTCGAAACGCTTAGCACCACACCAATGAGTTCGACCGCGAAAGAACAATTAAATTTCTGTAATTATAAAAAAAGCAGGTATTTTCCCTTGTTAATCGACTGTATTATTTCGTTTTACCAAACCCAATCGAACCGGATTTTTGGAAAAAAAAAGTTTTTTTTCAAAACAAAATTATGTTTCTAAAGATGATTAAATGCTGTTTTGATATGGGCTTTACTATGTATTAAAAGTCTGGACGCAGCAAGTGCGTTATGGTAGTTAATTTTCATAGAAATGATCTGGTACAAAGTATTTTATTATTTATTTTCTTGCAACATAGAAATATAAATTTTGGTGTATGGTTTACTTTTTATATCGTAAACCTACCTACTAAATTTAGTTATCATAGATTTTTTATTTTTTGAGATACAATTTTTTTTCTAAAGGAAACTCAAAATTCCTCGTCCGATTTTCCTGGCTAACGAACTTATCCAATCTACTTACAAAATGAAGGAACATGTCATGACATATTAGGATTATTATTTTTTCAACACCTCTTTAGTGTTTAACTAACAATTATTTGGCAAAGACAATTATTTTTAATGAAAATTCGTTAACATAACGCGTTTGTTGCGACCAGACTTCTTACAACTGTTAAAATAAGCTTCCCATGTGAGATCAGCAAAAAAACGTATGTTTCAATATTTTTTTAAGATTTTAGACAAATGAAATGAGGTAACACTTTCATGACGCAATATTTTATTCTCTAAAAGCCATATTTGTTTCAGTATCGTCGCCTAGAAATAATTTAATATGGCACTTTACAATCGGTTACCCCTCCACACAAAATTCAGAGTTTCAAAATCCCAAATGTTAACGTGGCTATATATTATCCAAACTGGCAAAAAGGGTCTACTTTAAAACTAATTTTCTGCAAACATCTTTATTAAATAAAAAAAGTAACTATCTAAAAAGACTTCAGATTTTGTGAAGCAAATTTCATGCAACGATTGTTATTTAAAAGCTGTATTTGCTCCAGAATCTTTGTTTAAAAATAGCCAATTTTGACATTTAGGTAATTATTAGATTCGTGAAAATCTATCGACTTACCAACTACTATATACTGTTTTATAAATGTTAATTCATTATCGTTTGAGCTTGTATTATATTATTTATGAAGAGACCCACGTAGTAAGTGCGTTATGGTAGCGAATTTATTTCAAACTATAAAAACATAAGTTTCTATTATTATATATCATAACTTCCCATGTGTACTAAAATTTATTGAAATAGTTTCATCATTTTTGGATATATGAATTTTTTCGGAGAAAAACTTAATTTTCATAGCGAAAAACTGTTTCGATTGGGCTGGTTAACGAACTCGTTCAAGACACTCACAAAAGAACCATACTTGCCAAGTTTTATCAAAATCAAATAATAATTTTAGCCAGGTAAGTGATGGTAGTGGTAACTATCAAAAATTATTCCCAGCAATTTCAGTGTCGTGCCGTCATTTAATTTTGTGCTTACAATCAGTCGGTGGGTTTTTGCAGTATTAAGGCTGAGGCCATTCGCAGCAAACCACTATTCTGTAACTGTAAGCGAAATAGTCTTGAGTTGTCCAACCTTTGAGCTTGTGGGTGCTAGATTTAGAAAAGTTGCATCATCGGCGTATAAAGTTGTAAGAAAACGTGGAACACAGGATGGTAAATCGTTTATATAAACAATGAACAGCAACGGACCTAATACTGACCCTTGACGTACGCCGAGGTCTACTGCTAACTTTGATGACATCTTATCTTTCCAATTCACTACTTGCGTTCTGTTGCTCAAGTAAGACCTCATCATTATAAGGCAGTACCTCTCACCCCATAAAATTCGAGCTTGTTAACAGCAACTCTCTACTGACACAGTCAAAGGCCCTACTCAAATCACAGGCCATCAAATTAACATTCAGATTACTGTCGAGTGCTTCAGCAATGCCATTGGATAGATCTACTAGAGCTGAAGTGGTCGACCTTTGAGCTCTAAATCCATGATGGTGATTATCCAACACTAAGTGGTTCTTAAAGAATACCGTCAACCTTCTCTTAATCAACTCCTCAAATATCTTGGATATGATGGACAATAATAATATGGGCCGGTAACTGTCACAACAGTCTATATTTCCTGCCTTATAAAGGGGTATCACTTTTGCTCTCGAATGGAAAAACGCCTTGTTCCAGACACTGATTAAAGACAACACAGAGAAAACTGGCAATTATAGGAAATATATCCTTTAGCAAAGGTGCTGTCATACCGTATATATCCTGACTCTGTTTATTTTTCAGTTTACCCACAATGTCATGAGTTCTCGTTCATTTGTAGGTGCCATAAAAATCGGATCCCGATTCTCATGCATTCTATTCTTAAGATTCTTAAGCATATTCATTGCTTCTTTTCCGGGACAAACCAACTGATGTGATAGTCTTTGGCCCACATCCACAAAATACCTATTTATGGTATCCGCTGTAAGCTCACTGTCATTAGGCATCTGTTTTGCTTGGCCGATTCTCTATTAATTACTTGCCACACCGCTTTGGTCTTATTTGCAGCTGTAGCAACGAAGTTAGCGTTTTGCTCTTTCTTGCAGAGTGTATATCTTTCCCGTAGTTGCGTTCTCAGGTGGTTAACTTATTTCTCAGTCTTTGGTACTGTCTTGCTGACTATCTGAGAGGATGTAGATCTCGGTATTTCTAAATCGTCCTTGTATGCGCTCCTGTACATCCAAAAACTAAAGAGTAACGTACAAGAAGGCAGTATGGATTCCGTCAGCGCAGATCAACTGCTGACCTCCTTTCCAATACAGGCAGTATGGATTCCGTCAGCTCAGATCAGCTGCCGACCTCCTTTCCTTTGTCACCCATTCTTGGAACAAGACTATGGAACTACACGGTGAATCCCAGATTGTCGCTCTAGACATATCCAAAGCATCCGACCAGGTCTGGCACGCAACACTGCTTAATAAACTTCCAGCCTATGGCCTACCACCAAAACGTTGTACCTGGACAGCAAATTTCCTCTCCAACCGGATCATTTCTGTTGCCTTGGATGACCATTTCTCTAAACTGTATCCAATTAATGCAGGAGTTTCTCAAGGTTCAGCTTTAGCCCCTACTTTGTTTCTTCTCATCAATGACCTCCTCTCTAGCACATCCGACCCAGTTCACAGTTACGCGGACGACAGCACCCTCCACTCAAATATACAATATTCTAAGCCTGTCTCTTTAGTCCAATTAGATGAGGATCACAGACTCATGGAGGGTTCTGTCTCCGTGGATCTCCAAAAAATATTAGACTGGAGAAGTAGAAATCTTATATAATTCAACCCCACCAAATCTCAGTCTTGCTTTCTATCTCATAAGAGATACACCAGCCCTAGACCCATCACAATGAACAACCAAGTTATTCAAAATAATGAGTCCTTTTCACTTGTTGGCATTTCTGTGGATCGAAATCTCAATTGGCACCAACATGTCACATCAATTTCAGAAGCGGCTGCTAAGAAAGAGTAGGTTTCCTCTTCCGGGCTCGCAAATAGTTTTCACCAGCTAATCTCTATATCTTATATACTTCACAAATAAGGCCAAACCTCGAATACTGCTCCCACATCTGGGGTGCCGCTACCGCTTCTACACTCGCTATCCTGGACTCAATTCAGAACGTCTCATCGGTGACCCTACCCTCACCCAAAGGCTGCCATCCCTTGTCCACCGACGTCCCGTTGGTGACCTCTCTCTTATAGATATCTGCATGGGCACTGCTCAGTGGAGGTTTCTTCCATAGTTCCTTCACCTGCTGCTCCCAACAGATCTACCAGGGGAACAGAGCGAATGCACCCTTTTACTGTCCAGTTCACCAGACACAGAACATCTTGTTATGCCCGCTCTTTTGTCCTGAGGACCTCCAAGTTGTGGAATTCCTTGCCGGCACATGTCCTTCAAGTCCAGAATTAACAAGTTGCCTCTTCCCTCCTTGTCGACACCCACGGCACGATAGTATTTAGGCTCTAAGCCCTCGTGGTGTGTTGTTGAAATTTAAAAAAAAGAAGTAATTGCTGGGATTGAATCGCCATTAGGTTAGCATATTAGGAATAATTAAGAGAAGAGGCTCAGAGCGACACAGAGAAGCCGAGGTAGCCATTTGCCCCATGGTATTTTATAATGTTCACTGCCATACAATATGTTTTGATTTGCATTTTTCTTGGTATTTCATAATCACATTTTATCTCAATGGAAATATGTATCACTCTTATTGAGACACCTTTACAAGCACAAGCCAAACTTTTTTGTATGAAAAATTGCACAATTATGATCAAAATATTATCATTATTATTAAAGCAACAATAATTAAATTGAGCTTAAAATACACTGTGTTTTAAAAGTCCAGAATGGTCTCGTTTTAAAAAAAGTCGATTGATGAAAAAATTTAAAATTTGCCGCAGGATACTAGGATACCTAATTTAATTGGCATTGTTGCAAAGCTTACCGTTTTTCAGTAAAAGTAGATAGGTTTGTTTTTTAAATCCACCACCCACCTTATTTATAGGGCATTGAATTGGGCCCTCTATTGCCACTGAGACCTCCAAATACCCCATCTCTATTGTATTTGAATTTTGAGATATGACAACGCAGCGTTTTTCTTAAAAATTCCCGGAAAATTATCGTATTTCTGAAGCCGCTTAATGAACAAAAACCATTGTTACAGGTGGTTTATTGAATATGCTCGATTCAATGATGCAGCAGATTTTCCCGCCTCTACTTTAAACTACGTTACTGACAAGATAAGCGGTCAAAAACCGATTTTATTTTTAAAGAACGAGGTGCACGAACGTATCGTAGGCTAGAGTTACTCTGCTGATTGCTTGTTATGCTGTAGTTTAGACATTGTTTCCCTGCTTATTTATTTTTAATATTTTGGTAAGGACTTACGGGAAACAAGATTAGATAGAATGCAACATGGAAAATAAAAAAGAAAGGTAAATATATGTGTGTTAGAAAATAATAAATATAAATAGACCCTATTCGCAATTTTTATTTTTCGAGGTCTATAAATAACAAACAAAAAATGTATAAACTGTTCAGTCTAATAATTAAAAATAAAATAATTTTTCTTATAAACAAAGATATTGATATTGTTTTTTTGATCTTACGGACACACAAGTTGTAATATTTTCATTGTAATATCAACAATTTCAATATTTAGGAACTTTCAAAGATTTCTAGATTGGTCCTCGTTTAAAAAAAGAACCACTAAATACTTATATACACGTAGTCATACATAAAGACCATATCAGCTAACTAATTAATTATAAAAATTAATTAATTAATCAGTTGATAATTAAAATTGATATACACATTAGATACTTACTAAACAAATAACTATTTCTAGTTCACTTAAGTTACGTTTTTTTAACATACATAACTATCTACAAACAATTGCGTTTTATTATATACTTCAACACAAGACAGACACTTAAATATATAATATTATGAGACCCTGCTTAACAAAATGCCTGTCAAATGTCAAAATTTAACATATACTTTCATTTAAAAAAAGTTTTCTGTACTTTTAAAGGAAGCAAGCATTTATATCAAGCGTCGGCAACACCCCTATTTATACTTACTTGTTTGATACTTTAATAGTATAGAAAAACCTTTTTTTATCTATATATTTACTTATATACAGTGATAGTTTCATATACATAGATGCCGTAAACAATAATACTTTTACAATTTATACACCGACGAAAAAATAAAATTATAAAACAAATATTAAATCTGACTTAACGTATCATTAATATAATTAGTTTTTGGCATAAACGAAAATAAAATCATTGAACAGTCGAAATATACTTAAATAACAGACTCCAACATAGGAAAAATAGCTAATAAATAACATTTTTTGGGATATTATAGAATTTTTCAAACCGACAAACCTCAGTTCTTGGATGGAGCAGTCTTCAGGACAATACGTAAAATTTAAATTTTTGATTTGAATAAAACAAAATAATATCCTAGCTAACCTTTAACTATTCAATCATAACCTAAATTTTAGTTCTATTTACACAACAATGATTAAACAGCTTTTTTATCTTATAGCATAGTTCGAATCTAAAATTTGGAAAATATTCATTGAAACAAAATTATTGTTCTTTATAAATTATTAAAACATTACATTATTTTAGTCTTTTCTTTCTTTTTTTTCCCAGTAAAAACTAACACTATATTAGAGTCTGACATCAATAACGAATTTAACGGTGTCACTAAATTACTAATTAGGAACTTTTATCCAATTGGAAGACTGCGATGATAATAATTCGTGCAAAATAATAATAAAACAATTTTTTTAATAATCAGTGACCTCTAAGCGCATCACTTTGCATAAAAATTCAAGAAAAATCGCTGGAAATATTTCAAGTAATAAGCGTTTATGTAAATTTAAATTGTGAGTAGATCACAAAAATATTTAAAACGTTATAACGTGAAATTTAATATTGGTACTTTTTATTTTCTATACAGTTAGCAACAAATTAAACTTCTTGGCTTTAGCATTTTGTGTCCTGCACATTGCAACGCAGTCTACGTCGGTCAAACTTCTAGAAATTTGAAGACCAGAGACAAAGAACATATATCTGCATTTATAAATAATCACGCTAACAAATCTTCATTTGTAACACATATTATCGATACACAACATAGGCCCAAAGTAAATAACCTCATAGAGCCAGCACATTTTTTGTAATGATAAGCGAAAATTTGAGTTTTTTGAAGCTTTAGAGCCAAAAAAGTTTTAAATTATATATATATATATATATATATATATATATATATATATATATATATATATATATATATATATATATATATATATATATATCAAATAGAAAACGTCTAACTGTATTAAAAATAGTTGTAATCATGTAATAAGTTAATGTATGTCGATAGTTTCGTTATATAGAACCTGCTTCCATTGCCGTTACTGTTATTTACTTATTTTGTTATGGTTATTATTCTTATAAGTTCTTATATTCCTGTTAAATATTGACATACACCACATAGACATTTTAAAGATGTGATCTGTCACGTTAACTTTATTTTTCATTTTCACGTAACAACGGGTTTCTATTTATTACTGTCATGGATGCGTATAAATGAATTAAATTTTCTTCTACCTGACGATACCGCAAAAGGCAAAACTAGTTGCAGAAAAGAGAACAAGCACTTGTGAAGCCAGAGGAGAAGTATCTACATCTTTGTTCAATAGTGTTTGAACTTGTTATACTACGATGACACAACAACGCCCTTATTTAGTCAAATAAAAGAAAATCATCAATTTATTTTTGCATATGAAGGCATGGCAAGCATTGCACGAGTAAATTTAAATGAACGCTTTATAAATCTGGCTGTTTTGTAACAGAAAAGAACAAAAAAAAACGCTCAAGAATAAAATATTATTTAGATATGCCTTCTTTAGTTATTTAGCATAAAAGAAAACGTGGTTTTAAGACTTTAAATAAAGACAATTTTTTAAGATAATTTAATTGAAAATAAGTTTTAGAAATATTCTTACAAGAAAAATATTTCCAGATATGTTCTCAATTTAATTTTTTTATGTGCAGTTGAAGTAATGGGACGACAGAAGGACATATTTAAACATATTTTTGACATTTACCCTCCTCTCTATTTTGAGGAGCGGGGAGTAACTTATTGGTCCGCATTTCTTTGAAGAGCATTCAAATGGATAAGTGTACAGTAATTATTAAGAGACCAATTATCCCCATTTTTAAACAAAAACATAAACCCATACATGTGAGTTTAACGTGATGGAGCTCCACCCATTATGCAATACAGTTTATATTGAATTGTTAATATTTAAAAAAAAATTAATCTGATAAATCGCAATTCTGTACTTGAAGAAGCAAATCGAGAATTTTTTTGCACACAAACCTACTGTTTTACAAATACCAGTATCGTTCTCATTAGAGCTGATATGTAGATTAGAGTGTGCCATCTTATGATCGCCAAGACGTATTTAAAAGAAATTGACTAAATACAGGGTGATTCATAAGTGGTGACGAAAAATGAAACCCATGTTCTTTGAACAATTTTAGAGAGGGTATGTCCTATAAAAATTTTTCCTATAATGCTTCATTAAAAACATACAGGGTGTTGAAGTTGAATCTCGAAAAATAAAATTTCCCAATTTTTTAAAAAGTAGCACATATATTTTGCTGAAACTTCACATGTGTAGGCTGATATGTAAGGCGCGTATTCTAATATAACAATTGAATCGGCTAATCCAGCAGTGGCGCGCGTACCCACATTTCATTGGTTATCCCTCAAGAAAAAAAAACGGGTAAGCCAATGATATTTTTTTTTCATTTTTTGAATCTTACTTTCATTCGCGAACAAAATGACCCTCTTGCTAGTTTTCTGTACGACGCTTATTTTACGAGTAAGCAATGAATCAGGTAAGTGTTTTAGAGCACAGTTCATGATTTTTAACCATCCTTGTTTGGTAGAAAATCGCAATGATGCACTTTTATCAGGCTTATAGTAATTTATTTATTACAATAAGTGTTCAAAAATGCCTCCACTGGCCTGAATACACGCACGACATCTTTTTAATATGGAAAATTTAATGTCTTGATAATTTTTTGTACGACGATTATCTTTGTTGTATTTTAGTAAGTAGTAGTCTGTTTGCCAAAGTTGTCATTAAGTGTCACTTGACGTTTAGGTTAACAAGTTATTATTTTGAATAGGTGTAAGTGGTAAACTTTATAAAATTGCAAAATTTTCTACTCTTTTACTTCTTATAATGGAGTACACCTCAGAAGAGTATGCATATATAATTTGTATCTACGGATATGCTGATGGAAATGCTCTAGCTGCTTGTCGGGAATATCAACGTAGGTTTCCCACTCGCCGTCAACCTACACCAAGGGTTTTTTTCTCGATCGTTTTCACGGTATTGGACAACGTCCTGACGCTAGAGCTAATGGTAGAAGACAACATCAACTTGAAGACGAAGAGAGAGTGGGGGATGCAGTGATGGATCAACCTTCTACAAGTACTCTGAGGATTGCCACGCAGTTACAATATTCTCAAAGCTTTGTTTGGAGAACTACATTGAGAAGCCTTACATCCATATCATCGACAAAATGTTCATTGCCTTCTACCTGGAGATAATGTGCATCGACGAGTCTTTTGTGAATGGATGTTGGAAATGAACAATCAAAATATCTTATTCCCTAATCTAATCTTCTGGTCTGACGAATCAACATTTACAAGAAATGGTATTTATAATTCTCATAATAAGCATGTCTGGTCATTGGAAAATCCACATGCAACAAGGACTCGCACATTTCAACATAGATTTTCCATTAATTTATGGTGTGGTATTTTTAACGGCTCACTGTTCATGGAAGTCCTGCCACAACGTTTAAATGGATCTTCGTACTTAGCGCTCCTAGAAAACCGTGTAGAAAACATTCTAGATGATATTCCACTAGCAACAAGATGTATAATGTGATACCAGCATGACGGTGCACCAGCGCATCATAGTCGAAACGTTGTTACATGGTTAGATGAACATTATAATGAAAGATGGATTGGCAGAACTGGACCAATACATTGGTCTGCAAGGTCACCGGACTTAAACCCACTTGACTTATATCTTTGGGGTGATTTTAAGCGACTGGTCTACAGTGAACAAATAAATACACCAGATCAGCTACAACAACTGATAAATAATGCTTTTCGTCATATTCAAGCAACAATGAATCCTCAAGACATTAAATTTTCCATATTAAAAAGATGTCGTGCGTATATTCAGACCAATGGAGGCATTTTTGAACATTTATTGTAATAAATAAATTACTATAAGCCTGATAAAAGTGCATCATTGCGATTTTCTACCAAACAACGACTGGTTAAAAATCATGAACTGTGCTCTAAAACACTTACCTGATTCATTGCTTACTCGTAAAATAAGCGTCGTACAGAAAATTAGCAAGAGAGTCATTTTGTTCATGAATGAAAGTAGGATTAAAAAAATAAAAAATAAAGAAAATACCATTGGCTTACCCGTTTTTTTCTTGAGGAATAACCAATGACATGTGGGTACGCGCGCCACCTAGATTAGCCGATTCAATTGTTATGGTAGAATACGCGCCTTACATAGCAGCCTACACATGCGAAGTTTCAGCAAAATATATGTGCTGCTTTTTAAAAAATTGGGAAATTTTATTTTTTGAAATTCAACTTCAACACCCTGTATATTTTTAATGAAGCATTATAGGAAAAATTTTTATAGGACATACCCTCTCTAAAATTGTTCAAAGAACATGGGGTTTAATTTTTGGTCACCACTTATGAATCATCCTGTATAGTCGGGACACCCTGCGAGGTGAATCACATGTATTGCCATCTCTATATGCGCAGTAGGCACTAGCGCATCACCAACTTCGTGATGGTTTTCATTTTATTACGAGATAACTAAAGGAAACGAGCATTTTTTCACTTCACTGGTACAAAACATATCGACTTGGCTGAAATATTTCCGGCGAAATCCGTCTTGAAAATGATTATGCAAGGGGACGATTTCTTCGACTGAAATCCAATGACTTAACACAAATCGTTATAAATATGTTTCAATCTTTACGAATACTGATAAACAGATGCCTTTTATAAACAAAGCTACGTATAAAAAACACTTGAAGTTGTTCACGCACACAATATCAAGTTCTAGCACTATTTCTTGATTAAACATTTACTGGGTTATTTTTTAACAAACAAAAATCCTATTAAATTGCACTGTAGACATTAGAAACTAATCCATATAGTGTTCTGCAAAGAAATTAACGTGTTGTCATTCCTGCTTTACCGACATCAAGTTGGGATTGTAGTTGTTGTGTGCGCTAGATGTCACCAGCGACAGCGGACTGGATGCCAGGGAGTTGGCTATTGCGAACATAGCACCGTTAGTATTGGCAACGCTGCATGGTGATCCCAAAGCAGACGACGGGGGGTTTATCCTCTTCTCTTTCTGTCTCCTATTGCAAAACCAAACTCTGACGACTTCTTTCTCCATGCAGAGTCCATCGGCTAACATAGATATCTCCTCAGATGTGGGTTTTGGGTTTTGGAGGAAGGCTTTTTCTAAAGCTACGCGCACGCTGGTCTCAATTGACGTTCGCTTCTTTCTCCGCCTACCGATGGTTTCTGGGGTGGTGAGAGGATTGCTTAGTGCATTTGGATTCGTCAAGGTGTTGTCTGCGTCTTCTAACCACTTCTGAAGTAGAGGTTTGAGCTTGCACATGTTCTTGAAGCTCAAGTTAAGGGCTTCGAATCGTGATATTGTTGTCTGCGAGAAATCGTTGCCGTAGAGTTTGCCCATTGCTAAGCCGACGTCACCTTGGGTAAATCCTGGAATAAAAAACAAGTTGTCACTAATTTAGCATTTACCAAAGGTAAATAGTACTCGTGTTAGACGCCTACAAAGAAACCAACAAGCTGCAGATTCGAAACGCTGGATTTTCTTTGGCTTACATTGCTTTATTTTGAATTTGAGTTTTATAATGAATAAATTATTGTATATAAATTTTTAAAGTAGCCTTACCTAACTTAATCCTCCTTTGTTTGAACGTTTTGGCGAACTGTTCTAGTTCCTCCAAGTCAGTGGTTTCTTCGGGCGATGGTTCCAGCAATCTGGACGGCGTTTTTAGATGTTGAGGGGTGAGTCCACCTCCAGAACTAGGTGTACTGGGTGTTAAAAGACTAGCAGGTATATGGTTGTTAGGTGGAGTGGTTTGCGTCGTGGTTTGATGTGGCATCTGGTTACCTCCGGGAATACTGGTATTGTGTTGTTGATGTTGATGATGGTGATGATGGTTTGTGGGGACTGTGTTGGGTTGTTGTTGTTGTTGCGCCTTGAGTTGCTGCAATTGTTGTGCTGCTTGAGCAATCTGTTGCACCTGGAAGTTGAAAAAATGTGTAAACGATTGGATGACGTATTGGAAACAAACAAAAACATGCATTAGGTGCGTTGAATGGCAATATAACATTGCAGCCCTAAAAACTGTATTAACATTTGATGTTTATTTTGCAGAAAACGTGTCTAAATTATTAATTCGGTAGGAGAGCATCGGGTGAAAACGATTACGAGGCCTCTTACGGGCTACTTACGGGCGACCAACAGCCCTGACAACAGTAACTTATGAATAAGCTGAAAAATAATGGAAGGTATAATTTTAATGAATAGAAGAAAATTTGCCACAGAGGCTAGTTATAAGTTTTTATAAAACGCAATCCGAGACAGTCTTTACGAAAATCGGAATCCACACCCAGTGCTAGTCTTGGATAAATAAGACGTGAACTTATTTTATGAAAGTCTCATGAAAGAATAGCAGAAGCATGGGTTTGGGTCTCACCAGATTTATAATGTTGTCGAAACGGTAAAGTGAATATTTATGATAAGATTCTGCCAGTCTCAAAGGTTAGGATCAAGGAGCAAGTAGAAGCAATCACCAGCGTCGAACGGGAAAAACTGGCTATAGTGGTTTGTGCTCTGTGTGCGTCAGGAAATTATATTATATCAAAGGTTATTTTTGATAAACAAAGGCTGAATGAACCATTAACAAAATAATGGACGGAAGAATGCTGTAAATGAATTCTCAAAGAATGGATGGAGAAACGAGGCACTCTTTATAGACTGGCTACTCCACTTAAGTAAACATACTGTGTTTCTACAATGATCTGGTTTTACCTATTATCGATTCATTATTCTAGCCATACAAGCTCACATGTCTTTGAATTTTGCAAAGAAAACAGAATATCCATAGTCACATAACCGTCTTGCACGTCGCAGAGGCTGGGGCTTCTTGATGTATGTATATAAAGAACGTTGAAGGTTGCATATAATCAGGAGTGTAACAATCGCATGAAAATGAACAAGCTATTAGTCAATGTCGTATAGCTGAGCTATTTCGGAAAGCTTATTACAAGCCTACAACAATCCATAAGGCTGTGAGGGGATTTGAAAAAGAAGCAGTTAATTTTCCTTTGAACCCAAATTCAGTTAGTGGCGAAGAAACATCAAAATGAAGGTCACGACACAGAAGATCAGCGTACAGAAGGAAGTTAAACAGCAAAACGCCACCTGAACGTGGGCCTAAGACTTCACCCGATTTACTAGCTGGCCTTTCTGGATATGGGCAAGTGAGTAAATTTTCCAGCAGCCTATTTGCCTTTAGCAGCAAGGTCTTCCAGATATCATGTTTGCAGTATATCATCGTCAGAAAGCAGTGTAGGAGAATCATTAATATCATATGTTAATGGGGAAGCTACAAACGATGAGAATAAATCATTGAAGATATAGAACAAACCCGTTACCATTAACAAATTTATGCCGATTTCTAGACCAGAAAAGGCGACAGGATGAAGACGAAGAATAGATAAGTCTTAATCCAAAAATAACAGAAGCAGAACAAGGATGATGGATCGAGATTAAAGAAAGTAACACAAAACGTGTTGCTTAGTACAACGTTGTTAGAACATGAGTAAAGTACCAAATTATGGATTATTATCTTTGAAATGTCAAAAAGGTTCTGCGCTATGTGCCTCACCCACTAATATTCATTAAAAGCTTCATATCCTTTCTTTTCTTGTTCAGGTGTTAGGTATATTAGTTTTAATTTCAACCTTTCCATCTTTTTCGGAATCGAATATCGTATATTTTTCGTTTGCAACACAAGATTTGTCCACGTTTTCGTAAAATCTCAAGTTGGTTAATCGTTTGATGATAGTTTTTTTTCTACATTATACTCCCATTTCATTGTTACTGTGTTTGCTACTTCATTTCTGTCCTGTCTCTACTAGACTGTTATTTTTTATAATTTCATTTAAAAAGTTTTCTTTTTGTCCATTTGAGTAACTTGTTATTGTCCAACCTACAGTGTCATATACAGAGTGGGGAAAATGTATTGACCAATATTTATGTGTCCTAAACTGACATATCTTTGGAAAATTGATAAATGAACGTAACAAAATTCTTAATACAGGAGACTTGGTGACTATATAATAAGTTCAAAAATAGGACACCCTTTTTTAATTTAATCCAAAATTCCCTCATCCGGCCTACTGGTCGGATTATCTTGTCTCAATGGTGGAAAAAGCTGCGGAGTTCTGGTTTCCAGGGCAACATATTTTTCTACAGATCAAGAGGTGTTACCGATTTATTAAATAGCTGCGTTTGCCAGGCGCTAACGACCGAGTTGATACAACTCAGCGGTTAGAAATATTATAAACGCATTGTTGACTTAACAGTATTTTGTGACATTGTCTGCCATTTTGAAGTAAACAAACCTCGTATTAAAATCCGATAAGATAATTATGACAAAAAACCTCTCTTAGAACCATACATGCATTTGCGTAGCATTATCATCAAGTGAGTGGAATAAAATTAGGAACTTAAAATCATAGAAAGCTGTGTCTCTACATACAAATTATCATTAAAAACACTATGCTTATGTGCAAGCGCATGTTTTTACATATTTACATCCATAAACAAACGACGACATTGCTAAAATAATTCTAAATTTCCCGGGCACTAATAATGCCACGTCAAAGTAAAAAACTAATTCTTTAAAGCATTTACTACCGAAATGTACTATATAAATACCTGATTAGGCACTGAAAAAACTCAATTATTCATTGTGAAGAAACCATCTTTAACATGCAAACATAACATTAGAAAACGACAGTAAGATTCATACAATTATGTCATTATTTATAACGTTATATAAAACATAAAGGCGGACAAAACACATAAAGTTACATTCAAGCATGCATCTAAAGGCGTGTACACACATCGGAGTGTTCTGTGGGTCTACACTGATACAAACGTTGTTGTGTTCTGTCATCATCAATTAATTAGCAGTTAAAATGTGCAAAGTTTGCCTTGGAATTTAATTTCAGTACGTAAATGGGCCGATTAGATGGAGCCCCTGCACATTGTGTCAGTAAATCTTTTACATAAATATGTAAAAAAGTAGGTTTTCACTATTTTTCATAAGTATATCTAAAAAACTAGTTTAACACAAGTAACATATAATTAATACGTCTGAATCATTTTTAAAGATTTTTTCTTCTCATTAGCGAATTTTTCTATAAAAATTTGCTATTATATTATAAAATTTCTTTTCAAATGAGCTTGAACTAGGACCCTTTCATCCCATATTCGCTTATTTGAACATGTTTTCAAACTTCATAAGTCTTTTGTGTACCACATACCAAAAGATAGATATTTAAGTTAAATCAAAAAAATTATAAACATTAGAAAAAAATTGGGTACCACTGGAAGACACATTGTGTACACACATTGTGTACACAATCTATTAATTATACAGAGAAAGATTAACTTTCCCTGGTGCAAAAAGATCGAGATGTACGAGAACAAATTTCAAATATTTTTCATTATTTTTCTTTCTTACCCTTTTATTCAATTTCAACTCTGATTAGATTATGTAATACCAATAAACAGGTCAAAGGTATCTTTTTTGTAAGACAATGCCCCTGTTCACAAGTAATTAATTGCACTGCAAACAATTGATAACATTGAAATTAGATGACCACTCGCTGTTTTCTCTGCATTTATCGCCGTTAGACTATTGTTTACTTTCAAGCGCTCAAAAAATTGATAGATGTAAGGCTCTTAATATACTTAGAAAAAATAAAATGTTTTACATCAGGCGTTACACTCTCTTACGTTTATTAGAATGCATAATTACTGAACGACTACTATCGTAAAAAATAAGACTTCACTTAATGAAAAATAAGACTCATATAGTTTATATATATATATATATATATATATATATATATATATATATATATATATATATATATATATATATATATATATAGATATATATATATATATATATATATATATATATATGTATATATATATATATATATATATATATATATATATATATATATATATATATATATATATATATATAGGTGGCCCACCACATACGCCACGGGCTCTCACGTCTATATTTTTCGTTATTTCGAACTTATTTTAAACGGAGATTGTGTAGGCTAAAAAGGACTACAACCTAAAATTATTTTCAAATATACAGGCTGACTATGTGAAAACTGGAAACTGTGATGAGCACTAAAGTACACTTGGAGAAACCCAAATCACAACAAAACTTATTTCAGAGACCTTATGATCGTTTCATTGACAAAGTCAACATCTTCAGAGGAAGATAAATTCTAAACTAGCAACCGTGTATTTATATCGCGTCAAGGTAAACGAACTAGTCCGAAGTAAAATTGTCGTCCAAGAACGATTGTTTGTTTATTGTGTAGTGAAACTACGAGGTCAAAGACCTGCTTTAATCTTCTGGTCGACAAATTTATGAGCCCTTATCTAATATACGGATAATAGGTTCAAAGGAACCGAGTTATTGAAGGAATCGAAAGGGAACGTGCAGATTCCTTACAGGCTGTTCAAGTTGAAATGAACACAATAATTAACTTGGAATATTATGTAAACGATAATAAAAGTGTGAATAGCGCCAGAACCGCTGCACTTGGCTATAGGAAACCCTAGTATCATGTAAAAGGGATTTATTTTTTCTATGAAATACAGCAAAAAATATAGGATGTTCCATTGGAAGTAAATGAAATAATCTGCTTTGAATGTTCCGATAATAAAACTTTGATTTTTGAACGCTCTGTAGAGTATTGAGAAATATTGACTACAGTAGTTGATGAAGTACCAAATCCACCATCAAAAGCTAGGGAGTTTTTTTACGATCATTTGACAATGGAGGTAATTTTTTTTTCTCGAAAACCTCACATTCGTCGATGAATTAAGATATCTGGGAAACCGTAATAGCTAGGTATAGGGACCCTTGGTGTACGTAAACCTTATTTTTTCCATATTCCCATATAATTAAAAAAACGTTGTCACATACCGTATGCTCCATAAGAAAAAAACATAACTTTGAGGTGCCACAGTTTTTTTGAATCAGCCTATATATTTGAAAATAAGTTTAGGTAGGAGTATGTGGTGGGTCACCCTATATATATATATATATATATATATATATATATATATATATATATATATATATATATATATATATATATATATAATTAATATTTCACATTTGTTACAAAAATGATTATAGGGTCCATATAACATTATTTTCTTCGTTTATGTGATTTTTTGGTAATTTCCGTTGTTTTTTCAAAGTGTGTTTTTTAATGCTTTACAATTATTTATTTATAGTTTATTTATTAATATTAAAATATGAACAGAAATTTTTTTTAGCAAACATTTACAAATGTTCATATCAGTGTGGACACAGCTTTATACTTTCAGATCATGGCCAACTCAGACCAACCTGCATCGGATGCGGAGGTCTACTGGACGCTATGCCTGATCGTGAGAATCCTTGCAGAAAACCCTTCAAATAAATCAGAACATGTCTTAATTTGGTGATCGTACCTGCCCTTACTTTGTCAAGACACAAAAAACATAAATACAGAGAGTTTCAATAAAAAATATCCAAAATGGACACCTAATTTATATCTCAATATTTCACAAACCAGATGTAGATGCGTACATCCTTGCTACATGGTAATATATTTTAAAAATTTAAATACATTAAGAACTAATTACAAAAAAATACTGAAAAATAAAGCCTCATCAAGTGACATCAGAAGACGTAGTTCCAAATTTAGAACATTTACTTCGTAAGTATTTATATGTCAATAAATGTTGAGCAGATGTAAATCAAGGAAACAATTAAATGTGACCTCTACGATACATAATTTGCATAGTCTTTGCCCGCAAGTATGACTGGGAAAAATAATTATAATAATTTTGTCGATCTGTTATTTGCTTTTAATGGGCTTCTACGCAAATGTCATGTCTATCATTACTTCAAATCTATTAAAATAGTTTGTAACTTTTAACAAAGGCAAAAAGAGTCTGATCTGATTTATGCGTCTCAAAAAAACGAGCGAAACATTAATTAAGCTATTTAATTAATTGATTGTTGTTACCCTTACTTGCTAAAACTGGTCCATACTACATATTGACCTGGAGACTACTTCTCTGGCTTCACTGTGAAGCCAGAGAAGTAGTCTCCAAGTCTGTATGTAGTAAGCTATTTAAGTTGACTATCTTCATTTCCAAATATTTTGTTTTTCACAAGAATAAACATTGATTTTGTTGTATTATATCAGGGGATCTCATTTTAAAAAATTAATACATTGAGATATTTTCAGTGGACTAACCTGATTCTGAAGGAAAAACTGCGCTTGCGGGGTTCCACTGGCCTGTTGTAACATCGCAAATTGCTGGAGTTGCTGCAGCCCTTGTGGGTTTTGTAGCGCCTGCAGACTGCCCAGCATTTGTAATGGATTACCTAAGAAACCACCCAGACCTTGAAGCGCCGCCAGGGCAGCTCCAACACCACCACCTGGACTAGAACTGGTCACCTGTGAGTTTGGAGAAGGTAATCGAGGTTGATCGTTCTCTCCTGTAACCTGGAAATAATAAAAAATATTTAGAAAACAATTTCGTTAAAATTATGTCCTAGTGTGTATATTGAAAACTAACGATAAAAATATAAGCTTCTTACAGCTACTGTTTTACACCAATTTTATCATATTGTATTAGGTACTCCGTAAGTATTGCTTTCCGAGACTATGTTCAATCACATATGCCAGGGGGCAGTTTTAACCCAATATCCTGGAAATTTTGCCAAAACTCTGTCTTTCTGTAAGAAAGGGTAGATATATTTAACGCGTCCAACATTACATGGTACATGGGATGCCATCTGAAGGGCGGAACGCGCAGACTTTCAACTTCCTCAAGCACAATGCCACAACCTCGGTTAATGTTATTATAATAATTTAATGAATAAACAGTTTAACACTATAACAGTTTAATAGTTCCATAGCCTAATATCTTAACAGTTTAATAATTTAGTGATTTATTAAACGCTTTAAAAGTTTAATAGCTAAAAGGTAAATAGTTTAATAGTTTAAAAGTTGAAAAGTTTAGTAGTTTAAAAGTTGAAAAGTTTAGTAGTTTAAAAGTTGAAAAGTTAAGTAGTTTTAAAGTTGAAAAGTTTAGTAGTTTAAAAGTTGAAAAGTTGAAAACTTTAGTAGTTTAAAAGTTGAAAACTTTAGTAGTTTAAAAGTTTAATAGTTTAATAGTTTGAAAGTTTAATAGTTTAATAGTTTGATAGTTTGATAGTTTGATAGTTTGATAGTTTGATAGTTTGATAGTTTGATAGTTTGATAGTTTGATAGTTTGATAGTTTGATAGTTTGACAGTTTGACAGTTTGATAGTTTGATAGTTTGATAGTTTGATAGTTTGATAGTTTGATAGTTTGATAGTTTGATAGTTTGATAGCTTGATAGCTTGATAGTTTTATAGTTTCATAGTTTCATGGTTTAATGGTTTAATAGTTTAATAGTTTAATGGTTTAATGGTTTAATGGTTTATTAATCGTTTCATAGTTTGATGGTTTAATAGTTTAATGGTTTAATGGTTTCATAGTTTCATAGTTTCATAGTTTCATAGTTTCATAGTTTCATAGTTTCATAGTTTAATGGTTTAATAGTTTAATAGTTTAATAGTTTAATAGTTTAATAGTTTAATAGTTTGATAGTTTGATAGTTTAATGGTTTAATAGTTTAATAGTTTAATAGTTTAATAATTTAATAGTTTAATAGTTTGATAGTTTGATAGTTTAATGGTTTAATGGTTTAATAGTTTATTAGTTTAATAGTTTAATAGTTTAATAATTTAATAGTTTAATAGTTTGATAGTTTGATAGTTTGATAGTTTAATGGTTTAATGGTTTAATAGTTTATTAGTTTAATAGTTTAATAGTTTAATGGTTTAATGATTTAATGGTTTAATGGTTTAATGGTTTAATGGTTTAATGGTTTAATAGTTTATTAGTTGATTAGTTTATTAGTTTATTAGTTTAATAGTTTAATGGTTTAATGGTTTAATGGTTTAATGGTTTAATAGTTTATTAGTTTATTAGTTGATTAGTTTATTAGTTTATTAGTTTATTAGTTTATTAGTTTAATGGTTTAATGGTTTAATGGTTTAATGGTTTAATGGTTTAATAGTTTAATGGTTTAATGGTTTAATAGTTTAATAGTTTAATAGTTTAATAGTTTAATAGTTTAATAGTTTAATAGTTTAATAGTTTAATAGTTTAATAGTTTAATAGTTTAATAGTTTAATAGTTTAATAGTTTAATAGTTTAATAGTTTAATAGTTTATTAGTTTATTAGTTTATTAGTTTATTAGTTTATTAGTTTATTAGTTTATTAGTTTATTAGTTTATTAGTTTATTAGTTTATTAGTTTATTAGTTTATTAGTTTAATCGCTTAATAGTTTACCAGTTTAACAGTTTAATAGTTTATTGGTATTTTACAATTATACACTATCATACAAAGATTTAATAGTTTAAAAATTTCATAGTCTTATAGTCGAATAGTTTAATAGTTTAATAGTTTCAAAGTTTAATGGATTAACAGCTTAATAGTTTATTTGTTTAATAGTTTAATGATTTAATATTTTAATAGTTTAATAGTTTGTTGGTATCTTACAATTATACACTATCATACAAGAAATCTAATGCTTGTGTATGTATGGCGCATAATTCTGTAAATCATTTTCGAAAATATCTGGATGTTAAATAATCTTGAAATGCCATTATGTACTCAATAAGAATTTGACGTTACTACTGAAAGTACAACTGAACCAGCGAACTGCTTATTGCATGTCAATTATTACAAAATAAATAAAATGAATATTTTATTATTAAAAATATCGGACAAAAATGCTTCCAAGTTTACTTTAGATCAATATTAAAACCAGTCAATTTAAATTTAGCAACCATCGGCATCATTTAAGTAGTAAACTAGCCAAAACATATTTGAATAATGAATTATTTAAACAACATAACTTTTAAGATCAGTTTTACTTTTTTCAGCGCGGAGTTAAAAAACGCTTCTGCTAAATAAACAGTTCAACCCCTTTATACAAATTGATCACAAATTAAGGCATCTAAACCTGTGAAAATCTCACCAAGACTGCATCATAATATTAACCTATTGGAACATAATGATCTTATGAATTTACATAATTACTACGTTGCCAGTTCGATCCAATTACGCAATTATGCAAAACAAACTGATATAATGATACAGTTCTTCCTGCAATTTTCAAGAAAAAAAAAAACAATGCTAACTGAATAAAGTCATCAGGTATAAAATTATCCAGACAAATAGATGATGTGCTAAAGAGAGAGGTGTTGATAAGAAGAAGCAAATGACCAGAGGCTTTGCAAGCAATTACCGCGGATAATTTAACCAGTAATTATATGCAGTTGATTTTTATTCACGATGCAGAAGTCTTAGGTTATTTTACTGCGGAAAGATACTTCGTAAGTAATAGAGTAAAAAACTCTGGACGCAGCAAGTGCGTTATGGAAGTGAATTTTCATAAAAATGTTTTTAATTACAAATATATCGCTCTAATGCGAGCAGGCATCAATTTGGTTACCGGTATAACCTATATAGTAGAAACAATGTATCATATTTTATCAAAATAATTATTTGAAAATGTACAACAATTTTCGGAAATAAAAAAATGTTTCTGAGAAAACTGGTCTCCTAGCCAATGAACCTTAGGTTAATAGCAAATTGAGTTATTGAAATTTGAAATATTTAATGAAAATTCGCAACCAAAACGCCCTTGCTGCGTTCATACAAAAATTTTTCGAAAATACAGTTAAATGTTGGTTTCCTAAACAACAAAACTTACGTTAATAGCAAATGAGTTATTGAAATTTTGAGGATTTAGTGAAAATTTGCTACCAAAACACACTTACTGTGCCCAGATTTTTTTTTACAAACATGCATCATATTTAGATAAAAAATGCTAAAATGCAGTGACGAATTTGTTCTAGGAAAATTAGCTAAAAATTATAGACCGTTAAACCATAAACTTCACTAAACCTACAGCGAAAGCATCAACTTAAATGAACCGACAGCCAAAGCATCAGAGAAAGGGTCTATTTGAAATGAATTTTTTAGGAATATTTTAGTAAAATGAAAGATAATGACGATTGAAACTAAGACTTTAGGCTTTGTAAAACATTATTCTTGAGACATTTTCCTTCCATAGCTCATATTAGTTTCAGGTTCATTACCTAAATATTACCAATTTTGACGTTTAAAATCGCGACTTTTGACGTTTTGAGGAAAACCCAAATTTATTTTTCTTTAAATGCCTGTAACTTTTTTGTCCTTTAACCTACAGAGCTAAATTTTGGTAGGTAACTTCCCTATATTCCCTGCGTATAAAATTTGGTTGCCCTTACTTTGTTAATTCCGGAGATATACATTTTTTTCGTTTTTTTTCGAAAGAAAACACAAAATTTTCCGGGAAAACCTCACCAAGTTTTATCAAAATCGGTTCATTATTTTTTAAGTTATAGGTGTGACACACACACACACTTAGATATATATATATATATATATATATATATATATATATATATATATATATATATATATATATATATATATATATATCATGTACTCTAAAGCATGTGACAGTGACAACTTGCAATTTTAGGTCCTAAAATGTTTGAAAATCTTATTAAACTAAAGTTGAAAGAAAACTATTTTGGAGTGTAAAATGGTTGGGAAGTTCAAAGGATGTAGAGGAAATATTGGTGGTGCTAATAACGGAAGATTGGTTGAATAAATTGTAAATTTGAAATACCGAAATTTTATAGCAAGAAATGTCAGTGTCAATAGGATTTTGATATGTTTCAGTTTACTATTTTAACCAAATCGCATCAATTACAGCCACAAGTTTGTAACTTTTATATAAGATGCACTGTATAATTTTAATGCATATAAATAAATAAATAAAATAAATAAATATATATATATATATATATATATATATATATATATATATATATATATATATATATATATATATATATATATATATATATATATATATATATATATATATATATATATAAACATATAAAGTCTGAAACCGACCTCGAATTTGGGTTTCAGGAGTCCTAGATAGCGCTGATTTGAAGAAATTTTTTCAAAATTCGAAAGTCGGGATCTCCCCATTAGTGAATTTTTTAAAAGAAAATTCACTAATGTTAAGCGGACGATACACTATATTTAAACTTACATCCTAATAGGAAACTTTTATTTACAAAAATGACAAGGACCACGTGATAATCATTTTACCAAACTTCGTTGCCATAGCTTAATTACTTTTGGAGATACGGAAATTTTTTGAGATAAAACACAAAGTTTTCCCGTGAAAACTGGTCAGATTTTCCCGGCTAAATTTCGAATATAATTGAGGTATTAAGCAATGAATATTGGTGGTGTACAAAATGATAACAATGTTTGATCAACATTTCTTGTGACGTTTTAAGGTTTGCCACTAGCAAAATTTGGAAGAAACTGTTGATAAAAATTTTACAGGGTGAGTATTATAAATGATAACCCCCTTTTATTCTCGTTATTGCTTGGCGAATTGATCCGTTCAAAAACTTGTGTTAAACAGTTTCTAACGTAGTTTCTGAAACTGCTATCGCTTTTTAAGAATTTTGAAAAATGTACGAGGTGGAACAAAAAAACATAGTTTTTTTAAATAGAATACCCTGTATTTGTTTACATATTATAATTTGTAGATTTTTCTGATTACAAAAATATATAGTTTTAGCAGATTTGGATAAGCAGTTTTTAAGTTATAATAAAATATGTAAAACGACAAATCTGTTTACGTATTACTCAATAATATACGAAGTAGACTTTGGAAATAAAATTTTAACTTTGTATAAACGTCAAAAAGGTTAAGATTTGTTAGTGCTTTCTCTATTAGGAATCTTTATTGTGTGTAAAAAAGCGATCATTCCTTTATCATAGTTTAGAGAATAGGCCTAGAATTTTTGAAATATTCTTATATTGTAATAAAAAAATGACTGCTTCACAAAGGGAGTTTAGAAGACTGTGCCTGGCAAAGGAACATTCAAGAAAATTTACAATAAATTTTGTGACACAAATTCATTAAAGAATGCAAATACAGGAAAAACAAGGAATACTATTGGTGAGGAAATACAAATGAATATTCTATTATCGGTTATAGAAGAGCCAAGTCGGTCTACTTATTTTGTAGCTAAAGATTTAAATGTAAGCCAAAGCAGCGTTACGCAACTTTTAAAAACAAATAAGTATAAACCTTTTCACATTCTTCCTGTTCAACACTTAACCGAAAATGATCGTCGACAGAGAATACTGTTTTGCCAACAAATTATTGAAAAATATAATGAAAACAATGATTTTTTGCGAAATGTGTTTTGGACAGATGAGTCGTCCTTTTCTACAGCTGGTTTGTTAAATAGACATAACAAACATCATTGGGCTACAGAAAATCCACATATGGTGAAGCAAATAAAAAACAAGGACGTAAAACTGCCAATGTGTGGTGTGGGATACACCAAAACAAAATAATTGGTCCATTTTTTTTTACATACAAATCTCACAGGTGTAGTTTATTTCCATTTGCTGCAAGAGCAAGTTGAGGAATATTTGGATGACTTGCCAGTTATTCTAAATTTAAGAGCAATCAGGCAGCAAGACGGAGGTCCCCCACATAACGTTAGACTTGTGACGACCTACTTAAGCCATAAACATGACCTCTGGATACGACAAAAATGGTCCCATCCATTGGCCGGCTAAAAGTCCCGATTTAAATCCGCTAGATGTTTTCCTTTCGGTGCTCTCAAGAACAATATTTATAGTGAAGAACTGTCAGGGGGACACTGCAATTAAAACAGCTTCCACGACGAGAAATAAATTCTTTGAACGAAAATGCAGCGGTATTTGAAGATGTGCGATCAAAATTTTTTCGGCGATGTTTCAAATGCTTAGAAAACAACTGAAGTTATGTAGAAGATACCATGTAAATCTTTATATTATTTTCTAATTTTTGTAAGTTTAATACTTTTATTTTGTTTGTTTCCTTGTGTATGGTTTTGTTATATATTTTGTTGTGACAATCATTGAATAGGAAACTTGTTTTATTACTTTTATAGATATCTTAGCTAGTTTTGTATAATAATTAACTAATTATCGACAAATCATATTTTTAAGATAAACTAATAGATTGACGTTTGTATACAAAATTAAAATTTTGTTTCCAAAGGCTACTTCGTATATTATTGAGTAATACGTAAACAGATTTGTCGTTTTACATATTTCATGAAAACTTAAAAACTGCTTATCCAAATGTACTATAACTGTATATTGTTGTAATCAGATAAAATCGGCAAATTATAATATGTAAAAAATACAGGGTGTTCTATTTAAAAGAACTATATTTTTTTGTTCCACCTCGTACATTTTTCAAAATTCTTGGAAAGCGATAGCACATTAAAAACTACGTTAAAAATTGTTCAAAATAAGTGTTTGAAATAATTAATTTGCCCAGAAATAACGAAAATAAAAGGGGGTTAATATTTAATAATACTCACCCTGTACCATATTAAGATATACATGAAGACAAATGCATAATTTACAGAAAATGAATAAATAAATGAAAATAAATATAGGTGTTCAATTTTAAACGAGGAAATGATTTCTCGTATCGCAAAAATGAGCCACTCTGTATATGCAAGATTAACATAAACCAAAAGCTTATTTAAATGCAAATAACTCTAGTTTTATGGTTTGGAAAAATAATAAATAAGGTGTGTTCTGATGAACATCCTGTATATCTAAAACATACGATATATTTACAGTGTATCAATCATCTAATAATAAATTGTGATATAAACATAGACGGAATTAAATCGGTGCAGTAAAGGGGATGTTTTCCCTAAAGACTTTAAACATTTAACTTTTTGAGGGGCCGAATTCATTCCTGCCTCAATTGGGACCTCTCGTCTGACTCCAGATTTATATATATCGAGAAAACAAATGTTTTCAGAAAAAGAACAGTTTGCTAAACACCCTTGGGGAAGATACTCGATTATAAGCTACTTCTTGCTTGTTTTGAACCAATATTTAAAGAAAAATTCAATATATCAATTCTGACGTCCTGTTTGTGCTCTCTCGAATATTTGTAGCTTAATTGAATATTTGAAGGACACGGGCTATTTGATTATTTTATAGACTGAGTAAATGTAATGAAAATATATGAACTTTTAATAAAATTCGAACAGGAAAAATTATACAGGGTATCCCGAATACGACTTTCATTAATCAGTTGATTCAGCTAAAAACGAATAAAGAAATATGAGAACTAAGAGATATTAATGATTCTGCGCACAGAAAATGTAGGTTCAGTTCAAAGATACATAGCTATACAGTGTGTCCCAAACTGAATGGGAATGTATTGCTATATCTGCTATTATTAGAGATAGAGAGACGAATAAATTAGCAATGTTTTGTAGAATTTCATGTTCGTTCTAAATATGACTTGTATTTT
Source organism: Tillus elongatus (assembly GCA_964006375.1). Lineage (NCBI taxonomy): Eukaryota > Metazoa > Arthropoda > Insecta > Coleoptera > Cleridae > Tillus > Tillus elongatus. The sequence continues at coordinate 131,123,137 of OZ023267.1, forward strand.
GCCCTGCCTCTTTTCGTTTTCGAGTTATTTTGAAAAATCCAAAATTTGTCGATTTATTTTTTCATCAATATCTAAGTAGGCGTTGATCTGACATGTCTAAGACTTGCACGTTATCAGGACACTTTTTACAGAGTAATCTTTTTGTGCTATTCTCAACTTTGGATTGTCATTTGTTTTTGAGTTACAGGTATCAACGTTTGTTTTTACTATGGCAGCCATATTGGATTTTTTACTCATGTGATAGCCTGTGAAAAGAGCTTTCCAATAATGTACAACATGCTTGAGAAATCTTGTAATTGCACTGACAATTTTGAGAAAACTGTTTTGAGGATAGTAGGCTATGAAATCCAATACCAGAAACAAATGACAACAAAAATGTGTTCAAAAAGCAGTAGGACATGGAGTCTAACAATAGACTTCTACTTTTAACATAATTTGACGTAATGATTCACGATAAAAAAATTGAGCACACTAATGAATCGGCCCATTATTACAAATTATATTTTACATTACAAATTGTTATAATTGAATAAAATAGGTAAACCTAGTAAATAACTAAATTTACTAACAGAACTTAATAAAAAGCAGATTAATAATTTACGAAGACGCCTTTGAAAATTGTTTAATTTTTAAACGTAAGTCAACTGAAAAACAACAGAAGAAACGTTGCTATGGATATAACACTATTGCGACAATTAAGAATACTGTCATTCTAAATTATCTGAACAATTTGAGGTGAATTTAACTCGTTGCTTAAAATTTTGTACTAAATAGTTTGTTTCCTGTTTATTTTAAATATTATTCAACAATATGTTCAATAATGAAGAATATTTTGACATGTTGGAATGTTATATTCGTTCTAGCTGAAATACTGAGGCAGCTGCAAATTCATATCAAAACAACTACCCAGAAAGACGACAACCAAACACCAACATATTTCGCAGGATAGTGACCAATCTATTGAACGACGGTAGCTTCCACGCAAAGAAACCACCGATGCCTAGAAATGAAGAAAGAAATAATGCCGTCTTACAGGTTCCAACCGAAAACCTTTCGCAATCTGTTCAGTTTTATGGTGAACAAGTTGACGTTCCAAAAAGTACGGTACACGGTGTGTTAAAACAAAGTCATTACCATCCATACAAACCTACAATCGTACATAGCTTAAATGTTGACGATTACCCTAACCGACTTCAATTCTGCAGATGGTATCAAGGACAATGTCAGCAGGATGAAAATTTTCATTAAAAAAAATATGGACTGATGAATCCATATTTACAAATTGTGGTGTGTATAATCGCCATAATAGGCATTATTGGGGAAATGAAAATCCCCATCTAAAGCAAGAAAGACGATTCCAAGACAGATTTGGTATTAATGTTTGGTGCGGCTTATTAGGTAAAAAAAACGATTATTTTTCTTTATAGATTAGACAGTTAATTTAAAAAAATGCCAGGTAACTTCTTGCTGGTCCGTTCTTTTTTGAAAATAATTTAACTGGGGAAAGGTAACTTAATCTATTCAGTCAGATCAACGCTTACTTAGATATTGAAGAAAAAAGAATTCGACAAATTTTGTTTTTTACAAAATAACTCGGAAACGAAAAGAGGCAGGGCAAAATACAGGTCAAATTTGGAACGAGCATGAAGTTCTACAAAACATTGATGATTTTAACCGTCTCCTTATCTCTAATATTAACGGAGATAGCAATACATTCCCATCCAGTTTGGCACACACTGTACATATTGAAATTTTATCAATTATATGAATCCTTTATAAAATTTTTGTTTCAAGTTATAGAAATTTTTTTTTTTCTATAATTATTTTTTGTTTGTTTTTGAGTTATAATGTAAGGTTTTGCAGAAAAAATTATATCTAATCAACTTTTACGTAAAAGAATATTTCACAGGGCTTAGCTATTGTTTTTGTTGTTACAGAATAATAATAAATATAAATTACTAAAATAAAGACATACTTTACAACTCACCAAGTTGAGGGCACCACCTCGATCTGAGTCCATAGAATTTTCTTCGTTGTGGTCTCCGTGTTCACTGTTAATGCTTTGGTCATCTCCACTAATATCACCATTTGCATCTACATCTGGAAAAAATATTTCATATAAGCTTTGACCTGTCAAATAACTATAAACTATAAATATGATAATACAACTTAAAAAAATCTTTATTCCACTAGGTTCTGTAGATTCTGCTATTCAACGGTGTAATCGGCTTTCGATTTTACTATGATTAGCAGAATCTTCGCTAGATGACTCTGTACGCATATATTGTCCCATGCTAGTGAGATTTTCGCACATTCAGCGTTTTTGAAATATTCACTCTGCATAAGCTTTGGGTAGCGCTCCCGATTTATAGCATTTTGTGATCATTTAAAAAAGTCTGGACGCAGCAAGTGCGTTATGGTAGTGAATTTTGATAAAAATAAAAATGTATTTAATGGCAAATATGTCTTTTTTAAATAAAAGGCATGGAACATTTATTATCACCAACACTTCACAAGAAATCTTCCAAAAATGATTTCTTCAAAAACACAAAAATAATTTTACATATTTTTTTTACACGAAAATTTGCTAAAAAATTCATAATATTAAAATTACATATATAACTGATATGTATCAAAAGTTTCGTGTGTAATTCACATTCTATAATATAAAGCCGCGTACCAAATTTGGTTGCCATAGCTTTGTTATTTCCAGAGATATAAAAATTTTCCGGAAGAAAACCAAAAATTTTCCAGGCAAAACTGGCCCGATTTTCCCGGTTAACGAACTTAACCAAGCCAATTGTAAAAGGAAGGTACTCACCAAATATGATCAAAGTCGGTATATTATTTGCTGAGTTATCAGTGTGATTCAGTATTAATATATATATATATATATATATATATATATATATATATATATATATATATATATATATATATATATATATATATATATATATATATATATATATATATATATATATATATATATATTTGTATGAAAATGTGTTCTAGGGGGCCCAGTTGGCGCTCCTTTGAAAACACTTTTTCGAAATGCGAAACTCCCGATCTCCTTATATTAGTAATATTAGTGAATTTTTTTAAGAACACTCACTAAAAAACCCAATACCAAAATGACTACGGAAACAAAAGAAAAACACAAAGATAAAATATTATGTTTAGTGAAAGTTCACATACTACATAAATGTAACGTTCAATTACATTAAATTTGTAGTTACTTTTTTAGGAACTGAAAAACTGAAGTTTAATATTCAGTATAAACGTATGAACGCATCCATACACATCTGTTGGACCATAGAGTAATATGTGTTTTACATTCACATATTAATATGTTAACAGTCAGCTCAAACCTGGCACTGGGAATCCTACTATCTAATTAGAACAAAGAATTGTTTAATCTATTTGTAACACATATTATACATACATTTTATCTTTCTGCTCTCCTTCTTTATATGAACTTTAACTATGCCAAATCTCACAGTGCTTCGTGAGCGCAATGTGCTTGAAAAGGGATACAAAGGTTTTTCTTCATGCATTAATATATAATTGAAACTACTGACAAAGCATCAAAGACAGTGTCTATTTGAAATTCATTTTCTGTAAATATTTAAGTAAAATGAATGACAATGACGACTGAAGTTGAAACGTAAGGCTTTATAGAACACACTTCTTTCCACATTTCTTCTACATAAGCCGTATTAGTTTCAGGTTCTGTATCTCGAACATGCCAATTTTGACGTTTTAAGAAGAAAAATTATAATGCTTCTAACTTTTTTTCTTTTAACATAGATATCCAAATGTTGGTACATGGTTTGCTTTTTATGATATAAAACCACGTACTAAATTTGGATGCCACAGCTTTATCATTTCCGGAGACATCAAAATTTTCTGATAGAAAACACAGATTTTCCTGGAAAACTAGTCCTATTTTCCTGGCCAATTAATTTATCCATTGACTTGCGAAAGTTAGGTACAAATTTTACCAAAATCTGCTCAGTATTTTTTGAGTTATCGGTGTGACACATACACACACACACACAATTCTGAATTTTATTCCTCTGAAGATGTTGACTTTGTCAACGAAACGATCGTAAGGTCTCCGAAATATGTGTTGTGGTGATTTGTGTGTTCTCCAAGTGTACTTAAAATCAAAGCGATAAGAAATTAAATTGTCAAAACGAGTCAGTCGGTAGATCTTGATCAATCACAAGGCAAGAAGAAAATGTTTATTTTGTCAAAATTGGCGATTTTTAAACAAAGAGTCTAGAGCAGATGCAGTTTACAACGAACAAAAAAAATCTCTTTGATATACAGCGACTGGTACGTGGACGCGTTCCTCTGAAGGGGTGGTCTATTTTTAACATATTTAAGGTAGAAAGCCATATTTCCCTTAGATTTTTTTTGAGGTAGTATAGGACTCACCAACCAAACCAGAGGATTTTTGGATCACCGGACTTGCATAGAACATTAGCAACACCCTCGGCATGCCAAGCGAGACAGTGATTAAACTCAGGGTTTCACAAAGTCTTAATCAGTCTCGGCTGTTTGAATATATATATATATATATATATATATATATATATATATATATATATATATATATATATATATAATATATATAGTATAAACATATACAAATTTAAACTGTGTTCTAGGGGCCTAGTTAGCGCTCATTTGAAGACATTTTTTCAAAATTCAAAGGTAGAGATCTCCTCATTGATAAATTTTTTAAAGAAAATTCACTAATACATTTTTAATACTGGATATGGGCATTAGCCAATAGCATATTATGTAAAATAAATTTATTGATACCACATTAAAATTGTGTACTGTACTTTAGAAGTGGCCAAATTCTGTGAATAATATTAAGACAATTTTGGCTAACTACTTTTCCAAAATATGATAATCAAATGTTTTCATTGTAGGTATATTTTGCGTTTTTCTTCAATTTTATTATTTAGGCAACCATTCTTGATACTAACCATCACTTCTTTCAAAAGTCAACCTAATCTATCACCTCAGTTAGTTGGGTAGTTTTTAGCACAAAATTTCGTAGCATTTTATTAAATATGAAGCTAACTTTTTTGTCAGATTATACTTAGGATCAAAATTATGTTATAGTTAATTGTTTTTTTAAAGTGTGCTGTTAGATATAAATTTTATTACAAACCGCCTTCCCCTCCAAAGAAAATCAAACCTTAACCTTACAGTAAACAAGCTGTTAATATAGAAGATAATCTTATAATATTTTGCACACGTCAATCTTGTGACTCTGGCATTTGAAAACCGCTACGTCAGCGGCTAGATTGATGAGGAGCGGTAACAATGACCCCGCCGTGTCTGACATTGTTGTTAACTCCAGCTAACCCTAATCTCTGTTAAAGGTAACCGCTCTGTTACAGTCTTGTCAACCAATCAAAATTCACAATCAATACACCCTTTTTTAAATACGACCCCTTTCACAATAGACGGCACGAGCGCCATTTTCAAATGAGATTAATTTTTAAAACCCCTATGATAATTAGATTAAAGGGGGATGGGGTTGGAAAATTGATATATGTGATATTATGTTGATAATGGATGGTGTTTAATTTCAGCAAAGAGAATTTTTATATGAAACCAGCTATTGAGAAAATTAAAAATTTAAACGGAGGGTAGTAACGTAGTTCATTTTAGCTTCAAGCCAAGTGTTGTTCAAAAGTCGAAAAAAGAAATAAAGTTGTTGTAGTTGGGTTATTTAATGGTGTTCAAGAAATCAAACTACTGGATTTTGATGAGATGCAAATGTGTTTAAAAGCAGGAGAAAATGTTATCAGCTCAGGTAACTTATCGTCTTGTATAGAAAAGCGGTCCTACAAGTTTTTAACATCATGTTTACTTGACAGAACATTTGACAAATGGGTTGTTTTTATTTCTTCTATATTAAGGACATGGTTTTTGTACTTTTTTGCCAAAGAACATATTGTTACTGTATATCAAAACATTAAGACTAGAAACTTTAAACTCATATTGTTTCCCATAGAATGGGATGATGAACATATAAGAAAATGTTGGATTAATGATTTTGAGAAGCTATCTGAAAATACTGGTACAAAAACAAGTCAAGGTGAAAAACACAATATTAAAGTGGATGAGCTTGACATGGTCAAACGGTCGAGGAATTTTCGGGGATATTTGTCAAGAGAAGTTGGCTATTTTTCTTTACAAAGAAATCAAGTTATCTGCGAGCAAATTGACAAATGGTGTGATGTGCAAACGTTGACATAACAACACCTCTCAATTAAATCTACAAAATCGAAACTGCTTTTTAAAACTAAAAATGGCCAGACTAAGTGAAAAGGAAATGAGAAATATAGTAAGGTAAGTTTGAAAAATTTATTGAAAAGAATAATGAAGCGCAATTTTAAAAACAGATTCAGCCCACAAGGCCACACTTTGGAGAATATGGCCGATAAGATGGGATCAACAATATCAACAATAAAAGAGCAATGGAAAGAAATAGAGATTGTGGCGATACCCAATCCAGATGTCATGTCCGCTCCGGTCGTGTCAGGAAAACCACCAATTTGGAGGTGGCGATATGCTTGTTTAAGGCGGTGTTATGTTAAATGGGAAAAGGGATTTAGTTATTCTAGTAGAATAAACGATGAATGCTGAAAGGTACCGCGATGGGTGTATCAATGAATTTATTATTCCCCTTGTTCAAAATATCGTGGATGGTTTCATCTTAGTAGACGATAATGCACGTCCACACAGAGCTAAGATCGTCCAAGAAATTTTAAGAGAGCTTAATATTGAACGAAAGAATTGGCCTGCAAGATAAGCAGATATGAATGTTATTGAGCACTTGTGAACCACAAGGAAAGGAGATTGAATGAAGGAGAGCATGAATTTAATAGCTTGGATGAATTGGCGAATGTAGTTTGGGCGAAGTTGGAGGCAATTCCCCAGGCTTTCGTTGAGAACTTGGTAAACAGCATGCCAAGAATGGAGCGTGGAATGGAGGAAGTGCAGCGTGTTAATGGTGGTCTCACTCGATATTAAGTTTTTTGTTTGTTAATTACGCACTTAAATATTGTTATTAAATGTTATTAATAATAATATTAACAATAAACAGTACATAATGTCCAGCTACACGGTCTACTTTAGCAGATATTGCTGATATGGTAGGCAACAGCATTAGCAATAAAAGTATTGAATTTTTAGCCAGTCTCTATAATATAAAAACCTCATTTGGTCAAAATATTGTCTAGTTAGGAAGAAACTAAAGTAAATAACCTTTCAAACCACGCAAGGCCCATCAAAATTGGCCAACGCGTTTCCAAATTACAGTGCTTTTAAAATATCGCTACCAAGATTTTCTCAGTTTCTTTGTTTCGCACTGAATAAAACGCCAGAAGGTCTTAATCAAAAAATTGGTGAAAACCTCTGGAGATATTGATATTAGCTCACTTTTTACCCATAAAAAGTTTATGTTCTTTTGCACAACCTAGACCAAGTGGGTTTTTGCACAGTGAAAACTACATAGAGAAAAATCAACTTTTAAAAAAGTAACAGCTAATGTAAAATTGTGCTAAAAATTGCTTTTGTTGATTTGCTTGTTAACCACTTGTTCATGGAACAATAGTTATCCCAAGGGGCGTCCCTGGGGTTGTAAATATGTTATAATAATATTTCAATTATTATAATTAGTGCTAAATTTATTATCAGATAAAATCAGTAAAAACTTTTTTCATTTATTATTAAAACCTTAAACATCGTTAATATGTTTATCTAGTCCAGTTTATAACAGTTACCCCCTATAACCCCCAATTTAGCCTCCGCTCCTTAACACCACTTTATTTGCAGTTTAACTTTAACGTAATTTTTTATTGTGTGTATGTAATTGCTGTAAATAAATTATCGCTATTATATTGTCGTAAGTTAGGTTCAATAGGAATATGTTTTGCAAATCCCCATTCCCGCCTACACGAACTTTCCTATTGTGAATCAAATTTGATTCTTCGCTACTATCGCCATCTAACGGTTGCCTAGCAAAAGTGAACAGAATGTATTTTCATCAAAGCGAAATTTATGGAGAAACATTCTTGATAGTTAGATGAACTCAGTATGCCGCTTCGGCAAAAACTTTTCTGTTCTTTGTAAACTCGTATAGCATCAAAAGCGATGCTCGAGAAGCCGTGATAATACCTGATAGGATGGAAAACACACTATTGGTAATTTTCCAATACATCAGAGCGTCTCTGTTAAGCCTGCATACGGTATGATAACACTGAAGACGGCTGGATAAGCATGAGGGGGCAAACATGTCCCTCCCGACGTCTATAAGAAATTTCACACCAACTGAATTTTGATATTTAGGGATGCAGCGGTCACTTGATCGCTGTTCACGGACCGTGAAAATAGCTTCAAACTCTGCCGGAGATGTTCCCTTCAAAGTTAGTTTTATTTTATTCACGCGCATTATACGTCGAATGCACGCGATAATGTCAGGACGCCGGCCACTATACGAGACTTTCAGACAACTTCAAGCAGCTAGTTACATCTACTGCTTCTAGGTTTTCTTTAAGGTTTTCTCTTGTCTCGTTTATTGCACTTCTGTTACAAGCATATAGTATCGCCACTACAATATAAAGGCAACATCGCATTATCCTTGCAACCACGACTTGCTGGCTACAGCAGGTCTCTGTATATCATTATAGCTTCCACACTTCAACAATTAGGACAGGTTTTCCAGAAGCTTGCCTCTTCGTTTACCGCTTTCCTTCTACGTATGGATGTATCTATCAGTTGATGCCAGAAAGTTGTTGTTGATCACGATTATTTTGGCTGCGGAAAATTATGATAACTATTATGATAACTATTATTACCCATTAATAACTATTATTACCCATTGTCCGCGTTGATATTCCGATCGTACAGCAGGTTACGCCTTTAATATTTTCGCTATTTTTTTCTCTCTCAGGGCTCGTCCGCGTCTTTGCCGCCCCGATAGCACCGCAGCCTTTAGCTTATTGTGCATGAGCTTTGTGTCTTGTGCTCCACCCATTCCAAAATCACTGTGCCTTGAACTAGTCTGCACAGCAATTGGTAGGGTGAAGTTTTATATTGCTCTGTCTCCGGTCTAGGCTGTCCGTAGATCAGTTGACTTTTGAGGTCCAGAGCTTTACACTCGCACAAGATGTGCTAGGCTAATTTCTCCCCCTCGTCACAAAGTCTGCATGCCAGGTCCCCCTCTAACAGCCCCATTTTATGCAGGTGTCCTGTTATGTTTCTGAGCTGTCCTCTGCCAAGCTTTAGCAGCTCCACATCTCTCTTTGAACTGGGTTCCTCAATTACTGACTTCCCATGTCTGAGCCGTGGACAGTCTGCCTAGTACACCTTGTGTTCGTTTCTGACCCAGGACTTAATGGCTCTCCTGGCAGTGCTCTTTGTCGCGCCCAGAACTGGTTCTGGTCCCATAAATGATTCTGCTGACCCTCTCTTCGCGAGTCTGTCAGCTTCTTCATTGCCTTTGACCCCCGAGTGACCCGGAACCCAGATGAGGGTGACCTGATTCTGCCCAGCCAGGTCGCTCGTCTGTTCTCGGCATTCACTTACCAGCCTGGAATTCACTGGGTTACTTAGGGCCTTAAGGGCTGCTTGGCTGTCTGTGGCTCCGAGGATCCGCTTGTTGGTGTAGCCCCGCCTCTTGTTCTCCCGCACACAGTGCAGGATGGCCTACATTTCGGCCTGAAAGACCGTTGCATGTGCTTCGAGGGAAATACTATGACTTACCCTAGGTCCTTCCGAATAAACACCTGCCACCGTCCCACGCTTTCTGCCGGATCCGTCCCAGGCAAGCCATCCTTTGGATCTTGGCTAGTTTTTGTTTGGCACTGGATTGTGTCACCACGCTATTTTTCGCTATTAGAGAGTATCGATGTTGATACTTTTTAAGAATTTCTTAAAATGAGCGCCAATTCGCGTCCCCTGAACCCATATCCAAGGTGCTTTTGAATTTAACGAAACTTGGCACACATCTTCATTTCGTTAAGACCGCGACGGGTTCATAAATCAGCTATAACGGAAATTTGTTTCACCCAAACATATAGAAAAATATTTTTGAATACGCTTAATTTTGAAAGTATTAGAGTAACTCGAATCATACTTTAAATGTAGCTAGAAATGATGCTAATGAACCTCTGTTGCGAATTCCAAGTAATTTGGGTTAGAACATTTTGAGCTTTTTCCAAACTGAAAATAATATCTGAAAGATATGAATTGAAACGACTTAAGTTGGTAAAATCAAATGCCTGACAAAGACCGAGTAGATACCTGCCATGCGTAGATTGATACATACCACAGAAGCAAATAATAGAAATAACAAGTAAAACATACTATCCGAACTGGCGTTCGCGAAATCTCGGCCACTAAAATCCCGAAACCGTTGTCAACACCATATCAATGCGCGAAAGTGAAAGTAAAATACATCCGTCCGCGCCCGCGCGACGTCAGAACGACAGAGGCATGGAATTAAGAATGATGTGATGGTAAAAGTTATTGTTTTTAAGGTGGGACATTCAACACATTTCTAAAATAGACTTTAGTTGTAGCTAGGTGAACTGCCCCAATTAAACTTTCAAACTCAAAATGTAGCATATAGTGAAAAGATCATTCGTTTATCTATACGCTACGGATATAACATCGCGCGAACAAAGACTCGTTACGTAGTCTCGTTGGCCGAGCGGTAACGTGTTCAACAGATACGCTGCTGACATGCGAGCAGTCGGGGTTCTCGGTCATGTTATATTCTTGCGCGCCCTATCTAACGTCTAGCTTTGTTTCACTTTTTCTTTAAAACGCCTGGATAACTTTGTCACCTTTGAATCTAAAATTATAATTTTCAGCGGATGTTTTTCTATTGTTGATATTAGTGAATTTTTATTCAGAAAATTCACTAACAGAAAATTTGTTTTTAACATATATTTTTGTTGGAAAAACCCGGTTCGATTAGGTTGACTGAAACTAAATCATCCAGGCGATTAAAAAGGAAAAATACCCGCCACGTTTACAATTTGGCAGATACTTTCCTGTTCAGAGTAACTAGGTATACCAAATTTTATTTTTCTAGCTTAATAAAAAATCGAGTTGGTTCAAAATGATGCGCTCTTGACCCCACTTGCCACTTAAGATTTTAGGGGCGAATCGCACCACGTCTTTAAGCGATTTTCAGCAAAATCATGATAAGTTGCCTAAAGCGCACCTGTTTCGTTATGTACAGTGTGACACACTTAAGATGAAGACACGCCTGTATTTTATTTATTTTTAGAAATAGCGATTGCATTTCTGGTGCAGATGTAAAACGTCATTAGTCTGTTTGAATAGCCTACCCACTTCAAATGTCAGATGTCAACCCAGCCTACTATGATTTCAGGAATAGGGCCGGTTCTCTATATTTCGCGATGCGTTAGAGATATCAAAAAAAGCTACCTTGAAAAGTTATTCAGAATTCAATTTTAACTGCAGATGCCGAGTTTCAAGTCAAAATTCGAATTATTACTTTTTTGTAAATTTTTAGGCAGAGTTCAAATTTTCCATCAGATTTTAACAGGTAGATTGCCATGGAAACAAATTAGCACCTTGTAAAATATTGCGATAAATGTCAAATTGACATTAAATAAGAGTCTGCCAGCAAAATGCCTGTTGAACGTCTCAGTGTAAAATAAAAAATTGAATTTATAAGATTGTTTCGTCATGGTGTTCGACATAGCAGAGAAGTTGCTGATGAATTCAATCGGAGACATCCACAGAGAACTCCAATTAGGCGCGGAACTGCAGCAGGTCTGAATGCACGATTTTCTGAAGCGCGAAGTGTGGTGAACAATATCCCCGCTGTGAGAAATCGAAGAAGTAGTGATGATATGGAAAAAACAAACATCGTCAATATCAAAAGAAAACAATGGTACATGATTTTATCAACTCAACTTAAACATAAACTTTAACAAAAGTATAAATTGAATATAAAATTATTAAATGTAATCTGCTTCAACTAGCCCACCTTCAAGCCTGATGCATTTTTCAATCCGTTTACGATTATTGGTGTCAACTTTTCTTAGTTTTGCTATATTTATTTCACGGAAACCTGCCTTATTATCTCGCAAAGTTCCTCGCGACTTTGGGGCCTTTCTTTGTACACTTTATTCTTAACAGAACCCCAGAAATAGAGTCTAGTGGCGTAATGTCAGGAGACCGAGGAGGCCACTGTTCAAAAGAACTATTCCTGCTAATCCATGTTAATGGAAAATGTAGATTTAACCAATTTATGACTATCTGAGAGTTGTGAATGGATGCACGGTCTATTGGAAAATACATATCTTGTCGCACGTTGATAGGCATACCTTCAATACAGTCCAATGATTTATTATTAACAAATGAAGCAATAAATCTGCGTTCAAGGTGTTGTCAAAAAAGAAAGTACGAATTATTCTATCTCCTAAAATTCCACACCACGTATTAACTTTTTGTTAATACTGGGTTTTACAATTGATAACCAAGTGACGGTTTTCAGCAGACCAATATCTGGAATTTTGGGCAGATACTTTTCCATTGGTAGTGAATGTTGCCTCGTCCGTAAATACAATTTTACTTAAAAAAAATTCTATCATTCAGAAAGTTACCTTGGGCCCAAAGGCAATAGTCTAATCGTTTCAGCTCATCACCTTCTCTCAACGAGTGCGGAAACTTTGGCTTGAAAAGCTTTATTTTATGACGCACAAGGCATCTTCTGATTTTTTCTCTACTTAAATCTAATGCAACAGCCCTTTGACGTAAACTCATCTGGGGATTATCTTGAGTTGAGGCTAAGATTATGCTATCATCACTACTTCTTCGATTTCTCACACCCGGGATATTGTTCACCACACTTCCCGCTTGAGAAAATCGTGCATTCACACCTGCTGCAGTTCCGCGCCTAATTGGAGTTCTCTGTGGATGTCTCCGATTGAATTCATCAGCAACTTCTCTGCTATTTCGAACACCATGACCAAACAATCTTATAAATTCAATTTTTTCTTTTACACTGAGACGTTCAACAGGCATTTTGCTGGCAGACTCTCATTTAATGTCAATTTGACATTTATCGTAATATTTTACAAGGTGCTAATTTGTTTCCATGGCAATCTACCTGTTAAAATCTGATGGAAAATTTGAACTCTGCCTAAAAATTTACAAAAAAGTAATAATTCGAATTTTGACTTGAAACTCGGCATCTGCAGTTAAAATTGAATTCTGAATAACTTTTCAAGGTAGCTTTTTTTGATATCTCTAACGCATCGCGAAATATAGAGAACCGGCCCTATTCCTGAAATCATAGTAGGCTGGGTTGACATCTGACATTTGAAGTGGGTAGGCTATTCAAACAGACTAATGACGTTTTACATCTGCACCAGAAATGCAATCGCTATTTCTAAAAATAAATAAAATACAGGCGTGTCTTCATCTTAAGTGTGTCACACTGTACATAACGAAACAGGTGCGCTTTAGGCAACTTATCATGATTTTGCTGAAAATCGCTTAAAGACGTGGTGCGATTCGCCCCTAAAATCTTAAGTGGCAAGTGGGGTCAAGAGCGCATCATTTTGAACCAACTCGATTTTTTATTAAGCTAGAAAAATAAAATTTGGTATACCTAGTTACTCTGAACAGGAAAGTATCTGCCAAATTGTAAACGTGGCGGGTATTTTTCCTTTTTAATCGCCTGGATGATTTAGTTTCAGTCAACCTAATCGAACCGGGTTTTTCCAACAAAAATATATGTTAAAAACAAATTTTCTGTTAGTGAATTTTTTGAATAAAAATTCACTAATATCAACAATAGAAAAACATCTACTGAAAATTATAATTTTAGATTCATGGGTGACAAAGGTATCCAGGCGTTTTAAAGAAAAATTACAACTAGGTCGAAACGTATGAAATCTGGAAACCATTGTTTATACCAAACATTAAAGTGAAACAAAGCAAGACGTTAGTAAGGGCGCGCAAGAATATAACCTGCCCGAGAACCCCGGCTGCTCGCGTGTTAGCAGCGTATCTGTTGAGCACGTTACCGCTCGGCCAACGAGACTACGAAACAAGTATTTGTTCGCGCGATGTTATATCCGTAGCGCATAGGTAAACCAATGATCTTTTCACTATATGCTACACTTTGAGTTTCAAGTTTAATTGGGGCCGTTCACCTAGCTACAACTAAAGTGTATTTTTAAAATGTATTGAATATCCCACTTCAAAACAATAACTTTTACAATTGCATCATTTTTAATTCCATGCCTCCGTCACTCTGACGTCGCGCGTGCGCGGACGGATGTATTTTACTTTCACTTTCGCGCATTGACATGATGTTGACAACGGTTTCGGGATTTTAGTGGCCGAGATTTCGCGAACGCCAGTTCGGATAGTATGTTCGGAGTTTATCTTTAAGTCGGGTTGAATAAATCACGTACCATTGTTCTCTTTTGATATTGACGATGTTTGTTGTTTCCATGGCAATCTACCTGTTAAAATCTGAGGACAAATTTGGACTCTGCCTAACAATTTACAAACAAGTAGAAATTCGAATTTTGACTTGAAACTCGGCATCTGCAGTTAGAATTGAATTCTGAATAACTTTTTAAAGTAACTTTTTGTAGCATCTCTAACGCATCGCGAAATATAGAGAACCGGCCCTATTAGTCGGCTGGGTTGACATCTGACATTTGAAGTGGGTAGGCTATTCTAACAGCCTAATTACGTTTTACATCTGTACAAAAATTAAAATGGCTATCTCTAAAAATGAAGAAAATACATGCGTGTCTTCATCTTAAGTGTGTCACACAGTATATGTATAAAGTTGCTGAAAACTAAAATTAAAATAGGTATAAAAATTTATATGAAAATTCGCTACTATAACGGACTTGAACTTTTGCACATGATTCTCTGTTATTTTGTTTATTTTTCAATATATTTTTTGTACTTGTTTGGAACCGTCACCTCTTTTCGGTGATAATTTTCATTTAAAAGAAATAATGCTAATGCAAAAAGTGTGGCAAAAGCATATGAAAAAATCAACCTAATTTATAGCCTTTCCCTCCGCCATAACTCACATCCGGCCCGATAACAATCCATTATGTAGCATTTTCACGGATTAACTGTATGTTTTATTCCTCTAACTACATTTTTACACCCTTTCTTAGTTAAAATGCACCCTCGCGCCACCATTAAATGTGTATACTCTGATTGAACAGCGCCGAAACATGATCCCGGTTATGATTGATTGATGGTCGTGAAAGCTGCTAACACACTGTCTTTCATCTTTCAGCTCTTTAACCGGTTCAATTACTTTTTAATGTACGATTTTTATATCGTTTTCCAAGCATTACAGCTGAAAAAAAAGTGATCGCAAATATCCATCAATCTTTCAGCATGATGCCGGGTGTAAGGTCTTCTCTTTGTAGTTCAGAAACTGTTAATAATTAACGGAATAAGAACAGTATGGATCTTTACTGGTTATACTGGACTGATCCTGGTTATAATGACGGAACCAAGACTTAGATACGCTTTTATTGTTTACAATTAAACAAACACATCAATTACAGTCAAAGAAGTTTTTCTCTTGGTCTATCTGGGTTCTTTTTTTAAGAACAATAATGTTTATAGAAAGCAATTGTGTCTCAAAATAAGTCCAATACAATTCATTGATTGTTGTTGCCCTTACTTAGTGAAACTTGTCCATACTGCATACAGACTTGGAGAATACTTCTCTGGCTACGTTCTTCACCTACAAAAACCAACAGTGAAGCTAGAGAAGTATTCTCCAAGTCTGTATGAAGTCCAATACATTTGCACTCTCCCCTCTCATTTTTTTTCAACAATATTTTTTTATTTTTTACACCACGAGGGCTCATTACTTTGAATAACTTGGTTGTTCACTGTGATGGGTCTAGGGTTTGTGTATCTCTTATGAGATAGAAAACGAGAGTGAGATTTGGTGGAGTTGAATTGTACAAGATTTTTACTTCCCCAGTCTAATATTTTTGGAGATCCACAGAGACAGAACCCTCCATGAGTCTGCGATCCTCATCTAATTGGGCTAAAGAGACAGGCTTAGAATATTGTATAATTGAGTGGAGGGTGCTGTGGTCCGCGTAACTGTGAACTGGGATGGATGTGCTAGAGAGGAGGTCATTGATGTGCAGAAGAAACAAAGTAGGGGCTAAAGCTGAACCTTGAGGGACTCCTGCATTAATTCGATATAGTTTAGAGGAATGGCCATCCACGACAACAGAAATGCTCCGGTTGGAGAGGAAGTTTGTCGCCCAGGTACAGAGTTTTGGTGGTAGGCCATAAGTTTATCAATCAGCGCTGCGTGCCAGACCTGGTTGAATGCTTTAGATATGTCTAGAGAGACAATCTGGGATTCACCGTGTAGTTCTATAGACTTGTTCCAAGAACGGGTGACAAAGGAAAGGAGATCGCCAGTTGATCTGCGCTGACGGAAACCATACTACCTGTCGTGGATTAGACTGTGTTTTTCAAGAAATTTTAGTAATTTGGTGTTTATATACTTTTCCATCACTTTAGAGACGACTGAAACGAAATAAATAGGCCTGTAGTTTCTAGGAAGCGCTTTGGATCCTTTCTTGGGGACGGGTTGTACTCGAGCAGTTTTCCAGTTACTAGAGAATATAACTCTATTGTAAGATGTCTGAAACAGACGAGTCAGAACAGGAGCAAGTTCTGGTGCGCATTTTTTGAGAACAATTGCTGGGATCTCGTCAAGGCCAGAGGCTTTCCTGGTATTAAGAGGTGAGAGGATCTTTCGTACCTTTTTAGTTTTGAAAATGATATCCGTCATTTTATGCGCGACATAGGGGACTGTTGGTGGTTGAACATTTGGAGGTGGGTTGAGAGTAGAATTTCCGACGAATAACGAGGCAAAAAGTTCAGCCTTGCCTAGGGCGGTAGAAACGATTTAATCCCCTGAAACAAGAAGTGGTAAGGTGCTTTTGCAGAAATGATTCCCAATAGATTTCGCAAGCCTCCCGAAGGGTTTGCTGCCGTTGGAGCTTGAGAGGACTTTGTTTTTGATGTGGTTATTAAACGAGTGTTTTTGCCTCAGAAAGAATGCTGACATAGCAGTTTATTGCGTCGTTAAATGCTTGACGGTTTTCTTGACTGGGATTGTGTAGAAGCGTTTTGTGAGCTTTTACCTTTTCAAGTCTGGCCTTGTCACAGGATTTAGAGAACGAGGGCTTTTGAGTGGCTGAAGAGGTTTTCTGTGTAGGTGGAATAAATAATTCCATGCCAGCATGAATATTTTCGGTGACGTTTTGTGAGATATCAGAGGGGTCAGGATGAGAGAAGCGGACAGACGCCCATGGAAATGAGGAAAAGTAATCCCACATTTCGTCCCAGTTCGCGGAGTTGTAGTGCCAAACGATACGTGGGTGTGATGACTGTGTGACCTCGAGTTGCATTGCGCAGAAAGCAGTGACCATGCCGTGGTCTTAGCGACCAAGGGGGGCGGTGACTGATGTCTTATAGCATTAAGGTTTTGTAGTAAGAAGAAGATCCAAGGGATTTGAGCTGTGTGTTGGGATGCGAGGAAAGTAAGTAGATTGCTGAACCATATTGGGTAAATAATTGCTAACTGCAAAGGCCTCCTCTGCTCCCCTTGTGGATCTGTTTTTGAAGGTCCTAGCCATTCCTTATTATGAACATTGAAATCACCTAGAATAGTGGCCTTGGAGAAAGGATATTCAGAAATCAGATGGTCGGGTTTTTCAGAAAGGTAGTCGAAGAGCGGGACAAAGTTACGTGAGAAAAAAAATGTGTACGTTAATTGTAGGGTGTCTTAAGCTGCATCTTATAAAATTATTTTGACAATCACAGTCGTTGGTGTTACAATTATTTTTTCGAACACCCCTTATATTATTGAATTTTTGCATTTTAATCGAATTATCATGCATGTTTGTGGGGAAAAAATTGATATCCTTCATCGTTTTAGAGTTATTCCAAATGTTTTGCAACTTTTAACATTTTGGCACATGTCAAAAATTATGATACGGACTTTTTACCAATCGATAGCAGAGTCCCATGAAGGTGGCGTATTCAAAGGTTTTCGTTTATATTATTCGTCGAAAAAATCGAGATGCCATATACAGGGCGCTCTTAAACAGTGACTACATTAATAATAAATCAAATAAACTGCATTAATAATAAATGTTTAATAAGTTATTGTAAAAGAAAACCTTTTCGGGTTTTCATGCATTTTTTGGGAACTCCATAGAAAAGCTTTTTGTGAATAATTCTGTCTTGGTTGATGCCTACTTTCATTAAAAAAAGACACATTTCCATTAAAACATTTTTATGAAAATTCACTACCATAACGCACTTGCTGCGTCCAAATTTATTAAAATGCACTAAATGTATGTGTTTTTAGCATTGAATAGTTTGTCCGATTAAGCGCAACTATCGACAATGAAGTTAAAAGTATTATTTTTATTAGAAAATACAAAGTAAATTATTTTATTCAGTTGCATCATGTTTGTCTACAAAGTCGCATTCAGAGCTTTCTTGTGAAAATCCATGAAAATCTCTTGCTAGATCTGTCCATAATACAGTAGTATATTTTTATTGTAGTATCCGTTTTGTTATTCAAAGTGTTCACTATCGCTCCGAATCTGAATATATCTCAGATTTCCATACAATATATTCAGATTTGATGGCTTGGCAGGTAGTAAATAAAGTTCCTCCCTGAATATCGACTTTTATGAAATTACTAGAAGTTTTTTGCTCTAGAATCGAAGGATATTTTGCCTGGATTATTCCGTGCACGTATAGCTTAAAAATCAGACCCTATTTTACATATCCAGTGACGCAAAAATACTTCTTCATCCGCACTATTTAAATGGTAGAAGGGAGAGGCCCGCGGTCAACTCTATCTGAATATGAGAACTGTTTGGTATTCACAACGCGCTTGTGAATTCGGTTCTATAAAAACTGAGAATTTTAAAAGTGGGACTCTAGATGCAGCTCATATCCAAGCCAAAAAGCTGGTAAATATATGCCGCTTCGATAATTATTGACTGTTACTAGCAAAAAGGTACTGTTTAAAAAAATAACACACTTTTAGATCGATTTTGCCAAAAATTAGCAGCCATGTGACCATCCTTCAAAAATTTATATTCTTTAAACGTTATGTCATCTGTTTCAAAAATTTATATTCTTTAAACGTTATGTCCTCTTTTTAGTCCTCATTTTATTATTTAAAAAAAGCCATCATCACAATCTACATGCGATATTGACTTGTCATGTAAACATGACTCTCTGCCACCAATAGTGCTTCTCGATCCGGTGTAGCTTCCACATTTCATAACTTTTCCATAAAATTGCCCCTTGGTCTGTATCTTTTTTTTTTAATTTTTTAAAATAGAAATTCGCTAATCGATGGTAAGATTTTTTTAAATGAGCGCGAGTTTGGGTCCGTAGAACCCAAAACCAAGGTCCGTTTGAGTTTTTATACAGTGTGTCCCAAACTGGATGGCAATGTATTGCTATCTCCGTTATTATTAGAGACAGGGAAACGGTTAAATTAGCAATGTTTTGCAGAATTTCATGCTCCTTCCAAATATGACTTGTATTTTGCCCTGCCTCTTTTCGTTTTCGAGTTATTTTGAAAATGTACAACATGCTTGAGAAATCTTGTAATTGCACTAACAATTTTGAGAAAAACCGTTTTGAGGATATTAGGCAATGAAATCCAAGACCAGAAAACAAATGACAAAGAAAAGTACTCAAAAATCAGTAGGCCATGGAGTCTAACAATAGACTCCTACTTTTAACATAATTTTCCGTAATGATTCACCATAAAAAAATAGGAACTTTGAGCACACCAATGAATCGGCCTATTATTACAAATGATATTTTACATTACAACATTATCCTAAAAAAATGTTATAATTTAATTAAATAGGTAAACCTAGTAAATAACAAAATATACTAACAGAACTCAATAAAAAGCAGATTAATGATTTACGAAGACGCCTTTGAAAATTGTTTGATTTTTAAACGAAGTCAACTGAAAGGCAACAAAAAAAAAGGTTGCTATAGATATAACACTATCGCGACATTTAAGAATACTGTCATTCTTAATTATCTGAATAGTTTGAGGTGTATTTAACACGTTGCTTAAAATTTTGTACTAAATAGTTTGTTTCCTGTTTTCTTTTAAATATTATTCAGCAATATGTTCACTAATGAAGAATATTTTGACATGTTGGAATGTTATATTCGTTCTAACCGAAATACTGAGGCAGCTGCAAATTCATATCAAAACAACTACCCAGAAAGACGACAACCAAACACCAAAATATTTCGCAGGATAGTGACCAATCTATTGAACGACGGTAGCTTCCACGCAAAGAACCTACCAATGCCTAGAAATGAAGAAAGAAATAATGCCGTCTTACAGGTTTCAAACGAAAACACCCGCAATCTGTTCGATTTTATGGTGAACAAATTGACGTTCCAAAAAGTACGGTACACCGTGTATTAAAACAAAGTCATTACCATACAAACCCACAATCGTACAAGGCTTAAATGTTGACGATTACCCTAAGCGACTTCAATTCTGCAGATGGTATCAAGAACAATGTCAGCAAGATGAACATTTTCATTTAAAAATAATATGGACTGATGAATCCAAATTTACAAATTGTGGTGTGTATAATCGCCATAATAGGCATTATTGGGCAAATGAAAATCCCCATCTAAAGGAAGAAAGACGATTGAAAGACAGATTTGGTATTAATGTTTGGTGCGGCTTATTAGGTAAAAAAAAAACTGTTATTTTTATTTGTAGATTAGACAGTTAATTTTACAAAATTTCAGGTAATTTCATTGTTGTTCCGTTCTTTTTTGAAAATAATTTAACTGGGAAAAGGTATCTTCATCTATTGAGAAATGATGTCTTACCAACAATTAGAAGAGTTCATGATAATTTAGACGAGATTTGGTACCAACAAGTCGGTTGTCCAGCTCACAATGCTAGGATCATCAAAGAATTTTTGTACCAAAATTTTAATAATCGTGTCATTTGTAACAATGGGCCGGTTCATTGGTATGCCCGAAGTCCTGATATAACACCCATGGATTTTTATTTTTAGGGTACTCTGAAGAATGATGTGTATAAATTCAATCCACCATAAAATATCAATGAATTACGAAACAGAATAACGGAATCTATAAATCATATTAACCGAAACACCCTCACCAGTGTTTGCAGGCATATTTCAAAAAGGTGTATAAAGTGCATTAAACAAAACGGTGGCCATATTGAACAATATTCTATTTAGTGTATTTTAGAGTTTCTATTTTATTATTTGTTGAGTTCCGTTTCTAATTGTGTTGTTTTGTGGAGTTTAAGTTTCTATTTGTTATTGCCGGGTGTCGTTATTATACTGTTTCACATAATATTACCTAGCATTATTACCTAATTAAGTATTGTAAATTAAATCACAATATTTTTTTATGGGGAATCATTACGGAAAATTATGTTAAATGTAGAAGTCTATTGATAGACTCCATGGCCTACTGCTTTTTGAATACTTTTTTTTTGTCATTTATTTTCTGGTATTGGATTTCATAGCCTACTATCCTCAAATCGGTTTTTCTCAAAATTGTCAGTGCAATTACAAGATTTCTCAAGCATGTTGTACATAACTGGAAAGCTCTTTTCACAGGCTATCACACGAGCATAAAATCCAATATGGCTGTCATAATAAAAACAGACGTTGATACCTGTAGCTCAAAAACAAATGACAATCCAAAATTTAGAATAGCACAAAAAGATTGCTCTATAAAAAGTGTCTTGATAATGTGCAAGTCTTAGACATGTCAGATCAATGCATACTTAGATATTGAAGAAAAAAAAGCGACAAATTTTGTTTTTTTTTTGAAAATAATTCAAAAAAGGAAAAGAAGCAGGGCAAAATACAAGTCATATTTGGAACGAGCATGAAATTCTACCTACCTACATTTGTTACTTTCTTTGTATTAATCAATATTGGATCAATTATTAGATTTATGTGTAAATTTGTAATATTAAAATTGTTGTTGTTTAAATGCTTCGTGTGTTTATTATAACTCTGCACCACCAAAGAACAATTCCTCTGGTCCTTCTTAAGTTATGTAATTTGAATCACCATTCTAGTATTCAAAACTAATAATTTTAATTTAACTCAAATATTTTGATCCTGTCTAAACAATCCGACCAAACCATTTGGTGTTTCGTACCGGATCTAATTCGAACAAACCAAATGGAATAATAATATCATTAATAAATAAAGCAATCATGATGATGGACAGACAATGACAAATATATTTTCATCTGAATTAGATAAATGAGCGAATGAAATTTTGTGTAATACTTACATCTGTTCATTTGGCTATAGAAAATATTTGAAAACTCATCTAAAATAAGAAAAAAAACTCAATTTAGATTTTTTTTACATTTTTTATGACTTATAATATAAAAATGTAACATATTTAACGGATTAAAAAATCCTGGTTTATATCTATTAACTACAGATTAGAGATCCCCTTCGATCAAGTTAAGTTCAGCCTGGAGAACCGAATTTACCACAACACATGGTGAATTGGGTTCTACAAAGTGTACCTAGCAGTGCTCATCATAGGGTCCAATATTCACTCTGTGAATCTTTGTTAAGGACTACCTAAAACATACTATTTCTCCCAATACAAAAAATGAGTAACTTAATCACAATAACCGGCAAAACGACTAACATAGACAATAACTCAATGCAGAATAATAACAGGTTATGGAGTATGTCGAGAAACACCTGTCAAAGTTGTCACAGCAATGTTGCCATGTTGAAATTATAATGAATTCCCAAATGTTCGCATTAATTTGCACATTACTGTAGGTAACTAGGAGAAAGAAAGATAGATATATTAAATGATTTAGTCGTTCGCAGTAGTGTCTCTAATCAATTGAAAATGTCACAGGATTTGAAATACTTTTCATCTTGAAATGACAGAAAATAGTTAGATGCTTTAGAGTGAACTATCTATTACAAAACTCGCTACTATGACGCAATTGCTGCGTCCCGAGTTTTGTGAGTTTTGCAGTCACATGAAATTGATTTCAAAAATCTGATTCTAAATCAACTGATTTTAAATAACCCTAATCAAACAATAACACCACCCCTCTAAAAAAACAGGGATTTCTGGACAAAATTTGTGAAGTAAATATTTTTATACTAGTTTGTAGTATGAATGAAGCACAAGCAAATCGTGGCGCATTACAATTTTGGTCTGATGACTTTTAATGAATTAATTTTAGAATTTTACGAATTTCCTTGAGCCACCAAAAAATAATTTATAAATATCCACGAAATAAACGATCCTAATCGAATTGTAACAATGACAAGAACGTCATGCTTTCTGGAAACCACTTTTAGTTCCATTGTAGGAATAAATAATCTTGAAGTAGTTTGTTTTAGGAAAAAACTTGATTCTACAGTTTATGCACAAAAAATTTGGTATTCTAATAACATTAAATTAGTTACTTTCAAATTTCTATAAATCTCATCGAGTTACCGTACAATAATTGATAAATATCCGGGAAACTAAAAGCTCCTAATCGAATTGCAACAATAATAAGCACGTCCTGTTTTCTGGGGACCCCTTTTTAATACCACTGAGGGATCAAGAGGAAGACAAGTAATGGCGGCATGGCTGTCTTGATGAATTGTGACCTTTTATAATTCAACAAGCTGCCGCACGTGGCGCATAAACCCCGGCGCGTGCCCATCTTCTTTATTAAAAAGGGTTAAACACTACTTAGGGTTTTTTATACGCATAATAATACATCCTTGGGGACACGATTTTATTACTACAAATGTCCCCATCTCTCTCTTCGTATAATTGTTTATCTACTTCCCTAATGTGACTATTTTAGAGCGAATTTTCGTAAAAAAATCGTTTATGTACTGAGACTTTTGTGACAGTTGTTGATATAAACCGAAACTAGGACACATAGAACCCACATACAAGGCCTGTCTATATTTTTATGTCTTCTCATTTCAGGTTTGCTAACGAATGTCTTTAGAAAAAATTCACTAATAGAGAGATCCCGATTTTTTAATTTTGAAAAAATTTCACGAAGTAGAACTTTTAGAACCCCTGTCCGGGGTCAGTTTCTGTTTTTATATGTGTATAGTATATATATATATATATATATATATATATATATATATATATATGTATTAATGTGCGCGCGCGCGTGTGTGTGTGTCCATGTTAAGGATTGATTGCTCAAGTAAAATATTTCATCTCTATTTTTTTTTTTGGGGGGGATTTTGATTTACTTTTTCTATTAGGTAAGTATTTAAAATGCGCATTCAACGAATGGGCAACTTTAATGTTGGCTTAAACTTAATTATTGCCTAACTTTTTATGGCGTCACATTTTAAAGATTTGTATTATTAATAACAATTAACAATTCAAGAATTGATTTTAATTTAACATAAAATAAAATGTAAAGCTAAAGTAGCCCGAAATCCTTTTGATATTACTTTACAATTTTCATATTCCAAATTATACTTTCATGTTAAATATTGACCTGCATCACGATATTGTAAAGACGCCATTGGTCATCTTTATTATATTTGCTTTTTGATCATAACACCATAACACAGCAACAAGTTTTTATTTATAGTTGTCAGGAATAAGTATCAATAATTTTACTTTTCTCCTGTCAGATGATGTTGTCAAGCAGCGAAACCAGTTACAGAGAAGAAAACCAAGATTTTTGAAGCCAAAGAACAAGCCTCTACATTTGAATTTAATATAATATTATAACAACCAAAGTATTGGTTACTGGCACCTGGAAACTAAGATAGGCTTTTTAGTGAATTAAAAAAACTTCAGTAAAGGGATCGCGACTTTTGAATTTTGAAAAATTTCTTCAAATGAGCGCAAACTGGGACTTCTAGGACCCATATCCGCGGATTTATATCATTAAAAGTAAATTACGTACCAATATTTAGCTAAGTTAAAAGAAAACAAAGTTATAGGCATTTAAAGTAAGAAAAATTGGGAACCTGAAACTAATACGGGTTATTTAAGAAAATATCGCAGGAAGAATGTTTTACAAACCCTGAAGTCTTAGCTTCAACGGTCATTGTCTTTCGTTTTTATAGGGTGTTCTGAGCTACATCTTAAAAAAATGTTTCTACAATCACAGGCTGGCCCATTAGTCGTTGGTGATACAATTTTTTTTAATCGAACACGCCTTATGTAATCGAATTTTTGCAACACAGCAAGTGCGTTATGGTAGCGAGTTTTCATTAAATGCTTCAATTGTAACAGAATAGAATATAAGGTTCGTTGTTCAAGAAACCAATTTTTTGGGGACATTTTGAGTTTACCTTCGGAAAATTTTGTAAATTTTCAAACAATAAAGTTATTTTGACGAAACATGGCACCTTGTTTCTACTATGAGTAATGAGTCCTTTTCTCTTGTTGGCATTTCTGTGGATCGAAATCTTAACTGGCACCAACATGTCACATCAATTGCAGATGCGGCTGCTAAGAAATTAGGTTTCCTCTTCCGGGCTCGCAAATACTTTTCACCAGCTAATCTATATACCTTATATGCTTCACAAATAAGGCCACATCTCAAATACTGCTCCCACATCTGGGGTGCAGCTGCCGCTTCTACACTCGCTATCCTGGACTCCATTCAAAAGAGAGCTGTACGTCTCATCGGTGACCCTACCCTCACCCAAAGGCTGCCATCCCTTGCCCACCGACGTGCCGTTGGTGAGCTCTCTCTCTTTTATAGATATCTGCACGGGCACTGCTTAGAGGAGCTTTCCTCCATAGTTCCCCCACCTGCTGCCCCGAACAGATCTACCAGGGGAACAGAGCGAATGCACCCTTTTACTGTCCAGGTCACCAGACATAGAACATCTTGTTATGCCCGCTCTTTTGTCCCGAGGACTTCCAAGTTGTGGAATTCCTTGCCGGCACATGTTTTTCCTTCTGCTCCAAACCTCCAAACCTTCAAGTCCAGAATTAACAAGTTGCCTCTTTCCTCCTTGTCAACACCCACGGTACGATAGTATTTAGGCTGTAAGCCCTCGTGGTGTGTTGTTAAAATTTTAAAAAAATAAACTATATAGGGTATACTGGTAACCAAATTTGATGCCTGCTTTCTTAAAAAAACACATATTTGCTATTAAAAACATTTTAATGAAAATTCACTACCATTTTTTGTTTTCACAGCACACGTTTTTTACCAAACATCAATTAAATCAATATTCAACGAAAGTAATAATCGTTCGATTGATTGATGGAGACGTTTTATTTTACAACAATACAACATAAGACCTTTTTTCCCCTCAGGGCTCGTCCGCGGCCTTGCAGCCCCGATAGCACTGCAAAACATACGACCTTATTTTAGTATTAGTTTCTATAATATATATTAACTGATATAAAAATTAAGCTTAATTATTTAAAGAATACATTCATGGCTTTATTTCCAGACAGTATTTTATTATAAAAACCTACGCCTTTTGACTCTTTCAAACCATCTTCAGAGGTTAACATTTTCTCTTTGTATTACAGAAACTACACTGTTTGAGAAATTGTCAAAGTTTGAACAATAGATGAAATTCAAACTTTGACCGAACACGGGAAGGGTTTTATAGTAAAAAATTGTTTGGAAGTAAAGCCTCTAATGTATCCTTTAACTATGCGGACCCCAGACGTATTGACGGTTCAAAATCAAAAGTTTAAATACGAAAAACTCTAGAAATAAGCGAAATAATCAAGTATACTAAATACGAAAAAGGTGAATACAAATATTTTACAAATTAATTTTTTGGGCTTTAGGAAGTTAATCGGTGAAGGTTTTTGAACAATATTTAGCACTGAGGAAGAGAATAGCATCAAAATTTAAAAAAACTTGGTACCTAAAAATGCAAAGTTTATAAAATGGCTATCAAACATTTTTTAGAACATCGCTTAATGTCTTAATATTGCCCAAATCGAAACATTTTGTATTGAGATCTTTGTAATTAATCAATAAACAATATTATATTAATTTTTTTCAATAAAAGATGAAAGCACATTATTTGGATAATAAAACAAACCTCCAACACGATATAAGGACAAAATTACATAGAATTGCTGCAGACGGAGACATACTCTAGCTATACGATGTGTTAAACATATAACAAGCCCTAAGAACGAATTATTTTATTATTTTAACACCAAACTTTCACCATGATAAAGGCTTACGAAAAATGAATGACCAAAGCACGTTGTGTGGCCTCCAAATTAAAAAACAATAAAATCAAAACACTCGACGACGCGGTAATAAAGTGAGACCCATTTTAATGAGGGTGGGAATCGCTCCGAATGGACAGTAGAGCGACCTTGAGAAGGAAATCAAGTCATTAAGTCCAGTGAAATCTTAATAAAGCCTCATTACATACACTGGTCAGCATTAAGCAAAGTAGCATCACGTAAAAAATATGAAATTATACATTAGTAAAAGATGAAAGACACATGAGAGCAAATGAAGAAAGATCTATATGAAAACGTAAGGGAATATAAGTATGTATGAAGACATAACCCTTTTAATTTGATTTTAGTGCCGACTCTAGAAGACGGTAATTTTGTTATTATTATTATTATTGTTTCAGTTGTTAACAGGCCATCAGATCTGTGATTTACTTGAGTGCTGAAATTGATAGTAATAGTGAGACGAAGTGTTAACGAAAGCTTTTGAAACTGTTGGGAAAAATACAGAAGTATTGATTGCAAAAATGCGTTTACAGATTTTTGTATCTCCGCAAATAGCTAAATTACTTTAATGATTTTTGGCATACAAGCTACTCTTATACAGTCGATCGTACGTACCAAATTTCAAGTTTTTAGCTTTGTGAAAAGGTAGGTCAAAGGAATTAAAAAAAAAATTGCAACTTCAAAAAGCCAAAAGAGGATACAAGAGTAAAGGTTTTAGTGAATTTTCTTTTAAAAATTCAGTAATGAGGAAATCGCGACTTTTGAATTTTGAAAAAATTTCTTCAAATGAGCGCGAACTAGAACCCCTAGAACACATATCTGAGGTCAGTTTCATTATATATATATATATATATATATATATATATATATATATATATATATATATATATATATATATATATATATATATATATGTGTGTGTGTGTGTGTATGTATCCATCATTTAACTCAAAAAAGAATGGACCGATCTTGATAAAATTTGGTGAGTATCTTCCTTTTGCAAATGGCTTGGATAAGTTCGTTAGCCAGGAAAGTCGGCCCAAGTTTTCCCGGAAACTGTTGTATTTTCTTTCGAAAAATTGTTATATCTCCGAAAATAACAAAGTAAGGGCAACCAAACCGTTGGTACGTATGTGTGTATTATAAAAAGTGAACCATGTGCCAAAATTTAGGTCTATGAGCTAAAAGACAAAAAAAGTTAAGGTATTTGGAGAAAAAAATTAGGGGTTTTCTTCAAAATGTCAAAGTTGCGATTTAAAACGTCAAACTTGCAACATTTAGGCAAAGATACTGAAACAAATACGGGTTATGTAAAGAAAACGTTGCAAAAAGAGTGTTCTACAAACCTTTAAGTTTCCGCTTAAACCATCATTGACCTTCATTTTACTAAACTATTTCCAGATTCATTTCAAATAGACCCTTTCTCTGATGCTTTGCAGTAGTTTTAGTTAAGTTTATGGTTTAACGGTCTATAATTTTTAGCTAATTTTCTTAGAAGAAATTCGTTAATGAGGAGACTGAAACTTTTGAATTTTAAAAAGATTTATTCAAATGAGTGCAAACTTGGCCCCGTAGAATCCATATCTGGGGTTAATTTCAGTTTTTTCTTATTACATATACACAGGCTGGCGCATTTCTACGACAAAAGTCAATATAATTTGTTATTATGCAAGATATGAGAAAAAATTCTATACGTGATTATAGGGTGTCTTGAGCTGCATTTTATACAATTATTTTTACAATCACAGGCTAGCCCAAATGTCGTTGCTGATACATAATTTTTTTTTCGAACATTCCTTATATTATTGCATTTTTGCATTTTTCATCGACATATCATGCACATTCGTGAAAAAAAAATCGAGACGCAGTAAGGGCTTTTTGGTAGCGAATTGTTACATAATGTTAGAATAGGTCACATCAAATTTAGAAATCTATTAAAGTAACCATCTTAATAAAATGTAAGTGATTGAAAAAACATTATATTTCTTTGACCAATTCTTTTAATAAGATACTTATTTTACGCTGAATTAAACACCAAAAGCAGTGGGTGGAAATTTGTAATACAATATACAGATAAAGAATAATGAGAATCCTATAATTTGAAAAAGCCCAAAACTTACCTTCATTTGACGGAGGCGTAGAAGGTGCTTTTTCTAGTCTATTGATTGGCCGTTGTTCAGCTGAAAGAAAAGAAACAATTATTAACTTTATATTCGCTTTTCAATCCAAGAAAGCTTAATTAAATATTTAAAAGACATACATATGTATCAATACATTTTTTGTGCGCCTCTGTGTGTTAGGTTGACTTGGAACTTTACGTTCATTTCCACAGAAATCATTTAAGATGATTACTATAATTTTAGATATCTACTGTATAAATCGTTTTCTTATGTAATTATTGTATTGTTGAGATTGTTATTTACTAACCCTTAGCTGACCTGACATGTTAGGGTCGAAGTATGTTTAACTATACTTAAAAAGTATGATTCCTAAATTGTCATTTACTGATCCTTTGCTAATGACCTGTTATGCTCAAAGCTAGTTTAGCTATAATTTGAAAAAAGTTTTAAGTAGAATATCTAGATGCCTTGACCACAATAAAGATTAGGAAACTGCTCAAACTCATAACAGAAAAGAAGTACGACACATTTTCTTGTGGAGAAGAAATCTATTGGCCGACAAACTCAAACAAGATCCCTGATCTACTAGATATCTTTATAGTTAGTGGTGTATCGAGTGATTATCTAGATGTATAAAGTTGCCTAGATCTGTCAACTAGCCACACACCTATTATAGCAGCCATTAGTACAACCATTAGAAGAAAACCAAGACCATCCTTGCATAACAAAAATACCGAATGGGACGTATTCAGAAATCAAATTAACGGAAATATAGACCTCCAAATAAAAATTCAAAGAGCCAGTGAATTCGAGGCTGCGACAAAATACTTAATAAAAACAATACAGTAAGCAGCATAGAAAGCAATAGCAGGATATAAGAGGGTGTTAGGAATACAGGTAACATTCCAATGCAAATAATAGAACTAGTTGTAGAAAAACGCAGAACTCAAGCCATATGGCATCAAACTCAAAGTCCACAGGATAAAATATTGTACCATCCCCTAGCTAACAAACTAAAACATACACCACAAAATGTGAGAAGCGAGACTACGCAGGAAATTTGTCAAAAAAATCCTTTCATCTGAAAACCAGTAAGAGCTTACAAACGTACACAAAATTTTATTTCTCCCATTCCAAGTTCAGAAGGTATTTGGTCCAGAACAAATAAATAAAAAGCGGAAATATTTGGTCACTATCTATCTGAGATGTTCCAACCAGACTCTTATGATCCTGATGATGAAGTAGAAAAATGTCTTAATAAATCGCTACAAATGTGACCACCTTTAGGGAAGTTCTAGCTCAGAGAGGTAAAAACACCAATCACCAATCTCAACGGAAGAAAATGTCATTGATATGAGATTATTACTGGCAAAGTATTAAAAGAACTTCTAGATAAGGGTGTGAAACTTGTAGCAATTATTTCCAAAACTCTGTCACGCCTATGATTATGGACAACGCAGCTCAAATTTGTTCAAGTGATTTTGGCACATTCACAGTCTTCTGCCAGTTCTCCCAAAGAATGTTTTATTTATTTATTTATTTATTTATTTATTTATTTATTTATTTATTTATTTATTTATTTATTTATTTATTTATTTATTTATTTATTTATTTATTTATTTATTTATTTATTTATTCATTCATTTATTTATTTATACACTGCCATACAGGTCTCCCCAATTACATGGCATGTGCCAAAAAAAAAATACAAACATATAATATACAAAATGAGCACAGTATCTAGCATACAACATAATATCAACTCAATTATATTAAACAAAATATTACACAAAAATATCAAAACTATAAAATAAGACAATAATAAGCTACAAAATAAGATAATAATGCACAAGCTCGCGCGCACGCACCCACACGCTCGTACACACACACACAAATCATCCACCAGTTATAAAAACTACAAGATAAGACAATAATAAACTACAAAATAAGACAACAGTGCACAATCGTCCACACACGTACCCACACTCGCAAAGTGATGCATTATATCAGCCCCAAATTTAACTAATTTTATTTAATCCCAATCCTAACTCAAATCCCCACCTCAATTTCAATTTTGTGGCACGACAAAGAAGATATTCGACAGTTCATTCTTATGTGAATAAAATATGTGAGATGTATCACCAATCTCATTGCAGACACAACACATAAGGAGCAAAGGTGAATACTTTAACACATTTGTTTTAGGTGTAAGACTATAAAATGTCACAGATGACCTACTGTTTACCCTCGGCACAGCAAAATTCAGTCTGTCTAAAATAAACAAACAATTTGGTTCCTGATTAGCTTCACCATAAAGGCAGCCGCCGTAAAATCCCTCAGAACTTTCCAATCATACTGGCCAAATCTCTCTAACTCACTCTGCTGTGGAAACTTAATCGAAGGATATACTCAATCCTCAGCAAAATCCAGCAATTTAAGAAAGCACCGCTGTATCCGCTCAATTTCCATAATATGGACCTGACAATGCGGCGACCACACAATCGAGGCGTACTCCAAACTTGAGCGGACAAAAACATTAGATAACAATTGTCTAACTGGAGATATAAAACTCCGTGAATTCCGTAACACAAACCCCAGCATCCTATATGCAGAAGAGACCATTTGAGAAAGATGATGCGCAAACGTGAGCTTAGAGTCAAAAACGACACCGAGGTCTCTGATACTATTTGAGCGTCGCAACGGAACACCCAATTGAGTAAGGAAATGCAATCGGTTGGATCCTGCTAGTAAATGTGACAACACTACATTTTTTGAGGTTAAGTTGTAACCTATTCCTACCGCACCACTCCTACAAGCAAACATCTCTCTCAAGCCTATCACAATCGCGAGCATCATCCTGCCGAAGTCATGATCATGGATGGGCAAAATCGACCTTAGATTGTAATCATAAAATATTCAGTAAAGTACTGAGTATTTTCTGCAAAAAATTGAAAATAGTAATTTACGTTACAAGTCCGGAAAATACTGTTTTTTTTGGACGAGTCGACAAAATTCTAGGACGAGCCGTAGGCGAGTCCTGGAAGTCTGCGAGTCCAAAAAACCTGTTTTCGGACGTGTTGCGTATACTATTTTTTCGGCAACCGTGTAGAATAACAAATTAATGAGACACATTTCTTTATTATATTTCTTTGTAGAACAAAATTTCCAACATTTTAATTCTTATTTGTATTAAATATTGAAATTCGAACAGAAGATAGATACTAACAGAAACATTCTAATTCTTATTTATATTAATATTTATATTAAAATTCGAGCAATTGCTAGTATTGAAAGGATTTAATTTGTTTGAAATGCTTGGTATATTTAAATGCCTTTTGTAGTCAGAACAAGAAGGTAAAGTTTCCGTTTCATATTGATTGTTTCATCTGATAATTTTTGAATGGTATTGGCAATTTTTATTTTGTTTGTTAGTGAATTGTCTATATATCCTTCAGCGACATTGGTAGACTTCCAGCCACCGTGGTAATGTTCAACTGTATTTATCAAAATCATACCTACCAAGATTTTCATATTCACAATGACAACAACGATGTGATTTTTCCCGGACTAGGCCGGAGAAATGCTACTTTCTCAAAGAAAAAGCGTTCGGGAAGTGGGTACTTCCCGGACGGTTGCCAAAAAAAATACTTACAATTGTTAAATCGTTTATATAGAAAAACACCTTTTATATGTAGTTTTTATCTAAAAATGACTTTTTCAGAAAATCACGATCAGCCTTAAAAACATTGTGTTACCTACCTAAAGAACGATAGAGGTTGTTTTATTAAATATCTTAATTTGAGGCACGCAAATTTTTAATTAATCAAGGATCCACAAGGATGCGTTGGCGAATCAATTTGATTTCGTTAATTAGATTATTTTCATACCTTAGATTAATTTGTGTGTATCTGCAAACATTGGATGTTAGTGCGCATGTGTGAGTGCGTGTCTGTGTGTGTGTGTGTGAATAAGCTAATTAGACAGATGTATAACCGCCTAATTGAATTTATAAATAATAATAATAAATAATGATATGTAAGTGATTTATGTTTTATGCAAATCATATGCATCAATTTAATTATAAGTTAAGTTAATTGTTCACATAACTTAAATAATAATTATAATAATTAACGGCCCCTACCAATTAGAAATGAGAGATATGAAGTGCGCTGGTAATTAACTTGAATAAAATAGCTTAAATGTCTGTCACCCGCCTTGATTTATATGGGGGCCAGGTCCGGACCATAATGTGGACAATCTTTTGTTATCTGTAATTAAGCCTGCTTTACTTATAAATCTAGAATGCAGTAAGTATTTCACATTGAGTGTTAACAGAAAGTAATTTTTTACAGCCTATATTTCACCTATTAGACAATGCTTTATAATTAAAAATTTACATATAAGCTCATTGTTTTGGAAATTTCACGAAAATAGTCATTTTAGTAAAAATTTGTAAAGAACACCTTGCAAATTATTGGCGATTGTGTCTTGTACATTATCCCTGTGTTTTCAAATGAAAAACAATGACTCAGGTGCAAAATTTATTACAATTGAAAGACTTAACAAGTACTTAATTAGTATTTATGCGACAACAAATAAACATATGTATATGCACTAGAAATATCTTATAAAATTGTTAAACCAATTTCAGGTGTTTGATTTGTGTCTTGAAATTTGGAATTTTTATAGAGGTATCGAAACCAAATTTGTCAATCACTAGCAGTATGAAACTAAAACTTTACATGCACGTAGATATCGTATAAGTGGTCGTATCTACCAAATTTTAACTCAGTTGGTTCAGTAAATTTTGAGTGATTACTAAATAAAAATTAATAATTTAAGATATTAACTGAAATTACCTCTGAATGGGTGCGTGAAATGTTATACAAGGTGAAGGTGAGACAGATGGATCAGGGTTAGCGGCTATTGCAAAAAAAACTCCAAAACGAACTTCAAACGCACACGCTACAAAAATATGTCACAATAAACAATCAGCGGAGTTGCCATTTGCCAAAACTCTCATCTGAATCTGAAGATATCAGAAAAATATATAGTAATAAATACAAATTGTAATGAAAGTGAGTCAATACGTTTAAAGACAATCTAGAACTAGAAAGTTCGAAAAAAATAGCTTAGTTGGACCTCTATAAGCTGCTCTTATCCCATTTTGCAGCTATACCTCCTTATAATCCTGTTTACGTAGAAGCGTAGAACCCTTATATTCACCGAAGGTTCCGTAACCTTCTTGGGGTTGTTTCCAAGAATTTTTTCTTTTTTACATTGTTCTTGGTTATGGATTGAGGGTGGTTGTAGATATGCAGAAGGAGAAGGAAAATCCCTGAGACAAAGCAACGAACCAAGATTTTCAATTTATGTTTAAAGTGTGACCTCATCTCATTTGTTTAAAATATTTTTCCAAAAATGAAATTGAGGTTGCCTTGTTTGTCAGTCTCACATAGAGAGGTAAAATATTTCATGATTTTCAAAAAGTATAGATACAGCAACAGTAAATAAGTGCTGGAAAGGGTCTCGGTGCAGCAAGTACGTTATGGTAGAGAATTTTTAAAAAAATATTTCAAATCCGAAAACTCAATTTTCCAATAAGCTAGAATCTTCAATCTTGCACCATAGTAAAACCTATCTAAACGGAGCGTGGGTACTAAATTAAGGAAAAATAACATAATGAGCTTCGCCGATAACTACAAATTGGTTATAAAAAACCTTTTTTGTTGTTTTGTTTGCAAAAACTACTTCGATTGGGTTGACTAAAACGAAACCACCCGAGCAATTAAAAGAAAAAATACCTGCAATATTGATAATTTGACAGGTACATTCCCTTTATAAGTAATTAATTTTTTTCTAGAAACCATTTGTGGCTTTAATAAAATTTGTAACACAATTTTTTTAAAGAGACTTGCAGTACTTACATATATCTCTACGAAATTATAATTGTCTAGCTACATATAAAATAGAAATTTCTTCATATAATCTCTAACTGGGACCTCTAAAACTGATCTCCAAGATCCATTTAAATTTAAAGAATTAGTTTTAATAATATATCTTACTGTGTGTGTGTTTTGTTTCTTTAACGTCGGCCTATTTTCGCGACTATGGCCAATCACCGACGCCAGGGAGTAGTTTCACCTCAATATCCGTGAAATTTTGCCGAACCCCTGCCTTTCTGTAAGGAGGGAAGGGATCTTTAACGTGCCCAACATCGCATGGACACGGGACCGACGGCTTTACGCCCCCTCCGAAGGGCGGAACGTGCAGACATTCAACTTGCTCAGGTACAATGCCAGAACCTCGGTTGATGTTAATGTTACAGTTTGTACTGAAAAAGTGAAAGGAGTACCCTGGGATATAACCCAGTACCCTTCGGTTCAGAGGCACACGTTCTTACCCCCGAACCACCGAGGTTCTATATATCTTACTAATAGTGTTCTTATGAAAATTTACTACTATAATGCACTGGTTGCGTCCAGAACATTTTATTTATTGGTAAAATACTCGAGAATGGTGTAAAAACGGATAAAATCTGCTGGAATCGATCCGGAAAAAAAAATTTCAGTACGATTCTGATCATATTCTTTTGAATCTAGCTTAAATTCACATATCGTGTTATAATAACCATAGGTTAATGGTAGGTGCATAAGAACAAAGAAATTGTAAAGATTTCGTGTTAAATTCTCCTAGCCTAATTCGTCTTTTTAGATTATGTAAAAAAATCATTCATTTCCGACATATGTGCCTGTCGTTTCTATTATATTATTTTAGCATGCGTGAAATATTTAAAAAGGTGGTTAATGACTTGTCAGATTATGATATCTAGAGCATTCTGAAGAATTTCGGTGTTTTATATTAATAGCAACATTAAACCTAAACACCGGCAATTTTGTACATAAAAAAGTCATTTTTATGATTTATATGAGTAAGAAGAAAGTTTTATGCCTATTGTTGGAATTATGCCAAATTCTGCACAACATTGGAATTTAAAGTTGGACAAAGCCTCTCAATAGCTCAACTGATGGTAAAATTGTAAGTATATTTGGCAGAAAATACATTTTTGTATTTAAAAACAGAATCCAGATGAATAAATCTTTGCAGAAAATATTTTTTTAAGTTGTTTTGGCCTCGAGCAAAGCTCTTTTAGCCACGGCTACTCCAGGTCAACAACTAATGCTTCAGCTCCCTACTATAATACGACGTTTTACATTAAAAAAAAAACATCAGGGATTCTCTATGCTATCGTCTACCAAGCTCAGCAAACAAACCCTTAAATTTCCTTTACTTAATATAAACCAATAATAATTTACGAAGAGAGACTATGCCCATTATACTTTACATTTTGTTTTTGTGGGTAATGTGTATGTGTTTAAGTCTTCTTAACTAGGATTATAATTAAGGAAAAAAGACATGGAATCACAAACTTCACGCCTAGGGGTCCACCAAGGCGACTTTATTTAAGACGAACTAGACTGAACCACGGTAAAGATGGGTTAGACACAGGGACAGACAAAAGGAAACTATAACTATATGACTATTAACAATCATGCCAATTGCTTCAACAAAAATACTTTAAAAAACAAAACAAAATTTTATCTCTTTTTAAGTTGAACTAAATTACCTCATGGAATTTATTACACTTAATAAAGTTCAAAAGTACGTCCAACATTTCTTTTTCAACATAAAACGCTACATGCAACAAATATATGTCAATGGTAGTGAAACTCCTTGATCAATATATTTTTTAACTAGATTGTTACATGCGTGGATGTGTTTTTTACAATTAAAGAAGATATGATTAATATCACACACACTTGTTCCATCACAACTACACAGTGGATTTTAAATAGTTGCTTTTTGGTGGCACCATGCCCTACGATGATTCTAGCAAGTGTTATGTATATCACTCTGTTAGTAGGGACTATTTCTGAGATCGATTTAGAAGGCAAGGTGGGAAATATTTGCTGAAATTTACTTTTTGCTATGGCTTGTTGTTTGCTCCATTGGTGTGACCATTCTTTCCTCATGTGACGTTTACAGGTAGAAAGAAGATCTCTTGTTAAGAGGATATTGCAACTATCTCCTATTATTGTTGCATTTTTTGCCAGTTTATCTGCTTCTTCATTGCACTTGATATACGCATGTCCTTTTATCCACATAAATATAGACGTTTTATCAGCCCTCACTAAGTTCAGGTAATTGGATCTAATAATGCCTAGTCCTTGAATACATTAGAGGGCTCCTTTAGAGTCAAGAGTAACGACTTGCTGTCGGTTATTATTATAAATTTCTAATGGGATGCTATTTCCATAGTCATTTCAAGAGCTTTGATAACTGCTACTGTTTCTGCCGTATATATGCTGGTTTCTTTGTGTAGCTTAAAAACGAAACTGTCGTCGATTCGCAGTATATGCTATACCCTACGGAATCAGATGTTTTGGATCCATCGGTAAATATTAGGGCAGATCCTGAAAACTTCTGGATATTTTCACAGTAATAGCTTTGAACATCCATGTCTTCATTATGGCAATCTGGTAAAACAACAATTGGATTCCATAGTAAAATTTCATATGACAACGTAAACACTTCTGAATCATACAATATGGTTGGAGTTACTATTGTGGATGTGTACGATAAGCTTTTGTCAATGGTGGTGAGTTTTTATGTCGCCAGTATGTGTTATTTTGGTTATGCGACAAGATGGTGTTAGTTTGGATGCTGATTTTTCCTTGCAATTGTTGCTTTATCAGGAATTTGCTAGAAAGATATTCCCGTCTTAATTTGAGAGTTGGCTCATTGGTCAAGGGCAAGATTGATTCTTGCAGAAAGTATTATTATTATTATTATTACGTACAAATACGGACAGAGGATAAATCGTATAGTCGTTGTTTGCAATAGCTAGCTAGCACAACCAAAGCACTGCATAAATCAAAAAAAAAAACCTAACTTTCATAAAATTTTGTCCAAACCTTTCCAAATAATCAAAGAAGATCATATAATTTTTGCAATGATATGCGTAAACCTTATTTTTTTCCAAAGATTTGGAGGTTGAAAATATGTTTATTTAACAGTTACGTTAAATTTACTGATTTGATTTTATTTAAGGTCGTGTTAATAATTTAATATTACAATGGGTTAGATTACAAATATATTCAAAAATGGTAAAATGAAAACCCTAACTCCTAAGGTAACAGTTCGTCGATTTCGAACAATGCTAAGACCTTTGAAGATGCCGTCTTCACGTATTTTGTAAATATCTCCAAAAAACTAGTTATTTAAAAGATGAGACTTGGCAAAATCATTAAGTTTTACATGACAAACCTAATACTCTCCAAATACTCCATTTAGTTTATTTGAGACATCCAACGGAAATTTGAATTATAATTTTTTCACTTTTTGATATTCTTGATATTTATTTTTGAAACATAAGAGTATTTTCTACCAAAAAGGTCCGTATTTTTTGTACTCGGTTGCGCTAATTTCAAGAAACGTTAATTTAAATTTTTCTAGTAACGTCAACCCTAAAAATAGGAGAGATATATCGAATCGCAGTTTATTTTATTTTTATGCTTTTGATATATTATACATTATATTTAGGGTTTGTTGGTATCTGAAGACTTTAATTTTTTCGTGACGTAAAAAAAAATATCATACTTTTTCGACCAAAAATTTTTTTCTTCGGAAATGATTACAATTTGGAGAACCCAATTACAGTTTTTATACCTGACGATTGTTTCAATAACTAAGTTAGCGCCATCAGAGGGATGAATAAACAGTTTTTTATCTCACTGATAACGCTAACTTTGGTAGCGAAACCATTGGTGGAATATAATTCATCTCATTACAATTTTTAGACCCGACGATAGTTTCACTAACAAAGTTACAGTTTTTTTATCCCTCTGATGACGCCAACTTTGTTAGCGAAACGATAGTCGAGTATGAAAACTGTAATGTGATGAATTGTGTTTAATAAATTGTACTTATTAGTGCTCATCACAGATTTCAATCTTCACTCATTCTAAAATGAGATAAAACTTGGCTGTTTAATTATGCTGAGACGCTAAGCTTAGAAATATTATCAGATTCTATGTAGGACAAACAGTTTGTTGTGTAGACTATTTAAAATCTTTGTTAAAAAATGTTGTTTGGGAAATATTTTAGGCAAACTATGACTATAATTTTAATTTTAGTGAATCTTTGTAGAAAAATAATCACTAATAAGGAGATCGCTACTCTTGAATTTTGAAAAAATTTCTTAAATGAGCGCAAGCTAGGACCCCTAGAACCCATATTCGGGGTCAGTTTCAATATATATATATATATATATATATATATATATATATATATATATATATATATATATATATATATATATATATATATATATATATATCCGGTAACTCAAAAAATAATTAACCTATCTCGATGAAACTAGGCAAGTATCTTTAGTTTATTAATGACTTGGATGAGTTCGTTAGCCAGGAAAATCGGACGGGGTTTTCCGGGAAAATATTGAGTTTTCTTTCGAAAAAAAAATTTTTCTCTGATAATTACAAAGCTGTGTCAATGAAAATTAACGGATATATTGCCTTAGGAGAGACCTTACCACGTCCCAAAATTCAACTTTCTAAGTGTATAAAAAATTGAGTTATTCAAATTTTGAATTTTCTTGCGAAAAAAATTTTTTTCTCCGAAAATTACAAAGTTATTTCAATGAAATTTTGTGGATATCTTGCCTTAGGAAAGACCTTACTACATACCAAAATTAAACTTCTAAGTTTATAGAAAATTGAGTTATTCAAATTTGTAACATTTAATAAAAATTCACTACCATAACGCACTTGCTGCGTCCCGAACTTTTTAAAACTAGTTTCAATTGTAAATAAAATTGCAAATTATACAGCAAAACTAATAGTTATATATTCCTGTATTTCTCTTTATATTAGGTAAATGATGGAAACT
The DNA here is from genome assembly GCA_964006375.1 of Tillus elongatus. NCBI lineage: Eukaryota > Metazoa > Arthropoda > Insecta > Coleoptera > Cleridae > Tillus > Tillus elongatus. The sequence goes on from OZ023267.1 coordinate 131,163,600, forward strand.
TCACGCCAGAACAAATAGCTGTTATCTGTATAGCGACGACCCTATAAATATTCCACTATCCCGAATGAAGCTATTCGGGACATTCAGAAAGGCCGATAATGTCCTGGAAATGTCTAAAAAGAATGCATTAGATTCGTTAGGCACTAAGTAAAATGTAGAAACGAGATGGTAAGAGTTCGAATATGGTCGGATCGTAGACTAGGATATATGCAAAAGCCGGGCTAAGGGTGAAAAATAATAGCGTGGGGTCAGCTGTCCCGCGGGAGCCGTAACAAGTAAACTATCTCGCTAGCTCGTAGATGGACACTGCGGCCAGGAGAAAGCCCCATCCAGGCTCCTTATGTCTCAGCTTCATAAATAAAATACCTGCCGATCTGGGTATGCATTACAGCCCTTTTATTCCCTATACGTAGCTGCTTATGTCATGATATTTCAATTTAAATGGACATCTAGATACCTATATATTTTATTACACCACAAGCCATACTACAAGCAATTTACATAATTACTGATATAGTTGACGAACCATATATTATCTACCGTAGAATAGATGCAGATGTTAAAAATGTAAAAACTTGCAACCTACCCAGAAATAAGTACAATTTGGAGAACCCACTTCATCAAAATACAGTTTTCAGACCTGACCATCGTTTCGCTAACAAAGTTAGCAGCATCAGATGAAGAAACTGATAAAAAGATTCATCCCTCTGATGACGCTAATTTTCTTAGCTAAACGATCGTCAGGTCTGAAAACTGCATTGTAATGAATTGGGTTCTCCAAATTGTACTTATCAGTGCTTAACAGAGGTTACAATCTTTACTCATTGACTATATAGAAACGAAAATATTTAGAAAAGAAGTAAAGTGTTATTTTAGAACATTGTACATTTCAAAGTTACACACTTTAGCTATTTGTAATTACACGATGTCAATCTTTTTTACACGATTACATGAATCAAAACAAATTTAAAAAAAAGTTCGGGGCGCAGCAAGTGCGTTATGGTAGTGAATTTATATTAAATGTTTCAAATCGAATAACTCAATTTTATATTAACTCAGAACGTTTAATTTTGGCACGTAGTAAGGGATTTCCTAAGGCAAATAATCCACCAAATTTCATTAAAATAACTTTGTAAGTTTCGGAGAAACAAATTTTTTTCCAAAAAAAATAATTAAAAAATAGAAAATTGAATTTTGGTACGTAGTAAGGTCTCTTCTAAGAAAATATATCCGTTAAATTTAATTAAAACATCTTTGTAATTTTCGGAGAAAAAATTTTTTGAGAAAGGAAACTCAAAATTTTCCAAGCAACTAAATAAAGGCACTTGCCGAGTTTCATCGAAATCGGTAATTCTTTTTTGAGTTATCGGATGGATACATACATATACATACATACATATACATATATATATATATATATATATATATATATATATATATATATATATATATATATATATATATATATATATATATATATATAGTATTAAGTTTTTGTGACGGTAATAGTGTTATTTACTCAAAAAATTGTGGGAAAGCTGTCAGTTGTAAAATAAAACTCTTTATTAAAAACCGGGCGAATACACACACACACACACACACATATATATATATATATATATATATATATATATATATATATATATATATATATATATATATATATATATATAAATTGAAACTGACCCCGGATATGGGTTCTAGGGGTCCTAGTTCGCGCTCATTTGAAAAAAATTTTGCAAAGTCTCACCATCGATACCTCTCTATTAGTGAATTTTTTTAAATAAAAATTCACTAAAAGAAATGGCGAATTTGCGCTCCTCCTCTCAATTTCTTACATAAAATATTTTTCATTTTTTTTTAGCAGTTTTTTTGGTTTTTCTATCAAGATGCTTAGTCTGTCTCATTTTCTCTCCACGTCGACATTTGAAAAGCTGCTAATCTCCTCACGGCCTGCTTAATGAACGTCCAGATTTCCGTCTTATACATTTTAACAGTTTATACGCATGACTTGTTTAACCTCTTCCCCACATACAAGTTCACATATTTTTCAACAAGAAGAGTATTTAGTCAATCGAATACTTGCGTTGCCATTACGGTCATCATAGTATCATCAATATTACTGTCTCATATTTCACAGAAAATCTACTTTTTAGTGAATTTTTATTAAAAAAATTCACTAATAGAGAGGTATCGATGGTGAGATTTTGCAAAATTTTTTTCAAATGAGCGCGAATTAGGACCCCTAGAACTCATATCCGGGGTCAGTTTCAATTTTTATATGTTATATATATATATATATATATATATATATATATATATATATATATATATATATATATATATATATATATATATATATATATATATATATATATATATATATATATATATATATATATATATATATGTCTCATATTTCACAGAAAATCTACTTTTTAGTGAATTTTTATTAAAAAAATTCACTAATAGAGAGGTATCGATGGTGAGATTTTGCAAAATTTTTTTCAAATGAGCGCGAATTAGGACCCCTAGAACTCATATCCGGGGTCAGTTTCAATTTTTATATGTTTATATATATATATATATATATATATATATATATATATATATATATATATATATATATATATGTATCCGTCTGATAACTCAAAAAATAATTAACCGATTTCGATAAAACTCGGCAAGTACATTTATTTTATTAATGGCTTGGATGAGTTCGTTGGCCAGGAAAATCAGACGGGGTTTTCCGGGAAAATTTTGAGTTTTCTTTCAAAAAAAAATTTTTCTAAGATATTTCAATAAAATTTGGTCTACATATTGCTTTAGGAAAGACCTAACTATGTGCCAAAATTCAGCTTTCTATGGTAACAGAAAATTGAGCTATTCAAATTTGAAACATTTATGTTTAAATCACCGCCTTTGATTGTCAATAGCTTATATGAGATCAAGTATGTGGTTGCCGCTGGTTAGTCAATGACACCTATTATTGTCATTGACTCATGATACATTTTTAAGATTCAGAGAAATGTCAATAATACTGAATTCACTGATTGTTAATCATTGGCAGCATTTACGGTTATATATAACCCTATTGTAATTTATCATCATTTATCACCACTGTAGTATAACTATTTACTATATTTAAGCAGTGTGGGTAACTAAGTATTCAAGCTTTAAATCTTAGTTTATGAAGCGTGTAATATTTCACTACAAGTAGTCAATGAATACTTTTACCTACCATAATTTATGATATTATCATTGAGTTTTTACCATCTCTATTTAGTCAGTGATAATCCGCTATGAGATTTAGACAAAAAGACATCTTCTGATCTTATGATATCCTGATCCGAAATGTAAACAATTTGATATTAAAATCATGTAGTTGGCGACCCCGATAATGTGACGGCAGCAAAATAAAGAGAACTTATTCTCCACATTTTACCAAGTCGGCATACTTTCGTTGCTCCTGATAGGTGTCTTTTAGTGAATGTTTATTTTAAAAAAATCACTAATAGAGAGGTATCAATGGTGAGACTTTGCAAATTTTTTTTCAAATGAGCACGAATTGGAACCCCTAGAACCCATATCCGGGGTCAGTTTCAATTTTTTTATCTTTATATATATATATATATATATATATATATATATATATATATATATATATATATATATATATATATATGTATCCGTCTGATAATTCAAAAAATAATTAACCGATTTCGATGAAACTTGGCAAGTGCCTTTCTTTTATTGATGGCTTGGATGAGTTCGTTAGCCAGAAAAATCTGACGGGGTTTTCCGGGAAAATTTTGAGTTTTCTTTTTAAAAAATTGTTTTTCGCCTAAAGTAACAAAGATGTTTTAATGAAATTTACTCTATATATTTCCTTTGGAGAGATCTTACTACTTACCAAAATTAAACTTTCTAAGTTTATAGAAAATTGAATTATTCAAATTTTAAATGTTCTTTCGAAACAATTGTTTTCTCCGAAAATCACAAAGTTATTTTAATGAAATTTGGTGGATATCTTTCCCTAGAAAAGACCTTACTACATACCAAAATTAAATTCTCTAAGTTTATAAAAAATTGAGTTATTCAAATTTGAAGCATTTAATAAAAAATCACTACCATAACGCACTTGCTGCGTCCCGAGTTTTTTTCTTTCATTCATGTCGGTCTACTTTCGCGACTATGGCCAATCACCAACGTCAGGGAGCAGTTTCACCTCACTATCCCAGAAAATTTGCTGTACGCCTGCCTTTCTGTAACGAGGGTAGGGATCTTTCACGTGCCCAAAGCATAAATCATACTAAATGATTTGTTATTTAAAAAGATTACAAATAATTAAAATAGTGTAATAATTAAGATCTAATATACGAAATAAAAGTGACATTTACCGGAAATACGTCATATGACGTCAGCGTTCCACCTAATTTGATTATTCAACGTTGTCCGTGAAATATTAATCTGTGACATTTGCAAGTATAAGGTTATCATGGCCTCCTAGACCGCAGACAGGCGTGCAAGTGTAATGTAATTGGATTTTGAATTTTTGAATATTCTGTGAATGCATATTCCTGATGATGATTTAAATATTCATGTTGCGTAGATATAAATTCATATTTCAATATTCCTCTGCCCCATTCATGGCACACGCGATATTCTAGACTCTGAAATATACATGTGCGTCTATCCCACATCTAAATATCAGCTGGTTCAGAAAATTATTAGGAAAAAAGATTTTGTAAATGAGATCAGTTTAGAAAGTATTATTTGATCATTGATGAAAATCACACAATAACAGAAGATACCGATGTGATTTGTAACATGTTTGGAACATGTTGTAATTAATACATTCCCCAATTTTTACAACTTTACAGCATACAGGGTGCCATAAAATAAACAGACGAAATCAAATATTCATCGTTTAATCTAAGCTGTACAAAACGTTGTCCAAGTTTTATCTATTATGTTTAGTAGTCTCAAGTGACGACAGCAGAGAAACAAAAAACAATAATTGCAAGACACTCAGTAAGTGGTGGACGTGCCGCCACCTAGTTGCTGAACCAAGTAGTATGCTGTCACGCCAGCTCCAAATAACACAAAGTGTTAAAAAAATTAGAGACTGGATACAGCTAACTAACAATTTAGAAAATTGTCAGCCCTGGCCCATTTCTACCCCAATATAGGGACAAAGTATGTAAGACTCGATGCATTTTCGCAACAATGAGAACCGTAGACCGGTTTCGCTCTCATTAGAGCTCTTCAGTACGGCATACTAATTGCAATTAGAGCTCTTCAGTACGGCATACTAATTGCAATTAGTATGCCGTACTGAAGAGCTCTAATTAGGGCGAAACCGGTCTACGGTTCTCATTGTTGCGAAAATGCATCGAGTCTTAAATAACTGCACGAGAAAATTATAAAACAGATAAAATTTAGATATTTAGAATAACAAAATGAAGAGGTTTGTATGCACAGCAAAGTAAAAATTGCAAAAAAAATACTGAAGCAAAAAAGACTAATGACTAATTAATTAACAATTTTTTACAAACTAATTTAATCCAATGAATTTTAAATCGAAATCTTTACATAATGAAATCTTAATTAAGAGTCTCTGATATTAGTCTCTACCTTTTCAAAGCAAAAGTCTCTACTAATCTCTACATAATTAAAATCAAAAAGTTCTCGCGTCTTTACATTTTAAGAATCTAATCAAAAATATCTCTTAATGTATACAAACACTAATATTTATAACCTTGCTTGTTTCACATTCTTAACAATGCGCAATCAGCAATAGTCAGCATTCTTTAGTGTTGCAATCTGCAACTCCACCAAGTTTATTATTTGCATAAACCTGTAATATGAGCAATTCCAGGTCAATAATTATAATTTCTACGCTACCTACTTAATTATAAAAGATATTACTTGGATTTATGATAGCGAATTTTCCTATAACTATTATAATATAAAAATAATATTAAATATATTTTTCCACGATTAGGAACACCCTCCTGGATAGTTTTCTGTTCTATGAACAGACGTAAAAATAACAGGAATGACAAGTGACACATCGGAAACACAGAAGAACGATTGAGAAAAATGTTTGGACGCGGCAAGTGCGTTATAGTAGCGAATTTTCATACAAATCTCTAAAAAGTACAAAAAAAATTGTATCTCCAAAAACAATAAATTGCGTTTGATGAAACAAAGTCTTTATTGCATCCCAAAGTTGGATTCTATTGATTGAGAGAAAATTAATTTATAAAAAGTTGCCCGAAATATTAATACCAGTTGTGTATGGTTTGTCCGATTATCAAGCTTTTGACTAAGGAGAGAATTTGTTTTAAATTTATTTTATTAAATTTAAAAAAAGACTTATTTAACTCAAAAATTCCATAATTTATACCGCGGCTATAAATTCCCAGAAAGGGTCAATTCCAACTAAATTTTCTGTAAACATTTTGGTCAAATTAAGAACAACAGCTATTGAAACAGAAATGCAAGACCCTATTAAACCCACTTCTTGCAATGTTTATTGTTCAAAACCTGTCTGCGTTCTATAATGATTGTTTAAAAATCACCAATTTTGACGTTTCCAATTGCAAGAAAGACATTTCTAGAAAAAAGTTCGCAAAATTGTGTAAGAATTTTTTCGGTACTTTTTGACCTTTTATCTCCAAAAAGCTTACCCCTTCGTTACATTTTGTTAATCACATACATTATTTTGATATTTTGACTCCCTTGTGCAACCGAATTGTTTTTAAAGCTACTAAGCTAAATTTTGGTACATGGTATCCGCTATATATAAGTAGCTTGGGTACCAAATTTGGTTAAAATAGCTTTGCTGTTTGTGTAAACACAAAAATGTTTCCAAAGACCACCCAAAATTTTCCCGGAAAAACTAGTCGGATTTTCCTGTCTAACGAACTTGTCCAAGCCATATACCAAAGGAACACGCATTTCAAGGCCAACCCTGAAGAACACGGACTCTCTGGAAATTGAACACTCACCCTACAGTTCCGATCTGGTAACCTCCTTTTCTCGAATTTGAGACATGACTTTTTTTTTGTTCCCTCAGGGCTCGTCCGCGGCCTTGCCGCCCCGATAGCACGAGACATGACTTACGAGACTGGAGATTCACGAATGAAAATAAGATGAAAGCGACCGTGGTAGGGTATTTTTTTAAGAAAAGGGGATTGAACATTTTAAAAATAAATATGCCAAATGTGCAAAATTATTTCCCGATGGGGGATGATTATATGAAAAAAATTTTTTTTTAATTATTAGATTTGTTTCATTGAATTGAATTTATTGAACGTAAATCTATCCGGCGGTCCTTGTACCTTTCTGAATGCTAACTTTTCTTTAGTTCGCCAAAGGGGACATGTTTTATTAACTCTTTAAAATACCTAAAGTTTTTTAATTTATTAAAGTTATAGGGCATCAATAAAACTTGTTAATATCAGCCACAAATCTCTTGAATTGCCCTCTAATTGAGATCATTTTCACTGGAAAGGAGAGAGATATTAATTTCTTGTAATTTTCAGATCTAACGATCATTCGTAGAACGCTGCATTTGTCGTGGGGTATTTGATAAAGAGCAAATAATTTAACGCTTATTACTTCAATATAGGAAGAGGGATCGAATCCGGGATCAAATATATTATTTTTGTCGATTAATTGTTGTATTTACCAAAGTTATTAATTTGTTAAATAGGGCTGTGCTTTGTGCACTGACCAATATAAAAAATTAATTGTCCAGAAATATCCAATAACCAATCGGTAATTGCTTATGTCTGCAATTTATTGTGTTAGTTTTTCCTCTGATTAAGTGCCACAAGCAAGTGGTTCAATTAGTAAAAGTGTATGAGAAATGTGACACCAAAATATCAAGACATGTGATTCTTCAGTTATCGTAATAAAATCCTGTTGTTAATTCAAAATTAAATCAAGTTTATAAGGCGTACTCTTCAAATATGAAATTGGTAAATGATATAAGAGCAGAACTACTGCATTACAAAACTTGGCAGTCATCTTCCATTTGTAAATACCTTCACTAATTTCCTGTGAAATTAAAGAACTGAATCGTCTCACTCAAAAACCTAGCATATTATTGAACTGAATGTTAAAAATAATTAGGACCAATCATACTATTAAACCAGCAAACCAACGAATTAAACTTTTACCCAATAAATGTCCAAATTGAGTACCACCCACTTCCATACAATTCTGTAAATTTTGTTCAAATTTCTGCCTAACATTTGCAATCATTTCAGGAGTAATTCTCCGGAATATATCAATAATACGTTGACGTAACTCTTCCAATGAATGGCACTCGGCAGCATAAACTTTTTATTTCAAATACTCCCACAAAATAAGTCTAAACGGGACAGGTCCGGACATCGGGCTGGACATTCTACAGCACCTCGTCGACCTATCCATTTACCGGGAAGGTGTTTATCCAAGAACTCCCTAACGGTGACAGCACCAGCTTGTTGGAAAAATAAATATTGTTCCGAGTATCTCTCATCGTTCTCAACAATGTCAATTAGCATAGGGTATACCAAGTCTTGCCATATTTCCAAAAACTTCCAAACGTCACGAGTGCGCCGCTGCTATCCACCCTGGTTTGATTCTGAACTCATCAGTTATACAAGAAGAAAATTTCAGGCCTGGAAATGCTTTAAGCGTCCAAATCATCTTGTGGACTATGAGATATTCAGGGGACTTACAAAACGTGTCAGGGTCTAGTCTGCAACTAAACAGTCGCTTTATAAGGAGATGGTGGAGAGAAATATCCGCCTTGATCCGGCTAGCTTCCGGAGGTGTGCCAACCTCAAAAAAGTTCAATCTGGTCAGTCTACGCTCTCATATATGGGGGAGGTTGTTGCGAGCGATGCAGATGCAGTGAATGCCTTCGCTGAGTTTCTTCAGGGCTCCTGCTCGGATGTGTCTAGCGGCGTTTTAGTGGGCTGCGTGCTCTGTTACAGTGGTGGGACTGCCTTGGATATCAAACAGGTTTCGGAAGAGCAGGTCTTAAGCGCGTTGTTTAAGATCAAACCAAAGCAAACATCTGGCCCTGACCAAATTCCAGCTTTTCTGGTCAGGGATTGTGCTCACATACTTGCTCAGCCCTTGACTATACTGTTCAATATATCGCTGGGGTATTCTGTATTTCCTAGCACCTGGAAGAAGGCGATGTCTATATCTGTTCCAAAGGGAGGTGATTCTACGTTGATTGAGAACCATAGACAAATTGCTATAATGGACAACTTTGCGAAAGTGTTCGAGATTGTCTTTCATGAGATAATTTCGTTTGCGGTAAAAAATGTGATTAGCAGCGCTCAGCATGGCTTCGTGAGGGGCCGCTCCACGACCACTAACTTAATCATCATAACTGAATATATATCTGCTGCTATGGACAACGGGTCGCAGATGAATGTTATCTACCTGGACCTCTCCAGGGCCTTTGATAGATTAAATCACGATATTCTTTTGACGAAACTGGATTACATGGATTTCTCACCGAACTTGCTGAAGTTTATGGAATCATATCTTCGTGATCGAGTTAGTGTTGTACACTATCATGGGTGTCAGTCCGTGGGGGTCTTGGAGGAATCTGGTGTTCCTCAGGGATCTGTTCTGGGACCCTTGCTGTTCAATCTGTTCATCAATGATATTTCGGATGTCATCGACTTACCCCTTCTTATACTTGATGGACATGCCTCTCATACAAAGAGTTTAGGTCTTATAAACATGACGAGAGAAAATCATGTTACCTAATTATCTTTCCCTCCACGCAAAACCCACCGTCTTCAGCCACTGGCAGTGTCGTTCATGGCGCCTCTCAGCACATATTATGAAAAAGAATCTTGTCAACGGTTGATAGCCTATTCTGGCAGAACAGTCGCAATCTGTCAAGTGGCAAAACTGTTCTCAGAAGCATACACTAGAGCTGCTATTATGCAGGCTCTATTAAAGGGTTTGAAAAATCTGGAATACATCCCTTTAATAGGGATATCTTTCCTGACCATTTGTATGTACCTGCAGACACAACGGACAGGCCTAAACCTGCCGGTTCTCTTACTTTCAAGATTGACACACCTCCTATTAGCACATACCAATGTAATCCAGTGGAAATCTCAATGACAAACATTCATTTGGATCCACATCTTTCTACATCAGCAGCGTTCTCACCATTTTCCATTTCACCAAGAATGATAATGCCCCATCCTCGATAGTTTATTAAGAAACCTCAAACGAAAAACGGAAGGAAAAGGAAAAAACCGTAATTATTACCTCAAGCCCTTACAAGACGTAACTAGAAAAAAAAAAGAAAAGAAAAAAAGAAAGAAGCGAACCAAAAAAAGTAAAACCTGAAAATAAATGCAATGGAGACTGTTGACGAAGATAACCAAGGAAATAAAGAAAAAGGAAAAAAGAAAAATATAAGAAAACTGCCAAATAAAAGCAAGTGCGATTCCAAAACTTCAAGACAGGAACAATACGAAGAGAATGCCAACAAAAGAAGCAAGGAGCTAAAGGAAAAAAGAAAAAGGAGGGTAATGTAAAACCACAACCAAAGAAAAAAAAGTGATCCGACACAACGGAATCGACTTCAGAAGAGGAAGAAGATGGTGAGGCTTATATGTTTTGCAATGAACTTTACACAAAACCCAAAGCAAAAGAAGGTTGGATTCGGTGTAATATATGTGAAAATTGGGCCCACGACGCTTGTTCAAATGCGGAAGAAGACGATGATTCATTTACCTGTGACTTTTGTCCAGAAGCATAATGTTTATTTAGATAAAAATCGGTTTGTTTCAACAAGTGTTATTTAGTTTCAATATTATTAGGTCTCTCCGATAGGTGTTATACGTGTTATAAATAGAACGACCCTTATTTAGACAGTTTAAATAAAGTTGTTTTGAAAAGTTCAGTTTTTTTTCAATGTAATTAAATGATGTCCCGATTTTATCCAACCCGTGGGGCAAAACCAGGTATTGGCAGATTTGTTTAAAAATGCCTCTAGACCCCAAATAAGATGTGTGGTAACCGTTTTTCATATGTTTGTCGTCTGGTAACGTCATTTGGTGTTCAGTTCATGTATGTTTGAGAATTTATTGTTTAGTAAAAACTTAATAATCTGTAATCAAACATTAGCATCCCGATTTTATCCAACTTTCCACTACGAAAAGTAAATTTTGACAATCACCAAGCGAATGTAAACATTTCTAATAAAAAACTTTCTTCGCTAGATACAAACTTTTAAAAATTAATCAAAAAAATACCATAAATGTAATCAAATAAAAATAAAAATCTTGATAATATAAAATTCTTAATGATAATCAATGAGAGTACTTACTCGCATTATTATTATACTGCTGAGCACCATTAGTCAAAGCACCATTCATATTCGAATTAAAAAAATCCGAATATCTGTAATTTTGTCCTGTGTTCGCTGACGTTAACAGAGTTGTCATATTGATGATCGTATTACTAACACTGAATATTGATGTAAGATAATATTCTATATGTACCTACACCTTACCTTATACTGATAATTAAGAAAATCACTGATCTATTGATAGATAAGCGACGAAGGTGTAACAGCTTAAGTAAATAATATCATATCTAACTTGATACACACACAATATCACTTTTGTCCACGGAGATGGAGTGTATTAGACGAGGATGTCACACATATTGGTCTTTTTTAAATTATAAACAGCATCATATACAGTATAGTCATATAGATCAAGCCGCTTATCAATAACATCGGCAGAAAGAAGAAGAGGTTGAAAAGGAGCACTTGCCGCATCTAAAATTTAGGATAATATTTAATAAGACTGAAGCAAAAACTTTACAAATTTAAGCAAAAATAACCAAAATAATTGGGAGCAGAATAGAGAATAGCCAGCATAATGCCATTTTATCCCTCAGGGCTCGTCCGCGGCTTTGGCGCCCCTATAGCGCATAATGCCATGGTTTTATACTACTTTTTACTTAAACAGGTGATTTACCTACAATTAAGAGAAAATTAACTTTTCTTCTTTTAGGGGAGGTTCTATGTGAATTTAATTACATTATTAAATTGATTTTTAGCTGTTTGTAATTCAATCTAGAGTCTACTGTTGCGAAAAAAAGGTATTTAGGAATTTTGTTTATTTTGATTTTTGTTATATTTAGAAGTTATCAGCATCTTAACACCCTAAAATACAACTTACGAAAAAATAACACGATTTTAATGGGTTTTCGGGTCAAAATTGTAATCAGGAGTTATTCACCTCAAACGCTAAAGACTCTACCAAGGCAATACTAAATCAAATTTGCTAATTAATTATAGTAAATTGAGTCACATAAATCGCTTAGACCAATAGCTACCAACCTCGCAAATGATCCAATTAAAATTTATTTCAAACAAACCAGATAAATTAGGTGTTCATTTAAATACATTGAAGTGCTTGTAATTAATTGAACGCAGAATAAGATTTACTAGAGAAAGATGAATGTTATGTTTATATGCTTTGTTCCTTCTTTTTTTTTGCGTAATTAAACTTCTTCAATCGACTTTTGCGCAAAAGTAATAAATTATCCGCCATTTTAGTGAATTTTTATTAAGAAAATTCACTTATAGAGACGTAACGATGGTGAGAATTTCGAACATTTTTTAAATGAGCGCGAATTAGGGCCCCTAGAACACATATATATATATATATATATATATATATATATATATATATATATATATATATATATATATATATATATATATATATATATATATATATATATATATATATATATGTGTGTATCCGAGCAATAACCAAAAAATACTAAACTGGTTTGAACGAAACTTAGCACACTAGAACATATATATATATATATATATATATATATATATATATATATATATATATATATATATATATATATATGTATCCAAGCAATAACCAAAAAATACTAAACTGGTTTGAACGAAACTTAGCACACATCTTCATTGTATTAAGACCGCGGACAAGTTCGTAGATCAGCTCTAATGGACATTTTTTATTAACTTTATTAACTCAACCGGTATATATATATATATATATATATATATATATATATATATATATATATATATATATATATGTATATATATATATATATATATATATATATATATATATATATATATATATATATATATATATAAATAGATATATTTCAAAGCCTTCCTTTGCAGCTATTGAACACACCTGAACTAAGAAAACAACAATTAAAAAATTTAAGTAATTAATTTCACATTTCAATTACACATTCTCTGTTTTATATTCTATCGTTTTAGTGAATTTTCTTAAAATAAAATCACTAATGAGGAGATCCCGACTTTTGAATTTTGAAAAACTTTCGCTAATTAGGCCCCCCAGAACACATATCCGGGGTCAGTTTCAATTTTTATATGTTTATATATATATATATATATATATATATATATATATATATATATATATATATATATATATATATATATATATATATATATATATATATATATATATATATATATATATATATATGTATCACACTGATAACTCAAAAAATAATGGGTCGATTTTGATTAAATTTGGTGAATAAATTTCTTTTGCAAATGGCTTGGACAAGTTCGTTATCCAGGAAAATCTGCTCAGGTTTTCCCGGAAAATTTTGTGTTTTCTTTCGAAAAAAATTTATATCTCCGGAATTAACAAAGTAGGGGCAACCAAATTTGGTACGCGGGTTTATATCCTTATAGGTAAGTTACCTACCAAAATTTAGCTATGTAAGTCAAAAGACAAAAAAGTTATAGGCATTTAAAGAAAAATAAATTGGGGTTTTCATCAAAACGTCAAAGTGGCAATTTAAAACGTCAAAATCGGCAACATTTAAGCAAATAACTTGAATCTAATATGGGCTATGGAAAGAAAATGTTTCAAAAAGGATGTTTTACAAATCCTGAAGTCTTAGTTTCAACCGTCATTGTCCTTCATTTTACTAAAATGTTTCAAGAAAATTAATTTCAAATGGACCCTTTCTCTGATGCTTGGCAGTAGTCTTAGCTATAGAGTTTATCGTTTAATGGTATATAATTTTTGCCGAATTTTCGTAAAAAATTAATAAAGCTCAATATATCCGTTATTATACAAGATATAAAAAAAATGTATACATTAATTATATGGTGTCTTGAGCTACATATTAAAAAATTATTTCTACAATTACAGGGTGGCCCGTAAGTCGTTGGTGATACAAATATTTTTTTTTAGTCGAACATGCCTTATGTTATTGCATTTGTGCATTTTGCATCGAAATAGAATGCATGTTTTTAAGTAAAGAAATTCTTAACGCAGCAAGTGCATTATGGTACCGAATTTTGATTAAATCCTTCATATTTGAATAGCTCAATTTGCTATAAGGTTGACCAAGAAACCGATTTTTTCGGTTACACTTTATGTTTACTTTCGGAAATTTTTGTACGTTTTCAAACAATAAAGTTATTTTGATGAAACATGGCCCATTGTTTTTACTATATATGTTATACTGGTAATCAAACTTGATGCCTGCTTTCTGAAAAACACACACACATATTTGCTATTAAAAACACTTTTATGAAAATTCACTACCATAACGCACTTGCTGCGTCTCGAACTTTTCTCTAGTTCTTTTCCTTTTTAAAATGACTCCACTTATTTATTTTCACCGTTAATTAGCTTATTTACACAACTTAGCCTCTAGCACAACTTAGTATGATTTTAAAGAAGCTCACGCACCAACGAATAATCTAATTAAATGTCAATTAAATAACAGCAAAATTTTCTTCATTGTCTTACTTTTTACCATATATCGCTCGTAAATATATACTTCAACTATTAATTAATTAAATTTTCCAACCTCGCGGGCACTGCGTCTGTTTATAAAATTTTGAGAGCAGTTTTCCCGTATATGCAACCAAGAAGTAGATCATTTTAAAAGTAAGTCATATAATTAAATTCACATGTTTACATATATATATATATATATATATATATATATATATATATATATATATATATATATACATTGTAGTTTTCTTCCCTTTTGCAAGTCACTTCACTTAATTGACTCAGCCGTTAATTAATTGATTTTATCGACTGTAATAGCTTCCAAAGGAGATTTTTCGCGTAAGAAAGGTCTAATTAGATGCCAATTGATAATAAACTAATCATCTTAATTCTAATAGCGCAAATTACTTTACTGCCTTGTTGTTTTATTATAAATCACTTGAAATTATATACTTCAACAACTAATTAATTAACCTCTCCGACTCTGCCGACACTGTTCTTGCTTATAAAGCTTAGAGGGCAATTTTTGCGTTTACGTATCCAAGAAGACAATTTTTGAATTGATTACTTAATCAAATTAAAAAGCGTAGTCTGTGTTGTAATTTCCCACTACCCAGTAAATCACTATATGTTAAAAATACCTTAATCGGTAATTAATTAATATCTCATATTAACCGCCACGTTTACAGCTTTTAAAGCTTCGAAGGAGCTTCCGCGCGTACAGATGTATCTCAGAAGGCGACGAATTGAGAAATAGCGTATCTTTGATCGAGTCCAGTGGAAGACTGACCAAGTCGAGTGGTCAGGGGTAAGTTTGATACTCTGAGACCGTTAATGCATTCACCCCTTACTGGAAACTACTATATTCAGCCCGCATATGCCATATGCCACCCCCTTACATACTACACTGTACACCCACACACTCACCCCCAATCAACTTTACTTATATCCTCTGATAAATACATCGGAGCACGTACGGGGTGCTATTAATGTATTTGTTCGGTTTACGTAGGAAATATCTGATAATGGCACAGTTTAGATAAGAGAACAGACGGACTTTGCCGTCTTATTTGTTAATTAATATATTTTTAGCATCCCAGTAATTATCTGCTTAATTTTTTTTTGGAAAATTCAAATTTTTTTTGGTGCCTCTATTTTGCATCTAAGGTTACTATATTAATTTTTGACCCCATCCTGAAAGAAGCAATTAAGATTATAAGCGATACAGTTTTCGTTAATACCCTAAATAAAATCTAAACATACACATATTGCCAATAGAACATACAAATTATAAAATCACAGGGAGTTTACTCACGGAAACTACAGTCCATACAGGATGGTCCAGCGTAGCGTAACTGGGACATAACTCTAATTTTAGACATCTGAAAAAATTGTCTTCACAAAAGTTGTAGAGATTTAGTTCCTGCATAACTTTTTTTTCCTCAGGGCTCGATAGCACTGCAACCTTTGGTTGATTGTGCATGCCTTACTCGACCCATTCCACAATCACTGTGCCTTTAACTAGTCTGCACAGCGATTGGTAGGGTGAAGTTTTATATTGCTCTGTCTCCGGTCTAGACTGACCGTAGATCAATTGTCTTTTGCTGTCAAGAGCTTTACACTCGCACAAGATGTGCTGGGCTGATTCCTCCCTCTCGCCGTAGAGTCTGCATGCGAGGTCCCCTTCGAACCGCCCCATTTTATTCAGGTGTTTCTTGACGGCCATGTGTCCCGTCAAGAGACCTGTTGTGTTTCTGAGCTGTCCTCTGCTAAGATTTAGCAGCTCCACAGCTCTCTTTGAATTGGGTCCGTCAATTATTGACTTCCCATGTCTGAGCCCTGGACAGTCCGCCCAGTACACCTTGTGTTGGTTTCTGACCCAGGACTTAATTGCTCCCCTGGCAGTGGTCTTTGTCACGCCCAGAGCCGGCTCTGGTCCCATAAATGGTTCTGCTGACCCTCTCTTCGCGAGACTGTCAGCTTCTTCAATGCCTTTGACCCCCGAGTGACCCGGCACCCAGATGAGGGTCACCTCATTCTGCCCAGCCAGGTCGCTCGTCTCGTCTCGGCACTCACTCACCAGCCAGGAACTTACCCGTGGGCTACTTAGTGCCTTAAGGGCTGCCTGGCTGTCTGTGGCTATGAGGATCCTCTTGTTGGTGTAGCCCCTCCTCTTTTTCTCCCTCACACAGTGGAGGATGGCGTACATAACTTGGTAAAACTATTATAAATACAGGATGTTCTAAATAAGGGTGACATATTAGATTTATATTTTATATGATTACAAAACTGGATAGAACTTCTCAACATAAATCAAAATATACTATATTTCTCAAAAACTGTAACTAAACTAGTCATGTGCAGAGATAAATCAAAATCGATAGATGTTAAAATTTTGATTGTGATTCAACGAATGGGGTAGCAATGCCAAGAAAACATTTGTAGATGACGATCCAAGTTGACAAAGCTAATTAGTGTTGAAAAATAAAAAAGCTGAAAAAAATGAAAGTAATTGTAATTGAATCAATTCCAATAAACAACGATTCTTTAAAATGGAGCTAAAATTAAAAGAAAACCTGACTCAAAAAACTCTCCCTATGAAAATGGAAAATGAGAAATAGATAACATAACTTCAACTTAAACCACAAAAAATCTGGACACAACAACTGCATTATGGGAGTGAATTTTCTTATAGATGATTTGTCAATAAACGTTTTTTTAAATTAAATGCTTAAAACTTTTTTTCTTGTAACATTAACACCTACATTTTGGCATGTAGGTTACTTACGCTAACCTACGTAATAAATTTGAGTGCCATAGCTTTGTCGTTTTCAGAGAAAAAAATATTCCGAAAGAAAACACAAACTTTTTCGGAAAATTTGGTGCGATTTTCCTGGCTAACGAACTTGTCCAAGCCACTTAGGGAAGGTATCTGCCAAATTTCATCAAAATCGGCCTTTTATTTTTTGAGTTATCGGTGTGATACATACATACATATATATATATATATATATATATATATATATATATATATATATATATATATATATATATATATATATATATATATATATATATATAAACATATAAAAATAGAAACTGACCCCGGACAGAGTTTCTAAAAGTTCTACTTCGTGCTAATTTGCAGATTTTTTTTCAAAAGTAAAAAATGGGGATCTCTCTATTGGTGAATTTTTTCTAAAGACATCCGTTAACAAACCTGAAATGAGAAGACCTCTGACTTACATGGCGAAGTAGGGTTTTCATAATAAATAATAATGATTTTAATTTATCTCTGCCACTAAATCGTTCATTTGCGGATGTAGCCTCGATGTGACAGTGGACCCAAAGTTCCTGGGTCGATCCCCGGCAAAAGCATCATACTATTTTTTAATATATACAATGTAAATTACATCATTTGAGGCTATGCCATTGTGTTAAATATTTGCACGTTACGCCATTCGGAGGTGACGTAAAGGCGTCGGTACCTTGTACCATGCGATGTTGGACACATTCAAGATCCCCACCCTCCTTACAGAAATGAAGGGGTTGGGCAAAATTTCCAGGATAATGAGCTGAAACTGCGCCCTGGAGTCGGTGATAGTCGCCATAGTCGCGGAAATAATACTTAAAAAAAGGTTGCAGTATTTGAGGGATAACTTTCAAAAAAATTTTCTTTCATCAAAATTCGTAATAATATAAGTATAGGGTATTCCATGAGGTGGAGTTTAAAGTGTCATTCTGATATGGGACAATCTGTTGTGTTTTGTTTCGTTTAACGTCGGCTTATTTACGCGACTATAGCCAATCACCGACGCCAGGGGGCAGTTTCACCTCTATCCTGGAAATTTTGCCGATCCCCTGCTCTTCTGTAAGGAGGGTAGGGATCTTTAACCTGCCCAACATCGTATGGACACGGTATCGACGGCTTTACACTCACTCCGAAGGGCGGAACGTGCAGACATTCAACTTGCTCAAATACAATGCCAGCACTTCGGTTGATGTTAACGTTACAGTTTGTACTGAAAGGAGAACCCTGGGATCGAACCCAGTACCCTTCGGTTCAGAGGCACACGTTCTTACCACTGAACCACCTGTATTTATCATAGTATTATTAGGTTATGCAGCAAATGGTTCCCTATAACTTTGTGCAAACAATATTTTCGTATCTCTAAAAATAACGGAGTTATTTCCCAGCTAGGGTATAGTGGGCCAGCCTGTATATTACCTCGCACTATAAAAATAATTTTTTAACAACAATGTTTTTACTCGCTTAGAAAATGTTGCACCTGCATTTAGTATTATATATTTTATTCAATTTCCATTTTAAGCCACCTTTAATTTAATCCAGGGTTTCAGCACAAATTTCTTATCATTTCAAAAATACAAGAGGCTTTTACAAAAGCTGCAATTCTATTATTAGGTCAAATATGTAGTGGTAATGGCTTTTTCATCAAAGATAACCCGTCAAGATTTACAGTTTTCTGGATGACGCATTAAAAAATTAATAGTTTTCTTTGATATAAAAGAATCCAATTCTAAGTTGATCATTTTCAAAACGTATTTGAGCTTGAGTCAAAGGTTTGTTAATATTTTTGATAAATAATCACTATGTGTTATTTAATAAATGACGCAATGACTTCCAAGTCTGTAAAAAAGCATGTTTGTAAACATTTTCACCTTATACCATCATTTAAAAATGATGTCAAAGTTTTATTGATTACCTGAGAAATTAAGATCTTTAATGGCTTAAACTTGTATTACTTATATACCCATAATAAGCAAACCAAAAATATAAGTATGTAGAAACATGACATTTGATATGCAATAATATAAAATATAAGATCTAGATAAGCACATTCTGAGAACCCAAGTCACCACAACACATTTAAAAAAACCTGAAAATTTGAAACGTTTGATGAAAATTCTCCGGCATAACGCATTTGCTGCATCCAGAACTTTTTTAATGATGATCGGAATGCGTCTAGCCTTACAGATTTCTAAAAAAGCAATTATTGTTTTCAAATATTTAATTTACTACGTTTACAAAATCAATATATTGACTTTATCTTTCATTTGAATCAATAATGTTCCAATTTATTTAATCCCGTATTATAAATAAATTCAAATTTACACAATATCTCAAGATTATCACATCAGCAATTTACAGAATCTTTTATTTATACAATGATAATTAATATGTACTTTGAATTTTAAACTACGTTCAAAGCATTTATTATAGGTAACGGATCATTCCAGCTAAATGACTACCAAGAATAGTAGAGCACGTGTATTTTCTGGAAGATGTGATTTAACATTAGGATATTGTTGTATATATTGCTAAAAGGAACAATTTATTTAATCTTAAAATCTCAATGTAAAAGTAGATTAAACTAAATACACCATAGCCGAGTTCACCAGGCGCAAACCGTTGCTAACAGTTGATTAGTTGTTATGTGTTCACCAGTCCCGCTCGTAGCATACGCGCTGGCTAAGTCATTCACCTACAGAAACGAAACCCAACGAGAGAAGTAGTCTCCAAATCTGTATATTGTATTTTTTTATTTCAACAATACACCACGAGCGCTCACAGCCTAAATACTATCGTAACGTGGGTGTCGACAAGGAGGAAAGAGGCAACTTGTTAATTCTGCACATGAAGGTTTGGAGGTTCGGAGGAGAAGGAAAAACATGTGCCGGCAAGGAATTCCACAACTTGAAAGTCCTCGGGACATAATCGCGGGCATAACAAGATGTTCTATATCTGGTCACCTGTACAGTAAAAAGGTGTATTCGCTCTGTTCCCCACGTAGATCTGCTGGGGGCAGCAGGTGGAGGAACTATGGAAGAAAGATCCTCTGAGCAGTGCCCGTGCACATATCTATAAGAGAGAGAGAGAGAGAGAGAGAGAGAGAGAGAGAGAGAGAGAGAGAGAGAGAGAGAGAGAGAGAGAGAGAGGTCGAGGTCACCAACAGCACGTCGGTGGGCAAGGGATGGCAGTCTTTGGGTGAGGGTAGGGTAACCGATGAGACGTATAGCTCTCTTCTGAATGGAATCCAGGATAGCGAGTGTAGAAGCGGCAGCGTGACCCCTAATGTGGTAGCAGTATTCGAGGTTTGGCCTTAATTGTGAAGTATATAAGGTATAGAGATTAGCTGGTGAAAAGTTTTTGCGAGCCTGGAAGAGGAAACCTAATTTCTTAGCAGCCGCTTCTGCAATTGATGTGACTTGTTGGTGCCAATTGAGATTTCGATCCACAGAAATGCCAACAAGTGAAAAGGACTCATTACTTTGCATAACTTGGTTGTTCATTGTGATGGGTCTAGGGCTGGTGTATCTCTTATGAGATAGAAAGAAAGACTGAGATTTGGTGAAGTTGAATTGTACAAGATTTCTACTTCCCGAGTCTAATATTTTTTGAAGATCCATAGAGAAAGAACTCTCCATGAGTCTGCGATCCTCATTTAATTGGATTAAAGAGGCAGGCTTAGAATATTGTATATTTGAGTGGAGGGTGCTGTCGTCCGCGTAACTGTGAACTGGGTTGGATGTGCTAGAGAGGAGGTCATTGATGTGGAGAAGAAATAAAGTAGGGGCTAAAGCTGAGCCTTGAGGGACTCCTGCATTAATTAGATAGAGTTTAGAGGAATGGCCATCCACTACAACAGAGTTCCTGCGGTTGGAGAGGAAATTTGCTGTCCAGGTACAGAGTTTTGGTGGTAGGCCATAGGCCGGAAGTTTATTAAGCAGCGCTGCGTGCCAGACCTGGTCGAATGCTTTGGTTATGTCTAGAGCGACAATCTTGGACTCACCTTGTAGTTCCATAGTGTAAATACGTTCAAAGTGATTCAGGTAGATGAGTTGTTACCTATATCACAACCTCTCTGTATATTTTAGATTATGGTGATAACGTAATTTTTGCTTGTTTTGTATTTAAACTATGTTTAGGCGCAAAATTTAATATTATGTCACGCCTTTTAATTTTTAAACTGATTAGTTGATATTTCCACACTTCTAAAAATTATTTTACTCATCTATTTAATAAGTTTCCAATATGGTTATCTTTAAAAAAATATAAATGATACAATATAAAGCTTAGCTTAGTAATAAAATGTATAGAAAATATTTACACTAATACTACTAATCACGAGGTCAAAACCGATTGTAAATTAAAAAATATTAGATAAATATGTATTCATAGATAATTGTGTTAGTATTTTTAATACTTTTAGAATACTTGCATCACTTTGTTACCATATATATACAATACAGGCTGTTCCTAATTTTGTGACGGGCTCTAAGGCTGCGGTTCTCAATCATTCGTATTTTACGCCACTCCTTGAATAATTCTGCCTCCCTGCATTATATTATGTGGATGATAATAAGGCAATACCCAGTAAGTGTTATCAAATTACACGCTAAATCGTATAATTAAATAATTTTACTCTTTTTAGTGAATTTTCGTAGAAAAAGTTGACTAATGGGGAGATCCCGACTTTTGAATTTTGAAAAAATCTTTTCAACTGTCATCCGGTTGCAATCACAGAGGAAGTAGCTAATGTCTTTTAAAAAAAACTAATATTGCAAACTGTGAAGAATGTTGACAACTTTTTATGTCCTCTTTTAGTGAATTTTCTTTAAAAAAATCCACTAATGAGGAGATCCCGAGTTTTGAATTTTGGAAAACTTTTTGCAAATGAGCGCGAACTAGGCCCCTAGAACCCATTTCCGGGGTCGGTTTCAATTTGTATATGTTTTTCGGAGGTTTTCTGGCAAAATTTTGTGTTTTATCGGAAAAAAAAATTATTAAAAAAAATATAGAAAAGCTCTGATAACCAAATTTGGTACGTAGGTTTACGATATTTAAGGGAAACTATACACCAATATTTATATTTGTATGTTACAAGAAAAAATAAAATTTTGGGACGCAGCAAGTGCGTTATAGTAGTGAATTTTCATAAAAATTGTACACTATTATTATACGGCATATTAGTAAAGTTAATACTTTAAACTTACACAGACCTTGAAGATAGATTCTAGAGGTCCTACTACGCGCCCATTTGAAGAATTCTTTCGAAAGTGTTACCATCGATATCTCTCTATTATCCAAAAAATCTTGTGTTCTAACTCCTTTTAAGAAAAATGCCCAAATCTCAATTTTCTATGAAGCTAAAGAATTAAATTTTGCTCTATTTAAAGATAGGGTAAGTCTCTTTAAAAGACTTATATTACAAATTTCATTAAAGTTATACAAAAGATTTCAAGAATGAACTTACTTCATATTTAGAAACGTAAAGTAATAGCCAAATTATAAACGTAGCAGTTATTTTTCGTTATTAATCGCCAGTATGATTTCGTTTTAGTCAACCAAATTAAACCGATTTTCTCAATATCAACAATAACAAAATTATAATTTCAGACTCAAAGGTGACAAACTTATTCAGACGTTTTAAGCAAAAATGAGATATTGTTCAAAACGTGTGAAATCTGTGCACTATTGTTTCTCAAAATGCCAAAATAAAACATAAAAAAGCATACATTCATCAAGCTGGATTCGATCGCGTAACCTTCTGCTTAGGATACAAGGGCGATAGCCCCGACGCCATCTAAGTATGTTCCAACTAGCGTTTTATTTGCATGATACATTAGATCAGCTTCATGCACGATACACTATGTTCAAAGTATACGTAATTAATTACAGAATTAGTAGAATTACCATTGAAACACATCCCACGACTTTTTCAGTCTTATATGACGTTTTATGTTTAATTAAACGTTGAATGAAACAGCTTCTCGTCCAGACACCAAAATTTATTTCAGATTTTTTTCTTACACCCGACGCGTTTCGACACTCCAAGAGGTCATCTTCAGGGGATAAATTTGAACAATTCTCAAAAAATTGAACTCGAAACTATACATGAAGGCTTTCAAAGGTCACAACTTCATCCATTGTGCCAGGGGTCATGCAACACTGCATCTGCATAATGCCAGAAAATTATCTTCAAGAACAAAAATCAATGCAAAAGATCGGCGATTCTCTAACAGCCATGAAGAAGGGCGGCCATTATCTCATTTCATTCAACGTTTAATTATGGTAATCCCAGACGGTGTGACGTTGAGATATGAAATTTTATGTTTAAGTTTAAAGATAACTATTTTAGAATCATTTTTATAGAGACTTGGCTTGATTTTGTTTACATTTCTGGGATATTATACAACAACATAATATATCTATGCTGCGTTAAAACTGTATTTGAGGCCGTTAATAAATCTACAAATATAATGTCTTTTAATAATAGATTGAATCCCCCAGTTAAATAACAATAACTTGGCAAATTTCTAATTTCATGTCGTCTGTGATTTTCCATAATTGCGGCCAAGATTTCACGATTGTTGGTTCGGGTAGTATGTTTGATGCCTGGTATATATTTAGTTTGGTTACCGTTGATGTATGGTTTATACCTGTTGTATGAATCAATCTACGCGTGGCAGTTAACTACTCTATCTGCCAGGCTTGGACTTTAACCACTAAGTCGTCTCAACGCATGTGTCAGTTCAGTTGATGTTAATTGTACAGTATGTACCGAAAAAGTGAAAGGAAAACTCTGAGATCGAACCCAGTACCCTTCGGTTCAGAGGCACCTTACATTAAACAGTTTGTCAGCTGGAGTTTTCAAACGCTGAAAAAAATATTGTATATTTACGTACACGTATGGTAAATAGATTTCTAATGGAAGGCGAATAGAAACTTGTGAACAAAGAAGCCTCTACTTCATCTGAAATAAAAATACTTAAAATTTTGAAATCAAATATGCTAAAATCGGAAAGCCTATGTGGTAAAGCTGCCTAATATCTTATTCGATTTATTTACGGAAATTCTGAAAAACAGAAGTTTTCATACTAAAAAGCTCGTTCTAACATTATTTTTCCATGAGTAAACATAAAACGCTGGTAAAAAAATAATTATTACCAATCAGTGAATCATGATTGCAAAATGACTTAAAGGCACTTGAATCTTTTTTATTGGTTTTATTTTTAAATGATTGTTGTAAAAAAAGAGATAATCAGAACAATACTTATTATTATTTTTATCAGTCAATATTGCATTTATGTATAAATAAAACGTGTCTCAATTGGAAAATATACAGTGTTTTCTTAGCAATATAAAGTAAAATCTCTGAAGTATTTGAAATCCATATTTTGAAATAATTTCAGCCATCTCTTTCCGGAATCAGTATGTTTTTATAAGAAGTTTGTTTCAGTCTTGGTATTCATAAATATTCGACTTATATCATAAACTCTCTATCTTGAGTAAAATTGGTTTCTGATTCATAGAATAGAGCCAATGGTATGCCATTCCAAATAAATTATTCCAAATGAATTTACCATACTCATTATTTTGATACTCGTTCCCAAAGTTTTGAAATGGGTGATTTATAAGAGAATAAATAAAGTTTGTGTTAAATGATATAGTTACTGACTTACAATCTGGCTTTAGCAGGGGTTTTGCTACCGCAAATGCTCTTAACATTGTGACAATGGTTATCATTGAGGCTTGTAATGGAGGGTTTTGCAACGGTTTTGATATTGCTTGACGAATTTTCCAAGGTTTTAATTCCATCACCCATGGCTTATCATAAGACAGATAATATGAATGTAATAATTTTGTGCTCCAATTAACCTAATGATGCTTTGCTAAGAGATTTCAACGAATATTACTTAAAGTAATCTCGTCCTCTGTACTCAACATTCACAAGGAAGGTCTTCGGGGTAGTGCGCTTGCTTTTTCTTATATACATGTCTTGATATTCTAAAAGTCGTTAATAATTCAAAAGTGTTCATACGGTGATGAAACACAGTTACTTATATTTTCATTTTCGAACACAGAATATGATTCTAGTAGAGGTGCTCGTGATCTTGATGTTACGAAGTTTGTTTTCAAATGAAATAATTTAAAAACAAACCATTTACCAAGCACTATTTTGTTTCGCAAAAATTTCCAAGCTGGTGGGGTGACATTGTTCTCTGGCGTGGCTGACTGTTCACATTCGCTGGAATAGGCCGACGTTACAGAAACAAAACACATACCTGCACTAAATCGTTTTGGACCACCATCTAGTTAATGTAAAGTTCCTCGTCTTCCAAAAAATATAGATATAAACGGTTTCAGTTGCATTTCATACTTACTTCTAGGATTAATATAAGAAATGTGCTATCTCTTCTTGAATTTGTTTCATAAATGTGTTAAACAACACATAATTTTTCGGTTGTTTCGTATCTGAGGTAAATGGAATTTGAATTTGATGCACCTAAACCTTTTGTTTTCGCGACATATCCAAAAGTACAGTAGTCTGGAAATTATAACATTAGTTGCAAGGATTGTAATATATTCTCGGCAATTTAGGCAATTTCTTTTTATGGGGAAAAAAAGTATCCAGGTTTTAGCGACAGGTACTGATGAAGACAACTTCATTGTCGAAATACGTAACTAGCGCATAACTCTGTTATTATTTTTGTGTTTCTTTTGGGTGTTCTTTCAGTTTCCAGCCACAGTGTCCAACCTCACTCTTTTATTCGGGTTTTATTTAATATATAGTAGATTTATCAAACTTTCAGCTATTTTCGCCATGAATTTCATTTTACAATCGACAGAAGAAAGTCGCTTACATTTTATTTAGGATAGAATAGTTTTACCTAGCAAACAAACTCCTGACTTATCTGTAGACAACATATGTTTCAAAAATAAAAGGTCCTGCACAACATGTGCGTTATGGTAGCGAATATTTACAAACCCAAAAAATTGTATTAGTGAATTTTCTTTAAAAAAAACACTAATGAGGAGATCCCGATTTTTCAATTTTGAATTTTTTTTTCAAATGAGCGCTAATTAGACCCCCTAGAACACATATCCGGGGTCAGTTTCAGTTTTTATATGTTTCAAAGTCGGCTTATAATTTTTTGAGTTATCAGTAAATTTGGTGAATACCTTCCTTCTACAAGTGGCTTGGATAAGTTCGTTAGTCAAGAAAATCAGGCCAAGGTTTTCCCGAAAAATTTTGTGTTTTCTTTGGAAAAAAAATTATATATCTGGAAATAACAAAGTAAGTGCAACCGGTACGGGGCTTTACGTCATCATAGGTAAGTAACCTACTAAAATTTAGCTCTGCAGGTTGAAAGAAACAAAAGTTATAGGCATTTAAAGAAAAATAAATTGGGGTTTTCCTCAAAACGCCAAAGTCGTGATTTAAAACGTCAAAATTGGCAACATTTAGGCAAAGAATCTGACACTAATACTACATATCGAAAGAAACTGTCGCAAGAAAAATGTTTTACAAAGCCTGAAGTTTTAGCTTCAACCGTCATTGTCTTTCATTTTACTAAAATATTTCCAGAAAATTCATTTCAAATAGGCGCATTCTTTGATGCTTTGGCAGTAGTCTTAGCTATAGAGTTTAATGGTATATAATTTTTGTCAAATTTTTTTAGAAAATCAATAAAGCTCAATATATCCGTTATTATACAAGATACGAAAAAAATTGTATACATTAATTATAGGGTGTCTTGAGCTACATTAAAAAAATATTTCTACAATCACAGGTTGCCCATAAGTCGTTCGTGATACAATTTGTTTTGAACACGCCTTATGTTATTGCATTTTTGCATTTTCCATCGAAATATAATGCATGTTTGTAAGAAAAGAAATTTGGGATGCAGAAAGTGCGTTATGGTAGCAAATTTTTATTAAATGCTTCAAAATAGAAGAGCTTAACTTGCTATTAACCTATAAGGTTGACCAAGAAGCCAGTTTTTTCGGGAACACTTTAAGTTTACTTTCGGAAGTTTTTGTACATTTTCAAACAATAAAGTTATTTTGATGAAACATGGTACATTGTTGTTAATACAGTGCCTGCTCTCATTGAAAAAAGACATATTTTCTATTAAAAACATTTGTATGAAAATTTACTACCATAACGCACTGGCTGCGTCCAGACTTTTTTTCTAGTAATCCAGAAATTATATTTTCGTGTGTAATATTTTCTCTAAGCAGTCAGTTTGTGTGGCAAGTTCAGTCAAGAGCACTTTATAATTTCCGGAGTTACACAAGAAAAATTCAAATTTCCCTTGAAATATTTTCTCATTTGATTGGCTAACAACTTTATTCAAGCTATTAATTAAAGAAAAACATTAACTTAGTCCTTACTTTGTGAAACCTTTCAAAGCTAAATACAGATGTAGAAACTACTTCACTTGCTTTACAAGTGCCTGTTTTATTTTCTGCAACCGGTTTCGCCTTTTACGACATCGTCAGGTAGGACAATGTTTTGTTTCTCCTGCTGGAAGGTGTTAAACGCCAACCTGGTTGAAGATAAGCAAACAAATACTTGTGAAAACAGATAAGAACTCTCTACGTGTGTATTTTGAAGAAAATCATCTACCAACTTTTCTTAAAGTCTAATAATATATCTACACCTCTGCTGTCTTATTCGAATTATCAGCAGTTATGTAAATATTCTGAATATTCACTAATACACATAGGTGAATACGGAGTGAAACTATTTGAGATAAAAGATAAGCAAAAGTTTACATTATTAGTTGGTTTTATCAATAAGCTGCGGTAATCAGATATCCGGAATTTCCAAATTTCATTAACTAAGACTCATCATCATGTTATTTTTTAAAACTTTCTCCGTATTTATGTTTATTTGTTTTGGAATCATTTAAATATAAATCAACACCTTGTAATACAGATATAAAGTAAAATTACAGTAATTACTCCAACGCAACCCAAGTGTCGCTGTTTCCCGGCGAAATCTGATCAGCAAATGTACTCAGTGGTTTGTCAATGCCCTCCGCAAGCCACTCAACAGCACACGATGTTTACTCATCCAAGTACTGACAGTGTCCGACGTTATTTAACTTAATAGATCGCACTGATGTGTGCCACGAGGTGTGGTTGTTGCGATGTCCATACAGATATGGTAAATTAAATTTTATTAAAGCCAATTAAATTTACCTTCTAAAAATTTCACCGGCTCGGTAATCGAAAAGTTCAATCAGCAAGGGCTGGCAAGAGTAGAGTCTTAGGATTTTTAAAAAGTTGCGTATCTTAACAAATCTGAGGAACGCCAAAATTACAACGGAGTATTTTTTTTTAAACACAAATATTCCTGACGCAGATAAACTCCACTTAGTTACACCATAACAGAGCCTACTTGGCACTAGGGCAAAATATACCCTAAGTAAATATTGCAGATCGACGACCGATTTTAAAACCCTTACCTGATAAAGAAATGAGTTGGGTGTTCTTAAAAATTTAACACAGTTGAATGCAAATGATAATGTGTCGTAAGGGGACTCCCAAGAATTGTAATTGGTTAACCTTGCAACCTTGCAGAAATATCTAGTACATTAGGCTTTATCTTGTATGAAACGTGAAGCAGGATATCTTGGAAACATTTTTTTTTGGATAAAGCGAGCTATTTAAGAACCAACACGTTAACTTATTCAAGACAGTTATTTGTTTTTAATTCCAGGAAACTGTCAAATTGATTATCAGTAATGAGAATCGTATCATCATCATACAAAATCACCCTTTCTTTCGAAATTACTTGGGGCAAATTATTTCTAAAAATCAAAAAAAGAATGGGACCCAGAATGGGTCCTTGTAGTATCCCAAGCGTAACAAATCTTTAAAGACGACTTACAATCTAGCCTTCCACAACACGTTATTACTTATTTTTACCTACCACCTAAATATGATGCAAAACATTGCAAAGGACACCTCTAAAGCTATATTTTGGTAAATTTTTAAGAAGTATGTCGTGACGATCAACATTAGGGGCTTCATTCTGATTGCAAAAATACTAGCAGTAGTTCCAGCATCAACTGTCTACAAAACAAAAGAAATAGAATAGATCCTTGCAGTACCCCGAGCGGAGCACTCACAAGCTGACTCACAACCATCTACACCACATATGGTTACGTATTATTTTCACTAAAATATGATACAAACCATTTGAAAGAAAGCACTTTAATGCTATATTTTAAAAACTCTTAAGAAAGTTCTACTCAGAACGCAAAAAATGTCAGCAGGATTTCTGCCCACCATCAATTGTCTACAAAAAAAGAAAATAACTCTTCTAATAGGCCTTATTGTTGGTAGGTAGTCAACCTTCTTTAGGAAATCAAATTTATTGACACATACGGTTTCAAATGTTTTAAGGTTGTTGTTTCATACATTAATAAACATCATTAATCAGCTTTTTACCAACTGCTAGTTTTCCATCAGGTTTTGTATCGTCGCAAGCCATTTTTACGAAATACACCAATAAAATTTTTGCATGAGTAGTAATTTTAGGCATTGCTGTCAATTCTAAATGTGCTTAGCACTGTGTTAATGATTTCCGCCACAAAAATTCACAGAAAATTCTAGATCTTATTAAGTGAATATTGGAACCTCTGATGAGCCCTGATAAGCACACTTAGAAAACCCAAATCACCACAACACATTAAAAAACCTGGCGATCGTTTCACTAACCAAGTTAGCATCATCATAGGGTAAACAATTCTAAATATCTTATATCCAGAACCCTATATCTTCTTCAGGTCACTAACTATTTAGTAATATAAGCCTAGAAAGTTGAATTTTGGTACATAGTAAGGCATTTACTGGGGAAACATACCTACCAAATTATATCAAAATAATTTTGTTATTTTTTGAGATACAAATTTTGTTTATAAATACTGGTCTGATCGGGCTGGATCACAAACTCGTCACCGGTCTCAACAAAATGAAGACATGTGCCAAGGTTCGTTCAAATCAGTTTAAGATTTTTTGTCAGTTATCGCTCAGCTACATACCTTAGTTTTCGGTTCTAGGGACCCAAATTCGCGCTTATTTGAAGTAATTTTTTTGAGGCGAAACGTAATTATCGTGATTTGTGCACACGTCTTTTTCGCTTTTCTAATGTCCTAGTATAGCAGATAGTAATTTTGATTGGTCAAATATATTCCAGTTAACTGCATACAATCCGGTTGCCACAAAGCCATTTTCAGCATGGGAATCACTCTGTATATAGAAGTAGGCTTCACCAGACACTTTAGCTGCATTAAACTGAGTAACTTCTCGTTGAGGCTGCCTTTGCAACGTAAAAAATGTCGTAGAAAGCGAAACCGGTTGCAGAAAAGAAAACAAGCATTTGTGAAGCCAGAGAAGGAATTTATACGTCTCTAGTTAGTATACAACGATTTCACCAAGTAAGGGCAACAACAATTAATGAATTGTGGTGTATAAAGTGACGTGAAAGAGAAACTATTATGTGTGCGTTTTATTTTCTTTAACGTCGGCCTATTTCCGCGACTATGGCCAATCACCGGCGCCAGGGAGCAGTTTCACCTCACTATCCTGGAAATTTTTGCCGGACCCCTGCCTTTCTGCAGGGTAGGGAGGGTAGGGATCTTTAACGTGCCCAACATCGCATAGACACGGGACCGACGGCTTTATGCCCGCTCCGAAGGTCGGAACGTGCAGACATTCAACTTGCTCAAATACAATGCCAGAATCTCGGTTGATGTTAATTGTACAAGATGTACTGAAAAAATGAAAGGAGTACCCTGGGATCGAACCCAGTATCCTTCGGTTCAGAGGCACACGTTCTTACCTCTGAACCACCGAGGCTCTTAACTGTTATGTGTAAAGTGAGGTTAGCCTTATCGTGTTCATCTCCGAAATCATAAAGGGATCCTAAGTTTTGTATTAAATAACGTTTATGAAAGGTGGCAGGACAAAATAATATATAATCTAATATTGAAGCTGTAAATTACGTAGAAAAGTTTAGTTAACGTCCAGAACTTTACTAATTAAATTAATTAATGTTTGAAAGTTTTATATTTTGTGCCCTTTTATGGTGGCATTAATGTCTTTTTGATAAATTGACAGTTATTAATACTGATACAATACATTTCAGCCCCACTTGTATCTATCTCTCTCTTTCCTGATGCCATCTGCAATTATCTAACTCTAATGTAAGGTGATGGTTATTGAGGTTCGACTGTTTTTATACAGTGTTGCCACAAAACAGATAAATATAGCATCAGAAATGGCCGCTTTGAAAGACTTACTTAAATTGTAACCAATACTAGTCTTATCGGTGTTTTTAAAAATGTGAGATATGCAGTTAAATGGCGCAGGGGTTGGGATTACCAAATTTAGTTACATCAGCAAATTATATGAAAAACAAAACAGTCTAACATTTATATTTTGCTGCCATATGACATATATATATATATATATATATATATATATATATATATATATATATATATATATATATAATGCTGTTGTGTAGGTTCACAGAGAAACACTACACACATAACAACGTTTGTTAATATGAATGAAAGTTATTTTTTGAAGCGGTTATTAAAAAGCAAAGTTTAAGTAAAAATAAGCAAATCGGGGTATCACAAGTATAGATTGTCTAGTAATTGCCTAGTTATAGATAACTAAGTATTAAAAAATGAGAATTCTCAAATTTATAACCTAGGGTTCAGTTTAATATTTGAGTTCAACAATATAGATGTTTTCTGTAATAAATATGTTTGCATTTTGGACACAAAGTGTCTCATTGACTAAACCTGAGTGTTTGAGAGATAATTTAAATTAGAATTGACATGCACACTGCAGAGGGTTTTTTAACATTCACTTAAAGGTAGAGAAAACTCATCATTCAAGCTAAAAAAATTCCAAACTATTTATCAATTAATTCATTAACAATAAATACAAGAAATTAGAGGGCAATTATATAGTTAAATTTAGGTATAGTGTCGAGTAGAAGCCACACCTTGAGAAGAGAGAGTCAGCCGTAGAGAGAGAACAATCAAAGGTAAGTGCATATCAGGCATATAAAATTTAAATAGAACATTTAGCCTTTGTTTTGCTTTCTCTGAAAGTTAAAAAAAATACTAACAACAAAATAAATTCATTTCTATTCTACATAATAGATGGCGCCCAAAAAACTTCTAGAACATAGCTACTTTAGCTATATATAAACAGTATCTATTAATTTAAAATATAATCTACTAAAATTCTCTTAACTCTAAACTCTATAAACATAATATACATAACATATACACTATATTTACAAAATATAAAACAAAATAGCGCCCCAAACGTGGGATTTTTTAAGATAACTACACTGATTAACTATACATTACACAAGACACCCTATAACATTACAATATATATATATATATATATATATATATATATATATATATATATATATATATATATATATATATATATATATATTTGTGTGTGTGTGTGTGTGTTATTAGTTAACAAAGCCACAAGATCAAAAACAGGAATACATTTTTTATATCAGAACAGTATAAATATACTGTTCTGATATAAAAAATGTAAAACAAAATGTTAAACAAAAACTTGACTGGTGCAAATGCACCAGTCAAGTTTTTGTTTAACAATTATTGTGATTTTAATTAATAAAATTAAAGGAATTTTTAATCCCAGATGAATGTTTCTATTTCGTCTGGCATTCCCCGTATCTAATTTTCATTGATTACCATATGCAACAGTATGTAAAAGGGCATGGTAGAGCTACAGCACGTGTATTTGCTATTTGGCAGTGAAAGACTCGTGAGTCGGGGCAGAAATTTTAACAGTATTTACACAGTATATCAATAAGGGAGTCTCTAAGGGCAGCTGACCACCGTACCCAGTGGAATTACAAAATATATTCCCTGTACTTTCTAACGGATACCAGTATTGAGTTCACCTACGCTTGGATAGAGGTAAAGCCGAGCTGGAATTCACGTAAAATTTATTTCCTCCAATGCATAGTATATTTGGCGTACCTTTTGAGTAGACCGGTCAGCTTTAGTATTGAAATGTGCCCCTAGGTCAAAAGCCACTTTGATATGTATTTCAAATGCATTTTAAAACAGCTTATTCTTTGCCGTTTTCAACGCTCACAGTCTTCAGAGCTTGCTAATTCATATGTAACGTTTCGGTGGAAAGTTTATACCTCCCAAAGAAAATTGTAATAATGTCTAGGGATGAAGAAGTTCATCGAAAGGTTCAAGCTTAGGCATGATACTATGGTGTACAGGGTGTAATATTTTATGAGGCATCTTAAATTTCAACATTGACACCTCAAATTAATATTACAGGATCATTCAGAATAAGCTGACTAAACTTAATTATAAACTATTTACATACAAAAATATGTGGACGCAACAAGTGAATTATTATTATTATTATTATTATTATCCAAGCCACTTGCAAAAGAAAGGTACTCACCAAATTTGATCAAAATTGGCCCATTATTTTTATAATTTATCGGTGTGAATATATATATATATATATATATATATATATATATATATATATATATATATATATATATATATATATATATATATATATATATATATATATATAAACACAGATCTTCCCATTAGTGAATTTTCGGTTCTACGAAAAATTCGCAAAAAATGAAAATTTGTATCACCATCTGGTGATCGCCAAAATAGTTTTATAAGATGCAGCTCAAGACACCCTATAATTAACGTGAACAATTTTTTCTCGTATCTTGTATAATAACAAATATGGGGCCTTACGTAGAAATGCGTAAGCCTGTATATGTAAACAGATAAAAACTGAAACTAACCCCGAATATGAATTCTAGGGGGTCTAGTTCTCGCTCATTTGAAGAAATGATTTCAAATTCAAAAGAAGCGGTCTCTTCGACAACGAATGTTTTCTACGAAAATTCGCAAAAAATTATAGACCACCATAAAGTCTATAACTAACTACTGCAGAAGCATCAGAAAAAGAGTCTATTTGAAATCAATTTTATGGAAATATTTCAGTAAAATGAAAGACAATGACCGTTGAACATAAAACCTAAGGTTTTGTAAAACACACTTCTTGCGACATTTTCTCTACATAATTCGTATTCGTTTCAGGTTCTTTGCCTAAAAGGTGAAAATTTTTACGTTTGAAATCGCGACTCTGACGTTTCAAGAACAAAAACTATAAAACATTCAAAGTATTTTTTTGGGTATTTCTTCATCCTTTGCGCGAAAAGACTCTAAGTGAAGAGAAACAAAGTTATAGGCATTTAAAGAAAATAATTTTGAGTGCCAGTGATTACTATAGAAACGCACAAACCAAAATATTTTTTGGGGATAACAAAATCTGTTATATATTGCAGACGAAGATTCATGCCCAGTTTCACAAAGCTGTGTGTGTATGTGTTTCTTTAACATCAGGCTATTTCCGTGACTATGGCCAATCACTGATACCAGGGAGCAGTTATCTCTCTCACTATTCTGGAAATTTTGCCAAACCCCCGCCTTTCTGTAAGGAGGGTATGAATCTTTAACGTGGCCAACATCGCATGAACGCGGGACCGACGGCTTTACGCCCCCTCCGAAGAGCGGAAGTGTAGACATTCAACTTGCTCAAATACAATGCACAACCTCGGTTGATGTTAATTGTGTAGTATGTACTGAAAAAGTGAAAGCAGGGCCCTAGAATCGAACCCAGTACCCTTAGGTTCAGAGGCCCACGTTCTTACCACTGAACCACCGAAGCTCTTCCACAAAGCTCGATTAAAGATTTAACGTCCGGTGGATGAATCAAGACTTAGTGCAACCAATCACAGCTTCGAATATTTGGTTGTCATGGCAAAAACCGATATCAGTCTGTTATTGGTCGTGAGAATCGTTGATTAACTAAACGTCCGTTAAATATTTCATCAAGCTTTGTGAAAGTCGGCATATGAATCTTTGTCTGTAATATAAAATAGGTTTTATAATCCACACAAAATACTTTTATTTTGTGAGTTTCTCTGGTCATCACTGGCACCAAAAATAAATTTGTTTCTTTAAATGTCTATAACTTTTTTCTTTTAACTTAGTGATCTAAATTTTGGTACTTGGTTAAATTTTTATGACATAAACCCGCGTTCCAAATTTGGTTGTCACAGCTTTGTTATTTCCGGAGATATAAAAAGTTTCCAAAAAGAAAACACAAAATTTTCCAGGAAAAATAGGGTTGATTTTCCTGGCTAACGAACTTATCTAATTTACTTGCAAAAGGCAGTTAGTGACCCACTTTGATCAAAATCTCTGGTTTTGTGGCGGTTCTAGGCTTCCACAGCATCTTCCACGTGGTATAGCTTCTTTCTTGCTGTACTGTGTGTACGTGAAAGCTGTTGTGGAAGCCTAGAACTGTCGCAAAATCAGAGATGGCGCTTCGAGCTATTCTCCACTGCATATATTTATATACAGGGCCTTCATTAATTCCCAAGTCCCCCGTACAGCTTAAGTTAGGCAACCAAACATACACGGTTGTACAACCTGAATAAATGAAATCCCTAAGTTGCCAGTGGCGTCTCTTATTTCCTTTGAGGTTTTATAAAAAATATAATAAGGTGAAACAGTAAATGTCTTAAACTTTTAGTTTTCTTCAATTCTACTTCCACATTTACGCATTAGAGTGAAAACATTTTTCGCAGAGCAAAAAAATATTTGTTTTGCTCAGATGAGATTAAAATGGACATATCGCGACGCGATGCGTTAGCGGCATTCCGCTGATGATGTAACGTCATTTTTAAGGTTTCAAAGGTTGGGGAATTCAAATGTAACATTGTTAATTTTAACATTAATAACCAGTTCGTAAAAATATTATAAAATATTACTTTTATTTTGTATAAATAGCAAAATAAAACAAACAAAACTAGCATTACAAAAAACATTTTAACTAGGTTTAGACGCCCTCGTGGCGCAGGTGGCTAGGTGCCAGCCTGCTAAGCGAGAGGTCCCGGGTTCGATTCCCGGACGAGCCAAGTTGACTCTGTCTGGAAAATTTAAAAATATATTGAATTATGCGAAAGAATGTGCTAATGGCCTGAGATGCCGCAGCCAATAATATTAAATAAAAAAATAAAACTAGGTTCAGTAAATAAAATAAGTTTTAATTTTTCTTTGCATTTCTTATAAAAAGGGTTATTTAAACATCCAATTTACGGTTTTAAGTAGGTGAATTATGTAACATGTAACAAATATGTACCTGTTTGGGCAGATGGGCAAAAAATGGAACAAATAAATAAACATAACCTTAACAAACCTACACTTTTAACTTACGTCAAAACGCAATGAAAATGCTAAGTTTTGATAAAAACTGTTTATTTTTATTGTCCAAAAGTTAGAAAATTATTTAAAGAAGATAAACACTGGCCGAACTTGGAAAATGCACAATATATATATACAAAATAACCGGTCAAAAGGGAAATGAGCGCCAATGGACTGAACTGTCAATTGATTTAGTAACTTTGGGGTCCCTAGTCTAGTGGTTTTTTTGGTTACTTTTTGACTGCCAACTCATAAAATCATACTCCATCAAGAGAGAGAGACAGAATCCGGTCACGTGAGGTTCGGGAATTAATGAAGGCCCTGTATAAACAAAGTTTTGCAGTCGCAGGTCCACAAAATTGAAGTTTATACAAATATTTGTGGTTAATAGATGTAACATACTCAATACTGAACATTGTTTCTTATCTTTTATACAGCCCTGAGATCTAGGGCAATTTTACCCAATCTGGCAACAACGCTTAAAGTACAATTACTTTCATATCTGTGTAAAAGCGAGGCATTGTTCAATTTGGGCAGGAATTTCAAGAGCTTTTAGTAAATCGTCCGCTACAAGCCCACCATAATTATAGCAGCTTCCTTGAAATAAATTCAAAGAAGACTTTTAGAGAATTGGAGCATCATACATACATAAAACAGACAAGAGTTTGTCCGGCGTTCTTCAAAGTTCACGTTTGTGAATGTAAATCATTTGATTTAAAATCACTTTAAATGCTAAGGGCATCTACCCTCGATAAAAAAAGCTTCTACTGAAAGAGCCGGACCGCCATTCACCATTCTTGAACTTGCATTGTTTGTATAATGCTCTCTTATGCAGTCGTTTGGTTCAGAGAATTCAAAGTATTCGCCGTCTACAGCAAGCAGAAAGATGGGAGAACGGATCTGCTATAAAAAATCACATCCACATATGTCTAATGTCCATTCTGGTGGACGATGGACGATCCGTCAGTGAATATATTCCGCGAATGGACTCCGCAGAAGATTAATCAAATACTTCAAGTAAAGGGACTGTACTTTCAAATAAATATAGTAGGTACAGCTCAATATACATACAGTATGATCGATTTGCAATTAAATATTGCAAAACTGTAGTTGCTCTATTATACCAAAATGTTGTGGTTCATAGAATTTTGTTTTGAAATTTTTTAGTAATTTTGAAAGCTCTCACATACCAGCTTGAAATTACCAATTAAATAAATACAGCTTTTTGGTATGTTATAGTAATAAAAAGTCTGGACGCAACAAGTGCGTTATAGTAGCAAAATTTCATATATATTTTACACACCACGAGGACTTACAGCCTAAATACTATCATACCGTGGGTGTCGACAAGGAGGAGAAAGGCAACTTGTTAATTTTGGACTTGAAGGTTTAGAGGTTCGGAGGAGAAGGAAAAACATGTGCCGGTAAAGAATTCCACAACTTGGAAGTCCTCGGGAGAAAAGAGCAGGCATAACAAAACGTCCAAGTCTGGTGACCTGGAGAGTAAAAGGGTTCATTCGCTCTGTTCCCCTGGTAGATCTGTTGGGGGCAGCAGGTGGAGCAACTATGGAAGAAAGCTCCTCTGAGCAGTGCCCGTGCAGATATCTATAAAAGAGAGAGGTCACCAACGGCACGTCGGTGGGCAAGGGATGGCAGCCTTTGAGTGAGGGTGGGTTCACCGATGAGACGTATAGATCTCTTCTGAATGGACCCCAGGATAGCGAGGGTAGAAGCGGCAGCGGCACCACATATGTGGGAGCAGTATTCGAGGTTTGGCCTTATTTGTGAAGTATATAAGGTATAGAGATTAGCTGGTGAAAAGTATTTGCGAGTCCGGAAGAGGAAACCTTATTTCTTAGCAGCCGCTTCTGCAATTGATGTGACATGTTGGTGCCAATTAAGATTTCGATCCACAGAAATGCCAACAAGAGAAAATGACTCATTACTTTGAATAACTTGGTTGTTCATTGTGATGGGTCTAGGGCTGGTGTATCTCTTATGAGATAGAAAGCAAGACTGAGATTTGGTGGGGTTGAATTGTACAAGATTTCTACTTCCCCAGTCTAATATTTTTTGTGATTCACGGAGACAGAACCCTCCATGTGTCTGCGATGCTCATCTAATTGGGCTAAAGAGATAGGCTTAGAATATTGTATATTTGAGTGGAGGGTGCTGTCGTCCGCGTAACTGTGAACTGGGTTGGATGTGCTAGAGAGGAGGTCATTGGTGTGGAGAAGAAACAAGGTAGGGGCTAAAGCTGAACCTTGAGGAACTCCTGCATTAATTGAATACAGTTTAGAGGAATGGCCATTCACTACAAGAGAAATGCTCCGGTTGGAGAGGAAATTTGCTGTCTAGGTACAGAGTTTTGGTGGTAACCCATAGGCCGGAAGTTTATTAAGCAACGGTGCGTGCCAGACCTGGTCGAATGCTTTGGATATACTTGATCTACGCAATTTTACTTCCACATCGTCAATACGTCTGGAAGTATGGCATAGGCGACCAAAATTTCAATTTTTTTACTTAAACGTCGTAAAAAGTGTCAAAAAATATAGAAAACATGATCTGGGAACGAATTTCTTTGTCTGTAGGTCTGTAGGTCTGTCTGTTTGTAGCCACGATAACTTTAAAACGAATTGCGATATCGTCGTAAATTTGGTATAAAGTTAGGATCTGACGAACAAACGGTTGGGATTGTTATAGGATAAAATCGCTCCGGCGGGTAGGAAATGAATGGGGGTGATTTGGTGAAAATTTACATTTTTTCGTTAAAACTCGAGTAATATAACGTTTTAGGGTTTGTTTCTTAGAAAACTTTCAAGTTCATCAAACACTTGGTATTCTGTGCTGAAATTAAATTAGGGGTTGAATGTGTGAGAGGGGAATTTCGGTGACAAAATCCATTTTTTTGCTAAAACGGCGTAGAAAGGCCCAAAATAAATAGAAAACTTGACTCTGACACGGACATTTTTTTGTCTGTCGGTCGGTCGGTCTGCCGGCTTGTACGTCTGTCTGTTAGTAGGCGCAATAACTTTCGAACGAATTGAAACATCATCTTCAAATTTGATATACAGTTAGCACCCGACAAAGAAACGATTCGAATTGTTTTTGGGTAAGATCGTGTCAGGGGGTAGTTGATAAATGACGGGTGATTTGACCTCGAATCACGAGAGGTCTAGATAGGATTTTAAGCCAATTTGAAGCTAACATTTTCGACAAAAAAACTTTACAAAATTTGCTAGGTAACCCAAAAGACAAGGATAGTACGGCCAAATGTCGGGAATGCATGAAATAAGTTCTTAAGATTGTAATCTTAAATACGTCGCGTACACCAAAATATCTATTGGAATTAGATTCAAAGAACATTTAGCACAATTAAAATGCGGTACTATAGATAGCTCTTCCACCGCCCAACATATTTGGGATAATACTCACCACGTTTATGAGGAGAATCTAAAATTCATAAATATTGTTAGACAACCAGGATGGCTAAACACCTTCGAAAGTATATATATATATATATATATATATATATATATATATATGTATATATATATATATATATATATATATATATATATATATATATATATAAATATATATATATATATATATATATATATATATATATATATATATATATATATATATATATATATATACAGTGTGGAACAGCCAAATGGAATAAATTCGATAACGGATAAATGAGGGCGTGTTGGGAAAAATGCTTGGACACGTCGATTTGTATTTTTAACTGCGCATCTTTTTCAAGAAAAAAAAATTATATAGGGTGCGTCATGTGACAGTGGCCAATACCAACTTTCTTATTTTAAATACAAGCCCCTGTATATTATAAATTTTTTGGATTCTTCAGAAAATTCTAGACATAATTCATGTACAATGTTCTATACCTATCTTCAACTGTTTCGGAAATATTAAGTATTTTCAGATTTATTACAAAAATTAACATTAAAAATAGAAAATTATTTTATTTCACAAATTCGCTACATTGCATTCAATACTTATTTCCCATTCAGCTCTTGATAATGAGAAAGTAAACAAAAACCATTCCTGCGTTTCTTTTTACTGATATGAAATGAAACAAAAACAAAAACAGTTTTCTTTCTGTTCGTATAAAACTCGTAGCCTTAGCAACTTGTTGTCTGCCTGCATGACAGTAGTGATTAGTGTCAGTGCTATTGTCGTTTGAATTTCGTTAACTGTACGTAATAATATCAGAAAAATGGTTCATTTAACAGAAATGCACAAAATAACCATTCTACAAATGATTGGTTATGGAGATAACACACGGACACAGATGGAAGTGTCTCGCTTATTTCACGAAAAATTTCCAAATTTGCCGCCTGTATCCCAAGGAACAATTAGCAAAATAGAAAAGCAGTTTCGCGAGCTTGGTCATGTGAGACAGATAAAAAAAGTAGCTGCCAATGCAGTAAGTGATGATACGAAATTGGATATTACGCTTGAGTTTCAAGAAAACCCACATACTTCTGGTCGACAAGCAGCCCAACTATTCAACGTTAGCCACACAGCAATTTTTCGAACATTAAAGGAAAGTAAAATGCATCCCTATAAAATGATACCAACTCAGGAGCTCATGGAGGACGATTTCGATAGGAGAACGTATTTTTGTGAACAAATGATGGCAATGTTAGATAACAATGTGATCCAATTAGAAGATGTTTTGTTTTCTGATGAGAGCACATTTACACTTCACGGTCATGTTAATCGTCAAAATTGCCGCTATTGGTCTAATGAGAATCCTCATTGGATGAGAGAGGAACATACGCAATATCCTGAAAAAGTTAATGTTTGGGCAGGAATTGTTGGAAATCATATCGTAGGTCCCTTTTTCATTGATGGCAACTTGAATGGGGATAAATATTTAGAACTGCTCCAAAATAATGTCGTGCCAACTTTGACAAACTTATATCCAGATCCAGCAAACCCACAAGTTCCTACCAATAAAATATGGTTTCAGCAAGATGGAGCACCGCCCCATTACCAAATCAATGTCCGGCAGTACCTGAACCAAATTTTTCCAAATCGGTGGATAGGGAGGCGCGGATCGATAGAATGGCCAGCACGATCTCCTGATCTGTCGCTATTAGACTACTTTTTGTGGGGATATGTCAAAAGTATTGTATACAAAACTAAGCCCCTCAACTTAGATGACTTAAAAAGACGAATCACGCTTGCGATTAGATCAGTCACGCCTGAGATGTTGAGTAATGTTAGAAGACATTTCTATACCAGATTAGCATGTTGCCAAGATGTTCGTGGCGAGCATTTTGAACATTTACTACATTGACATTATTTTTTTTTTGTTTTTTTAAATTATTAAGAAATAATCAGTATTTCTTATTAGAATTTGTGAAATAAAATAATTTTCTATTTTTAATGTTAATTTTTGTAATAAATCTGAAAATACTTAATATTTCCGAAACAGTTGAAGATAGGTATAGGACATTGTACATGAATTATGTCTAGAATTTTCTGAAGAATCCAAAAAATTAATAATATACAGGGGCTTGTATTTAAAATAAGAAAGTTGGTATTGGCCACTGTCACATGACGCACCCTATATAATTTTTTTTTCTTGAAAAAGATGCGCAGTTAAAAATACAAATCGACGTGTCCAAGCGTTTTTCCCAACACGTCCTCATTTATCCGTTATCGAATTTATTCCATTTGGCTGTTCCACACTGTATATATAGTAATATTAAAAAGTGTATGAACCTTGATCCGACGCCTGTGGGTAGTCTCCTGATAGATTTCTTTACAAAATAAATACCGGAAGAAGCACGTCCGATAGAAAATAAAAGAATACAGATATTTCCGCCAAACGAAATATGTTAATTTTGGTGTTGAACCTCCCTCAATTGTTATTGACCGACTACCCGCAGAAGAATATAAATAGAGTTGTGTATATAAGATATTTATAATTATTCATCTTCTGACGACGCTAACTTGGTTAGTGAAACGACCGTCAGGTCAGAGAATGTATTGCGGTGATTTGGGCGCTCCAATTGTGTTTATTTAACATAATATTTAAATAGCCCATCCCTAATTTTCACGTGTCACAACTCTAAATAGTTTTGTAAGTAAATCAACAGGTAGATATACATGAATAAAGGGGTGTATATCACACCTTCTATTTACATAGATTTGTATAACAACCCTCAACCTGTTATGCAAAACATAAAAAGCGGCTGTCAGAATATTAATGCTTATCACAATGAATATGTAAAAGGGTAAGTGGATAAAAAGGGGTGATTTACCTGGCTGATATTCACGTGTATAACTTATTAGATAAACATCGTATCGTTTAATTTATTTAGAAGAGGGGTTGATTCAAGCAGGTCTTTTAAGCAAAGGATAGAGCTACCTGTGCGCTTTAAAATCGTCAACGCGTGTCAAACAATGCGGTAAGCCGCTTGGGATGAGTGTAAAGTGTTCAGATCCCTCAAGGAAAATAGTTTAAATTCCTTGTTCCCTCCAGACACCCCTAATTTACATCCCTTAAAGGAACGGTGTCAATGGATCATTCAAA
Source organism: Tillus elongatus (assembly GCA_964006375.1). Taxonomy (NCBI): domain Eukaryota; kingdom Metazoa; phylum Arthropoda; class Insecta; order Coleoptera; family Cleridae; genus Tillus; species Tillus elongatus. The sequence goes on from OZ023267.1 coordinate 131,207,178, forward strand.
CATAATGTTTAGAGGGGACGACTTATTGACTTGTCCCATATCGACACTCTATCTTGACTCACGCTCTTTGATGGATCTTTATTTTATGTGAGTGGTTTTATTATTGAGTTTAGCTTTAAAATGAGTTACTTTTACATCCTGCCAAATGAAAATACTCCAGGGAATTGCAATAATATAAATTGTATGTGTAAAAATTTTGTCTATACGTCACAGTGAAATTTCTGTTTAATTTATCGTGTTGCATTGTATAATTAGCATCAATAAATATTGTTAAATTTAAAGTTAACTGGATAATTATTTGGAGAAATATGCCTAAAAGCTTCCCTGTATACATAAGCAAGAAGAGAAACGTTGTGGAATCAACCTCCCAAAAGTTACGGAACCTGGAGTGCTGGGCAGGGAAGGGAAGTGAATATAGAAGCAAAATCGACCAAAACGGTCTGGCTGAATTTTTATAAGCAGCTTTTTTCACATTTTGCATCAACACTTCCTCTTAATAATGTTCTTCCCCCTTCAGTACGCCTACTTGCTCCAGGTCCCCTATGTTTTTTATATTAAAACAACACACCACAAGGGCACAGCCTAAATACTATCGTACCGTGGGTGTCGACAAGGAGTATACAGGCAACTTGTTAATTCTGGACTTGAAGGTTTGGAGGTTCGGAGGAGAAGGAAAATATGTGCCGGCAAGAAATTCTACAACTTGGAAGTCCTCGGGACAAAAGAACGGGCATAACAAGATGTTCTATGTCTGGTGACCTGGACAGTATAAGGGTGCATTCGCTCTGTTCCCCTGGTAGTTCTGTTGGGGACAGCAGGTGGAGTAACTATGGAAGAAAGCTCCTCTGAGCAGTGCCCGTGCAGATATCTAAAAAAGAGATAAAGGTCACTAACAGCACGTCGGTGGGCAAGGGATGGCAGCCTTTGGGTGAGAGTAAGGTCACCGACGAGACGTATAGCTCTCTTCTGAATGTATTCCAGAATAGCAAGTGTAGAAGCGGCAGCGGCACCCCAGATGTGGGAGCAGTATTTGAGGTTTGGCCTTATTTGTGAAGTGTATAAGGTATAGAGATTAGCTGGTGAAAAGTATTTGCGAGCCCAGAAGGAGGAACCTAATTCCTTAGCAGCCGTTTCTGCAATTGATGTGACATGTTGGTGCCAATTGAGATTTCGATCCACAGAAATCCAAGAAGTGAAAAGGACTCATTACTTTGAATAACTTGGTTGTTTATTGTGATGGGTCTAGGGCTGGTGTATCTCTTATGAGATAGAAAGAAAGACTGAAATTTGGTGGGGTTGAATTGTACAAGATTTCTACTTTCCCAGTCTAATATTTTTTGGAGATCCACGGAGACAGAACCCTCCATGAGTCTGAGATCCTCATCTAATTGGGCTAAAAGGACAGGCTTAGAATATTGTATATTTGAGTAGAGGGTGCTGTCGTCCGCGTAACTGTGAACTGGGTTGGATGTGCCAGAGAGGAGTTCATTGATGTGGAGAAGAAACAAGGTAGGGGCTAAAGCTGAACCTTGAGGAAATCCTGAATTAATTGGATACAGTTTAGAGGAATGGCCATCCACGACAACAGAAATGCTCCGGTTTGGGAGGAAGTTTGCTGTCCAGGTACAGAGTTTTGGTGGTAGGCCATAGGCCGGGAGTTTATTAAGCAGTAGTGCATGCCAGATCCGGTCGAATGCTTTGGATATACTTGATCTACGCAATTTTACTTTCACATCGTCAATACATGTGGAAGTATGGCATCGACGACCAAAATTTCAATTTTTTATTACTTAAACGTCGTAACAAGTGTCAAAAAATATAGAAAGCATGATCTGGGAACGAATTTCTTTGTCTGTCGGTCTGTAGGTGATAATTAGAAACCGATTGCACACATGTGAATAAAATCACGAAATTACTTGTTAAGCAAAATAGTTGTAATAAGTACATGTGGTTGAGATTGGCGTTAAAATTAATAACATTAAATGTCGTTCCTTTTGTTACAGGTGAGATTTTTGTAAATAGTGTAGTTATTAACAGACATGTAAATAATGAATATAAATCTTTTATTACAGAGAAACTCAGTGTTGTTTTGATTATTGATAGATTGTGAGATGTACGACAGGGTCGCCATCTCAGTGCGGAATCAGGTAGTATGTTGTCACGACAGCTCCAAGTATCACAAAGTGTTATAAAATAGAGACTGTACAACCAACTATCAATTTTGTAAATTGTGAGCCCTTGCCTATTTCTTCCCTAAAAAAGGGACAATGTATGTTTACAATATATATATATATATATATATATATATATATATATATATATATATATATATATATATATATATATTCATATATATTAATATTAATGTATACATATATACATATTATATAAACATAAAAAGATTGAAACTGACCTCAGGAACGGGTTAAAATCGTGGTCTTCTCATCAGAGAACTATTTTACAAAAATTCGTTAAAACTGCGAAATTCTGTTTTCTGCCGAAACCAGAATGAGCCTAAAAATGAACACTTGCTTACTTCGGTAGTGTCATCATTTCTAAGCCTAATAACAACGGAGCTGGCTATAGCGAGCCAATAAAAATAACACTGTATAACTATATCGACCAGTAGCGTAGTGTTTCTAGTTACTGGTAATTAACTGAATACTATTAAGTGAGGCTATATCTAAATTACTTAAGTTGGGTGTAATTTTTAATAGAAAGTCTACACCGAAAACATTTTTGATCACTCGTTATATCACTAATAGAAAAGAGGCTATACCTACATCTAATCGAAACGTCCAAAGCCATTAAATACCTGGGAGTAATGCTTGATGGAAAGCTTAATTTCTGGACGCATATACGCAAAGCGACGGACAAGGCAGCGGCTGTCGTAGGAAATCTGAGTAGACTGATGGCCAACGTCGGAGGTCCTTCCTATACCAAGCGAAAACCGCTGATGAGGACGGCAGACTCTATCATGCTGTATGGAGCAGATGTGTGGACCACAGCGCTGAAGTTCCAAAAATACCGAGCGAGGATGGAAATGATTCAAAGAAGGGGAGCGCTCAGAATAAGCAGTGCTTACAGGACAGTCTCAGGCCCTGCGGCACATATTATCGCAGGAGTGGTCCCGATAGACCTGCTATCCGAGGAACGCAGAAGGATCTACCTGAGGGGAAGCGAACCTACAATGCAGACCGCGAAGAAAGGAGAACGGGAAGAAACCCTACGAAAATGGCAGGATAGATGGAACACCGAGACCCGAGGGAGATGGACGGCCCGATTAATTGGCAACGTGAGGAGCTGGGTGGAGAGGAAGCATGGTGAGGTAGGATACTACCTGACACAGTTTCTGACCGGTCACGGGTACTTGCGGTCCTTCCTGGCAAAAATCGGAAAGTCACACGATCCGCAGTGTAGGTATTGCCAAGCCGAAGCAGAAAACGCGTATCACACCTTCTTTGAGTGCCCTCAGTGGGAACATCTCAGAAGTGACTTGGCTGGCAATGTAGGGATTTTCACCCCTGACACGATCATTGCCAAAATGATAGACAAGAATGAGAACTGGGATCCCATCACCAACTTTGTCATCACCATTCTGAAAGCAAAGAAGGCTAACCGAGACTGGGAAGGAAAATAAAGGAGAAGAGGCCGACATGCAAATAAGGGACTGTTAAGTATTGCTTGAAAGTAGTTCCGAGACAGTCGACTATAAGAAGAGGGACGGGTGTTTTAGTCAATATGTCCGCAAGGAAGACTCCGACACAAAGGATGAGGAGATCGCAACCTAATCCTCATTGTCAGTCCATAAAGGATCTCACCAACCCACCAAAAAAAACATCTAATAGACCCATTTTTTTTTACTTCACTTAATATTAAAATATATTTATACATTTTACTTCGCAGTTAAAATTTTTTGCGTAATCTCTAACAAACATGATTAAGAACCAATTTACGTATTACGAGTATAATAATCTATGTACTACTTAAAAAAATTATAGAATTGGTTACCTTAAAATACACTCAGATAATCTAGAAAGTTAATAAATATAATGTAAATAATAAATATTGTGACGCAATTAAAAATAACACCTTATCAGAATATTATAATAGAGACAAGTCAACAAAGTTGTTTTCAAACAAGAGTTAATAATTAATTAATTGATTGAAGATTTCAGTAATACAGGAAAATTAAAACTCGTGTATTTTCATAGACACTTCAAATGATGTTAAAAATAATATGATAAGGTGCGTCTTATCTTAGCTGACATTTTCCTTTTACTACCAATAGGTAACTACAATCCAATTTTCATTTATCAGTTTCCACAGGAATATTATTAAGAAAACTTCCATCAACCACAACGTATTATAAATGTCAAGTGAACATGTCAAAATTACCGTGTCTAACTTATCAAAAGTTTTTAAAGGAATTTTGATATTTTGTACGAAAAGTTAGTAATTAGATCGCAACTGGCATCCTAATTGACTGCATAAGTGTTGGCTGCTAAATAATATTGCAGAAATGAAGAATTTGCAAAATTGACAACAGACTGCAAATAATAATGTTCTGACATTTACCATTTAATGTTTGGACTCAAGCTTTCTGTATAGCACATTGTACAGTCTCGTAACTAATATACTATACTCTACTTCTTGAAACAGATTTGCTTATATTAGAGTTTTAATTATAAGCAGACAGAGAGAGAGAGAGAGAGAGAGAGAGATTTAATTATAAGGGATACAAGATGTAAATGGTTTTGCCCAACAACGACAAAACTTCAGCGCAGAATTTCAACGTAAAATAACACCTACGTTACCAGACCTGAACTCTGTAGAAAGCAGCAATTTGGAGACTTAAAGAATAACAGCAACTTGACAGCATGCCGAATAGAGTTTATTCATCCCTATAAAGATGCTAACTTTTTACGAAACTATCGTCAGGTCTGAATCCTGCATTGTGATAAATTGGGCTCTGCAAATTGTACTTGTTTATTTTTAGTTTTTGTATTTTTGTTTTGTTTATGACGTTTCTACAATGTAGATATAAATGTGGGGGATGGTGTATAATGGTGTATAATGCCATGACACAATAACAATATAAAGCCAATATTGCATTATTATCTTTTTTCAATATATATTAAATATTAAATGCATTATATATTACACAAATACTTTTTATTCATGTACCGGGTGATTTTTTTAAGTGTCTCACCTCTATAATTTCTTTATTATCAGAGATATTAAAAAAATTCCAACGCCATCTGCAAACTATTATGCCATGAGTTCAAACATTGCGACAGAAAAGCAATTACACATCGCCTTCATAGAAATCCATCGCCAACGTTGATTTTATTAGATTGAGCGATAGGCCTCAGACACATACAGTCGATGCAGAATCGAAAGCTGCGTACAACGATGCCACGCTAGCATTTTTGAGTACAGCCGTTTCGGAGACATGACGTCACAAAATTTCAAAATGTGTGTGATTTTTTTTAAAGTCTCACCCATGTTGTTTCTTTATTAAGAGAGATATCAAAAAAATTCGATTTTCTTGAAAAAAAAATCAATTTTTTTTACCGATAACTCAAAAAATAATGCGCCGATTTTGAACAAATTTCGTAAGTACCTTCCTTTTGCAAGTGGCTTGGATAAGTTCGTTACCCAGGAAAATCGGCACAGGTTTTCCGGGAAAATTTTGTGTTTTCCTCAAAAAAATAATATCTCCGGAAATAACAGGGTAAGGGCAACCAAATTAGGTACTCGTGTTTGTATGGGTATGGGTGAACCATGTACCAAAATTTAGGTCTTTAAGTTTAAAGACAAAAGAGTTATGGGCAGTTAAAAAAATTGGAGTTTTCCTTAAAACGTTAAAGTAGCGATTTGAAACGTCAAAAGCCGCATTGAGACAAAGAACCTGAAACAAATACGGATTATGTAAAGAAAATGTCGCAAGAAGAGCGTTCTGCAAACCCTTAAGTTTCAGCTTCAACCGTTATTGTCCTTCATTTTACTAAAATATTTACAGAAAAGTCATTTCAAATAGACCCTTTATCTGATGCTTTTGCTGTAGGTTTAGTTAAGTTGATGCTTGGGCTGTATGTTTGGTTAAGCTAACGGTTTAACGGTCTATAATTTGTAGCTAATTTTCGTAGAAAAAATTCGTTAACGAGGAGACCGCTACGTTTGAATTTTAAAAATATTTCTAAAAATGAGCGTAAAATAGGCCCCCTAGAATCCATATCCGGGTTTACTTTCAGTATTTATCTGTTAACATATACACAGGGTGCTCAATATAATTGTTATTATACAAGATACGAGAAAAAATGTATACGTTAATTATAGGGTATCTTAAGCTGCATCTTATAAAAATAGTTTGACAATCCCAGGCTGGTCCATAAGTCGTTGGTGATCGCTACAATTCTTTTTTTTTCGAACACCATTAGCATTTTTTTATCGAAATATGATGCAGGTTTGTAAGAAAAAATCTAGACGCAGTAAGTGCGTTTTGGTAGCGAATTTTCATTAAATCCTTCGAATTTCAATAACTCAATTTGCTATTAACCAAAGGTTTGTTGGCCGGGAAACCAACATTTTAAGTTTATTTTCGGAAAATTTGTGTACATTTTCAAACAATAAGTAATTTTGATAAAATATGGTACATTGTTTCTACTATATTGGCTATATTGGTAACCAGATTAATGCCTGATTGCATTAGAGAGACAAATTTGCTATTAAAAACACTTTAATTAAAATTCACTTCCATAACGCACTTGCTGCGTCCAGACTTTCTTCTTTTCCCTTTTGTTAAATGTGAAGGGTAGATTATGTTGTTTTGACAATTTTGCCTATAGTTAGAAAAATAAAAACAAATCTTTTGAATTAAAAAAATTTCTTTTTTAGAATTATTTCAATGACTACTCTAACGGTCAATGACTAACCTTGAAAAACAAAAAAATTGAAAACGTTTGAACTGGTATAAAATAGATAAAAAATGTAAGATACATATGTAAACAAAGCACACAAAAAATAATGCCACTGGGACGTCACTAGTGTGCTTACTTCTAAGTAACAATCACTGGCTAAATTAATTTTTAATCCGGTCCAAAAGTTCTCCAAAGGAGATAAGTCTCGGAAAATCAGAGGTATTTTAAAACGACTTATTACTCATTTACTTTGTTTAAATTAGTGTTTCACAAATTATGTCTACCTATGATTAATATTACATTTTATCTTACTTAATGTTATTGACAAATTAGCACGCCTTCTTTTTCATGATCGAATCCTTGAAAATCTTTTTATCTGGAAAGTTATGTAAATATTTGAATTGACGACATGATATTAGCCATAAAAACCTAAAATAGATTATTACGTTTATTTTAGTTTATTGACATGATTTTTTTTTACTTGAAATTATTTATTCTCTATTACTGACAAGAAATAGATATTTAATTTTATCAAATAATATATGTATCCCAGTCATCACACTTTAAAGGCGATGTCTCTCTATACTATCTCCAGCAACTTTTTTCATTGTTGGCGCAATTGCTTACCAATATCCAACAATCCTCTTCTACCTTGGGAGGTAGGGTTACTCCTTCGATGGCACTAGGGGGAATATTCATTTTTCGATTTTACCAGGAGTGCTCGCACCTTCCGTTGTAGATATTCTATGTCCGTTTGTCTAAGGTTAACAATCTCAAATGAATAGCTGACTGCAGAACATGCATATGTCCGAAGATTCTAATACCAATACCAATACCAATACCAATACCAATACCAATACCGACCTATTCTCTTTATTTATGCGAAACACATTTTGGAGTAAAATTAAATTAAATAATATAGCATCTATTTACACTGCGGAGGCATATGCCTTGTATGAAGCACTTCAATGGTCAATTGAAAACAAAATTAAACATACGCTAATTTTATCAGATTCCAAATCAGTTCTGCTTTCACTTAAAAATTACACCAAACATGGCAAAAATCCAGTAATATGTGACATTATCAGTCTGTATCAGTCGATAAAGGATGGTGGTAATCGAGTCATATTTATGTGGATAAGAGGGCACACGGGACTAGCAGGTAACGAAATAGCAGACAAACTAGCTAAAGAATCTATTGAAAGTCCAAACAAAATAATAAACTGGATTACTGCTGACGATGTAAATCAAAAAATTAAATTTGAAATAAGGGAAACGTGGAAAAGTGTTTGGCATGAGTTTGTTAACAAAACAACTAACCGATATACACTTATTCATCCAATGTTGCCTAAAAAAATTCCACACATTGACGAATTTATTATGCCAAGGTAATTACCAGAATGAAGCTGAATCACGGCTGCTTTCCACAACACCTACATAAAATAGGCATTAGTAACAATCCTTATTGTACATGTGACAACAGTTACCTAGGAACTTTAGAACACCTCATGTTTCAGTGCAGTTTGTATAACCCGATACGTAAACAACTCTGGAAAGAACTCAAAGATGCAGGAGTAGAGTTTCCTGTGAACTTAGCCACACTTATTTGTACAAATAGCCTGAAAATCTATAATATACTTATAAAATTCATTCGGCATACAAAAATCAAAATTTAATTTTGCTATTTCTCTATATGTGTATTTTAATATTAGCCTTAGTTAATAATAATATTAATATAAATTTAGTTTTCCTACTCTCTCACCTATTGTTTTTTATCCCATGTCATTAGCTGTCCAGTGTTGTTTGTTTAAAAAAAATGCCCTGAAGGACACCTGGGCGAGAAGCGAGTATCTTATGTTTCTATCCTTAATAATAAGTAAGAACACAAACATTTATATTTTGCCAAAATCGATATGTTAGAAAATAAATATTGCTTATGCTATAGCCATTTTGAAATAGTCATACTCTGTAAGAGCTTCACATAAAGGTACGTCTATCGCTTTAACCCTCCCTATTGCTGTAAGTATTTATATCCATGCTGTAAATTATAAATATATTTGAAGGAGAATCGCTTTTTATAACAATGTATAGATATAACAATAGTACAAATTTACTGCAGAGTTTTGTGGCCAATGGACGTCATGTCCGAAGCCAATTCCTTCCACACACACACACACACACATTTTGGAGTGTCATGGCATGCAATAAACAAAGGTCCGGGACGCAGATAGTGCGTTATGGTAGTGAATTTTTATTAATTGCTTCAAACTTGAATAACTCAATTTTCTATAAACTTAAAAAGTTGCATTTTGGTATGTAGTAAGGTATTTCCCAAGGAAACATATCCACCAAATTTCATTAACAGATTTTTAATTTTAGGAGAGAAAAATATTTTTCGGAAGAAAACCATGTACGATTTTCCTGGATAACGAACTCATCCAAGCGATTAATAAAAGAAAGGTACTTGCCGGGTTGCATCGAAATCGGTTAATGATTTTTAGTGAATTTTCTTAAAACAATTCACTAATGGGGAGATCCGTGTTTATATGTATGTATATATATATATATATATATATATATATATATGTATGTGTATATATATATATATATATATATATATATATATATATATATATATATATATATATATATATATATATATATATATCAAAAAATTGTGGGAAAGCCGTCAGTTGTTGAATAAAACTCTTTATTATAGGCCGAGCTTTCTGAAAAATTTATTTCTTTCTCAAGGATATAATGTGAGTTCTACTAAACTAATTATGCAATAACAAACATGAAAAGAAAACCTTTTTATAAATTTGAGTGAAGTTTATAAAAAGGTTTTCTTTTCATGTTTATTATTGCATAATTAGTTTAGTAGAACTCACATTATATCCTTGAGAAAGGAATAAATTTTTCCGAAAGCTCGGCCTATAATAAAGAGTTTTATTCTACAACTGACGGCTTTCCCACAATTTCCCACAATTTTTTGATAAATAACACTATTACCGCCACAAAAATTTAATACAATATATATATATATATATATATATATATATATATATATATATATATATATATATATATATATATATATATATATATATACATATATCGTACCGATAACTCAAAAAATAATGTACCGATCTTGATCAAATTTGGTGAGTACCTTCCTTTTGCAAGTGGCTTGGATAAGTTCGTTAGCCAGGAAAATCTAACCAGGTTTTCCCGGAAAATTTTGTGTTTTATTCCTAAATATATATATATATATATATATCTCCGGAAATAATAAAATAAGGGCAACCAAATTTGGTAAGCGTCATATTATAAAGAGTAAATCATGCACCAAAATTTAAGTCTCTAAGTTTAAAGACAAAAAAGTTACGGGCAGCTAAATAAACAAATTTTGAAGTTTTCCCCAAAACGCCAAACTCGCAATTTGAAACGTCAAATTGTCAATGTTTAGGCAAAGAACCTGAAACAAATACAGATTGTGAAAAGAAAATGTTTCAAGAAGAGTGTTCTGCGAACCCTTAAGTTTCAGATTCAACCGTCATTGCCCTTCATTTTACTAAAATATTTATAGAAAATTGATTTCAAATAAACCCCTTGGCTGATACTGTCGGTTTAGTTAAGTTGATGCTTTCGCTGTAGGTTTAGTGAAGTTTATGGTTTAACGGTCTATAATTTTTTAACTAATTTTCGTAAAACAAATTCGTTAATGCATTTTTGCATTTTTTATCGAAATATAATGCATCTTTGTAAGAAAAAAATCTGGACGCAGTAAGTGCGTTTTGGCTGCGAATTTTCATTAAATCCTTTAAATTACAATAACACAATTTGCTATTAACGTCAGGTTTGTTGGCTAGGAAACCAACATTTGAGTTTAGTTTCGGAAAATCTTTGTACATTTTGAAACAATAAGTAATTTTGATAAAATATAGTACATTGTTTCTACTATATAGGTTATACCGGTAATCAGACTGATCTCTGCTCGCATTTGCTATTAAAAACACATTTACTTTCATAATGCACTTGCTCCGTCCAGACTTTTCATATATATTTGGTTGTATCCTTCCCCCGACTACACATAAGGTGCGACTGTTGTCAAGCCGAAACTGCATGTCAATAACTTTTTTTAAACTCTTTCACGATTTTAAGGAGTTGTTCCAGATGGTTCTTTGTGGAGGCCATCAACTTCAGATCATTCATATTTACTGTTATTATCATTATTATTATTATTATTATTATTATTGTGATTATTACCCGCCATTACCATATGTTTGAATTGAAACTGGGACAAGCACACTCAATTAATGAAGTAATAGATGGGAAATTTCCGGAATTATTCCAGGCCCCTTAAATAAAATGTATAAAAGTGTCCAGTTTGAAGTCGGTGCGGCGGCAAAAGTGTGGGTAAATTTACGAGACATATAAGGCCGTTCATCTAAGTCATATTCAGTTACATATGCCTCTCATCTGGTGACATTTCAATATATGTTTTATGGAATGTATAACCTGCCAGGGTCATATATCAGTGGGCCTAGCCAGGGTCCGGACTATCAACTCAAGGTGCTGCAGACTCCTGACGGTCATTTCGAACGGTCCAACAAGGCGGAAGCCAGCTAGGGGATCCCCGAAGTTCCCTCTGTTATATACGACCTGCTATGCGACTCCCCGCTTACCCTCGCCGGCCTGCAGGACTCGAATATTCCGCAGGACATTGATGTAAAACATCCTCTACGAGAGCGTAAACTCAATGACAAGACGGCTCTTACGCTTTTATATATATATAAAATGTATTACATGATTATATAAAAATGACCGAACTACGTGACAGATATAGCTATGTGTCCATTTCTGCACGCGTAGAATAGTGTATCGAGGAATTTGCTTTCTTGGACTTTGTAACTCCTGCTTACGAAAAATATACACTTAGATTTTTCGAGGCTCACTAACGGACTTTTGGTTTTTAGGCAATTTTGATGAAATAATTCTAATAAGGACAGTTTTCCATAAAAACTTGCAGCTAAAAAAATTTCGGGACGCAGCAAGTGCGTTATCGTAGTGAATTTTAATAAGAATTGTACACTATTAGTACAGAATATTACTAAGATTAATACTTTAAATTTAAATACACCTTGAGGTCGGCTTTAAAGATCCTAAAACACGATAATTTGAAGACATTTTTCGAAAGTATTACCATAGATATCTCTCTATATCAAAAAAATTATTTTAATCTTGTGTTGTAGCTCCTTTTGAGACAGATACCCAAAACCCAATTTTCTAGGAAGCTAGAAAATTAAAATTTTGTATATCTAGGTCTAGGTCTAATATCCCGTTTCACAAACCCCGATTAAATATTTAATGGCCGGTTAGTTAGGAATCAAGGCTTCAGACGACCAATCACAAACTATGATTCGGGTTTTTGCCATGACAACCAAATATTTGGAAGCCACTTAAAAACAATAAGTTTTATAATCAAATCATTTTTAAGTTCATCTTATCTGTCGTTCGAACGTCGTGCGAGAGTGGACTGGATGTATTTTCCCTAATCGCTTCGTTCGGGAGAAAAGAGCGGGCATAACAAGATGTTTTATGTCTGGTGACCTGGACAGTAGAAGGGTCCGTTTGCTCTGTTCCCCTGGTAGATCTTTTGGGGGCAGCAGGTGGAGAAACTATGGAAGAAACATCCTCTGAGCAGTGCCCGTGCAGATATCTATAAAAGAGAGAGAGGTCACCAACGGCACGTGGGTGAGCAAGGGATGGCAGCCTTTGGGTGGGGGTAGGGTCACCAATGAGACGTAGAGCTCTCTTCTGAATGGAGTCCAGGATAGCGAGTGTAGAAGCAGCAGGGGCACCCCAGATGTGGGAGCAGTATTCGAGGTTTGGCCTTATTTGTGAAGTATATAAGGTATAGAGATTAGCTGGTGAAAGGTATTTGCGAGCCCTGAAGAGGAAACCTAATTTCCTAGCAGCCGCTTCTGCAATTGATGTGACATGTTGGTGCCAATTGAGATTTCGATCCACAGAAATGCCAACAAGTGAAAAGGACTCATTACTTTAAATAACTTGGTTGTTCATTGTGATGGGTCTAGGGCTGGTGTATCTTTTATGAGAAAGAAAGCAAGACTGAGATTTGGTGGATTTGAATTGTACAAGATTCCTCCTTCCCAAGTCTAATATTTTTTGGAGATCCACAGAGACAGAACCCTCCATAAGTCTGCGCTCCTCATCTAATTGGGCTAAAGAGACAGGCTTAGAATATTGTATATTTGAGTGGAGGGTGCTGTCATTCGCTTAACTGTGAACTGGGTTGGATGTGCTAGAGAGTAGGTCATTGATGTGGCAAGAAACAAAGTAGGAGCTAAAGCTGAACCTTGAGGGACTGCATTAATTGGATACAGTTTATAGGAATGGCCATCCACGACAACAGAAATTCTCCGGTTGGAGAGGAAATTTGCTGTCCAGGTACAGAGTTTTGGTGGTAGACCATAGGCTCGTAGTTTATTAGGCAGCGCTGCGTGTCAGACCTGGTCGAATGCTTTGGATATGTCTAGAGCGACAATCTGGGATTCACCGTGTAGTTTCATAGACATTTTCCAAGAATGGGTGACAAAGGAAAGCCGGTCGGCTGCGCTGTCGGAATCCATACTGCATGTCGTGGATTAGACTGTGTTTTTCAAGAAATTTTAGTAATTCGGTGTTTGTATACTTTTCCATCACTTTAGAGACGACTGAAAGGAGAGAAATAGGCCTGTAATTGCTAGGAAGCGCTTTGGATCCTTCCTTGTGGACGGGTTGTACTCGAGCAGTTTTCCAGTTGCTAGGGAATATGCCTCCATAGTAAACTGAAACATACGAGTCAGGACAGGAGCAGGTTCTGGTGCGCATTTTTTGAGAATAATTGCTGGGATCTCATCAAGGCCAGAGGCTTTTCTGGCATTAAGAGAAGAGAGCATCTTTCGTACCTTTTTAGAGAAGTTAGTCCAATTTCAAACGACGTTTGCGCACGTAGAGCAATAATTCTGAGAAGAAAGCACTTTCAATGTTTCCCGAATTTTCCGGGCAACGTTTCCAATTTTTCTTTTACTTAAAACTTTACTCGGACTATCACAAAATTTCAAAAATAAAATTAGCCAAATAGGTCTAGTCGTTCTCAAGTCATGCGCTTACCAACGAACAGCGTTTAATTTATGTATATGTATATATATATATATATATATATATATATATATATATATATATATATATATATATATATATATATATATATACAGGGTCGCTGATAAGTCTGGAAACGGTCGATTATCCGGGAAAATATACAAGGTGTCGAAAAAAGTTTTATACAAAAGTTTTTGGGTTCTTCAATGTCTACTAGGCGGTGATAATTTTATTTATACAGGGTTGGTCATACAGGCGTGGCACACCAATATTAATTTTTTTTTAATGGAACACCCTATATATTATTCGATATTTCAATCCTTCTCTTAATTTTGAGCAACATTTATGAGAAGCATAATGTACCTAAACTCAATCGTTTCCGGGTAAAAAAATAAATAAAAATAAACGCTACTGTTTTTAAAATCTATTGGATGAAGAACAAAAATAAATGAAAAGTAGAATATCTCTTGAAAACAATCTGTGAGTGTGAAAAGAACCGGTTGCGATGTTTTTAACATTGTTTGGAATCCCAAGATAAGATAAGATGCCCATAAGAAACGCAGTATTATTCTTTTGTTTTAAAATGTTTCCAGGACAACGAATGTCAAACATTCATTCAGTGTCAACAGTTTTGAAACATTAGTAATTTAGTGTCAACAGTTTTTGTGCAAAATGGCAAGTTTAAGTGAAACCGAACGTATCGAAATTTTAATGATGATAGGGTACGGTGATAGAACACGAAGTTTTGCTCAAGTGGTGATTATGTTCAATGAGTTGCATCCTGAGCGGGAATCGATCTCCAAATCCACAGTTTCGAAAACTTTGCATCGTTTTCACGAAACTGGCGGTATCAAGGATAAACCTAGAACTGGAAGGCCAGTAACCGTTACAAATGAAGAAAATTCTTTGAATGTAATATTGGATGTGGTGGAAAATCCGAAAACTTCGGCACAGCAATTGGCTTTAAATCACAATATGAGTCGATATTCAATTCAAAAGATTACGAAGCGGGAAAAGTTCCGTCCATATAAAATTCATTTATTGCAAGAACTGAGTGAAGACGATTTTGATCGCAGAATCGAGTTCTGTGAACTTATTATGGAGAAGTTACGCCAAAATTTTAACTTTGCTAACCACATTTTGTTTTCCGACGAATCTACATTTTGTTTGAATGGACAAGTCAACCGACACAACTGTAGGTACTGGTCAGACGAAAACCCACATTGGATGGAACAAATTCACACCCAAAGACCGCAAAAAGTAAATGTTTGGTGTGCTATTATTGGTGGACATATCATAGGACCTTATTTTATACACGGTAATTTGAACTCTGCTCGATATTTGACACTTTTGCAAGAATCAATTGTTCCAGACGTAAGTCGATTATTTCCGAACAATAACGACCCAAATCTACCAGCGGAAGAAATATGGTTTCAGCAGGATGGGGCACCCCCTCATTTTGGAATTGAGGTACGGGAATATCTGAATCAAACCTTTCCTGGCAGATGGATAGGGCGCAGGGGAACTATTGAATGGCCAGCTAGGTCTCCCGACATGACGCCGCTTGACTTTTTTTGTGGGGTCATGTAAAAAATTTAATTTACCAAAATAGACCGCAGAATATTGAAGAGTTGCAAGCAACGATTGTGCATGAAATTAATAACATTCCTCAAAACGCTCTTGTAAATGCAGTGCAATGTTTTGTTAAGCGAATTCATTATTGTCAGGAGGTCAATGGAGAACACTTTGAACATCTTATAAAATAGGATTCCAAACAATGTTAAAAACATCGCAACCGGTTCTTTTCACACTCACAGATTGTTTTCAAGAGATATTCTACTTTTCATTTATTTTTGTTCTTCATCCAATAGATTTTAAAAACAATAGCGTTTATTTTTATTTATTTTTTTACCCGGAAACGATTGAGTTTAGGTACATTATGCTTCTCATAAATGTTGCTCAAAATTAAGAGAAGGATTGAAATATCGAATAATATATAGGGTGTTCCATTAAAAAAAAATTAATATTGGTGTGCCACGCCTGTATGACCAACCCTGTATAAATGAAATTATCACCGCCTAGTAGACATTGAAGAACCCAAAAACTTTTGTATAAAACTTTTTTCGACACCTTGTATATTTTCCCGGATAATCGACCGTTTCCAGACTTATCAGCGACCCTGTATATATATATATATATATATATATATATATATATATATATATATATATATATATATATATATATATATATATATATATATATATATATATATATAGATCATTTCAGAAACTGAAATACAAAAACAAAGCAGTGTAGGTCTCAATTTCGAAGCTAGCTTAATGAATTTCCGAATATAATTATCGGTATTATAAGAATAAAAAAGCATCTATTATAAAATCCGTGCTGAAAGAAACAATTCTTCTTAGTAAGCGTTTAAATAATTAAAATACAATTTCACAGTTCATCGAGCTAACTGAGGATGAAATCGAGAATTTATTCACCTAAATAAAAACAATTACTACAAATTCAAGTTTAATTCGTAGTGTTTATAGAGAAAAAATTGTTACCGAAAGAGAAAATTGGTGCCGGTAATGTTTAAGACTTCTCTACATTTTATGAATTAGTTCTTGGTTTATTGAGAAAAAGTATAATGTGCACATTAACCTTTTTTTGTATAAAGATATATCTATCTACAGAGGTGGACTTAAATATTGTTAAGTTATTTATATTTTGTAACACACTTGTTTAAAATGCAGTTGACAATTAGCATGTTTTTTTTCTTATCACATCTGTTTTTAATCCTTTTTTCAGTTCACATACTACAAAAATAACGATGCAAAAAATATTTGAAAATGCGAATTTCATAATTGATCTCAAACACCAGTATTTTGCCGCCATGATCTGTGACGTCACGGGACAGTACAATAGACAACGATGAACTTGCTTCTGTGTGTTTACTTCCTGTGTTGCAAGTTATTGATTGAATCTTGGCTTCTGCATGTGATTTTATTTGACAATATGGAAAATGAAGCTTATATAAATAATGTATAGAACCCTGTGTACAAATACGACTATAAAAACTCCAGGGAAACTATTTTTTTGCTCTAAAAGTGGCGCAATTTAGAAAGCGATGCTGCAAACTTATAAAGCGGGACGAAAGGAAAAATCCACAGTTATCTGAGAGAACCGAACCTTATAGGTTAATAGCAAATTGATCTATTCAAATTTGAAGCATTTAATAAAAATTCGCTACCATAACGCACTTGCTGCGTCGCGAATTTCTTTTATTACAAACATGCATTATAGTTACGTGGTAGAAATTCGATAGGTTAAAGGTCAGCTCAGAACTTGCACGCACTGGCGAATCCGACTATCTAATTAAAACAAAGGATTATTTAATCTATTTGGACTAAGCAGATTTTAATAAAAATTTGCTACCCTAACGCACTGGCTGCGTCCCAAATTTATTTTCTTACAAACATAAATTATAATTACGTGGTCGAAATTCGATACATTAAAGGTCAGATCAGAACTGGCACGGACTGGGGGAATCCGACTGTCTAATTAACACAAAGCCTGGTTTAATCTATTTGGACAGAGCAGATTTTAATACAAATACGCTACCATAACGCACTTGCTGCGTCTCGAATATATTTTCTCACAAACATGCATTATAGTTAACGTGGTCGAAATTAGATACAGTAAAAGTCAGCTTAGAACTGGCACGGACGGGGGATTCCAACTGTCTAATTAAAACAAAGCAATGTTTAATATATTTGGACTGGGCAGATTTTCCTGGCTAACGAATTTATCCAAGTCACTTGCAGAAGGAAAGTATTCATCAAATTTAATCAAAATCGACCAATTATTTTTTGGAGTTATCGGTGTGATACATATATATATATATATATATATATATATATATATATATATATATATATATATATATATATATATATATATATATATATATATATAACATATAAAGATTGTTACTAACCCCGGATATGTGTTCTAGGGGGCCTAATTAGTGCTCATTTAAAGAAATGTTTTCAAAATTCAAAAGTCGAGATCTCCTCATTAGTGTTTTTTAAAAAGAAAGTTCAATAAAAATCCTAAAAGAAAATATTTCTATCGAGAAGTTGTTAGAAAAAATCGTCAGATAACGTCCGAAATGCTTTGAAAAGATTGCTTGGAAGTGGAGAAAAGATTTTATGGAGTGGAGGGAAAGCAATTTGAACATTTAATGAAATAACTTTATTTTATTTATTGATATTTTGAGTTACCTTTTATTTTATGTTTTTATTGCCATATCCAAACCAAAATTCAAAAAGTCGTATGTTGCCGTGAGCAGAATTGCGAAAGCTCTAAAGTAAGGTGTCACTCAACATAGGGTGCAAATTAAAATTCAAGGGTACTTTAGGCCCCTCTCTTGGGAGTAGGTTCCAAGACACCAAAACTTAGTCCATCATGTGTCCCCTTTGAAAACAAAGTCGTTGTGCCCCGATCTTGTTTTCTTTTTTTTTCCGATATATTTCAGGTGGGAAGTTTCAATTGGCACACCCTATATGTATGTATGTATGTATGTATGTATGTATATATATATATATATATATATATATATATATATATATATATATATATATATATATATATATATATATATATATATATATATATATATATACTTGATTTGTTGAACCACCCCGGTTCTAAACTGCAGTCTACGTAAACCAATAAAGAATCACAAAGAGTACAGCAAACAAATTATGTGTATATTTTTAAAAGTGATTACAGTGTAGTGCAACATTCCAATATATATATATATATATATATATATATATATATATATATATATATATATATATATATATATATATATATATATATATATATATATATATAATTTTATTTATAACGAGCCAGTCCGGATGCTGTGTATTACCATCAGCAGCTTCTGCATGTATTAAAGAACGGTAAATCATTCAGCTCATCGCCCGAAAAGTTCATCAATGCTCTAATAAAAACACGTATCTAATCGAATAAGTTAAACTATACGATAGGCGATGTTTAGGAACAGAATAAGGCGAAAAAAAACTCCAGAATTTCCGATTTCAGGATTGATTCATAATATTAAATTCCCTAAATCGTATAAAATAGTTCGAAACGTGATTATTAAGCATGAAATCTAATCCATACCGAAAAACTGTCACCAACGTGAATTGTAATTATAAGACCGCTGAGAAAAACGGCTTCAGAAACGATTAAATATTCTAGTCAATGATCTCCAAAACCGCAGAATAATAAAAATTAATTTAAGCAGGATGATACTGAGAAATTTGTAATTCTGTTATTTAACTACTTTCTTAAACTAGCATAGTATAAAACAGCATACAAGACAGATCAGTTTCATAAACTTATAAATTTTTTGGATTTTATAGAGCACACGCATTCAGATGTAATAAAAGTATGGACAAAAAATTTTCATATTAGATTATACGGCATTTAATTAGAATTGATAGTGCCAGAATAGTGGGGTGATTGGCCATAGTCGCGAAAATAGACCTACGTTAAAGAAAGGAAAAAAATTAGAGTTGTTATCTTAAAATCAAGTCAGCCTCTGTGATTCAGTGGTAACAACGTGTGCCACTGAACTCAAGGGTCCTGGGTTCGGTTCCCGGTAGGGGAGAATTTCACTTTTTTATACATACTGTAGAAATTAAAATGAACTGAGGTTGTGGCATTGTATTTGAGCAAGTTGATCTGCACGTTTTGCCTTTCGGTCATGTGTATCGTTAGATTTTGGACACGTTAAATATTCATACCCTCCTTACAGATACGCTGGTTTTCGGCAAAATTTCCAAGATAGTGAGGTGAAACTACTCCCTGGTGTCAGTATCATAAAGGTAAAAATTTCCCAACGCCAAAAAATGTCTGTACGCAGCAAGTGCGCTTTGTAGTAAATTTTCCTAGTTAAAGAATTAATGAATTTAACTGTATTATAAAAAACGTTAAATAAACTTTGTTTTTTATAAAGAAAATCAGTCTTGCCCTCTCTATTAGACGTATGTGAAAAGCAAACATAAGTACGCTCTCTCTCTTTCTCTCTCCTTACATATATAAAGGTTTAGCCGCAACAAATGCGTTATGGAAGCGCATTTTCATAAACTTGTTTTTCAAATTTTAATAACTTAATTTTCGGTCAACGTAGAAAAATCAATTTTGGTGAGTAACAAAACTCCCATGAAAGCACCTTATGTACCAGATTTTATCAGGTTAGGTTCATTGTTTTTGGAGATATAATTCTGGTTTTGAAGATTATTGTTTGGGATTTTCCATGGTTTGAATCATTTCTACGAAAATTCGCTACCGTAAAGCACTTTCGCATTAGACTTTTACAACTCGTTAAGATGGTTTGTCAATTTATCGATTACTGGCCCGAAGAGAGAAATTTGGTCAAAGTTATTTTGTTAAATTAAAAATGTAACACTTTAAATCACAAACTATAAAAATAACTTATCTGGGACCATTTTAGTCTAATAGAGAATATCTATCCGAACATAAATTTAAGACCTTGCTAGACCCACTTCTTACAGTATTTTTAGTCGACAACCTGCATTCGCTTCAGAATATTTGTTTAATAATCATCAACTTCGGCATTTTTTAAATCGTTTTGACCTTTTTGTACCAAAATAACCTAATTTTCATCTGTTATAACTAATAGATTTTGTTAACCATATAAACATTTTGGTCTTGTGTTCTTGATCTTCAGCGTGACCAACATTTCTTTAAATGCTTATAACTTTTTTCTTCCATTTAGAGATCTTAATTTTAACATGTGCTTTACGTTATACATTGGCAACTTGTGTAATAAACTTGATTACAAGAGCTCTGTTGTTTCCGAAGATACAAACATTTTCCAAAAGAAAACGAACTTATCAAGCCATTTACTAAGGAAAACACGTTCCAGGTTTCATAAAAACTGGTCCACTATTTATTGAGTTCTCGTGGTTCGCGGTCATTTGGGGAACTTTTTTGTAATTAAAAATCCGCGATCTCCTCATTAACAAAAATTCAAGTCATGGAGCAAATTTTTACAAAACTACTTCCAGTTGAAAAAATATTATTGAAAGAATTAATAAGAGTTACACAAGTTTATAATGCAGGTCTATAACCAAAGCTATGTAGCTAATGCAAGACGACATACTTATTTCAATTAAAAAATTGTAAGAGTTTGAAAGCTAATCAAGTTGTCAGACATTAGTGATTTGCCACCAATAGATGCATGATAAAAAGCAATGTAGACATCGACGACCTATACGATGTATTATTATAACTCATTTTTTGGTACCAAACTTATTAGTGCTTTGGCATTTTACCTCTTCTTAGCAGCAAATGGCCTATGTTTGTTTCATAAAATTTAATAAATTTTGTGTATCATACAAAGCTTTCCAATTGTTCCCTTCTTTTTACTCCTGAGTGTACAAACAAAATTTTAAATGCATACAACACATTTTTTTTATTAAGTTGGAACCGTAGATTTTCACACATGGCATACTTTCCAATAGGGTAGTTTACCTACTGGATTTTATCAGGATAGTTTCACTAGTTTTGGAGATACAACCATTTTTCCTAGGAAAAACTATAATTTGTCGCGAAAAAACTGGTTCGACTGTACCACTGTCACTGCTAAAGTTAAAAAAAAACTAACGGCTATTCTTCCAGGCAGTTCTTCTATTATGGAGTCTACGCGTTTCGGCTATTAACAAATCATCTTCAGGGGGTTGCGACTTTTCTGTTTGTATTACAGAAATTATGCTATATGAGAAATGGCCATGTCTGAATTTTCATCTATTTTTGTCAGTAATCCAGACAAAGGTAAAATCTAAGGACAGAATTCTAGTGTCCCCAGACTTGAAGTATCAAAGGGATGAATCTGAAAAGACGTTTCTTTTAAAGCAGCAAAATGGGGTTTGCTAAAATGTTTACAAATTCGTTTTTTATTGTGGTACAGACTCCAGTTGGCTGCTCTAAAAGAAGTGCATTTTTCGACTCATCACTTTGATGCTTCAAGTTTGGAGACACTATAATTCTGTCCTTCGATATTACCTTTGTCTGGACAACTGAGAACACCAGATGAAAATTGAAACTTGGCAGTGTCTCATATAGTACAATTTCTGCAAAACAAAAAGAAAAGTAGCCATCTCCTGAACATGGTTTGTTAAGAGCCGAAATGAGTAGGGTACATAATAAAATAACTGCCTGGAAGACTAGCTCTTACTTATTTAATCTTTAATCATGTCTACCCAGACTCAGTGAGGTATAGAAATGAAATGAAATGACACTACCATGGCATTTGTTTTATATGTTAGCCTTATTTGCCGAATAGAACATTCGTGTTATTTTTTTAATTTTTTATCACACAATGAAGATAAAAAAATTAAAAAAAAATCATTTATAAGCAGAAAAATTGATTGAATATAGACAACCTATTTAGGAGGATATTTTTTTCTTTAGATATTCTTTGCTTATCTTCATCTAATTATAGGGCATGATTAGATTGGCGCCTTAAATATTTATTTGATTATCATTCAATACGATAAAAAATCAATATTAGCTAATCAAATATATATTCTTATCTACCTGACTGATTATGTACCTACATATTATATTATATATATTAGCATTCGAGATTAATGTAAGAAAACAAATTGTGAAATATATTCTAATTAGATTATAGACTTTCATCTTTGTTATTTCGAGCAAATGCCGATGACATCTCTTCTAAATTAACTCTTCAAATGATACGAAAGTAAGTCTTTAATAATTGCGTCTAAATTTTTATTGAAATTGCGCATCTAAAAATTGGTAAAAATATTACTTCTTGGACAAATGAATTCAATTCAATTTAATCATAGCAATTTTACAATTATGTAACATTACCCTAATGATTTAGATAGCACCTAAGTCAAAATAACTTTTCTATGCTCCAATATAATACAGTATAATAATGAAAAAATATAGGTTAACCGAGCATCATTCTCCAATAGAAGCCCCGTCAACAATAAATACAGATTTATGCAGCGCTTACCTCCACAAACACCGGGATCACTATTTAATATTTAAGATTAGCAGAACCAAGAGCTCTCTGAAATATCGAGTTTATTAGATAAACAAGAGTTTCTGCAGAAATGCCACCATTTCCAGGTTTACTAGTACTATCCGTTTCGATTACATTACTATATCGACCATTTCGTTTTATCTCATAGGAAAAAGATAAAAATAAATTTGAAAATCCTTGTAATCACTATACCTATTTTAATTTTCTGTTTCTTGTTTGTTTACCTATTTATAAATTTCTGACTATTATTTTTATTTCATTAAACACCATATCATTAAAAGTTATTTCATCATTAGCAAATTTTTATGAAAAAAAAAATCGCTAATAGAGAGTTATCGATAGGAAGACTGCAATTTTTTTAAATAAGCGCGAATTTGGGCTCCTTAAACGCTAAAACAAGGTCCGTTTGAATATATATATATATATATATATATATATATATATATATATATATATATATATATATATATATATATATATATATATATATATATATATATATATATGTATGTATGTATCCGAGCCATAACTCAAAAAATACTAAACTGATTTGAATGAAACTGAACACATATCTTCATTTTGTTAAGAACACGGACGAGTTCGTTAATCAGCCAGGTCGGAGCATTTTTTTTAAATAAAAACAAGTGTATAAAAAAATAACAAAGTTATTTTGATGAAATGTGGTAGATATATTGCCCAGCTATAAACTTTTCTATAGGCCAAAATTCAACTTTTTAGGTTTATAGCAAATTGATTTATTAAAATTAGAAACGTTTAATAAAAAATCGCCAACATAATGCACTTGCGGCCTTGCGGCGTCTAGAAAATTTTGTTTCACGTATTATTGTACAGACTCCTGTGGGTCCGGGGTCTAACTAAAAGAATAGGACCAAGGTAACTCCTGCCTGTCGTAAGAGGGGACTAATCGGAGACAAACATTGGCGGGGGTCTTGTCCAGGTGGGCCTGGAGGGAGGCGGGTATCTCTAGGGAGTAATGTACACCCGGACTTTGAGGCCTCTCTCCGCTCTGGGGTAAGAAATGGACAATTGCCCTCGCTTGGTTGTTACTCGGGAGCGGGGTTCCAGATGGGTGCCGCCTTGGATTGAGTGCTGGCGAATGTCGTGTGTCTAGACGACCCGGAGGGGGTTGACAACTCTGATGAGTGGTATACACCCGGAGTTTGAGGCCCCCACCGTGTGGTTCGGAACGGACGGACGGCCTTGCTTGGGCAATGCTCGGGAGCGGGACTCGATGGCGTGTCGCCTTGAGTCTAGCACTGGTGGGTGTCGGGTCTAGACGAACCCGGGGGAGAGCTGAGATCCTTACGGGTGGATTACAACTAGAGATTGAGGCCTCTTCTGTGAGCTTCGAAACGGACAAACGACTTCACTTGGATCCTGCTCGGATGCAGGACTTCATGATACAGCCCCGAGTCAAACACTGACAGATGTCTTGTCCAGGCGAACTCGGAGATATGTTATCTTTCTTTGAGCTTTGAGACGGGCAAGCGACTTCGCTCAGATGGCAAACAAAGTCTCACCTCGCAAATATCGTCTCCTGTCGGAAGTTCGATTTGTTGGGTAAAATTTAAGCAAACTCTGGCGGGTGTTAGGCCTGGACGAACCCGGAGGTGGCTGGGATCTCTAGGGGTGGATTACACCTGGAGACTTAGGCCTACTCTGTGAGAATCGAACAGGATAACGACCCCACCTGGATGCTGATCGAGGGCGGGACTTCATGATACCGCCTCGAGTCAATGAAACACTGGCGGGGGTCTGGTACAGGTAAGGCTGGAGGGAGGCGGATATCTCTGGGGAGTGATATGCACCCGAAGTTTGACGCCTCCACTGTGGCCTCAGAAACTGACAATTGGCTTCGCTTGGTTGTTACTCGGGAGCGGGGTTTCAGCACTGGACTGAGCCCTGGCGTGTGTCGTGTGTCCAGACGTCCCTGGGGGCTCTGATCTCTGATGAGTGGTATACACCCAGAGTTTGGAGCCCACACTGTGTGCTACGAAACTGACGGACGGCCTCGCCTTGGTAATGCTCAGGAGCGGGACTCGATGGGATGTTGCCTTGAGTCTAACACTGTTAGGTGTCAGGTTTAGACGAACCTGGGGGGAGCTGAGATCTCTAGGGGTAAATTACAACTAGAGATTGGATGCTGCTCGAGAGCGGGACTTCATGATACCGCCTCGAGGCAAACACTGACGGAGGTCGGGTCCAGGCGAACTCGGAGAAAGGTTATCTTTCAGAAGTTTATGGGTACCTACACGAATACGAACATTTTGTTTGTGGTAGATCATGTCATGTCTGTTTGCCTTTAGAAGACTGGTTTAAAGTAAAACTCACTTCTTTACTCCAATCTTGTATGTTCTTCATTAAAATTATGTAGAGTTTATAATTCAAGAATGAAATTCGAGTAATATTAAGTTTATGGGTACAGGAATACGAAAATTTTCTTTGTGATCAAGTCATGGACCGTGGCAGGTGTGTAAATATCTTGGAGAGGTTCTTTGGCCAGGAAAATCGGACCAGTTTTTTCTGGAATTTTTATTTTATTTTCGGAAAATGTTTGTACACTTTGAAACAACAAAGCTATTTTAATAAAATATGGTACATTGTTAGTACTATAAATGTTATACTCCCAACGAAATGTCGTTCTTTTAAAAACATTACATATTTGCCATGAAAATATTTTTACGAAATTCGCTATCATAACGCGCTTACTGCGTCCAGAATTTTTTATCCAGGCTAAGTACTTTACGATACTTCTGCGTATAATTAGTTTAAAAAAGTGTTGAAATTTTTTTATGACTTAGATGTGAGAGTAAATTTGTTTTAATTGAGACGAAGATTGATTTATTTCCTGGAAGTATGTATCAACGTTCCATTAGTACATTTTAATTTCCCCTTTAGTATGCATGGATTTTCTGATTAAAATAACTATTTATTTTGATGCAAATTCTGCGAATAAAGCATAAAATCGACAAGTGATAATGGGACGTCGGGGCAAACGGCATTTTACAGATAATATAGAAAGCGACATATGACATTAACAAGAAGGGGTGAGTCAGCGAAATCCAGAGTTTCCATAATAATCTGTCAATGGGGTATGTTTCTAAAATCAATGATGTTCAGAAATTGAGTGTCTCCATCCCTTATGATATAAATATCCAGCCAAAATGACCATTTACAAGCATTTACCCCCTTATTAATTTGTAATATTATCTCACTATAACGTATACAATAAAAGTGTTGCTTATTTTTGAAAGAATATTATTTATTGCACTTTTCAATTATGTTGCATCAACTGAAATGAGAAACTCTGGCCATTTCTTATAGGGTAGTATTTTTCGGATGGATATAATATTACACCGGCTTACTAGAATTAATTTATAAGCTATATAGAAAACGAACGAATTTCGAAACGCAGCATGCGCGTTATGATAGCAAATTTTCATAAAATGCTTCAAATTTGAGTCACTCAATTTGTTGATTGTTGTTGCCCTTACTTGGTGAAACTGGTCCATACTACATACAGACTTGGAGACCACTTCTCTGGCTTCACTGTTGGTTTTCGTTTTTGTAGGTGAAGGACGTAGCCAGCGCGTAATTGGTATTTTATTGCTCATGCTGCTGGCTATGTAGATGGACATTGTGCACGGTAGATTATGGAATAATTAATAACAATAACAACATTTAATAATAAGATTTTAATGCGTAATTCAGAAACAAAAACCTAATACCAAGTGATACCGCTATTGACACGCTGAATTTCCCTCTACCCACTTGGCATACGGCTTACCAAGTTCGCAACGGAATCCTAGGAAATAGGACATTCTTCCAAACTATTAAATTCATGCTTTCCCCTATTCAATCTTCTTTTTATCATGCTCCACAAGTGCTCAAGAATATTCGTATCTGCAGATCTTGCAGGCCAAATCATTAGTTCAATATTATTCCCTCTCAAAACTTCTTGGACGATTATAGCTCTGTCTAAAGGCATAATCTAGACCAAGTGGGCGTTTGCGCAGTGCAAACTATATCAAACAAGACTACTTTTAACAGCTAATTGAAAATTGAGCTAAAATTGATTTAGCCGATCTTGTTGTTGATCGCTTTATGTTCACTTCAAAACTTGATCAAATAAATTTAAAAACGTTTCCCCTAGGATATAGTACTTGTTTACTTGTGATGTATCTCACCGAGTGTTCAATTAATTTGTTTGTCGCCTATATCTTTACCATTTGCTTTGAGAAATTAGGTGGAGAAAGGGTTAGATAGAATGGTCAATATAGATATTTTGACTCCTGTTGAATTTAGTGATTGGGCAACTCCAATAGTGCCTCTCATGAAACTAAATGGTGAGATCCGGATTTGTGGAGAGTTTAAGGCAACAGTGAACCCTAACTTAAATATAACTGAATATCCATTGCCTAAAATTGATGATATATTTGCCTCATTACAAAACTCTATGTATTTTTCAAAAATTGACTTGTCTCAAGCGCAATGCTCAATTTGAACTTGACGAAGAATCTAAAGATATTGTAACTATAAATACTCATCATAAGGGTTTTTTTTTAAATATAATAAGTTACCATACGGAATTACATCCAGTCCTGGAATTTTTAAAAAATTATTAGAAAATTTATTAGCTAACATCTATGGTGTGTCAGTGTTCTTAGATTACATACTTATAGCTTCATCAGGGAAAGAGGAACATGTTAAAAACTTGGAGCGAGTTATTGACTTATTAATTAAATATGGGTTGAAAATTCAATGAAACAAATACACGTTTTTTCCTGAACATGTTGATTATTTGGGTTTTAAGGTCGATGTTTTTCGACTTCATGCATCTCCGGAAAAAGTCGAAGCAATTTTTGGAATGAAAACTCCGACTAATTGAACTTAATTAAAAGCATTTCTAGGTCTCGTTAATTATTATGGTAGATTTTTGCCCGACTTAGCAACTAAATTAAGTCCACTCTACGAATAGTGGTAGGTTATTGTTTATATGGCTGGCCAGAAAAAAGTAAAATCCCACAAAGTTTGAAAACCTTTTTTAATAAAAACGAGCAACTTCATGTAGAATTTGGTTGTTTATTATGAGGTTATATGGTTGTAATTCCTGAAGTTCTGAGAAAATCAATGCTTCACGAACTTCATTCAATTTGAACTGCTCCTTGAATTGAACAGGAACGAATTGAGAATAATTACATTACTTTACAAAATCAAAATGCACGTTTTTTCCTGAACATGTTGATTATTTGGGTTTTAAGGTCGATGTTTTTCGACTTCATGCATCTCCGGAAAAAGTCGAAGCAATTTTTGGAATGAAAACTCCGACTAATTGAACTTAATTAAAAGCATTTCTAGGTCTCGTTAATTATTATGGTAGATTTTTGCCCGACTTAGCAACTAAATTAAGTCCACTCTACGAATAGTGGTAGGTTATTGTTTATATGGCTGGCCAGAAAAAAGTAAAATCCCACAAAGTTTGAAAACCTTTTTTAATAAAAACGAGCAACTTCATGTAGAATTTGGTTGTTTATTATGAGGTTATATGGTTGTAATTCCTGAAGTTCTGAGAAAATCAATGCTTCACGAACTTCATTCAATTTGAACTGCTCCTTGAATTGAACAGGGACGAATTGAGAATAATTACATTACTTTACAAAATCAAAATTCCATTTATCACTGTTTAACACTATGTATCTCTTTCAATTTGGACTTTTGGACAGAATAAATTAGTTTGGGTAAACCTTACTACATAACAAGTATCTACTGCTGTTCTGTGTACTATTTATTTTGAACCACATTGTATATATGATTGGTTTAACATATATCTCATGGTCATCGATAGTCCTCGTAAAATGGAAACATCGTTATATTTGCTTAACAAAGTAAAGTGGCTTCTTTGTGTTTTAAAAAGAGTTTCTATTATTTTTAGTCAACTTTTTAACGCTTTGCAGAATTATTAAACGTTGGCACATCTGTATTTTTGGTTACAAATTAAACGTGCGCTAAAAAGTCTCATTGGTTTTAAATTTTAAATAACGATAATAATTATTAGATAAGTTTTATTTCACAAAAGTGTATCAGTTGTAGATAAATAAATGTTAGGTGTATTGTGTGTTGCACAACCATTTAAAGTTTTAACAAAATTTATCAGTTATTATTAATTCTCTCCCGAAAAAAAAAAGATCTGATGCAGCAAGAATGTTACAGAAGCGAATTTTTATACATTTTTAGTGAATGTTCTTATATATATATATATATATATATATATATATATATATATATATATATATATATATATATATATATTTTGGTTGTTTCCCTCGGATTGAGGGTCTTCCAAATGTTGCTGCAAATGTGCACTGGTTGCCTGTTGTGACTCCGTGTATTGTTGCATCTTCATCCAGAGTGTTCCCATCTTCATCTGGCTATACCGTACTGATGATGGCTAATAAGCTTGAAACACGTGTATGCGGTTGTCTCCTTGCGGCTTTGCCCTTAACCCTTTTTCCTTGTATCGTACAGAAATGCCGTGTTATAGATCCTGTTACAGTTTTGCAAGTTACTTGGATAAGTTCGTCAGTCAGGAAAATCGCACCAGTTTTTCCAGGACAATTTTAGTTTTTTTTTTGGAAAAAAATTCATATCTCCGAAATTAACAAAGCAGTGATCACCAAATTTAGTAAGCAGGTTTACATTGTAAAAACCAAACTACACAACAAAATTTAGATTTCTAAGTTAAAAGAAAAAACGTGATAGGCATTTAATGAAGCAAAATTTTAGTGCCACTAAAAGTCAGAGAAGACGCAATACGAAAATATTGTATGCGTTAAACCAAATCTATTAAATATTACAGACAACGTTTATTTTTTCATGGCGCGAAAAGGCCAAGAAGTACAAGAAAAATTACTTTGAACATTTTATAGTTTTTCTCCTGCGAATGTAAAACTGGAGATGTGAAACGTGAAAATGAGTATAACTGTTGCGGTTTATGAATGCTTAACATTGCCTACAATGTATATAAGAATGTTCTACAGTTATGCTACTCTTTTCATTTGTTAAAATGGTTGCAAAAGATGCATCCAAAATAGACCTTACAGATTACAAATAAATAACCGAAGACCATTATCGGTTATCTACCTTTTATTGCACTTGCATTTCCAAGCCTTATGGTATTCGAGGGATTAGATCGCTGCCTCATGAACGAAGGAACGTGGATTCAAATCTCACTATTGGCTGAAATTCTCTTTCAACTTTTTTTTACTTTTTTCTTTCTTTGATTCAATTTAACATTATCTGACCAGATTGCGTATTTCCAATATTTTTTTAGCGACCTTTTGTGGAATAAATCACAAATGAACTTTTAAGGGCTTTTAAGACTTTTAAATCAAGTTTAATAACAGATGTTGTTGCCCTTAGTTGGTAAAACCGTTCCACAGTCAACACATTTATGATTTCAGAAAAGTTTTTTTTTTCTTCTCCGTAACCGGATTCAATTTTTACAGCATCGACAGGCAAAATAATTTTCTATGCGAAGCCACAGAAAAAGCATCTACTTCTGTGTTTAGATCAGATTTTGAATATTTTTTAGTTTATTTCATTTATTTTTATTAGCGAATTTTCTTGTACAAAACGTTCTTTTAATAGCTAGTTTTATTATAAATGAATTTAATGACCTTCTTTTGAAAAAACATTTGTCGGGAAATTTTTGTATGAAAAATTATTCAATTGATCGAACATTTTTTAAACGAAATTGGTCGAAAATAAGGTTTTATTGGATTTTCGTGGGTATTTGGTATTAATTTTCAAATAAAAATCCACTACAATAACGTACTTGCTGCGTCCAGACTTTCTTAATTTTAATACTTTAATCTTTTTCATATTTAAATTCCTACAAGCTGCCTATTAAAAAATGTGTAGATTTTTATTATTTTAAAGGCTTAACTACTGTTGATTTTGGAGACACTTTATGTAACATAGGGGTTAATATAAGTAAGAAATTTAAAATCTTTTCTTGATAAATAAAATAATATATTTTGTTGATCTTTTCTAGCTCTACGTAAAATCAAGAATTAACCAACACATAATTTTAAACATTCTGAGTTATTTATTAAAGCATACTCATTTACCTCATATTCTATTAAAAGATTTTTCAGCTGCATGAAACGTGTTTTCATTATTCTGTAAAATATAACTTTACTTGACATGTATAAATTGGAAACGTAAGTAATTTAAGAAAACAAGGTATTTTCTACTTATACGAATGTGTGGCATCTCAGCCTATTAGTGCAATTCTACGATTTTTATTGATTTATTTAACAACATTCCAGGCAAGGTCAACTTCTCATTAGCACGGAAATCAACACACAGAAGGGCGCCTAGAAAATATAAGAAATGCTTAAAAACAGTAGATAAAATGACTATTTTAAGTTCATTTCTCCAGATGACGTCACGTTTAAATGCTAAATGTGTATCATTTTTAGTTTTTATATTATATTGGTTTTAACAAAGGTATAGAGGTAAAAGAGAAACTAGGTATTGGACAAATCGGGTATCATTGTTATTTCATTATTATAAGGGACCTAAAGAGAAAATTAACACAAAAAGGGCATCTACGAACAAATATCACAAATAAATTGTGGATCGTCATCTACCGTTCCCATTAAAATATTAAAGAAATAGTTTTAGAAAGAGCTGTAGAGAAATACTTGTGAAAATAAAGAAAGATAGCATTAATGTAAGTGCGGGGGTATAAAACAGTCAATCTTTATCGAATTCACACGTCTGGCTTGGTCCATTTGTCCCTACGCGCTTCAGATTGCCCTTCTTCACCGCCCCTCAACACAGCTGGAGACTTTCTCTTATTTAAATCGAATTATACTCGAGCTGAAAGGTGGACGATTATCTACAATGTGACCTAATCTAGATATACTTAAGCTTATTACCTCTTTACTATTAAGAACGAAGAAAAAACAATTTATTTATTCAAATTGTTTACAAATTGTTATTCGAAAATCATGAGCGGTGTTAACAAGATCTGGTTTTATATCTCATGGCCTGTTGATATTTCCGGTCAAATTATGGTTACAGCTTTAATTATAAATTTAAAAGAAAGCAAAATCACGGTAGCAGAAGTATGGATACTGAAAATGGTTGTGGTTATCTTTCTTTATCATTGGTTCTGTCTGTCTATGAAGTGTCATCTGTTATTCTTGTCAATGTGCCAATTTAGTTTATTATTTGGTATATTGCCTTCTTCCAAACGCGCTTTTCACTATCCTGTACATATAAGTGGTTTCCTCATTTTCTTAATTTCCCCGATTTATTTGTTTCTACTCTGGGGATATTATTGTTTGTTGTTCATGATGCCGTTATTAGAGACAATAGATGGAAATCGCATCAACTGTTTGTGTACTTTGAAATTCTATTGTTGAAGCTTGAACGTAAATATCACAGCCATTTTGGTTATTAATTCACGTTCATTAAATTTATGGTAGTCACTGAGAGTTTTTCTAACCTGCATGTCCTGCTAGCACCTAACTGTTGCTTTTGTTGTATTTTTGTTATATTTCGACAACACACCACAAGGGCTTACAGCCTAAATACTATCGTACCGTGGGTGGAAAGAGGCAACTTGCTAATTCTGGACTTGAAGGTTTGGAGGTTCGGAGGAGAAGGAAAAACATGTCCCGGCAAGGAATTCCACAACTTAGAAGTCCTCGGGACAAACGAGCGGGCATAACAAGATGTTCTATGCCTGGTAACCTGGAGTGTAAAAGGGTGCATTCGCTCTGTTCCCCTGGTAGATCTGTTGGGGGCAGCAGATGGAGCAGTGCCCGTGCAGATATCAATAAAAAAGAGAGAGAGGTCACCAACGGTACGTCGGTGGGCAAGGGATGGCACCCTTTGAGTGGGGGTCGGGCCACCGATGAGACGTATAGCTCTCTTCTGAATGAAGTCCAGGATAGCGAGTGTAGAAGCGGCAGCGGCACCCCAGATATGGGAGTATTCGAGGTTTAGCCTTATTTGTGAAGTATACAAGGTATAGAGATTAGCTGGTGAAAAGTATTTGCGAGCCCGGAAGAGGAAACATAATTTCTTAGCAGCCGCTTCTGCAATTGATGTGGCTTGTTGGCGCCAATTGAGATTTCGAACCACAGAAATGCCAACAAGTGAAAAGGACTCATTACTTTGAATAACTTGGTTGTTCATTGTGATGAGTCTAAGGCTGGTGTATCTCTTATGAGACAGACCTCGTCGAATGCTTTAGATATGTCTAGAGCGATAATCTGGGATTCACCGTGTAGTTCTATAGAGTTGTTCCAAGAATGGGTGACAAAGGAAAGGAGGTCGGCAGTTGATCTGTGCTGACGGAATCCATACTGCCTGTCGTGGATTAGACTGTGTTTTTCAAGAAATTTTAGTAATTCGGCGTTTATATACTTTTCCATCACTTTAGAGACGACTGAAAGGAGTGAAATAGGCCGGTAGTTGCTAGGAAGCGCTTTGGATCCTTTCTTGGGGACGGGTTGTACTCGAGCAGTTTTCCAGTTACTACGGAATATGCATCTATTGTAAGATGTCTGAAACATGCGAGTCAGGACAGGAGAAAGTTCTAGTGCGCATTTTTTGAGAGCAAGTTCTGGGATCTCGTCAATGCCAGAGGCTTTCCTGGTATTAAGAGAAGAGATCATCTTTCGTACCTGTTTAGTTTTGAAAATGATATACGTCATTTTATGCGCGACATTGGGGACTGTTGGTGGTTGAACATTTAAAGGTGATTTGATATAGAGTTGCCGGCGAAGAACGAGGCAAAAGTTTAGCCTTGCCCAGGGCGGTAGAAACAATTTCATCCCCTGAAACAAGAGATCGGAACGTGCTCTTGCAGAAATTATTCCCAATAGGATCGGTAAGAGTCCAGAAGGGTTTGCTGCCGTTGGAGCTTGAGAGAACTTTGTTTTTGATGTGGTTATTAAACGAGTTTTTTACCTCAGAAAGAATGCGAACATAGCGGTTTCTTACGTCGTTGAAAGCTTGACGGTTTTTTTGACTGGGATTGTGTAGAAGCGTTTTGTGAGCTTTGACCTTTTCAAGTCTGGCCTTGTCACAGGATTTAGAGAACCAGGGCTTTAGAGTGGTTGAAGAGGTTTTCTGTATACGTGGAATAAATAATTCCATGCCAGCGTGGATAATTTCGTTAATGTTTTGTGAGATATCAGATGGGTCAGGATGAGAGAAGCAGACAGACGCCCATGGAGATGAGGAAAAGTAATCCCGCATTTCGTCCCAGTTCGCGGAGTTGTAGTGCCAAAATCTGTTAATTCTTTGCAATTTTATGTTTTATTGTAGGTAATTAAGCTTGTAGGGTTTTTGTATCTTGATGCTTTTCAATATTGCTGTTTTGCATGTTTTAATTTTCATACGAGCTTTTTAATTTTTTATTATCAAACGTAAATGTTGACTTTGATAATGTCTTCAACGATTGAATTTTCCATCGCGGTGTTGTACCCCGCAAACGCACGAGGCCTCCCGGAAAGAATGTTTCTGATAAGCCGTTTATTGTATTTATAGTCCCCCCTAAAGATGGCTGCTGGACAGCCGAATCGCGTAGAGTAATAAGAATAGATTTTTTCCGGAAGAATAAGCCTTTTATTTAAGCCTATAGAGATGTAATGTCAACCCCAAACTTTTTGAGATTCTAAACTAATAATACAAAACGCCTTTATTTTTTAACACTGTCTTATGAAGTTCGCTATAATAATACACTTCCTGCTACATTGCTCTTTTAATATCCATGCTTAATACGTTTATATTTAGAGCGGTCAAACCACTGCCTATAATGTTGACGCTAAGTTTTCTTACAGCGAAATATTGCATATTTAAGCACTGTGACTAACTACTGCAGATATTTCCAATACAGTGTCTTTTTTCCTTATAAACATCTCCAGATGTCATTAAAGATAAAAACGTACAATTAGTCTCAATTTCCATTAAATTTGCAATCGTTTTAACTTGTTAATTCGTCCTATTAATAATTGTCGATATCTCCAGTCAGTAGCTGTAATTGAAACATGCAAAGATGAGCTGAACCAGTAATTGAAAATAGTGGGACTCGGTTAATGGAACCTCGGAAAAAAGACAACCTGGACACCGCAGAGTAAAGAAACGAGACAGAGGGAGCTACCAGCGTCTACATATCAATTTTCTCAATTATCTACTTACAGCAAACTAATATTAATGGCCAATTTAGTGCGACAAAAGCCTCAATTACCATCCGAGTTCTACGAATGACAGACGGGAAATCGCAACGTTGCTATTCTAATTTTCATCATACCATTACCTATGGCATATCGAACGACTTTCATTTGTTTCGGCGCAGTTCAATTGTTTATGCATCAGCGGCGTAGGGAAAGAGAAATGCTAGTGGAGGGGTGTGGCTTATTGGCAGAGGCTTTTAATTAGGAACACGGAAGACGGGGGTGGACTAGAGTAGGTGCATGGAGGGAAGGGGACAAAGATGGGAAATTTATTTCTTATAGGTTTTGACGGTGACATTTATATGTTGCGTTATTTATGGAATTTATTAACGGACCCATTAAGACCATTAGAAGGCGATAAGTGAAATTACTATTTATAAATTAAATATATTAGGGTTTGCCGGAGATTTTTAATCAAGAAACACTATGGGTAATTATGTCGTTGAATTGATTAATTAAAAATTAAAAAGAAATTGCTAAGTACAGGTGTATAGAATTCATTGATTGTTGTTGCCCTTACTTGGTGAAACTGGTACATACTACATACAGACTTGGAGCCTACTTCTCTGGCTTCACTGTTGGTCTTCGTTTATGTAGTCTCCAAGTCTGTATATAGTACAGGTCTATAGAGTTCTTATATAGCTTCAGAACTGCTTGTTTTCTTCTCTGTGGCTGACTTTGTCTTTTACGACGATGTCATAACAGGCGAAACCGACTGGAAAGGGCGAAAAAATGTCTGCATCTGTGTCTAGTATGGAACGGTTGCATCAAGTACGGGCAGCAATTATGAAAATGAAATACATTCAAATATATTTGATAAATGTACAAAATTGAAACAGCACAGAATTACAAGTGTGTAGTAGATTAATGTAGAAAAAAATCTGGTTTTCGCATATACTCAAGAATTGGAATAAGACGCGAAATTCAAAGTATCCTGGATATAAATCGGCTCTGATTCAGACTGTGCCGAGGAACCAGAGAAGTAGCGCCTTCTGTGAAAACAATAGGAAACGAGGCTTCACAAAAAGATTAGTTAATTGCTTTTGTAGATCCGGAAAAAAACCATTTAGTAATATAGTTTGGGAGGTATTATTTATATCTGTTCGTTAAAAAAACCTTTTGAGGCCAGAAATACATATATACCTGGAAAATAGACAAAATTTGCTACAAAATAGGCCCTATTTTGACGTAGGATGATCGAGGAGAATGCCACCGCGTCTTGGAATACGCGATTGGCATCATTTGTCGTGACCATCCCTAGTCCCCCGATTACTCCCTACCATATGCTGTTAGAGAATTTAGCCTTCAAGATTGACTGAAATTACGTCCTATTTCCAAAGTTATACAATGGAAAGTACTTCCATCCTCTTCGTCTTCATATGTTTTTTAGAAAAATGTAGGGACTTCCAGATGCTCAAAAGGAACAGTGCAAGAGAAGGTAAACTTTTAAAGAAAAATATGGAAGGGAGACAAGCGAACGAACGTCAACGACGTAAATTGTTAAGCGGATTTGCGTAACTTCGCACTTGCAGCCCCAAAGCGCAATTTCCAATGCCCGCTAATAGTTTCTCAGTTCGCCCTACGGCAAAACGCCACAGCTACATTTTTTGTTGCAAATCTTTTGCATTTGCCCCAAAAAAACAAAAAAGCTAAAGAAACATTTTGGTTTTTGTACAAAATTTGTGGGTTGTGGGGATCATCTTTGGCGGGAGGTTAAAAATTCGGATTCAGCGATTCAAAACTATGAAGTAACCGTATTTTTAAAACTATCATGATATTTTCCAGGTAGGATCGTTATATTGTCTGTATTGCCTAGTGTTGTGTTCAAATACTGTTTGATCCCCAAGCACCCACTTCCATGTCATCCAGCGTCCAGTGCGGTCATCCCGACCGGCTGCACCGTGAGTGTTAGTCAGAGGCAGCATAGTAGTTGACTATGCTGTGGTCACACTTGATCACTTTTTCATCGTCTGGCGGACAGTCAAGACCGTAACCAGATCGGTTCCAACCAAGTCTCGGTGATGATTAGTCACCAATTCATATTCTTGGCCATGTAGCGGTCCGTGAGCCTCGCGTGGAAGAACCACTATTTCAGCGAGCGATTGACCCGTGGCGAGAAGTGCACCACGTCTTCGTGAGGCTGCATTGTCAACAGGACAAGATTCATCTATCCTGTGGACGAAGCGCCAGCTATCGGCGACAACACCACGTGCTGATTACGGCAACCTCCCGGCTCCAATTGTAAGTCACCTTTTTTATTGTACATAATATTATTGGATCACAACATTCATTTCTGTATTTAACCTTGTAAGTCATATTACATTGTTATTACTTTTATCACGTGTACTAATAAATCTGCTCCACAAACAACAATTCCTCTGGTCCTTCACGAGTCTTAAACTGGTAATTAAACCACGATGCTAGTATTTATATTCCAGTAATGTTAATGCGCGCATTTATTTTAATTTAAACATTTAGGTATTTCGCGGCATTTAATTTATTCCATTCTGAACCGTACACCTAGTACGTATGAACAATACACTGAGTGTAGATTTGAACCTGTGATGAGCACTGCTAAGCTGATGAGTTTATTCATCTCTCTGATGACGTTAACTTTGTTAGAGAAACGGTAGTCATGCCTGAAAAATGTGTTGTGGTAAATTGGGTTTTCCAAAATGTATTTATAAAGAATACAATAAATAGTTACATAAACACGAACGAAATTAATAATTTAGGGCCAAGATCAATAATAGATTTAAAATAATATAAAAACCTGTGCTTTGTTATATGTAATTCAGTCTGCAACAAAGGAAATAAAGAAGTACACTTGAAGAAGCCAAATCACCACAACACATTTAAAAAAACCTGACGATCGTTTCACTAACCAAGTTAGCGTCATCAGAGAATGAATAATTATGTTTTTAGAATGTGTTATGGTGATTTGGGTTCTACACGAGTACTTATCAGTGCTTATCATAGGTTACAATATTCACCAGTCAAAGGAAATTACCTATTGTTTAATTATTTCAAGTTACTTGAAGTCTGCATGATCAACACAGAATGTATACATGAAATTTGCGGGTAAAGTTTATAACTAAAAAAATATATTTGCAACCATTAAAAACAAAACATTCTAAATAACTTGCAGTGTAAAATTTCAATCGTCAACAATTCCAGGCCCAACTTGCCAAAAAATGAAATACATTGGTAAACTTTAAACTTATACAAAGAAAGAAGGTATAAAAGTAAATAATTCTTACTCGGTGAGAGTCCCAGACGAGTCTGTAGCGCAATCTTGGACTCTTCACTGGAAGGTACTTGCATTTCCTGTCTCCAAGTCATTTCTGGGTCATTTAACCATTTTCCTGGAACAACGAAAATATTTTTAATAAAATCATCATCTCATAATATACGAGTACAACCTACTAGTATAACTTTTAAATTTTAATTTGAAATCTACAAAAAATTGTAGTTTTATAAGATTTGTTATTCCGTTACTATAATGGTGATCAATTTCTCCTAATTGATCTAACGAAGCGTAAATCTTAACTAGGCGTAAAACATTAAATTTCTTTATGCCGGAAATGTTCCAATAATCTAAAATAAATTTTGATATAAAAATGCCTCCTCAATGGCGGGGAGGCTAGCGCAGGCAAGTAGGCTTCATCGGGCCCCTTTTGACAAAAATGCCTCCTGAAGAAGATATTTTCGAAGCTATTTAATTATAAACATTCTAAAACAAACACAAAGGAGCTGAAAAGAATATAAATAACCCACACACAATTGGAGACCTGTGGAAAGATCGTTGGTTGCTGTTTTTCAGGATCGTGTTTAAATGGACATTTTACAAAAGTGTGGCCACCTAGTTTGCCTGATTTTAATAGAGCGTATTATTGTGTGGTTGTAGACGAATGTGTTTAGAATTTGACTGTAAGAATTGGGAGGGAAAATTCTACATGACCAATTTGTAGGGCTTGGAGACAAGGTTGGCAAAAACATTATTATTGAAGCAAAATAAATTTATTTCTTAACCCAACCTTCAAATCCCCAACGGCGTTTGGGTATTAAAATTAGGTGCAGCATGATTGGCTCGATAATTATACGGCCTGTATTCCATAAATTATATATCTCACAGGTGAGCCTTATAAACAATTGTTACGGGATATTTTGGGGGAGTTCCTATATAATTTAAATTTGACTTACCGATAGGAAAACTTTTTTTTAGCAAAATGAGACACTGGCCTATAATTCTAGAAAAGTGTATTTGATATTGCGAGAGTATTTTGAAAATAGAATAATTGAAACTCATGGTCTCACTGAAAAGTTTCCACGGTCTCCCGACATCGACCCATTGGACTTTTTTGTAGGGTGCTTTGAAGAATAAAGTCTGCAAACATAAGTATGATGATGTGAAGGGTCTAAAACA
This sequence comes from Tillus elongatus, assembly GCA_964006375.1. Taxonomy (NCBI): domain Eukaryota; kingdom Metazoa; phylum Arthropoda; class Insecta; order Coleoptera; family Cleridae; genus Tillus; species Tillus elongatus. The sequence continues at coordinate 131,247,096 of OZ023267.1, forward strand.
AAGAATTAAGATATGTATCGGCAATATATATATATATATATATATATATATATATATATATATATATATATATATATATATATATATATATATATATATATATATATATATGTACATCGATCTCACAACTTTAAACTATTACGTTGATTTAAAAAAAAATCGATAAGTATTTTCCTTTAGCAAATACCTATGACGAGTTTGTTGGCTAGCACCATCAGATCAGTTTTTTGAAAAAAAGTTCGTTTTACTGTTTCTAAAATATTCAAGCTATTTTGATAAAATTCGGTACACTTATTACCTTCATAGCGTCTACACGACATACCGAATTTAAAGCTTCTAGATTCATGGAAAATTAAGTTATTACCATTTAAAGGTTTTAAATAAAATTTCTCAGCATAACACACTTGCCGCCTCATAACTTTATCAATTTATTTATTACATTGTAACGTTATATTCTTAAAATATGTGCAAATTTGTCATAACTGTGAACACTGTTTATAATAAACATAAGATTGTAATAATAAAGAAATAAAGTAAGCTATATACTAATATTAAAGGTCCTGCAAATGCAAATAATAAAAATCAAACTACAAGAACCTAATTTTCATCCCTTTGCGAAAAGAAAACAAAAGGAGAAAGCGCACAATGTTTATTCAGAACATTTTTATGATCCACTCAGGCAATAGGAAAGTGCAAAGGTCTTCAACCCTGTGGAATTATATCAAAAGAGAGAGTCAGGCCGTCTCTTTCACTCCTCTATTCTCTTATATTCCACCAGCTTCCTCTAACTCCAGACGTGGATGCTGCTCTGTATCCATACTCTAGCTTTCGAAGCTTGTTGGGAGAACTACGGCTAGTGGGAGGTAAGGGGGGATATTGATTAGTGCGACCCTAGTTAGCACGGCTAGCTAACACCCCCTCACACCCCCGCATGCTACCCATATATTCCACCCGATTCCTGTTGGTTTGCAAATAGACTATACATTAGGCCGTATGCGAGAGAGTTATATCAGTTGGTTTCTTTACGATTTTTTGTATAAAAATAATAACTTAAGGTAATAGCAACAATAAAAACGTGCAAATTCAGTTTTAAAAAATTCATAGGCCATCGATTGCAATGACAAAAAGTTAATATTACATTTAAAATACCAAAATTGGTGTGGAAATTCTGGTTTAACTATAAATGGTATACTAACGGGTGGGCCATTCAAGATTTGGAATTTGAATCGGTTATAAAAAAACTATTGAATATTTTTTCAAAGTTATGAGTTTATTAGAAAGATTGAACCTTTCCATTTAGGAATAGAATACATCAGTCAAATGACTGCCACGGCTAGCCTTACAATACCCCATTCGATCAGTCCAATTTTTTAGTACATTTTCGATTGTTTGGGCCTCTATTTCGTCAACGGCAACTTCGATTTCATATTTCAAGCCGTCAATCGTCTCTGGATGGTTAGCGTAACACTTGTCCTTAACTGCTCCCCACAAAAAAAAAGTCCAACGGAGTCAAATCGCAGCTTCAAGGTGGCCAATTGACATCAGCATTTCGGCTGATTATGCGATTTTTGAAAACAGTGCTCAAAAGATCGATTGGCTGTTTGACACGTTGCGCTCCTGTCGAAACAAAATGTCGTCTATGTCATACCCTTCAATTTTGGGAAACAAAAAATCTCTTAGTAACGGCGTTTCCTTGCTCATTTTCGAAGAAAAATGGCCCAATAATGCCGCCGGACCAAAATCCGCACCAGACAGTCAATCGTTGTGGATGCATTGGTTTCTCCACGATGACGTGTGGATTTTCTAAGCCCCAGATTTGACAATTTTGCTTATTGACGTATCCTCCGAGGTGGAACTGAGCTTTATCTGAAAAGATGATTTTTTGGTAAAAATGCTCATTTTCGATCAAGCGGTCTTCGGCCCATTAAGCAAACCGAAAACGCATCGGATGGTCATGTGGCTGCAGCTCTTGCACTAATTGAACTTTGAACGCATTCATACCGAGATCTTTATGCAACTTTCTTCTTAAAGAAGTGCATGAAATGTTCCATTCTTGAGAACGATGACGAGTTGATGTTGATAGTTGTTCACGCACACTCTGAGCAACAGCAGCGATGTTTTCGGTTGAGCGCACTGGACGAGTATGTACACGGGTTGTTTTATCCAACAACGATCCAGTTTTACGAACTCGCTTCACAAATTGATCCCGAAACTGCGTTTTTCGCACATCCTTTTGTCAATTTTTCGTAAATTTCTTACAGTTTGAGTAGAAGACTTGCCATTTTGGAAATAAGTTTTCAATATTTCCCAACTTTGTTCAAGCGAAAAGCGACCCATTTCATAAATGTCAAACATAAAACTAACTTTCTGTCACATCGGAAATGTCATCAAATATTCCAACCTCAAAATAACCTTTAGTTCCAATTCCAAACGTTAGATGCCCCACCCTTTAATTGTTATAATAATTTGTAGCCAGCTTGCGTGTGCAAAATTTTGGAAAAAACATTATGTCGTTACTGAGATATATGTATCGTGTAAGTTCCCTGCTAAACACCCTGTATATAGGAGAGCTAAATACAGAGGCTGACGGCCTGCCTATGTTAAGAATTTAGGAGAGCCATTAAAGAACTTAGGTAAGGAAAAACTTCTAGTGTAGACGAGTTAGCACCTAAAATTAAAAGCAATTTTGGTAAATAAATGAAATAACTTTTCAGGTGATTGAAAAATGTTATAAATCTAGAAAACTGCCTAGTTAGGTTATAAAGATTGAACGTGTTGTTAACAATTTATTATGTTATTAAATTAAAGACAATTTCAGTGGGTGATTAGTTAAAAACAACAGCGGTTCTTATTTGGCACGAATTCAACGTAATAATATCAATTATTTTAGCGTTTAATTAAAAGCGTTAAAGTGAATGATTGATAAAGCCTTGTTTGTTTAACATGGCTTGAAATTAATAATAAAAATATATTAAAAATGGTGTAAATTAAGATATCTGTAAGCCGCTAATAACCTTAAGATTCTCCCCAATTCCTCTATTACACCTCGAGGGCCTTGTCGTTAGTAAGAGCTCAAAAACCTGTGACGATAATCATTTAATTATTTTTATAAATACATAGCAACATAAAACAGCTACCGAATAACCGGGATACACTCAGTATTCTCACATTACATTAGTAGACTGGACACCACCACGACAAAAAACAAGAGAAGATGTAAAAAAGTAGTCTATCATTACCAAAATAATAATTGCTCTTTCTCTCCCAAGAGTTGAGCTACCGTGTTGAACGTTTCTTTGAACCAATTAAATATGTCTTCTGAAAATATTAAAAACCAGATTGCAGACGGCCTTGAGGTGAACGAAACAAGAGAAGACGGAGAAAAATATGATTATTCAGTAGATTTTTATGAGATGATTGTATTAGGTGCAAAGGTGGAAGACCTGATATTATTCGGATACTAAATTAATTTTTAAAACATCTCGATCACAAATATGAAGCTAGCCTAATGATGTTCGTGTTATCAATATCGCAAAGGCGTCATTCATTTGGTTTAACTGTAGCCACACGAAGGCCATCACCTTTCATCCTCCGTTGAAGTGACGTCGTCAGTTGAGTCGGGTGAATAGTTTTTTTTAATTTCGTGCACCTGATACAAATTTTATGTCAACAACGACCGCACATCGTTTACTTTTTCTTGGATAAAGCCGCTGCCATTTTCTTGTTGTTGGTTTGGAAACGTTCAGTTTATTTGTGGGACATTTTTCCCCTTGACTGCGACTTCGGTTTAGCCGCGGCGAAAGTGGGTTTCTTTCTGGCACCGGCACCGACGGGCTTCATCGCTTTGTAACTGGAAGGGACCTATTCAGGTTTCACTGCGGTTTTCTTGGCTTCCGCCGACATCGCTTTTGGTTTATTCCTGGCGACAGCCTCTTTTCACCTGCTTGGTACAGTTTGTAGTTAATAAAACGGGCGTTCAAGGCCATCTACCCCACAAAACAATACATACTCTCTTGACAACGGGCTTCTTGTCGTCGTACGGGCTTCTTGTCGTCGTCACCGCCCTGGACGGAGCCCGATGCCAGTCTGCAGAAACCTGAAGCTGCCTTGCTTTTCGTCTGTACCACAGAAGCGGAAGCGAGGGCCGATTTCAATTATTTCCTGATGAACGACGTTAGCTTATTGACCTCCATCTTGCAGTTTGCTGGGATGTACGATGGTATGCAACGGCAAACCGCCGTGTTCTTTCAAGTCCTTAATCGCTTTGCCTACCATCTTAGACGTCAGAGGATGTGAGGGTCTCGGCTTGTCATCCTCATTATCAGAAACAAAAAGGAGAGTCACACCAAGAACCACAAAATAACAACAGTTTAGCGACGGCATCTCATGAAGACAACTTCATCGTCGAAATACCAATCTGGCGCATAATTCTCTGTTATTATTTTGCGGTTTTTGTTTTGATTCTGCTTTTTGTTTCAGTTTATAACCAGCATCCAACCTCGGTCTCTCATTATCAGAGTCTAAAGATGCTGTCAACCTTTATTTTCTGTCTCAAACAGCCCTTTATTTCACTGTAGCTCTGGCGTTTCATCATCTGCAGCAGGTTTTCCAGTAGTCTCCTTCTTGGTCTACCTCTCCCTTTTCCGGGTATGTGTTCTTTATGATGTTACAAATGTATATGTATTATATGTACCATGCTACTTCCCCCTCCACCTTCTTTCAACAAGCATCTTTTCACTCTCGCGTCTTATATCACACTTCTGTTCGTCTTTTTCTATTGGTACACTTTGTTTTAAATTTTATTCATATTCACTGTTTAAAAGCTTATATTGTCTTTATGTATCGTTCACTTAAAGTCCAGTGCTCCGATACATCCATCACCGATCCATTATAATACTTCATACGTATGACTTGATAAACCTCTTTCCCAGGACCAAGTTAAAAAGATTATTGGAGAAAAAATATGTATTCTATTCAGTGCTTGCCTTGGCATCGCGACCCTCCTTAGGATTTTACTACATTTACCATACTACCATTACTACTACCTACACGCTATTCCCATAAAGAGAGAGGGACACCCAAAGCGTATGCTACTTCCTAACAATATTTCTCCATGCAGTCCAATCCTGACATGATATTTTCGCTATTTCGACATTCATGCAGACACATTCATGCTTCTCTTATGAAGCCTGCAGACTCTATGCACGTAGATATCCTAATCGAAGACTACCCAACCCAAGGACGTTCTCAAATGCACATATGCGGCTATGTGAAACTGGAATATCCAAGAAATCCATTTATTTTGTACGAACAAATCCAACAACGAAAACTTCAGAATTTAAAGAAGCACTCCCGCATGAGGTGCAACATTACCCTGCTACGAGTACAGGAAAAATTGATCAATAAATGTTTTATTTATGTTTGTCTGGAGATATTTGGTAGAAAGCTTAATGTACTCTCACCACGTCACTTCTCCCACGTGACTTTCCTCTACGTTTATATTTTTGCCAGTGGTTCCTACAAATGCTCGCTCACAACCCAAATGTGGTGCATGCACTATGGGGCCCCAGCATATTTTAGTACGGAGGGGAAGGAGTTCCTCAATCAATATTTTAACAACGGTTCAATAGGTCGAGGGGGACCTCAAACATGGCCTCCTAAATCCGTAGACCTGACTAGTATGGACTTTTTTATGGGTATACCGGAAATGATTGGTATATCGGACCCCAATTGAAACAGAGAAGGAATTGCGCAATCGAATAGTTGCTTCATGCGAGATACCAGCCTTGGAACCCGAAAGTTACCGTGCGACATTATTCGTAATATTTTTGGAATTTTTAAGAGTCCGTCGGTCTGTGAGGCAAAGAGTGGAATCCTGCATATTAGCAAGAAAATGACAGTTCCAACGGTTGTTATAGTTTTTTTTTCATTTAGATTTTATTTTAATTTGACTAATTTGATTCAATGTTGAGAATTACTTCAGATAGTTGATTACCATGACGGCTGATTATTGTTTTCCCCTTTTTTCCACAGGGCTCGTCCGTGGCCTTGCCGCCCTGATAGCACTGCAACCTTTGGTTGATTGTGCTTACCCTTAGCCTTACTCCACCCATTCCAAAATCACTGTGCCTTGCACTAGTCTGCACAGCGATTGGTAGGGTGAAGTTTTATATTGCTCTGTCTCCGGTCTAGATCAGTTGTCTTTTCCGGTCCAGAGCTATACACTCACACAAGATGTGCTGGGCTGATTCCTCCCTATCGCCGCAGAGTCTGCATGCGAGGTCCCTTTTGAACCGCCCCATTTTATGCAAGTGTTTCTTGACGGCCATGTGTCCCGTCAAGAGACATATTGTGTTTTTGAGCTGTCCTCTACTAAGATTTAGCAGCTCCACAGCTCTCTTTGAACTGGGTTCGTCAATTATTGACTTTCCATGTCTGAGCCCTGGGCAGTCTGCCCAGTACACTTTGTGTTTCTGACCCAGGACTTAATGGCTCACCCGGGTGTGCTCTTTGTCACGCCCAGAGCCGGTTCTGGTCCCATAAATGGTTCTGCTGACCCTCCCTTCGCGAGATTGTGAGCTTCTTCATTGCCTTTGACCCCCGAGTTACCCGGCATCCAGATCAGGGTCACATCATTCTGCCAAGCCAGGTCGCTCGTCTCGTCTCGGCACTCACTCATCAGCCAGGAATTTACCCGTGGGCTACTTAGTGCCTTAAGGGCTGCCTGGCTGTCTGTTGCTATGAGGATCCGCTTGTTGGTGTAGCCCGTCCTCTTGTTCTCCCGCGCACAGTGTAGAATGGCGTACATTTTGGCCTCAAAGACCGTTGCATGGGCTCCGAGGGAAATATTATGACTTACCCTCGGTCCTTCCGTCCCCAGTGCCACGCTCCCCGCCGGATCCGTCCGTGAACCAGACGAGCGCGTCCCATGGTAAGCCCGGCGTCTCCTCCCGCCATGCCTTGCGGTCGGGGATTTCCACTGTAAAGTTGTTTTCCCTGCAGATTTGCGGGCTCGCATGGTCTGACCTCATTTCAAGTATGGGCTCCTTCACGATCTCCTGAATTTTGCATTGTTTTCCCTTACTTCATTAACGCTCTTAAATTGCATGGATAGCTATTTTTGCAGATTAACCGAAAACTATGAGAGATACGAGAATAATAATAATAATAATAATAATAATAATAATAATAATAATAATAATAATAATAATAATAATAATAATAAATAACACCACAGTAGGCAAACTCCGCACCCAGAAGTCTCTGAGTTGTGCGGGGGGAGAATAATACAAATCATCAAAAAGCTCAGCAAATAAAGAACAAATGTAAACTTGGTATCAGAATTTGTACAGATTGCCACAAAAAATCACGAAGCATGAAATAGTACACGACCCAAGAAAACATAAGACCCTGTATATGATGACCAACGATTCTAAAATTTTATTATAGAGGCTCTTAAAGAAAATAGGTGTTTCAAATTTCAAACATTTATCTCAACGCATACGAGACAAAAACGCAAAACAAGAGAGCGGATCAATAAGTCTGTGACTTTTTGAATCAAACACAAGTTTTCTGACAAAAAATCATTTTATTTCTCAACATAAGTCTCCTTTCACCTCTATATACTCCGTCCAACGTTTCTCTAATTTTTCTATGCCTTCCAAAAATAAGATTTGTTAAGGTCCTTAAAATAGGTATTTGTTTGTGAGACGATTTCATCATTGAAGCTAAATCTCTTGCCGCCGAGCCATTTCTTTAAGTTTGTAAACAAGAAATAGTCACTTGGGGCTAAATCCGGAGAATATGGCCGATGAGGGAGCAATTCGTAACATAATTTATGCAATTTCGCCATTGAGACTACACGTGAGTACACCTTTGCATTGTCTTCGTGAAAAATAACTTTTTTCTTGGCCAAATGCGATTGTTTTTTCTTCAAATCGTCAGTGAATCGGTCCAATAAGTTGGTATAATATTCGCCATTGATTACTATTCCCTTTTGAAGGTAATAAATGTGGATTATACCACGTGCATCCCCCAAAAAAAAACGGTCGCTATGACTTTTTTGGCTGACAAACCCACCTTGGCATTCTTCGGCGCCGATTCGCACGGAGAAACCTACTGTTTTGACTGCTGCTTGGTCTCTGGTGTGTTGTGGTGAATCCATGTTTCGTCCACGGTTACGAAACGGCTCAGAAACTCGTCCCTTGCGTTTGTGGTCGATTGTGAGCAAACGCGGCACCCATCCTGCGGATAGCTTTCTCATACCAAAGTGATCATGCAAAATCGAAACCACTTAGCCATCTGACATGCCTATGGCTTCCACAATCTCCCGCACTTTCAATCTTCGATCGGCCAATACCATATCGTGAATTTTTTAAATTGTATCGGGTGTAGCGACCTCAACTGGGCGTCCAGAACGTTCGGCGTCAACTGACAGATGCTTATTGACAGGAGCAGTGTTGCCCTTGCTGTGAAGAGGCGGGGAATTCAAAAAGTCACTGACTTATTGACTCTCCCTCGTATACTAAAATAAATTGAAACTTATCCACCCTGTATGTCAAAAATGGCGCCTTTTTGACCATGGGTCTATTAAATTTCATTTCTTATTTGCACACTACTACTACTGAAATATCTGCATGACGTTATGTTACACCCTGTATTTATCACTTTATTGGCAATTTTATTTCGTTAGGTATATAATTCCGACTCCCAATCATTCGATTGATCGCCTAATAAAATAATTACACAATTACATTAGTCTCAATTATAATGGGTATTTCTCGTATTAGATCCTGTAAAGTGTGTAAATAGCACTTAAGCCACTACAACCTTTGTGTGAGCACTTACTTTTCTTAACAGTATACATGTACTCTACTAGGAGACACTGGCTATTGCAGGATAACACCAGTCTATTCCTGCAACAGTAACCCATCAGACCACCGCCATGAAAGAAGCGGTGGTCCAACGAGCAAGAAAACCACGCCGCAATTTACTTAGACCCCTCGAATCAAATTGTGAATCTTCAAAAGAACTTCCCCCTTTACCGATCCCTAATGCCCTGCTACCATTCTGCAACTAAAATACCCTTATTTCACTTTTATTTAACTCGGTTTTATCTTTTCCAAATCACATAGCCGGTGGATGTTGAATCTTGACTACTAACTTTCGGGAAATGGGAGATTAAAGAGCAGAAGGAGAGAGGAGACAGAGAGAGAGAGGCGAGCTCGAGAGGCCTTTGTGATAAAAGTTTTATTATGAATGTTGGAAGGACGCGTCTAAATCTACGATAAATGTATTCGGGTCTTGTTAGATAACACTTTCATCAGTTCGAGAAAAGAAAGAGAGAAAGAGAGAGAGAGAGAGAAGCACTGGCAAAATAAAATAGAATCTAAATATAATACAAAAAAAATCTAATTTTATAACGTCGATAATTTTATGCATTTATGTACGAGGGCGAGTCAATAAGTCCGTGACTTTTTGAACGAAACACAGGTTTTCTGACAAAAAAATCATTTTATTTTTCAACATAGTCTTCTTTGAGCTCTATACACTTCGTCCAATGTTTCTCCAATTTTTTTATCCCTTCCAAATAATAATATTTGTCGAGGTCCTCAAAATAGGTATTTGTTTGTGAGATGATTTCATCATTGTAGTCAAATCTTTCGCCACCGAGCCATTTCTTTAAGTTTGGACACAAGAAATAGTCACTCGGGGCTAAATCCGGAGAATAGGATGGATGGGTGAGCAATTCGTAGCCCAGTTTATGCAATTTCGCCATAGAGACTACACATGTGTGCACCCTTGCATTGTCTTGGTGGAAAATAGCTTTTTTCTTGGCGGAATGCGGCCGTTTTTTCTTCAAATCGTCATTGAATCGGTACAAGAAGTTGGTATAATATTCGCCATTGATTATTCTTCCCTCTTGAAGGTAATCAATGTGGATTATACCACGTGCATCCCAAAAAAACGGTCGCCACGACTTTATTGGCTGACAAACCCACCTTGGCCCTCTTCAGCGCCGATTTGCACGGAGAAACCCACTGTTTTGACTACTGCTTGGTCTTTGGTGTGTTGCGGTGAATCCATGTTTCGTCCACGGTTACGAAACGGCGCTAAAACTCGTCTCTATTGTGGTATAACACCGCCAAACACTCCTTCGAAGTTGTCACACGATTGCGTTTGTGGTCGATTGTGAGCAAACATAGCACCCATCTTGCAGATTGCTTTCTCATACCCAAGTGATCATGCAAAATTGAAACCACTGTGCCATGTGATATGCCTATGGCTTCCATAATCTCCCGCACTTTCAATCTCCGATTGACCAACTCCATATCGTAAATTTTTTCAATTTTTTCGGGTGCAGCGACCTCAACTGGCCGTCCAGAACGTTCGGCGTCATATGTGCTTGTACGGCTGCAAGTAAATATAGTAAACCACTTTTTTACCATGGAAATTGATGGTGCAGAGTCCCCATAGTATTTATGAAGCTTAGCCTTGGTTTGAGTGATGGTTTTTTTCCGCTAAAAATAATGTTTGATGAGCACACGAAATTCAGTTATTTCCATTTTCCTTATAACTCAAGAGGTTGTTTGCTTTTAATGGCTATCTAACACAAAATAAATGAGGCAGCTTGTTCAAAATTTGACAGGAGTCAACTGACAGATGCTTGTTGACAGGAGCAGTGTTGCCCTTCGTGTGAAGAGGCGATAAATTCAAAAAGTCACGGACTTTTTGATCCGCCCTCGTATTTTATTATATTATACTACATTTTTAACCGACTTATAAAAAGGAGGACGATCTCAATTCGATTGTATTTTTTTATGTGTTACCTCACAATTTTTTTCTAGGTGAACCGATTTTGATGATTCTTTTTTTATTTGAAAGCTGGTGCTTCTTGTGTGGTCCCGTATAAATTTTATCAAGATCTGACCAGTAGTTTTTCAGTTATCCTTCATGAAGTCGGTTTTCTATTTTTTTTAATTTTTACTTGTATTTGTCGTTATTAATTGTAAAATTAGTTATACTAAAAAGTGAGCTTTTGCTTGTATCCAACACAATTTAGATTACCAATGTACAGTCGAAAATAATGTACAGGGTGATTCATCAAGCATTGCAAATCCGAAATCGGGAGATACTACACATAGAAGGTAAAGTCGAGATTATTCAACCCAACAGGGTCATATTATATGAGTGTGGAACAGAGGGGAAAACCTTAAGTAAAACAAAAGATCAAATAACAATGAAAAAAAAAAGTAAGTAGTGATGATGTGAATATGATAAGTGATGTATCTAATGGATCAGTGAATACAGATGAAGAAGCTGAAATACTTAGTGAAGTGCAAAATGGTGATACAAAAAAAAGAACAAGAAATCGAAAAATAAATGAAGCTATCTGAAAATTCAATGTAACAAATGAAGCTTGAACTGTTGGTAGAGAATATGTTTTAAGCAGAAAAAAAGAGCAAAGCAATTAAAACTGCCTCGCAAAAATAATCGATGACAGTCTATAGTTTCGGAAATACGAACTGTTGAAAATCAATCAAAACTTTTAATTGTTTTTTTGTCATTATTCTGGAAATATCTGGGTTAGGAAATTGACAATCTGTGAACTTATGTTTTGTTTAGGCGACAAATGAGATAAGTCATGTAAATATCGCCTCGCTCATAGAGGACGGCATTTAGGACCAATTTCACCGACATTTACAGTTAAATACTCTTCTACTACTAACACGAAATCTGATTCAAAACCTTAAGGATCAACCATTATTTAATGAATTATATATTCTTATTTCATTTCCAAATTTCGATCCGTTTTCCAGAAAAATCTATCTAACGAACAGTATGTTTTGATAATACAAGAAATTAAAAGCAAGACCGACCAAGTGTATTATTTTTATTTTCTTGAACACATAAAATAAAGCAAATGAAATGCGTAATAATAACATAAAGTAATCGTTCAAAGTGTCCACCATTCATACTAATACAGCTTATTTAGCGTTTTGTGAGAGCCCTCAGAGTTTGAATTAACGTATTAGGATTGCCTCTGACTTCATTGGGAACAATTTGTGTTCTTTGCCACAACTCTTCACGGGGACCAACACGTTCTCTGTAAACTATATTTTCATTCAAAACTAAATCGAAAAATCAAGAGGATCAAAGTACGGACTTTTGGGTGGCCAAGCAAAAATTCTTCTACGCCCAATTCAACGATTTGGAAAAACTGCATTCAAATATGCAGGCAGCATTCAGAATTCTCCAAATCGTAGGCTAAGTTGTAGCAGTGGGAGTACTTAAAGGATGAGTACTTATACCTGGACTTTGGGTCACTCTAATCGAAACTTCCTCTTCCTGCTCAACCGAACTATTTTTTGGAGCGCTGTCATTACATTTCGGATGAAAAGATCCTATTTAGCCTAGGCGATTGTACAAATTCTTAAATAGTTTGTGATTTGGTTGTCTTAGGTTGTGATATAATGCGGAATATCTTCGAGCTAAAGCAAGGCCATTGTAATTTTCTTCCAGAGAAAACATATATTATATCTCTTATTTTATTACTCAAAAACTCGTTGTGACGCGACATTTTCACAATTTTATTACAAATAATTACTACTACAAGTAAAACTAAAAAAGAATTATTCAGATGACAGCACACGTCACTATTTACCGGTTTCTATGGCGGAGAAGATGCTATTTTATTTTATGAGACATAGCCTAACAAAACTTCTCCCTATATGTTGCATTTTCTAATCAAATGAGTGTAGGTCCTTCAGGAAGACAAATCAGTGTATGCGGAACTAGCAGGCTGTGAATTCGGAAGTGAGGATTCATCATGCATTTGGGGGCCTTCTGTTTGTATTTCTTTACCTTTTACAACTTTTACCAGATTTCCTACGCCTGGAACAACCTGACATAGGTATGCAATGTATATTGTTGTTTGTTTAAAATTTGGGTTATGGACTTTAAATGTTTGATAAAATTCGTTTTACATAAAAAAATAAAATAAACGAAGTTTTTATTGAACTGGCGTATACCAAGAATAAAAAAGAAAGAAAATTCGTGTTGGGAAGCCCTTACATATGTTGCAGGGCTGCCAACGTACGTGTAGTGCATTCATGGGGATTCAGTTGTGAAAAGTAAACACACAAAGGGCACAAAATACACGCACATAAGGCATGTCTTCCCAGTCTGCTTCCTCGTCAGAAAATTCACGTTTTATCCTGCCATGTTCACTGATTTAGTATTCCTGCTAGCTGTTACTTTATTCCTGCAGGAATGTGCTTTTGATTTGAATATAATTTGAATATAATACATTTTACATACAATAGAGTATGATTCAAATAATAATAATAATAATAATAATAATAATAATAATAATATTTATTTGGTCCTTTAGTTACAATTATTGTAAAGCCAAAAAATTTACAAGATAAAAAAGATAAATAACGTATCACAACTTATCAAAGGTACGTGCCCAAAAATCTAAAATCTAACGAGCTTCACATCACAACACATACGATCACAGTGCAGCTTCACAAAATACACTTAAACCATAAAAACTATGAGTCATTAAAGCAACCTTCAGTTGCTTTCTAAATTTTTTTGTACAATTTGTGTCCTTCAGAGAACAAGGCAGCTGGTTGTACAAAAAGCAACCCGCATAACATGACGACTTCTTAAAAAAGAATGGTGACATTTATTCAGGTGAAAAGTATCTTTTTCACGAGTGTTGTACCCATGAAAATCCGAGTTGATAACAAATTTTCTCTTCTTTTTATGAATGTAAGTTAACAGATGGAACAAATAGACTGATGATAACGTCATAATGTCATTTTTCTTAAAAATGTCACGACAAGAGTGCCCAAAAGGTAAATTGTATATTAATCTCAGGATTCGTTTCTGTAGCACAAATATTCTATGGCAGTCCGAAGATTGGCCCCAGATAATGATACCGTAACTCAGATGTAAATAGACAGACGCGTAATAGACTTTCAGCAGATGTTCCGAGCTTAAGGAATATTTAAGCATCAAAATTGCATAAAACGCGGAATTTAATTTCTTGCACACGTGATCAATCTGGTCTATATATAACAGGCTACTGTCAATTCTAACACCCAAAAATTTTGTCACCTTTTTGAATTGCACCGCATTTCCGTTCACCAAAATAGTGTTGTCGCACATCCTCTCTCTTCGGTGGCAGTTATGCATTTCAAGAGAAAAAGTCTTGTCATAGTTTAAAATTAGTCGATTTCTAAAACACCATTCATCAAAGGATTTGTACCACTGATTTCAATTTTAATTCAGTTTCCTCCACCGTCTTGCCGTAGACAACAATAGAAGTGTCATCGGCGTGCATGGAGACTTTTCCGTCTTGTATAAATTGCGGCAAATCGTTTACATAGAGTCTAAACAAGAGTGGGCCAAAGACACTTCCCTGGGGTGTGCCCATACTTACACTATATCTTTGGGAATTAATATTATTCGCTTTTACAAGTAACTGTTGGTGAGATACGAAAGTAGAAGGTCGTTGCAAGTGCCTCTTAACCTCAACGTCCACATCTTCTCCTTGACAAAAAAAGGATTTACTGTGTCAAAGGCACGAGACAGGTCAAAAAATAAAGGTCACCACGATTCTCCAAATTGGTACTGTCTCCCGCCTTCATGAAATCAATTAATTCATTATTTCGTGTATCGATGACTGGAAAAAAATCCTGAATCAGGTTAATTTTCATCTTCAAAAGTGCGTTCCGTTCGAGTTAGATGTTTCTGATTTATGCGGTCTTTTTTTATCTCTTTAACGTCGGCCTATTTCCGCGACTATGGCCAATCACCGACGCCAGGAGGCAATTTCACCTCACTATACTGGAAATTTTGTCGTACCCCTGCCTTTCTGTAAGGAGATTAGGGATCTTTAACGTGCTCAACATCGCATGGACACGGAACCGACGGCCTTCAACTTGCTCAAATAAAATGCCACAACCTAGGTTGATGTTAATTGTACAGTATGTACTGAAAAAGTGAAAGGAATACCCTGAGATCGAACCCAGTACCCTTCAGTTCAGAGGCACACGTTCTTACCACTGAATCACCGAGGCTCTGATTTATGCGGTCATATGTGTAAGTGTGATGATGTCATCGATTCTTTTTTTAAATGGATATGTGGGTCATGCGAAACCTCTTCTGGCTTGTTTATTTCTGTAAGGAGATTAGGGATCTTTTACGTGCTCAACATCGCATGGACACGGAACCGTCGGCTTTCAATTTGCTCAAATAAAAAGCCACAACCTAGGTTGATGTTAATTGTACAGTATGTACTGAAAAAGTGAAAGGAATACCCTGAGATCGAACCCAGTACCCTTCAGTTTAGAGGCACACCTTATTACCACTGACCCACCGAGGCTCTGATTTATGCGGTCATATGTGTAAGTGTGATGATGTCATCGATTCTTTTTTTAAATGGATATGTGGGTCATGCGAAACCTCTTCTGTAATGTCTTCTACATCTCTAACCAACCAATAAATAAATTCACGTAATTAAATTTCTATAATCTTGGTGAAGAGAGTAGTGGCTTTTAGCGCCCTCTAGCTGCAGAAAAAGTGACAGTTCATTTAGATATTCTTTGCTTGGACATCTAACTTATTAAATTGTACAATTTACATCTACAAGCTGAAGCTTCTTGTAAATTAAAGTTGACTGACAAATATATGATATTATTATTATTATTATTATTATAATTACTGCGTCCAGATTGTTTTCTTGCAAACATGCAACATATTTTGATGAAAAATGCAAAAATGCATTAACGAATTTGTTCTACGAAAATTATCTAAAAATTATAGACCGTTAAACCATAAACTTCACTAAACCTACAGCGAAAGCATCAACTTAACTAAACAGACAGCCAAAGCATCAGAGAAAGGGTCTATTTGAAATGAATTTTCTGTAAATATTTTAGTAAAATGAAGGGCCAAAGACGGTTGAAGCTGAAACTTAAGGGTTCGCAGAACACTATTCTTGCAACATTTTCTTTTTACAATCCGTATTTGTTACACTTTCTTTGCCTCAACATTGCCAATTTTGACGTTTCAAATTGCGACTTTGACGTTTTGAGGAAAACTCCAAATTTTTTTCTTTAACTGCCCATAACTGTTATGTTCGACCATAAGAGTAATATGTGTTTTACATTGACATGAATCCTACTATCTAATTAGACGAGCGTCTCGCGACAGTAAAAACTTGGATGAGTTTTTTGTTGTTTTACCGAAATAAAAGACCTCTCGAACGTGATATTACAAAAAATCCTATCAACTGACTTTTCTGACCTGCACTGACATCAGTTTGCTTAATTAAAAGCTAAAAGGAGAAGGAAAATCAACTCTGCCATATATCAAGGTTATGTGAGCATAATGAACTTTTTCCTTCCCTTTTAACTTCTTTTAGCTTTTGATTAGGCAAACTGATGTCAGGTAAGGTCAGAAAGGTCAGTTGGGAGGATTGTGTGTACATAACAAAGTCAGGGAGGTCTTTTATATCGTTAAAACGACAAAAACTCATCAAAATTTTTACTGTCGCGAGACGCTCGTCTAATTAGAAGAAAGCAATGTTTGATCTATTAATCACATATTGTACATACATTTTATCTTTCTTCTCTCCTTGTTTATATGCACTTTAACTATGCCAAATCTCACAGTGCTTCGTGCGCGCAATGTGCTTAACAAGGGGTAGGTACAAAGTTTTTCTTCATGTATTATAACCCTATAGTTGAAACCACAGCTAAAGCATCAGAAAAAGGGTCTATTTGAAATTCATTTTCTGCAAATATTTAAGTAAAATGAGGGATAATGGCTCTATAGAACACACTTCTTACAAAATTTCTGCTACATCGTCCGTAATGTTAGTTTCAAGTTCATTATTTAGAACATGTCAATTTTGACGTTTTAAGAAGAAAAACTTAAGAGCTTATAACTTTTTTTATTTTAACGTAAATATTCAAATTTTGGTGCATGGTTTTCTTTTTATGATATAAATCCTTGTACCTAATATGGTTGCCCTAACTTTGTTATATAAGATATAAACATTTTCCGAAAGAAAACGCAAATTTTTCCGGGAAAAACAAGTCCTATTTTTCTGGATAACGAACCTATCCAAGCCACTTACGAAATGAAGGTACTCACCAAGTTTTAACAAAATCGGTCGATTATTTTTTGAGTTAGCGGTGTGACACATAAATATATATATATATATATATATATATATATATATATATATATATATATATATATATATATATATATATATATAAACGTATAAAGTCTGAAACCGACCTCGGATTTGGGTTCGAGGGGTCCTAAATAGCGCTCATTTGAAGAAATTTTTTCAAAATTTAAAAGTCGCGATCTCCTCACTAGTGAATTTTTTAAAAGAAAATTCTCTAAAAATGGGATATCACAAAAACACTTATGTTTGGACGTTTGTTTAGCTTGTTTATTTGATGACTACTGCCTTTATGTATTCCCTCAATCTAAATTTATAAATAAAATGCTGGTTGTATTGGCGACGAGAGTAAATGTACCTGAGCTTGACCGTTAGAATAATGATATAACCGTCCTGGTGATACCTTTTTTTAAAGCTTAATCTGGCTACTGGGCCATATTCCACCGCCTCCCTGATGCCGCCATAGCTATTTTTTAGTCGTATGCAGATGTAAAAGGGGTAGTTTGCATGGCGCAAGCGTAAACCGCCCATATCTCTATCGATATTATGTAAAAGTGTTGGAGAGACGCGTGCGCGACCCCCGTGTGCGTTTTACATGTACATTTTTATGAGCATCCCTTTCATTTCACACTTTCCACTCTCTAATATAAGATTTCAACCCTTATTGAAAGGGTAACCAATGGCAACACGCGTGTTCAGATGCTTTATTCCACCTTGTCTCCTCGTGTGCTGATGGTTTTTTTTTTACTATATAGATATTCGATCAGGAGACTCAGGTTTACTTTTCTTATTTGCTATTTTTTTTTGTGGCACACTTCCGGGTTTGAAGGGATGGGTTGTTTCGGTGCTTGGGTGCACGGCAATTATACTAAGGGGTTGGTATTGTATATCAGTACAAAAGCTCCACTTCAGGGAAGCGTATATATAATTTGAATGTCCAATTTTGATAAATATTTTACTGATTATACAGGCGGTTTCCTAACCTTTCTGAAAAAAATAAAGAAGATGTATCTTCACCTAATTTTAAGACGAAAATCTGGTATGATATAAAAGTTTTACGAATGTTGATTACTTTTTGAATTTGTTAAGAAAAACTTTTTTATTTTAATTAGTTACCTAATTGGTACAGCAATAATGATTATTTTCATAAATTATTTTAAAACTTTGAATAATGAACTGGCATTAACAAAAGTCAAACAAACTACTGAAAATGTCATCCAGGATCCAGTAAACATCCATTTACTCGACGCGCTTAGTTGTCTCATAGGCGTTGGAAAATGTCGGAACTGACCCGAAAAGTATTAATCCCGTTAATAATACGCAATTTCAATAGGAGTGGCATAAACAAGTTGTTTAAGATGAATCCAGAACTAAAAGTCCAAAGCATTAAGATCCGCTGAACGGGGTGGCCATCGGTGAGGCCCACCTCTACCAATGCAACGATCAGGATATTGTTGATCCAAATAATTTCCAACACCAACTGCAACGTGAGCGAGCATTCAATTTCAAAGTAAATTAAGTCTATTTGGATAAAACTGCATTCCAACTAGGCTATCTCTAGTAATGCCTGCCCAAAAATTCATCGAAAATGTATGCTGGTGACTTCCTTCGATGATATCATGAAGATTATCTTCAGCCCAAATATGGGAAATTGGTAATGCCATCTCTCGAAAAATTTGGTTCATCTGTAAATAGGATCTTTTTCGGGAAGCTCGAGACGAATTTTCTTGAAACCAGTTACAAAAATTAGCTCAATTTGGAATTCACTTAGTGAAGATTGGAACCTGTGATCTGGATCCTCCAAATGTACTTATCGATTAGGACTATCTCGAGGTAACAAACTTGCACTCTTTGTAAGTGATAAGGATAAACAAATAAAGTAAATAGTCCGTTATATATAATAAAAAATAGGAAATAGGAACTCAAAGCTGTTTTCTGATTCACATTCAACTCGTTTCCAACTCTCCTCGTACTTCTGCCTGGAGATTCTTTCACCCTGTTTTTTTTCCACTCATAAACCGCATTAGTTTCAGAATCATTGTTTAGAAATCACCAATTTTAACGTTTGAAATCGTCACTGACATTTTGACAACAATAAAATTTCAAAGTAGTACTCTCGTACCTACTTCTGGACCTTTTTGCGCCAAGAAAAGTTAGTCTTTCTCTGTAATATTTAATAGATGGTTACCATGCACAAACAACATATTGATCTTGTGCCTTCCTTTGACCACCAGAGGGCACCACAACGTTTTCTGTTAATATAGATTATATCTACTGTTTATCATATAAATCTGGGTACCAAATTTTGTTGCCATAATGTTGTATTGTTTTCAAATACACACATTTTCTGAAAAGAAAACCAAAATGTTCCCGGAAAACTGGTCTGATTTCCCTGGCTAACGAACTTGTCCAGCCTATGTATAAAAGGAAGCTACTTATCAAATTTTATCAAAATATGTCCATTATTTTTTGAGTTATCGGTGTGATTATATATATATATATATATATATATATATATATATATATATATATATATATATATATATATATATATATATATATAATCATGTCATTATGTAGCAAATAGTGTAATTTTTAAAAAATTAATTCTCTTTTCTTTTTTATTGTGGAAATGACAATAACATATATTTGGAACGTTATTTATTTGCAGGTGAGCTTTGGGCGATGAAGACATTACTTGCAGTTTCCACCAGGTCTAGTAATTGAAGATGTCGAATTATGGTATGTAAGATACTACTGTAATTTTAAAATGTTTGGATGGATCAACCTATCCAAATGTCAATTTAGAACAAACACAAGAATTCAACTTGTTTGTTTACGATGGCATTATATAATTATTTTGTATGTTTTCTTTCTTTTACGTCGTTCTATTTCCGCTACTATGGCCACACACCGAAGCCAAGGAGCAGTTTTACCTCACTTTCCTGGAAATTTTGCCGAACCCCTGCCTTTCTGTAAGGAGGGTAGGTATCTTTAACGTGCCCAACAACGCATGGACACGGGACCGATGGCTTTACGCCCCCTCCGAAGGGCAGAATATATATATATATATATATATATATATATATATATATATATATATATATATATATATATATATATATATGAGACATATTTGGTTCTCGGCTTGAACTGCGTCCATAATTTATTTAAACTCGACGTTTCGGCTTCTGTTTTGGAGCTATTTTCAAGAGGTAAAGGAAATATCTAAGGACATGAACTCTAAGGCCTCAATCTGCCTACTCCTTAGAGCGGTGGACAAAGGTGGGTTGGGTTGTTGTAGCTTGATTACGATTGCTCTGTTGTGAACATAAGCAAAAACTGCCAAATCTGATAAAAACTCTCAAGGATACGATTTCAAACGAATCCCACGGAGTTTACGAAATTCCTTGGTCCGACTGTTCCCGAAATTATGCAGACACATCCACGATAGATGAACACACCCTCGCAGTTAGAAAATCCGACCGCACTTCGGCGCTGGCCATGCATCATATTCATACAGGACACAAAATAGGCTTCGTCAATGCCAAAACAATAGCCCCGGTTTACAACTTCAGAACCAAAATTATCCGCGAGGCGATCGTGATCGAAAAACGTCCCGATTGTTTAAATAAGAGAATCGATGGTCTTCGTCTTACGATGACTTGGAAACCTATTATATCTTCATTACAAACGCACAAAAAGACAATAAATTCAATACACAATTTTATTACCCTATTAATTGACTACAAATACCTGCAAGCCTCCTAATCTTTAAAGTACCGTGACGAAAGCCTCTGTCTTAATTGATCGTGATCCGACCATTTACACTGATAACGAAGCAGGCAGATAAAACGGTACATACAATACAAGGCTTGCAACGAACTGCCAGATCTCTCTTAGGTCTAAGGTTGAACACACTGAGACATTAGAGACGATTTCCGGTGAGATTTGGAGAGCAGGCAGATTGAGGCCCCGTAAGCAAGCTACAACAACCCAACCCAGCTTTGTTCACCGCTCTAAGGAGTGGGCAGATTGAGTCCTTAATGTCCTTCCGTATTTCCTTTACCTCTTGTAAATGGCTCCAAAACAGGAGCCGAAACGTCGAGTTTTAATAAATTCTGGACGCGGTTCAACCAGAGAACCAAGTATGTCTCATATATATATATATATATATATATATATATATATATATATATATATATATATATATATATATATATATATAATACTTAACTGATTTGAACGAAAGCTGGCCATATATCTTCACTGTGTTGAGACCGCGGACAAGTTCGTAAAGCAGCTATAACGGACATTCTTTTCCCCCAAAAATATACAAAATCTTTTCGAAAACTCTATTTTTATGTATCAGAGTAACTGGAATGAGACTTTACATGTGGCTAGAAATGGTCTAAATACCTACGTTGTGAATTTTAAGTAATTTGGTACACAATATTTAGAGTTTTTCCAAATTAAAAATAAAATCTGAAAGACATGAGTTGAAACGACTTAGTGCTTAAAGTCCAATGCCCGACAGACAGAGTAGTTAAATGCCACGCGTCGATCGATTCATACTTCATGTATATACCATACATCAACGCTAACCAAACTAAATAGATAACTATTATAGAACATACTACCCGAGCCAACAATCGTGAAATCTAGGCCACAAATATGGAAAATGACAGACGACATCAAATTAAAATTTTGCGAAGTTATTTGACTGGGGGATTCAATTTTTAAAATAAACTATATTTCTAGCTTGACTAACGGCCTCAAATACACTTTTAGCACAGCATAGATATATTAGGCTGTGGTTATGGACTGAAAGTGTAGGATAATATAGTAGAAATCAAGCCAAGTCTCCATAAAAATGATTCTAAAATAGTTTTTTTTATCTTCAAACTTAAACAAAAGACGTCATATAAGACCGAAACAGTCATGGAATGTGTTTCAATGGTAATACTACTAAATATGTAATTAATTGTTACGTATGCTTTGAATATAATATCCCGAGCATGAAGCTGATCGAAGTATCATGTAAACAAAACGTTAGTTAAGATGTGCTTAGATGGCACAAAGACAGCCTGGTTGTCTTCCAAAGAGAAAGTTACGCGGTGGATTCCAGCTCCATGAATGTATGCTTTTTTACTTTATTTTGACATTTGCAGAAACAACAGTACACAGATTTCATACGGTTTGAACAAGATCTTAATTTTGTTTGAAACGCCCGAGTAACTTTGTCACCTTTGAAAGTGAAATTCTAATTTTCAACAGACATTTTAGCAAATTTTTGTGAAAAACAAATTCGCTAATAGGTAGGTATCGATGGTTCGACTTTGCAAAAAGTTTTTCAAATGAGCGCGAATTTTGGGCCCCCAGGACCCGCTATATATATATATATATATATATATATATATATATATATATATATATATATATATATATATATATATATATATATATATATATATATATATATATATATATATATATATATATTGTGTGTATGTATCCAACTGATAACTCAAAAAGTTATTAACCGATTTTGATTAAACTTGAGAAGAATCTTTCTTTTATTAATAGCTTGAATGAGTTCGTTAGCCAGCTCTATCGGACTAGTTTTTCTGAAAGAAAAATTGATTTTTCCGAAAAAAGTTTTGTATCTCAAAAAATAACAGAATGATATTTTTACGAAATTTGGTTGATATATTTCCCCCATGAATACGCTACTGCATATCAAACATCAACTTTCTAGGTTTATAGAAAATTGAGTTATCCAAATTTGAAGCATTTAATGAAAATTCGCTACCATAACGCATTTGCTACGTCCCCAACTTTATTAATATTTATGTAAAAATATACAGAATACAAACTAACTTAAAATACGTTAAAAATGAGCTTTTAATCATGATTCAACAACAAATAATTGTCGAGTCACAAATGAATTCCAAATCTTCCACCAAACGATAATCGGCCAATTCTTGTGTCATTTATATATATGCACTCCGCAATACGATTTGCCACATGCCGTCACACAAATCGTCATTTACCATTTTTTTACTCTTTCAGAGCATGTGTCCTTTTGTGTAACGCACGCCTGGCTGTGCGCCTCGCCATATCCTACCTGGGGTAGCAACCCTTAATAGCAAATTCACCCCCTTTACCTCCCCCAACCATACCAGCACTAGATTTGCACACAAACATCAGCTGTGCTAAGCAAACACGTCCCGCACAAAGCATTAGCTCTTTCTGTCTTTCTGTTACTTTATACTGAATCAAATCAGAACAATATTCGAAACGGATCAAGATTTTTTTATACGCCTGTCGGTGGGTTACGTCTTTAAGGAAGCTGAAATAATATTTTTTATTGTAGTCAGCGTCTTTAAGAAATGGATCTGCAACATTCGGATTAAAAAACGGTCCGATGGTACATAATGGAGTAAGTAAAAGGAAAAGAGCGAAAGATTTTTTGACAGATTCATTTATCATGAACGAGCCTCTGTGTTAGTGAATTGTGGGCTTTATATAAACGTATTATATATAATTTATTATGGTCTATACAGAGCGATTCAAACATAAATGTGCATAGTTTAAAATAGAGGAAATATCCAGCGATTTCTTATCACCAGTTAAAAATCAGCCGACCGTATTTTATCAATGAGATGCTGAGATTTTCCTGTATTTTTGTGAAATTTCTTTTTCGAAACGGGTTTTAAACCAGCTGGTATAGTTATGTAGCACTAAAGAATTCTAATTAACTTATTTTACAGTTAACAGAGTTTTTGACGTACACATTAGTTATAAATGTTTACACCCTTAATTTTTTGGTTTAGCGAAATTTATATAAAACTACGCAGATAGAGGACAGACTACCGATGTTTTGAAACAATTATGTAAAGCCCATATTTACGGTTTAAACAAGCTTCCCACTCAGAAGCCTTGGGCTTATGCGGGAGGAGCTTACATACGTATATAGGTAAATGACACCAATCAAAACTTCAGAAGCCGGCTTTCCAAATTAATGTGAAAAAAACGGCTCTCTGAATACGGGACACGAACCCGCGACATTTAATTGTGGATGCTAGAGACTATATATGTATATCATCACAGTCTAAGGGCCATGTTGGTTTGGCGTCGTAGCTTTGGCTCTGTCTGAAATGCTTGCTGTTCGGGATAAAGTTCATTACGTTGGTTTCCCGTTGCCTTCCTTATATATATATATATATATATATATATATATATATATATATATATATATATATATATATATGTATATATACACGGGCGGGTCAATAAGTCTGTGACTTTTTAAATGAAACACAGGTTTTATGACAAAAAATCATTTTATTTCTCATCATAGTCTCCTTTGACCTCTATACACTTCGTCCAACGTCGCTCCAATTTGTTTATCCATTCCAAAAAATAAGATTTGTCAAGGTCCTCAAAATAGGTATTTGTTTGTGAGATGTTTTCATCATTGGAATCAAAACTCTTTCCGCCAAGCCATTTCTTTAAGTTTGGGAACAAGAAATAGTCACTCGGGTCTAAATACGGAGAATAGAGCCGATGAGGGGGCAATTCGTAGCCCAATTTATGAAATTTCGCTATGGAGACTACACATGTGTGCACCCTTGTATTGTCTTGGTGGAAAAGAACTTTTTTCTTGGCCAAATGCGATCATTTTTTCTTCAAATCGTCATTGAAGCCGTCCAATAAGTTGGTATAATATTCGCCATTGATTATTCTTCTCTTTTGAAGGTAATCAATCTGGATTATACCACGTGCATCCCAAAAAAACGGTCGCCATGACTTTATTGGCTGACAAACCCACCTTGGCCTTCTTCGACGCCGATTCGCACAGAGAAACCGACTGTTTTGACTGCTGCTTGGTCTCTGGTGTGTTGTGGTGAATCCATGTTTCGTCCACGGTTACGAAACGCCGTAAAAAATCGTCCCTATTGCGGTTGAACAACGCTAAACACTGCTTCGAAGTTGTCACACGATTGAGTTTGTGGTCGATTGTGAGCAAACGCGGCACCCATCTTGAGGATAGCTTTCTCATATCAAAGTGATCATGCAAAATCGAAACCACTGAGCCATGTGATATGCCTATGGCTTCCACAATCTCCCGCACTTTCAACAGATTTCTTTGTTTAAAATTTGTCACTTTTTACATTTAGTTGTCACAAAACAAACATTTGCATCTTTCCTTGTGACTGGTCATACCCTATCAACTCGCCGACAATTTTAGATAATTTAATTCACTATAGTTTTGAACTTTTAAAATATTGTTAATAAAAAGTCTAAACGCAGTCAGTGCGTTACTGTAGCGAACTTTTGTGTGAGGTAAACATGATGTTTTTTTGTGAAAACCTGGTCCGACTGGGCTAGTTAACGAACTTGTTCCAAGAGAATTACACAAGAAACATACACGCCAACTTTGATATAAATCGGTTAATTTTTTTAAAGTTATTGCTCGGATACCTACACACCCACACACGGAAAAGTCTAGGGATATTATAAAATAATCCAAAAAGGAAACAAATTGATTTTGGAATCGGTCAAATTGCACTCCCCGTGTATGTATTTCATCAATCACTCAATATAAAGCCATCTGTTGTTAAAAAAAGTTAAAATGATATCAAAATTGATAAAACCGATATATGATAAAAGTCGAATTTTTATATGTACCGTTGAATTTAGTTTCTAATGCAGTCATTCCTCAGTTGTTGTTTAGTAGCTACATTTAAAATATTGTGTTTTACCATGGAACAGCTACATTTGGCTTTAGACGAAATGAATCGAGCGGTGGGCCTTCTTCAAGCGGACATGCGACAGAATAAAATAGCTGAGCGGATGGGTGTTTCCCAAAGTGTGATAAGTCATTTATGGAGGCGTTTTAGCGAAACTGGCAGTCCGGCAGAGCAACATCCAGGACGAGGACGCTCTACGACGGCAGGTCAGGATAGATTTTTATGTTTAACTGCCACAAGGCAGCCTATGATTACGGAACCTGAATTGGTTACGACTCTGCAAAGGGAGCATAATGTAACCATTAGCCGAGATACTATCAGAAATCGCCTTCACGAAGCAAACCTCTCTAGTAGACGTCCACTCAGATGTTCACCCATTTCCAGAGGCAATGGCGCTGCAACATTGAACTGGTGTCAAAATTATATGAATTGGACTGCAGATAACTGGGCTACAGTTTTATTCACAGACGAATCTAGGTTTGGTTTCCATCCGGATTCTCGTCGAATAAGGGTGTGGAGACGATCTGGAACGCTTAAGACATATTCAGGAAGTGTACACATACAGAGGTGGTACAACAATGGCATGGGGAGGAATAATTATTGGCGGCAGAACTGAACTGATTTTTCCAAATCACTTCCTAACAACTCTGCTATACCTGGATACCATTCTTCAACTCATCGTGCATCCATTTGAAGGAATTTGGTAAAAACTTCCGCCTAATGCATGATAATGCCAGTCCACATACCGCACGCATCGTAACCAACTGGTTGGATAATGCAAGAATTTACCATGGCCAGCACAATCCCTGGACCTGAATCCGATAGAGCATCTCTGAGATATGCTTTAACGAAGAATTACTCCACATATGGGTAACATCAACAATGCGTTTACATTCCAGGAGCTTCTGACAGCAGAGTGGGTACGTTTACCACAAGGAGACCTTGACAATCTGATTTTGTCTATGAGCAATAGATGTAGAGCTGTATTTACTCAACGTGGAGGTCATACTTTGTATTGAACTTTTTTCTCACATGCTCGAAAGTTTTTAAAAAATTCTTAAAATAGTGTGTTTCAGGATATATATATATATATATATATATATATATATATATATATATATATATATATATATATATTGTAGTATCTGGATGGCAACGGTCACAAGGCGGGTTAGGCAGTATATGGCAGAATAAAACACTAAGTGACTAATTACTCGACTATTTATTACTGGTTACTGGTACAGTTACTCTGAGCACTCAGCTCTTCTTCTTCTCTTTTCTAAGGTTCACACAGAACTGCCGTTGAGAAAACAAAATCACCAACATCCGGTAACCTGTCAATTATCATGCACAGGCGAGTAGTTCCGAAATCGTCCGAGTTAATACGGAAAATTCAAATTAAACACTTAGCTACTACAATATATACTATATATATATATATATATATATATATATATATATATATATATATATATATATATATATATATATATATATATATATATATATATATATATTGTAGTATCTGGATGGCAACGGTCACAAGGTGGGTTAGGCAGTATATGGCAGAATAAAACACTAAGTGACTAATTACTCGACTATTTATTACTGGTTACTGGTACAGTTACTCTGAGCACTCAGCTCTTCTTCTTCTCTTTTCTAAGGTTCACACAGAACTGCCGTTGAGAAAACAAAATCACCAACATCCGGTAACCTGTCAATTGTCATGCACAGGCGAGTAGTTCCGAAATCGTCCGAGTTAATACAGAAAATTCAAATTAAACACTTATCTACTACAATATATATATATATATATATATATATATATATATATATATATATATATATATATATATATATATACACCTTAGAAGTTTCATAAAAATATCTAATCTATCTTACAAATTATACCTAAGAAAATAACAAAAAAATTACATCATGTATTTCAAAAATAAAGTGAAAAACGAACAGATGTTTTCTCTAAGTTATGCTCAGTTTAACAACCACCTTCATTACTGACATCCAATTATGTAACATCCTGTATATAATATTTAGAAAACTGTTTCCTTTTTCAAACGTCTTTCAGAATCAGTTACTAAAAGTAATAATTTTTTAATAACATTTTCATTATTTATAATTCAATATTGACATCCAAAGTGTAGAGAAATTGAAATCTGATTGGTCGTGTGTCTCTTCTTATGTAAATCGACTTCACTGCTTATATACATTATGTATTTGTATACATATCTAACGGAAACGGTTCTAAACATAATAGGAGAGAACATAGAGCTAGTAAAGTAGCAGTTATACCAACCGATTCAATTCGACCTGCCCGTACTCTCAACAAAAGACATGTTTGAAAATATATTACCTTTTCAAACTCTTTCTATATATGTACCTATATATATATTAGTTACCATGACAAACGCCCAAAGCGTGCGCACCCGAACGCTCGTGCACGTTCTAAAGTAGCAGATTTTTTTAATGTATGTTTGCTTTTGTTATCCAGACGAACCCTTTAAAAAAAACTCGCCTGCCTTATAATATCAAAGCAGGCTATGGGATGATGATGCTTTTGTTAAAACGCTTCTGAAATGTGATTGGATGGGTTCAGACCAATGACGGTTAGTTTTGCATAAATTATAGAGATGATGCCGCCAAATCGGCGGCTATTTGCAACATAAACTGGAGCTATTAACTGTAATGTTGGATAACCAATACGAAATTATGTGTTTAACGTTGAAATGATCAAGTTGGCATTGAGAATATGCAGGATTTTGTTTCCATGGAAGAATAAGTGGAGATGGTTTTGTTATTTAGCAACAGACAGAGATAGAGATGTAATAGTAAGCTATGAAGGAGTAGAAATGAAGGAGTAAATAACCCTGTATTAAATTTGAGGAAAAAAGTTGTTAAAAAAATGAACACCAAAGTTTAAAAATGCCCGCAAATTATGCTAAGTTTATTACAATAAATATGTTTACCTCGCAATGCCAGATCATAACATGAAGACATCGTCAAACATCTGCAGTTTAGTTACGAAATATCATAAATTTCAAGCTGTTAATAAACCAAAAATTTCTAATTAGTATTCGACTTAAAAATTGAAACGAAGAGGAGGCTGTCGAAAGAATGTTAGTCAAATAAATTGTTCCAAGTGAAATTTTGTTAAGAAACGGTTATCTCATCAGACAGGAGAAAATGGCATTACGTATGGCACGTATTCATGACAACTCCAAATGAAAATCCATTGCTACGTTATATTTTTATCAAAAAAGTATTTAAAAAAAAATCGGGACGCAGCAAGTGTGTTATAGTAGTGAATTTTTAGAAGAATTTTATACTATTAGTCCAGCATATTATAAAAATTAATACTTTGAATTTAAAAAGACCTTGATGATCGATTTTAGAGAGTTTGAAGAATTTTTGGAAAGTGGTACTATCGATATCTTTCTGTTATAAAAAAATATTTTAATCTTGTGTTAAACAATGAACAAATAAAATTGTTTATGATGCTAGAAAAGTAAATTTTGATATATCTAGGTACTCTGAAAAGGAAAGTATCTGCCAAATTATAAACGGCGCAGGTATTTTTTCTTTTTAATCGCCTGGATGACTTCGTTTTAGTCAACCTAATCAAACCGCTTTTTTCTACAACAAATATTTTTTGAAAACAAATTCTCTATTAATGAATTCTCTTAACAAAAATTCACTAATATCAACAAAAAAAAAATATCTGCTGAAAATTGGAAAACAAAGTTACCCCGGCGTTTTAAAGAAAATGAGAACTAGGTCGAATCGTATGAAATCTGGAAACTATTGTTTCTATGAAATATTAAAGTGAAATAAAAAAAAGTGCGAGACGTAGCAAGTGCGTTATGGTAGTGAATTTTTATTAATTCCTTCAAATTCGAATAACTCAATTTTATATAAACTTAGACAGTTGAATTTTGGTACGTGGAAAGGTCTTTCTCAAGGCAATATATCCACCAAATTTCATTAAAATAGCTTAGTAATCTTTGGAGAAAAAATTTTTTTCCAAACAAAACTCAAAATTTAATAAAAATTGAAACTGACCCCGGATATAGGTTCTAGGGGTTCTAGTTCGCGCTCATTTGAAATTTTTTTTGCAAAGTCACACCATCTTTTTTTTAATAAAAATTCACTAAAATGTTAGATGGATCACGCGGGAATAGAATCAGACCCCTAACCCCAGCGCCCCGCGTGTCAGCAGCGTATGTGTCGTACACGTTACCGCTTGGCCAGGGACACTAACAAATGTTTGCGCGATGTTATATCCGTACCGTATAGGTAAACCATTGATCTTTTCACTACATGCTACATTTTCAGTTGGATATTTAATTGCGGCCATTCGTCAATCTACAACTGTAGCGTACTTTATAAATGTATCGAATCTCCCACTTAAAAACAATAACTTTTATAATCACATCATTTTTAATTTCATGCCTCTGTCATTCTGACGTCGCGCGAGAGCGGACTGGATGGACTTTACTTTCACTTTCACTTTCTGTAAGGAAGGTAGGGATCTTCAACGTGCCTAAAATCGCATGGCCATGGGATCGACAGATTTACGCCTTCACCGAAGGGCGGAACGTCCAGACATTCAACTCTGCTCAAATACATTGCCACAACCTTGGTTGATGTTAACTTTACAGTATGTACTGAAAAAGTCAAAGGGGAACTCCGGGAATCGAACCCAGTACCCTTCTGTTCAGAGGCACCATTGAACCACCAAGGCTGTTTGAATTTAGCTTAAATCGTAGAAGTTATAAGATAACGTAATGTTATTACCTATATTACCATATTATATCGCCACTATCTTATTTTTCTAGTTTCTGACATTTCCAATATCAGCTTTTATAAATCACGTTTACCTTTACCATTATTTTCTATCTAGAGTAAACTAAACAATTGATATTTATAACTCTTTCGTGTCTAACAACATTGTAATAATTCTTTTGTTTATATGGTGTACATAAGGCTTTATATACATATATGTAGAGATTGTTGAGGCGTAAACACTGGAAAAACTGTAACTGCTTAACATAAAATTTCTATAAACCGAATGAATTTGCAAGCCCAGGCCATATAATTGCAGACAGGCTAGCTGTTGAATGTTGGAAATCTTGTTTCTATCAATAAATTATAATAAATCAATAATTCAAACGGCCATTTATAGATGTGTATCATACATTATTTAAAACAGACCGATCTAGAAATCAGAAAAATCGATGAATTAAATTTTTCTGATACCCATGCATCAAGGAAAGCTGTTGCAAAAACTGATGACAAATTGTTCGAAGGCCTCGAAGCGTTAAATAAATTAATAAAAATTAATGGTATTTAGTTCACAAATCTAGGCACTGTATTCCTTAAAGTACATATAATTCTGTCTGGATGCAGCAAGTGCGTCATAGAAGCGGATTTCCACTAAAATAACTTTATTATTTTCAAAGTTTCAAACGGTTTCAGATAGAAAAGTTGAATATGCACAGAAAAACTAGTCCTATAGGGCTGTTTACCGAAATTAACCAAAATAACGACACTAATTGTTCTAATTGTTGCGAGAATGCATCTAGCCTTACATACTTTGTCCCTATATTAGGGTAGAAATGGGCCAGGGCTAACAATTTACTAAATTGTTAGTTAGTTGTATACAGTCTCTATTTTTCAACACTTTGTGTTATTTGGAGCTGGCGTGACAACATACTACTTAGTTCCGCAACTAGGTGGCGGCACGTCCACCACTCACTTGGTGCTGAAAGTCTGGCTACTATAGCCGTATTACTTTATAGGTGTATTTTTGCTGCAATTAGTATGCCGTACTGAAGAGCTCTAATGAGAGCAAAACCGATCTACGGTTCTAATTGTTGCGAGAATGCATCTAGCCTTACACAATTTGCCCCTATATTAGGGTAGAAATGGGCCAGGGCTAACAATTTACCAAATTGTTAGTTAGTTGTATACAGTCTCTATTTTTTAACACTTTGTGTTATTTGGAGCTGGCGTGACATCATACTACTTGGTTCCGCAACTAGGTGGCGGCACGTCCACCACTCACTTGGTGACACTAAGGTCCATTAAAATCGGTAAATAATTTTGAAAAATATAATCGGTTTTAATGAAATTTGGCACATACCGCCCGTCTGTAACTTGCTTAAATTATTTTGTAATGCAGCCCGATCGAATCAATCTTTCTTTTAAAAATCTAGTTCTTTTCTCAGAAAATTTTTGCATTAGCTAAAATAACAAAACTTTTTGTACAATTTATTGTACAAGTTATACGCCCAGATACTGTACAGCGCGATTTGCGTAGACAGTGCATTAGAAGTTTCTTAACTTGCAGTCGGATTAGAAACCTGAAATTTGGCACCCTGCGATATAATCGATCATGTCCGTTTTACCCAAAAATATGTTTACTTCATCAGCTATACAAGATGTCAGTACCAACTTTCTTATTTTTAATAGAAACATATATTTTTGACACGGTTCTATTGGCCTTCTAACTCTGAGTTTACACAACCTAAGTTATATTAACTTATATATCACAGTTTTTAGAGCCTCGGTGGTTCGGTGGTAAGAACGTGTGCCGCGGACGAGCCCTGAGGGGGAAAATATACTGACAAAGTGAAAGGAGAACCCTAGGATCGAACCCAGTACCCTTCGGTTCAGAGGCACAATTTTTATTTAACAATTCAACAATTTCTTTATTTATTGCAAACATTTACATTGGTTCTGTATACATATTAACAAAAATAAAATATAAAATATGCATACAGTGAATTTAAATTAACTTGCGCTATTTTAGAGTTCCTGTCAGTCATATTTCTGACAGGAACTCTAAAATAGCATAAGTTAACTTAAGTTCATTGTATGTATACTTTATATTTTATTTTTGGTAATATGTATACAGAACCAATGTAAATGTTTGCAATAAATAAAGAAAATGTTGATTTGTTACAAAAAAAAATGTGCCTCTGAACCGAAGAGTACTGGGTTCGATCCTAGGGTTCTCCTTTCACTTTGTCAGTACATTTTTTCCCTCAGGGCTCGTCCGCGGCCTTGCCGCCCCGATAGCACTGCTTGTCAGTACATACTGTAACATTAACATCAACCGAATTTGTGGCATTGTATTTGAGCAAGTTGAATGTCGGCACGTTCCTCCCTTAGGAGGGGGCGTAAAGTCGCCGGTCCCGTGTCCATGCGATCTTGGGAACGTTAAAAATTCCTTCCCTCCTTACAGAAAGGCAGGGGTTCGGCAAAATTTCCAGGATAGTGAGGTAAAATTGCTCCCTGGCGTCGGTGATTGGCCATAGTTGCGGAAATAGGCCGACGTTAAAGAAGCAAAACATACATACATCATAGATTTTGAGATATTATGCCGCTTTATTTTAAAAAAATACTACAGTTTACGAACAAGTTTGTATATCGCAAACGGTTTTAGATCAAAAGACCAAATTTGTGGAGCAGTTAGCTGAAAGGGCAGGTTAACTCCTGACGTCTCATCGATGGTCCCATTTTGTACCATATGGGCGCAGGCGATTTTCAAATGCCGCATTCAAAAGTGGTCAAATACTCAATTTTTTCACACACAATTCCAAAGAAATTTGAATTTTATGGTGAGTTACTTAAGCATTTCTCATACGTAACTTCAACCTCTACCGAGTTATTCAATAAAAAACAAGAAATTCCGAGATTGGCGATTGCTCTTTCAAATATTCCACGAAAAAAAAAACAATTCATTTCTGAGTTTCTCCTTAAAACAAACTACATTTTTTAAACGTAATTTTAGTAAGGTACCTACATATACATCATTTGCCTATAAATTGAATCTAAATACAGGGCCTTCATTAATTCCCGAACCCCACGTGACCGCTTAAGTTAGGCAACCCGGCATACACGGTTGTACAACCTGAATTAATGAAATCCTTATAAGATGCCAGTGTTGTCTCATATTTCCTTTGGAGTTTTATAAAAAATATAAAAATCATAATAAGGTGAAACAGTAAATGTATTTATTATTTAGTATTTTTAACAGCAAGTCTGTTCATGTATGGTTTACTGTTATTGATTGTTAAAAAAATAAATTAAAAACAATAAAATATTACTTTTATTTTGTATAGATATCAAAATTTTGTAATGTGCGTAAACAAATTGAGGTCCGATTATTTAAACTTCTAATTTACGGTTTTGGGAATGTGTATTGTGTAATATTGAACAAATATGTACCTGTTTGGGCAGAATACCGACGAACAGATTTGGTAGGGCTTCGTTCCATGCGATGTTGAATATCGTCAACAACATAACCTTAACATACCTACACTTTTAGCTCACGTAAATGAAAATGCTAAGTTTTGATAAAAACTGATTATTTTTATTGTCCAACAGATAGAAAATTATTTGAAGAAGGTAAACACTGGTCGAACTTGGAAAATGCACAATATACATACAAAATAACCGTCAAAAGAAATTGAGCGCCAATGGACTGAACTGTCAATTGTCAATCGATTTAGTAACTTTAGGGTCCCTAGTCTAGTGGTTTTTTTGGTTACTTTTTGGACTGCCAACTCATAAAATCATATTTCACTAAGAGAGAGAGTGGGGTTCGGGAATTAATGAAAGCCCTGTATAAAATTCTATGCTACACTTTTCTGGTACCATTCATAAGTGAAGAAAACTTAAAAGTTTCATCTAGACCATTTCTAGACGACTTTTCCCGAGGATGTAAATATGAAAATACTAAAAACGTCAGTTTCTTTTTAGTACATACCGTAAAATTAAGATAAACCGGGGTTGTAGCGTTAAGTTGGAAGCGTGCACGTTACCCCCTTCGGAGAGGGCGTAAACTTGCCCTTCTACGTTGGGTACGTTACACATCTCTACCATATTACATACATAAAGGGTTCGGCAAATTTTCCATAATAGTGAGGTGAAACTGATCGCTGGCGTCGGTGATTAGAGATAGGCGCTGAAATCGAGCGAAGTTGAAGAAGCAAGATAGAATACAATACTATTGTCGCTTCAGTCATTGACGATTTTCGTAATAAAAATTAATAAAAAGGGAAAAGACAGCACTCGCCCAAAAGCTAGCTGAAATAAAATTTTGATATCGATATTTAAAGCTTTTAGTTGCATATTTTGGAAAACTATCATTTTTATAAAAGACGTTGCTTGACCTTCTAAAATATAAAATTACTTTATGTATTTTCTGCAATTACCATAACGTTTAAAATTAAGCAAATTGCTGGAGCAAATTAAAGTACATTACAAATGTAAATACTGATTAGATATGCTTATAAGCCAAGATTTCTCTAATTATATGAAATTAGAAGCAAATTATTGTCCAACTAACATTAGCCAAGAGTTTTCATTATATTGCCTTCTAAAAAAATGCAAATTAATTAAACATCATAATATAAAAAAAAGTCTGGACGCAGCAAGTGCGTTATGGTAGCGAATTTTTTTTTAAAATATTTTTAATAGCAAATGTCTTTCTTTGATGAAAGCAGGCATTAAACTTGGTGTGGCGGCTGCTTCGTCATGGGGATTTTCCTTCCCCGTCGCGTGCATACAACGACCCTCGTTGCACAAACCAGAAGAAAAATGTCTTGTACCTACCCGCCAAGGAAGTTACGGCACCTGGGGGGGATAGGGGTGCTGTGCGGGGTAGGCAGGGTTTAAGGGAGATATAGCTTCAATATGTGAAAAAGACAGCTTTCAAGCCCGTTTTTTTCGAATTTTCTGCTCATATTTCCTTTTTACTACCTACCCCGCCCAGTACCCCTACTTACTCCTGGTCCCGTAACTTCCTTGGGGGGTGTGAAAAAGAATTTTTTCTTGGGGTTTATGGATCCAGGGGAGGTCCTAGGCAGGTTTCTGAAAACAGTTTGTTAAAAAGCGTTCGGGAGCTAAACTGCAAATTTACCGAAAATTCGCTACCAAAACGCACTTACTGCGTCCTGATTTTTTTTACAAACGCATCATATTTCGATAAAAAATACAAAAACGCATTAACGAATTTGTTCTACGAAAATTAGCTAAAAAAATCATACACCCCTACTCACTCCTGGTCCCGTAACATCCCTGGGGGGTGTGAACAAGAAATTTTTCTTGGGGTTTGTGGATCCAGGGGGGGCCCTAGGCAGGTTTCTCAAAACAATTTTTTGAAAAGCGTTCGGGAGCTAAACTGCAAATTTACCGAAAATTCGCTACCAAAACGCACTTATTGCGTCCAGCTTTTTTTACAGACGCATCATATTTCGATAAAAAATGCATTAACGAATTTGTTCTACTAAAATTAGCTAAAAAAATTAGACCATTAAACCATAAACTTCACTAAACCTACAGAGAAAGCATCAACTTAACTAAACCGACAGCCAAAGCATCAGAGAAAGGGTCTACTTGAAATGAATTTTCTGTAAATATTTTAGTAAAATGAAGGCGCAATGACGGTTGAATCTGAAATTCAAGGGTTTGCAGAGCACTCTTCTTGCAACATTTTCTTTTCACAATCCGTATTTGTTTCATGTTCTTTGCCTAAATATTGCCATTTAAAATTGCGAGTTTGACGTTTTGAGGAAAATTCCAAAATTTGTTTCTTTAACTTCTCATAACTTCTTTGTCTTTAAAGCTAGAGACCTAAATTTTACAGAGTTCACCCTTTATAATACAAACACGCTTACCAAATTTGGTTGCCCTTACTTTGTTATTTCCGGAGGTATGAATTTTTTTATAAAGAAAACACAAAACTTTCCGGGAAAACCTGCTCCTTTTTTCCTTGATAACAAACTTATCCAAGCCACTTGCAAAAGGAAGGTAGTCACAAAAGTTGATCAAGATTGGTCCATTATTTTTTAAGTTATCGGTCGGATATATATATATATATATATATATATATATATATATATATATATATATATATATATATATATATATATATATATATATATATATATATATATATATATATACAGATCTCCTCATTAGCGAATTAAAAAAAAAATCGCTAAAAATTCTAACAAACATAATTTTTGTAATGAATATAGAAGTATAGACTATTTCTCTGGCTCTACAAAGGTTCGTTTTTCCCTGTAGCAGGTTTCGCTATTTGACAGCACATCAGACAGGGAAACATTTAATTCATTTATATGAATTCATGGCAACTACAAATAAAAATCAGGCGTTAACTTATGATGTTTTGATCAAAAAATTATCAAAAAACAAAATTAAATAAAAATGACAGATGACGTTTTTAAAATGTCTATGTTATGTATGTCAAGAATTAACATAAAGTTAGAATCAACACACAAGAATAATAAGTACAAATAACAATAATACAGCAGACTCTATACATCGAAAATATCATCACCCATTCACCCATTACCGTATTAGAACTATTTTAATATAGTTAGACGTGATTTATTTGATGTATTTGATTGCACGAATAATAACTAAGAAAGGGACTTAAATCAGTTTCATTCAAAACCAGGTGGGTATTGTCGTGTATGTGCTTTTTAGTCCTAAGGCTTCAAAAAAGTGAAGCTTGCACTTATCGTTACAAAAATGTAGTGGCTATACGCTGTTATGTTATGTTGTGTATCAATAATATTTTTTTAATTATAAATTTGTGAAAGTGTTTATTTCTAGGTGCAGAAATATATTCCTTGTATCTGGTATTAAAATTTCTAGAAGTTTGACCGATGTCAATTGCGTTACAGTGTGTACCAGCTAATTTATAAGCTCCAGCTTTTTCAGGAAACATGATTTTTCTTTTGCGTTAAAAAACAAATCAGAGGTCGTGGTGTAACATTTAGAAGCTACGCTGTATTTGTACAGGCATTTAAAATGTTTGAAATGTTTCCAGAATAAACAATCAAAACATTATTGTTATCTTTTTGGTATCTAATATTTGGATAAATAAAATTAAGTTGTATCCTTTATCAGCCAACATGTTAATTGAAAACATAAAAACCCAAATTTATAACAAATAAAGTGATTTAGACAAAAGGCCTTAATTAATAAAAAGAAAACAAATAAAATCTGAAAACAAATAGGCGAAATTGACAGGTGAGAAATCTAAATCATCAAAATCTGTGAATATTCCGTAAAAAACGCAAGTTTCTCACGTTGCTACCCTCTTTCCATGTACATAAAAAGCCCTACTCTATTCACATCAATTTAAAATTCATGTCCGCTTCACAAAACGTTAGAGTCACCCCATTTTTTAAGCGACTAAAACTGACAAGTAGGTAAAATCCGCACTGAGTCTGCACAAAAGAGCACTTTACCCTAAAAAACGAATATTATATAGGGGAAACCTGATGATTTGACCCAAATCCTTCATTGTAAAAAAAGCTCATTTTTTAGAAATCTGCAACGGAATTTCTCAAGGGTTTCCTATAAAAAGGTTAGATTTCACATGCACACCTTTTTTTATCTTTTTTACCTTTTGTATTAAATTGGCAAATCTATCGACTTTACTTTACTAGAAAACAGCTACTAAGGGGTGAAAGGTGTACAAGAATAACCGTTTTTTATGGACTTTTTGTTATTTTAAACTTCGCGATAATTTCTTTTTGTAACGGATGCTTTTCTCTGAAAGGATACAGATGCTTTCTGGTACATTCGATAAGAAAGACGGAATTCTAACGGTTTTAAAGGATTTTATAACGTCTACCTTGTCTAAACGAGTTTTAAGAAATACATAGGTGAGAGAACGTTAATATATAAGATCCTCTACTTTAAAACGTGACATCTAGACAAATCTTATTGGTTGGAAAATCTGGCGTCATTTGGATAGACGTTAAAAATGTTAAAAATCACTATATACCTAATATACCTATGTAGCACCTATGTATACGTATATAGGTGGTTAAAAATAATTGTTTTGTATAATATATATTTTTGAATTGTGAAAAAAATTCTTTAAGTCAAATTTGCTGAAGTCAGATAAGTTTTTATGTGGTTTTAGAATTTAAACCTTATATTTTTGTTAGGCTTGTAACTACGGAAGGAATAAAAACCGAACTACCCCTTTTGTGCCTCTTTGTCTTAGAATTAAGCCTACTATATGCTCACAAAATTTGAATATAAGGATACGAGCAGCCTGTGTATATATATATACATATAATAAATGATAAATTAATAATAATAAATTTGTAATATTGTGATTGAGAGCGGGAACGCTGCAAGCGAGCCCTCTTTTGTAAAATGTAGACGTTTTTCAGGTTATAACCTGA
Organism: Tillus elongatus; assembly: GCA_964006375.1. Taxonomy (NCBI): domain Eukaryota; kingdom Metazoa; phylum Arthropoda; class Insecta; order Coleoptera; family Cleridae; genus Tillus; species Tillus elongatus. The sequence continues at coordinate 131,286,323 of OZ023267.1, forward strand.
AACTATTTAGTCAATACCTTGATGAGTGACCAATTCAACTTGGTATGCCTTCAGACACGGATGACATAACTCAGGTCTATGAAATGTTTTGGTTGCAATTCTACTCCATCTTTCAGGAGGCCTTTCCGTGTAAGTTGGTTGAGCAAAATGAAATTTTTCACAACAAACTGACATATAAACCCTCTCCAGAGTTGAGAAATGTTTCGAACATTTGAAAGCTCTCAACTGGATTAAAAAGAATTGTAATTATGACCAGGTAATCAAGGATTACAAAAAATACGAAAAACAATGTAACATTAAAATATAGCAGGAAAACAGGACCATTATCAGAACTTGATTTAAGTTTCAGATAACAAAACAAAAACTCTGGACGCAGCAAGTGCGTTATGGTAGTGAATTTTCATTAAAATGTTTTTATCGCAAATATGTGTGTTTTCTTTTTATTTAAGAAAGCAGGCATCAATTTTGGTTACCAGTATAACCTATATAGTAAAAACAATGTGCCATGTTTCATAAAATAACTTTATTGTGTGAAAATGTACAACAATTTCCGAAAGTAAACTTAAAGTGTTCCCGGAAAAACTCGTTTCTTGGCCAACCTTATAGGTTAATAGCAAATTGGGATATTCAAATATGAAGCATTTGATCAAAATTCGCTACCGTAACGCACTTGCTGCATCCAGAATTTCTTTTCTTACAAACATGCATTCTATTTCGATGGAAAATACAAAAATGCAATAACATAGCGCGTGTTTGATTAAAAAAAAAAAAAATTTGTATCACCAACGACTTATGGGCCACCCTGTGATTGTAGAAATATTTTTTAAAGATGTAGGTCAAGACATCCTATAATTAATATATACAATGTTTTTTTTATATCTTGTATAATAACGGATATATTGAGCTTTATTGATTTTTTACGAAAATTCGACAAAAATTATATACAATTAAACGATAAACTCTATAGCTAAGACTACTGCCAAGTATCAGAGAAAGGGTCTATTTGAAATGAATTTTCTGGAAACATTTTAGTAAAATGAAGGACAATGACGGTTGAAACTAAGACTTTAGGGTTTGTAAAACATCTTTCTTGAGACATTTGATTTCCATAGCTCGTATTAGATTCAAGTTATTTACCTAAATGTTGCCGATTTTGACGTTTTAAATCGCAACTTTGACGTTTTGAGGAAAACCCCAATCTATTTTTCTTTAAAAGCCTATAACTTTTTTGTCTTTTGACCTACATAGCTAAATTTTGTAGATAACTTTCTTATAAGGATATAAACCCGCGTACCCTTACTTGGTTAATTCCGGAGAAAAATTTTTTTTCGAAAGAAAACACAAAATTTTCCGGGAAAAAATGAGCAGATTTTCCTGGCTAACGAACTTATCCAAGCCAATTGCATAAGGAATTTTTTCACCAAATTTAATCAAAATCGGCCCATTATTTTTTGAGCATAGGCAAATACCCATCTTGAGTGTGTTTTCTGAGATGATGGAGAAAGCGATGGCCGATAGAATTGAAATATTCCTACGAAAACATAGTTTAGTTAGCAAGTGTCAATGCGGTTTCCGAAGTGGCTTATCTACGGAGACAGCTACTAGTGATTTTACACAGCATCTTCACGAGGATTTACATAAGGGTATCCACGTGGTAGTTGTCATTTTTGACTTATTGCGCGCGCTTGACGCGTTTAATCCGGGTTATGTAAGCGAAAAATTGCGATGCCTGGATATACGAGAGCCGGCAAATCACTGGGTTTTGTCGATTTTAGTGAATTTACTTTAAAAAAAAAATCATAAATGAGAAGATCGCGACTTTTGAATTTTGAAAAAATTTCTTCAAATGAGCGCTATTTAGGACCCTTGGAACTCAAATCCGAGGTCGGTTTTAGACTTTATACGTTTATGAATATATATATATATATATATATATATATATATATATATATATATATATATATATATATATATATATATATATATATATATATATATATATATATATATATATATATGTTTATATATTTATGTGTCACACCGATTACTCAAAAAATAATGAGCCGATTTTGATAAGATTTGGTGGGTACCTTCCTTTCGCAAGTGGCTTGGATAAGTTCGTTATCCAGGAAAATCAGACTAGTTTTTCCCGGAAAATTTTGCGTTTTCTTTCGGAAATTTTTTATATCTCCGGAAATAACAAAATTAGGGCCACCATATTGGGTACGAGGGTTTCTATCATAAAAAGAAAACCATGCACCAAAATTTGAATCTCTATGTTAAAATAAAAAACGTTATAAGCTTTTAAGTTTTTCTTGTTAAAACGTCAAAAAAGTCGCGATCCGAAACGTCAAAATTGACATGTTCTAAATAAAGAACTTAAATGAATACGGCTATGCGTCATAAATGTCGTAAGAAGTTAGAAAGTTTTAAGTTTCAGCTACAATCTTCATCGTTCCCTATTTTATTAAAATATTATTGAAAATTTATTTAAAATAGACCCTTTATGTGATGCTTTCGTAGCAGTTTCAGTTATTTATTTAATTTTGGTAACGAATCAGATTACGTTAGTATTTCTTTTTTTTTCTTCAATTGGGCAAAGTGGGAGTTTTTTTATGGAGAAACGGTGTTGGTAAGGGGTTTCTCCTTTCTATGGACTTCTGTGAGGTGAGTTTTTTACAGTTTGCATTTCTAGCTCCGTTGTAGCATGTTTACCTTGCACAGAACCTCAAATTTACTTTAGGTCTCTTAACTGTATTGTGGAGTTGAGATCGCAGCATTTGTCCGATGGTTAATGCATAAAGGGGTTCCTATAAGCCTGTTTCTGATAGTTTTTTTCAAAAAATGTATAATGCGCTAATCTGCTAATTTACCTATAAATGTTATTAATATTAAAAAAAAATAATGGAAACAACGCTCGTGCCTCGAATAAAGGTCTCCTCGTCATATGAAATTTCCTTCTCCCGTTTCGCATACGTTCAACACATTGGGCACAGAAAATATATGAATTTACTTAAAATTATCGTTTATAATTGAAGGAAAATAAAACTTGTTCTAGGTATGCAACGTTAAGTACGACGTTAAGTGAAACGACGTAAAACGATTCATTGGGAATTAATATAATGTACATACATATGTACATATTTGTGACTGTAAAATGATTAAAAAACAGTATTCATTTACGTATGTATTATGTACTCCTTTTTTACCTACTATTTTGGACTTTTTTTCGAATAACAACCCAATCAGTTTCAACGTTACAGGATACATTTGCCTACAACGATCTGCGACGCTATAATGAAACAACGTTAAATGTGACGAAAACCATTTCAGGTTAAGCGATCGAAAAATATTAAAACAGTAAAATAAGCTTTCGTACTCCAAAAAAACACAATATTCTTATAAGGCGTAATACAATAGTGCATAATAGTCCATGGTAACAGGATATGTCATATTCAACTGACAAATTATTTTGACAAATGTCAGATATACTGTCAAAGTGACATGTTGATATATATTTTGTTTTCTGATATGTGGATGTGGAAGGAATTGGCTTTGGACATTACGTCCATTGGCCACAAAACTCTGCAGTAAATTTGTACCATTGTTATATCTATACATTGTTATAAAAAGCGATTCTCCTTCAAATATATTTATATTTTGCAGCATGGATATCAATACTTACAGCAATAGGGAGGATTAAAGCGATAGACGTACCTTTATGTGTAAGCTCTTACAGAGTATGACTATTTCTAAATGGCTATAGCATAAGCAATATTTATCTTCTAACATATCAATTTTGTCAAAATATAAATGTTTGTGTTCTTACTTATCATTAAGGATAGAAACAAAGGATATTCGCTTCTCGCCCAGGTGTCCTTCAGGGCATTTTTTTTAACAAACAACACTGAACAGCTAATGACATGGGATAAAAATTTTCTGATATGTATAATACAAATATAAGCATGTGTAAGTTTGTCACACACTGTATGTCTAAGTTTATAGTTGTGCCCTCTATCGCCCATATTTATTAACAGCATTTTATCAGTATTTCTGAGGCCACATAAGCAAGCGCAAGAGACAGATTAGTTGTTGCCGCTTCTGGCGCTGTTTATTTTATTTTAAAAAAATCGCGGTTATTTCTATACATTCAAAATATAAAAAATATATATAACTAACCCAACTAATCAATTAAGTAAACATATTATCGAAAAAAAAGCTGTAATATAATCTGCAAGTAACGATTTATGTGTAACTCGCGTGAGGTCAAATAGGTGACAACGTTTTCTATTATACTCAAATGGATATTCATTCCCCATATAATCACAATGATCTAGTAGCCTGCTATACGTTTTTTACCATGGGGAGATGCCTATCTTCCTCGTACACCACTCCGGGGGTGATAGCTATCTCTCTTCCACAGAGCTTCGAATGATTGGCTGGTAACATTTGCGATAAAAAGACCTCCAGTATTGGCCGGGCAATTCTCTGGATTCCCTATTTCATTTTCAAATTGAAATTTCAAAATTCTTATATTGCTAGCTTTTGTGCGGGAGAGTATTCAGCACCGAATTGCCAACACACGAAAGAGTGGAAATTGGCTTCCTCGACGACCTTTACAATACGAGAATGGTGAATTTATTTCAATCTTATTTTCATTATAATTCACTACATGACCGACTGCGCCAGCAAAAGATGCTTTGAGGAGAGCTATAGAAAAACTGTTGTGCCTCAAGTTAATATTGAGATGATAAGGTTTTATGATTTAAATAATTTTTACGAGAGTAAACTCATAACTACTTAGTTGAGCTTTACTGTGTCGTTGAGTGGATAATATATAGCGATAGTAAAATAGCGAAACTAGAGAACATTTTAGATTATTTTATTTAGATAGATCAAATTTGCGACACCGTTGCAACAAAATATAACTTTTCAGAAATGTCAGTGTCAAAATTTACGTAAAAAAGGCAAATAATTGCATAATTAAATTTCGACCAAAATAGCGAAATTCGAAAAACTGACCTACCTGACCTGACCTGTATGTGTGTCTCACACCGATAACCCCAAGAATAATGAGCCGATTGTGATAAACTTTTGTGAGTACTTTGATCTTGTAAGTTGCTTGGATAAGTTCGTTAGCCAGGAAAATAGATTAGTTTTTCCGGAAAATAATTTATATCTGCGGAAATAACACAGTGAGGGCAACCAAATTTGGTAGATATATTTGTATTATAGATGGTGACCAAAGTACCAAAATTTTGGTCTGTTGGTTGAAAGACAAAAAAGTTATAGGCATTTAAAAAAATTGGGGTTTCTCAAAAGGTCAAAGTCGCGATTTGAAACGACAAAAACATTTAGGCAAAGACCTGAAACAAATTCGGATTACGTAAATAAAATGTCGCAAGAAGATTGTGCTGCAAACCCTTGAGTTTCCGCTTCAACCGTCATTGTCCTTCATTTTACTAAAATATTTACAGAAAATTCATTTCAAATAGGTTTAGTTAAGTTTATGGTTTAACGGTTTTAGTTTTTAGCCAATTTTGTATCATTAAAAGTAAATTATCTACCAAAATTTAGATCTGCAAGTTAAAAGACAAAAAAGTTTTAGGCATTTAGAGAACAACAATTTGGGGTTTCCTTAAAACGTCAGAGTCGCGACTGGAAACGTCTAAGTTGGCAAAATTTAGGCGAATAACCTGAAACTAGTATGGGGTATGTAGAGAAAATGTCACTAGAAGAATGTTTTACAAACCCTGAAGTCTCAGCTTCAGCCGTCATTGTCCTTTATTTTACAAAAATGTTTCCAGAATATACATTTAAAATAGACCCTTTCTCAGATGCTTTGGTAGTAGTTTTAGCTAAAGAGTTTATCGTTTAATGGCATATAATTTTTCGCGCATTTTCGTATAAACTCAACAAAGGCCAATATATCCGTTATTATACAAGATACGAAAAAAATTTGTATACGTTAGTTATAAGGTGTCTTGGGCTTCATCTTAAAAAAAATATTTCTACAATCGCAGGTCAGGTATCGTAATCGTTAGTCGGTGGTCATACAAATTTTCTTTTTTTTTTTTTAATCTAACACGACTTATGTTATTGAATTTTTGCATTTTTTGTCGAAATATAATGCAAGTTTGTAAGAAAAAAAAATTCTGGACGTAGCAAGTGCATTATGGTAGCGAATTTTCATTAAATACTTCAAATTTGAAAAGCTCAATTTTCTATTAACCTATGTGGTTCGTTGGTCGGGAAACCAGTTTTTTCGGGAACATTTAAAGTTTATTTTCTGCAAATTGTTGTACATTTTCAAACAATAATTTCGTCTATACACGTTATATTGGTAAGCAAATTTAATACATGCTTTCTTTAAAAAAACATATTTTATACTAAAATATTCTTATGAAAATTCACTACCATAACACACCTGCTGCGTGCTGAACTTTTTTCCATTGTGAGCGATTGGTTTCAGAGAATCCCAACAAAATTTGCACCCCGTAAAATGTCCGATTTCGCCCGAGTGTAAAAAATGTAGCTATATAGACAGATAAAAATTAAAACTGATACGAGTTTTGTCTACAAAAAATCTCCAGAAATAAAAACACTAGAATTTTCTTTGCAGCCATGCTCTAGAGATGCCAGTACGTATATTATGCTGTTGCGTTTTTTTATTAAGATTAGAATACATGCAATTAAGATAGCCGATACGTTACAACTTATAATTTTGTTTATCTTTATTGCTAATAAGGGCATAAAAGTAAAAGCCAGACAAATTAGAATATTCAAATATTTTTCCAAGCATGAGAAAAATATATGCAAACTACAAAAAACTATATAATTAATTCATATAAATTACTATTACCGGTGAGATACGGTTTCTAATTAGTGCTGTTTTTGTCGAGAGTCATGATAATGTCTGATTTTTTTTCATATCTATGTTAAATATGAATACTAGATTATGCATATTAAAACCAAAGATTTATCTTCCATGTACACACACAGGCACTGCTAAAGTATTAATCAGCGACTACAGTTATAGCTTATACAGGTGGTTAAGGAATAATAATAGTAATAGTAATATTAGTGAATTTTGTTTTAAAAAAAATCACTATTGAGGAAATCCCGACTTTCGAGTTTTGAAAAAAATTCTTTAAATAAGCGCTAATTAGGCCCCCTGGAACACATATCCGGGGTTAGTTTCAAAATTTCAATGACTTCATTGTTTGAAAATGTACAAAAATTCCCCGAAAATAAACTTTAAATGTTCCCGAACAAATTGGTTCCTGGTCAACGAACCTTAGGTTAATAGCAAATTGAGCTATTGAAATTTGAAACTTTAATGAAAATTCGCTACCATAACGCACTTGTTGCGTCCAGTAAACATTGTAATCGGTTGCATAAAAGAACAAGTACTTGTGTAGCCACAGCTGTATTAAGTTTCTAACGATTTCACTAAGTTAGGTCAATAACAAACAACCAGATGTGCTATTCAAATTGAATTAAGTCTTAAAAGTTTTCATATCGTCCTAGTTGAATTTCTCATACAAAAACTCGCTAAAAAATTCATCGGAACTACACAATCGGATCAGATAACGGTAAAACAAAATAAGACAAAAAAAGTTCAGTCACTAACTGAGATTAGAACGCGTATTATATGAGTCCATTATTAAATCACACTGCTTTCTCTACGTCTCGGACATTCGCGACATGACAAATTTATGTACTAACAGGTATATATTCTTGTATATTAATTTTATAACGTCTTAATTATTTACACCATACAACTATTGTTTAACATTGCTGTATTTCTCATATTTTAACGAAATGAAGAAAAAGGACGGCATAGATATAGATCTAGGAGTTTATTAGTCATTTAGAGCCGTAGTTTTGACTCATAAAGCGCTAACGCGTACTAATGCACGACTACCAGAATTATCAATTTTGCGGTTTCAACTTTTTTTTTAATAAGAGGCTTGTAATCTCTTTGTATTTTAACCTAGATATCTGGATTTTGGTACAAAGGATACTCTTTATGACAGAAACTAGCGTACCAAATTTGATTGCAATAGCTTTTTAATGTTCGGAGATATCAATTTTTTTCGAAGGAAAACCCAAATTTTCTTGGAAAACGTTGTCCGATTTACGTGCCTAACGAACATGTCAAAGTCATTTACAAAAGGTAGGTACTGATCAACTTTTATCAAAATCGATTATTTTTTGAGTTATCGGTGTGATATATATATATATATATATATATATATATATATATATATATATATATATATATATATATATATATATATATATATACATAAACATATAAAAAGTGAAACCGACCCCGGATATGGGTTTTAGCGGTCCTAGTTTGCGCTCATTTGAAGAAATTTTTTCCAAATTCAAAAGTCGAGATCTCCTCATTAGTGATTTTTTTTATAAAGAAAGCTCACTAAAAGGTGGGTATTTTATTTAAAATAACAAAGTTTGTGTCAACTTCCGGTTTAACAGGAAGTGGCAGAACTGTCACAATATTTTACTTAAATAGACAACATTCTATTTGTTATATGTGCAAAGTTTCAAAAAAAAAACGTTAAGTGGTTCCTGAAACATGTTTTGTGTAAGTTCCCGCCTGGAAACCCTGTATATACCTGTGTACTGAATTTGGTTGCCATAGCTTTGTTATTTCAGGAGATACAAATATTTTCCGAAAGAAAACCCAAACTTGTCCCGGACAAACCGGTGGGATTTCATTTTTTCTATATACATGTATAAACATATAAAAATTCAAACTGACCTCGGATATGTGTTCTAGAGGGCCTAGTCCGCACTCATTTAAGGAATTTTTTTCAATTTTCAAAAGTCGCGATCTTTTTTTAAGAAAATTCACGTATATGTTAAATAGTTTATTAGCAGGGTGGGTATTTTTTATAATATAAATTTTAACGGTTTTTTATGCTCATGTCGGTAGCGCATTATAACAACTGAAACACGTCTTTGCAATATATAAAAAAGTTCGGGACGCAGCAAGTGCGTTATGGTAGTGAATTTTCATAAAAATGTTTTTAATAGCAAATATCTGTGTTTTTCTTCAGAAAGCAGGTATCAAATTTGATTACCAGTATAACATATATAGTAAAATGAATGTGACATGTTTCATCAAAATAACTTTATTGTTTGAAAACGTACAAAAATGTCCGAAAGTAAACTTAAACTGTAACCGAAAAAATCCGTTTCTTGGTCAACCTTATAGGTTAATAGCAAATTCAGCTTTTCAAATACAAAGTATTTAATAAAAATTCGCTACCATAACGCACTTGCTGCGTCCAGAATTTCTTTACTTACACACATGCATTATATTTCGATGGAAAATTCAAAAACATAAGGCGTTTCGGACTAAATTTTTTTTATTTGTATCACCAACGACTTATGGGCCCCCCTGTGATTGTAAAAATATTTTTTAAGATGTAGCTCAAGACACCCTATAATTAATGTATACATTTTTTTCATATCTTTTAGAATAACGGATATATTGAGCTTTATTGATTTTTTACGAAAATTCGACAAAAGTTATATACCATTGAACGATAAACTCTATAGCTAAGACTACTGCCAAGCATCAGAGAAAGGGTTTATTTGAGATGAATTTTCTGGTAACATTTTAGTAAAACGAAGGACAATGACGGTTGAAACTAACACATCAGGGATTGTAAAATATTCTTCTTCAGCCATTTTCTTTCCATAGCCCCTACTAAATTCAAGTTCTTAGCCTAAATGTTGCGAATTTTGACGTTTTAAATTATCACTTTGACGTTTTGAGGAAAACCATAATTTATTTTTCTTTAAATGCCCATAACTTTTTTGTATTTTGACCTACCGTGCTAAATTTTGACAGGTAATTTACTTATAGCGATATAAAACAAGTTGGTTCCCCTTACTTTGTTATTTCCGGAGATATGAATTTTTTTCTAAAGAAAACACCAAATTTTCCGGGAAAACCTCGGCCGATTTTTCTGGCTAACGAACCTATCCAAGCCACTTATAAAAGGAAGGTATTCACCTAATTTTGTCAAAATCGGCCCATTATTTTTTGAGTTATCAGTGTGATATATATATATATATATATATATATATATATATATATATATATATATATATATATATATATATATATATATATATATATATATATATATATATATATATATATATATAACATATAAAAGTCGAAACTGATGTGTTCTAGAGGGCCTAATTAGCGCTCATTTAAAGAAATTTTTTCAAAATTCAAAAGTCGGGATCTCCTCATTAGTGAATTTTTTAAAATAAAATTCACTTAAACCTGTATATTATACCAAATATCGTCTTTCGTGTCCACAAATTATATAATAATTTTAAAGAACACTGACAAGTAAAATACATAATAATATTACGATCTGATTTACAAAACTCTTCTGATTTTTTCCCCACTAACCAAGTCTTTTGTGTAACGGAAATCAACCAAGAAACAGTGTCCATACCATAATGAATAAATTGCGGTCGGTGAGTAGATTCCAAGACTATAACATCCAACATTATATAACTATAAACATGTGGAAATACATTAAATAATAGTAAGGATAACAATCGGAATTATTAAAAAATATATATAATTACGTAAAAGCTTGGGCGATTAAAAATCTAATTGCAAAACAATTAAAACTATTAAAAGTATAATAGATTGAATGGAATCAATAAAAAAAACTGGTACAAACTAAATGAGGTTACGGTTTTAATTTTAGGCAAAAACCTGCCACCAAGATTAAACGGTTGATTATGGAATGGTCCATCGCACACTTAGTGGTTTAATAAAAATATTGAAATATCTGGTGGAAAGTATTTTATCAACGTGATTTAGCAAATTCTTGGTTAGAAGTTTGTACAGATTAAAAACAATCATACACCGACGATTGCGGTACCTTATGGTACAAAATATATGTGTATACTGTACATTTTATTTTGTTATTTTTATTTTTTAGTGAATTTTCTTTAAAAAAATTCACTAATAAGGAGATCCCGAAATTTTGTCAAAATCGGTTCATCATTTTTTGAGTTATCTGTATATTAATAAACACATAACGTTTCACGAGAAATGCGCTAATAGGACCAAGAAAAGGACCCAAAACCAAAATATTTTATGTGGTTTTCAAAAGCTATTAAATATTACAGACGAAGATTAAATTTTTTATTGCGCAAAAAGTTAAGAAGCACCAGGAAAATGTCTTTCAAAATTTTAGCATTTTTGTTTTAAAAATGACAAAGCTACGATTTGGAACATACAAATTGGGGATTTTGAAAGAAAAGTTCTGAAGGGAGTGCAAATTGTGGATACAAAGATTGTAAGACGTGTATCCAACGAAAGCTTAAATTTCTGCTTCAATAATTACTCTTCTGCTTCTTTTGGTGTTATTTTCGAACTTTCAAATACTTCGCCACTACAACGCACTTGTTTCGTCCATACCTTTTAATTACCCGTGGCTCAATTTTCTAAAAGTGGTAGAGTAATGAGTGTTTCGTTTCGAAAATACTGGCTAAAATTGAACACATTGATTGTTGTTGCCCTTATTTGGTGAAACTGGTCCATAATACATACAGATTGAAGACTACTCCTCTGACTTCATTGTGAAGCGAAGTCTGTATGTAGTACTTATATTTTACGCTGTGTATGTTAAAAATTATAAATGTTCTGAACTGAAATGCCTCAAGTTAAGGAATACTTAATTTTGGACAAAACAGTTATTTTGCGAAGAAATTATAAAGTATGCGATTCTAGATTCGTTAGTAATAATTCTAGTAATAAAGGAAGAAAGCCTGATCTTAAGTGCGTGATTTGTCCAAGAATTTATTAACGTATTATGTAGACTTAATCAAAATGAAGTAATTTTCCATGTTTCAATGTCCCCCGTATGTAATTATTTGCATTATTATTCTTTTATGTGTTGGTAAAGACTCTTGTAAAATCTGTATTTAACTCATTCATGGGTGAAAAACAAGTGTTCATATCATTTAGAACCAGCCATGCATTCAGAAACAGTTGTCGGGAGATTTTTATACCTCAAATGCAATACCTACAATACTAGTTATACAGTGTGGTGCAAATGAATGGGAAAATTCATTATTTTCTAAATCGGTAACTTTGGAGAAACATCCTGAAATAGCTTATTAGTGAATTTTCTTTAAGAAAATTCACTATTAGAGAGGTATCGATGGTGAGACTTTCGGAAAATGTCTTCAAATGAGCGCGAACTAGGCCCCCTGGAACCCATTTCCATGGACAGTTAAAAAGTTTATATATATATATATATATATATATATATATATATATATATATATATATATATATATCTATATATAAATCTATGTGTGTGTGTATGTATGTATGTATGTATCTAACCGATAACTCAAAAAATACTTCACTAATTTGGACCAAATTTATGAACTACCCTTATTTTGTTAATGTCTTGGATGAGTTCGTTCATCAGATCTTAATGCCCAAGTTTTCTTAACCAACAATTAAAAAATATGTATATATTTTTTAAAACCCAATATCTCTTAAATTCTTTAAGTGATTGAAACGAAAATCTACAACTTAAAAGAACATAGACTTGTGTACCAATTTTCAAGTCTTTTGGTTAAAGAAAAATAAAGTTATTCAAAATTAAAATTAAAATAATCCTCGACAGCACTTTAGATTCTGTAATGCAATATCTACAATGTTGGACAAAGACAGATGACGTTATAGGTATTGCTATGCTATTTAAATAAATGCTGGATAAAAATCTAATCAATGGAAATTACAAGTATCATTGAAAGATGTCAGAATGTAGAACATTGTGAAATGTACGACAGGGACGTCATCTCGGTGCGGAACCGGGTAGTATCTAGTTAACACGAAATGTTATAGATGGAGACTGTGTACAATCAACACTTTTGTAAATTACCAGCCCTGGCCCATTTTTTTCCTAATACCGTAAAATGTTTGGTTTCAAAAGCACTAAATTTACTACTATTGTCTGTAGATTGTTTCGCAAAAAAATACCCAACTTATGCTTCATTAGTTTTTATAACACAGCAGACAGTTTTTATCATTAGTCGATTGTTACAGATACGATATAGTATACAATAAAATCTCTAGAGTTCTTTTGATACAAGAAGCCCAATATTTTGAATAGTGTACAGCCCTTGAGTTTTTGAAGCATCATATCATAAGTATCATATCAGTATCATAAGACTGAACTATGTAATTCTTTACAGGCTTCACTTGTGTTAGTTGTTACTGATAACAAAAATGTTATTACTCACTCTATTCTACTTCTACAAAAAGTAACTGGTGGTAAGCACATTTGGAGAACAAACCCATTTGTTTTGTTCAAAAAACTCATTGTTAAATTGAAAAATATTTTGTTTAATACAAATAACACCCACGTTAGTGAGGAGAATCTAAAATTGATAAAAAATGTTGGACAACCAGGACATCTAAACGCCTTCGAAAGTATATATATATATATATATATATATATATATATATATATATATATATATATATATATATATGGGTAGCCTTCTGAAAGATTACTTTTCAAAATGAATACTGACAGAAGCACGTCCGATAGATAATAAAAGAATGCGGATATTTCCCCCAAACGAAATATATGAACTTTTTAATTTTTGTGTTTTTGAACCTCCCTAAATCGTTAGTGACCGACTACTTGTAGAAGAATATAAATAGTGGATATAAAATATTTAGAATTACTCATCTTCTGTTGACGCTAACTTGGTTAGTGAAACGATAGTCAGGTTTTTTAAATATGTTGAGGTGATTTGGGTTCTTGTGTGCTTATCAGTGCTCATCACAGGTTCGAGTCCTAATTTAATAGCAGGTGTTACTGAATAGACAATTAGATTAGCTTGAAAAAGATGTATCATATTTCCACCATCCAATTTCAAAGTTTCGAAGGGGTAGCTATCCTTTGAAGAGGTATGACGATAGGAAGTGCACTGGGAGAACCCAAATTACCACAACACATTTCAAAGGATCTCACGATCCCTTCGCTTCCCAAGTCAGCATCATCAGAGGATGAAGAATGATTTATCCTCTGATGACGTTAACAGAGGATGAATAATGCTTCATCTTCTGATCATGCTAACTTGATTAGTGAAACGATCGTCAGGTTTTTTGAAATGTGTTGTGGTGATTTGGGTTCTCCAAATGTACTTATCAGTGCTCATCACAGGTTACAATTCTCGCTTATTGAATTATTACGATATTGTGAGGTTTTTATACCAAATAGTTTGTTTTTGAGAATAAAAATCCACCTGTTTTCGAATTTTCGGTAATAATGGTCACGTTCAATTTTATTGAATTTACGCGTGATATCATTTGGTCTAGAATAGTGTATTATTTTTGAAAAAAAAAAGGTTATTATGGTTGACTCGTGGTTGAAAAATAAGTATAAAGATGTCAATATCTTCGGTAAATGAAGGTAACAAGAGAGCAATTAAGAGGAGGAAGTTAAAGTGATAAATATTTTCCATTTAGAATGTCAAAATTTGAAGTATGGTGAATTTGGTCCACAATTGTCAATCATTTTTTGGATGAACCCGTTAGATTTTGTAAAAACACAACACAAGTCTTAAACTTATTGTGTAATACATCTTGTATAATTTAATTGAATAATTAATTGAAAAATATTTATAGACACAGCGTAAATAAAGACAAAGATTTTGGTAAAGAAATATTGGAATAAGTTTTTACCATAGAACGTTGGTGTTGAACAGTATTTGCAAAAATGCTGGTGGTTAAAAATCATTTAAGAAGTAAGTAATTTTATGGAATTAGACATTTTGTATTTAGACTGTTTATATTTCAATTTGTGTCATATTAGTCACAAGCAAAACATTTCCTGTGCTGCACGCTGTAATAGGGACGACGAGAAGTGCACTAGAAGAGCTAAGAGAACAAAGATACTTCCTGAAAGAAGCTGAAAGGAGGAAGACAACATTGATTAGTCATATTCTGAGACATAATAATTTTATGACAACATTATTTGAAGGACAAATATCTGTGGAAAATGGAAGAGATGAGCCAAAACGAAAAGTTCTTGAAAACGTGGCCGAATCTATCAAGCGCGGAAGCCACAACGAAATGCAAAGAGCTGCTGAAGACAAAATTGTGATATAACTGCGATATTGCTTCAGACGGTGAAAATGAATTTTTGAAAGTCAAATTCGGAATAAAATGTTTTGTGATAACCTGTAATAAGGCTATGTTGGCTTTTAGCCTACATAAATCAATAATAGTTAATACAATTAAAGAAAACCCGGGTTCAACAATCTAACGAGTGCCTGAAGCTTCATTAAAAGTTATCTTCTCATCCTTTTTCCCGTGCTACAAAACCCGCTGCTAATTTCTTTTGATACCAGCTGTTTCCCTTTCTAGTGTTTAACGTTAAAACAGAAGGCTAAATTGGCTCTAGCGCAGAGTATTGAAATGAAATTTATCGTGGTGCAAATATATATCTAGGGGGGTAAAATTCAATTACCAACTCTCTCCATAAGTATGGGGCTGCGAACAGTTAAATCGTAGGCGTGTATTGCTGACTCTTTTCCTCGCTCACACTCGACGAACAGGCCTGCCAACAAGACAATTCAATTATCAGAGCTATTTCTGCGGGTAGTTAGTTGGAGGCTGAAGTCTTGGCTGCTGGGCTTGCGGTGAACGACGCGGACTATACAGACTGACTTATAATGGAAGCAGGGGTTTAAATCAAGGTGCAATCGATGTCGCTTTTGCTTCGACCTAGAGAGGTTAATGTGGTCGCTAACTATTGCTACCTATCCACTTCCATTCTCTAGACACATCGTTTATTTACACCCACAACTAACGAGGCGACTCTGATTTCAGTCGAGACTTTAATCTAGATACAGTATGCTTATTTGATACGTGGCAGTGATGCAGAAGGTGGTGATTCTTTGCTGAAATATGAAGGCTGCGCTTTCTACAGTGCGATTATGTAACTTGGAATAAATTCACTAAATTAAAAAGATCTTATTTTCTTTAAAAATGCTTGTACAAAGTAGGGCTGGGAATCGAATACGAATAGTTCGAATATTCGAATATTCGAGTATTCGAGTACGAATTACTTCAAGGAAAGTGTATTCGAATATTCGAATATATTCGAATATTCGAATATATATATATATATATATATATATATATATATATATATATATATATATATATATATATATATATATATATATATATATTATGCCTGGGAATGATCCCCAGAAGATTCTTAAATGCACTCACGGCAGGGAGCACTAGGAGAAAAAAGTATATCCTTCAAATAAGTATGAATAATTTGTTAGCTTTGCACTGTATTCTCACTGTAGACTCTCTTTGCTTGGTTTCAACCAAATATTTCTAAGAATCATATAATTTGTCGAGTATTTCTATGAATCTTTCCGTTTCTTCACGTCTTCATGAGCCAATAAAAATCTGCAGAGAAACAGCATATGGTGGATTACTAAGCGGAAGGTGTCGCAACACATTTTGGACTTTGAATTGTAGGGCGCTTTTATCGAGTTGAAAGCGATAAATTATTGGGTTTCCAGATGGAGGTATAGTTTGTTTAAAATTAGTTGAAAACACTTGAGTAAGTCGAAAGCTGTATTTGTCCTTTAACTCATAGGTGGCGCATAGAAGTTCATAAACACCAAAATGTAATCAAAATATGATGATAAAGTTATTGTATTGTATGTTGTAACAAATCGACTGGTGGTTATCCATATCGCATTCGAATTATGCAATGAAAACCAACATGAATTTACCCTTTAACACATAGAGGATCATAAATACGAAAATAGAAATGCAAGAGATTCTTAGATATACTAACAGCACGGCAAGGATACAAGTTCGTCTTGCAACCTGCATTATAATATAATATACCAACATTATAATCGTCATTAATTTCTCTAAAATAAACAATGAAAAAATTCCGGAATTATTTGAAAGTTAAGAATTAAATAACTATTTTTTTTAAGAAACAGAGGCAGATTCAAAAAATGATAACGAGACACAATCATGGGCTTAGGGGGGTGTTTTTTACTGTGAGAATATTCGAATACTCTGCGAATATTCGAATACTCGACGAATATATGAATATTCGAATACTCGAATAATTCGAATAGTCGTGAAGCTTTCGGAACGAATATTCTAATACACAAAGGGATAAATTCCCAGCACTACTACAAAGCAGCGGTCTTAAGAAAATTCAAGAATAATTTGCTCCAAAAGAAGATTAAAATACTGAGGTAGTATTTTCAATTTTCAATGGAAAAACTTTACTCTCAGAACTAGCCAATGATCGTAACTTCGGGAGAAATTTTGCAACGTAATGAAACAAATCGGAAGTTACTAAGTAGCGTGGAAGCTACGCAAACCATGTTGTGCGTATAAATAATGGCTACTGTGAATGAATTTGTTAAAATTAGCGACTCGTGCTATTTATACTCATTGAAGGTTGGAACCTAAAATAAAAACAAGCACTTCGAAGGGAAGGGAAACCTATTTTTAGCCATTTTTTTTGGTTATGTTTATCATCGATAGTTGTCAGTAGAAATTGATTCATTACCATGAAACATTGCAACTTTTGAAAATATATTGAATACTGTCTGCTATGAGCATATACATAGTTGTATTTATCATCAGAAATTCGCAACGGAAATTGCTTCATTGACTTTATTAAACTGATTCATTCACCTCACTATCCGGAATTTTTTTCCGAAACTCTGCTTTTCTGTAAGGGCGTTAGGGACTTTAACGTGCCCAACATCGCATGGGCACGGGACCGACGGCATTACGCACCCTGGGAAGGGCGAAACGTGCAGTCATTAACTTGCTCAATCACAATGGCACAAGCTCTCGTGATGTTACTGATTTACTGAAAAGGTGATAGAAGAAACCTGGGAATCGAACCCAGTACTCTTGGGTCCAGAGGCACACGTTCTTTCCACTGGACCACCGAGTATCAAAATTTACTGTTTACATTTACTTTTTCCTACTGCTTTCCGTACTATATGTCGTATATCGATGTATGTCGATGACGTCATATTACCATTTATTTACATTATGAAAATATTTGTCCACCCCTTGATTTCATTCTTTATTTAAAATTACACTTGGTAATATTCATGTGGCAACAGTGCACATCGTCTACAGTCTTACTACATGTGGGGTGCCTCAGGGAACTGTTCTAGGTCCTATCTTCTTTCCAGTATAACAAACTAATTTTCCAAGTGTTAACATCTATGAAAAAATTGTATGCTACGCGGATGACACGGTGTTCGACTGCTCCTGCGAAAACCAAATAATACGTATAAATAACACACTATAAGGGGTAATTGGGTCGGTGGGTTTGTGTAATATTCACCAACAATGGTTAGCCTTAATAGTTTAATGAAAACAGATAAATTGATTAACATAACGTGTGAATTATAAAGAATAATAATATTAACTTAAAACAATTTTAATAATAAAACATCGCGAGAGGGGACGACACGCACTCTTCACTTTTAAGTCTGCCATTTTCATATTCATGTGACCTGCGACCTGCGATACGGTCGACGCACTTCAATCGTCTCAACTTTGGACATCTGGCTGGTATTGACACCTGCGGTAGAGGGCGTTGGGACCTGTTCAGGTACCTTCTGCCTTACAATCTCCCCCTTTGGACCAAGCAACCGTCTCGGGCGAGGTACAAAACTAGAGTGGTAGGTTCTTGAACTGCGGAGGTTATATCCTTTGCTGGAACAGCCTGAAACGACATCTGGCGGAGCTGCAGTTTTATTGCCTGAGGGAGGTCGTCCACGACGCCGTAGGGGTCGTAGAGGAAACTGGTCTTCACCTTTATAGGGAGACAATGCGGAAATGTGATACTTTCCGAGCGGGACGGCTGGATCGTTGACTCTAGCCACCTCAAAGCTTGTTGGGGTCACGACTCGATGGATCAAGTAGGGGCTATCCCTCTTGGGTGCAAATTTGGACGTGAAAGCATTCTTAGCACTGCTTAGGGTATGCGTCGCTACCATAACCTTTTCTCCGACTTTGAAAGGTATGACGTCTCTTCTATTTTGGTCAGCGTACTTTTTCGTAGCATCTTGACTTTTCTCGTGCGATTCGCGGGCAATCTTGAGAGTTTTACCAAGTTGATCCAGGAAAATACTTATCTGAGGTACAAAATTTTGATCCTGGACGATAGAACGTAAATCTCGGTTGACGTCGTCTGGGGTTCTCAACTCTCGTCCAAAAGTCAAATAAGCAGGTGTGTAACCTGTACTTTTACATCGGGCAGAGTTCAAAGAAAATCTGATAGCTGGGATTTTCTCAGCCCACAAGGTGTGATTATCTTTGGTAAGGATCGCCAGTTGTGTCTTCAGGTCCCTGTTTTTTCGTTCGACGGGATTACTTGCAGGATGGTAGACTGGTACTAACGACTGAGTAAAGCCTAAGCATAGTGCAACCTTTTGCATAACTTCACTGACAAACTGGGGTCCATTGTCACTAATTACTTTTCTAGGTACACCAAATCGGAGTACCACTTCATTTACTAAGCATCTGGCACACTCTTCTGCAGTAGCTACTTTTAGCGGAAAGAGTTCAATCCATCTACTGGCGGTGTCTTCGACAACTAATATCCATCTGTGGCCTTCTGGGGTTTCAGGCAAAGGACCAAACAAATCCATGGAGAGCGTTTCGAAACGCTGAGACTGTACAGGAGTCTGTAATAACCCAGCGGGTTTAAGTGTGGATATCTTAAATCTTTGACATTCGATGCATTTTGATAAGTAATCTACGACAACTTTTCTCATATTAGGCCAGTAATATCTTCGAGAGATCTTGTGTAAAGTACGATCTACTCCGAAGTGACCAGCAGTAGCAGCGTCATGATGTTCTGTTAGAATTCTAGGCACAGCTGAACGAGCTACCACTAGTTGCGGTTCATCTTCATCTTCTTCTGGAACATAACGATACAGGATTCCATCGGACATGATGTAACCTCTTTCAGACCAACATTTAGCATTGATGGTCAGGGTAGGATCAGTCTCTTCTAGAGCAGTGATTATTTTCTTCGTGTCCGGGTCTTGCATCTGTTCTTCTCTCAGGTCCATAGCTCGTCGGACAGGTAGCTCCACAGCTACGAAATTGATTTCTGAGTCAGGGATCGGAGGCCTAGAGAGAGTATCGGCAATAATATTCGATTTCCCTGGAATATACTCAATTTTCAAATCCAGTTCTTGCAATAATAAAGCCCATCTTGCTAATCTACCACTAGGTGACTTTAATGATAGCAACCATTTTAACGGTTGATGGTCACTTTGTAATATAACGGTAGCTCCATCTAGGTATCCTCGAAATTTGTCAATTGCCCAAACTGCTGCAAGAGCTTCACGTTGTGTGGTGCAGTAGTTTCTTTCGGCTTCAGTTAACAAACGACTCGCAAACTCCACAGGTCTTTCGTCGGGTCCCTCCCCCTGGAGGAGACATGCTCCCAACGCATATGAACTGGCGTCGGTGCGGAGAATGTAGGGAAGTCTAGGGTCTGCCTGTCTTAGGATAGGGCTACTTGTGAGACATATCTTCAAGTGTTCGAAGGCTTGCTGTTGACTGGGTCCCCACTCCCATTTTGCATTCTTCTTCGTAAGAGTGGTCAGCGGACGGGATATGTCTGAAAACTTCTTTATAAATCTTCTAAACCACGAAGCGGTCTGAAGGAATGTGAGTAGCTGCTTGACGTTCTTCGGTTCTGGCATTTCTTTAAGGGCTGCAATCTTGGATGGATCTGGTCTGAGACCATCTGGAGTAATAACATGGCCAAGATATTTGACTGAAGAACAACCGAACCTACATTTGTCTCTGTTTAGACTGAGCTTGAATAATCTGAGTCTTTCAAACACTTTGCGAAGATCGTGTACGTGATCTTCAAAGCTGGACGACAAAATTATGAGGTCGTCGAGATATACCAGCAAGTTTATGTCCTGTAGGCCTGCTTTAAAGCGATCCATTAGTCTCATGAATGTTGCAGGGCTTCCTTTCAAGCCAAATGGCATTCTGGTGAATCGGAACATTCCGAATGGCGTAACAAACGCTGTTTTGTCTTGATCACTAGGTCTGACAGCAATCTGGTGGTATCCAGACTTGAGATCAAGAGTGGATATATAGGCGGACTTCTTTGTCATGTGCAAAAGATCGTCGATTCTAGGAAGCGGATACTTATCATCCCTGGTAATTGAATTAAGTCGTCGATAATCGACGCATAAACGAACACCTCCATCTTTCTTGGGAACTAAGACCACAGGAGCAGCATAGGGAGAGTCGCATTCCTCTATGGTACCATCATCCAGCAATCGGTCGAGTTCTCTTCGGAGTATGTCTCGCTTCGGTTCCGACATGCGATAAGGAGGTACGGCAACGGGAACATCATCGGTCAGCACGATGCAATGTTCGGCAAAAGGAGTCGCCTCGGCATTTGGAACAAATACATCTTCATAACTATGCAACATGCAGGAAAGTTCAAGCTTTTCTAATTTACCAAGCGAAGAACCTTCGTTATCTCTTATGCTCAAAGAAGCTATTTCAATCTTGTTATATGTTTGGTTTGGCAGGGAATCTTTCACAAACAGGTATGGTGTTGTCATATCTTCTCCAAAATACCAACAATTTCTCTTCATATCCATCAGAATATTTGCTTCTGCCATAAAGTCTGCACCAAGCAAGGTTCGACTGTCTGCATGCTCAGGTACAGCTGTTAAGTCAATAAAGATCGTCTTATGCTTGATATGGACGGCTACATGAAATATCTGAGTCATCAATGACCTTTTAATACCATCTGCCAAAGTCACACTTAAAGGTTTTGTTTCATAAGAAACGTTCTTTCTTCGAAGAAGCTGGGCAAGCTGTGATCCTGCCATACTACTCTTGGCTCCAGTATCAAGAATAGCAGTTCCATGCATATTTTCGATGTCAATGGACACTAAAGGTCTGACATATTCTTCACCTGAAGATTCATAGTACCGGAATTCAGAAGGAACTTCCTGAGGTTCACTTTTCAAGTTTTTAACTTTACACGTAGGGCAGTTGCTTCTAATATAGCCTATCGTACCACAACCAAAGCATGTCACTTGAGGTTTGGGACTGTCAGGATACATTGGCTGACTAATACCAGGAGAAACCTCTGATTTCTTTTGACTCAATTTACGACATTCTTCTCTAGTATGACCATAAGCTTTACAATAGCTACAATGTTTCCTCGGTTTTGACTTGGAAGATTCAATAGACGTCGTGGTTGACGTGAACCTAGCCTCGGGTAAGGTAGAAGATTGTTTAATTTCCTGTAGAGTGACTTCTACTTTACGAGCTTCGTTAATTAAATCCTCAAATTTACAAATATTGTCACGTGGAATTCTTTCACGAATTCTTAAATTCAATAGGCCATAAACCATGTCTAGCTGGACTGATTCAGGCAAGGCAGGGGTACTCGGGAGCTGAGAGAATAAAGCTCTACATCGGCTCACAAACAAGTCGGTTTTCTCCTCTGCTTTCTGCTCTTTAGAGAACAGCTCACGGTAAATCTGATGAGCAGGCTTTGTAGAACCAAAAGCATGCCTTAACGCTTTCACAGCGTCGGCAAAGGTGAGTGTTGAATTCTTCACACCTTGCCACCAAGTAGCAGCTTGGCTTTCCAAAAGCATAGAAAATCCTCTTAAGGCATTTTCCTCTGAGATGCATAAACACTCTTTGTAAACGAGTATGGCATCTATGAATGCATGCACATCTTTGTTTTTGGTACCATCAAAACGATGTGTGCACTTTGAAAAGTTTCCTTGATTCGGTGTTGCTGTAGGACGCTGTCCCATATTGGCAATGAGAGCTTGTAACATTTCTGGTGTCATGACCACTTGTCTGATTTCTTCACTCATGTTGATTGTTTCTGCAGACTGCTCCAGTGTTCGTCCAGAACGCAAATTCATCGACTGTAGCTATATATTGCTAAACACTGTTCAATAATAGTCTGAAATAAACGTAAAACTCGCGAAAACAGTCAAAGTTTATGTATCAGAAACAAATAGAAAAGTTCACAAAATATATTAAGTGTCCCTCGTATACATACGAACACTAAGAGAAATTTGCTCAAGGTCTATGCACAAAAATACCTATCGTTATATGGCACGTATTCAAAAAAGTTTCAGAACATTTTGAACACTCCTCGTATCGCGTAAAAATAATGTCTCAATAAATGTTCATAAATGTTTATTATTAATCGCAAATTCGAAAACACTGTAAAAGTTTATCATCTGAAATAAATTATTGCATATTTGCGTTATCTGAAAACACGAAAATTTAATACAGCGAAATAAAATCTACACATTTATTTCGATAAGAACTGATTGTCGCAGTGTCCAAAATTTAATAAAATACACAATTGTCTTTATATAAAATACAGCACTAAAAGTCTTAAAAATGAACTGAAATCTGAATTTATTCAGTGTCGAAATACCATGAAAGTCTTTGTTTACTTTAAACAAATACCGGTCGTTTTAACCTTGACGAGTTCCATTTAAATAAAGGAAATGTATTACCTGTTCTTTCGCAATATGAGGCTTGTTTTTCTTACCAAACCTACTGCTTAAACTCACAGCAAGGGGTTGCAGGGAAATTTTCTTCCAATAGGGCACCTTGTGTCGCCGTCTTTCTTCATTATTGAAATTTCTTACTTGTTCTGCAGCAAGGGTAGTGCGGGGAAACTTCTTCCAGGGAAGCACTACGTGTTTTTTATTTATTTGACTTGGTCGAATTGTTTTGACTTCTTCTGCAGCAAGGGTAGTGCGGGGAAACTTCTTCCAGGGGAGCACTACGTGTTTCTTATTTAATTGACTTACTTAAATTTGCAGTAAGGGGAGTGCTGGGAAAGCTTCTCTTTCCAGTAGAGCACTAATTATTGTGCAATTTTGCACTCAATATAATTATTACAGCACACGTTAGCTTTCCATTTGCGACGGGGTGAGGGGAAACTGTTTTTTCCAATGAAGCACCATAAGTCGTTCACTGTTCGCACTAAAAATTAGGGCTCCCGTTGAGGCGCCATTTTATAAGGGGTAATTGGGTCGGTGGGTTTGTGTAATATTCACCAACAATGGTTAGCCTTAATAGTTTAATGAAAACAGATAAATTGATTAACATAACGTGTGAATTATAAAGAATAATAATATTAACTTAAAACAATTTTAATAATAAAACATCGCGAGAGGGGACGACACGCACTCTTCACTTTTAAGTCTGCCATTTTCATATTCATGTGACCTGCGACCTGCGATACGGTCGACGCACTTCAATCGTCTCAACTTTGGACATCTGGCTGGTATTGACACCTGCGGTAGAGGGCGTTGGGACCTGTTCAGGTACCTTCTGCCTTACAACACGATATTTAGGTGTCTTCAACGATTAACTGCTAAAATTGAATTTTCACACAGATTACATAAAAAATAAACTGAGAAAACCCGTTTATAAATTTAAACAATTAAAGCACATTTTATCGTGGAAGCGGCTAAAGTGCGTCTATATTTGTATAGTGCAGTCAATCATAAGTTATGCTATCATAGCCTGGGGAAATGCATACGAGGTACACCAAAAATTTCTTAACCTAGTAAAACAATGGATCATCAAGACAATGCTGAACAGATCAATATATGTAGGTGTAAGTGTAACAGTTTATCAGGATAGCGGTTAGTTTGAGTCACTCTGTATTGTCTGTTTGTATGTTTTAAAATACAATGTAGTATTTATTACCTGCATTAATTAAAATGAACTATAGGAAACAGCTGCGATAGAGAAGTCTGCAAATCAATAATCGAATCTGCATACATAAAAATCATGCGGTCAACCAATTAACTAATTATTAAATGCATCAGGACGAGACCTAATTAAAGAGTAGACAAGTTTAATCGCCCTTTGATATTATAAATCAGCATCAGATTAAAGAAAGAGACAATGATATAGCTCTGTTTCCGGACCCATAAATTCTATCATGTTAATTTAATTTTTTTTAATGACCGACCTATTTTCAAATTTTTGTTGCTTTTGTAAAAATTATATATACATTTTTGGGATTTGCATTATTTGAAATTTCTCGCTACCATAACGCACTTGCTATGTCCAGTTTGTTAAGTTTCATTTCCTCTATAGGATTTAATTTATTAGGTCAAGGTAGTTTGTTATAATTAATAAAGGACACAATGAACCAGACATACAAACATTGGATTACACCTGCTGTAAAAAGGATTCTATTTATTAAGGAAAATATTCAAGTGAATTATATTTAGAACAGGTATGAATAATGCCTTTACTTTTTCTTTACATGCTTCTAAAATTTAAGAGTATAGCAGATCTAGTTCTGATCCTTTTAAAATGTCAATCATAAATGATCTCTTCTTTCATAAAATTTTAAATCCTCTACCTGTTTTCTAAAATAATAGGACTTGCTTCCTTTAGAGATATGTGGAGGGGTGACTCAAGGGAGTGATAAAATGCTAATAGCGACAAGGGTTGAATATTACAACATCTACCACATTTTTCAAGCAAATAATAACTTCCTTCAAAAGCCGACGTCCTGCTTTTTAGAAACTCAATGTTTACTTGAAAAATTTAGCAAACATTCAAACAGTGACATTAAATTTAAAACGTTTGACGGAAGGAGTTCTAGAATAGGATGTTCAACAAATTCGTATTAAAGTTCGCAAACGGGGTCACTAACAATAGTATTTCTAAGCAGCAGTGTCGGTAGAAGAAGCACAGATATCTCCAAACATATATATATATATATATATATATATATATATATATATATATATATATATATATATATACATATATATACAGGGTGGCGCATTGAAAACGAAACAGACCGATTTGCGCCCAGAGAAATTTTGTTTAAGAGACGCTGAAACACGTCAATTTTAATATTGAGGGGGACATGTTTTGACATAAAACTCAACTTTGTCACATCAACCCCTTAAGGGTGGTGATAACAATCCTTATATTTTAAATAGAGATCATGGGTCGAG
Organism: Tillus elongatus; assembly: GCA_964006375.1. Lineage (NCBI taxonomy): Eukaryota > Metazoa > Arthropoda > Insecta > Coleoptera > Cleridae > Tillus > Tillus elongatus. The sequence goes on from OZ023267.1 coordinate 131,312,477, forward strand.
TGTTACATCATTTGAAAGCTCTTTCTTTGCTGAATTCAGCACACAAATTTTTTTGGAAGTTTTATCAACTCGTTTAAAAATTATTCACAGTTGGGGTTGCAAGAACGTATTTCATTTATTGTCATAAGAAATGCGCTAATTGGTCAATTTTTAGTTTAAAAAAAACAACTAAAAAACAAAACCAAGCGTTAAAAAATGTTTATTCAGTTAAGTAAGTGTTCAAATTCTTGACCACCAGCTTCTATACAAAAGTACAAATTTTGTTCAAAACCAGCTCTGACATTCTGGAGCATTTGTGGAGTTACTAGACGGCATTCTTTAACAATGAGTCGTCGTAATTCTTCCAGGGACTCCGGTTCTCTTGCGTAAATTCGACTCTTTTAATTGCTCATAGAAAGAAGTCTAAAGTGGTTAAATCCAGTGATCAATGGGGCCACTCAATAGCACCTCTACGCCCAATCCATGATCCTGGAAACTCTCTGTTCAAAAACTCCCCAGCATGTTGTGAAAAATGCGGAGGAGCTCCATCTTGTTGAAACACTAATTGATACTCTTGATAGCGATCATCATTTTCAACAATGTCAATTAGTAGAGGGTAAACGATATCTTCTAGTAACTCCAAATACGTACGCCACTCAAATTGCCATCAAGAAAAATTGGTCCGATTAAACGGTCTCCAAAAATACCAGTCCAGACATTCAATTTCTGTGGAGTTTGAGTGTGGTCTTCGTGAAAATTTCTTGGATTATTATCTGCCCAATAACGACAATTATGACGATTGACTGTAGAGTTTAATAAAAACGTACACTCGTCTGAAAAACAGATATTGAACAGAAAGTTCCCGTTATCAGCTATTCGTGCAGTCATAACTTCACAAAACTCCAACCGCCGATCAAAATCATCTTCATTCAGTTGTTGTACAAGATGAATTTTATACGGGTGAAATTTATGATGCTTCAATATTCGCTAAATAGTTCTTCTTTTGATGTTTGAAACAGTGGCTAATTTTCTCGTGCTTAAAGTTGGCTCTGCAGCAATGTGTCCTAAAAATTCAATTTCAGTATTCTCATTTCTAACCGGAAATTCACGTCCAGGATTCCGTTTTTTGTTGGCTACTGAACCACTTTGTCGAAACTTTGCAACTAACTCCAAAATGTATTTTCTGTTAACATGTCTGTTCGGATGCCGTTCATTAAACAAATTTGCGGTACGGTTGGCACAGTCATCGTTTTTGAAAAAAAGAGTAATTATTTCAACTCTTTCTTCTACAGAATACACCATTGTGAAATTAATTTTCGGTAGTACTATGAAGTATCAAACCGACCGATAACCTGAAATAATAAACCGCATTTCTCTCATTCCGATAAGAAATGTTCTGATAGTCAATTTTTTGTTTACAAACCAACAAAACATTGACTATCAGCACATTTCTTATGGGAATGAGTGAAATGCGTTTTTGCATCTTCAACTGTGAATAATTTTTAAACGAGTTAATAAAACTTCCAAGAAAATTAGTGTCCTGAATTCAGAAAAGAAAGAGCTTTCCTAGAGTCAGACTGTATTAAGTCCAAAAATTGAATTTTACAGGAGAGCTGTTTGAGAAATTTTATAGCAGTTTTTTCTCATAATCTATTCACTGAAGGCTTACTGTAAAAGTCAGATTACTTTTCTCATTGGCTTCTTTCGTTCTACTTCTGTGCCTCGTGGAATCATGTTGACAATGATGGAGATTAGTTAAATATTAAGTTAAATATTTGGAAAATGGACTCGATACACTTTGCTTCTGAAATGTGCTACGCAATTTTGACTTATTTTTATGGATTATCTGATTTTATTGACGAATTTGAACTGAGGTGATATATTTTATAATGTATTTGTGGTAATTGTGAAGAAAAAAAACACCAACATTGTGGATATTAAATATTATATTGCAATATCATCAAACTCAAACTCCTACTTGTACCGAAAACTTCGTTTTAAGTAAAAACAGTGAAAAAATGTCAATTTTCACCAAATCAGCCCCCATTCATCCCCTACCCCCTAAAGAGATTTTACCCAAAAACCATCCAAACCGTTTGCTTGAACTATATACCAAATTGGAAGACGATATTTCAATTCGTTCTAAAGTTATCGTGTCTACAACCATACAGAAATGCAGACCGACAGACAAAAAATGTTCCTTCCCAAATCATGTTTTCTATATGTTTTGATACCTTTTACGACGTTTAAGCGAACAATTTTTTGATTTTTTTGTCGCTGATGCCATACTTCTACACGTGAGGATGTGGAAGTAAAACAAATAAATAACACTAAAAGAAAATAAACACAATCGTTTCTTTAATATAGCCCACTTAGTTTAAAATACAAAGCGAACGGAGTGTATAAATATAAAAATAAATCGTTATTAGATCTTTCCAATCGCAAGTCCCATATATTTGAATATGAAGCATAAGAAAGTCTCTCTTTCGAGGGGGCGGCACGTTTCTTCTGAAGATCGTGATAAAACACGTGTATTTATAATCATAAACTAATATTTATATCTGGAGATGATTTTATTACCGTCCCGCTCAGTGTTCTCAACAGGGGGCGCTCTAATCATTAGTTCATCGGGCAGGCAAAGAAGAAAGAGATCTTCAACATCTTCACCGGGTAATTGATGAAAGGAGAAGAATGGGTAAGATCCAGTGGCGGGTGTTCATGTACAACATGATATTCTGTCTAACTATTTCAAATTTTTTCTATCTTGGTTTCAATTTATCAACAAATTTATATATAGACGTAGATACTATTACTCTGGCTTCTAAAATGTTTCTTTTGTTCTCTGTAACAGGCTTCGCTGCTTGACAGGATAATGATGCCGCCAAGCAGCGAAACCGATTATAGAAAAGAAAATGAACATTTGTGAAGCCAGAGAAATAATCTCTACGTCTATATCTAGTACGAAACGGCTTCAGAAAGTAGATGCAACAAGAATTAACGAACAAATTTTAATCCAAAATGCAAGATTATATTTTTAAACCTAAGAAGAGATCCAGTACATTGAGCCTAATATGTTTTTCTTTTGTTATATCGTCAGCGTATGTTATGCAATAGTGGAATTATTTTGATACTCAATTATACAAAGAAAACATTATATAAATCGTAAGTCTTTCGATTCTGTGATATTTTTCTGATAATTATAAAAACAGCATTACTCTTCAACTCTTCAATTGTGAGCAAAACGCCACCGTGGTGTGGCAGCACTCACATATAAAGTTGACCGTAACTTAGATAACGGGATGGTTTTCCGGGATTCAACCAAAGAATTCGACACACTTTGCCATGGTGAAATGTTGAACTCATCGGATAATATGGGAATCCGCAGAAGAACTTACAATTTAATGTCCTCTTACGTTAGTGAAAATATTTAGAGAGTTAAGATTGGGGATGTTCATAGTGAAGAACAATTTGTTAGATATGGAGTCCCACAGAGAATAGTTTTGGGACCAATATTGTTTTTGTTATTTATAAGCAGCATATTGATATATAACGGAAAGTAAAGGACATATAAAAGCTTTGGAGATGACACCACCATCTATATAAGTGAGCCTTCAAACTTAATAAAAACCATAGCTAAGGGAGGATCTGAGGACAGTTTTTAAAGGTCTTCATCATTAAAAGCTTACGGTAAGGATTGATACAAGGTTATCTTTCCTTTTTTGTGTTGTAGGATACGCGCCTTATGCTTTGATTGCTCGACAGTCTCTGAAACCAATTATCGGTACTCTATTTGTAAAGTAGGTCACACTCGGCACTTGGGCGTTATCAATGTTTCAAGTGGGATCAACAAATAAATAGTGTCATGGGTAAGTGGTAAGACATGAAGCAGCTTACCGCCACCTAGTTGCAGGACCAAGTAGTATGTTGTCACGCCAGCTCCAAATAACACAAAGTGTTAAGAAATGGAGACTGCGGGAATTTTTATTTAAAATAAAATTCCTTGGACAGATTTTGAACGCTTTTTGACTTAAAACCTTATACATACATCCAAGAGAGTCCAGAATCAACTAATCAAGTGATACAATAGATTATTATCTAAAAGTGCATATTCACTCGTTTATCAAGAATCAAGTACACTTGGTGTGAAGACTTCAGATCTTCAGAGCCTTTGTAGCCTACCACCATAAATATCGGCATCTGATGTGATGTGTGGGCTATAACCAAGGTACTAGGTCTAAAGAGCATGGCCACGCCAAGGTTCCATACCTTTCAAACTCCTTGGGCCAAGGAGTCACATTTTTCTGTCTCCGCGATATTTTTACAATTGTTTTCCACCTTATATTGAAGGAACATTTAACACAAAACATTTCAGCAAAAGGTAAGTACACTTTATTTTGGACAGAATACATTTTTGAGAACTGACGATAGTTTCTCTAACAAAGTTAGCGTCATAAGAAGGATGAATAGACAATGGTGAATTGAGTTCGCCAAAGTAAACTTATAGGTGCTCATCAAAGGTTCCATTCTTCACTTACTGAACAAAAACGTACATATATTTTTACTTACTACATAAAAAATACGTTCCTTGTTTGATTAAATTAAATAGATATAAATCGAATGTTATAAGCTGGTTACAATTAACATATGTGTTGTCGATGGTAGGTGTTATGTTCTGTACTTTGGGTTAATTAGTGGTTTTATGTATGTTAATGGTAGAAAATGATTATGAAGACAAGCTTACCCTTGTCGAGTCGCCTCTGGACTTGCCGCTTTACTACAAGGGTACCGCGATTGTTGAATATTTAATATGTATCGCGGTTCCGAAGGTTCTCTTTTCAATTTGTTATTATGCGCACAATAGGGCACTATATACCTACAATGGTAATGTGATTTAGATCGATAGACGTCGATCCACTGATCGATAGTTTTGGATCAAATAACTGCCTTGAGGTTATTCAGAGCAAGAAACTGTCTATGCTTTCGATCTGGCATATATAATACCGATATTCTTTGTAATATTACGAAAATTATGTTACACAGAAAATGTTGCATTGTAATTATGAAGAAGCCTATAAAGTGACGTTACTTCTCGCATATTATATATATATATATATATATATATATATATATATATATATATATATATATATTATTTACCTGTTACAATCAGTTGCCCTTGGAATCCTTATTTTCTTTTAGTTAATTTTGCATGAGACTCTTTATAAAAATGTATAAATATATTGTTTTTTTTGTTTTAATCTTTTTATATTAATAAATTATTAATAAATCTCAGAGCTTGGGTTCATGAGTCAAAAAATTCACCACTTTGTTAATAAAAATTTGTATGAGCTTTATTACGAGATTCAGGTTTTTTTTTCTTAATAATGAAATGGATTTCAAACACAAATGGATAATTTATTACCAAAGAATTTAAATAACAAACAAATAGAACAGTTTTCTTAAAAATTAGGAAAAGAAATATTGATTAACTATAAAATTCTTATTAATATTACAAATTCTTAACAATAATCAAACTTCCCTTGAAAGGGTACTCACCATTTTTTTGTAGGTACAGTCCTTTTTATTTTTTTATTAAATTTTTTTTTTGTTAATTGCTTTATAGCTATTGAGCTACATAAGTTCCATTCACCAACCTTTAAATGTCACTTGAAGTATTTGCCTCCATGTGTTTTAATAGTTATTCTGTCCACTATACATTTGGGTTATGTGTATAGTTTCTGGGTCTAATTTCGTTTTTACGGATTTTTCTTTCAATCAGATGAAGATAAAAAAAGAATCCCTTGCCTAGTCTAATGACAGTTGACAGTTTGGTTTTTTATTTAATATTTACTAATAAAATTCCAACAAGAATTCATTAATTTATCATAAATTCTCCAATTTCCATTAATTGATTTAATAATATTTGTTCCAATTTAGTTACTAATAATAATCAGATCGCAGAAATAAACAGGTAATTTGACACTGTTAAAATTATTTATTTTCATATCATAATATAACCTAAAATTGTTGAGAATAAATGCTGGAAATGAATTAAAATTCTGATGTGCTCTCCTTAGCTACCTAAATTCAACTGCCTCGATAAAATAAATCGACATTTCTTTTATATAAAAACAGAAAAAAAAATGAATTAGCGTCCTGACGCCATGTTAATTATAGACCTGCCTATTTAGGATGTTTTTTAATATTGCAGCTAGCCAAACATGCTATACTTTAAAAGAAAGCTTGTTTAAAACTGCGTATTTTGATGCCCCATACATGTGGTTTCATTATACCGTATGTTCTCAATTTTAATGGCAAAGTTGCCATTTTTCAAAATTGACAATTGTTATTAATATGAAAATTACTGACCGCTAATCATTATAATACACAAATTATATAATGAAAAACTGATTCTAGACAATTTCATGATTACATAGAGCTATTTTACATGTGATTTGCTTCAGTGATAATCTTATAATCTATACATGAAATTTGTAATTCTTTTATCTATTGACATTTCAATTTCCAGACTAAAATTGTTTATAATAATCTACTTACATACAATTATTAATATATACAGTAATCAAAAATACAGTTTAGTAGACTGTTATATCAAATATTATACATAAGCCGTCATCTCGTAACATGATGTTCCACAATTGTTAAAACTTGCATTTTTCTTTCATTTTCCCTTATTATTGTTGCTACTATGTTACTCTAGAGATTCATAATGATATAATCAACCACATGCTTTTAAATTATTAAATCTGTTTTGAATTTACAGGTATTATCAAATTTTGTGGAAATTCCGAAATGCCATATTATGTAAATTTTGAAATGACATGCACTATCAATTTGCAAATTATATGGACGTCACACAGATATGGTCCACAATATATATAGTTACTATTTATGGTTTCTGTCAATTTTGATCATAAAAATTGCTGTGGAAAGGAGTTTTCCTTATTACGTTATAATTGTACTGGACCGCCCCTCAAAATAACAGTTAATCTATAATATATTTTTCCACACATTTTATTCTATTTGCTTCCTAAATTACATGAATTTTATTGTTATAGTACCAAAGTTTATCACTCTGACAATTTGTTTGCTGCGTTTAACGTACCTATCAAGATGGAGACGTGATTCAGCCACGGAATGCTGATCTTTTATTTTAATTAGCTTCAGTGTCTTGTCTACTGCTTTATTAAATATAATATTTTAATTTTGAGTGTATAGTCTTTGGAAAATAAACGTTTTTTGTGTAAGTTGCACACTTTGATTTCAAATACTAATATTATATGATATTTTTGATATTATCATGCATTAAGGTGTTTATTTTGATTTCTTTTGATTTAAATACTTAGCCCCTTGCATGCTTATCGACTTTTCTTTTAAATTCCCCCTTTTTTAACCCGTCTTTGGTAAGACGTACTGCAATAAGAATTACCTACATTTTCCAAGATTTTCTCTTTTCATTTTTCTAAATCTAGATGCATTTCTGGTATATTAAAATTACCATAGCAACATATATATATATATATATATATATATATATATATATATATATATATATATATATATATATATATATATATATATATATATATATTCTAGGTAAGTCCGTAGACCAACTCAATGCCAAGACATTTCTTCGAAAGACTTCAAAAATTTTCTCTAGCATTTTTGTGAGTGTAAAAGAAAAACCTGCGCGCGTTACAGGCTAACGAAAAGCTATTTAAAGAAGCCTTTGCTTTACCAGACGTAACTTATTTAGAGCTTGATTATGACGCTTTTTGACATGCCAATAGATACATGGAAATGACGGAATCACTGGGAAGGTAATCCATCAAAAGTTAAAGAAACTGAGCCACTTTAGGCCAAACAGAAAAAGGCATTTAAAAATCACTTGCTTGCTAAAGATTACGGATAGGTCTTTCACTAAATAAGCCACAAGCATCTAATCTCCAATGGCTTGTGAAGTTTGCGCAGTACATATCCTATTTATATCGGACAATACCTATTATGGTGCTTGATTTTTAGTGAATTTTCTTTAAAAAAATTCACTAATGAGGAGATCCCGACTTTTGAATTTTGAAAAAATTTCTTCAAATGAGCGCTAATTAGGCCCCCCAGAAAAAATATCCGGGGTCAGTTTCAATTTTTATATGTTTATGTATATATATATATATATATATATATATATATATATATATATATATATATATATATATATATATATATATATATATATATATATATATATATATATATATATATATATATATATATATATATATATATATATATATATATATATATATATATATGTATCACACCGATAACTCAAAAAATAATGGGCCGATTTTGATCAAGTTTGGTGAAAAAATTCCTTTTGCAAATGGCTTGTATAAGTTCGTTATCCAGGAAAATCTGCCCAGGTTTTCCCGGAAAATTTTGTGTTTTCTTTTGAAAAAAATTTATATCTCCGGAATTAACAAAGTAAGGGCAACCAAATTTGGTGCGCAGGTTTACATCCTTATAGGTAAGTTACCTACCAAAATCTAGCTATGTAGGTCAAAAGACAAAAAAAGTTATAGGCATTTAAAGAAAAATAAATTGAGGTTGTCCTCAAAACGTCAACGTGGCGATTTAAAATGTCAAAATTGGCAACATTTAGGCAAATAACTTAAATCTAATACGGGCTATAGAAATAAAATGTCTCAAGAATGATGTTTTACAAACCCTAAAGTCTTAGTTTCAACCGTCATTGTCCTTCATTTTACTAAAATATTTGCAGAAAATTCATTTCAAATAGACCCTTTCTCTGATGCTTGGCAGTAGCCTTAGCTATAGAGTTTATCGTTTAATGGTATATAATTTTTGTCGTTTTCGTAAAAAATCAATAAAACTCAATATATCCGTTATTATATAAGATATGAAGAAAATTTGTATATATTAATTATAGGGTGTCTTGAGCTACATCTTAAAATAATATTTCTACAATCACAGGCTGGCCCATAAGTCGTTGGTGATACAAATTTCCTTTTTTTTTTAATCAAACACGCCTTATGTTATTGCATTTTTGCATTTTCCATCGAAATATAATGCATGTTTGTAAGAAAAGAGATTCTGGACGCAGCAAGTGCGTTATGGTAGCGAATTTTGATCAAATGTTTCATATTTGAACAGCTCAATTTGCTATTAACCTATAAGGTTGACCAAGAAACGTGTTTTTTCGGGAACATTTTAAGTTAACTTTTTGAAATTTTTTTGCGTTTTCACACAATAAAGTTATTTTAATGGAACATGGCACATTGTTTTTACTATATAGGTTATATTGGTAACCAAATTTGATACCTGCTTTCTTAAAAAAAACACACATATTTGTTATTAAAAAGATTTTTATGAAAATTCACTACCATAACGCACTTGCTGCGTCCCGAGTTTTTATGTAGATTGAGAATCATACATATTTATCAATAGCTCTTTCGGAGCATCATAAAAATTAACTCAAAGGGTTGATTCCACATGCAACTGGTTTGTATTCTACTTAAAAATAACGGACCTGTACGGTGTTTTAAAATATAATAGATGTTTCAAACACAAAATGCCATTAGTTTTACGAACACTTTAACTAGAACTTCGAAAACATTACTACGAATTTTAAACACCTAAAGATCCAACACTATCTAAAGTCACATTAATCATGTTAAAATGGCTAGAAACGGAAGAAGAAAAATTACCTTTCAAGATAAAACTAGCAATTACCCAAATCATATCGTAAGCATTAGCACATTCTAATACCTAGTTTTACATATTTGAAACTTGTTAGTAGATATTGTTAATGAGACAAGCTTTTAAAGTATTCAGACTGGAATATTTTCTTCTTTGGTGAATTTTTGACCTTAGTTCTCTTGCTAGATTATTCGCCACAATGTGATTGTGTCAATCAAATTACTATTAGAATAATCATCATCATCATCAATCAGCCTTCTGCGTCCACTGCTGGACATAGGCCTCTAGTTGAGTCCATTCTTTTCTGCCTTGAGCGCTACGAATCCAGTTTTTGTAATTTTTGTAATGTCGTCTGTCCAGCGAGTTGGTGGTCTTCCTCTGTTTCTTTTATCGGATCTGGGTCTCCATTCAAGTAATCGTTTGGTCCACCTGTCATCTTGCATGCGAGCCAAGAATAATAAAAAAGTATTATTCTGGACTTTCCGTTGATGCAGTCAGGTTGTTTTTCAGTTATCTTTCACACATCATATCTGGTGACCTACGATAGTAACACTTCTTCTGAACGTTTATTACACCATGGTGAGCAATAAGGGTCACTTTTGGGATCTGTAATTTTTTCTATATGCATTTTCTTCTAAGAAACTTGTGTTAGCAAGCACCGGACATTATTGTAGAAATCACATCCAAACACAGTTGGGTAACTCAAAAACTAAAGTGCCAAATTTGATGAAATTTGGTAAGTACCTTTCCTTCTTAAATTGTTTCGATAGATTCGCTGACTAGGACAATGGTACCTGTTTTTTTCAGAGGAGGGCACAAGATCAAAATAATATGCCGATTAAACAAAATCTATTAAATATTACAGACAAAGATTAATCTTTCTTGGCGTATGAAGATCAAGAAGTAGGAGAAAAATTCTTCCAAAATTTTATGGTTTTGCTTCTGAAAATGTCAAAGTTACGATTTTAAAGTCGGAATTGGTGATTTTAAACAGCTATTCTGGAATTGATGTAGTTTATGATTAGCAAATATTGCATTAAATGTCTTTAACAATGTCGTAGACTTATAATTTAACTCTTACTCTTGTTCATTTGATTTAAATATTTGCAAAAAATCATTTTAAATATACCTCATATATTAAAAATAACTCAAAACCATAGAAGATTCACATACGACCTTATTGCATTATGGCCGGGATATATACCTACCATTATATTCCACTTGGCATGTTCTCCGTGCCCGAGTGGTAAATCCGACTATTATCAGCCAATAATCGTTTTTTAACGCCGGTTCAAATCTTTCTGGTGACAATAATTTTTTTAGCGAATTCTTGTGGAAAAAATGTACTAAGGAGGAGATGAGGACTTATGAGACTTTTAATTTAAATTGAATAGCAGATCATATAGTTGTTGCTATTACTTGGTGAAGCCATTACGTACTTAATACAGGTCTAGATACTTTCTGTGGCTTTAGAAGTGCTTGCTTTCTTCTCTGAAACGGGTTTTGCATCGTCAGACAAAATAATTTCTTTGTGATCCTCAGAAAAAATCTCTATGTCTGTATTTTGATCAGATTGTATAACTTTTAATTTATTTTATTAGATATATCTCACGTACAAAATCTTCTGGAAATAGCGAATTTTCTTAACAAAACTTCGTCCTTAATTTTTGTATAAAAAAGTATTCAGCAAAGTTTTAATGGAACAGTTTTTCAACGAAATTTGTGGAAAAAAATGTTGTAGTGAATATTCTTGCAAAAACAGTTTTTGGAAATTTCTGTGGAAAATATTTTATCGAATTTTTTCAACCAATTTTTGTAGAAATATTATTTTGTAGCGAATTTTTGTCGATCTTTTTTTTACCGCAGTTCTGTAAACAATGTTTAGATGTATTTTTTTTGTTTTTTTAAATTTTTGTGAAAAACACTCATAGAAAAAATTTGCTTACGACGAGATAACGACTTTAAGATTTTTGATAGTTCTTTTGATGAGCGTGAATTAAGATCTTCAGAAACGATTCAGTTTCTATTTTTATATGTTTGCAATGTACATACATACCAATATGTCCCCGGATAGACTCATGAATAGGTGAAAACGGAGAACAGTGGGCACGGACACTATCAGTTTGGTAATGATAAGGTACTGTTGCCCACCAGTTATTCCTTACATTACTCATATAATAAACACATGCATTGCAACTGGCGTCGTTTCATCACAGTGGAAGCAGGCATATCACATTCCTTTTCCTAAAATTCCAAACCCAGAGACTCCCAGGGATCTACGTCCCATTAGTATATTACCTTTTCTTTTAAAGATTTTCGAACATGTAATCTATCAACAACTAAATACGCACTTAGATCGGTATCCCATTTTGCCGTCGCATCATTCAATCGCACAGTTGTACGTCGGATTTGGTAAAGGTTTTCGATGATATCTTGGAGTCTTCAGACAGTAACAAAGTAACAGCTCTAGTAATGCTGGATTTTACTAAGGCTTTCGATACTGCTAACCATAGTTTACTTGTTTCTATTTTACATTTCATTGGTCTGAAAACGACTGCACTGGACCTGATTTCTAATTACTTGGAGGGTCGAACCTAGTCTGTGAAAATTGGCGGCAATTACTCGGAGACACGTTAAACTAGTGTCGGTGTTCCACAGGGGTCAATTCTTGGTCCCCTGTTATTTAATATCTATACAAGCAACAGGTTTCGAAAGCCGTATGCCGATAACACCCAGCTATATTTGTCGTTCGAAAGGGCAAAGGTTCGTAAGGCGGAGACCAAGATCAATTGCGATCTGGCGAACTTGACGCAGATTTCTTTGTTTCTGAATCCATCCAAATCTAAAGTGCGACCATTGGGAAATAAATCATCTGTAGCTGAAATAGCTGAGAATTTTGTTGTGGGGATAAATAACGTCGTAATACCTATCGTTGAGAGTGCTAGTAATTTGGGAGTTACTTTTGAAAATAATTTTAGATTTACTAGTCAGATTTCAAAATGCTTAAGGAGATCATTTGCTGCCTTAAAACTACTTTATACCCACATAAATTATTTGCCTGTTGAAACGAAAGCGATGCGATGTGATACGTTGGTCTTGTCGCAGTTTTTGTATGCCGCAACAGTGTACTATCTCTGTCTTAATGTAGTCACCAAGAACATAGTACAGAAAATACAAAACTCGTGTCTCAGATATATTTTTGGATTGCGACGTAGGCAACATATATCGCATGAATTAAGTGAATTAAAGTGGCTTAACATGGGTGACAGACTGAAGTTAAGTACGCTGTGCTTCTACCTTAAGGTTGTTTTTAATTAAAAAAACCTGCCTTTTTGTACAATACAATCCGCTTCAGAACTGACATTCACAACATAAATGTCCGCATTCGTGATTGCATTACATAAAACCTCTCTTTTTGAAATATCTTATAGTTACAATGTTCCAAAGCTCTACAAATAATAATTTTTCTTCTTTTGTATTCGGGAATAATTTGGGAGATATTAGGACTTTCCGGTTAAGATATCGGTCTAGTTTAGTGTTTAGGCTAGGGTAAAGAATCGGTAAAATATTAAATGTAAGATAACTAGGTAAGCGAATTAGTCTGGGGGGCAGATGGATCTTCTCCATGCTTTTTTGGTAATAAAATGAAACGAACCGTTTTTATTATACCAAATTTTACAATCCTGTGCTATCCTTTTGAAAAAAATACTTTCAACGCGTAAAACTTCATTTTATATGAAGCTATGAAACTTAAATACAAATACCACAAGCGTTTTTCAGGAGAAACAGACATTTTTTCCTAAAAAACTGATTTGATCGGGTTGCCTAATAAACTTAACCAAGCTATTTACAAAAGAAAATAGTATCATGTAATTCCCTTGCTAATCGCCTGAATGATTTTGTTTCAGCCAACCCAAGCGTACCAGTTTCTCAACAACAACAAAAATTAAACAATATATATATATATATATATATATATATATATATATATATATATATATATATATATATATATATATATATATATTAGTTTTTTTGGTATCGGCACTTTTGCGATATCTTAAAAAATTGATTCGAAAGTATCGTTTCTAAGGGCTCTCCCTTAGGAAGTCCTTTTGGATAAAAGTAAATTGGGTCTTAAATCGACCTAAAATCACGTCTCGGCCCCAAGGTACAGTTAGATCATTTCTATGGAAATTAGCTGCCATAACGCACTTGCTGCCACAACGCACTTGCTGCGTTCAGGCTTTTTACTATTAGTGGCATAAACGCGCCTAAAGGAAAATAAACACTTTGATTTCTTTATTTGCAGTGTAAAATAAATCACTGTCACAAATCAAAATGCGCTATAGCTATTCGCTATTTGTAACAAGATGGAATTAGGAAAATAATGAATCAATGTTTTTCTTTTTTTTAACGTTGGTATATTTCCGCGACTATGACCAATCACCGACGCCAGGGAGCAGTTTCAGCTCACTATCCTGAAAATTTGACCGAACCCCTGCGTTGTCGTAAGGAGGGTAGGGATCTTTAACGTGCCCAACATCGCATGGACACGTAAGCGACGGATTTACGACCCCATCCGAAGGGCAGAACATGCAGACATTCAACTTACTCAAAAACAATGCCAGAACCTCGGTTAACGTTAATGTTACAGTTTGTACTGAAAAAGTGAAACGAGAACGCTGGGATCGAACCCGATAACTTTCGGTTCAGAGACACACGTTCTTACCACTGAACCACCCAGACTCCTTTGAATAAATGTACAGGAAAGCAAAACACGGACAATTTATTAATGAATGAAGGAAAATCTAAAGAATTGAAAGTAACTGATTACAAGTTACAATTATAAATATAACATTGCAGCAACATGTGTGTGTGTGTGTTTGGTATGTAGTAACATTAATGACAGTACAGAACTTTTACTAATATTTTTAATTCAACCGCTAATTTACTTTTTTCTATCGCATGTCTTGCGTATGTATATGTGTACGTATGTACATAAGTCTGTGTTTACGTATGTATAAGTGTACATACCTGTAATTCATTAACCTATAATCTAAGTTAACAATACATTGTGTATTTCTTTAGGATTTCATTCAAGCAATCCATGTAGTGTTATGTGTTTGCCTCAAATAAATACCACATCCATTTTTATATGCAGAATCGGCTTAGGTATGTTAAAATACAGAAAAAAATACTCAATAAACATATATAATGTGTGTGCAGGCAATAACATAAAGCGTTAAACCTTAACTTAGTAGTAATAGTTCTTCAAGCGCCTCCGAGGTTCAGTGGTAAGAACGTGTACCTCTGAAGCGAGGGGTACTGGGTTCTATTGCAGGGTTCTTCTTTTACTGTTTCAGTACAAACTGTACAACTAACATCAACCGAGGTTGTGGCATTGTATTTGAGCAAGTTAAATGTCTGTACGTTCCGCCCTTTGGAAGGGGCGTAAAGCCGTCGGTACCGTGTCCATGCGATATTGGGCACGTCAAAAATCCCTACCCTTCTTACAGAAAGGCAGAGGTTCGGCAACATTTACAGGATAGTGAGGTGAAACTGGTGATTGGCCATAGTCGCGGAAGTAGAGAGATGTTAAAAAAAATAGTTCTTCATCATTACAGTCTAGATGCGATGTCGCCTGGTTGCTGAAACGGTTACTCTTTATCTACAACAATCCAATTTAATCAAATTAGCTATACCAATACAGTTAGGCAGTACTAAAGACTCTAAAATGAACCAACTGGCCACGAACTACAAAGTTATTTTGATGTGGGTACCAGGGTATCAAGGAATTGAAAGAAATGAGGAGGCAGATAGCCTTGCAAAAAGAACAACAACAACACCATTCTGTGGTCCAGGGCGCCCTTGTGGAATAACAAAAAACATGTAAGAAATGTAAACTTGATAATTGGGAGAGGAATCAAATGCTGTCACACACGAGGAAAACGTCAGACTTAAGGCAGGCAAAACGGTTCATCACCATATGAACAGAGAAGTCTGAGCTATTTCTGGAATTGAACAGGAATGGCTTGAGATTAATCACAGGACCTCAACCTCAACAGCCACCATGGAGATGTTGCTGGATCTGCCGCCCCTACACTTAGTTATTATGGGGGAGGCCAGAATCGGACTATAGAGACAAGCCTGCAATGGTAGACTGAAGATCAACCCAGGCTTCAGGGGCTACTGCAAAATTCAGGAGATCGTGAAGGAGCCCATGCTTGAAATAAGGTCAGACTTCGCGAGCCTGCGAATCTGCAGGTAAAACAACTTTACAGTGGAAATCCCCGACCGCAAGGCATAGCGGGAGGAGACGCCAGGCATACCACGGGACGCGCTCGTCTGGTTCACGAACGGATCCGGCGGGGAGCGTGTGACGAGGACAGGTGTTTATTCGGAAGGACTGAGGGTAAGTCATAGTATTTCCCTCGGAGCCCATGCAACGGTCTTTCAGGCCAAAATGTACGCCATTTGTATGCGGGAGAACTAGAGGAGGGGCTACACCAACAAGCGGATCCTCATAGCCACAGACAGCCAGGCAGCCCTTAAGGCCCTAAGTATCCCACGGGTAAATTTCTGGCTGGTGAGTCAGTGCCGAGACCAGACGAGCGACCTGGCTGGACAGAATGAGGTCACCCTCATCTGGGTGCCGGGTCACTCGGGGGTGAAAGGCAATGAAGAATCTGACAGTCTCGCGAAGAGGGGGTCAGCAGAACCATTAATGAGACCAGAACTGGCTCTGGGCGTGACAAAAAGCACTGCCAGGGGAGCCATTAAGTCCTGGGTCAGAAACCAACACTAGGCTACCATAACGCCCTCGCTGCGTCCCGAATTTTTTGGTCCGTTCCTATTTTTATTGAAAAATTTGCTAAAGAAGATATTTTAGTACAGGCCTGTATTGTTGTAGTTGTAGACGATAGGAAGTATATTTATGCAC
Source organism: Tillus elongatus (assembly GCA_964006375.1). NCBI lineage: Eukaryota > Metazoa > Arthropoda > Insecta > Coleoptera > Cleridae > Tillus > Tillus elongatus. Next base: position 131,329,137 of record OZ023267.1, read on the forward strand.
AGAGTCAGCAACCATTCATAACAACAACTGATAATTAGAAACTAATTATAAAGCACACCACTCTTCATTATTATTAATTATACATACCTTTATAATAGAAAGGATACGTATTAACTTACTTACTAGCATTTTTATTTCATCCTTATTCTTAAGATTAACGTTACAATACACATATTTTGTATTCTATTTGCAATTGGACTTCAAAAGCAAGCAACATAATTTTTAGATGGTGTGAATTTAAATATCTTAATATTGCTATAGTCACACATATTCCGATTATACTGCAATATATATATATATATATATATATATATATATATATATATATATATATATATATATATATATATATATATATAGGGTGGCGCATTGAAAACGAAACAGACCGATTTGCGTCCAGAGAATATTTTTTTAAGAAACGCTGTAACACGTCAATTTTAATATTGAGGGGGACATGTTTTGACATAAAACTCAACTTTGTCACATCAACCCCTTAAGGGTGGTGATAACAACACTTATATTTTAAATAGGGAACATGGATCGAGTGTTACATCATTTTAAAGCTCTTTCTTTTCTGAATTCAGCACACAAATTTTTTGGAAGTTTTATTAACTCGTTTGAAAATTATTCCCAGTTGAAGATGTAAAAACGCATTTCACTCATTCGGATAAGAAATGTGCTGATAGTCAATGTTTTGTTGGTTTGTAAACAAAAATTGACTATCAGAACATTTCTTATCGGAATGAGAGAAATGCGGTTTATTATTTTAGTTTATTGGTCGGTTTGATACTTGATCGTACTACCGAAAATTATTTTCACAATGGTGTATTCTGTAGAAGAAAGAGTTGAAATATTTACTATTTTTTTCAAAAACGATGACTGTGCCAACCGTACCGCAAATTTGTTTAATGAACGACCTCCGAACAGACATCTTAACAGAAAATACATTTTGGAGTGATTTGCAAAGTTTCGACAAAGTGGTTCTGTAGCCAACAAAAAACGGGATCCTGAACGTGAATTTCCGGTTAGAAATTAGACTTTTGAGATTGAAGTTTTAGGACAAATTGCTGCAGACCCAACTTTGAGCACGAGAAAATTGGCCACTGTTTCAAACATCCAAAGAACTATTCATCGAATATTGAAACATCATAAATTTCACCCGTATAAAATTCATCTTGTACAACAACTGAATGATGATGATTTTGATCGGCGGCTGGAGTTTTGTAAAGTTATGACTGCACGAATAGCTGACAACGGGAACTTTCTGTTCAATATCTGTTTTTGTACGTTTTTATTAAACTCTATAGTCAATCGTCATAATTGTCGTTTTCTGGGCAGATAATAATCCAAGAAATTTTCACGAAGTCCACACTCAAACTCCACAGAAATTGAATGTCTGGACTGGCAGTTTTGGAGACCGTTCAATCGGACCAATTGTCCTTGATGGTAATTTGAGTGGCGAATTTGGCGTATTTGGAGTCACTAGAATATATCGTTTACCCTCTACTAATTGACATTGTTAAATATGATGATCGCTATCAAGAAAATGAATTAGTGTTTCAACAAGATGGAACTCCACCGCATTTTTTACAACGTGTTAGCGAGTTTTTGAACAGAGAGTTTCCAGAGCAATGGATTGGGCGTAAAGGTGCTATTGAGTGCCCCTCTAGATCACCGGATTTAACTCCTTTAGACCTTCTTTCTATGGGGCCATTTAAAGAGTAGAATTTTCTCAACAGAACCGGAGTCTCTGGAAGAATTACGACGACGCATTGTTGAGGAATGCCGTCTAATAACTTCACAAATGCTCTAGAATGTCAGAGCTCGTTTTGAACAAAATTTGTACATTTGTATGGAAGCTGCTGGTCAACAATTTGAACACTTACTTAACTGAATAAACATTTTTGAACGTTTGGTTTTGTTTTTTAGTTTTTTTTAACGAAAAATCGACTAATCAGTGCATTTCTTATCACAATGAATGAAATACGTTCTTGCAATTTCAACTGTGAATAATTTTTAAACGAGTTAATAAAACTTAAAAAAAAATTGTGTGCTGAATTCAGAAAAGAAAGAGCTTTCAAATGATGTAACATCCGACCCATGTTTCCTATTTAAAAAGATAAGGGTTGTTATCACCACCTTTAAGGGGTTGATGCGACAAAGTTGAGTTTTATATCGAAACATAACCCCCTCAATATTAAAATTGACGTGTATCAGCGTTTCTTAAAAAAATTTCTTTGGTGCAAATCGGTCTGTTTAGTTTTCAATGCGCTACCTTGTATATATAAACATATAAAGCCTGAAACTGACCTAGGATTTGGGTTACAGGGGTCCTAGTTTGCGCTTATTTGAAGAATTGTTTTCAAAAGTGGTGGTTTCCTCATTAGTGAATTTTTTAAGAAAATTCACTAAAATCGTGTTTTTGACAAAAGCTGGATATTTGTAGATACCTATTTTGATTAATACCTATTCCTTAAGCCAATAAACATAGTTTTTTCCTTAAATTTTCAAATTTAGTTCGGTTATCTGACATACCAGTTTTTCCGCCGTGTACAAAATTGGGATACATACCTGAAAAGAAGAAAAACATAATTAGCAAAAGAGACAAACAAATTTTACGCACATATTTTACAACTATAAGATATTCTTTTTACTGAAATGTCTTGGCAGATACTGCGCAAATATATAATTATAATAATTTGTCAAAAGAATTTGAGATCATTTTGCAATTAGAAAATACCAAACACGCAATTTGGAACCCAGCCATGAATATTCATGATCGTAGCCCCCTGTGATTCAGTACCTAATATATAAGGTTCGTCCGCTTATTATTAATAACATCGACGATATCTCTGGATTTGGTTACGTAACTGAGTCGTATATTCATAAAATCATATAACATCCTACTTTATAAGGCTAGATGCATTCTCGCAACAATTAGAACCGTAGACCGGTTTCGCTCTCATTAGAGCTCTTCAGCACGGCATACTAATTGCAGCGAAAATACACCTATAAAGTAATACGGCTATAGTAGCCAGCCTTTCAACACTAAGTGAGTGGTGGACGTGCCGCCACCTAGTTGCGGAACCAAGTAATATGTTGTCACGCCAGCTCCAAATAACACAGTGATAAAAAAATAGAGACTGTATACAACTAACAATTTAGTAAATTGTCAGCCCTGGCCTATTTCTACCCTAATATAGGGACAAAGTTTGTAAGGCTAGATGCATTCTCGCAACAATTAGAACCGTAGACCAGTTTCGCTCTCATTAGAGCTCTTCAGTACGGCATACTAATTGCAGCGAAAATACACCTATAAAGTAATACGGCTATAGTAGCCAGCCTTTCAACACTAAGCGAGTGGTGGAGGTGCCGCCACCTGGTTGCGGAACCAAGTAATATGTTGTCACGTCAGCTCCAACCGGTCTACGGTTCTAATTGTTGCGAGAATGCATTTAGCCTTAGATACTTGTCCCTATATTAGGGTAGAAATGGGCCAGGGCTAACAATTTACTAAATTGTTAGTTGGTTGTATACATTCTCTATTTTTTTAACACTTTGTGTTATTTGGAGCTGGCGTGACAACATATTACTTGTTCCCCCAACTAGGTGGCGGCACGTCCACCACTCATTTAATGTTCCTACTTTATAATTTTGGGAAATCAATAGGAACTTTTTTTGATAAAACCTGAAAAAATAAGCTCCTCAATGAGAAACGCTGTTACATACATATAGTATTTTATTATTAAGAAAAAGAGAAAATGGGGTTTCATAAAAATAAAATACTGCCTGCAAGAAAGATTCTTCAATTTTGTTCTTTCTAATCTTATTACATACGCATGATTTTTTTGATGAATATTCCCTGGATTTTTTAAGGAAATGGATATTTTTCCAAAACCTTTTATTATTCCAGAATAATTGAACATATTTAGAAGTAAATTATTTCGGCGCTCAAATGTCCATGTGATGTATGTCAATATTCAACTAAAAATAACATCAACTAGCCCCAGCAATTATTATAATAATAACAATAATAATAATAACATATTCTGGCAGTCTCAGTGAATCCCAAAGACAAGTTTGACAAAGAAATGATAAAAAAATTAAAAAAAATAAAGAATAAAAAATTAAAAAAATATACAGGGTAGTTCAAATTCGATCCTCACCAGTGGGATCTTGTAAACCGCAAGAGATAAAACTAAAAATTTCCGTTTTTTTTGAATAATTAAAAAACTAAATAATACAAAAAAAAAGAATAAAAAATGAAAAAAATATACAGGCTAGTTCAAATTGGAGCCTCACCAGTGGGATCTTGTAAACAGTAAGAGATAAAACTAAAAATTTCCGTTTTTTTCGAATAATTAAAAAACTAAAAGCGACACCTCAAATTTTCTTTCTGTTAATTAATCACCATAGAAACGCGCAACTTTGCCCTAATTCAACCATCCTCGTATCTCTTACGGTTTACAAGATCCCAATGGTGAGGCTCGAATTTGAACTACCCTATGTATGAAAAGAAACAAAAAAAGCATGTACCAAAAGAAAACAAAAAAAAAGTTCGGCACGCTGCAAGTGCGTTATGGTAGTGAATTTTTATTAAATGTTTCAAATTTGAATAACTCAATTCTCTATAAACTTAGAAAGTTGAACTTTGGTATGTAGTAAGGTCTTTCGTAAGGCAACATAGCCATTAAATTTCATTAAAATAGCTTTGTAATTTTCGGAGAAAATTTTTTTTCGAAAGGAAACTCAAAATTTTTGCGGAAAACCTTGTCCGATTTTTCTGGCTAACGAATTCAACAAAGCCATTAATAAAAGAAAGGCACCTGCCGAGTTTTATCGAAATAGGTTAATTATTTTTTGAGTTATCGGTTGGATATATATATATATATATATATATATATATATATATATATATATATATATATATATATATATATATATATATATATATATATAAATTGAAATTGACCCCGGATATCGGTTCAGGGGTCTTAGTTCGCGCTCATTTGAAAAAAATTTTGCAAAGTCTTACCATCGATACCATGTTGTCCGATCGGGGATTGAAAGTGAGAGATATTGTGGAAGCCATAGGATTATCACATGGCACAGTGGTTTCGATTTTGCATGATCACTTGGGTATGAGAAAGGTATCCGCAAGATGGGTGCCGCGTTTGCTCACAATCGACCACAAACGCAATCGTGTGATAACTTCGAAGGAGTGTTTGGCGTTGTTCAACCGCAATAGGGACGAGTTTTTGCGCCGTTTTGTAACCGTGGATGAAACATGGATTCACCACAACACACCAGAGACCAAGTAGCAGTCATAACAGTGGGTTTCTCCGTGCAAATCGGTGCCAAAGAAGGCCAAGGTGGGCTTGTCAGCCAATATGGTCATTACGATGTTTTTTGGGATGCACGCGGTATAATCCACATTGATTACTTTCAAAAGGGAAGAACAATCAATGGCGAATATTATGCCAACTTATTGGACCGATTCAATGACGTTTTGAAGAAGAAACGACTGCATTTGGCCAAGAAATGAGTTATTTTCCACCAATACAATGCAAGGGTGCACATATGTGTAGTGTCCATGGCGAAATTGCATAAATTGGGCTAGGGATTGCTCCCTCATCCACCCTATTTTCCGGATTTAGGCTCGAGTGACTATTTCTTGTTGAAAAACTTAAAGAAATGGCTCTGCGGAAAGAGATTTGACTCCAATGATCACATCATCTCACAAACAAATACCGATTTTGAGGACCTCGACAAAACTTCTTTTTTAGGAGGGATAAAAAAATTGGGGAAACGTTGGACGAAGTGTATAGAACACAAAGGAGACTATGTTGATAAATAAAATGATTTTTTTGTCAAAAAACCTGTGTTTCATTAAAAAAAGTCATGGACTTATTGACCCGCCTTTCTATATACATTAATTGAAAAAACATTCTTTAAATGTGCGCGGACTAGAACCCCCTAGAACATATCCGAGATATGTTCTAGAGGGTTCTAGTTCGCGCGCATTTAAAGAATTTTTTTAGACAAAATTGACTAAAAATACAAGTGGCTGTAACCGTCGATGACATAATATTATTCTGTATTATATTCTGTTTCTAATACTTACGGCACAAACCTTGTAAAAATTCTGTTTTTTAACAACGAGAGATATATAATTACCAAGATCTCATAAAGACAGCAACATTGTTGCTTCTTTTGCTCTAGCGTGCAATTTTAATAATAATCGTATTGAGATAACCCATGAACATGACTCCAATTTAGCATTAACACAAGTTGAAGTCATAAAAGCCGACATATTCAATGCTCCAAGTACTTTTTAGACGGCAAAATAATATAAATGAAATCACTGTTCTTTGAAGTAATTGTTTCAAACTGCTCTTCAATGCAAATGATTGTTAATGTTTTGCTATTTAGACAGCATTAACGTTTTACGACCAACAGAAACATAGTTACAAAAATAAAAGTGTTAAGGGGCAAAATAAAACAAATATACCTAGGTAGTCCATTTATAGGTGTTCCAAAGGAAGAACATAACAAGTAGCATATATCTGTAGTGTTAACTATGATATATAAATGAAACTATGCTAGAATCACCTAAAATTCTGGATACTTAAGATTCTGCTCGAATGAAATTTGAATTCGGACGTTTCAAGATAAATTCACGACACCTGGAAGAATCCTTTATCTAAGTATGCCTTTTAGGTACATACACGAGCAGTAGCTTATTTATATAGCATTCTGTACAATTATTATAGGAAACGAGCTATAATTCACTAAGTGAAGATAAGAACCTGTGATGAGCATTGATATGTACACTTGGAGAACCCAAATCACCACAACACATTGTAAAAGACCTGATGATCGTTTCACTAACGTTAGCGCCATCAGAGGATGAAAAATCATAAAAGAAAAATATAGTTAGAATTTTCATCCTCTGATGATGCTAAGTTTGTTAGTGAAACGATCGTCAGGTCTTTAAAAATGTTTTGTGGTGATTTGGGTTATCCAAGTGTACTTATTTTAGGAAGGGGATAAACTAATAAACTTATTTGCAAGATTAAAAAATAATAATATGGAAACAGTGTAAGCCCAATGTTTGCTTGATTTTTGGTGAATTTTCATTGTCATTTTCAGTAAGAAGATTTACTTATAGAGGGGCCACGACGGCAAGACTTTTTTCAATGAGAGTGAATATTTAGAGTACGCAAAAATTTTTCTATGACTAAATTTATGAATGAAACGAATTGGAACAATAAAAACATAATATATATATATATATATATATATATATATATATATATATATATATATATATATATATATACATATATATATGTATATATATATATATATATATATATATATATATATATACATATATATATATATGTATATATATATATATATATATATATATATATATATATATACACAAGTTAGCCCATTGATAACGTACTGGCAGCCATAACTGCCAGGAAAAGATTTTGTGGAAAAAACCAGAAACACGTCGTTTGCTTCTTAGGTGACAATTTTTGGCGCAAAAATATAGCCCAAACTTTACGCTCCTAAGCGGGGGTGTTATTCCTCAAAATTTTTCAAATGGAAATATGGGGCATCTGATAGCTTGTTAAAACGAGCCTTTGATTCCCATGCTTTGCTTTATAAATGTAACTGTTGTGGAGCATGTTAGCGTTGACTTAAGTTTCTGTTTAGACTTTGCTTGTGAGACTGTTTAGAATTTTGTAACTGCCTGTGTCGTGTGATACTTGCCGACCTACCAGAAACTTTGTTTCTGACACAACCGCCTTTTCTAATGTTTCAGGGAGCCCCTGAGGATGGCCAAATATATGGACCGAAACGCGTAGGGCTTTTACTAAATAAACTCAGTCTAGAGTTTAGCCTTGTTCTGTTTTTTTTCCTTACAAATTTGTCTAACTCAGACGTTGTGACGTTCAGAAATTACATCTTTTTGATATAGAGCCAAAAATGAATTTAGATATAGGTCTAGTTATATCAATATTTTTGCTATAGCGCAAAAAATGAATTAAGAGACGGGATTCGTAAGTTCAACGAATACAATATAAATTTAAAACTTTTAAATATATGAGTAGCAAAATTGTTTACAGCCGACAGCGATATAATACCAAAATTTCTACTGAAATATATACGAGTACACAAAAAAAAGATTTGAAATATGTAATATAAAATTAAGTCAGTTACTGAACTTGATGCTTAGAGGAAGTAAACTGTTTCATTACTAATTTACTAGTACACATTGTTAACAGATTTCTTATTAATTTGGCGCCAACTTAATATATCCTTGATATTCGTGTATTTAACGGCCAAGAAACTGTTTTTTTAATTTTTGACAGCTTATATATAAAACCTAATCGCTTTACCATAGCAAATAAATTCATATTTGCTTACTAAAAAGTTTCCAGGCTAATTAGATATCAATATAACCTCGTAACACAGTAAGGTTGCTACTTTCATCTCGGACACTTCTACTTCCAAAATAATGTTACATCCAGTGCAGTTCATGGAGCATTATAACCTCTATGGTCACATGAGCTTGTAGATTGTGTTGGCAGCAGTGAACACTCTAGAATTAAAATATAATTCTGGAACGTAACAATAAATTAACAAACCAAGAAAAGAGCTTTCACGCACCATTGTACTTTAACTATAATATTGTAATGAAAACGACGCCATGAATATTACGCAAGTAATTACAAAATTCCTGAGCTCCAATGCTACTACAAAACATAAAGTGCTCTTTTGTTTAGAGAAGTAAAGATCGCTCGCTGCCTTACTTGCATATTAAAAGTAGATAAGTAATTTGCAGTATATCAAGTATTGAACGTATCACGCGGCGATAACACAAAAAGATCACGGCATATAAATTTCAAATCTGCATTCGCCAGTATTCTTTTCTTGTTCTCTTTAAGTAACTCTCTTTAAGTTTATCTCGTGCCTGAACGCCATAAAATGAGAGCAATATTTATCAAAGTCCGCTATTTAATCATGCTTTGATAATTTAGTTACACTAAGTTAGAGTTCAAGTGAAATATTATATGGGGGCTCTCCGTGTGATAGTTGTTAGTTTCAGTAAATGTTAGAAGATCGTAAATTCGAATTTATGGCAGAAGCTACAGCTCAACTGATTTATGAGGAGAATCAATGCATACATTTTTTTATTGACGGCGCTTCTAGAAAGTGAACCCGTAAGTTTATAGTGGTCTTAGATGACAACAAAATATAATAATGCAGCGATATAAGGCTATCATTAAGAAGAGCTTCATTTAGTCGATCAAATGTAAAACTCTGGACGCAGCAAGTGCGTTATGGTAGTGAATTTTCATAAAAATGTTTTTATTGCAAATATGTGTGTTTTCTTTTTAAGAAAGCAGGCATCAATTTTGGTTACCAGTATAACCTATATAGTAAAAACAATGTGCCATGTTTCATAAAAATAACTTTATTGTTTGAAAATGTACAAAAATTTCCAAAAGTAAACTTCAAGTGTTCCCGAAAAAACTCGTTTCTTGATCAACCTTATAGGTTAATAGTAAATTGGGCTATTCAAATATGAAGCATTTGATCAAAATTAGCTACCATAACGCACTTGCTGCACCCAGAGTTTCTTTTCTTACAAACATGTATTATATTTCGATGGAAAATGCAAAAATGCAATAACATAAGGCGTGTTTGATTAAAAAAAAAAAAAAAGAAAATTTGTATCACCAACGACTTATGGGCCAGCCTGTGATTGCAGAAATATTTTTTAAGATGTAGCTCAAGACACCCTATAATTAATATATACAAATTTTTTTCATATCTTGTATAATAACGGATATATTGAGCTTTATTGATTTTTTACGAAAATTCGACAAAAATGATATACCATTAAACGATAAACTCTATAGCTAAAACTACTGCTAAGCATCAGAAAAAGGGTCTATTTTAAATGAATTTTCTGGAAATATTTTAGTAAAATGAAGGACAATGACGGTTGAAACTAAGGCTTCAGGGTTGGTAAAACATCCTTCTTGAGACATTTGATTTCCATAGCCCGTATTAGATTCAAGTTATTTGCCTAAATATTGCCGTTTTTGACGTTTTAAATCGCAAGTTTGACGTTTTGACGAAAACCCCAATTTATTTTTCTTTAAATGCCAATAACTTTTTTATCTTTTGACCCACATAGCTAAATTTTGGTAGGTAAGTTACTTATAAGGATATAAAAACCCACGTACCAAATTTGGTTGCCCTTACTTTGTTAATTGCGGAGATATAATTTTTGTTTGGAAGAAAACACAAAATTTTCCAGGAAAACCTGAGCAGATTTTTCTGGATAACAAACTTATCCAAGCTATTTGCAAAAGGAATTTATCCACCTAATTTAATCAAAATCGGCCTATTATTTCTTGAGTTAGCGGTGTGATACATATATATATATATATATATATATATATATATATATATATATATATATATATATATATATATATATATATATATATATATATATATATATATATATAAACATATAAAAATTGAAACTGACCCCGGATATGTGTTCTGGGGGGCCTAATTAGCGCTCATTTGAAGACATTTTTTCAAAATTCAAAAGTCGGTATGTCCTCATTAGTGAATTTTTTAAAGAAAATTCACTAAAAATGATCAAGAAAAAGGTTCGCTATAGTTTCTTCTATAATCTATTTTTGTCGAGCTATACAAAATGCCATTTATAAGAAGGCCCACGTTCGCACTCTTAATTGGTAAATTGAAAAAAAAAACACTAAAGGGTGAGGAGATCGCGACTTTTGAATTATGAAAAAAATTCTTTAAATGAGCGCGAATTAGGTCCCCTAGAACACATTTTCGAGGTCAGTTTCGATATATATATATATATATATATATATATATATATATATATATATATATATATATATATATATATATATATATATATATATGTGTTTCTTTCGCATAAGAATCGACACACAGCAGGGGCATGTAGGGGAACCTAAAACATGGTGATTTAATGCAACATACCCCTATACTAAGTTGCACCCCTGAGAATTTATTGGCCTTCAAAATGGGTTTTAAATTTCGGACAAAAGCAATATCTCAAACCAAATTTGGTACACGTTTTGGGTGTACCAAGGGCATAAATCGATGATGAGTATATTTCAATTAAAGCATTTCAAAGGGTGGCATAAGGCGGTGAACCCACAAAATGTGACAGAATTTTTTAACCTATTGGCGGATTTAAAAAATTATTATTTCATTTTATGATGAAGTAAGTTCTAAAATTTTTGCCGCTTGGTATTATTAAAAAAAGATTTGTCGTTTTCAAAAACCCGAATAGCTAAAGACATATATTTTATCACTGTTACTTAAAACTTAAACTCATCAAAAATTCAATAGATGCCAATGATATTATTATTTTTTAAAATTTCTGTAACTTATCGGTAGCAATTTTTTTTTAATTTCTGTTGTTTCTTTTCTAATAAATGATACATATTTACACTTTTTCCCTGATTGTCAAATGTGACGTATACATAATTTTATTGGCAAATATTGAATTTTCTATGATTTTTAGTAACATCGGTAAAACATGTTTCTTTAGTTTATCGTGTTTTTCTTAAAACCAACAAAGTTTTTTGAAAATAACAGGAGTAACAAAAGTTGTAGAGTTAAATTCCTCATAAAATGAAATAATAATTTATTAAATCCGCCAATATGTTAAAAAAATGTGACATTTTAAGGGTGCATCACCCCTGATCAACTCTTTCAAATGCCTCAAATGAACTCTATTTACCATCGATTAATGCTCTTGGTATACTCAGAATGTGTACGAAATTTGATTCCTCTAAGTTAAAGTATTACGCAGGTATTGATTTTTTCGAAATTGAAAACACCACTTTGATGGCCTATAACTTCTCAGTGGTGCAACTTAGTTTAGAGGTGTGGGTTCCGGGACACTGTGGCGTACCGGGGAATGAGGTGGCGAATAATCTCACAAGACTCGGTTCCCGGCGGCCGTTCTGTGGCCCGGAGCCTGCGATAGGCATAAGTAGGAAGACAGTCTCTGTCGCCTTAGACAGGTGGACAGAGGAAGCAATGGAGAGGCACTGGGGGTCGGTTGGTGGCTGCAGGCAGGCGAGGGACTCCGTGGAGGGGCCGGACAGAGATAAAGCTGTCTGGCTACTTGGAAGGAGTCGACCTACGCTTCGCCGCATCCTTGTGGTGCTGACAGGCCACTGCGCCCTTAGAAGACACCTTACATTGATAAGCGTGGAGAGGGATCCCATTTTCCAGGAATGCGGCGAGGATGAAGAAACGTCCTACCACTACCTGTGTGAATGAGAGGCTTTTGGGAGTCTTCGAGCAGAATTGTTCGGATCAAGGCATCTGCAGAGTAATCAGGTAAGTACCGTCCAATTGAAGACCGCCACGGCCTTCATCTCGAGGTCGAGGCGGCTTGGCGACGGAACCGAAGAAGAGTAGAGCATGGTTGCTGGGTTGCTGGGGTTGGCAAAAAGGACCCATTGTGGCCTACTTGCTTGGAGTTGGCCTCCCCACCACTGCTACTACTAGTCTAGAGGTAAGTTGCGTTAAATCACCATATTTTAGGTTTACCAACACGCCCCTGTTCTGTGTCGGTTCGTATGCGAAACACCATCTATATATATATATATATATATATATATATATATATATATATATATATATATATATATATATATATATATCGCACCTGATAAAAACAACCAACTGAATGTTATGTGAGAAAAATCATTGGCCCATAGGTATACTTCAGACTATTTTAAAAGCGCTTACATATTTTTCTTACGAAAATTCTTGTTTTTGCTAAATTTTATCTATCTGAAAAAATTTGTGGTTGACAGTAGACAGAACATTTTTAGATTAAGTAAGAGCCTCGGTGGTTCAGTGGTAAGAACGTGTACCTCTGAACCGAAGGGTATTGAGTTCGATTTCAGGGTTCTCCTTTCGCTTTTTCAGTACATACTGTACAACTAACATCAATCAACGTTGTGGCATTGTATTTGAGCAAGTTGAATGTCTGCACGTTTTGCCCTTCGGAGGGGCGTAAAGCCGTCGGCTCCGTGTCCATGCGATGTTGGGCACGTTAAAGACCCCTATACTCCTTACAGAAAAGCAGGGGTTTTGCAAAATTTCCACGATAGTCAGGTGAAACTGCTTCCTGGCGTCGGTGATTGACCATAGTCGCGGAAATAGACCGACGTTAAAAAAGACGAAAAAAAGATTAAGTAGCAGTGTTGTCGAATGTTTGGTAAAAATGGTGCGAATTATATTTATCAAAGATTAATATTTGTTTTCTGTATACCTAATAATAAGGTTTAACTGACTAGTTAATTGGTATTTATAATTAAACATTGAAATGGCGATAATTATATATTTGATATCATGCATAACATAGAGAGTCAACTTATTTTAAAATTCAAAGCTTGCTAATTAATAGATTAGTGTATAGAGGGTGGTATTAAATGAGTCATGCATCCTAATGTTAATTAGGACATGAGTTTCTCTTAATTAGGTATTTTTATTAGCTTTATCAATAGAAATATTAATTTCTTGTGGTCAAACTTACCATATTCTTGTAAAATCTACATAAAAATAACAATATTAACTGCACATTTTCATTTAACATTATTATTTAACGATATCAGACACGTTAGCTTCATATTGTTAAATGACTTTCACTCAGTTTCATACTGCTCATTAGTTTCGTATGAAAAAATTTTAACTAATTGCGTTTGTTTATTCAAATAATAATTGGAGATTCCGATGATGCATTAGAACAGTAACCTCAGCATATACGTAAATGAACTGGTGTAGTTGCGTTGTTGTCACATTAACAGATTTCTGCTACTGAAGTTTATTTTTACTTTCAACCTGCTTACCAATTTTCTTAAAATTGTAAGTGTATAAAATTTAAAAACGTGTGGTTGCAATTGGTGCATTTCTAATTTGGTTAAATTACTGAATTGAAACATATTTAAACAACTTTGACACTGACATTTCTTGCTTTACAATTTCGCTATTGAAAATTCCACATTTCTCGGAACCAATCTTAACTTTTAGACACCAGAAATTCTTTTTCCACCTCCTTGGAACTGGTTAAATACTGTACACTCTATCCTTAATACAAAACAAACTATTTCCTTGTAAAAATCCAGTCTCTACTACGATGGTTCTTATTTCATATGAAAAAATAATCTGGTCGATTTTCCTCGTACCAGAAACAACCCAACACTTAGCAAAATTCAGGTCCAGACGATCCGTATCATACCAATTTGCAATCCTGCGTAAATAGAACTGCAGATGGCAGCAATCGATATCTAAATTCACTCTAAAATACTTTTATATCACCTGCGTAAAGAAGACATTCAGTGCTTACCTCCTGCACAATATCATTAACGAAAATACTAAAAAACAGCGGTTCTAGTATCGAACCCTGAGGTACACTAGAAATTTGTTTAAATCTGACTGACTTATGACCTTTGTTATAATTGATATTATGAGGCTGTCAGATATTTCAAAGTGACTCAATTTCCCAGTAGTATGCTATAGCCCAATTGATCAAACGTGCTTGAAAAAGCAGTATAAACCACATAAACTTGTGAATTTTTCATCAAGGGCGTGATCATCAAATTGAATGTATGACATCAAGCTGGTGATCGTGAATATGACCCTCATGAATCCATGTTGACTACTGGGAAGCATTTTTGAGACGTGCACCGGCATATATTCATTTCGAGACACTTCAAATATTTTGCCAAAGTAGCAAGTGATAAATAGGTCTGTAGTTATAAATGTCATTTATATCACCTTGAAGATAAATACAATTTCAGATAATGCATTAGCTTTTAACATAAGACATAAGATTAAAGAGAAAGCCGTAGGAGGATTCGAAGAAACAGTGACACAGTCGCGAATAAGAAAAGTTGGTATCAAACTGGAACCCATAGTCTGTTTAGGTTTCAGTTTCCTAATCTAAGTTAAAATAACATCCTGTAGGAAGAAAGTGATATTAAGATGGTTAGTATTCAAACCACCGGAACCTAACCGAGAGCATACTTAATGAGGTGTAACAAACGGTTTTAAAAAGTTATTCGCGTAAGTCAATAATTTGTTTAGGGTCCTCAAGTAGCTCACCATCATAGATCATAGATGATGGCAGACTCAAAATATTATTATTCTTCAATTTCATGAAAGACCAGAACTGAGTCGGATTCGATGCAAGTTTATTCTTTGTTTCGGAGATATACCGCCTATATGAGACTGTTATCTGTCTCCTACGGTGTGATGCCAATTTTAGTGAATTTTCGTAGAAAAAATTCACTAATGGGGAGATCCCGACTTTTGAATTTTGAAAAAATTTTTGCAAATGAGTGCGACCTAGGACCCCTAGAACCCATATCCGAGGTTAATTTCAATTTTTATATGTTTATATATATATATATATATATATATATATATATATATATATATATATATATATATATATATATATATATATTAGTGAATTTTCTTAAAAAAAATTCACTAATGAGGAGATCCCGACTTTTGAATTTTGAAAAAATTTCTTCAAATGAGCGCTAATTAGGCCCCCCAGAACACATATCCGGGGTCGGTTTAAATTTTTATATGTTTATATATATATATATATATATATATATATATATATATATATATATATATATATATATATATATATATATATATATATATATATATATATATATATATATATATATATATATATATATATATATATATATATATATATATATATATATATATATATATATATATATATATATATATATATGTATCACACCGATAACTCAAAAAATAATGGACCGATTTTGATTAAATTTGGTGAATAAATTCCTTTTGCAAATGGCTTGGATAAGTTCGTTAGCCAGAAAAATCTGTCCGGGTTTTCCCGGAAAATTTTGTGTTTTCTTTCGAAAAAAAATTATATCTCCGGAATTAACACAGTAAGGGCAACCAAATTTCATATGCAGATTTATATCATTATAGGCAAGTTACCTACCAAAATTTAGCTCCATAGGTTAAAGGATAAAAAAGTTACAGGCTTTCAAAGAAAAATAAATTTGGATTTTCCTCAAAACGTCAAAATTGCGATTTTAAACGTCAAAATTGGTGACTACATTCCTTTTGCAAGTCGCTTGGATAATTTTGTTAGCCAGGAAAATCCGCCGAGGTTTTCCCGGAAAAATTTGTGTTTTCATTCGCAAAATATTTATATCTCCAAAATTAACAAAGTAAAGGCAACCAAATTTGGTAAGCTGGTTTATATCGTTATACGTGTGCTACCTACCAAAATTTAGCTCTGTAGGTCAAAAGACAAAAAAGTTATGGGCATTTAAAGAAAAATAAATTGGCGGTTTCCTCAAAACGTCAAAGTGACAATTGAAAACGTCAAAATTCGCAACATTTAGGCAAATAACTTGAATCTAATACGGACTATGGAAAGAAAATGTCTCAAGAAGAATGTTTTACATACACCGAACTCTTAGTTCAACCGTCATTGTCCTTCATTTTACTAAAATATTTCCAGAAAATTCATTTCAAATAGACCCTTTCTCTGATGCTTGGCAGTAGCCTTAGCTATAGAGTTTATTGTTTAATGGTATATAATTTTTGTCGAATTTTCGTAAAAAATCAATAAAGCTCAATATATTCGTTATTATACAAGATATGAAAAAATATTGTATACATTAATTATACGGTGTTTTGAGCTACATCTTAAAAAATTATTGCGACAATCACAGGGTGGCCCATAAGTCGTTGGTGATACAAATAAATATTTTTTTTTGTCGAAACCGCCTTATTTTTTTGCATTTTCCATCGAAATATAATGCATGTTTGTAAGTTAAGAAATTCTGGAGGCAGCAAGTGCGTTGTGGTTGCGAATTTTGATTAAATGCTTCATATTTGAAAAGCTCAATTTGCTATTAACCTATAAGGTTGACCAAGAAACGGATTTTTTCAGTAACACTTTTGGTTTACTTTTGGAAATTTCTGTACGTTTTCAAACAATCAAGTTATTTTGATGAAACATGGCACATTGTTTTTACTATATATGTTATACTGGTAATCAAATTTGATGCCTGCTTTTTCTATATAGGTTATACTGGTAACCAAAATTGATGTCTGCTTTCTTAAAAAGAAAACACACATATTTGCAATAAAAACATTTTTATGAAAATTCACTACCATAACGCACTTGCTGCGTCCCGAGATTTTTATATATATATATATATATATATATATATATATATATATATATATATATATATATATATATATATATATATATATATATATATATATATATATATATATATATATATATATATATATTTATATATATATATATATATATATATATATATATATATATATATATATATATATATATATATATATATATATATATATATATATGTATCACACCGATAACTCAAAAAATAATGGGCCGATTTTGATAAAATTTGGCATGTACGTTTCTTTTGTAAATAGCTTGGATAAGTTCGTTAGTCAGGAAAATCGGACGAGGTTTTCCGGAAAAATTTTGAGTTTTCATTCGAAAAAAATTCTTATCTCAAAAAGTAATAAAACGATTTTAATAAAATTTGGCATGTACCTTCCTTTTATAAATGGCCTTGATAATTTTGTTAGCCAGGAAAATCGGACAAGGTTTTCCGGGAAAATTTTGAGTTTTCATTCAAAAAAAATTTTTATCTTAAAGAATAATGGGCCTATTTTGATAAAATTTGGCACGTACCTTCCTTTTGTAAATGTCTTTGATAAGTTCGTTAATCAGAAAAATCGGACGAGGTTTTCCGGAAAAATTTTGAGTTTTCATTTGAAAAAAAAATTATCTTAAAAAATAAAAACACTATGATAACGAAATTTGGTAGGTACGTTTACGATATAAAAAGTAAACTATACACCAAAATTTAGATTTCTATGTTACAAGAAAAAAAAGTTATAATAAAATATTTTGTGCCAGATCATTTTTATGAAAATTCACTACCATAACGCACTTGCTGCGTCTTCGACCTTTCTATATTCTTCGCGGAAGCTATTAGTTCCGATTTTCTTAAATTTGTACCAAAGGTTTCATTTGTTTTCATCCTTTGAATAATATGACAACCTGGAAAATTGGTGCTTATAGGAGTTTTAAGCGATACAAACTACGCCAATACATCTATTCTTATGTACTTTCCACCAAAAACTACTCTAGATACTGTATGTTGCATTTTCTATATAGAATTTATTACGTTTGCAATCTCTTTGTGTCAAATAATATACACATTGTACTTACAATGTAAAATGCAAAATAAAATATATCTTAAGAAAACAGTTCACTAAAAATTTTAAGTAATAGCAAATAAAAAGTTCTTGAGAATACGATCTATCTATAATAACTATATGTTAGTCTTTTTGATGAATCGACTGCCCCTTACCACATTATAGTGATCTGGTTAAAACATAAACGTAGTTATTGTAACCTGCTTTTAGATACACGTTATAGAAAAAATTCACAATCACAATGGTATAAAAATATGAATTACAAAAGCAAGAAATGGAAATTCTTCTTTGAAACTTACTATATTCCGTCGCTGTGGCAACACTGTAGATAACCAGTATATGCTAATTGCTGAGCGTATCTCGTACGAGAAAACAGTTGACGAGCGCGATACTACATCATAGCATGCAATATGATTAATCAGTTAATTCTTTTCGGATCCCTTTGTTGGATACCGCTCCCACAATTACAAACAAATTGGTTCTTAAGTCAACTTAGCTTAAGTTATTTGACTGGCACAATGCTGAGCGCACTACATGTATGTATGTGTGTGTGTGCCTTATGCCTTTTCGGCTTCTTCACTCCAGATAGTCCATCTCCTTCGTCTGCCTTTCTTCTGTCGGCATCCATCATAGGTTAACTCAATTAATTAATTTGACTATACGTTGAGTACTCGATATCTCACATTATCTTTTTATGTTAATAGAAGACTGTAAGGATGTGAGTTTTATTGATTGTCTTTGTTCTTTTATTGTTATTAATTGATCAGGCTATATTATATGCTGAGTATGTGAGTATTCATTACACTAGTTTACAAGCATTTCCACCACAAATAAAATTATATTTATGGTATTGAATTTTTAAAAAGGGTTTCTAAGTCTTCTGGAAACCTACAACTTGAAATATTTATAAATTTTTTTGGTAATAAAATGAAACGAACCGTTTTTATTATACTAAATTTTACAATCCTGTGCTATCCGTTTGAAAAAAAAAACTTTAAATGCGTAAAACTTAATTTTCCAAGAAGCGGGAAATTTGAACATGGTATCTTAAAGGAAACTTAAATACTAATACCACAAGCGTTCTTCAGCAGAAATTCAAATTTTTCCCTAAAAAACTGATTTGATCGGATTGCCTAATAAACTTATCCAAGATATTTACAAAAGAAAACACGTATCATGTAATTCCCTTGCTAATCGCCAGAATGATTTCGTTTCAGCCCAAAAATTTAACAATATATATATATATATATATATATATATATATATATATATATATATATATATATATATATATATATATATATATATATATATTACAAGCTTTTCCGAGTAGCAGATTTAACGAACTACTCATCTAATGAGCCAATTTTAATGATTTGAATGAACTTGCGTAAGAGACAACACTTATTTGATCGGATTGCCTAATAAACTTATCCAAGCTATTTACAAAAGAAAACACGTATCATGTAATTACCTTGCTAATCGCCAGAATGATTTCGTTTCAGCCCATATATATATATATATATATATATATATATATATATATATATATATATATATATATATATATATATATTACAAGGTTTTCCGAGTAGCAGACTTAACGAACTACTCATCTAATGAGCAAATTTTGGTGATTTGAATGAACTTGCGTAAGAGACAATGCTACAATGTTTCTGATTTAACGTGACTACTTTTCAGGCGTTTTGACCTGACCGGACCTGACTTGAGCCGTTCACATTCTTATTGGGGTATACAGATGTGCGAAAGTAAACAACGGGGTGTGGTCTCTCTGTAAATTCCTTTGCCTCGTTACCTAAAAATATGACCATTCAGACACACTAGGACTCGATGCACATGTTTCTGGATTGACACATGACACTAATGGGTAATAAATTTTACTGTACACAACACAAGAGAAAATATTTATCGGTTCTTCCACTCAGACAATGATAGAGTCCCACTTACCATTTGAAATC
Source organism: Tillus elongatus (assembly GCA_964006375.1). Taxonomy (NCBI): domain Eukaryota; kingdom Metazoa; phylum Arthropoda; class Insecta; order Coleoptera; family Cleridae; genus Tillus; species Tillus elongatus. Next base: position 131,349,536 of record OZ023267.1, read on the forward strand.
AACGTTCGTTAGTTCGCTACAACTGTATATTTGCGTGGATTTTTCTTTTTCTGTTTAAATCTTGACAGATTGGGTCTATTCCGACCAGTTTTCGACCAGCGCGCGTTTGAGGCATGTAAATAGAGTCATGTTTACACAATGTCCGCGTCCTGTATTAAAAGAAAACGCCTTACCATTAAAGGGAAAATGTCGATATCAAAACAAGTGAAAGCGGAAACGAAAAAAGTGATGTTTGTAGGCAGTACGGTATTGCATTGTCTACATTATCAACAATTTCAATGTGCGAGAATGCTAATGTCCAGGCTAGTGGTAGTCTAGTCAACAGGTTGGAAAAAGTGGGGTTAGGTGGAAAAAGGTCGGAAGTTAATGAAACTTTGGGATGTTGTTCAGAGGTAGTAAATTAACATTTTCTAAACTTTTGGACCTCGAGGACCCTGCGCACAAAAAGGGGGGTGGGGTGAACTGCAAAATTTTCGACCTTTATACGATTTTTTCTTAATAACTTTTTTCTCTTACATATTACGGCAAAAACATGTGAAAGTTTTTTTGTATAGCATTAAATTTCCTACTATCTCGACTATTCAAACATGTTCGTATGTCAAATCGTTACCGACATATGGCGCTTCGAAAAAAAAATAATTCATCTAAATTCGCTAAAACAATGCCGAAGAATGCAGAATTTCACCTTATTTCTTCTGTTATACCCGAATTATTGTGAAATGTTGTTGTCATTATGATTTCTGGTTACAACCGCCAACTTCGAAAACCCACACCCACCCCCGCTCCCTCCTTCCCCACCCAACCCCAATTCACAAAAGCTAATTTTCTTCTCTGATGAAATCCAACCATACTCGCTCTATGTTGATATTGATATTAGTTACTCTTCCGGTCGATATCCCTCTCATCCACCCCCCCCCCCCCCCCCACTACGTAATTTACTACCTAAATTTTTCTTCTACTCAACGTCTTGATTTTGACCAACAAAAGAGGATCCCTGTACTCTTGGGAAAAAAATGCCTCGCTCTCGCTCATGCAACCATGATAGCAGTGCGCCCCAAATCTTTTCTGTCCTCCATCATGACTGCTGTTTCCGTGTTTGTCTACAAGAAGTTTGGCTCTAAACATCTCCTGCATCTTCTATCTTCCATGGGCTTTTCATCATCTTACGAAGAAGCCAACAGACTAGAAGGATCGTACGTGTTACAAGCTAAAGGTACCAAAATTGTGGAATCTGCCGATCCATTCAGTCAGTTCATATTTAATAATGCGGACTTTAATGTTAATCCTTTTTCCGATGTTGGCGGTTGTAACCCGAAATCATAATGACAACAACATTTCGCAATAGTTCGGGTATAACAGAAGAAATAAGGTGGAATTCTGCATTCTTCGGCATTTTTTTAGAGAATTTAGATGAATTATTTTTTTTAGAAGCGCCATATCTCGGTAATAATTTGACATACAAACATGTTAATACAGTAGAAAATTTAACGCTCTATAAAAAAGTTTTAAATGTTTTTGCCGTAGTATGTAAGGGGAAAAAGTGATTAAGGAAAAACCGGAGAAAGGTCTAAAATTTTGCAGTACCCCCCCCCCCCTTTTTTTTTTTGCACAAGGTCCTCGAGGTCCAAAACTTGAGAAAATGTTTATTAACCATCCTTAAAAAACGTCTCAAAGTTCCATTAACTTCCGATCTTTTTCTATCTGAAACTACCTGTCGACTGAACTACGAGTGCAACACTCAAGAAACAAACATTTTTTGATGTCAGCAAAGCCTCCCCCGCATACAAGTTAATTTTCGGTAGTACTAACAAGTATCAACCAGACCGATAAACTGTAATAATAAACCGCATTTCTCTCATTCCGATAAGAAATGTTCTGATAGTCAATTTTTTGTTTACAAACCAACAAAACATTGACTATCAGCACATTTCTTATCGGAATGAGTGAAATTCGTTTTTGCATCTTCAACGGTGAATAATTTTAAACGAGTTAATAAAACTTCAAAAAAAATTAGTGTGCTGAATTCAGAAAATAAAGAGTTTTCAAATTATGTAACACTCGACCCATATTCCCTATTTAAAATATAAGGGTTGTTATCTATAGCCTTAAGGAGTTGATGTGACAAAGTTGAGTTTTATGTCAAATATTAAAATTGACGTGTTTCAGCGTTTCTTATAAAAAAATTATCTGGACGCAAATCGGTCTGTTTCGTTTTCAATGCGCCACCCTATATAAATATATCCACCACCAGGAGATCTAAAAAGTCTGGACGCAGCAAGTGCGTTATAATATCGAATTTTGGTAGAACTGTGTTTATGTTAAATATGTTTTTCTACAGAAAGACATGAAATTTAATAGATAGTGGAAACAGTGTACCGTATTTCATCAAACTAACTTTTTGTTTGAAAAGGTACAAAAATTTTCCGAAGATATATTTCAAATTTTCCCAAAAAACTAATCCGACTTTCCTGGCCCACGAACCTATCCACGTAATTTTCACAAAAACTACACCAGCCAAGCTACATATAATTATCCACAGAAAACTTTTTGACATTAACTTAAAAAATGTTTACATGAAGATTTTCAAGCAATGTGTTTTATGAAAATACTCTATTTTTTCACAAACATTGACTAAGTAATCTTACACAAAAAAATACATTACCAAAATTCTAAAAAAAAATTAAACGAAAGTTTGCTAAACAAATTTTGTTCACGAAAATTTGAAAAAAATTTTTCATGTGAATTCGCAAAGAGTTTTTACAATTACTTTTTATACAAACATTTGCTGAAAAGATACGCAAAATTGTAATTATACACCCAATATGTAATTAAATTTGAAAAAAAGGAAGATTTTTACCGGTGGAGGTACGGCACCGGATGATTTTTCAAAATCACTGTCGTCGTTGAGATCGAGCTCAAGGTGGAGGGTAGGTTAGTTTAGATGAGCAAAAAGGGTCAGCAATGGCCTAATTGCCAGTAAGCATCTTACCTTACCGGTGGAGGTAAAGAAAAATATAAACGAAAAAAATTATATTTGATAGTTTACTTTTTACTTGTAACTTGGGTCTCTGAATAAAGACGGTTATTATTATTATTATTATTAAATAATCATATTTTCATGTCACAAGCTGTCAGAAATAAGAAGGTTATTGCCACTTTAAGGTTTGATTTGACGTTTTGTGAAAACAATTTATGAATTACTTATATATTAAAAAAAGTAAATGTAGATATTAATCACTATGTGAAATCTCGAACCTGTGATGAGCACTGATAAGTACACTTGGGTAGGCTTTTCAGTGGTTTCTATTCTTCTTTTCTAGTAACAAATTTCCATTTTTGTCTTTGTGATTTTACTTTTCGGGTGTGATCTATGTTGTACTCTTCTTACCTGTTGGTAAGATTGTTTCGACCATCCTTTCTTCATGTAATTATCGATTTCTTCATTATTTTTTCACACATAGCTCCTACACTTTTCTGCGTTTCTCTGTGTAATATTCTTAATTCATTTATATTTACTCTATGCCTCTTCGTTCCTTTCTTTTCTTCCTCCACTAAGTTTTTGTATTTATTTGATTTAATTATAATTGCCTTATTTATACAGTACGCCTTACGTAGTACCTTACGCTTCTACATGTATAATGACAATTGTTGTACATTATTTGCCCCAATATCTTAGCTGCCGAATGCTCTAGTTGAAACATTGCTTTGAAATTTTACCCAAATCATGTCCACAGGAATGTACTCACTACAAATATTCGTCTTCATTTGTCAGTAATCACCTTGAGATTGCAATCAAAACAATCAGAATCTGGTCTACTTATTACAGAATCCTCTACAATATTTAACATTTCTGTGTTGTTTTATCATTTATTTCTTTCTCACAAAATTACCTGAAAAGACAACTGTGTCTTGATTTATTTGTTTACAAGATTTTGACTTGGTTTAAATAATGGTTTTGTTACAAGATTGGATCGCTCTTTATACAGGAAGAACTCAAACCATATTTAAAGAGCGAAAGACACGAGCGTGTCACCGCAGTAAGTTTTTTCGTTCCGTTTTATTACATCGTTATAAAAAGAGCTGACCTGACCTAATCTGACCTGACCTGACCTGACAGATGACTTCTAATTCTCCTACTCTTTATTCTTGACTGTGAGGGTGGTATGTAGTCAGGTCAGGTCAGATAAGGTCAGGTAAGTTCAGGTCAAGGTTTTTTTTTAATGGAACACCCTGTGTCTTTTTGATGCATTTTATATATGTTACATGTCCCCTTCGTTTTCCAATTGTATTCTCTATACCTCTCTGACATTTTTGAGTTGGTAGATAGTTTATTGCTCTTTTTTGTTATACACGTGTATACGTACTTTCTGGACGTGCAGTATAAGCGTAAAAATAACCCCACAAATTGACTTACATTAGCTGAAACTCGAATTGATGAATTTGGCTTTATAAACTTTAGATAAACATTGATAGCACGAAACAAAATTTACTGCGATCAGACACTCCTCAAAAGACTCTATTGAATTGCATGCAAATATGCAACCCCTTTTTTAGGTGCTTCGAAGACAGCACTAAACAATTAACAAACCCTGGAACAAGTAAATATTCTAGATTTTTAAAACAATAAAACACCTATACCATTCATTTCAAAAATTTATATCTATTTTATTTAAAAGGACATCTGTTTTCGTAATTGATTGATGATGACGTCTAGATTATAACAATTCTCTAGAAAACATTTGGACAGTTTAGTGAGAAAAAATTGCGACTGAAAGTAACAAAACTCTTAGTTAGGTACTTAAACATTATTTAGTCAATGTATTTTATTGTAATGTTGATTTTTGCCCCAACTACCAACCAACTGTCAAAGATCTCATCAGTATTTTCACATTTTTCGTGATTTTAAACTCCCAGCTTTGAAATATCGTACAAATAATACAGAACCCTTTCGCCTAGAGGTAAACAGAATCTCCCTCTGCTTTATTAGTGGTATTTGTACGTTTAATAACATGTTTAGTGTGGGAATCCTTTTTATCAGCTCGCATAATTGTTATTGCAGTATCCGCAAAACAGCAAAAATAAAACCAGATGTGACGTAAATATGACGCAAAATACAACAAAATTATCCCTTTTTTCATATAAGACCAGTATTTCACAAGAATAAGTTAATTACAAGGTTTTATGGGAATTTTTTATAACAGCGAACTCACGATCGGTTTCAGGAGGTAGTTGATAGTTAATGTGGTGGGATATACATGAAAAATAAAACCGATCGCGTAATATTTAGTAATAATAATGATAAGTATTGAGAACATACGCCATTGGCTATATGAACTTCTGTTAAACATCCTTTTAACATCTGGATGCGGTAATTTCTTATTGTATTCAAGTAAATGACATGTCTTTGAATACCACATATCCAGCACGAGGCTTATTAGTATTGGTTCTTTAGAAGATTAACTAAATTGCTGGATTTTCTTGGAAGAAACTAAAATGGCGGAACATAATTTATATATTAGCCTGTAATTTAACTAATTTTATATATTTTCAATTGAAGTTTTCCCTCCAGTTTAAGTCATTTATTTAGCAGTTGATCCCTTGCTAAGACTTCCTACAAATGGTGGAGTTATCACCGGTATTATTTATTTGTGTGTATTATTCAAGACAAGCGAAGAGAAATATCTTTAATTTATTGAAAAATAGATCATTTTTAAAAAATAATGTAAAACTTGTTCAAATTCTGAAGAATATCTATAAACTAGGTTAGGCAACCCAACAGACAGAGCAGAAGAATTTCGCTGGCAAAATATGTTTTAAATATTAATTGCAGCTGTTAAACGCATTATCTATCATCTCGTACTGCCCATCAGTGGTTTCACCGAAACGATAAGAAGTTGAGTGTCAATAAGATCTGACTACTTTCGTCTGATTATTGTATTAGATAGTTCACAATGGTGTATTCTGTAGAAGAACGAGTTGAAATAGTTACTCTTTTTTTCAAAAACGATGACTGTACCAACCGTACCGCAAATTTGTTTAATCAACGACATCCGAACAGACATGTTAACAGAAAATACATTTTGGAGTTAGTTGTAAAGTTTCGACAAAGTGGTTCAGTAACCAACAAAAAACAGGATCCTGAACGTGAATTTCCGGTTAGAAATGAGACTACTGAGATTAAAGTTTTAGGACAAATTGCTGCACACCCAACTTTGAGCACGAGAAAATTGGTCACTGTTTCAAAAAAAGAACTATTCAGCGAATATTGAAGCATCATAAATTTCACCTGTATAAAATTCATCTTGTACAAATTCATCTTGTACAACTGAATGAAGATGATTTTGATCGGCGGCTGGAGTTTTGTGAAGTTATGACTGCATAGCTGATAACGGGAACTTTCTGTTCAATATCTGTTTTTCAGACGAGTGTACCTTTTTATTAAACTCTATAGTCAATCGTCATAATTGTCGTTATTGTGCAGATAATCATCCAAGAAATTTTCACGAAGTCCATACTCAAACTCCACAGAAATTGAATGTCTGAACTGGCATTTTTGGAGACCGTTTAATCGGACCAATTTTTCTTTATGGCAATTCTTATGGCGAAACGTATTTGGAGTTACTAGAAGATATCGTTTACCCTCTACTAATTGACATTGTTGAAAATGATGATCGCTAGGGAGTTTTTGAACAGAGAGTTTCCAGAGCAATGGATTGAACGTAGATGTGCTATTCAGTAGCCCTCTAGATCACCGGAACCACAGAACTGGAGTCTCTGGAAGAATTACGACGACGAATTGTTGAAGAATGCCGTCTAATAATTCTGCAAATGCTCCAGGATGTCAGAGCTCGTTTTGAACAAAATTTGTACTTTTGTATGGAAGCTGGTGGTCAACCATTTGAACACTTACTTAACTGAATAAACATTTTTGAACGTTTGATTTTGTTTTTTAGTTTCTCTTTAACGAAAAATTGACTGATTAATGCATTTCTTATCACAATGAATGAAATACGTTCTTGCAACTCCTACTGTGAATAATTTTTAAACGAGTTGATAAAACTTCCAAAAAAATTAGTGTGCTGAATTCAGAAAAGAGCTTTCAAATAGTATAACACTCGACCCATGTTCCCTATTTAAAATATAAGCGTTGTTATCACCACTCTTAATGTGACAAAGTTGAGTTTAATGTCAAAACATGTCCCCCTTAATATTGAAATTGACGTGTTTCAGCGTTTCTTAAAAAGAAATTCTCTGGACGCAAATCGGTCTGTTTCGTTTTCAATGCGCCAGCCTGTATATCGGAATCAAACTAAAACAGCCCAACCTACCTCTACCCACCGCTCTAAGAAGTGGGCAAATTGAACTTTTAACTCATTTTCATATGTGTTTTAGGAAGTCAGTACATTCAAGCACGAGCTAAATAATATGTCCTCTGGAAACTGTTTAAGCAGCACAATTTTCTTTAGTATGTACAACATTTTCATCCAGTTAATGTTAAGATTTAAAATTAGGCAACGGTTGAATTTGTGAAATTTAGAATAAATCTGAAATTCTACTAAAATTGATCAGCACTTTTAGACGTACGTTTTAACTACTTCATCAAATTGCAGATGCATCAAGGCCTACTCTAACTTGAAACCAGAATATATATGCGCTCACCATATTCCTACATCTAATTCCGATTTACAGTTTCGCAAAAAAAAAAAAACGACAGTAGCAAACAGAGACGCGGCTCTTCGTAATTAGTAAGGTAGTTAGTTAGCATTAGCCCGCTACATTTTTTATTATTCTCTTTAGTTTGGGAAGAGTGAACAAGAAGAGTGGAAACGAAGAAACCTAAGCATATAATTTAATGTTTTATGGGGGTTCCGACATGAAACCAGAGTGAAATAATGAATTCTGAGAAGTTAAATTTGTAGTTTTTAATGAAGTTTATTCCGATTTGACTTATGAGTATCCTATATAAGGTCACTTTTGGTATGCGCTCAGCTATATACAACAGACTTGTCCAGTTTTAATTGGTTAATTATAATATGGTGAATAAATGCCGTGTGTATGTGTCTATATGCGATATCACGAATACTCTTTTTTGTATGAATCTGATATGAATAATACATTTTGCATATCAACAGACCATGGAAAATATGCTGATAAATGTCCCGGACAACAATGTGAAGATCTGTATATATGTGACCTTGTCTAGTCAATTGTTAACAGTTATTATAACTTACAACGGGAATCGTAAAAGTGCTTTCATTAATTGACACGAACGTTTAGCTCACAGGCGTTTTTAAAATCAATGCTTAATTTAAAGCACAAAGCACAAACTAAAACTGATTAAAATGTATATATATATATATATATATATATATATATATATATATATATATATATATATATATATATATATATATATATATATATATATAACTGACCCCGGATATGTGTTTTACGGGTCCTAGTCCATGCTAATTTGAAGAAATTTTTTCAAAATTCTAAAGTAAGGATCTCCTTATTAGTGAATTTGTCCTAAGAAAATTCACTAAAAAGTACACAAATTTTCCGAAAATAACCTTAAATGTTCTCGAAAAAACTGCTCCGATTTTCCTGACCAACAAACTTCTTCAAGGCCCTTACCCACCTGCCAAGATATAATCAATCACAGAAACCTTTTCGACAAAACTTTAAAAAAAACTAGATATGTGTTCTAGGGGACCTAGTTCGCGCTCATTTGAAATAGGGCTGGGAATCGAATACGAATAGTTCGAATATTCGATTATTCAAATACGAATTATTTCAACGACAGTATATTCGAATATTCGAATATATTCGAATATATTGTAATATTCGAATATTAGAATACTCCACGAATATTCGAATAATTCGAATAGTCGTGAAGCTTTCGGAACGAATATTCGAATACACAAACGGATAAATTCCCAGCACTACGCAAAAGCACCGGCACCAATATTGTCAGTTCTGTCCTGTCTATGTGTAATCGTGCGAAGGCTTTTGGGTCTTCGATAAAACGATTAATAACTCAGGAACGCATGATTTTTAAGTATCAATTGTGCTATACGGTTGAACTCTGAAGGTAATGTTGCATTCAAATAGGTAACAATTTACAGAATGTTCTGTTAAAAAATATAAAATTTATATCGATAACTGCGGCGAATGGAATGTCGTTATTGACATCATAAATTACTGATCTACTATAAATTATAAATTAGCCATATTTTTCTAATTAAGCACATTATCAGCTTAAAACGCAAATACACGGGATGCAGATTTATTTATTTATTTATATATGTACTTGTAAATAACGTAAATATTACTTAAAACCTAACTGCTGTTGTGATAAGCACAATGAAACCGACATAATAATCGTCATTATTTTTCTAAAATAAACAATGAAACATTTCCGGAATTATTTGAAAGTTAAGAATTAAATAGCTCATTTTCTAGGAAACAGAGGCATATTCAAAAAATGATAAGGAGACACATTCATGGGCTTAGGGGAGTGTTTATTACTGTGCGAATATTCGAATACTCTGCGAATATTCTAATACTCGACGAATATTCGAATACTCCACGAATATTCGAATACTCCACGGATATTCGAATAATTCACGAATATTCGAATAATTCGAATAGTCGTGAGGTTTCGGAACGAATATTCGAATACGCAAACGGATAAATTCCCAGCACTAATTTGAAGTAATTTATTCAAAATTCAAATGTCGCGATCTCCTCTCTAGTGAATTTTTTTTACGAAAATTCACTAAAAGGATGAAAATGGTAGTGACAAAGTGAAAATTAAATACCAATGGCTAGTGAATTGAGAACCAAATAAAGAAAAAAAGTGACAACTAACCTGCATATTTGGCAGCTATACACAGTACTAATCGAGAGAAAAATGCGTATTTTTTGCAAGCGTATATTGACTATCAGTTATAAGGCAGCAAAAGCAAAACAGTTTTTTTTTTAATAATTTAGAAACGTTTCTACATTTTTTTATCTAATCGTAAAATGAACAGACCAAATTATTTCTAAAGCAACCTGACTTAAAATATATTAAAACTGAAAGTAGTAAAGTGCCCCATAGAACAATTTCTTCAAATGAACGCGAACTAGACCCCCTAAAACACATAACAAAAAGGTCATTTTTAATTTATATATATATATATATATATATATATATATATATATATATATATATATATATATATATATATAGATGTATGTATGTATATATGTATCACACCGATAACTCAAAAAATCTTGAACCGATTTAGATTAAAATTGGTAAGTACCTTCCCCTTGCAAGTGGTTTGGATAAGTTCGTTAGTCAGGAAAATCGACCCGGTTTTCCCGGAAAATCTTGTGTGTTTTCTCCGAAATAACAAAGTAAAGGCAAACAAATTTGGTACGCGTGTCTGAATAATAAAAGTCTGGACGCAGCAAGTGCGTTATGGTAGTGAATTTTCATAGAAATGATCTGGCGCAAAATATTGTATTATAACTTTTTTTTCTTGTAACATAGAAATCTAAATTTTGGTGTATAGTTTACTTTTTATATCGCAAACCTACCTACCTAATTTGGTTATCATAGATTTTTTATTTTTTAAGATAAATTTTTTTTCAAATGAAAACTCAAAATTTTTCCGGAAAACCTCGTCCGATTTTTTTGATTAACGAACTTATTAAATCTATTTACAAAAGGAAGGTACATGCCAAAGTTAATCAAAATCGGCCTATTATACTTTGAGATAAAATTTTTTTCGAATAAAACTCGAAATTTTCCCGGAAAACCTTGTCCGATTTTCTTGACTAACAAACTTGTCAAACCCATTTACAAAAGGAAGGTACATACCAAATTTTATCAAGATCGACCCATTATTTTTTGAGTTATCCGTGTGATATATATATATATATATATATATATATATATATATATATATATATATATATATATATATATATATATATATATATACATATATATATATATATATATATATATATATATATATATATATATATATATATATATATATATATATATATATATACATACAAAAATTGGGATATGGGTTCTAGGGGTCCTAGTTCGCGCTCATTTGCAAAAAATTTTTCAACATCAAAAGTCGGGAACTCCCCATTAGTGAATTTTTTATACGAAAATTTACTAAAAAGTAAACTATATTCAACATTTATTTTTAGATCTCCGGAAATAACAAACTTATGGCAACCAAATTTGGCGATAGGGCTTATATCACAAAATGTAAACTATGTACCAAAAATTGGATCTGTAAGTCAAAAGGCAAAGAAGTTATAGGCATTTAAAAACAAATTTTTTGGGATTCCTTTTAACACGTTAAAGTCGCGATTTAAAACGTTAAAATTGGTAACATTTAGACAAAAACACCTTTAACGAATACGAATTACGTAGATAAAATGTATCAGGAAGAGTGTTGTACAAATCCTGAAGTTTTAGCTTTAACCGTCATCATCCCTCATTTTACTTTTAGAATTCATTGCAAGTAGACGCCTTCTGTGATGCTTTGGCAGTAGTTTAAGTTATAGAGTTTATCGTTTAATGGGCTATAATTTTTTCGTAGAAAAAAAAACCGCCACTTTTAAATTTTGAAAAGATTTATTCAAATGAGTGTGAACTAGGCCCCCTAGAATCCATATCCAGCGATTGTTTCATTTCTACGGTAAAGCTCAAAAGCCGTTATTATACACGATACGAGAAAAAAATGTATACGTTAATTAAAGGGTGTCTTGAGCATCTTATGATTCTAATTTTATAATCACAGGTGGTCCATAAGTCGTTGGTTATACAATTTTTCTTTGTTTTTTATTCGAAAACATGCTTATGTTGTATTTTTGCATTTGCCATCGATATATAAGGCATGTTTGTAAGAAAAAAATTTGTTACGCAGCAAGTGTGTTTTGGTAGCGAATTTTATTTAAATTCTTCAATTTTCAATAGCTCAATTAACCCAAGTTATTTTTGTTTGGTTGGCTACGAAACCAGTTTATTTTCGAATTTTTTTGTACATTTGCAAACAATAAAGTTATTTTAATAAGATACGGTCCATTGCGTCTACTATATAGGTTATGCCGGTAACCAAATTTTATGTCTGCTTTCATTAAAAAAGGACGTATTTGCTATCAGAAACATTTTTATGAAAATTCACTATCATAACGCACTTGCTGCGTCCAGACTTTTTTTAAATAACGCTTAGACCTCTCATAAAGTTCTGTTTATATCAGAGACAATTTATTGATGTTTTTTCCAATAATATTTTACGAACACTAAAGGTGTTTCTTCATAGCTTTTTGGGGACGTTCCAAAATAAGACACAGGTGAGGACTTAGAAATAATCTGAATTTTATACAAATACGTTAATAAGATAATTGATTATTTTATCTTCTTAAGGTTAGCTCTTATAGTTTTATTGCTGATTATTAAAAGCGGATGCGCCGCTATCTGATATTTTTATTACTTTTTACCCGAATTATGAAGCAGTGCTCCATCTTGCTAAATAAAGGTAATCAAAACATCAAGACCAGCGTTGAACACTGTGGATCCGAAATGAAACAGACAATAGAATCACTTTAAAAATCACAATAACAATAACAAGAGTTGAGCGTTAGATACATATTTCGAAAAAAAAAGTTATCTTTCTCAGCTACTGTCGCTAACTAATTGCGTTTTTGGGGTAATTTTGATTTCTGTAACAAAGATAAATTATAAAAAACTACTGGATACTGCGAAAATTTCAGTAATTTGAAGGCGACAGGCATTCTAGGCCGTACCATTTGCAGTTCTACATAAATTCTGCATAGAATTTCGTATTTACATTCGAGATACACCCGTAGATATATAAGATATTCGTGCCCAAGTAAGCGTAAAATAACATATAGGTGCATATACGTTCGGTGCCACTCTTTATTACTTTCCTTTCCAGATAAAATTACTGCTTGTTACAGGGCATTAAGTATGCATTATAATATAGTGTAATCTTAAATATACAAGTCTCTCTTGCTTTTGCTTTTGCCTACATATATAAAGATCGCTATCTGACAATACATGTTTAATTGGGGATCGATTCCTGGTTTCGCGTTTCTTAGAATATTACAACTGCCGGTTTTTGTCTTTCCTAATATCAAAACGTAACTAGAGCATGTAAGTTTCTGACAATTTGATGTATAAATTAGTTTGCCATATATTATTTATGGATAAAGTTGTGTAAAATAGTAAATTTGTAATATAATAGTGCCCTGAATAAGTGTATGAAGCAAACTCAAAAAGTAAAGGTACAAAACTTCAAATCTAGAGTGCCTTGATGACATATTTATCACCGTGTAGATTACTAACAAGCATCAGTGTGCAAATAAAATAAAAATTATCAAAAAAAGCGTTTGATGTTTAAGGAAACGAAGCCATTACTTTGAGTTACAACCAAAATTATGCCAAAAATCGCAATTAATTAGCGACAGCTGCTGATATATATATTTTTTTATCAATATATATATATATATATATATATATATATATATATATATATATATATATATATATATATATATATATATATATATATATAGCACTCAACTCTCTGTTGTTTTTGTGTTTTTTCGAGTGATTTATACTGTGGGTTCCAGTTTCGACCCACAATGTTCGACGCTGGTATTCATGTTTTGTATATCTTTATTTAGCAAGATGGAGCACCGCGCCATAATTCGGGTATAAAGTAATAAAAATTTCAGATAGCAGCGCACCTACTATAATGATTAGTAATAAAACTATTAGACATTATCATTGAGAAGATAAAATGAGGAATTCTATTTTTCGCAATTTTATGTTTTTGCATTTGTCTGAAAAAATGTAGATTTTTTCCAACTTCTCGCCTGTACCTTATTTTCGAACATCTTCAAAAAGTTATGAAGAAATGATTACAAAAAACGTCAAGAAATTGTCTGACCTAACCAGAACTCTTTGAGAAGTTAGATAATGTTCTATTACGCACGTTTCTACTTTCAGTTTTAAAAATTTTGACACGCGAAAATACTTTAAGTCAGATTCATTTAGAGATAATTTGGTCTGTTCATTTTATGATTAAACAGAAAAATGTAGAAACCTTTATAATATCTAAACAAATTATTTTGCCTTCTTTGTCTCATAACTAGTTTCCTGCACAACGAACTTTAGGTAAACAGCTATTGAAATTCAAAGAATTTAGTGAAAGTTCGCTACCATAACGCACTTGCTGCGGCCTAAGTTTATTTTCTTACAAACATGCATTATATTTCTATCAAAAATGCAACAATATAAGCGTGTTGGATTGAAAAAAAAGAAAGAATATTTGTATCACCAACGACTTATGGGCCAGCCTGTGAGTGTAAACATTATTTTATAAGATACAGCTCACGTATACAGTTTTTATCGTATCTTGTGTGATAACGGATATAGTGAACTTTACCGTAGAAATACGTCACCCTGTATATATTAAAACATATAAAAACTGAAACTTACCCCGGACGTGGACTCTAGGGGGCTCATTCGCGTTCATTTGGAGAAATATTTTCAAAATTTAAATGTGATCTTCTTTTTCTACGGAAATTCGCTAAAAAATGTAGACCATTAAACGATAAACTGCTACCAAATCATGAGAGAAAGGGTCTATTTGAAATGAGTTTTCTGGAAATATTTTAGTAAAATGAAGGACAATTACCGTTGAAGCTGAAACCTAGGAGTTTGTAAAACATTGTTCTTGCGAAATTTTCTCTTCATAACCCGTAATCGTTCTTTACCTAAATGTTGACAATTTCGACGTCTTAAATCGCGAATTTAACGTTCTAAGAGAAAAACCCCAACTTTTTTTAACTACCTATTATTTTTTTGTCTTTAAACAAACAGATCTAGTTTTTGGAACATAGTTTACGTTTTATGATATAAACCCGCGAACCAAACTTGTTTGCTATAACTTTGTTATTTCTGGATAGCGAACTTATTCAAGCCATTTGTAAAAGGAAGGTACTCACAAAATTTGATCAAAATCGGCACATTATGTTTTGACATATGGGTGTGACAGATATATATATATATATATATATATATATATATATATATATATATATATATATATATATATATATATATTTCCTTACATAACAATACATATATATATATATATATATATATATATATATATATATATATATATGTATTGTTATGTAAGGAAATATATATTTACTTGCCCCCTTCTTGTTGGTATATTTTCGAATTTGATTCGAATCCGTGTCTTTAAAATTTGGTTTAGATTTTACTTTAGATTTTTATTTAAAAAGAAAACTGTTTCTTCAGGTTGTATGACTTCCCTGTTTATATATATATAAATATATATATATATATATATATATATATATATATATATATATATATATATATATATATATATATATATATATATATATATAATTTTTCAAAATTGAAAACTCTCCTCATTAGCGAATTTTTTTAAAAGAAAATTAACTAAAAAGGTTCCGTTTAAGCCAGAGAACTAATTTGCCAGCGTTTTTGCATTTTTGCAAAAACAAATCCTCTTAATTTTAATGAATATGTTCAATTTATTGTGAAAGCACTATAACAATTTTGCACATAAATATTTTTGTAGGATTATGCTTTTTAAATTCCACCACATATAACAATATAAAACTTTTATACAATAGATACACAAAGATCAAAGACCTGAATTGTTCCCCCTTATTGCAACAGCCGTTAATAAATAATATCACTAAATCATACCTCATTGATTTCACGATCTACTATAGAAAGAAATACAAAAAGTCGCGACTACTCATTACAAACTGAAAATTATAAGCGACCAATTGATAAAATAACGATCACGAAGTGAAATAGCTCTGAAGAACAAATACTAAATATAGTTTTAAATTTCCAGTAAATGTATTATCAAAGACCTCTCCTGGCAATAAATGTAATGTGTAATGCTTTTCACAACTGACTTTCAAATTAATGTAATCGTCGTTAAGTATGGCTTAAACGTACAATGTGGAGTTCCATATAAGTCTTTAATATAACAAATGGTTGGTTCTCCGGGATATCATGCAATTTACAATGTTTCCAGGTAAAAGAAATAATAATGGTAGTAGGGTAAGTGACGATACGATCAGGTCTCTTTAACATTGAACTGTATATCTTTTTTTTTACAAAAATTATCATAACAGGATCCTGACATTTTTGGAGGGAACTGATATTTCCATCCTACACTAGCGCTTCAGAAGAGATTAATCAATTAGAATTTTGAAGGTTTTCAACATCATAAATCGGAAGAACATTAAAGTAAAATGCCAAAGTCTAAAAATACTACAGTTCCAAAACGAAGAATGTGCCGAAATTCAACCGCCAGACAACTGCACAAGCAGCGGTAAGAATTATCTCTATGTGTGTGAGGGTGTGTGTATATTGACTGCAAAACGGGTCCTTAAGCCACAGATGTTTCAAAGGAGTATACAGGGTTTTTCACGATAGCCGTGCATTAGAAGCTTATAAAGTTCCCTGATATCATAAATTTTGAAATTTTGGCAGCGATCACGATATTATTAAAAATTCGAGTTCTAAATTTAATTCTACACCGGTTTCATATAGGTTTTGCTACACCTATCTCTTACGAGTAACTTGCTGCTAGAGGTTTTAGGTAACAAACTCCTTTTCTAGAGAATATACATTATGCTGCACAATAAAGGCAGCTGTGGCTGTCAGAAAACAGAATTTTGACAACACATGAATTCTAAAGCGTCATTTATATTTTAAAGTTAATCTGAGTGTGTTTGTATTATTCACGTTATAAAAATAATAAGCCAATAAAAATGCAGAATAGTGAAGAGTACTCTAATATGGATATTTTAAATTTATTTTATATTCATGGGGAATGCAATCGGATTGTAAGCAGAATATGCAGGATGTTTAACGAGAGGTATCCCAATCTATCGGCAATAACTAGATGAAAATTCGCAAGGATAGAGGAACGATTAAAATTGACTAGAAGTGTCAAAACCACACGACATGAGCCAAAGCCAGTAACTGAAAATCAAGATAATGAGATAAACGTTTTGGCTTATTTTCAAGTTTACCCGCGTAACTCTATTCCTGCAGCTACTCGACCTATAGGAATATCAAGTTCATCTGTGCACAGATCATTGAAACCTCATAAAATCCACCCATACTCAGAAATATTACTACAATGACTTTGACCTGGTGACCATTTAGAAAGAGTGGAATTCTGCGAACACATGTTTTTTTGGAAAAAAAACTTTCGCCACGTTGAATATGTCTAAGTAAGTAACTAAATTTAGAACACTCTGTATGACACAGGTAAACTTAAGGCACATAATATGAAAGCTCCCTCACACAAGTTACGAAATTCTAAATTCGAGCCCTTTATCTTTAAAAATATGTGAAGTACAAACTATTATAAATAAGGTTGCAAAATCACCGAAATACAGAGAAATCACAATATCTTTGGAACAGTTGAAGGTAGGGATAGGAAAGCCTAATACAAATCTTCACAAACTTTTATGGAGAATTCGAATATGCAATAAAAAATATGGCATTCTATTTAAATTAGCAAAGTTGATGACTACTTCCGGTCTAACCCGAAGTAATGTGACCTTGAAAAAAATTTACAATAAAATACAATTACGAATTGTGACCGCTGCCAAAATTTCAAAATTTAGGAAGTCCATTAAAACAATTTTCGCGAATTTGCTATAAAACAATGTTCAATCAAAACTGCAAAATATTTTTTGAGGCAAAACTTCGTAACCATTTTTTTGCATTGATTAAATTTGAATAAAATGTTATCTGATCAGATCATACAATGCATACCTATTTGTAAGGAAAGAGAATCGATATCGTTCATCGTTTTCGAGTTATCTCAATTATTTTGTAACTTTTCATGTTTTGGCTTATATAAAAAATTAGGACACGCCGTTTTCAGCAATAGAGTCCCATAAAAGTGACGCATTCAAGGATGCTCTCTTTTATATTATTCGTCAAAAAAAATCAGATATCAAATACACGCGCCGTCAAATATTGGTTGAATTAAAAAAAAATCAAACCGTCGGGACCCAATTTTAGTAAATAATGCGCCGTTTTGATGAAATTTGGCGGGTGTCTTTGTTTTGTAAGTAGCTTGGACAAATTTTGTAGCTGGAAAAAAAGTTTTCCGGGACAATTTCGGGTTTGCTTTCGGAATTTTTTCATCTTCATAAATAACCAAGTATAGTAACTAAATTCGTACGTAGGTTAATGTTATAAAAAGCAAGTTACCTGCATATCAAAATGTAGAGATCTATGTTACAAGGAAAAAAAGTTGTAAGCATTTAATAGAAAAAAAGTGGTTGGGGTCAGATCACTCCTCAACTTTGAATGCTTCTAAAAAAATAATTTTTATTAATAACGCTTACTTTATTCTACGTCATATAGGTATAGGTACGTACACAAATACATATTTGTATTTTTTTGTCAGATAATGCATTATTTTCATTTTTTTCTGCATATTTAATAACGAACTTGTATCCAAACGTAATTTGACGTGTATATTGCCTACAAAAGTTGTTCGCTTGCTTGTTGAACGATCTTAATAACGTCACCTTGTCCGTTTGTTGACTACGTTATAGGATTGCATGACGATGGTCTCACTTGCGGACCTGCCAGCGGAAGTGCACCTGTGATTCGTTAATTTTATTATTATTATTCCATCGTGGTAATTAATACAGCCACATATTCACTAGATAGCTCGACCTCCTAGTATTACCTGCATCTTTCTCTTTCTGTCTTTCATATTTGCGAATAGAACGAGAAACTTCAAATGATACAAACAAATTTGATAAAGGTTATCGAACTAATAGACATCCCTACAAACGGTTTATGTCAATATTCTATTCAACTTATACAGCGCGTCACGTAAACCTAGCATTTTTCTTATTATTCAAGTAACTATAATTCTGAACTTTGTTGGGTGGAACCCACCCACTAAATGGCTATTTTAGTGAATTTTCTTTTAAAAAATTCACTAATGAGGAGATCCCGACTTTTGAATTTTGAAAAAATTTCTTCACATGACCGCGAAATAGGCCCCCTAGAACCCATATCCAGGGTCAGTCTCAATTTTTATATGTTTATATATATATATATATATATATATATATATATATATATATATATATATATATATATATATATATATATATACATACATACATACACACACACACACTTATATATATATATATATATATATATATATATATATATATATATATATATATATATATATATGTATCACACCCATAACTCAAAAATTAATGGGCCGATTTAAATCAAATTTGTTACATACTTTTGCAAGTGGCTTGGATAAGTTCGTTCGTCAGGAAAATCGGCCCAGGTTTTCCCGGAAAATTTCGTGTCATCAAAAATTATCCCCGGAAATAACAAAGTAGGGGCCACGAAATTTGGTACGATGGTTTCTGTCATAAAGAGTATCGTACGCACCAAAATTCAGATCTCTATGTTAAAAGACAAAAAAGTTAGAGGTACATTAATTTTAATTAATTAAATCTGATTCAAGAAAGTTAAAACGTCAAAATTGATAATTATGATGATAGTGGTACGAATGTGAGTAGAAAAATACGACAAGAAATGACTAACGAGCTCCCAGATATGTGTCTAAGTCGTTATTTTTCTTTATTTCGTTAAAATGTGAGCAAAAAATCAATTGTAAATCAAAATTGTTTTGTGTAAATAGTAGACGTTAGACGATTAACATGTATGACGGGATATACCTGCTAGTATATACATGTCGAGCGTAGCCAATGGCTAAGGCGTGTACATCCGATAATTTACTCCTACATGATGTGTTCTAATCCTAGTGAGTGACTTTACTGTTTATCAATTAAAAAAAAAACTCATTTCACTTTACCGTCATCTAACAAGATTGTTGTTATTCCGATGAATTTTTTAGCAAGTGTTTGTATAAAAAATAATTTGATAAAGACGAGATGACAGTTTGAACAGCATATCTGGTTGTTTGTTCTTGCCCTAACTTAGTGAAACCGTTACATATTTAATACAGTCGTAGACTTTTCCCGTGGCTTCACAAGTACTTGCTTTAGTGAATTTTCTTATAAAAAAAAACACTAGTGAGGAGATCCAGACTTTTAAATTTAGCAAAAAAAATTCTTGAAATGAGCGTGAACTAGGCTCCCTAGAACCCATATTTAGGGTCAGGTTCCATAATATATATATATATATATATATATATATATATATATATATATATATATATATATATATAAAGGGTGAACCATTTACCAAAATTTAGGTCTGTAGGTTTAAAGTCAAAAAATTTAGAGGCATTAGAAGAAAAAAATAAGGTGTTTTCCTCAAAACGTAAAAAAGTCGCGATTTGAAACGTCAAAATTGGCAACTTTTAGGAAAGAATACGGATTATGTAGAGCGTTCTGCAAACCCTTAAGTTTCAGCTTCAACCATCATTGCCCTTCATTTAATAAAATATTTCCAGAAAATTCATTTCAAATAGACACTCTCTCTGATGCTTTGGCAGTAGTTTTAGTTAAGTATATGGTTTAACGGTCTATAATTTTTAGCTAATTTTCGTAGAAAAAATTCGTTATTGAGGTGACCGCGGTTTTGAATTCTAAAAAGATTTTTTCAAATGAGCGCAATATAGGCCCCCTAGAATCCATATCCGGGTTTACTTTCTGTTGACATATATACGGGGTGACGCATTTCTACGGTAAAGCTCAATATAATTGTAATTATGCAAGACACGAGAAAAAAAAATTGTATACGTTAATTATAAGGTGTCTTAAGCTGCATCTTATAAAATTATTTTGACAATCACAGGATGGCCCATAAGTCGTTGGTGATACATACAATTTTTTTTTAATATTCCTTATTGCATTTTTGCATTTTTTATCGAAATATGATGCATGTTTAAAAAAATCGAGACGCAGTATGTGCGTTTTGGTAGCGAGTTTTCATTAAATGCATCAAAATTCAATAACTCAATTTGCTATTAACCTAAGGTTCGTCGGCTAGGAAACGAGTTTTCTCGGAAACATTTAAAGTTTATTTTCGTTAAGTTTATTTTCGAAATATTTTTGTACATTTTCAGTTATTTTGATAACATATGGTATACTGTTTCTACCATCTTGGTTATACCGGTGACCAAATTGATGCCTGCTCGCATTAAAGAGACATATTTGCTATTAAAAACATTTTTGTGGAAATTCGCTTCCATAACGCACTTGCTGCGTCCAGACTTTGAAATTCAATTTATTTCTTTTTAATAATCAAAATACGTAACCAATCAAGCATATATTTTACTTTATTCATTATGCTCTGGCAGCTTTTCGATTTTATGCCTGACTCAAGCAGCAGATTGAGACATGTTAACCAACACTCGAGTCCAAATAACCTAACCAATTTGTAATTTAGTCATAATTAACCAAAATATTAGCCTAATTGTCATAATCACTACAAATTTGAGAATGCAACTCTCAATTATCCATAATTTTTGACTATTAAAATTACTCCAAAGTCAGTAACTCACAAGTAACTAAACTAGGAAAAATTTGGGTTAATTTTCCCTTTTTTTCTCCCTCGGGGCTCGTCCGCGGCATTGCCGCCCCGATAGCACTACAGCCCTTGGCCTATTGTGCATTACTCTCCACTTTGAGCTCGATCTCGACGACAGAAGTGATTTGAAAAATCATCCGCTGTCGGTGAGTATCGAACCGTCGTCCTCCGGGTCCGAATTGGGACAAATTTTACCTTAAAATATACTTAAATATAATTTTGATTTTCAATTCCAGAATTGGTAATTTTTGCTCGAAGTTTGCCTTAAATTGGACAGAAAACTGACTACTATATCCAGATACCTGAAATACCTATTTTAGTGTAATTTATTACCTATTATTAGCCTGCAATACGTCTCCGTGGTATAGTAAATTGAAGGTTTTCCTATGAAGTCCGGATAACATCTATATTATCAATTTAACTGCAGTCTAGCACAGGACATATTTTAGTCATTGGAGTAACCTAAAATGGCTTTGTGATTTGCAATTCAGTACTTATCACTGAAGAAATTGGTTTCCAAGTCAAATTGCCCTCATTAAAGCTGAAAATTGCCACAAAAGCTGACTTGAAAAAAATTACCCTCAAAGTTCAAGTATATGGACAAGTGGTTTCACAGACTTAAGGGCGCATGTAAGAGCAAGCAAGTCAGGTGGCCAAATCAAACGCTATACATTTCGGGAGTGAGAATATATGCAGACAAACAATAACAACACCAATTACAACAAGATAAAATACTGGTTTCCGTCATGCTCATCATATGGTTAGTGAGGAACAGGTAGTTAAAACAACCAACATCTAGGGGCTATACCAAAAGACACAGAGTACGATTTTATACTGTTACAACGTTTATAGAATATTGTTCGATAGAAAGCAGAAAGATGGAGATCTGATGAAGCTAGATCAAGAGAATCAGACCGACAAGGAACCACCTCCCAGCCGAATTCCTGACTAGTTCTCATTTTAGCCAGTAACTTCAATAACATCGTATGAAACCTGAAATACAAAACTAAGTGCTTTTTGTTCATTTTATATCTTCTTTTCGAACGGCGCATCATAAAAAACAGGGAAGATGTGGACCAAGAATAAGCACGCTTTACAACCTGGGTTAGAATGATACAGTGTTGAAGCTTTACTAAATTAAAAACAGTAGGAGCAACGAAGACGAGGTGACGTCGTATTTAAGTTGGGATAAATATGACTATTATTATTATTTATATATTTGTTTAATATCATCATCTGGTTCGTGCGAAAACTTCATCTTTGCTCTAAGTTACGCTGATGAATTTGTGAAGAATGTGATTCTCAAACGGCATGTAGTACAATGCAAATAAACTTACTTCTTTATTGTAAATTACCTCTTTTCCGGTTTATATTTGAGCCCTGAGTGCCTTAATAATTCTTTCCGCAAGTATACATATTCATATTCATATTTCTAACAGTAACTCACAATAAGGCGTGAATTGTGCAGTTAACAAGGCATGATGTTTATGACATCACTAGGAATAATAATAACAAAAAATTGTATAAATTAAAAATAATAAATGCAACAAAATGTTAGGACTGACTTATATTATGCCGTGCACACAATACTTACAGCATAAAATTCAATTTATTCCTATACTAAACTAAATACACGTACAGCGACTTTGCCCTTGCGCTAAAAATTCATTTTTACTCATCTTTATAATACATTTAATTTTGAGGTAACGTAAAATCTCTCAAGGTTCAGCTTTAGCCCTTACTTTGGTTCTTCTCCACATCTCTAAAGTGATGGAAAGGTATATAAACACCGAATTACTAAAATTCCTTGAAAAACACAGTCTAATCCACGACAGGCAGTATGGATTCCGTCAGCGCAGATCAACTGCTGACCTCCTTTCCTTTGTCACCCATTCTTGGACCAAGTCTATGGAACTACACGGTGAATCCCAGATTGTCGCTCTAGACATATCCAAAGCATTCGACCTGGTTTGGCACGCAGCACTGCTTAATAAACTTCCCGCCTATGGCCTACCACCAACACTCTGTACCTGGACAGCAAACTTCCTCTCCAACCGGAGCATTTCTGTTGTCGTGGATGGACATTCCTCTAAACTATATCCAATTAATGCCTTATGGTTCAGCTTTAGCCCCTACTTTGTTTCTTCTCCACATCAATGACCTCCTCTCTAGCACATCCAACCCAGTTCACAGTTACGCAGACGACAGCACCCTCCACTCAAATATACAATATTCTAAGCCTGTCTCTTTGGTCCAATTAGATGAGGAGCGCAAACTCATGGAGGATTCTGTCTCTGTGGATCTCCAAAAAATATTAGACTAGGGAAGTATAAATCTTGTACAATTCGACTCCACCAAATCCCAGTCTTGCTTTCTATCTCATAAGAGATACACCAGCCCTAGACCCATCACAATAAACAACCAAGTTATTCAAAGTAATGAGTCCTTTTCACTTGTTGGCATTTCTGTGGATCGAAATCTCAATTGGCACCAACATGTCACATCAATTGCAGAAGCGACTGCCAAGAAATTAGGTTTCCTCTTCCAGGCTTGCAAATACTTTTCCCCAGCTGATCTCTATACCTTATATACTTCATAAATAAGGCCAAACCTCGAATACTGCTCCCACATCTGGGGTGCCGCTGCCGCTTCTACACTCGCTATCCTGGGCTCAATACAGAAGAGAGTTATACGTCTCATCGGTGACCCTACCCTCACCCAAAGGCTGCCATCCCTTGCCCACCGACGTGCCGTTGGTGATCTCTTTCTCTTTTATAGATATCTGCACGGGCACTGCTCAGAGGAGCTTTCTTCCATAGTTCCTCCACCTGCTGCCCTCAACAGATCTACCAGGGGAACAGAGCGAATGCACCCTTTTACTGTCCAAGTCACCAGACATAGAACATCTTGTTATGCCCGCTCTTTTGTCCCAAAGACTTCCAAGTTGTGGAATTCCTTGCCGGCACATGTTTTTCCTTCTCCTCCGAACCTCCAAACCCTCAAGTCCAGAATTAACAGGTTGCCTCTTTCTTCCTTGTCGACACCCACGGTACGATAGTATTTAGGCTGTAAGTCTTCGTGGTGTGATGTTGAAATATTAAAAAACTCGGGGTTAAATCCGAAATAGGGTGGATGAGAGAGCAACTCGTAGCCCAATTTATGCAATTTCGCCATGGAAACTACACATGTCTGCACCCTTGCATTGTCTTGGTGGAAAATAACATTTTTCTTGGCCAAATCCGGTCATTTTTTCTTCAAATCGTTATTGAATCGGTCCAATAAGTTGTTATAATATTCGCCGTTGATTGTTCTTCTCTTTTCAAGGTAATCAATGTGGATTATACCGCGTGCATCCCAAAAAAAGGTCGCCATGACTTTATTGGCTGACAAACCCACCTTGGCCTTCTTCGGCGCCGATTGGCGCAGAGAAACCCACTGCTTTGACTGCTGCTTGGTCTCTGGTGTGTTGTGGTGAATCATTGTTTCGTACACGGTTAATAAACTGCGCAAAAACTCGTCCCTATCGCGGTTGAACACGGTCAAACAATGCTTCGAAGTTGTCACACTATTGCGTTTGTGGTCGATTGTGAGCAAACGCGGCACCGATCTTGCGGATAGCTTTCTCATACCTAAGTGATCATGCAAAATCGAAACGACTGAGCCATGTGATATGCCTATGACTTCCACAATCTATCTAACTTTCAGTCTCCGATCGGCCAACACCATATCGTTAATTTTTTCAATTGTTTCGGGTGTAGCATCCTCAACTGGGCGTCCAGAACGTTCGGCGTCATTTGTGATTGTACGGCCGCAACGAAATTCAGTAAACCACTTTTTTACCATGGAAATTGATGGTGCAGAGTCCCCATAGTATTTATTAAGCTTAGCCTTGGTTTGAGTGATGTTTTTTCCGCAAAAAATAGGGTTTTATGAGCACAAACTTTCACTTTTTCCCATTTTAGTTGTAACTCAAGGATTGTCTGCTTTCAATGGCTATCTAACTCAAACTAAATGACGCAGTTTGTTCAAAATTTGACAGGAATCAACTGACAGATGCTTGTTCCCTTCGAGCAGTGTTGCCCTTTCTGTCAAGAGGCGGGAAATTCAAAAAGTTACGGACTTATTGACTACGCCTTCATAGCTGGAAGAGGTTTGTTGGCAAGGAAAATCGAACCAGTTTTTTCGGGATCATTTTATGTTTATTTTGAGAAACTTTTTGTACTTTTTCAAACAATAAAGTTATTTTAATGAAATATGGTACATTGTTTCTACTACATATACGTAGGTTATACTGGTAACAAAATTTACTAGCCGCTTTCATTAAAAATGACATCTTGCTACTCAAACATTTTAATGAAAATTCACTAGCATAACGCATTTGCTGCGTCCAGAGTTTTTTTTTGTAGAATTAGCTAGTTACCACAATGCACTTGTTTCGTTAAAGCTGTTTAGTTTTAAATTCTAATAAAAAATTCACAAATTTCCACAAAATATACCGAAGGTAACTTGTACAAAAAGAGAAATCAAATCAGAACAAGAACATTTTCGGAGACCAAACCTTCCACAGCTATTAATTAAATTTGTAAACGAAAAAACCACATTAATGACGTACTGTAAAAAACTTGTACACAAATTGTTTCACAGGTATCTCGATAAAAATTATATTAATAAGTTAAATTACCTCGTAAGGTGGATGTGTGTTTAAGAAAACCACTTTTTTTGTGCAGGATGTGGTGCACATTTGTGTGTTTCGATATTAATTTCGCTACCTGGCATAAGATGCAGCAGACATATTTTAAAATGCATTAAGTCATATTGTGAAGCAGCTGGTGCTTTTCTGGCTATTATTATACTTAAAAAGATCTTCAGAAGATTATATAAATGTAAAAACGCGGTCTCTTCACTCGGTTATTAGTTTTAAAGTGTGGTAGCACAAGCAACTTAAATAAAAGGTCATTTCAATGCGAAAAACATATTTTTTAAGAAAAAGTAGATGAATTTTAAACAAATAACAATAATTTAGAATTGTAGTAAACGAAATTAGAACAAGGTAACCATTCTAAGAAAATTACTATATGAACTATTATTCCCCTTTATTTGACAAAATATTTCCACAAAATGCATTTGAAATTCATCTTTTCTATGATATTTCGGCAGTAATTCAGAATAGTAAAAACTCATTTTTAAATGTCACATTTAATAATTTTCAAACGAAGATTCTAAAAATAATGAAATGTTCACATAAATTGGCATAAATTATGTTCAATTTCTGTTTTATTCCATACTTGCTTACATTGGCTAAATGCATTTTTATTAACAATTCAACTAAATAATTTTTGATGGAAACAATATTTTATGAAAATTCGCCAACATATTTAAAATCGCACTTGTTGCGCTCAGACGTTTTTGTTATTCTTTCTTCTTTTTGGTACCCTCCTTAAGTTGATTTGTTGCCGTAACTCACTTACTGAGTTGTAATAGTATTTTGTTCTTCTTACCCGTCACATTCACTATTTATTGTTTTTCACATCTTTCTGACGGCTAATACACACACAATATATATATATATATATATATATATATATATATATATATATATATATATATATATATATATATATATATATATATATATATAATAGACATGTCACTAATTAACGAGTTTCTGATGCAACACTTTAAAAGAATTTTCTGAAAAAAAATTCACTAATGAGGAGATCGCGACTTTTGAATTTTGAGAAAACTTCTACAAATGAGTGGTATTTAGAACCCCTGGAACCCAGATCCGAGGTTAGTTTCAGACTTTATCTGTTTATATTATATATATATATATATATATATATATATATATATATATATATATATATATATATATATATAGTATTAAGTTTTCGTGACGGTAATAGTGTTATTTTCTTAAAAAATTGTGGGAAATCCGTCAGTTGCAAAATAAAACTCTTTATTAAAAGCCGAGCTTTCGGAAAAGTTTATTCCATTTTCAAGGCTACAACATGGAAAGGAAAAAGTTTTCAATTTACTTAGGAAAAATATAAAAGTTTTAAAATACTTACATCTAACGTGAGTTTTACTATAACTAATTATGAAAATACAAACATGAACAAAACCGTTTTTTAAAATTTGACTGAAGTCGGAAAGTGCCAAACTGACATATGAAGCTAACAATTGTCTATTTGAATTTGTTTTTTGTTTTTGTCTAGGAAATATAAATAGGGGTAGTGATTTCTAAAATTATTATCTTTCTTTAAGTTTATTAAATTGTCGTTAAAAGTAATTTCAAATTCTTCTAAACACATTCTTTTATTACTTAAGGTTTCACAGTGTAAAATAGAAACATCACTAAAATTTATATTGTGGCCAGTGTCGAGATTATGTTCAGACAAAGCGCAAGTTCTTTTTTGTAAACGTATATCACTTTTGTGCTGTGTTATCCTATCTTTAAGGACTCTGCTTGTTTGGCCAATGTATCTTAAACTACAATTATTACATGGAATACAATATACCACTCCAGACACTTTGCAAATTTCATCCTTACTTTTGAGTTTACTGAAAATGTTATTAATTGTTTTTGAATATCGAAACGTTATTTTAAAATTGGTTTCATCTTTAAATATAAACTTTAACTTATTCGAAATACTCTTAATGTATGGGATTGATATGTAAAAAAAGTTAGATGCTTCCGAAGTCGAAATTATGAGGGTGTTATGTCTGTCAGATAAATTTGATACTGTTTGTAGAGAGTGTCTTGTATTGTAATGGTGATTGTTTGAACAATTGTATAAGAGTCTATTAAGTAGTTTGGGAGGATAAGAGTTGTTAACAAAAATATTATAAAGTTTTCTTAAATTTTTTTCATGGAAAGAAGGATGGCATATCTTTAATATTCTGTTTTTTAAACCTAATAAAATGTTAATTTTAGTTTTAAATAAATGATCTGAATGAAAATTAATATACCTTTGAGAACTAGTTGGCTTTATATACCAATCTAAAATTATGTTGTTATCGTTTGTTCTGATTAATTTTGTATCTAGGAATGGTACACTGTTATCTGTTTCCTCTTCTAATGTAAATTTAATAAATTGGTTGTAAGAATTAAAAACATGTAAAATGTGTCTTGATGAATTTAGAGGAATACTACAAATAATGTCGTCAACATATTTTTTTAAAAAAGGAATATTGAAATTTAATTTTGGTATACATGTTTCAAGTAAATCATCTATAACATATTGTGCAATAATTGGAGAGATACAAGCACCCATTGGAGTTCCAAAAATTTGCTTATAATATGTGTTTTCAAAAACAAAATAACTTGAGTTAAAAATAAAATCAACTATTTCAAGAAATGTATTTTTTGGAATGGATGTTTCTAGAGAAATAGAAACCAATCTTTTCTCAATGCTATCTTTAAAGAGTTGAAGTGGTATGTTAGTAAAAAGTGAAACAATATCCAGACTAACAATTACATAATTATCTGGAAGTGTAACATCCTTTATAAAATCTGAAAAGTGAAAAGAGTCTCTTATGTAATAATCATTGTTGGTATTGTAAGCTTTTGTTAAAATTTCAGTGATTAGTATAGCTAATTTACTATTAGGTGAATTTATGGAAGAAATAATTGGCCTTAAAGATAGAACAGGTTTATGAATTTTAGGAAGACCATAGTATTTTGGACACGTCTGATTATATATTGTTAATTTTTTAGCCATTTCTTGTGTAATAAAACTATTGTTTTTTAATTTGGAAACTATTTTATTAGCTTTTTGTTGAAAGGTGGATGTTGGGTCTGTGGTTAATTTTTTGTAATAATTTTCGTCAGAAAGTAAAGAATTGGAAAGCTCAATATACTGATCCTTATTCATAATAACTGTGACATTGCCTTTGTCAGATCTTGTAACTATAAGGTTGTTATGTGATTTAAAAAAAGAAACTGATTTTTTGTAAAGTATTTCTAGGTAGGTGAACTTTGTTTGTTTTTGATAAAAATTTGTTAGAATATTAATTACTTTTGATCTGTATATATTCTGTTTACTAGTATTACACTGTGAAATTATAAATTCAATTTCAGACAAAAATTTTGAAAGATATATGTCGTTTTTGTTTGGAGAAATGCTAAATTTGTAACCTAAAGCCAAAAAATGTTTTATTTCAATAGGTAATTCGGTATCAGAAATATTTTTGATCCAGTTTTCTTGGATGTTAATTTTTCTAAAAGTTTCATTAATTAAACGGTTTAATTTATTGATATTGTTAATTTTAATTTCAATAAACTTTTTATTGTACCTAATAATTTGTCGACGTGAAAATTCACTAAAAATTTCATTCGGTATAATTGTAGATACTAACGTTTGTTGATTTTGAATTAATTTTTCAAAATGGGTAATCTGTTTATGAGTAACAGAAATTTCTAAATTAAGAATTTTGTTAACTAACCTTGTTCTAAAATTATAAAGCATATTTCCTGTTTGACCACTATCAACTTCAATCAAATTAATTACATTTTTAATACTGTTTAAAATATGTTTAGGAAAAACACCATTTTGCCTGCATTTGAGTAAAAAAATTCTTCTGTTCTTCAAGCTTGATAATTTTATATTGTAGTTGGACCAATTTTTTAAATATTTTGCTGCAGAAAGACCATATTGTAGTGTAATTTCTTGAAAAAAACCCATTCTTCTTTTTAGTATTAAGTTTTCGTGACGGTAATAGTGTTATTTTCTTAAAAAATTGTGGGAAAGCCGTCAGTTGCAAAATAAAACTCTTTATTAAAAGCCGAGCTTTCGGAAAAGTTTATTCCATTTTCAAGGCTACAACATGGAAAGGAAAAAGTTTTCAATTTACTTAGGAAAAATATAAAAGTTTTAAAATACTTACATCTAACGTGAGTTTTACTATAACTAATTATGAAAATACAAACATGAACAAAACCGTTTTTTAAAATTTGACTGAAGTCGGAAAGTGCCAAACTGACATATGAAGCTAACAATTGTCTATTTGAATTTGTTTTTTGTTTTTGTCTAGGAAATATAAATAGGGGTAGTGATTTCTAAAATTATTATCTTTCTTTAAGTTTATTAAATTGTCGTTAAAAGTAATTTCAAATTCTTGTAAACACATTCTTTTATTACTTAAGGTTTCACAGTGTAAAATAGAAACATCACTAAAATTTATATTGTGGCCAGTGTCGAGATTATGTTCAGACAAAGCGCAAGTTCTTTTTTGTAAACGTATATCACTTTTGTGCTGTGTTATCCTATCTTTAAGGACTCTGCTTGTTTGGCCAATGTATCTTAAACTACAATTATTACATGGAATACAATATACCACTCCAGACACTTTGCAAATTTCATCCTTACTTTTGAGTTTACTGAAAATGTTATTAATTGTTTTTGAATATCGAAACGTTATTTTAAAATTGGTTTCATCTTTAAATATAAACTTTAACTTATTCGAAATACTCTTAATGTATGGGATTGATATGTAAAAAAAGTTAGATGCTTCCGAAGTCGAAATTATGAGGGTGTTATGTCTGTCAGATAAATTTGATACTGTTTGTAGAGAGTGTCTTGTATTGTAATGGTGATTGTTTGAACAATTGTATAAGAGTCTATTAAGTAGTTTGGGAGGATAAGAGTTGTTAACAAAAATATTATAAAGTTTTCTTAAATTTTTTTCATGGAAAGAAGGATGGCATATCTTTAATATTCTGTTTTTTAAACCTAATAAAATGTTAATTTTAGTTTTAAATAAATGATCTGAATGAAAATTAATATACCTTTGAGAACTAGTTGGCTTTATATACCAATCTAAAATTATGTTGTTATCGTTTGTTCTGATTAATTTTGTATCTAGGAATGGTACACTGTTATCTGTTTCCTCTTCTAATGTAAATTTAATAAATTGGTTGTAAGAATTAAAAACATGTAAAATGTGTCTTGATGAATTTAGAGGAATACTACAAATAATGTCGTCAACATATTTTTTTAAAAAAGGAATATTGAAATTTAATTTTGGTATACATGTTTCAAGTAAATCATCTATAACATATTGTGCAATAATTGGAGAGATACAAGCACCCATTGGAGTTCCAAAAATTTGCTTATAATATGTGTTTTCAAAAACAAAATAACTTGAGTTAAAAATAAAATCAACTATTTCAAGAAATGTATTTTTTGGAATGGATGTTTCTAGAGAAATAGAAACCCATCTTTTCTCAATGCTATCTTTAAAGAGTTGAAGTGGTATGTTAGTAAAAAGTGAAACAATATCCAGACTAACAATTACATAATTATCTGGAAGTGTAACATCCTTTATAAAATCTGAAAAGTGAAAAGAGTCTCTTATGTAATAATCATTGTTGGTATTGTAAGCTTTTGTTAAAATTTCAGTGATTAGTATAGCTAATTTACTATTAGGTGAATTTATGGAAGAAATAATTGGCCTTAAAGATAGAACAGGTTTATGAATTTTAGGAAGACCATAGTATTTTGGACACGTCTGATTATATATTGTTAATTTTTTAGCCATTTCTTGTGTAATAAAACTATTGTTTTTTAATTTGGAAACTATTTTATTAGCTTTTTGTTGAAAGGTGGATGTTGGGTCTGTGGTTAATTTTTTGTAATAATTTTCGTCAGAAAGTAAAGAATTGGAAAGCTCAATATACTGATCCTTATTCATAATAACTGTGACATTGCCTTTGTCAGATCTTGTAACTATAAGGTTGTTATGTGATTTAAAAAAAGAAACTGATTTTTTGTAAAGTATTTCTAGGTAGGTGAACTTTGTTTGTTTTTGAAAACACATATTATAAGCAAATTTTTGGAACTCCAATGGGTGCTTGTATCTCTCCAATTATTGCACAATATGTTATAGATGATTTACTTGAAACATGTATACCAAAATTAAATTTCAATATTCCTTTTTTAAAAAAATATGTTGACGACATTATTTGTAGTATTCCTCTAAATTCATCAAGACACATTTTACATGTTTTTAATTCTTACAACCAATTTATTAAATTTACATTAGAAGAGGAAACAGATAACAGTGTACCATTCCTAGATACAAAATTAATCAGAACAAACGATAACAACATAATTTTAGATTGGTATATAAAGCCAACTAGTTCTCAAAGGTATATTAATTTTCATTCAGATCATTTATTTAAAACTAAAATTAACATTTTATTAGGTTTAAAAAACAGAATATTAAAGATATGCCATCCTTCTTTCCATGAAAAAAATTTAAGAAAACTTTATAATATTTTTGTTAACAACTCTTATCCTCCAAAACTACTTAATAGACTCTTATACAATTGTTCAAACAATCACCATTACAATACAAGACACTCTCTACAAACAGTATCAAATTTATCTGACAGACATAACACCCTCATAATTTCGACTTCGGAAGCATCTAACTTTTTTTACATATCAATCCCATACATTAAGAGTATTTCGAATAAGTTAAAGTTTATATTTAAAGATGAAACCAATTTTAAAATAACGTTTCGATATTCAAAAACAATTAATAACATTTTCAGTAAACTCAAAAGTAAGGATGAAATTTGCAAAGTGTCTGGAGTGGTATATTGTATTCCATGTAATAATTGTAGTTTAAGATACATTGGCCAAACAAGCAGAGTCCTTAAAGATAGGATAACACAGCACAAAAGTGATATACGTTTACAAAAAAGAACTTGCGCTTTGTCTGAACATAATCTCGACACTGGCCACAATATAAATTTTAGTGATGTTTCTATTTTACACTGTGAAACCTTAAGTAATAAAAGAATGTGTTTAGAAGAATTTGAAATTACTTTTAACGACAATTTAATAAACTTAAAGAAAGATAATAATTTTAGAAATCACTACCCCTATTTATATTTCCTAGACAAAAACAAAAAACAAATTCAAATAGACAATTGTTAGCTTCATATGTCAGTTTGGCACTTTCCGACTTCAGTCAAATTTTAAAAAACGGTTTTGTTCATGTTTGTATTTTCATAATTAGTTATAGTAAAACTCACGTTAGATGTAAGTATTTTAAAACTTTTATATTTTTCCTAAGTAAATTGAAAACTTTTTCCTTTCCATGTTGTAGCCTTGAAAATGGAATAAACTTTTCCGAAAGCTCGGCTTTTAATAAAGAGTTTTATTTTGCAACTGACGGCTTTCCCACAATTTTTTAAGAATATATATATATATATATATATATATATATATATATATATATATATATATATTTACGTGTCACGCCGATAACTCGAAAAATAATATGCCCATGACGATCAACTATGATGAATGCCTTCCTTTTGCAAGCCGTCAGATAAATAACACGTTCATTTTTTAACAAACCGATCTTTTTTCAAATTGTTGTTGCATTCAGATATACAGGCTGACGCATTTCTAGGGTAAAACTCAATATATTCATTATTATACAAGATATGAGAAATTTTTTTATATGTTAATTATACGATGTCTGGAGCTGCATCTTATAAAATTATTTTTACATTTACAGGTGGCCCATAAGCCGCTGGTGATGCAATTTTTTTTCCTAATCGAACACGCCTTATATTATTAGAATTTTTGCATTTTCCATCGAAAGATAATGCATGTTTGTAAGAAAATAAATTCGGGACTCAGCAAGTGCGTTATGGTAGTGATTTTTCATAAAATGTCTCTTTCGATAGCTTAATTTACTATTAACCTAAGGTTCGTTGGCCAGAAAACCAGTTTTTTGGGCACATTTTAAGTTTATTTTCGGAGGATTTTTGTATATTGTCAATCAATAAAGTTATTTTGATGAAATATGGTACATTGTTTCTCCTATATAGGTTATACTTGTAACCAAATTTGATGCAAGCTTTCTTAAAAAAATTCCCTATTAAAAACATTTTTATGACAATTCACTACCATAACGCCCTTGCTGAGTCCAGACATTTTTTTAGTCTTGCCTAGATTACTGCCAATTCAAGTAATTTCAAGCAGCTATATTATGGTTCTCATCTGTCATCTAGAATTAATTAGTATTAATGTCGACTGGTTAAAAATTAGTAGAACTGTCAAAGCGGCCACTTCACAGCTAGCTAATATCCCTAGTTGATAAAATTAATCTTAACTTCATAATTTCAGTCACGGTCTGTAGCTCGCAGTCAAATTTGTTAAACTAGCGTAACAATATCTGGCTTTGTACAAACATAAATAAATTATTAAATTAAAATGTTCTGGTGGTAGGTGTTACGGCATGATTGTCACATCTTACCAACGCATTAAAATCAAATTAGCTTAATATTCTCTCTCTCGCCAGCACTACCAACTGAATTCTCTCTCGGTTTCTTGTTGTTTCGTCAGGATACGCAAATTAACTTCTTAATGCAAACAGAATAAACTCTTTGGAACGGAATCGTCGTGGGTAACAACTATACCAACAGCATTGTATCTCATGGTTATATCTTCATGTAATTGACTTGGGCAAAAAATTAAAACTAGTAGCTGGGTGGCTTTACCCACAAGAGCGCACAAAGAAAGTAATAAATACAGATGTAGAGACTGCTTCTCTGGCTTCACAAGTGCTTCGCTGTAACCGGTTTTGTTTTATTACGGTATGTCAGATAGGATATATATATATATATATATATATATATATATATATATATATATATATATATATATATATATAGTGATTTATTGGTTTTTGAGTTTTATTAATATATTTGGCCTCACGTTTAAGCGACAATTTGGAGTATTTGGTTTATTTGTGTAAATCTATTTTGTATTACTAAAGTGTATATTCTTTCTTTTGTTTTATTATGTATGCCCTTTCCTTTGTGTTTACTGTAGGTGCTAATATGTTTTAAATGTGTCCAGGTATAATTGATGTGTGTGTGTGTGTGTTTTGGTTTTCTTAAGTGTTGTGTAAGGTATGTATAACCGTTGTATGTTTTATATAATACTCTGTATTTCAGAAAATATAACGATTAAAATAAATATACCTCTTATATCAATTAAAAGTCAAGTAGCTGATTATAAATTAATGATTTGAAAATTTTTATAAAATTATGTTGTGTAATTTTGACCAATAATAAATGAGTATGAGTATGAGTATAACGTACATCACACCCCTACCTGTGGTGTTAGCTGCTCAGTCGGACTCCCCATTCATTCCAGATCTATTTATGAGTAGATTTGAAACAGATCTAGCAAATGAAAATGACTGTTTTCCTAGAATATGGTTTTGTTATGTGGACGACGTTTGTGCAGTATATATATATATATATATATATATATATATATATATATATATATATATATATATATATATATATATATATATATATATATATATATATATATATATATATATATATATATATATATATATATATATATATATATATATATATATATATGTATGTATCACACCGACAACTCAAAAAATAATGGGCCGATTTTGATCATGTTTGGCGAGCACCTTCCTTTTGCAAGTGACTTGGATATGTTCGTTATCCAGGAGAATCGGCCCAGGTTTTCCCGGAAAATCTTGTATTTTCTTGCAGAAAAAAATTATATCTCCGGAAATAATAAAGTAAGGGCACACAAATTTGGCACGTGTGTTTGTGTTATAAAGGATGAACCATGTGTCAAAATTTAGGTCTGTAAATTTAAAGTCTAGGAGTTCAAAGGAAAAAAAAGTTATGGGCAGTTAAAAAAAAACAAATTTGGAGTTCTCCACAAAACGTCAAAGTCGCAATTTGAAACGTCAAATTTGGCAATATTTAGGCAAAGAATCTGAAACAAATACGAATTATGAAAAGAAAATGTTGCAAGAAGAGTGATCAGTATCCTTCATTTTACTAAAATAATTACAGAAAATTCATTTCAAATACAGTAAGTCCTCACATAGCGCCGTCTCATTTAACGTTATTTCATTATATCTTCGCAGTTTGTTGTAGGCAAATGTATCGTTTAACGTTGAAGCTGATTCGGTATAACGTTGTTACTCTAAAAAAAGTCTAAAATAGTAGGTAAAAAAGGAGTACATAACATAATGTGTAGGCATGTACATAATACACACGTAAATGAATACTGTTTTTTTAATCATTTTGCTGTCACAAATATGTACATAATGTACCTATTATGTACGTACATCATATTTATTCCCAATGATTCGTTTTCCGTCGTTTAAAAACGTCACGATTGTTAAGCGGAGACTTGCTCTAGACCCTTTCTCTGATGCTTTGGCAATAGTTTTAGTTAAGTTTATGGTTTAGCGGTCCATAATTTTTAGCTAATTTTCGTAACAAAAATTTTCTTTAATGAGGAGACTGCGACTTTTGAACTTTAAAAAGATTTCCACAAATGAGCACAAACTAGTCCCCCTAGAATCCATATCCGGGTTTACATTCAGTTTTTATTTGTTTACATATACAGAGTGACGCATTTCTACGGTAAAGCTCAATATAATTGTTATTATACAAGATACGAGACAAAAATGTATAAGTTAATTATAGGGTGTCTTGAACTGCATCTTATAAAATTATTTGAACAATCACAGGCTGGCCCATAAGTCGTTGGTGATATCAAATTTTTTTACACGCTTATATTATTGCGTTTTTGCATTTTTTTTATCGAAATATGATGCATGTTTGTAAAAAAACTGGACGCAGTTAGTGCGTTTTGGTGGCGATTTTCAGTAAATGCTTCAAATGTCAATAACTCAATTTGCAATTAACCTAAGGCTTGTTGGCTACGAAACCAGTTTTCTCGGAAACATTTTAAGTTTATTTTCGGAAATTTTTTGTACATTTTCAAACAATAAGTTATTTTGATAAAATACGGTACATTGTTTCTACTATATAGGTTATACCGGTACACCAAATTGATGCCTGCTTGCATTAGAGAGACATATGTGCTATTAAAAATATTTTTATGAAAATTCACTTGTTGCGTCTCGACTTTTTATATATGTAGACTAAAGTTTCTAGGATATGCCAAATTGAGTTTGAATGATTTGTAGCATTTAACAAAAATTCTCTGCTATAACGCACTTGCTCCCTCCGAATTTTACCATTTTTAAGCAAGAAGTTATTCAAATGTGTATTTTAAAGTCACCTGTATATCCCTAAAGCCCATAAGTATAATTTAATTTATCGTATGTCGCAAAAAATAATTTCGCATTCATCAATTCATAACAATAATTGAGTAATGGAAATTAAAACAAAATGAAACAGAATGTAAATTTCACATGTAGTAATGTCTTAATATTCAACATATGTATAATTTACAATTTCTTTTTCTTCAGTTAGGCACGGTTCATACGTAATTAAGGACGTTATATAATATATCAAATACGAAAGGTGAAGGCTGGCCAGAACGTCTTAATTACTTTGAGTTTTAAAGGTATAATTTGTCTTCTTTCGTTATTTTATACTTTACAATATGGCCAATTCATTGCATAAATAAACAAAATTTTAAATTTTATACAAAGCTATAAACAAAAAACAAAAAACTAACGGGACGCAGTAAGTGCGTTATGGTAGTGAATATTTATTAAATCTTTCAAATTTCAATAACTCAATTTTCTATAAACTTACAAAGTTTAAATTTGGTGTGTAGTAAGGCCTTTCCAAAGGCAAGATATCCACCAAATTTCATTAAAGCAACTTTGTAATTTTAGGAAAAAAAATTTTTTTTCGAAAGAAAATTTAAAATTTGAATAACTCAATTTTATATAAACGTAGAAAGTTGAATTTTGGTAAGTAGTAAGGTCTCTCCCAAGGAAATATACAGGTTGAATTTCAATAGAACAGCTTTATAATTTTCGGAGAAAAAAATTTTGTTTGAAAGAAAACTCAAAATTTTCCCGGAAAACCTTGTTAGATTTTCCTGACTAACGAAATCATCCAAGCTTTTAATAAAAGAAAGGCACTTGTCGAGTTTCATCGAAATCGGTTAATTATTTTTTGAGTTATCAGACGGACACACACATATATATATATATATATATATATATATATATATATATATATATATATATATATATATATATATATATATATATATATATATAAACATATAAAAATTCAAACTGACCCCGGATATGGGTTCTAGGGGTCCTAGTTCGCGCTCATTTGAAAAAATTTTTGCAAAGTCTCACCATCGATACCTCTCTATTAGTGAATTTTTTTAATAAAAATTCACTAATGAGGGTTCTCTTGCTATTAGCGAATTTTCATTAAGCAAAATGTAAGTATCAGAGTAACTGGAATGAGACTTTAAATGTGGCTATAAATAGTGCAAATAATAATAACAAAAATAATAATAATATGTTTGTTAAACCATACTTTGAAAAAATATAAATAAACAGAAAAACAAAAATAAGGTAATAAACCAGCAATATATCACTTGGGAAAGATCCTGCCTGAATAAATTACAAAAAAATATAGTAAAACTATAAAAAAATCATTTTATAGTAACCCTCACACTCATACATACACATGTTGTGAATTTTAAGTAATTTGGTACACAATATTTAGAGTTTTTCCAAATTAAAAATTAAATCCCAAAGAAACGCGTTGAAACGACTTAGTGGTTAAAGTCCAATGCCTGACAGACAGAGTAGTTAACTGCCACGCGTAGATTGATTCATACAACAGGTATAAATCATACCTCAACGGTAACAAAACTAAATATATACCAGGCAAAAAACATGCTACCCGAACCAACAATCGTAAAATCTCGGTCGCAATTATGGCAAATGACAGACGACATGAAACTAAAAAAAATTCCAAGCGATTGTTATTTACCTGGGGGATTCAATTAGTTATTAAAATACACTGTATTTGTAGCTTTATTAACGGCCCCAAATACAGTTTAAGCGCAGCATAGATATATTAAGCGATCGCATAATATAGCAGAAATGCAAACAAAATCAAGCCAAGTCTCTATAAAAATGATTCTAGAATAGTTTCTTTTATCTTTAAACTTAAACATAAGACCTCATATAAGACCGAAACGGTCGTGGGATGTGTTTCAATGGTAATTCTACTAATTCTGGAATTAATTTTTACGTATACTTTGAATAGAATATCTCGGACATGAAGTGGGTTACCGAATACCCTCTATACGTAAAACAGAGATGTAAAGGAAAATATTTGTTTTGTTTACCACTAGATCAAATTTGTTTATAATTACCGACTCATATGACGTCGGCAATATGTTATACATTATATTTTATAAAGCCTGAAGATATTAATATGCAATAAAGCGAAACGTCACAATATAATCTAGTTTTTATCTCGAATAATCGCACTGGCAATAGATTAACAGAATCCCGTTAGATCTATAATACTTTTTAATAAAAATGGATGATATTTTACATATAAAATCGTTTTTGTTCATGCCCTTTACTTTCCAACACTTTAGGTAATTGACCATGCAACATTATATGATTTAATCTTCACTGCTTAACTAGAATATTAATTACTTATTTAAATTGAGTGAAACTACACACTCAAATCTAAATTTGTTATCTCCAGAGATTTCAAGATATTCACGTTCATTTATATACTGATTTAAATAAAAAATACATTGTTCTAGGACGAATTTTTATCAAAGACGCTTGCTTTCTTATTTACTCACAATTTATTTAAAGAGTTTGGTGATTTTAGTGATTTTTCTTTAAAAAAATTCACTAATGAGGAGATCCCGACTTTTGAATTTAAAAAATTCTTCAAATGAGGGCTAATTAGGCCCCCTACAACACATATCCTGGGTCAGTTTCAATTATATATATATATATATATATATATATATATATATATATATATATATATATATATATATATATATATATATATATATATATATATATATATATATATATATATATATATATATATATATATATATATATATATATCACACCCATAACTCAAAAAATAATGGGCCGATTTTGATCAAATTTGGTACATACTTTGGCAAGTGGCTTGGATAAGTTCGGTCGTCAGGAAAATCGGCCCAGTATTTCCCGGCAAATTTTGTGTTTTCTTTCAGAAAATTATATTACTGGAAATAACAAAGTAAGGCCAAATTTGGTGCGCGTGTTTGTATTATAAGGAGCGAACCATGTACCAAAACTTAGGTCTGTAAGTTAAAAGACAAAAAAGTGATGGGAAGTTAAAGAAAAAAAATTTGGAGTTTTCCTCAAAACGTCAAAGTCAAGATTTGAAACGTCAAAATTCGCAACATTTAGGCAAAGAACTTAAAACAGATACGGATTATCTAAAGAAAATGTCGCAACAAGAGTGTTCTGCAAACCCTTAAGTTTCAGCTCCAACCGTCACTGTCCTTTATTTTACTAAAATGTTTACATAAAATTTATTTCAAATAGACCCTTTCTCTGATGCTTTGGCTGTAGGTTTAGTTAAGTTGATGCTTTGGCTGTAGGTTTAGTTAAGTTTGTGGTTTAACGGTCTATAATTTTTAGCTAATTTTCGTTGAAAAAATTCGTTAATAAAGAGACCGCGACTTTTGGATTTGAAAAAGATTTCTTCAAATGGGCGCAAACTAGGCTCCCTAGAATCCATATCCGGGTTTACTTTCAGTTTTTATGTGTTTACATACATACAGGGTGACGAATTTCTACGGTAAAGCTCAATATCATTGTTATTATACAAGATTTCTTCTTTATTTCGTTTTTCGTTTGTCCGCGAGAACTTTGGTCATAGACTAGCAAAAATACCTATTCTGATGAAGCGTTTAACTAACCACGTTTTTTTTAAACATTTTTATGAAAATCTGTTTCGTTCATGAAACTTTCATGCATTACAAAAATTTGCCAAAATATGTGTTTGCATATATTGTCGTTTTTTTTATCAGACCAGTTTATTTTCGAAGAGTTATGGTTTCGAACAACAATCAAGAGCGCAAACCATTATAAAGCCTCCCTTTAATGGGAAGACTTCCTTTAGGTCTAACCACAATTAAAAAGTGCTATTTCTATTTTTATACGCAGGTATATTTCACTCAAATTATAATTATACTATATCTTTCTTATTTTTTTTTGATATTAAACGAGACATAATTACTAACTAATTATATAGTTAAGGCTAGTAACATCATCTGAAATTAAAACATATTTAGCTCAACGAAGTGTAGAACTATAAAAAAGGTTTTAAAGTTGGTGTTGATTAAAATGATAGTCGTTTTGTTTAATGTAAGATATAAAATGACATTTTAACGCAAATTTTAACTCAGAAAATGGTTAAATACGGAGAATTCTGGAATTAACCTAGTTAAACGTGGAAGTGGGTATTAAAATAACTGTTCGAGCTAACATCGTGCATTTATCTAAACGTTCAAATATTGTTAATATCTGACAAACAGTTCTAGTGCAGTTTTTTTGTATATTGTAATTTTAAACAGATTCTGGATGATACGATTTACCAGAGATCTCACCGTACACAATTAAGGCGTATATTAAAAACTCTGGACGTAGCAAGTACGTAATGGTGGCGAAATTTCATAAAAATTGTGACAAACCAAGAAAATTTCCAAAAAATTTAAAAAATTGCACCCCCAGCAATTGTTCTCAAAAAATGCTCACCTGTCCAAAATGCTCCTGTCCTGACTCGTCTGTTTCAGACATCTTACAATAGAGGTATATTCCCTAGTAACTGTAAAACTGCTCGAGTACAACCCGTCCCCAAGAAAGGATCCAAAGCGTTTCCTAGCAACTACAGGCCTCTCTCTCTCTCTCTCTCTCTCCTTTGAGTCATCTCTAAAGTGATGGAAAGATATATAAACACCGAATTACTAAAATTTCTTGAAAAACACAGTCTAATCCACGACAGGCAGTATGGATTCCGTCAGCGCAGATCAACTGCCGACCTTTCCTTTGTTACTCATTCTTGGAACAAGTCTATGGAAATACACGGTGAATCCGAGATTGTCGCTCTAGACATATCCAAAGCATTCGACCAGGTCTGGAACGCAGCACTGCTTAATAAACTTCTCGCCTATGGCCTACCACCAACACTCTGTACCTGGACAGCAAACTTCCTCTCCAACCGGAGCATTTCTGTTGTCGTGGATGGCCATTCCTCTAAACTGTACCCAAGTAATACAGGAGTTCCTCAAGGTTCAGCTTTAGCCCCTACTTTGTTTCATCTCCACATCAATGACCTCCTCTCTAGCACATCTAACCCAGTTCACAGTTACGCGGACGACAGCACCCGCCACTCAAATATACAATATTCTAAGCCTGTCTCTTTGGCCCAATTAGATGAGGATCGCAGACTCATGGAGAGTTCTGTCTCCGTGGATCTCCAAAAAATATTAGACTGGGGAAGTAGAAATCTTGTACAATTCAACCCCACCAAATCTCAGTCTTTCTTTCTTTCTCATAAAAGATACGCCAGCCCTAGACCCATCACAATGGAAAACCAAATTATTCAAAGTAGTGAGTCCTTTTCACTTGTTGGCATTTCTGTGGATCGAAATCTCAATTGGCACCAACATGTCACATCAATTGCAGAAGCAGCTGCTAAGAAATTAGGTTTCCTCTTCCGGGCTCGCAAATACTTTTCACCAGCTAATCTCTATACCTTATAAACTTCGCAAATAAGGCCAAAACTCGAATACTGTTCCCACATCTGGGGTGTTGCTGCCGCTTCTACACTTGCTATTCTGGACACTATTCAGAAGAGAGCTATACGTCTCATTGGTGACTCTACCCTCACCCAAAGGCTGCCATCCCTTGCCCACCGACGTGCCCTTGGTGACCTCTCTCTCTCTCTCTCTCTCTTTTATAGATATCTGCACGGGCACTGCTCATAGGAGCTTTCTTCCATAGTTTCTCCACCTGCTGCCCCCAACAGATCTACCAGGGGAACAGAGCGAATGCACCCTTTTACTGTCCAGGTCACCAGACATAGAACAACTTGTTATGGCCGCTCTTTTGTCCCGAAGACTCTCAAGTTGTGGAATTCCTTGCCGGCGTATGTTTTTCCTTCTCCTCCGAACCTCCAAACCTTCAAGTCCAGAATTAACAATTTGCCTCTTTTCTCCTTGTCGACACCCACGGTACGATAGTATTTAGGCTGCAAGCCCTCGTGGTGTGCTGTTGAAATTAAAAAAACTTATATGCTACAATAATAAAGTTGCCTAAGCTAATTCTGCACAGGGTGTCTACCTTTAAAGTTGATTTAATATCAGAGTACCTAATAGTTCCTGTTGATATAAAAATGTTATTAGAATCCCTGATACTCGTAATTTGAATCCTACGAAATTGGAACAACAAGGTCTGGAAAATCGTTATCAACGTATAATTCTCGTCCTATTTTTTTTTTCTGATATAATAAAAAACCTATAACGGCAACAAGGTACAATTATGTACTTTTTATGTAAATAATTATGGTGTCATTATAATAATCATATTATTTCCAACTATTGAAACAGGATTCATGTTCACCGTTATGCCCATATTTGTCTTAATTCCTTACACTTATTTAAATCCATTTTGCTCAATCCTTGCTGTTA
This sequence comes from Tillus elongatus, assembly GCA_964006375.1. NCBI lineage: Eukaryota > Metazoa > Arthropoda > Insecta > Coleoptera > Cleridae > Tillus > Tillus elongatus. The sequence continues at coordinate 131,393,792 of OZ023267.1, forward strand.
ACATATTTATTAACTTATGATATGGTCATTTATACCATTGTCTACATTGAAATATTTTATATGTAAATTCATACTTTGTCTTTATGTCCTTTAAATATTTAATATTATGGCTTGGTTAAACAGAATATAATCTACCAGAATCGCACAGAAGTTATTACAGGCAGGTTTTTACTATAATATACAAATGGTAATTACCCAACCAGTTTTAATATGCTTGCTTTAAATTTTCCCACGATCTGTAAAGAAACAAAAACATAACACTGTTTCAGGAATTTGCATATTTATTTTAGTGCTGTTTAAAAATTGAAAAATAGATTACTTGTTTTAGTTACCCAATCTTCAACATTACCAAATATTAGGGAGTTTCAAATAAAAAATTATTCCAAGTATTAATTAAATATTGTTGCCTTTAATTGGTGAAACAATATATATATATATATATATATATATATATATATATATATATATATATATATATATATATATATATATATATATATATATATATATATATATAGTTTCACCAACTAAAGGCAACAATATTTAATTAATACTTGGAATAATTTTTTATTTGAAACTCGCTAATATTTGGTAATGTTGAAGATTGGGTAACTAAAACAAGTAATCTATTTTTCAAGTTTTAAACAGCACTAAAATAAATATGCAAATTCCTGAAACAGTGTTATGTTTTTGTTTCTTTACAGATCGTATATATATATATATATATATATATATATATATATATATATATATATATATATATATATATATATATAAAGGTATGTGTAATATAATGTCACAGTGACAACTTGCAATTTTAGGTCCTAAAATGTTTGAAAATATTATTAAACTAAAGTTGAAAGAAAAGTATTTTGGAGTGTAAAATGGTTGGGAAGTTCAAAGCATGTAGAGGAAATATTGGAGGTGCTAATAACTGAAGGTTGGTTGAATGAATTGTAACTTTGAAATACCGAAATTTTATAGCAAGAAATGTCAGTGTCGATAGGATTTTGATATGTTTCAGTTTACTATTTTAACCAAATCGCATCAATTACTGCCACAAGTTTGTAACTTCTATGTAAGAGACACTGTATAATTTTAATGCATATAAATAAATAAATAAATAAATAAATATATATATATATATATATATATATATATATATATATATATATATATATATATATATATATATATATATATATATATATATATATATATATATATATATATATATGTATCCGAGAGATAGCTCAAAAAATACTAAACTAATTTCAATCAAACTTGGCAAAAATCATGTTTGGGAGAAAAGCGAAATCAAGTTCGTTAAAGCCTTTATGCTCAAGTTTTTCCGGTGGAAAATCGGGGAAAACTTTTAGAAAGCGCTATATTTTTGTAAGTATCAGAGTAAGTGGAATAAGACTTAACACGTGGCTAGAGCTAGTGCAAATAAACCTATGTTGTGAATTTTAAGTAATTTGGTGCACAATATTTAGAGTTTTTTCCAAATTAAAAATAAAATCCCAAAGACATGCGTTGAAGCGATTTAGTGGTTAAAGTTCAATGCCTGACAGACAGACTAGTTAACTGCCACTCGTAGATTGGTTCATACAACAGATATAAACCATATATCAACGGTAACCAAACTAAATAAATACCAGGCATTAAGCATACTACCCGAACCAACAATCGTGAAATCTCGGCCGCAATTATTGAAAATGACAGTTATTGTTATTTAACTGGGGAATTCAATCAATTATTAAAATACACTATATTTGTACCTTTATGAACGGCCCCAAATACAGATTTAGCGCAACATAGATAGATTATGCTCTCGCATAATATAGCAGAAATGTAAACAAAATCAAGCTATAATCTATAAAAACGATTCCAAAATAGTTTCTTTTATCTTTCAATTTAAACACAAGACGCCATATAAGACCAAAGCACTCGTGGGATGTGTTTAAATGGTAATTCTATTAATTATCTAATTAATTGTTACGTATACGTTGAATATAATATCCCGGGCATGAAGCAGATCTAAAGTATCAAGCAAATAAAACGTTAGTTGTCGAGTTCCTAGATGGTGCAGGAAACGTTGCGCTTGCTTCCTAAGAATCAAGTTAGGCGATGGAATCCAGCTCGATGAATGTATGTTTTTTTTATGTTTTATTTTCGCATTTGGAGAAACAATAGTGCACAGATTTCATACGTTTTGAACAAGATCTCATTTTTGTTTAAAACGTTTACATAAGTTTGTCACCTTTGAGTCGCAAATTATAATTTTGTTATTGTTGATATTGAAAAAACCGTTTTGACTTGATTGACTAAAACGAAATCATACTGATGATTAATAAGGAAAAATAACTGCTGCGCTTAAATTTGGCCGATACTTTACTTTTCTCAATATGAATTAAGTTTCCTTCTGGAAATTTTCTGTGTAACTTTAATGAAATTTGAAATACAAGTTTCTTTTGAAGAGACTAACACTATCTACAGATATAGCAAAATTTAGTTCTTTAGCTTCATATAAAATTGAGTTTTGCCTATTTTTCACAAAATGAGTTAGAACACAAGATTTTTTTTATAATGGAGAAATATCGATGGTAACTTTTTCGAAATAATTCTCAACTGTGTGCGTACTAGGACCTCTAAAATAAAAAAATAAAAAAATGTAATACAAGTTTCTTTTAAAGAGACTTACACTATCTAGAGCATCCCGAGTGTTTGAGTGTTTACACTCACTCACTCAAACTCAACTCAACTCAACTATTTAGAGATATAGAAAAATTAAATTCTCGAGCTTCATAGAAAATTGAGTTTTGGGCATTTTCCTCAAGAGAAGTTAGACCACAAGTTTTTTTTTGATAATAAAGAGATATCGATGGTAACACTTTCGAAAGAATTCTTCAAATGAGCGCGTACTAGGACCTCTAAAATCGATCTTTAAGGTCTGTGTAAGTTTAAAGTATTAACTTTCCTAATATACCATATAATAATAGTGTACAATTCTTATGAAAATTCGCTACTATAACGCACTTGCTGCGTCCAGAAATTTTATTTACTATTGTTTTGTGTGTTATCGTAGTGAATTTATTTAAATCGCTAACAATTTAGTTTTCTTGTATCGTAGAGACTTTCATTATGGTTTGTGCATATATGTTACTATTAAGGCCACATTTGTAGCCAATTTCAGCACAATAGGCTAATTATTTTCTGATGTATAATTTTTTTCTCATCCCTATCTAGCGAATTTTCTTAACGAAAATTCACTAAAATAATGTTTAAGGCAAAATTAATGTTTCTCAAAAAAACATTTCTAGTCACCATATGGTATTCCAAATCAAACAAGTACAACTATTTAGTTTACATGTCGATTTTGATATGCAACAATATTTTATCACCTGCATTTTTAACAATAATTAATTAAATAATGAGCATAAATGCAACACCTTATTATATAGTTCAAAAAGATGCTATGAATTTGCATGAAAAATAATATAACTAACTGTTAATATGAAAGTAATATGGTGTTCCTTCCGGTTACTGCATACGTGAACAGACCGTCACAAATTGCGATTATTCAAAAAGGTACGCGGGGTTGCCAAGTTGTATTTTCCCTAGATCTGGTAACTTTTCTTGTTTTAAATACCTCAATCTTTCAAAACTTGCATATTGGGATATTCGTTGTAAATATACATTCCAATATTAAAACTATGTTTAATTAATCGAGTCTAATAACGGTAGCTAAAAACAACACCACTTTCCTATTTCGTTAGTGTTAAATTGGCGTTTAAAAACGATAATAGTTGAGCAGATTGTTAAAGGTATCAAAATCTAACGCTGTCGGCCTAGAATTTTAATTATATTTATTATTTCCTTATTTATTGAAACAAAAAGCATCCTTATTTACTGTTGCCCATAAGTGGTGAAACCATTCCATACCAATACAGTGGAGATGCCTCTCTTCTGGCTCTACAAGGGCTTGTTTTCCGCAATCGATTTTGCATGTTACTACCCAACGATGCAGTAAAAGTCGAAACCAGTTGCAGAGTAAAAAACGAGCACATGTCAAGCCAGAGGAGAAGCCTCTATATCTGTATTTAATATGTATTATTGATAGTGAATTTGTCAACATAAAATTTAATTATTTTGTATAATGCAAACTAGAAAATAATAGTTCAAATGTAAAATTATTAAGTGAAGATTGGAACCTGTGATGAGCACCGATAAGTACACTTGTAGAACCAGAATCACCATAACACCTTTAAAAAAACCTCCGAATTTTTCATTTTCTGGTAACTCTAACTTGGCTAGTGAAACGAATGTCAGGTTTTTAAAATGTGTTGTGGTGATTTGGATCATCCAGGTGTACTTGCAAAATTACTGTTAACAAAATGTTTCAAAAAATCATTTTGATTATTTAAAACTTTTTAATCGAAAGTAGGGGTGGAGGAATATCGATCACATTCAAATTTCGCTAAGTTGGCGGCGCAAAGCAATTTCCATCTGCACACATTTGATAAATTAGTAACAGGTGTCACTCGTACGGTCAGCTCCGTTTTGTGTGTGTTTTTATGTGTGTTTTTATTTCTTCAACGTCGGCCTATTTCCGCGACTATGGCCAATCACCGACGCCAGACTGCAGTTTTATCTCACTAAAGTGGAAATTTTGCCGAACTCCTGCCTTTCTGTAAGGAGGGTAGGGATCTTTAACGTGTCCATCATGGCATGGACACGGGACCGACGGCTTTACGCCCCCTTCGAAGGGCGGAACCCTCAACTCGCGCAAATCGAAATCTCAATTGGTACCAACATGTCACATCAATTGCAGAAGCGGCTGCTAAGAAATTAGGTTTCCTCTTCCGGGCTCGCAAATACTTTTCACCAGGTAGTCTCTATACCTTATATACTTCACAAATAAGACCAAACCTTGAATACTGCTCCCACATCTGGGGTGCCGCTGCCGCTTCTACACTCGCTATCCTGGACTTCATTCAGAAGAGAGCTATACGTCTCATCGGTGACCCTACTCTCACCCAAAGACTGCCATCCCTTCCCCACCGACGTGCCGTTGGTGAACTCTCTCTCTCTCTTTTATAGATATCTGCACGGGCACTGCTCAGAGGGGCTTTCTTCCATAGTTCCTCCAGCTGCTGCCCCAACAGATCTACCAGGGGAACAGAGCGCATGCACCCTTTTACTGTCCAGGTCACCAGGCATAGAAGATCTTGTTATGCCCGCTCTTTTGTCCCGAGGACTTCCAAGTTGTGGAACTCCTTGCCGGCACATGTTTTTCCTTCTCCTCCGAACCTCCAAACCTTCAAGTCCAGAATTAACAAGTTGCCTCTTTCCTCGTTGTCGACACCCACGGTAAGATAGTATTTAGGCTGTAAGCGCTCGTGGTGTGTTGTTGAAAAAAAAGATGAATAAACTGATGAACAAAAGTGTATTCATCCCTCTTATGATGCTCAATTTGTTAGCGAAACGATCGTCGGGTCTTAAAACTGTATTGTGACGAACTGGGGTCTCCAAATTGTACTTAAAATTGATGTGACAACATTGTAAGAACAGTAAGGTAGCGTATTCGACTTTGATGGGATAGAAGCATAACAAACCCATTACCATTTACTTATATTGTAAATTAAAAGTATGTTATTACATAGGAATTATGATGATAAATTACCTTGTCTATTAAAACAGTAGGTAATGAATAGGGAATCGCAAATTTTCTTTTCTTTACGTCAATCATATTTGCAATAATCAGATGGAAATGCACAATTATTAGATGTAAAGATAATTGACTTCTTCATCTATTAGATACAGTTTTCATTTTGTTCTTGTGAACCTATCCGAGGCGGCTATGAAAATAGAAACATGGATAAATATGGGTTTTTGTTTGGTAGGTAATTGTCATTTGCAGCTGTTTTCACAGCTTGCTGTCTCAGCTTCCTTATGAGCAAATGTTATGTGGCTCTTATATTTGAGTGGCTAACTCATAAGTGAAGATTAAAAAAAGGATGGACGCAGCAAGTATGTTACGATAGCGAATCTTCACAGGAATAACTTTCGCTAAAAATTCTTTTTTTCAAGAATGCGCTAAAAAAACTGTTGTTCTAGGAGATCTCGCTAAAAGACCTTTTCCTCACGGAAAAACAAAATCATTTTTTTACACGAAAATTTGCGAAAAAACATTTCTACAAAAGATTTCTAGGAAATGGCATTTACAAAAATTATCCAAAAAAATCATTTCTACGGAAATTAGCAAAAAATTTTCTTAAAAAATATTCGTTTACATGTTTACAAAAAAATTGGGTAAATAAACAATTTAAAAAAATCATTATAAAATATTGCACGAACTTCGCTAATAAATATATTGAAAAAAATTTGCTAGAAAATTTTTTCTACGAAAAAAAACCAAATTTTTTGCACGAAAATTGGATCAACATTTTTTTTTCACGTAACCTCGGATGCATTTTTTAAGAATAGATTTGAACATTTCAGGAAAGCTCACTATTCATTTTTTTCTGCGAAAATAGTTTGCTAATAAAATACAAAAAAAATTCTAAACATTAATCTGTTATTAAAATTGATTAAAAAACAAAAAACTTGAAACACAGCAAGTGCGTTATGGTAGTGTAATTTCATAATACTTTTCTGCTTCCGGATTTAACGCTTTTTCTAAATTCAAAAGTTGTAGTTCCTTCAGTAGTGCATTGTTTAAAAGAAAATTCGCTAATATATTAGTTAGATCAACATATAAACATATTAACCTTATACATTTCCATTTGATAAATTTATTAATCGAACAAGTTGTTTCCATGAATTCATTGATTTGATCAATCCTTTTAACATTTTGTAATTATTAGGTTTTAATACATCTAGAGTGCAATGTATTTTAACCATTGAAACCTGTTTTGCTTCATTATGAATATCATTACTTTTTACTTTTTTTCTTTATATACATTTTTAATTCAACTTTCCCTAACATCGCGAAATAGATATCTTGTAAATAAATTTTCTAAGAATATTTTAATTAAGTGAAGTACAATAGCTGTTGAAGCAGCATTTCAAGTCCTTGCTAAACACATATTTTCCAATATTCGTTGTCCATAACCAGTATCTGCTTCAGAATATTTGATTACAATTATCCATTTGGACGCGTCAATTCGTCACTTTGACGTTTTTAAAAGAAAAAATATAAAGATTGCAAAGTAAGTTTTTGATATTTAATTTTTTTGCACAAAATAGACTTAATCTAAGTCTGGATTATTTAACCCTTGTGGCTGGAAGCAGAGAAGCGGCATACAAGATAGGAACACTTGAAGGCGGACAATTTTGAGGGAAAACGGGCGTACGGAGAAGGATTGCATCCGGCGGAGCAGAGGAAAACCTGGTCGGCAATAGAAGAAGCCGAAAAGACAATATGGTGGTGGATACACACAGACGCGTCCAGATTCGGAGTCGCGGTTGGAATAGGCCTGATGGCCTATGAGTAGGTAATGCGGCACTTTGAGCAGACAGTGATGTCACAGGAAGTGACGTCACGGCGCCGGCGCCACGCCCTGGCGCCACGCCCTGGCGCCGGCGCCACGCCCTGGCGCCACGCCCTGGCGCCGGCGCCACGCCCTGGCGCCACGCCCTGGCGCCACGCCCTGGCGCCTGCCACGCCCTGGCGCCTAGCCACGCCCTGGCGCCGGCGCCTGCCCCGGCCCCGGCGCCTAGCCACGCCCCGGCGCCAGCCCCGGCGCCGGCGCCCAGCCACGCCCTGGGCCAGACAGTCACATTTAGTCTTGTTATGTAAACATTCTAAGGTCATTGACCTGTCTTTGACAGTGACGTCACATGACTTGTGCCAGACAATCACATAAGTGTCTAACCTATTACTTCAAATTATTATATTTTGAAAAAAACCATTTGGTGCAGGTGAGTTTCGAACCCGGGGCATTCAGATGGGAGGCAACGATGCTACCCGTTAAGCTAAGCAGACGCTTGTTAATTTATTGTTTTAGGTTGGTATATATATATATATACGACTTTTAATTACAAACCATACATGTAATAGAATTAAAGTTTATTATTAGACAAATGGATGATTTACAAAATAATGTTTAATATTAGAGGCGGAACCAAAACGGAAGAACCAAAATGGCGGAATGAAAGATGGAAGCCTGTGATACCTTAAGCTGACATTATAAAAAATGGCGGCTTTCTTTCTTAAAGATGGTGCCTTTCGCTGATAAAGATGGTTGAAGACTTATTTAAAAATAACACACAGAGGTCGTTAGCAAACAAAAGAAGGAAGTTCAGAAACATACTGTAGGGGGCCCCTTGATGGGTAAATGGTATTCGTGTTTGAGCTTGTCTAGAATACAGCCGTTAGAAGTATGACATCATCCACAAACCTGTTCCACAAACCTGTTTGAGTTTTGTCTGTACGGTTGTTATCTAGTGTAATTTCCGTTGAATGACATCACCCCATTATTTGTGTTTGAACTTGTCTGTGTATCTGTTTAATATACGCAAGAGAGAGGCCCGCTTAGGGTAAATAACGTGTCAGTTGATGACTTTGGTGAATGTTATCTTGTGTTATATCTGTTCAATCACCCCCATTACTCGTGTTTGAGCTTGTCTAGTACAAACCGAAAGGATGACATCATCCATGTAAATTGTTCACTACACACTGTTAAACTCATTCAAAATTTAGTTATCGTAGAGGTAAGACGTGCTTCAGTTAACTCTAACGTATCCAAGTGCTCAGTAGTGTGTTTAAAATGGCTACATTAAATGATGTGTGCTACCAGCAAATTAAAGACAACTTCTGGTATGGTTTATTTGCAGACTTTCAATTAATTATTGATAAAAACACTGGTTATTTTAATGCGACTAAGCTGTGTAAAGATGGTGAGAAAAGATTCAGACATTGGTTGGAAAATAAGAAAACTAAAGAGTTGATTACCTATTACAACGGTCAGGCGAAGAAACATTTAGGTAGCCAGAATACCGATTACCTTAATATTTCAACCGAAGATGTCCACTTAGAGTCACATCTAGGGGGCCGGAATTCCGGCCCCCTAGATGTGCTGGAAGCAACATCTCAACTAACACCTACAACCGCTACATACTTGGTGGACTTTGGTGGAACACAGACTGAAAACAACTTGATATCTGGTACATATGTCTGTAAAGATTTGATATTAAATTTGGCTTGTTGGATATCCAATAGTTTCTATGAAAAGTGCAACCAAATTATTTTTGATTTTTTCGTAAGTGAATTTAATCAAAAATACAAGGATAACCTCAAAGAAATTGAAGTGAAATTAATGGAGATAGATGATGAAGTGCAGCGTATGCGAGAAACAAATGCTAAAATCACAGAACATTTAGAAGATATATCTCCAAAACCAAGCAACCCTGGAAAACTTTGTGTTTTTGGTTTGCTTTCAAGAAATGAGAAGGATACTACCTATCCATATCATGCTGTAAGGACTCAGAAGAAAAGTTTTAAAAGAGCTGTCAAGAACTTTAAAAATAAACACCCTGATTCCGAAGTAGTTTTAAACATGTTGTATGATCCAAATTCTGTAAATCTCTTTAACAGAATAAAGACCGAAGTCGAATACCTCAAGGCGAAGAGAAACGATCTACAGATAGCAGATGTACCTCAGGAGAAGTTTATTCAGGATATTATTGATTTACGATATAAATTGTAATTGTTCACTTAGCTTAATTGTATGTAACCAGATGAAAAAATAAAATAACATTATTTTAATAAAGACTTTTATTTTATTCTAAGTACATTAATACATTAAATATATAAGCTTATTTAACATCATCTGAATTTATCCAAGAATTCTGAGATTTATCAAAACCCAGCCATTTTACATAGAGCTGCTTGCCTTTCTTCCTCAAGATGCGTTCAACCAGATAGATGTCTGTTTGTTTCATGGCGATGTTGGATTTAAAAGTATCCACTTATCATGTAAATCTTTTAGTTTGCTGTCTATTTCTCCCAGCTTATTCTTTAGCTTATTATTCTTTAATACATCAACATCTTTTAAAACTTGAGCAGTTATGTTCTTAGCTAAAATTTTCAATTTATTTTCAAATTCGTTTTTTAAATCTTCCAACTCAGGTTTGTGTACAGCTTCAAGTAGTATGGCAATGATTCTTTGTGTTACCTCATCTTTGTTCTTCTGATAGTCGTCTATCCATACATCAACAAATTTTTTATTTACACCATCTGTTGCATCGACTGGATCAGCTATGTTACACAATCTATGGCTTTGCAAATCAAAATCACCACTAGTAGTTCTTGGGAAAATCTCTCTTTCAATAATTTTAAACTTAGAACCTTTATTGGATTGGGAACGTCCGAACTTATCGATAGACATTTTTATACTAAGCACTAAGGTAGGTATATCTTTGATATATGTAGGTATACTAGGCGATAACACCAACCTCCTTCAGTTCTTCAATGATTGACTGAATTTCATTGTTATGAGCATTATTACCAGCAGCCTGGGAAGCTACTAAAAGTCTAAGTCTATCAACCAGCTCATTTATGTCATCCCAATAGACATATTCTATTTGTTTGTTATTTTGTAGCATATAGTTGTTAGTGTTGCTGCTTACATTCTGAGCTCTAGGTTCAGTTTTTTGTTCTGCGTTATGATGTGTGTCGTAACCAAAACCTTGAGGAGTTGAGGATCTACGACCTCGTGGATTTATCACCGGTTTTATTAGAGTCAGGTACTTTTCAGAGGAACAACCCTTGGTTCGTGCGTTAGGATCATAGTTCATTTTATGCACACTAGTTGCTTCTAGAATATCTCTATAGTGTTGAAGATCGTCATAGGTATACCCTCTAGGTGTTTTCATAAATATCAATTCTAGCAGACCTTGTGTTTGCGGATATCTCCGTTGACCTAGTCGAATGTCATTATCAGTAAAATCCAAGTGTTTATTGCCAAGACTCCAGCTACCGGTATCTTTAGCGTAGCGAGCACCATACGTTTGATCAATGGTAGCGAGCCTTGGTGGTTCAGTAAAATACTTGTCTACATAATATCGAACTCGTTCAGGATATTGCTCCAAAAATTCTTGATATGCAGGGTTGGATGTGACAGTTTGTAGATCTGCCTCAAGCTCTTCAAATGTTGGGATATCCTCATCGGAACTTGTCTCCTCAGCCTCTTCCCTAGGTTCAGCTTCAAAAACTTCATGGTCTTTAAGGAACTGTACTTGGGGTTTCGTTTCTGGTACCACTTCTTCTTTGATTTGTTCAGCCTTTGGTTGTTGCTGGGGCTGCTGCTGCTGCTGTGCTGCTGTGTTTTTAGATATTTCACTTAGGGGCTCAACAAGTGGTTTATATAAACGTTGCAGAGCATCATCATTCTCGGCTCTGTTAAGTTTAAGCATTAAATGTTTTTTTCGAATATTGTCAGCAAGTTGTAAAATCCTTTTCTTAACTTTTCGCTCTTCCTTACCCAACACTTCCATTGTGCTACAACTGGTCGGTATTACCAGCTGGTCTAATAATTTGTTTGAGCGATACAGGTTGTGTGGTGGTTTAACATATACTGACTCCTTCATGGTACATGCCTTCTTATTTATCACGATGTCTGGCTGTCTTGTTAGACAGCTGTGTTAGACAGCTGTGTTAGACAGCTGTGTTAGACAGCTGTGTTAGACAGCTGTGTTAGACAGCTGTGTTAGACAGCTGTGTTAGACAGCTGTGTTAGACAGCTGTATGACAGCTGTATGACAGCTGTGTTAGACACTTGTATGACATCTGTGTTAGACACCTGTGTTAGACAGCTGACTGTCCTGTCTATCATCGTTTGTTAGAATAATATATATCTATCGAATCCTTTTCTATATCGACCTTTGTGTACATCGTTTTCCTTCACAATCACCAACACACCATACTTATTATCTTTCCAGCATTGGTGGCAGATAGTTTTAAATTGTTTAAAGTCCATATCGGTGGTCACATGATCGTCGTACACATGTTTTAAATTGGTTTCATCTTGCTTGAATAACACAATAACATTGGTGTTGTCACGTACCAGATGTTTGGGTATTCGTGTATATGTTTGACAGAGATAGAATGAATCAATATTCTTATGTCTGCCCATACTGAAGTATGCTCTTATTTTATCTTGTTTGTCACAAGCTACATCATCAAATATAAACACAGAGTTGTCCTTGGCATCTTCCGGATCTAATATTTCATCGTTTTCTCGATAAGGATAGTAACCAACACCTTTTGTGGCATTCATCACCTCCTTTAACATCTTGTATTTCGGTTGATACAGAGACTTTGAATACACATACACGTTATCAAATTTTAAACCGTTTGCTTCAAACAACAAACTCAGCATGACATTAGTTTTACCACACCCACTGGGACCACATATGATACAGCGAACGGTGTTTGGAAAGAGAGGACCATGCCTCAGTTGTTGTTGAGCTGTGTCCGTAACAACATCGTCTATATTTGTAATGGGTAAGGCAGAAGCGTGTTTGCTGGTACGCATCTTAACTTAAACTAAACTATATTTTATTTGGGTGTGTATATATATGAATGCAAGTGAGACACCCAGTCAGTATGCATGTTGGTGTCACAGAGTGAGGGCTGTTATTAACAAAGACAGATACAGGTTTTGCTGAAACGTTGCGGGGCGTTACAAACACCATGAAAGTTAACAGAAAACTTAATGAGGGGTTTTATGTAATCAACTCGAAGCCAAAGAAGAAGGTTCCCTTTAAAAACATACTAAGTCTGATTGAGGAAGTTATAAAAGATAGAAATCTTATTCCAACAGCGAACGCCGTATTTGATATAGCTCATACAATCGTTAGAAACATTGGTGGGCGTAAGAATGTGCAGAAACCTCGAGTTATTCCAATACCTAAAAGTGGAGGCTTCCTTCCGCTGTTGCCTCTGATATTTGGTGGGCTGTCAGCACTAGGAGCTCTGGGTGGTGGTGCTGCAGGTATTGCCAAAGCCGTGAACGATGCCAAGTCTGCGAAACAGAAACTAGAGGAGGAAGAACGGCACAACAAAACAATGGAAGCCATCGCGATGGGTAGGAGAGGGAGTGGCTTGAAATTTAAGCCAAAATGCAAGAGACTGGGCACAGGCATGTATCTCAAGAAACAGCGCTCCGGTTATGGGTTGTATCTGCAGAAACCAAAAAACGAGTAAGATGTTTACCAGCAAGACCTCTAACAAATGAAGACCTTGTGAAATTTGCTGGTAAAATGAAAATTCCATATTTTAGAGGTGTATACATGCGAGATACTTTGCCATCGAATGGGCCACGCAAGAATGAATCACTTATCATGAATTTGCAAACAAACAAGGAACCTGGCAGTCATTGGGTTGCAGTTAAGAAACGTGGTGACACAGCCGTGTACTTTGACTCATATGGAAACTTGAAACCACCAGTTGAGCTGCAGCGTTACCTTAAAAACTCTACTTTAATGTACAATCATGATGTGTATCAGAAATATAATACTTATAATTGTGGTCACTTATGTTTAAAATTTTTAAATAAAAGCCTTAAACAGTAGCCTGTGTGTATCAGTCATGGCGCACACCTTTGTGTTGAAAGACCGCAGCTCCCATCTGTCGTCAGACTACCATCCACCAATTGTTTTGGATGGTAATTATGCTGTTGCCTTGATAGGCTTTCACACCTACAACAACATACCCAACATCTATGAAGGTAAAAACAAATTTCATGTAAAAGAAGGAACCGGTTGGCGAACCATCACGATACCCACCGGTGCTTATGAAATAACACACTTGGAAGAGTTACTTCAAAATGAACTTGTTGGTGCTACAGCAACACACGAACAAAAGCAACAGGCTCTGCTTCTGAGACCTAATCCGAACACCATCAAATGTAGACTAAAGTGTTATACAAATGTCAGTTTTGAATTTGATGGTTCGATTGGGCGAATGTTGGGCTTTTCAAAACAAGTTCTTCAGCCGGACACCTTTTATGAATCTGATTTACCTGTTGATATAGTGGATGTTAGACAGATTCGCATCGAAACCAATATTGTGTCTGGTTCCTATTATAACGGACAACCCTCACATACGCTGTATGAGTTTGCTCCGATGGTTGATCCTGGCTACGCAATCGACATAGAACCTAACAATTTAATTTACTTGCCTGTGAACAAGCAAGAGATTTCCAATATAAGCATCGACATCGTCGACCAAGATTCAGTTCCTGTCAACTTTCAAGGTGAAGAGGTGTCTGTTCGCTTAAAACTTATAAAAGTTGCTTAGTATGTTGGTCTTCAAGGATATAAAATCAAGTGCATCTACCACATCAAATTCAGTTGAGTCAGACACGTCAAAGGGTACGCTTCGTCCCGATAATATTGAGTTCCTGCAAAGCCTGGGTTATCATGTCGTCAAAACTAGAAATATTCAAAGAACCCGTGTTTGATGATGGCATCGATCGAGAAGAGCTGCGTTCTTACTATTCACCAACTAAATCGTTTGGTAACAGCGATGAAATTGAAATAGCCATCAACCAACAAGATGCGTTCGTATGTCTGGCCGAGTCAGCTCTAATAATCGAAGGTGCTCTGGAACCTGTAGCAATCCAAAATGCCACTGGTGCTTGTTATCTGTCAAATAATGGAGGAGCAGCTCTGTTTGAATCAATGACCTATGAGTTAAATAACAAGGAAGTGGAACGAGTGCGAGACCCATACACCACAACCATCATCAAAAGTCTGCTATCGTTCAGTAAGAATGAAGCCCAATCTCTTAGCAACGCCGGTCTGAATGTGTCGTCGGAGCACATCACCTTAAATGATAACAAGTTTCACATGCTCATACCTGTCTGGTTCCTCTTCAGTTTCTTTCATCATTTCAAAGGAGTTCTCTGTGGCAAACATACTTTCCGCTTTACAAGAAGTCGAAACGATTCCAACGGCTATTACAGCACAGGTACGGCACGAGCAAAAATTACCGTAACCAATATGTTTTTAAAGGTAAAACATGTATTTCCCAATGATAAAATGAAATTGGAACTGATGGATAAAATAGCCAAAGACACCTCTATATTTCTCGCATACCGCAAATGGGACATATATGAGTTACCAGCACTCAGAGATATCAACAGAGATGTGTGGGCTGTTAAAACTGCAACCAACTTGGAAAGACCTCGATATGTGATTATAGCATTTCAAACAGATCGTAAGGATAACGTGAAGAAGAGGTCAGACTATTTCGATAACATTGGTATGTTGGACCTCAGAGTGTTTCTAAATTCAGAATGCTACCCTTATGAATCTATGAATATGGATTTTGAGAAATCGAAATATGCAGAAGCCTATAACATGTATACAGATTTTCAAAAAAACTTCTGTTATAAAAACATGTCGGAGCCTATCTTGAATTATGACGAGTTTAAAGACAGAGCTCTATTTGTGATTGACTGTCAGTACCAGAACGAGTCAATCAAGTCTTCAACGGTGGACATTAAGGTGGAGTTCATGAGTCACGCCAACTTCCCAAAAAATACTCGTGTTTATTGTTTGGTTATTCATGACAGTGTAATGGAATATAAACCTCTAACGGGTATCGTTAGAGCCATTATGTAATAATAGTATGTCATTTATGTATGTCATTTATGTATCAATATGTACAACTTAATTAATCCTAATAAATTTTTATTGTATGTAAATCAGTTGTTTTATTTTTATTTTGTTGCATTTTTATTAACCCCTTTCTGTAAGGTTAACAACTGTAAAAAACGTTGTTTATCCTTTGTAAGACCCCCCTCTCTCTTACATCAGTTTGTTTCCTCAATACAAGAGAGAGAGACACTTGTTCAGTATGTGTTAAGTCGTGAAACAAGGATGACGTCTCTTGCTGTATGTAAGTACACTCTTCTGTTTGTATTCAAATAACAAATACAAACATAACCTTACTAACAATTGGATGGCAGGGTAATCAGCCTGTACAAGAGAGTGTGTGTTGGTTTTAGGTGTTAATACAGCTTGTTCTAACTTACTTAAATATTATATTTCTTCTGTTCAACAAGACGATTATTTTGATGTGTCACACATGTATGTAGCTCTAAGAATAGCTATACCGGAAGTGTCTACCGGAAGTAACATTTTTATTGAATATGCTTATAGAGTTTGCTTTGCTGAACAGCGTGTATGTATTGATTCTATCGTACATCTCACGGATCTTCCGCGATAAGGGTTTGAAGTTTTTTATCTCAGTTTCTTGTAGACCTTGTTACGAAACATACATTTTTGAAGTCGGTTCCTTTCTATCACTTTCCATTGAAAAGATACAAGGATTTGAAGTTTTAGACCGGAAGTGGCCATTTTATTGTATATTCCACTTTGATTTGGCCTCCTTAACACCGTGCATATGTTGGTTCTATCGTACATCTCACGGATGTTCCGCGATAAGGGTTTAAAGTTTTTTATCTCAGTTTCTTGTAGACCTTGTTACGAAACATACGTTTTTGAAGTCGGTTCCTTTCTATCACTTTCCGTTGAAAAGATATAACGATTTAAAGTTTAGACCGGAAGTGGCCATTTTATTGTATATCCCAATTTGATTTGGCCTCCTTAACACCGTGCATGTGTTGGTTCCATCGTACATCTCACGGATCTTCCGCGATAAGGGTTTAAAGTTTTTTATCTCATTTTCTTGTAGAGCTTGTTATGAAACGATATATTTTTGAAGTCAGTTCATTTCTATCACTTTCCGTTGAAAAGATATAACGATTTAAAGTTTAGACCGGAAGTGGCCATTTTATTGTATATCCCAATTTGATTTGGCCTCCTTAACACCGTGCATGTGTTGGTTCCATCGTACATCTCACGGATCTTCCGCGATAAGGGTTTAAAGTTTTTTATCTCATTTTCTTGTAGAGCTTGTTATGAAACGATATATTTTTAAAGTCAGTTCATTTCTATCACTTGTCGTTGAAAAGATATAACGATTTAAAGTTTAGACCGGAAGTGGCCATTTTATTGTATATTCCAATTTGATTTGGCCTCCTTAACACCGTGCATGTATTGGTTCCTGCGTACGTCTCACGGATCTTCCGCGATAAGGGTTTAAAGTTTTTTATCTCAGTTTCTTGTAGACCTTGTTATGAAACATACATTTTTTAAAGTCAGTTCATTTCTATCACTTTCCGTTGAAAAGATATAACGATTTAAAGTTTAGACCGGAAGTGGCCATTTTATTGTATATTCCAATTTGATTTGGCCTCCTTAACACCGTGCATGTGTTGGTTCCTACGTACATCTCACGGATCTTCCGCGATAAGGGTTTAAAGTTTTTTATCTCATTTTAGTCGCCATTTTTTAATTCTGCTTACTTAGACGAGTAACATGACACTAAACACGTGGTAGAAAGGAATTGAACCTGTAACCAACCATTGTTTCTAAGCTTAAGAGTTGAACCTGTTGTTCATTTTGTTTCTGAGCTTCTTTTGTTTTGCCAGCGACCTCTATTGTCTCTCCGATATTTGGTTATGTCTAATAACAAAAGCTTTATGAATGGTTTGTTTTAATAGGGGGCGTAACTTTCAATCATGGAGTCTTCGACCAATACCATTATTCTCGCTTATCAACCTCACTCTCATTTGTCGGCTCTAAAGGTTGGGGTGACGTATCTTTAAATAATGGAGTCTTCAACCATCTTTATCAACAAAAGGCACCATCTTTAAGAACGAAAGCCGCCATTCTTTATCAGCGAAAGCCGCCATTTTTATAATGTCAGGGATGTCAGCTTAAGGTATCACAGGCTTCCATCTTTCATTCCGCCATTTTGGTTCTTCCGTTTTGGTTCCGCCTCTAATATTAAACATTATTTTGTAAATCATCCATTTGTCTAATAATAAACTTTAATTCTATTACATGTATGGTTTGTAATTAAAAGTCGTATATATATATACCAACCTAAAACAATAAATTAACAAGCGTCTGCTTAGCTTAACGGGTAGCATCGTTGCCTCCCATCTGAATGCCCCGGGTTCGAAACTCACCTGCACCAAATGGTTTTTTTCAAAATATAATAATTTGAAGTAATAGGTTAGACACTTTTGAAATGTGACTGTCTGGCCCAAGTCGTGTGACGTCACAGTTTCCTAGACAGGTCAATGACCTTAGGAATAACACGGATGTGACTGTCTGGCCCAGGGCGTGGCTGGGCGCCGGCGCCAGGGCGTGGCTAGGCGCCGGGGCCGGGGCAGGCGCCGGCGCCAGGGCGTGGCTAGGCGCCAGGGCGTGGCAGGCGCCAGGGCGTGGCGCCAGGGCGTGGCGCCAGGGCGTGGCGCCGGCGCCAGGGCGTGGCGCCGGCGCCGTGACGTCACTTCCTGTGACGTCACTGTCTGCTCAAAGTGCCGCATTACCTACTCCTATGAAAACAACGTAGTAGTCGAAAGCAGAGGGCTAAAGCTCCAGGACGGGTACCCGGTGCACATGGCGGAATTGTTCGCGGTGGGTACGGCAGTGGAAAAGGCCGCCAATCTACAGGGTGGAACCGTCAACATCATTTCCGATAGCAGAGTTGCCCTGGACATGCTCACCAGGAGGAAGGGAGGAACGGTTCACAGAATCACCAGAAAGATGCAAGAAGTGGAACGCGCGGGAACAAAAATAAATCCGATGCGAGAGCAAAAGCCGCCAGAAGTGACCCTCTAGGTCACGAGAGGGTAGAGGCTTCGGTAACGAGTAGAATGCTCAAAAAAGTGCCAAGGAGAATACTGAAGTAGAGTGACAGAAGTACTGGGACGATGAGACAAAGGGTAGGACCACTTATCGATACATAGAGAGCGTGGGTGTGGATCTCAAGTGCTGGTGTCACAGGGCGGTCAGCTTGCTGACTGGCATCGGGCCCTTCAAGGGCTAATTTGGTAGGTTTAACCTAAGGCCCAGAACGGAAGAATGTGCGTGCGAAAACGGATAGCAGGAAACAGCAAGACATGTGCTGGAAGACTGCCAGATGGAAAATCGTAGTGCGGTAAGAGAAAACTTTGCAAGAAACCTTAACAGGGTTGAGGGTCCCTACCCGTTCAAGGTAACTAGGTCCACCAAGAACGAGGAAATCAGAAATTTTAATGAATGGGCTGCAGAAATAGAGCTGGAAGAGGAAACGCGAAGTGCGATTGTACCAAACCGCGGTGAAAGAGAGGGCGCCGGATAAAGAAATGGGTGAGATTTCGGGAAAAACGAGAGCGGAGTGAACGGTCGTATGAATGTGAGGAGGGTTCTATGAGTCTAAGGTTTTAAATTAACTGAGAGTGGAGAGGTTGTAGGGGTTTCTTTGAGGGTGGCTTCGACAGTGTAGGAGGATACCATGGCCTGAAGTCTTCGGACGGGAAGGCAGGGGTTTCGGCCGCAAAATCGTAAACTGCGTGTGTGTGTATAAACCTAAATGTCTAAAACTCGTATCGGATATGGGTCCCAGAAGGTAATAGTTCGCGCTCATTTGAAGAAATGTTTTCAAGATTCAAAACTCGCGAAAATATAGAAAATGTACAAATTTTATCTTCATACTTTATGATTCGATACTGGTTCTCTAAGCAGATTAACAAACAACTCTCTTTCTCTGATGTTCGAAGTAAAATTTCTCGTGTTTTTGCAAGCTGACTTCATGAGGCTTTTTGACTCAACTTGAGGCGATTGCATCTATTAGACGATTAAGAACTGATTCCTTTGACAAGTTACAAAGATGAATAGACAAGCACTTCAGAAATAAATAATGGTCTGCACGCAGCAAGTGCGTTATGGTTGTGAATTTTCATAGAAATGATCTGGCACAAAATATTTTATTATAACTTTTTTTTCTTGTAACATAGAAATCTAACTTTTGGTGTATAGTTTACTTTTTATATTGTAAACCTACCTACCAAATTTGGTTATCATAGATTTTTTATTTTTTAAGATAAAATTTTTTTTCAAATGAAAACTCAACATTTTTCCAAAAAACTTCTTTCGATTTTTCTGATTAACAAACTTATTAAATCCATTTAGAAAAGGAAGGTACATGCCAAATTTTATCAAAATCGGCCCATTATTCTTTGAGATAAAAATTTTTTTCGAATAAAAACTCAAAATTTTTCCAGAAAACCTTGTCCAATTTTCCTGACTAACAAACTTGTCAAAGCCATTTACAAAAGGAAGGTACTTGCCAAATTTAATTAAAATCGGCTAAATACTTTTTGAGATAAGAATTTTTTTCGAATGAAAACTCAAAAATTTTCCGGAAAACCTCGTCCGATTTTCCTGACTAACGAACTTATCCAAGCCATTTACAAAAGAAAGGTACAAGCCAAATTTTATCAAAATCGGCCCATTATTTTTTGAGTTATCGGTGTGATACATATATATACATATACATATACATATATATATATATATATATATATATATATATATATATATATATATATATATATATATATATATATATATATATATATATATATACATATATATATATATATATATATATATATATATATATATATATATATATATATATATATATATATATATATATATAAACATATAAAAATTGAAACTGACCCCGAATATGGGTTCTAGGGGTCCTAGTTCGCGCTCATTTGCAAAAATTTTTTCAAAATTCAAAAGTCGGGATCTCCCCATTAGTGAATTTTTTCTACGAAAATTCAGTAAAAAATGTAAGACTAATTGGATTCTTTACACTCATTTCTTCGATTATACAAAGCTTATCAAAGCCTACTAACAATGCATCAAATTATATTCTCCAGGAAATTGATCTTGCGCACTTACGCACCGATGATCATATAACAAAAATCACCTGCACATAGAGAACAAATTTAAAAAATAATTTTTGTTTGTGATTATAAGCATCAATTTAAATAATTAGTTTAATTAAACATTGTTAGAGACGTTTAAAATTATCGCTTATATGTTTCACGGATGACTTATAATTGCAGTGAGTCCCATTAAATTAATATAAATATTATGAAATTAAAGGTTGCAGAGAAACAAGCACATGTGCATAGTCTTTGAGCTTTTTTAATTTAAACCGTGTGCGTCGAGGTACAGTTATCTGATTGTTCGGCAACGCTAGAACGCCCCCTTTAACCGTAAAGTTTCCATTTATTTCGCTCAGGTGAAGAACACAGGTAGATTATATTTTTATTATTATATATAGGTGCTGTTAATATAATGCGTAAGACGATGAGATGTAGACTCCCTGACGGAAATGTTGCACCACGTAAATATTAAGGGAGGTCAGACAATATTTTTATTCAAACGCTAAATTAGCTCTGACGACGTGGGAGTGTAGATTGTTGTCGGTGATTGAGTATTATCGCAGAAATAAGCCCACGTTAAAGGAAGGAAACACACACATAAACACCTAAAGGATAATTTAATTTTCAATGAAAAGCTGGTCTGATTGAGCTGGCCAATGAACTCACCTAAGCTAAGTGAAGTTTGAAACCTATGATGAGCACTGATAAGTAGACTTGGAGAACTCAAATCACCACAACACATTAAAAAAAATCTGACAATCGTTTCACTAACCAAGTTAGCGTCATCAGATGATGAATTATTCTAAATATCTTACATCTACAATTCTGTGTATATTCTTTTGCAGGTATATAACGACCGAGGATGGTCCAGTAACACAAAAAGTAACATATTTCGTCTGGTGGAAATACCTGAATTCTTTTATTATCTATGAGACGTGCTTCTGTCGCTCTTTCTTGTAAAGTGATCAAAAAACGCCCCATAGGCGACGGAGCCAAATTCATACACTTTTTATTATTACTATTATATATATATATATATATATATATATATATATATATATATATATATATATATATATATATATATATATATATATTATAGATTAGAGTTTTGACTTTGAGAACTGGCTCATTCAGTCACTGTCAATCTTCAAAATGAACAAGGATGCATCTGACTTTACTTTTCACTGTGGCAAAACCTGTCTTAAGAATGTTAATCTAACAAGCTGTTTAACTTTTTTCTTTTATCTCCCTATAGACTTGCTGTTTACTAAAAATATATATTTATATATTATTTGAAGAAATCTTTTTAAAATCCAAAGTCGCGGTCTCCTTATTAACGATTTTTTTCTACGTAAATTAGCTAAAAATTATAGACCGTTAAACCATAGACTTAACTAAAGCTACAGCCAAAGCATCAGAGAAAGGGTCTATTTGAAATTAATTTTCTGGGAATATTTTAGTAAAATGAAGGACAATGACAGTTGAAGCTGAAACTTAAGGGTTCGCAGAACACTCTTCCTGCGACATTTTCTTTACATAATCCGTATTTGTTTCAGGTTCTTTACCCAAATGTTGCGAATTTTGACGTTTCAAATCGCGACTTTCACGTTTTGAGGAAAACTCAAATTTTTTTCTTTAACTGCCCATAACTTTTTTGTCTAAACCTACAGACATAAGTTTTGGCACATGGTTCACTCTTGATAATACAAACATGCGTATCATTGGTTGCCCTTTTTTTTTTTTTTTTGTTCCCTCAGGGCTCGTCCGCGGCCTTGCCGTCCCGATAGCACCGCAACCCTTGGTTGATTGTGCATACCCCTAGTCTTACTCCACCCATTCCAAAATCACTGTGCCTTGAACTAGTCTGCACAGCGATTGGTAGGGTGAAGTTTTATATTGCTCTGTCTCCGGTCTAGAGTGACCGTAGATCAGTTGTCTTTTCCGGTCCAGAGCTATACACTCGCACAAGATGTGCTGGGCTGATTCCTCCCCCTCGCCGCAGAGTCTGCATGCGAGGTCCCCTTCGAACCGCCCCATTTTATGTAGGTGTTTCTTGACGGCCATGTGTCCCGTCAAGAGACCTGTTGTGTTTCTGAGCTGTCCTCTGCTAAGGTTTAGCAGCTCCACAGCTCTCTTTGAACTGGGTCCGTCAATTATTGACTTCCCATGTCTGAGCCCTGGACAGTCCGCCCAGTACACCTTGTGTTGGTTTCTGACCCAGGACTTAATGGCTCCCCTGGCAGTGCTCTTTGACACGCCCAGAGCCGGTTCTGGTCCCATAAATGGTTCTGCTGACCCCCTCTTTGCGAGACTGTCAGCTTCTTCATTGCCTTTGACCCCCGAGTGACCCGGCACCCAGATGAGGGTCACCTCATTCTGCCCAGCCAGGTCGCTCGTCTCGTCTCGGCACTCACTCACCAGCCAGGAATTTACCCGTGGGCTACTTAGTGCCTTAAGGGCTGCCTGGCTGTCTGTGGCTATGAGGATCCGCTTGTTGGTGTAGCCCCTCCTCTTGTTCTCCCGCACACAGTGCAGGATGGCGTACATCTCGGCCTGAAACACCGTTGCATGGGCTCCGAGGGAAATACTGTGACTTACCCTCGGTCCTTCCGAGTAAACACCTGCCCCCGTCCCACGCTCCCCGCCAGATCCGTCCGTGAACCAGACGAGCGCGTCCCGTGGTATGCCCGGTGTCTCCTCCCGCCATGCCCCGCGATCAGGGATTTCCACTGTGAAGTTGTTTTCCCTGCACATTCGCGGGCTCGCGAAGTCTGACCTCATTTCAAGCATGGGTTCCTTCACGATCTCCTGAATTTTGCAGTGGCCCCTGAAGCCTGGGTTGATCTTCAGTCTACCATTGCAGGCTAGTCTGTATAGTCCTAGCCTGGCCTCTCCCATAATAACGAAGTGTAGGGGGGGTAGATCCAGCAACACCTCCATGGCGGCTGTTGGGGTTGAAGACATGGCCCCTGTGATGCCTAGGCAAGCCATCCTTTGGATCTTGCCTAGTTTTTGTTTGGCACTGGATTGTGTCACCTTAGGCCACCAGACCAGTGCCGCATATGTTAACGATGGTCTGACCACCCTTGTGTACAGCCAGTGGGCCATACTAGGTCTTAGTCCCCACGTTTTTCCATATAGCCGCCTAGTGACGGCTAAGGTCATGACTGCCTTACGCAGTATTTTTCCAATGTGACCATTCCAGGTTAGCTTAGAGTCCAATACGACCCCAAGATATTTTACCTCCCTGGCCATTGGAACGCTCCTACCGTATAGAGTGAGAGTTCTGTGGCTTTCACACTTCCTCCTCCTCGTAAACGGCACGACGGTTGCTTTCTCGGGGCTCACCCCGAGCCCTTGATCAACCGTCCACCCTTCCACCACTTTCAGTGCAGTCTGCATACGCTCCCACACTGCCTGTGTGACCTTTCCTCGGACTATGATGACAATGTCGTCCGCATAGCCCTGTACCTCATACCCCCCTCCCGAGAGCCTCCCCAGCAGGCCGTCCACGACTAGACACCAGAGCAAGGGAGACAGAACGCTCCCCTGCGGACACCCCGCCGCGACCCCCGCCAGCAGAGTCCCTCCCGCGAGTGAGGTGAACACCGCCCTGTCCCTGAGCATGGAACCGATCCACCTGCAGCAGGTCTCCTCTATTCCACGCTCCCGGGCAGCTGCCAGAACCGATCCGAACGAGGTGTTGCTAAAGGCCCCCTCTATGTCTAGGAAGGCCCCCAGCGCCACCTCCTTGTTCTCCAGCGTATTCTCCAGTTTCAGCACCAGTTGGTGCAGTGCTGTTTCTGTTGAGAATCCTGCTCTGTATGCATATTGTCCGCAGTGTAGAGGATATGCTTCCAGTACACCGCCCCTAATGTGCCGGTCGAGCAGTTTTTCCACTGTTTTCAGCAAGAAGGACATGAGACTTATTGGCCTCAGGGACTTTGCCTGGTCTGTTGGACGCCCAGGTTTAGGAATAAATACAACCCTGGCCAGTCTCCATGCCCTCGGAATGTACCCCAGAGCCAGGCTGGCCCTCATAATGAGGGTAAGCACCGGCGCCAGTATATCTATCCCCTGTTGGAGCATGATGGGCATTATTCCATCAAATCCCGGCGATTTGTATGGCTTAAAGCTGTTAATGGCCCATCTGATTTTGCTCCAGGTAACCACCTCTTTAGCGACTGTCCAGTCTACTCTAGATGCCCGCCTATAAGGCGCCTCTATTTCTGAGTGTTCCCAGTCCGGAGGTGATTGGTTTATTATGTTACAGCCGGGGAAGTGCGTCTGGAGTAAAATTTCCATAGTTTCCTCCCCCGAGCTTGTAAAGCCTCCCGTGGGTGTTCTAAGGGAGCCTATGTTAGTCTGAGGGCCCTTAGACAGGATCTTGTGTAGTCGAGCACTCTCGGACGTGTTTTCCACTTCTTCGCAGTGCCTCCTCCACGACTCCTTCTTGGCGTCCCTCAGTCTTCTGTTATAGATCGATAGGGCCTGTCTATATTCATCCCATGCTCCCGACCTTTTGGCCGCGTTAAACAGCTTACGAACCTGCGTCCTTCTTTGCCTGAGGTCCTCGTTCCACCATGGGACGTTCCTGGTGGACACCCTCATTTTCAGGGGGCAGTTGGCGTTATAGGCCGAGGTAATTGCGTCTCGCAATTGGACTGCTGCAATCTCGAGGTCTATTGAATCCCTTATGGCCCTCTCAACCCCCCGCAGTTCCACAGCTAGGTCTGCCCTGTAGGCTTCCCAGTCCGCCTTGCGGGGGTCCCGGTACCATACCGTTTCTCTTTCGACTTTGGCGATTTCAAACCGGATGTATCTGTGGTCTGAGCTACTCACTTCCCCAGACACAGCCCAGCTTTTAACAAAGTCACCCAGAAACTGGGTGGAAACTGTTAGGTCTAAAACTTCCTCACGCCGTGTTGTGACGAATGTCGGTTTATTACCTCTATTCAATATGTCTAAATTAAATTTCATAAAGAATTGTAAAAGTGCCTCACCCCTAGAGTTTGTGTCCGAGCTACCCCACAACTCATGGTGCGCATTCGCATCCATGCCGATGATGGTCTGCCATCCACCTGCTCTGCTACCCACCATCAGCTGCTCCAATTCGTTGGGTGGAGGAGGGTCCGTGCTGTCCCCTGGCAGATAGGCTGACGCGACAGTAATGTCCCTCAGCCCATCCGCTCCTCCACATCGGATTTTGATCGTTGCCAGGTCCCTGGAACAGAAATTCATTAGAGGGAGAAACTCTATCCCTTCCCTGACAAAAATGCAGGCCCTCGGATTCTCGCTGGACCTGCTGTAGATGAGCTTTCCATTAGCTCCGCCGAGTCCCTTGATCTCTCCTTTGTAGGAGTACGGTTCCTGGATGAGGGCCACATCCGTGTTCCTCAGAGCCATTAGTAGTCCGGCCGTGGCTGCCCTACTGTGTTGGAGGTTGACCTGAAGGAACCTAAGTCCCATTAACCCTTAATTGCTTCCCCAGTGGGCGGAAGCTAACCCTTCCCATGCCCCAGAATGCCTTGAAGGAGGTTCCTTCAAGGGCTCTGTAAGATGTCGGGTCGATCGAGAAGGCGAGCGTCTGTCCTTTCTCCTCTGCCTTCCTGCTTAGAACCGACCAGTGTTGCGTCCCCAGTTCAGGGTTCTGGATCTTAAGTCTGCTGATCACCGTCTCCTGCGGGACGGTGTCAGGGATCCGTACGAGGACCTTGCGTCTCTTTGGGAGTTCCTTGGGCTCGACGGCTGTCAAGTCCGCCCCCTCCCAAATCTGACCGAGGCCCCCGATCGTTTTCCGCAGCCAGTCCCGCGACTGCGGGCCGGCACAGGTTATCCAGAGGATGCCCCCCGTCAGGCGCGTCCGGTGGAACTGAGGCGGGCTCTCCCCTTCCTGAAGAGAGTCCACTGCAGCTACCACCGCAGCCTGGATCAGGTCCGCCTTCCCCTGGTCTAGCGTGACCTCAGGATGGCGTCTGTCAATCACCGCCATCCCGAGGCCCTCCGCAGCCTCCCGGTAAGAGCCAGTCTGCGCCGGTGTTCCGGCCTTAGTTCCTTTGGGAGGTCTGTCTGTAGTAGGCGTGCTAGAGCCAGAGCGCGGCGTCTTCCGACTCGCACTCTCCTCTTGCGCCTTTACAGGCACCCTGGCCCTTTTGGAACGTCTGTCTGTAGTGGGCGTGCTAGAGTTCGAGCGCGTCCTCTTCTGACCCGCACTCCCCTCTTGCGCCTTTACAGGTTTCTCGACCGTCCAGGTCCCGGCCGCCATTTTTTGCGCCCTCCGGAGCTTCTTTCTTTGCGCCCCGGAAAGACGCTTGGACTGCCGGGGCAGTCCCTCTACTCTAACAGTAGAGTCCTCACTGGTGGAGGGGCCCCCGGAGTCCGCGGAGCTCGCCGCCCTCCGGTGGGACCCAGCCTCCAGCTTGGGTGTCGGGGACAGGTCTCTGGCCGAAGCTACCCCCTGATCCCCCGTATCTACGCCGGTCGTGGGACCTCCAGAGTCCGCTGCCGCACCCTGGCTCGTCTCCGTTTCCGGGATAGACTCAAGGCTCAAGTCTGTAGCCGGAGCCACTCCTCGAGCCTCATTGGTTTTGGTTTTATATGTATTTATAATCTTCATGTTGTTCCCACGAGAATGGGGGAAATACTGTCCACACCATCAGAACCCCCTGTGTGGTGCAAGGCGGGTTACTCTGGAGGGTTGCCTGGTACTCCAGAGGTTCCGTTCACGACACCATCGCCCTGGTGCCATCCATCCATAGGCACGGGTCACGTGACACCGTAGATTGGGGGAGTTTAGTTCGACCTCCTTGTCTAGATCCGTCATGTTTAGTTATTAGCAGGGTCACCTCGTGCAGGATGCGGATTTTTACCGCGCATGACGGTCTTGGGGAAAGCTTCATCGGGAGTTTATGTTGTTATTTCCACTTCCTCAGCTTGCCCCCTGGAGTCCTTTGGCCCGCGACTCCTTAACCCCTTGGTTGCCCTTACTTTGTTATTTCCGGAGATATAATTTTTTTCCGAAAGAAAACACACAAATTTTTCGGGAAAACCTGGGCCGATTTTCCTGGCTAACAAACTTGCAAAAGAAAGGTACTCCTCAAATTTGATCAAAATCGGCTCATTACTTTTTGAGTTATCGGCGTGATATATATATATATATATATATATATATATATATATATATATATATATATATATATATATATATATATATATATATATATATATATATATATATATATAAACATATAAAAATTGAAACTGACCCCAAATTACAAAAACTAAAAATTGATATTCATCAAAATCATGTGGTCAGAAGAAATTTAGGAAGTCGATGTTTAACAAAATTGTGTCACCACAAGTACAAGCATAACTTATTTGTCAGATGCATTATATACTTATAAAATAAATAAATAAATAAATAAATAAATAAATAAATAAATAAATAAATAAATAAATAAATAAATAAATCAATAAATAAATAAATAAATAAATAAACAAATAAATAAATAAATAAATAAATACTATATTATACCCTACAAAAAGCGTGATCTTCTGAAAACCTAATTATTCCTACCATATCTTAAAGTCTTACCAATTTAAACAGTACCTTAATCTGTGACTAGGAGTGTATTTCCATTGTATTAATTTTGTTAAAGTATGTACAAAAATAATTAGGAATCCCATTCACATGGGGGTAAGAATAACAATAGAGTTATAATTAGGGGCTGGAAAGCTGGTAATTTCACTAATTGGGTTAAAGAAAACCGAAAAAATAATGAAATATTTTTTGTGATGATTATCCGTTAATTATAAGGTATCGGTTTTCTACAATGGATTCAGTATCTTGTAAATTCTTCACCTTATTATGATATGATGGTATTAGAGAATTTATGCATCGCAATAGATATTAAATTGCGTGGCGACAAAGCGGAACGGTCAGCAATTTCTGAGAAGCAATGTCCATGTTAGTATAAGAGGTAAAGATTTCCAAACTTTTTCATATTATCTGGCAAACTAAGATTAGCTGTCATAAATGGATCTCACATAAGGCAAACAGCTCGTTTCTGAATAGAATCTAGGACCGACAAACTTGTCTTTGGAGAAGCACCGCGGGCATGAGCACAATACTTCAACTATTACTTGCATTTATATAAAAAAAATCCAGAATATCTTCTTCTAAAACGCCCAGTGCCCAACATTATTTTTTAGCTACTTATCTTTGTCAAATTTTGCGTTCTGTATAATGCTATCACTGCACAGAGCAGTGCCCGTGCAGATATCTATATATAAGAGAGAGGTGTCTAACGGCACGTCGGTGGGCAATGGATGGCAGCCTTTGGGTGAGGGAAGGCTCATCGATGCGACGTATAGCTCTCTTCTGAATGGAGTCCGGATAGCGAGTGTAGAAGCGGCAGCGGCACCCAAGATGTGGGAGCAGTATTCGAGGTTTGGCCTTATTTGTAAAGTATATAAGGTATAGAGATTAGCTGGTGAAAAGTATTGGCGAGTCCGGAAGAGGAAACCTATTTTCTTAGCAGCCGCTTCTGCAATTGATGTGACATGTTGGTGCCAATTGAGTTTTCGATCCACAGAAATGCCAACAAGTGAAAATGACTCATTACTTTAAATAACATGGTTGTTCATTGTGATGGGTCTAGGGCTGGTGTATCTCTTATGAGATAGAAAGCAAGACTGAGATTTGGTGGGGTTCAGAATTTTACGCAGAATTTAAAAATGGAATAATACTTATAGGGTTCTATTTGTAAGAAAAAAGTTACTGTCACCTCCAGTTCAACCAGAGTTACAGCGCGTTGAAAATATTATAGAAAGATCACAACCAAAATTTTAGATTGATTTCTCTTCTATTTCCTTATAAACCCCTAATAAATCAGTTAGATGAGCCACCCTGTATATATATATATATATATATATATATATATATATATATATATATATATATATATATATATATATATATATATATATAGATGAAATTTGGCAGGTACCTCCCTTCCTCTTGTAAGTGGCTTGGATAAGTTCATTAGCCAGGACAATCGAATCAGTTTTTCCAGAAAAATTTAGCGTCTCTTCTCGGAAAATTTTTATCCAAAAATAACAAAGCTATGGAAACTAACATTAGTGAGCAGGTTAATAATGTAAGAACTAAACTATATACCGAAATTTGGAACTCAAGTCAAAAGAAAAAAGTAATAAGCAAACAAAAATTGGTAGTTAACAAAACGTGAAAATTGCCAATTTTCAGACAAAGACGCTGAAAGGAATCCAGGCTATATCGAAGAAATATCGTAAGACGAGTGTTTCACAAAGCCTTAAGTTTCTATTTCAACCATCACTGGCCTCCATTTTACTAAAATATTTGCAGAAAATTAATTTCAAACATATATTTCTCTGATTTTCATAGAAAAATACTTTTTTGATCATTATATATCCCTAAGAAGCTAAATAAATTGTCCAAGAATATGCTAAAGTAAATAAATTATATGAGATTATCTTGCTCGTGGTCAAATAAAACATTTTCTACATAATAAAAGTTATTATCAACACAGGAAATACCAAACATAAGGCAAAGGACTAGGCAAACTGACCATATATAAATTCCATGGCACCATCACTCTCTACGCTTATATTTGATGTGGGTATGCAAATTGATAATAAACCATCTCAAAAAAAACCGCATAGTCATTTCCTCTTTAGTTTAGCATACACACAGAAGATATGGGGACTACATGTTTATATATCTTATGTCAGAATAGATGGATGTAGAGATGAGAACTTTGGCGCTATTTCTAGGGGGTTATTCAGGTAGAATGTCTTTAAAAGTCCACAGATCCTCTCATTAGTATGGCTCAGGTAAAAAATAAAGTAAAAAAACAGCATTTGGGGTGTGAGCGAAGCATTCAGTATCGCATGCGAAATTACTGTTTGATTTTTACGACTCCACTAAAATAATTTCTTAGAAGATGTTATTCGTGGAGTCCTATAATCGGTAGAAAATACAATGATACAAAGAAACAAGGTTAGAAGAATATAAAAATGTTGATTTCGCTACTCTGTTTGATTTTTTAATTTTTCACGTTTAAGCTAATTTTCAAACATACAAATTTGTTCTTTTGAAGATTGCAACTTCAGATTCTGTGATTTCTTTTTAATTAGCAAACTAGCACCTATAAAAACCCAACTACAGAATCAATTTCAATTTTCTATGTTTATATAATTTATAAGAATGGATCCGTTGAAGCTGTTTTCCACTTTATAGTTCATTAAAGCCTGTTAGTTGTCTAGCGACAGCTACTAATGAATACAACTGCGTCGACGAAATACATATCTAGCACATAACTCTGTTATAATTTTTGTGTTTTATTGCGTACTTCTGCTTTTAGTGAGTTTTCTTTTAAAACATTCACTAATGCGAAATTACTGTTTGATTTTTACGACTCTACGAAAATAATTTCTTAGATGTTATTCGTGGAGTCCTATAATCGGTAGAAAATACAATGATACAAAGAAACAAGGTTAGAAGAATATAAAAATGTTGATTTCACTACTATTTTTTTTTAATTTTTCACGTTTGAGCTAATTTTCTAACATACAAATTTGTTGTCTTGAAGATTGCGACTTCAGACTTTGTGATTTTTTTGAATTTGCGAACTAGCACCTATAAAAACCTATCTGTGTTTATATAATTTATAAGAAGGGATCCGTTGAAGCTGTTTTCCACTTTATATTTCATGATAGGCAGTCAGTGATCTAGCGACAGTTACTGATGAAGACAACTGCGTCGTCGAAATACATATCTAGCGCATAGCTCCCTGTTATAATTTTTGTGTTTTATTGCGTGATGCTGCTTTTGGTGAATTTTCTTTAAATAATTCACTAATGAGGAGATTGCTACTATATATATATATATATATATATATATATATATATATATATATATATATATATATATATATATATATATATATATATATATATACATTGTGTAAAAGCCAAATGGAATAAATTCATTATTTGGTTTACGGTAAATTCTTATAAAAAATCCCGAAACACGTCAAATTTAAATTATAAATTGACATTTTTCAACGTGAAAATGCGATCCCTACCTTCAACCCCCTTCGAATGAGAGGTACAACCCCAAATTTTTTAAAGGGGAAGTATAGGCTTGTGATATGTCGTTTAAAAGGTCTGTCCATTCTCTATTCAAAAATGTTATCGTTTTTAAGTTCATTGCAACAATTAAGATAGAATAAAATAAAATCATGTGGTTACCGAAATTCGCTATAAAATACTAAAAACTTATTACAACATTGTAATTAGTATACTCAAAACTTATTTCCCTTTTAGGTCTTGAAGATAAGAAAGTAAGCAAAAACTATAGTAATGTGCTTTTTACATTGTATCCATTAAAAATACATGCAGCCAATGCACTGTGTGGATTGGGAGACATTTCAAGCATCACTGGAGGTAAAAGTTGGTCACGAAAGTAGGCACACATTGCCTGAAGTGTGCACAAAGGTAATTGGGGAAGCCTACAAAGATAGGCTCCTGAGAGAACACAAGATCTCCATAAGAGTCCACTATTGGTGGAACTCAGACATCTAGGGAGAAAGAGACGAATGTAATAAAATAAGGCGTACTCAGTATACTAAAGAAAGGAATATAAACAGCAACAAGCTCATGGAAACAAATGTTAAACTCAAAGAAAACAGGAAGGCGCCAAGAAAACTCATCCATAGATCTAAAAAAGACCATTGGCAACGAATATGCAATGAGCTAGAACATTACATTTGGGGCGACGCATACAAAATCGTGACCAAGGTACTTAAGCTGGTCACTCCGTATGAACTGCACCCTGACATAAAAAGGGAAGTAGTATCCAGATTGTTTCCTAATAAAAGCGACTCATAGAAAGAAGTTTAGCAGAGACAACCGTCGAGCCATTTACCATGGAGGAATTGAGAGCAGCGGCAAGAAAAATGAAACGAGGCAAAGCGGCCGGCCCGGACAAGCTGCCTGCTGAAGCCATAAAAGAGATAATCGATCACCAGCCCCAGTGAATACTGGTAGTTCCTAACGACCTACTAAAAGAACAAAAGTTCCCAACCGACTGGACGGTAGTCACGGTGATGCTGTTACCAAAGAGAGAAGAAGGCTTGAAGGAACTGAAATTCAGACCAATATGCTTACTGACGCCATTAGTAAACTCTACGAGGCGCTAATCAGAGAGAAGATCGGAGCAGAAATTGCAGCAAAAGGGACTTGCACTAAAACCAGTACGGCTTTAGGAGTAGGAGATCTACTGTCCAGGCTGTGGTGAGAATCTATGAAACTCTGGATCATATAAAAGAGACCTGGTGCGTGCTAGTTCTTCTTGGTGTAAAAAATGCATTTAACACTGCCAGACAGTCTGATCATTGGAGAAATGAGGCGCAGAAATATATCAGCATATTTGGTGAACACAGTATCGGACTGCTTAAAAGATCGTAAAAGGTAGTCTGTAACGGAGTCGAGGAGATTCCGGCACCCATGGGCGTCCCGCAGGGCTCAGTCCTGGTACCGACCATGTGAAATATCCTCTACGATGGAGTGCTGGAGGTTCCACTCGTTGGAACAGCTAGGATCACAGCTTTTGCTAATGATCTTGCACTGGTGATGGCCTCTGAGGATGAAAAGTCGCTGATAGAACAAGCAAATGAATGTCTCAGGAGAATAGACCGGTGGCTAGTTAACCACAAATTAGAGTTGGAATTTTTGGCAGAAATTGATTTAAAAAAAAAATTACATGAAAATTTTCAATCAATTTCTTTCGCGAAAATTCGCCATTTTTTTTACAAAAATTGGCTTAAGTAATGTAAAACAAAAATTTATGTAAAAATCTTCTACAAAAATTAACTTCCAATTTTTTACACGAAAATTTTCTAAACAACTACAAATCTCTAACGACCCTACAACTTATCTTGAAAAGTAAAACAAAACTATCATCAACAACTTCCAACACAGTCCTGACCTCAAAAAACAAGTAATCCCCCGCGAAAAATCATCTCGCATCCTTATAAAGTACGGTATCCCGAAAATTCATAAGCCTGATATTCCACTTCGCCCTATCGTAAGTTCCCACCGCTCACCCACACAAAAACTTGCAAAATATCTAGCCAAAACTCTCCAACCATTAGTAGAAAACGCTACATCCTATGTCAAAAACTCCACCCATTTCATTGACCTCCTTCAAAACAACACCATTTCTCAAAACGACATCCTAGTTAGCTTTGATATATTTTGCTTATTCACTAATATATCTCTATCTGAAACCCTTGACATTAGCTTGACCTCTATTAGCTTTAGGTCATTGGCCTAAAAGTTGCCAGTTTTGTTTCAATTTTGTTGCCAAAGTAGCCAAATGTTCAAAGTAATTTTTCTGACATTTCTTGACCTTCTTGAGCCAGAAAACCTAGTCTTTGTCTGTAACATACGTTAGATTTTGTTATCCACACAAAATGTTTTGCTTTTGTGCGGGAGGATTATTATTATTACTGTTATTATTATCATCATAATGCGTGCGTTTTGTGTAGACTTATATTAATGAAGCCAGATCTGACTAAACAATTATGATCTATTACTGTATACTTAACGTTAATCCGGTTAATGAGTATACGAAGCCCAAACCGGACATCGTATTAAAAATGAAGCTAACAAGGCTCGCAATTAAAAATACCACGAATTTGAATATTAATAAATTATAATACCTTCTTAGCTACCTTATTATCAGAAAATCTACTCATTTTCATACCCAAAACATGATCTCGTCGTACGAAACGCTTCTGGTTTTCAGTTACAAGACATGAGCTGACCACGAGAACGCGCACTCGCTGCTAATTAGAAACAAATGTAGAACTTAATAACGAGGTGGTAATTACTTATTCTAATGCTCACATGTAAAATTGTACAAGACACGTAGAATGTTAACAAAATATTTGAAACTAGAATACAGTTAACATAATATAATAATGTGATAAGGATCAAGCACAACTTTTTTTAAAGAAGGAACCTATATTTTATTAAAAGTATATTTTTAGTTTGAGATATTCAGTCACGGCTTTCTAAAGAATGACATTTAGCTATAACTTTAGTATAGGAAAACAAGGCCTTCTTAAATTGTAATTATCTCAAGAAATAGTAAGTGTACGGGAACAATTTAAAAAGCTGCATAATCTAGACAAACCACAAGTGGTGATGAATGTTCGCAAATTTCAAAAACTGTTTTGTGTTATTAGTTTTAATTAATTGAAATTCACCTAAATATTCCAATGATTTAGATAAGATTATATATACGAACATGTTTCAAAAGAGATGACTTTGACTATTCATTACCTGCAGGAACATGTAAAGATTCGATTGCAATAAAATATAAGTATGTAGCCCTTCTAGTTTTTTTTAAATTATGTTTTTATTAAATGTCCACACAAAATGATTTGCCCAGCTGCCCGAGGCAAAATCTGGGTTTTATAACGCTTTCATTAGCTCCCTGTCTCTGTCCGGAACAAATCTTGCTTAAATTTTCGACTAGTTCTAATTAAGCTAGAGCCTTGAAATTTGGCAGCCGTGTATAGGTGATTATGGAAAATAGTATATCTAATATTGCTCTAAATCCAGTATGGTGGACGCCACAAGCTGAGGAATTACATTTTTCTTCACAACCCCTTTCAGATGGGTATCAAATGAAAGGGTTTCACAAGTAAAATACGATAAACTATGCGATGTGATTCTAAACCCAATAATACAGACGCCTCAACATAGCAAGTTACCTTATTTCATAATTCCCTATCAAATATATCAAATAAAGGGGTTTGACGAGTAAAATACGAGAAACTATGTAATGGCATTTAACAATTAATATGGCGGACGCCCCAAGATACATTCTTGTTCACAACCCGCTTGATATGGGTATCAAATAAAAGGGTTCGACGAGTAGAATGCGAATAACAATGTGACGTCATGAAAAACAAAATCCCTAGAAGAAATGCGTCGCAGGAGAAATTACAAAACTCCTCTATTAAATTGTAGCTTAGGTAACATATTGCTTTTTTTGAGCTAGACTTATGCATATATATATATATATATATATATATATATATATATATATATATATATATATATATATATATATATATATATATATATATATATATATATATATATATACTTGGTTATACATGCTGTATATATTTCCTGTCAAATTGACACTTCTTCAGAAGCCAATAACTGAACTAAAGTTGAAACTGCCAGGCACAAAAAGAGGTATTACATTGCAACCTGTTGCCCTGAATCTAATCCTGGAGGCACTAAACATGAAGGACACACACACACAAGAACGATTACTTTTAAGAAACGCGATTACATCGTCATGTTGGTAAAAAACATTGTTAGATTTAAAAAAGGAAAATCGTAATCTTATTTCGCGCGTTGTCATATTGCCATAAAAAATGGGGGGGGGGGTGAGGTGGGGGAGTGTCGTATTTGGCGAAGGCGTAAGCCATTGGCAGAGTTTGACACTAATAACATTATGTCATTTTCTCTAGTAATATTTCGATCCTTCTTTTCGTAGTGTTGCATATCCTATGCATATCCTTACTTTGTACCTAAGCATTTTTTAAATTGATTTCGTTTGTTTTAATTTTTGTTTTGTTTTTTGCTATGTTCAATGTTTTTCATTCCTTTGTTTCTCTTTTTTCTTAAGTTTAATACAAGTGCCTTTATTTAACAGCCCTTACAACTTGATCACACTGAGATTACGAAATTATATATAAACAGAGTAGGTACAATATTTACTTATAACATATATATATATATATATATATATATATATATATATATATATATATATATATATATATATATATATATATATATATATGTACGTGTGTGTGTGTATTATTATTATATCATTTAACAGCAAGCTGAAAAAACCCGTCTTCAGTCAGCTCAATTCAGGAAGGATACTTCATTTCCTTTTGGGGGCAAAGAGGCAATAAATAAGATGGACTGGAACAACAGTATTACGGGAAGGTAAAAATTCATGGTTTTTCTCCTATGTTGCACCACATCTGTATAATAAAATACCTTTTGAACATACGTTATGTTCTCTGCCAGAGTTTCGGAGATACGTTACAGATTTTTATAAAAATAGTCAGTTTGCGTAGTGTTGTTATAAAAAATTATATTTATATTCAGAATTCATTTCTTTTGGCTAAATTTAAGGCGCACAATTGTTAATGTTTTGTTGTTACATTGTTTTCTTGTTGTTTTGGGTACTAAGGCATTTATAATTTATAGTTTATAATTTATAGTTTGTAATTTATAATTTGTTTATTTTGGAATTCCTACACTTTAAGTTATCTTTTAAGGGTTAAATGGAAGAAAATTATGAAATTAACTTCACCCTAATAAAGACCTCTTATTGATTGTATGGGTACGTGCAGTGCGACAGATTATGCGGTAAAGCCAGTATATTTAATATGGTCACCAAGTGAAGATTGTAACCTGTGATGAGCACTGATAAGTACACTTGGAGAAACCCAAATCACCACAACACACCTTTTTAAAGACCTAACGATCGTTTCGCTAATAACGTCAGCTTCATCAGAGGATGAAATATTCTCCGAACAGAATATGTCATCCTCTCATGACGCTAACGTTGTTAGCGAAACGATCGTTAGGTCTTTAAAAATATGTGTTGTGGTGATTTGCGTTTCTGCAAGTGTACTTATTAATATGGTCATTTTGCCGTAGATTGTATGTACAGAGCGCAAACTGCATGGTTTTTACCCGAACTGTCCAGCTTCGCTCAAGCTACCAATGCGCGCGCGTGTGTGTGTGTGTGTGTGCAAACCTTATATGTACGCATTCAGATCACTAACCAAATGTTTTATATTGAATACGTACTGTAAACATCCTCATAAGTCATAAAACGTAAGGAAGAATGAATAAGCGTTCCCACAAATTGAAAGCTGACAATAAAGGCGTATAATACCTGGTGTATCTATACATCTTAACCATAAAAATCTAAATATGTATGCGCTTGAAGAACAACAGAAGCAGCAAGAGTTATAATTTGATTCCGTGATGTTTTACTAGTAGTTTTGGGCCCATCACACATGTATAATTTAGTACTGAAGATGAATATTCATGATCTGTGTGGAAACCTTTTATATTCAAATTTAAAATGATTTAATAGCCTTTCTTGTTTCATTTTATATTTTACTACGGTAAGCTTATTTACATAATATTAATTAAATGTTTAAAATAACCATCTGACAACAGCGAAATGCTGGTAGAATGATTAATTCTGAACATGCGAAACTTACGTTTGAGCAGTAGACCATTCAAATTTTATTTTAAGTTATTTTAGAATGAAATTTCCTTATCGTAGATTCATATATCTTGGAATTCCTGGATTTTTAGTAGACAAATCAAAAGTTTAAATTAAATTAAACAACTGCGAATATCAAAATTAAAATAATTTGTTAAATTTAGAGTTGATTAGTATTACAGTTAATCGTTTGTTGACAAACAAGCGTCCTTTTTAGTGAATTTTCTTTAAAAAATTTCACTAATAAGGAGATCCCGACTTTTGAATTAAAAAAAAATTTCTTCAAATGACCGCGAACTAGCCACCTTACAACCCATATCCAGGGTCAGTTTCAATTTATATATATATATATATATATATATATATATATATATATATATATATATATATATATATATATATATATATATATATATATATATATATATATATATATCACACCGATAACTCAAACAAAAATGATAATGATTTTGGAAAATCGGCCCAGGTTTTCCCAGAAAATTTTGTGTTTTCTTTTGAAAAACATTAATATCTGCAGGAAAAACAAAGTAAGGGCAACCAAATTTAGCAATCGGGTTTCTGTCATGAAGTGTATCCTGAGTATAAAAATTCAGGTCTATAATATCTTAAAAGACAAAAAATTCAGAGGTAAATTAATTTTTAATTCATTAAATCTGATTCAAGAAAGTTAAAAGGTCAAAATTGATTGAGTACGAATGTAAGTAAAAAATACTACAAGAAATGACTAGCAAGCTCCTAGATACGTGTTTA
Source organism: Tillus elongatus (assembly GCA_964006375.1). NCBI lineage: Eukaryota > Metazoa > Arthropoda > Insecta > Coleoptera > Cleridae > Tillus > Tillus elongatus. The sequence continues at coordinate 131,432,771 of OZ023267.1, forward strand.
TGTCGTTATTTTCTTTGATTTCATTATAATATGAGCAAAAAATCTATTGTAAGTCGAAATGGTTTTGTGTAAATTTTAAAACATTGAACCAATGTATTACGGGATATAGCTGCTAGTAGACACATGTGGAGCATAGCTCAGTGGCCTAAGTAACTGTAAATCGGATAATCAATTTATTGACTCCTGCATGACGAGTTCGAATCCTAGTTAGTGATTTTACTTTTTTCAATTTTTTTAAGTCTCATTTCACTTTACCGTTATCTAATCAAATTGTTGTTATTCTGATGAATTTTCTAGCGAGTTTTTGTATAAAAATAATTAGACAAAGAGGAGATGGATCTGGCCCTAACTTAGTGAAACCGTTCCATATTTAATACAGTAGTTGACTTTTCCCGTGGCTTTACAAGTGCTTGTTTTAGTGAATTTTCTTTAAAAAAAAATCACCGACTTTTGAATTTAGAAAACATTTCTTCAAATGAGCGCGAACTAGGCCCCCTAGAACCCATATCCAGAGTCAGTTTCAATTATATATATATATATATATCTATATATATATATATATATATATATATATATATATATATATATATATATATATATATATATATATATATATGCTAACCTTAAGGGCGACCAATTTAGCAAAATTTAGGTCTGTAAGTTTAAAGACAAAAAGCAGGCATTTAAAAAAAATTGGGGTTTTCCTCAAAACGTAAAAGGTGGCGATTTGAAAGTGAAAATTGGCAACATTCAGGCAAAGAACCTGAAAGAAATACTGATTATGTAAAGAGTGTTCTACAAACCCTTACGTTTCAGCTTAAACCATCATTGCCCTTCATTTTAATAAAATATTTCCAGAAAATTCATTTCAAATAGACACTTTCTCTGATGCTTTGGAAGTAGTTTAAATTAAATTTATCGTTTAACGGTCTATAATTTTTAGCTAATTTTCAGAGAAAAAATTCGTTAATAAGGAGACCGCGGCTTTTGTTTTCTAAAAAGATTTCTTCAAATGAGCACAAACTAGGCCCCCTAGAATCCATATCCGGGTTTACTTTCTGTTTACACATATACAGTGTGACGGTAAAGCTCAATATAATTGTTATTAAGCACGATACAAAAAAAATTGTATACATTACCTATAGGGTGTTTTGAGCCGCATCTTATAAAAATATTTTGACAACCACGGGATGGCCCATAAGTCGTTGACGACACCTACTTTTTTTTTACATTCCTTATTGCATTTTTCCATTTTTCATCGAAATATGATGCACGTTTGTAAAAAAAATCGAGACGCAGTAAGTGCGCTTTAGTAGCGAATTTTGATTAAACGCTTCAAAATTCAATAACGCAATTTGCTATTAACCTAAGCTTCGTCAGCTAGGAAACGAGTTTTCTCGGAAATGTTTTAAGTTTATTTTCGGATTTTTTTTGTACATTTTCAAATAAGTAATGTTGGAAAAATATGGTACAATGTTCCTACTATATTGCATTAAAGAGGCATATTTTCTATTAAAAACATTTTAAGAAAGTTCACTTCCAAAGCGCACTGGATGCGTCCAGACTTTTTTAAATACTTGGAAACTAAGAAACGCAAAATAATTTTCGAAATCTATGTTTGATCACGAAAAAACCAAATTATTAAAAATGTAGGTACTTTTAACCAACATTTAATTGACTAAAACTGTGCTTCTAATCAGCTTCATTTCATTTATTTTCTAGTAACATAGGCCCCTAATATAGAACTCCAACAATTGATCACACTGCTTGTAACATACTTGTACTTTGGAGATTTTTATACAGGCGCTATAAAGGAAAGGGTGTCCAACAAGTGTTCCAATTCTTCAAACAAAATATTCATGTATGTAGTGAAAGGAAGAGGGTATAGTTCTTAAAGCATGCTAACCTTAGGGGGCAAATGCTGTGGCATCTGATATTAAGGGATCGAGATTGGGCGTGTGTATGTGTAGAAAGGAACCCCGGCGACTGTCTTAGGGGGTTGCAACAGGTTTAAATGCGCTTTTCATATCATATATGCCTATACTCAAGGGAAAATCTACAAGTAACACCCCTTAAAAAACCCGTGTTAGAGAATTGCTTGCTGCTTTATTGCCCAAACATGATTCTTTTGACATTGTAGAGCTGGTAGGTGTTGAAAACGATTTGTTAGCGTGATTGCAGGGTTATTTGAAAAAAAAAAAATAATAGAAGTAATGCTTACGAATTGTTTTTCAATGAAATATTTGCGATGTTTAATCTATTATCGTTTAATATAAGGCTAGAAAGTGATTCGTAGCGTATGTTTACTTCCTTTTTTAAGATACATTTTTGTCTATTTTAAGGCTTCTTTTTTAAATTTAAATTTGGTTCATGGTCTCCCCAAAAATTAGCACTAATTTTAGAAGACCAAATAATATGTACTTATAAAGAGTAGGAAATACCTTTAGAATATAAAAAACTGTAACAAATACAAGGTAAGTTGAATTGAACAAAAGTTGCAAAATTATAAACGCATTTTCGAAGCGTTTTCACATGAGAAAATTATTTTGTAGACCACCAGATATAGACAAGACACTAAATAATAAAAACTAGCATTTATTAATATAAATGTTAGTTTTTAGTGTCTTGTCTATATCTGGTGATCTACAAAATAATTTTCGCATGTGAAAACGCTTTTTCCGGAAGAAAACTTCCCGGAGATACAAGTTTTCCTGGTTAACGAATATATATATATATATATATATATATATATATATATATATATATATATATATATATATATATATATATATATATATATATACTGAAAGTGACACCGGATATGGGTTCTAGGGGTCCTAGTTCGCGCGCATTTGAAGAAATTTTTTCAAAATTCAAAAGTCGGGATCTCCCCATTAGTGCATTTTTTTCTAAGAAAATTCACTAAATAGTTATAGGCAAAAAAAATTTGGGTGCTACTGGTGATCAGAGGAAAGCACAAGAACAAAATATTTTGTGTCGTTAACAAAACCAATTGAATATTACATACAAAGATTGAGTTTTCTTGACGCAAAAAGATCAAGAAATAGCAGAAAAAATATTTTTTAAATTTTATAATCTTTCTTCTTAAAACGTGAAAGTCGCGATTTGAAACGCCAAAATTTGCAAATTTCAGACAAATAATCTGAAACAAATGTAGAAAAATGTTGCAATACGTGTGTTTTACAAAGCCTTAAGTTTCAGTTTCTTCCGTCATTGTCTTTCATTTTAAGAAAATAATTTCTGAAAAGCCATTTCAAATAGACCCTTTTTCTGATGCATTTGGCAGTAGCTTCATCTATAGAGTTTATGGTTTAATAGTCTATAATTTAAACAAATTTTCGTAAAAAAACTCGTTATGGAAAAGACCGTGACTTATGAATTTTGAAAAGATTTCCTCAAAAAAAATATAACAGTTTTTTATTTTAAACTTTTATATATATTTTTTCCAAGTAAATTGTAAACTTTTTCTTTCCATGTTGTAGCCTTGATAAAGGAATAAATTTTTCCAAAAGCTCGGCCTATAATAAAGAGTTTTATTCTACAACTGACGGCGTTCCCACAATTTTTTGATAAATAACACTCTTACCGTCACAAAAATTTAATACTATATATATATATATATATATATATATATATATATATATATATATATATATATATATATATATATATATATATATATATATATATATATATATATATATATCCGATAACTCAAAAATAATGAACCGATTTCGATGAAACTCGGCAAGTGCCTTTATTTTATTAATGGCTTGGACGAGTTAGTTATCCAGGAAAATCGGACAGGGTTTTTCGGGAAAATTTTGAGTTTTCTTTCGAAAAAAATTGTTGTCTCCAAAAATTACAAAGCTGTTTTAATGAAATTCAATGGATATATTACCTTAACAGAGACCTTACTACGTATCAAAATTCAACTTTCTAAGCTTATAGAAAATTGAGTTATTCAAGTTTTAAATTTTCTTGGGAAAATTTTTTTTCTCCGAAAATTACAAAGTTATTTCAATGAAATTTGATGGATATTTTGCCATATAAGAAACCTTACTAAATACCAAAATTAAACTTTCTAAGTTTATAGAAAATTGAGTTATTCAAATTTCAAGCATTTAATAAAAATCACTACCATAACGCACTTGCTGCGTCCCCAACTTTTTTTTAAATTTAATTATTGTTAGCTTAGAACTCATAAACCAATTCATATAGCCATGGTCCTTGATTGAGATTAATTAATTATGCTCATATTTAAATATGCTGGTGGTGATTTTGTATAAGACATACCTACAAGATCTGACACAACTACTGACATATACTTTGCAAAATAAACAATGACACACGTTCATAAATTAACAGGTGTAAGCCATATTTTTTTAATAGTTGTTTCACTAAATCCCAAACAAGATTAGTAAAAGATATTCCAGAGCTTTAGAATACAAAATGACTTAAATGCACCCATACACTTTACTGTACAGTTAACAAGCATATAATGGCTTTCTAACAGAACCTATATATAACTATAAAAAAACCCTATAATAAAAGAAAGTTTGCAAATAACAGTAAATCTTTATCTTTTAAACGGCATAAAAAATGCAAATTCCTTTAGTAGACTTGAATACCGCCAGACAGGTGAAAGTATTTTACACCACGTTCAAGGGTAAGTTCCGATGTTTTTAAAGAAATAACGGTACACTAAAGGTATAAAGGTAAAAGCGGCTCTATTAAGAAAGTAAAAGGTGACTTACCATATTGCTTATCACTGGATGCTAACGGTGAAGAGACGAGTTCTGCAAGCAATAAAATAAAACTATTAAAATTAGGTTACAAAGCTAGGGATCTTTTTGGATAAGGTGCAAAAATACCGTTGGTTTAAGATAAGGTGCAAAAGTTTATAGCGACGAAGGTTCAGAAATATAATAGACCAATAGACCAAAAGTTAAAAGATAGTTCTAACTTCAGAAAACAATGAGCTTAGGAATGTTTGCCTCAAAAATAGCTTTTTATTAGTAAAAGCCGTTTTTTTTTTCATTTTGGTAAAAAATGTCATCTAAGAAAATTGTCAAATTTCATAAAAATGTTGTTCCTGTTTGTTATTTAATAGTTTTTCAAGTTGAATTTTAAAGCAAGCTTTATATCCTTGATAATGGAATAAATTATTTAGAAAGCTCGGAAATTTAGTAAAGAGTTTATATCACTAAGTGAAGATTGGAACCTGTGATGAGCACTGATAAGTACGCTTGGAGAACACAAATCGCCACAACACATTTTTTTAAAGAAAGCTCGGCAATTTAGTGAAGAGCTTATATCACTAACTAAATATTGGAACCTGTGATGAGCACTGATAAGTACACTTGGAGAACACAAATCACCACAACACATTTTTAAAGACCTGACCTGACACTAACCAAGTTAGCGTCATCAGAGGATAAAAAATTCTAACTACTTCTAACATCACCTTTTATACTGAGTCTTAGGTAAAGGACGATACTGAGAGGAAGACTAAATCGCTGGAAACTTTCTGTGTATTGTACTTTAATTGCCGGACGAGTTTTTTTAATTACCTTTATCACTTTATCTGACAGATTTCGGAATGTTTATCTGCATCAAAGATAGAGCGCAAACAGAGGACTACAAACCAGTGACGGAGCTCGGTTTAAGGAACTTTTGTTTTTTATTGCACTGGAGATATAAATACTTTCATACACATCCAGCTTCGCTGGCTGTCTAATATTTTTGATAAGTTTCAGATTTTCTTTATCAATATGGCGGTTATTATCTCAAATATTTTGGGCCACGCATAGCTTGTCTAGACTACCGTATCTCAGCTGTGCCAGATATTCACGAAATCTAGTCTCAATGGTTCTCTTAGTCTCCCCAACGTATAATAATATTACAATCTTTACAAGCTATCTCATAGATACCCGACATTTCAATGGCTTCATCTTTATCTTTCGTATTACCTAACAAATTTCTTAAATTATTTTTTGTCGGAAAAGTTATTTTAAAATGCTCTCGAGACCCCTTGTGATGCGCGGTTCAAAAGGTAGGCAAACAATTTTTTTCTGTATTGTATCTTTCCTTAATGTCGTACATTCCGCTAATATTTTTTTGGTCTGTGTCTATTAATTTAATTTTTCACTAAGTAATCCGTTATACTTTTACTTAAGGGAAATTGTATTCATCTATTTACTAAAAAATTTTAACCGGCCGTTTTTTGTGCAAACGTATGATCTGAGTCATTTGGAATGTAACTAAGAGTGGTAGTTTCCTTTCTGTGGACACCGAATTAAAGAGAGTCGTTACTTTTAATAACTAGTACATCTAGAAAAGGAAGTTTACTGTTAAAAGACAGTTCGATTGTAACAAAAAATAAAACAAAAAAGTGTTTTTCATAGAATGTAAAACCAGAGAGATATAACGACTTCCAAGAAGGCAGGAGTGACAAGAATGATAGCTTATTGATCTCAAAAATACCAATGCAACACTTCAATCATCAGTATCATTATAATTCATCGAAGACAGCAAAAAAAAATTCGACAATCAAATAATAATACCTCAATAATTGAAATAAAAATAAATAAATAGATAGAAGAAATAAACCAAAAACAACTTATATAACAAATGTTATTTCCTAAATGCACTTTTGCGCACGTGTTGATACACTTCTAGTAGCTTTTAGAATTTTTAGGCAGTCCAGCTTGGCGATACATTTCCTAGTGCTTTGTGTTAGATCCTCTATATTAACATATTTATGTCTGAGGATTTCGTTTTTAACAATACCCTACAGAAAAAAAATGGGTGATATTTGGAGACAGTACAGGCCATTGAGTGGAACCATAGGTTGCTATAATTCCGTTTCCAAAATATTCCCTAAATATCAGATAAGTTTCTCTAGAATTATGACCCGATGCATCATCTTGCTGAAAAAAGCTCAAATTAAAGTTATCTAGAAACTATTTCAAAATTTCCATTAACGATTCTGTATAACGTCACCAGTCAGAATTTCTTCTTTGAATATAAGCGCTATGATTCTCAAGCAAATTATGCCGTACCAAACATTAATGTTGAAGGCTCGGTTAGAAATCAATTTTCTGCTTCTAATGATAGGCTTTCCTATTATACATCCTTTGGTTTGAGACTCGTCCGTTCACACAAAATGTGTTGCTCAATGCTGTTATGACTCACTAGCCACTGGTAAAATCGTAACCTTATCTCCTCGTCACCTACATGGGGGCACTGAACTGGTACGTATTTAATGGGCACATATTTGTAATTGTTCAAAACACGAAAAACGGTGTATGACGGATAGCCAGGTTCCTTGCACAAATCTGCTATAGAATTATTAGGATAGACTTTAAAGTAAGCTAGAATATTAATTTCCATCCCCTCGGTTATAATATAAATCTTCTTCGATCACTTTTTAGAGAAAATCGTCTCATCTCGCCTGAATATTCCATACAATTGAAAAAAATATCGGCGGTCTGGACCTCGTCTTTCTAGAAATAGATTTTGGTGCCGCAGGGGCAGTTTTACAAAAACTATCTGCAATAATACAACACTCATACATGTCAGACCTTTTATCAGGTGAGACCAATATTTCCAGATATACTTTCGGCAGTTTAAATTTAGACCGCTGACTTTTGCGGTGGTAATATTTGACGCCTAAGATGTAGAGCTTTATCCACAACGTACGTGTAATAAATGTTTGTCAAACGAATTAGAACAGCATGAATTTCGTTATCTATCCCTGGCTTTACATTTTATCAAAAAAGTTACCAAGATTTTTTGTTCCAAATCAAGCTTCCTTTCGAAATGTTACATAAAAAATATACAGTGCTTTCGAAAAGTAACGAATAAATTCATTATTTCTAAAACTGAGAGTTTTGCGAAAAAATCCTCTGACACGTCGATTTTGTTTTAAACAAAAACACTTTTTGACATACTACACATATTTGTGACGTCATCGTTGTTCGAGATATGACGTCCCCGACATTTTTTTAAATGGCACCCCCCAATTTCATTAGCGTGAGTATGTAGGTTAGACAAAATAATTAAGAAAAACGATTTTAAATTACAAAATACTAAATTTAATGATAATTATGTAAAAAATCAACTAAATTAAATGTACAAAATATCCACCGTTGGCTGCCTGACAGTAGCAAGACGATTAATAAATTCTTTTTGAACATTGTCAGTAACCTCAGGAGGTATACGATGTATCTAGTCAGTAAACACTTCAAACACACTGCTTTTGTCAAACAAAAAAAAAGTTCGGGACGTAGCAAGTGCGTTATGGTTGTGAATTTTTATTAAATGCTTCAATTTTGAATGACTCACTTTCTATAAACTTAGAAAGTTTAATTTTGGTGTGTAGTAAGGTCTTTCCTAAGGCAAGATATTCACCAAATTTCATCAAAATAACTTTGTAATTTTCGGAGAAAAAATTTTTTTTCGAAAGAAAAATCAAAATTTGAATAACTCAATTTTTCTATAAACTTAGAAAGTTGAATTTTGATACATTGTAAGGTCTCTCCTAAGGCAACATATCCAATAAATTTCATTAAAACAGCTTTGTAATTTTCGGAGAAAACTCAAAATTTTCCCGGAAAACCCCGTCAGATTTTCCTGGATAACGAACTCGTCCAAGCCATTAATAAAAGAAAGGCACTTGCCGAGTGTCTTCGAAATCGGTTAAATATTTTTTGAGTTATCGGATGGATACATACATACATACATACATATATATATATATATATATATATATATATATATATATATATATATATATATATATATATATATATATATATATATATATATATATATAAACATATAAAAATTGAAACTGACCCCGGATATGGGTTCTAGGGGTCCGAGTTCGCGCTCATTTGAAAAAAAATTTTCAAAGTATCACAATCGATACCTCGCTATTATTGAATTTTTTAAAATAAAAATTCACTAACAAGAAATAAAGAGATAACTCAAAAAACCGAAAAAACTATTTACCGAAGCAGGATTTCAAGTTTTTATCTGACAATAATAAAAAAAATTCCTGGTCTCCTAGGCTACTATCAGGCAGCCATAATTTTTCACCATGTGTACGTAGAATGACACGCTCTTTCAAATGGCGTGGTCGAAATTGGGGGTTGCTAAAATTGTCGGTGACGTCATATCTCGAACAACGATGACGTTACAAATATGGGTCGTGTGTCAAAAAGTGTCTTTGTTTAAAACAAAATCGACTTGTCAGATGATTTTTAAGTTAGTTAGCCCGGAAAATCGGCCCAGGTTTTCCCGGAAACTTTTGTGCTTTATTTCGAAAATTCTCCGAAAATAACAAAGGGGAGCAAAATTTGGTACGCGAGTTTATATTATTATATGTAAATTACCTACCAAAATTTAGCTCTGTAAGTTAGAAAACAAAAAAGGCATTTGAAGAAAAAAACTCGGGACGCAGCAAGTGCGTTATGGTAGTGAATTTTCATAAAAATGTTTTTAAATGCAAATATGTGTGTTTCCTTTTTAAGAAAGCAGGCATCAATTTTGGTTACCAGTATAACCTATATAGTAAAAACAATGTGCCATGTTTCATAAAAATAACTTTATTGTGTGAAAATGTACAAAAATTTCCAAAAGTAAACTTAAAGTGTTCCCGGAAAAACTCGTTTCTTGGTCAACCTTATAGGTTAATAGCAAATTGAGCTATTCAAATTTGAAGCATTTAATGAAAATTCGCTACCATAACGCACTTGCTGCGTCCCGAATTTCTTTTCTTACAAACATGCATCGCTGAAAAATTCAAAAATGCAATAACATAAGGCGTGTTTGATTAAAAAAAAAAGAAAATTTGTATCAACAACGACTTATGGGCCATCCTGTGATTGTAGAAATATTTTTTTAAGATGTAGCTCAAGACACCCTATAATTAATATATACAAATTTTCTTCATATCTTGTATAATAACGGATATATTGAGCTTTATTGATTTTTTACGAAAATTCGACAAAAATGATATACCATTAAACGATAAACTCTAAAGCTAAGGCTACTGCCAAGCATCAGAGAAGGGGTCTATTTGAAATGAATTTTCTGGAAACATTTTAGTAAAATGAAGGACAATGACGGTTGAAACTAAGACTTCAGAGTTTGTAAAAGATCCTTCTTGAGACATTTGATTTCCATATCCCGTATTAGATTCAAGTTCTTTGCCTAAATGTTGCCGATTTTGACGTTTTAAATCGCAACTTTGACGTTTTGAGGAAAACCCCAATTTATTTTTCTTTAAATGCCTATAACTTTTTTGTCTTTTGACCTAGCTATAGCTAAATTTTGGTAGGTGGCTTACCTATAAGGATATTAACTAGCGTACCAAATTTGGTTGCCCTTACTTTGTTAATTCCGGAGATATAATTTTTTTTCGAAAGAAAACACAAAATTTTCCGGGAAAACCTGGGCAGATTTTCCTGGCTAACGAACTTATCCAAGCCATTTGCAAAAGGAATTTTTCCACCAAATTTAGTCCAAATCGGCCTATTATTTTTTGAGTTATCGGTGTGATACATATATATATATATATATATATATATATATATATATATATATATATATATAATATATATATATATATATATATATATATATATATATATATATATATATATATATATATATATATATATATATATATATATATATAATATATATATATATATATATATATATATATATATATATATATATATATATATATATATAAACATATAAAAATTGAAACGGACCCCGGATATGTGTTCTAGGGGGCCTAGTTCGCGGTCATTTGAAGAAATTTTTTCAAAATTCAAAAGTCGGGATCTCCTCATTAGTGAATTTTTTTTAAGAAAATTCACTAATAAATTGGGGTTTTCCTCAAAACTTCTAGGTCGTTAATACGAGCTATGGAAAGACAATGTCTGAAGAAGAATGTTTTGCAAAGCCTGAAATCTTCGCTTCAACAGTCATTCTCCTTCATTTTACTAAAATATTTCCAGAAAATTCATTTCAAATAGACCCTTTCTCTAAACCTTTGACAATAGTCTTAGCTATAGAGTTTATTGTTTAATGGTATATAATTTTTGTCGAATTTTCGTAAAAAAATCAATAAAGTTCAATATATCCGTTATTATACAAGATGCGACAAAAATTATATACATTAATTATAGGGTGTCTTGAGCTACATCTTCAAAAAATATTTCTACAATCACAGGGTGGCCCATAAGTCGTTGGTGATACACATTTTCTTTTTTTTATCGAACACCCCTTATCTTATTACATTTTTGCCTTTTCCATCGAAATATAATGCATGTTTGTAAGAAAAGAAATTCTGGACGCAGTAAGTGCGTTATGGTAGTGAATCTTCTTTAAATGCTTCAAATTTGAATAGCTCAGTTTGCTATTAACCTATAAGGTTGACCAAGAAACCAGTTTTTTCTAGAGCACTTTAAGTGTACTTTCGAAAATTTTTGTACATTTTCAAAATAAAGTTATTTCGATGAAACATGGCACATTGTTTCTATTATATAACTTATACTGGTAAAAAACTCTCAATTTCAGAAATAATGAATTTATTCCTTATTTTTCGAAAATACCGTATGGGCTGTTTCATTTAAGGAACTAATGCAAATTATATAATATATTGTGCCACTAGTTTTAAATAAACATCACACGTTTTTAGACAAATTTTATTGATATCGATTGTTTCTGTATCATCTTCATGTTGCAAAAGTCAAATTCTAACGTTAGTTTTTACTCTAGCTTATTCATTCTCGAAGCACTAATTAGAAATAACTAAGTATAAATACGAAACTAAAGATTCCCAGGGAACACTCAGCACGCAGTATTATCTAGTTCACCTTTTTCTTCATCTTCATTTCACGGCCTGCATGATAAATGACCCTTTGGTTGGCCCTCAAAATCGGGCAGCATTAAAACAATTGACCCCGGCCTCTCGGAGAGGTATATAAAACTTAAAAAGGATGATAAAACCGCCTACCAAACATAAATCAAGTGGTCGCTATGCAAAACCGAAATATTTTAATTTGTAAAGAGGCGTTACATTTCTGTTTATAACACTTATAGCTGCGCGGCCGAAAAGAAATATTGTTACTGGTTTTTAATGTGGCGGACAGGAACAGAAGAAACAAGAAACAACATTCAAATGTTATGCTGCGAGCTGCCTAATTACATTATAATTGGGGACACGCCACGAGAAATTGTTTTTAACAACACCACACAATTTTCTTCTTCTCTTCTAGAGTTTCTTCTAAACTGTGCTACTATAAAATACGTAAATATTGTGTTTTGTCTATTAAAGTATGTAATAGCTTAAGAATAGATATATTTTTGTTGTGAGTTTGGAGACCTGTAATAAATATTCGACAATGTGGATTGAAAAACACTGGTTTAGTATATTTTCGTAAAAAAAAATCACGAATGAGGAGGTAGCTCTTTTTGAATTGTGAATAAATATACTCGTTCTTCTATTTTGGATGATGTCCCTTTAGATGTAATATCACGACTGCATTTCCAACACGATGGTGCCTCTCCGCACTTTAGAACCTGGGAGCGAAATTTCTTAAATATTGGTTGTTCTGATGTTTGGATTGGCAGAGGTAGTCCTCAAAATTGGTCATCAAGGTCATTAATTCATTGATCGTCGTCTCTGGGGGCGCATAAAAGCATTGATTTACTTACGCAGCAATAATAGAAACAAGAGAAATGTTACACCAAGTGAAGATTAGAACCTGTGATAAGCACTGATAAGCACACTTGGATAACCCAAATCACCACAATACATTTAAAACAACGTGACGATCGTTTTACTAACCAAGTTAGCGTCATCAGAGGATGAATAATTATATATATATATATATATATATATATATATATATATATATATATATATATATATATATATATAAACTGTCAGTTGAAATTTGGTTGTCACTTTGGCTCTAGCTAAATCGTAAAATTTAATGTAATAATGGAGTGAAGAAAAAATAATCTGAGGTTATAAGCTCGAATGGTATTGTCAAGATTACTTTAAAATAAAAGTATTGACTAATACATTAAGATGGAAAAGAGATGGAGAAAATTATATTATTTGGTATGTCAAAATTGGAAGTGATGGAAGTTTTGGAAGAAAGGTGTCAAATATATTTTGGAATATTCTTATTAAATTTTGTCATTAAGTACCATACAAGTCCTAGGACTTTCTTGTACTGACATATGTATAAGTTTGAGCAAATAAATAAATAAATAAATATATACTTTCGATGGCATTTAGCTGTCCTGGTTGTCTAACATCTTTTTATTAATTCTAGATTCTCCTCATTAGCGTGGTGATTATTATCCCAAATATGTCGGGCGACGGAAGATATATCTATAGTACCGTATCTTAATTGTGCCAAATGTTTTTTGAATCTAATTCCAATAGATCTTTTTGTTTGTCCGACATATTTAAGATCACAATATTTACAACTTATTTTATAAATTCAGACATTTTGGCCGTACTATCCTTGTCTTTTCGATTACCTAGTAAGTTTTTTAAAGTATTTTTTGTCGTAAATGTTAGTTGCCAATTGGATTCTTTAAAATGCTATCTAGACCCCTCGTGATTCGAGGTTCAAATGGTAAGTGAACAAAGTTTTTTTCTGCTTTCTCTCTTCTAAAAGTCGTTGGTTCCGCTAACATTTTCTTGGTATTCTGTTTGTTAATGAATTTCTCCACTAGGCAAGCAGTGTTTCCGTCATATTCGGCCACGTGCTTAATATCAAATGGTCGCATTAGGAATACTCCGCTGTTATAGGAAATAATCGTCTTTCGATTCAACGTGCTACCAAGCTATTAATATGAGTCCACATATGTATCAAAGCCGGCGTGGTATCTTTGAAAATATTCTTTTTACACTTTATCGTTTAGTTTTAGTTATTGGCTGTCAAAACAAAAAACAGTATTTTTAATTGTGATTTTTGACACTCCTTCCTCGAAAAGGAAGCCTTTTTAACTCTTATTTATATACACTACGTTCCTATCTTGATCTCTACAATACAGTATAAATCCTTAAAAAGTTGCCTTTTTCCGGATCATCGTTTATTTGGAACATATCCTTTATCAAAAAATGTCCTAATTGATCATTCTAGAATGACGCCATTGACAGGTCTGTCATATTTTCTGGGTGGCATACAATTCCATTTGACCACGTATATGCATATCAAAACATGAAGATTATTTACTCCAAAACACGTTAATCTTCATCTAATTTAGTGTAAATGTCTTATTTTTGTAGTGTCGGTAAATTTTCAATGCCCGTTGAACGAGTTAAAGTCTCATTCTTTCGATTTCCTGCTGTTTTAAATAACAAAGGTGATTATTCGAATGATCTGTCTATTGAATGTCGAAATGCTTGGGTTACGGCTTTAAAATTCACACCTTGGATCCCAAACCTGAATTGGTAGCTATACATGAGGATTGTTTTAACAATGGTGACACAAAAACATGTTGTTTTACAGGATTATGTTTCTTTACATCTTTCTTCAGATCCCACAAAGCTCGTTCTACTTTTCAAGAGCTGCTACTTACTTTTATGAAACTCCGACTAAAGTTACCCTTAAAATATCTCTCTTATAGATTTTCATAAAGTACAACTACTCTTCCAAATGTTGTGAATGCTGCTCGGTGCTGGTCAAATTATAAACACAAGTGTTTATACCTCAGCCAAAACCAATAGATCACAACAAAAATGTATACAAAAATATTGAAAATAATGTTGCGTTTTTGCCGGGTCCTGGATAAGTGAGACTTTCAATTAAAACAAAACAACTTTATTTACTCTCTAAATATGGATACAATAAAAATTCTAGAATGTCTCTCTCACAAAACACTTAGTTTATCTGGCCTTACAATCACTAATCTGCACACAAGTCACTACACTGGAAC
This sequence comes from Tillus elongatus, assembly GCA_964006375.1. Lineage (NCBI taxonomy): Eukaryota > Metazoa > Arthropoda > Insecta > Coleoptera > Cleridae > Tillus > Tillus elongatus. The sequence continues at coordinate 131,447,777 of OZ023267.1, forward strand.
TACAGTCGCTACTCTCTAACACTTCACACTGGTTACTGCTTCTTCGAGTCACTTCAACATTATCTAATTGAACTGAACTACCTGAGCTGGCTTGCTTTCTCCTTTATATACCCGTCGTACCTTCCACCTCGGTTCGAGAGTGTTCCATTCCAGAATGTTCCAGGACCTTCTTTTGCTAGAAGGTTCTGTGAATACAGATCGGCCCCGTGTGTATACAGGGGGATGTATATACAGGATGATCCAAATGTGGTCATCACTCCTATGCTACACAAGAGGTGTTTCTCGTACTATAAGATCTCTCTGCGTATACAGTGTGTAAGGGTTCTCTGCGTATACAGGGTGTATATACAGCGTGTTCGGAATACGCAGACCTCAGTTATCCGTTCCGACGGGGTACAAGTTGGTAACTTCGTTATTTTTGGTCCTAGAGGGTTGAGACTTCGCCTGTGGGGGGACACCCCAGGCACCCACAGGGGGGGGGGCGGGAGGCGGTGTTTCCAGATTGTGCAAGAATTCCCAGATGTTGGGGAAGTTTTGGAGATGTAGCAACACCGCACCTATATCTATTGAAGTGCTTTGTAACAATAATAAAATATTACAAATTAATTATGATTTTTTACCTTGCCGATGACAACAAATGCTTTATCATCAAGTTGCTTGAAACTCAACTTAACACGAAAACGCATTCAAAGCAAATGTCAAATAATAAATTTTTGTGCCTCCCAAAAAAGAGGACGGACCTGCTAAAGTCACGTGTTCTGGAATCGTCTATACAATTAGAAACATAGCCTTACTTTTTCTGTCGATTTGCTAGAAGAAACAGAAGCCGTAAGCAAAGAAGAAGAAAAAAAGAACTAACCTTATTTTTATAGCATATTGTCTAATGGATAGAAATTAAAAATAAATAATAAAGTAAACTGTTAAGGCGATCACATCTCAAAAGCAAGAGCCTGACCAAAACTCTTGACTTATATGCTTGTTCTGAACTTACTGATTTATATAGAATTCTGAACTAAAGTAAGGTGGACATCAAAAGTCTACAACGGAAGGTGCGAGCATTCCTAACAAAAGCCAAACAGCACCACCCTCTGGTGTTATTGAACGACTATGCCTATCTAGACACAAAGATGGGAAAAGATTGTTAAATAATTGGACCAGCAGATATAGAACCCACATACATATTCCAATCAGTATGCGCTTACTTCCCAACTGCACCGTGCCATATCCAAAGGAGATGGTTCAACACAATTACAATTAATAAAAAATAATTCACCATCGGATTGATCAAGACAAAGTTCAGACAACAATCCTCGACACAGAAGCCTCTTCATAGGCGACATTGTAATGAGATCTCACAAACACATGTTAACAAATCGGCATCGAGTTATTGGTTGTTGCCAGGATATATATGATTTCAGAGGCTTTTGCTGGCCATACAAAGAGAAGCAGGACGCAGTCGCGAGAGTGCTTCACCAAGAACTCGCTTTGAAAATAAGACTCATAGATCTTAGTAAGATGCCGACATATAGATACAGCCCTGAGCCTGTTATTGAAACCCTGGTTGCAGTTTGTATTGGGATTGAACCGTACTTACAGACCCACGAGTTGGCTCACAGTAGGCCAGATATAATAACAGCGAACAAATCCTGAAAACAAATGACACTGATTGATGTGCTGCTTCTGAATATCGTTAATTTAAAAACAAAGTACAACGAGAACATCAACTAACGAGATCTCAAGATGCAGAAACCGTGGAGGGCAGATAGTGTCTAAGTGATTCCGATTGTCATAACGGTAACTGGTGTGGTTCCTAAGAATCATTTAGAAAACAATAAGAGACTGGGCGAGAGCACCCTCATAAGGCTATACAGAAAGCAGTAATCCCTGCAACTGCCCATATTGTGGGGATATTTTTTGGAGATGAGGAAGTGTCGTCCATGTGTCCCAGTGTCGTCCAACAACTTGGAAAGCGCCGCATCCTGTTAGTATCTCAGATAACTGGGATTGGTAACTCGTTCCCTTTTAGGGACTGTTAAAGCAGCTCAGGAAAAGTCTATAAAGGTGAATTTGCCGTTTACCTCACAGACAGTTTTATATAAATTAGATGCTGATAAATAAAGTTTGGTATTTTACATGCACGTTGATACTTGTATTACCATGTGCTTCTTGGTCTTTGGTGAGTTATTTACATTTAAAGATCTTCGCTAGCCTGGTACGGTAAGATAAAAATGATTTTTTTCACAGTTTCTCTATTTTTTCGCTTGCTGTGTTACATGCTTCCTTCCCGGTACATCCCATCTCTCGCAGTTACTTATCACTATATATTTATCATATTACACTACGCCATCTTGTTGACTGGGGAGACCGGGTGGTTGGTGCTCCGCTTATTCATCGTGGGACTTTTACTTCCCCTATTTCATGCCTACAAACAGCCTCAATGCATTAACCATATGAAAAATCTCTTGAGAACAAACCCTAAGAAAGTTACGTGATCAGGGACAAATTCGGGGCAGATGGTGTTTAAAGGAGGTATGACTACAAAATGTGAAAAAGTCAGCTTTTAGAGATCCGACTATGCTGTTTTTCCGCTCATATTTCTTTTCTATCTTCTTCACCCAGCAACCCTATTCACTCCTGCTCCCGTAACATACTTTTGGGTTATTTGCAAGAAATTTTTCTAGACGTTTGTGCATCCAGGTGTAATTCTGAGCATGCTTCTGAAAAAATAATCTAAAAACGCTCCGTAAGTTAATCTAACAATAAGGACTGGCAAAATTGATATAAAGGTAAATGGTCAAAACTTTGGACAGGTAGAAAGGTTTACGTACCTAGTAGTATTATTACAAATGAAGATGAACGTAAATAGACTAATTAAAACATATTAATGGCAAAGCAAACAGTCAATGGAAAAAATACTCTTGTCACTAAAAAATGTTCTAAAAATGTAGGGGAAAGTCGCCATTATTGGACCGGCTCCTAAATTGGACCACCTTCATAATTCAAAGAGTATACCGAGTATGGCCCGCCACCTACCGTCAGTGATTGGAACTAACTATAACTCACTGTAAAATTATTTTATTGTGACCGTGGTTGTTTCAGCAAACACACTGTTCTGTGGAATTGCTTTTTAGTCCTTTTTTTGTAATTTGGGCATTAGGCGGCAAAGGAAGCTATGACAAGGCGGTAGGTCACCTGGAAATAACTTTCGCATGTAAAAATAACATAATATATAAGCTTTTATTTGCTGGGTTAGCCTTTGATTTTAAAGTTATGTGATATTTACGAAAGCATGAAAACCAGCAAAGGTTAAAGTGGCCTAAATTGGACCAACAAGTGTTTCCTAAATTGGACTGGTCCAATTTAGGAAACTAAGTAGCGTGCGAGCTATTCTTTTCACTTATTTATTCATTTTGTTTTAGGCAAATTATGGCAAATGGGATGAGAATGACCTGCAGTTAGCTATCAGTGCATACCGAACTCATCAGTATGGGCTCAATGAATGTTCAAGGATATATAAAGTGCCCAAAGTCACTTTAAGTAGACATATACAAAATCAAAATAAAGTGGCAAATGATGCAGTTAAGAATTTCGGAAAAGATAGAACTCTTCCAAAGGACACAGAAAATGAATTAGTTGAACACATCTTGAGAATGGAAGAGCTTATGTGTGGGTTAACGATTACCGACATACGAAAACTCGCCTTTGATCTTGCAGATAATAACCAATAGCCGCATTGTTTTAGTGTCGAAAAAGGACTAGCAGGAAAAAGTGGTATTACGGTTTCATGAAATGACACCCTAACCTCACGCTTCGGCAACCTGAATCAAGATCTATAGCAAGGGCCAAAGGTTTTAACAAGGATAATGTATATCACTTGATTTACTGGAAAAAATTTGCTCTGAGAACAACTTAGATGCTACCCGAGTTTTCAACGTTAACGAGAGCGGCTTTTCAACTGTTCAAAAAAAGCCGCAAAAGATAATTGGCCAAAAAGGTAAAAAAACAGATTGGTGCAATAGCAAGCGGGAAGCGTGGTATCAATACTACTATGGTATGCTGTGTCAGTGCCTCAGGACAATTTGTGCCACCTATGATAATTTTCAAACGAGAAAGAATGGCACCAGAATTAAAGACAGGCGCTGGAAGTCTGGTGGAAATATCAGAGTCAAGCTACATTAATTATGAACTTTTTACTGAATGGCTGCAACATTTCATTAGTGTCGTCAACCCAAGCAAAAACAAAAAATTTTGCTATTACTAGATGCTCATACGACTCATAGTAAAAATTTAGATGCCCTACTTCTAGCACGCGAGCATGGGTAGATTTTGTTGCAGCTTCCAGGGCACACGACACATCGCTTACAACCCCTTGATGTTACGTTTTTCAAACCCATGGAAACTTATTACACCCAAGCAATGGAAACATGGTTAAGGACCAATCCCGGTATGAAAGTGGCGATGTTTCAGGTATCTGGTCTACTAGCTGAAGCATATGGAAGATCTGCGTGTATTCAAACAGCAGTAAACGGATTTAAGGCAACAGGCGTCTGGCCTGTGAATAGGTTTATTTTCAGTGACCATCACTTTGCTGCGGCTGAGAATTTAGTTTAAGAACCACAACATATTGTTGCTGATGAATTACCTGTCGGTAGTGATAATATTCCCAAGGGACGCGAGTTTTTTGAATTTAGATTAGACACTAAGAAAGTGGACATGTGCAGGCGGGAACAGGTGAAGAAAAATTTATGAACGGAAATCTTTGACAATCGTGTGATGCCTTCAACCTCGAAAATTAGCTGCATAAGCAACGCATGCTCCTTTAAAAAAGTTAAGCTGGATGTATCCATCGAAGAACTATCTCCACTCCCGTTACCCTCCAAAAATTCAAAAGGCGCCACAAGAGGAGCTCAAAAGGCTGCTGAATTAACAAGTAGTCCATACAAACAGGAACTGACAGAGAAAAAAGAAAAGGTTAGAAAAGCAACTAGGAATGCAAAAGTTGTATTAAAACCAAAAGCCGGAAGAAAACTAAGAGATGTGAGCAAAGCAGTAAAACGTAACGATAAATGGTATTGTGTGTTGTGTAAAATAGAAAAAAGAAAGAGATATGATCCGATGCATGGAGTGCCAAAGTTGGGTTCACGCGGACTGTGCGAACGTTAGTCCTCAGCGAAAAATTTACTTCTGCCCCAAATGTTTACTATACGACATGGAATAATAAGGACTTGGACCAGAATCGACTAGAAATAATGCATGTGCTTCATAATTTTGTATTTTGTTTTACATTGTTTTTCATTTAACATGCTACAATTTCAAGTGGTTCAATTTAGGAACCTGGATGTCCAATTTAGGAGCCCGGTTTCCACAATTGGACCTTTTGCAGTGTTCGTTACTTTATTTTTTATTTGTCATTAGGAGTGTACGTTTTCATTTGTTTTTAAATAAACAAATTCAAAAATGAATGTACTTTTCGTTTGCCAGTTTTGAATAATATGGTACACAAATTCTTCAAAATAATGCGTTAAAACCATGAAGTGGTCCAATTATGGCGACTTTTCCCTATGAAAATAAATCACTAGGCTGTGCTGATTAAAATTGTGGAGGGCTCGGATGTTGTACTCGTGAGTGTATCGGATACCCTGTATGTTATCATACACGTGACATACATGCTAGAATGTTATATAAGTTTGATTAACACGTGAGAAAAAGTTAGGAAAATATGTGGGTTAATAAGAACAACATTATGATAAAATTTCTTTTTATCTAAGGTTTGCGTGAAGTAAATAATTAAGCCAACAAACAGCTTCCTAATCTAAATGATATACTTGAATATTACTGAAAAATTACATAATACACGGTTTGTTTGCGTCAGCTTTTGACAATTGTCGAACAAGTACTAAATGTGCGGTCATTAGAATTATTGAGATTAATGAAAAATAAACGATTTTTGGCATGAAAAGGAATATATTATAGTAATTACCACATAGCGTTCTTCAAGGGAACTATAACGATGTATAGTCCAGACGCAGTCAATGCGTTATGGTAGCGAATTTTCATAAGAATGGGTTTCCATCAACAAATTGTTAGTTAAATAATTAATAAAAAAGTTCGGGACGCAGCAAGTGCGTTATGGTAGTGAATTTTTATTAAATGTTTCAAATTTGAATTACTCAATTTTCTATAAACTTAGAAAGTTTAATTTTGGTACGTGGTAATGTCTTTCCTAAGGAAAGATATTTACCAAATCTCATTAAAATAACTTTGTAATTTTCTGAGAAAAAAAAATTTTTTTGAAAGAAAATTTAAAATTTGAGTAACTCAATTTTCTATAATTTTAAAAAGTTGAATTTTAGTACGTAGTAAGGTCTCTTCTAAGGCAATATGTCCGTTAAATTTCATTTACACAGCTTTGTAATTTTCGCAGAAAAAGACATAAACATTGGAACTGACCCCGGATATGGGTTCTACCGGTCCTAGTTCGCGCTCATTTGAAAAATTTTGTGCAAAATCTCACCATCGAGACCTCTCTATTAGTGAGTTTTCGTAAGAATTGTACACTGTTAGTACGGTATATTACTAAAATTATTTTTTTAAATTTAAACATACCTTGAAAATTTGTTTTAGGGGTATGCGCCTATCTGAGGAATTTTTTCGAAAGTATTACCATCGATATCTTTGTATTTCCATAGAACAAATTTTAATCTTATTGTCTAGCTTCATTTGAGAAAAAAAATTTTAACGCCTGAAGCTTAATTTTCTACGAAGCTAGAAAATAAAAATTTGGTATCTCTCGGTAAGTCTCTTTAAAAAAATGAATTACAAATTTCATTAAAGCTACCCATAAGCTTCCCAGAAGAAAAATTAATTTATATTTAGAAAAGGAATGTATCTGCCAAGTTATAAACGTGGCAGGTATTTTTCCTTATTAATCGCCTATTTCGTTTTAGTCGATCTAATCGAACCGGTTTTTCCAACAGAAAAAAAGTTTTCTGAAAACAATTTCTCCATCAGGGAATTTTCTTAAAGAATATTAACAATAAAAAATGTGTGCTGAAAATTATAATTTTAGATTCAACCGCGACAAAGTTATCCAGATATTTTATGAAAAGAAGAGATCTTGGTCCAAACGCATAAAGTCTGGACACTATTGTTTCTACCAAATAATAAAGTTTTGTGAAACAAAACAAAATGTTACGTGCACTAGATGGGAACAGCCGCTGGGGCGCGCGCGTATCAACTAAGCATTCTACAAACGAACAAAACATGCTAGCTAAGAAATTGCTTATTTACGTGGTAGTTATATACACGGCAACTTGCTGCCACAGGAAATTGTATATCATATAATAAAAGTAGATGTAAGTAAACAGCTAATCACAGAATTAATTGCATTGTGGCTAGTTCGTCGGTCATTGAGACACAATCGAATGTTTCAATCTTAACTGACTATTATTTTTAAGTTTACATGACAAAACCAAATGCTTCAAAATCGTTTTCATAGAGGTGAACCGATTTCATTCATTCTTTCGTATCTTCTTATATTCTTATATGGCATTTACTTATGAATGAAATCCATGTCATTGCACTCACAAAAATGAAATTTTTAGTGAGTCATCATTCTTGGATATCTATTCTAAGCGACGATTGTTTTGGAACAAATTCTGTGACAAAAATTCTAAAATTATAGGTTGGCAACAATGTCATATTTTCTTTATAAAAACGACAGTTCCTTAAAACTTTCTTTAGCGCTTCGTTGGACCTTGATCTTTCCACCATTCACTATATTTTCCGCCTAAAACTGTAATTCAGACCGTTCATCAAGCTACAAATATAGTATGTTTTAAACATTTAATTGAATATACCACTTAAAAAACAATCACCCAACAAATTTTAGCGATTTTTTTCAAATTCGGTAATGTCGATGGTGTGTATGTATCCGAGCGATAACTCGAAAATACTAAACTGATTTGAACGAAACTCGGCACATATCTTTACTTTGTTAATACCGCGGGCGAGTTCGTTAGCCAGCCGATGGGACTAGTTTTTCTAAAAAAAAAAGATTTTTCAAAAAGGAACGGCGTTTTATTGATCACATTGGGCAGGTATGTTGCCTTGGTAAAGACCTTATTATGTACGAAAATTCAACGTTATAGGTTTATAGAAAATTGAGTTATTTTAATTTCAAGCATTTAATGAAAATTTGTTATCATAATGCACTAGCTGCGTCCCAAATTTTTTAATTTCCTATCATCTATCGTTCTAAACGTGGTAATTGTTGACAGACGATTTAAACGGTATTTGGGATTTTAGTGGCCGAGACTTCTCGATCGCTAGTTCGAGTCGTATGTTTTACGCATGTAATTTGTATTGTTTGATTATCGTTAATATATGGTCTTTGTCAGACATTGGACTCTATGGTAGTACGTTTCTATTTAGTTATAAGCCGTCAAAATTGTATTTCTAACAACAAACGTTTCTGATATTAAAGCTTGATATAGTAAAGGTTTATTTTATATATATATATATATATATATATATATATATATATATATATATATATATATATATATATATATATATATATATATATTTCAAAGTTTTATCATTATCCACTGCCTTACCCTGTACTTTTCCACATTTCACCTCCGTTAAGTCTTAAGTACACCATAACGCATTAAAAAACCTGACGATCGTTTCACTAACTAAGTAAGCGTCATCAGAGGATGAACAATTATGTTATATCCGTTAAGATCTATAATAGTATTTTGGTTTGTGTATACAGTAAAAATAATGCGAGTATCCCTCCAATCCAGTCAAACTCTCTTCAATATTCGAACAATGTTGAATGCTATTCCCAGAGCAATAAACTTTCCCCTATGTTTGAGAGAAACAATTCGCTAACGAGATATTCAGACTTAAATTTGGAAAAATGTTCTTTAAATGAGAACGAACTAGGCCCCCTAAAAACCCATACCCGGGGTCAGTTCCAATTTTTATATGTTTATACAAATATTAAATTATACAAATAAGCTTATGTTGCTTGTAGTTGCAGAAGATACAATTCTCTATTGACCCATCCTTATTTACAGCTGCAAGATATTGATTGAAATTTCCATTATATTATGCCTTCCTTCTGATTGTTTCCACTACTAACTAATTCAATGTTATAGTTTTTATTTGATTTTTTTTACATCAACATCTGCCTATTTCTGCGACTATGACCAATCACCGACGCCAGGGAGCAATTTCACCTCACTATCCTGGAAATTTTGCCAAACGCCTGCTTTTCTGTAAGGGGGGTGGGGATATTGAACGTGCCTAATATAGCGTGGACACCGGACCGACGGATTTACGAAGGACGGAACGTTCAAACACTCAACAGTTTCTACTGAAAAAGTGAAAGGGAAACCCTGGGAATTAAGTCCAGAACCCTTAGGACCACCGATGCTCTAATTTTTTATTTAAAAAAATAAATTTTGAAACAATTTCTCTCTTTAGTCAATAAATCGATAGACGGGGGTACCTCTAAGCCTTCCTTATAGAAAGGCAGGGGTTTGGCACAATTTCCAGGTTAGTGAGGTGAAACTGCTCCCTGGCGTCGGTGATTGGTCCTAGTAGCGGAAATAGACCGACGTTAAAAAAATGACAAACCAAATTTATTGTTTTCGGAGATACAATGTTTTTACCTAGAAATTTTTAGTGAATTTTCGTAGAAAAAATTAACTAATCGGGAGATCCTGAGTTTTGAATTGTGAAAAAGTTTCTTTACGTCAACTTTGCTGAAGTCAGATGAGTTTTTATGTGGTTTTAGAATTTAAATCTTATACTTTTGTTGGGCTTGTAACTTCGGAAAGAATAAAAACCGAACTACCACCTTTGTGCCTCTTCGTCTTAAAATTAAGCCTACTATATGCTCACAAAATTTTAATATAAGGATACGAGCAGCCTGTATATATATATATATATATATATATATATATATATATATATATATATATATATATATATATATATATACATGCATGTATCATAACGATAACTCAAAATATAAAGAGCTGATTTTGATAAAAATTAACAGGTACCTTCCTTTTGTAAGTGGCTTGCATAAGTTCGTTAGCTAAAAAGATCGGACTAGGTTTTCCGGGAAAAATTGTTGGTTTACTTTCGGAAAAATGGTATATCTTTGAAATTAAAAAGGCCATGGTTACCAAATTTCGTACAAAGATGTAACATATAAAAGGCAACCCACATACCAAAATTTAGATCTATATGTTATAAGAATAAAAAGTTACAAGCATTTAATTTAAAAGAATTTTTGGTGTCAGATCATTTCTATAAAAATTCACAACCATAACGCACTTGCTGTGTCAAAACTTTTTTTTCATGTGTCAAAGATTTTGATGAAAATTCACCACTATACCACGCATTTGATGCCTCCAGACTTTTTTGAGTCTCGTTTCTCCTATTGTTTAAAATGCGTAAAACTTGCTTTTATGGGTCTTCGGTTTTAATATATTAATATCGGTTATTAAATCTAAAAAGCTTTTGCGACAAAATATGCGATGATTCCGTAACAAAACATAATAATTTAAGAATATTTAAGTTGATATTTCGTCTGGCGACTCAAGAACGTCCCGACAACTTATAATTTTGTGTGGGAGCCGTAGAAAAGCTACTGTAAGCCTGAACCAATAATTATATACATGGCGACTAGTAAGATTTAAAACAAATATGTATATTTACCGAAAATAAAATTACTTCTAGGAATATTTTCGTCATATGTCGTAATAATGAAGAGAACCTGCCTAGTATAGTTTAAAGGTAGCGGAATTAGCGAATAGTTGAGAAGGAAACCGCAAATGGTTTGGGACAAAATGCACCTGCGGACATGGTTAGTAATTGGTAACGGCCTTACCTTTTTGTTGGACACACACACACTGTAAATAATTGTAAAAAATAACCCTAGAAACGCAAATCGACTAAGAAAATTACAGGTAATAAAATATTCATTTGAATCAGCATAAAAACATGTTCACTTAAAGACAGTATATCTTATACAGGAACGAACTTAGCACTCATGGTTTCAAAAGACCATGAACCAACGAGATTCTTAATTCGACAAAAGTAACGTACGTGCGAAGATTGATACCTAGTAAGTCTGGAAGCCTTCCAGTATGTAAAATTAAATTTGGATGCTGTAGTATAGTACGAGGTAAGAGCCAAAATCTCCCAGCCTAATATAGATCCAGGAAATCGGAGTATGTCAAAATTTGGCAAGACATTGGTTCAAGCCTTGGAAAAAACAAAAATCGATTTTATGTCAATTAGTTTTGTTATAACTGACATTTGTTCATCACAATGTCAGAAGTCACGAAAATTGATAATAGAGTTGTTATTAAATTCCTTTTTTTTATTTTTTATTTCAACAATACACCACGAGGGCTCAAAGCCTAAATACTATCGTACCGTGGGTGTCGCCAAGGAGGAAAGAGGCAACTTGTTAATTCTAGACTTGAAGGTTTGGAGGTTGGGAGGAGAAGGAATAACATGTGCCGGCAAGGCGTCCTCGGGACAAAAGAGCGGGCATAACAGCATGTTCTATGTCTGGTGACCTGGACAGTAAAAGGGTGCATTCGCCCTGTTTCCTTGATAGATCTGTTGGAGGCAGCAGGTGGAGAAACTATGGAAGAAAGCTCCTCTGAGCAGTGCCCGTGCAGACATCTATAAAAGAGAGATAGGTCACCAACGGCACGTTGTTGGTCAAGGGATGGCAGCCTTTGGGTGAGGGTAGGGTCACCGATGAGATGTATAGCTCTCTTCTGAGTTGAGTCCAGGATAGCGAGTGTAGAAGCGGCAGCGGCACCCCAGATTTGGGAGCAGTTTCCGATGTTTGGCCTTATTTGTGAAGTATATAAGGTATAGAGATTAGCTGGAAAAAAATGTTTGTGAGCCCGGAAGAAGTAATCTAATTTCTTAGCAGCTGCTTCTGCAATTAATGTGACATGTTGGTGCCAATTGAGATTTTGATCCACAGAAATGCCAACAAGTAAAAAGGACTCATTACACTAAATAACTTGGTTGTTCATTGTGATGGGTCTAGGGGTGGTGTATCTCTTATGAGATAGAAAGCAAGACTGGGATTTGGTGGAGTTGAATTGTACAAGATTTCTACTTCCCCAGCCTAATATTTTTTGGAGATCCACAGAGACAGAGCCATCCATGAGTCTGCGATCCTCATCTAATTAGGCTAAAGAGACAGACTTAGAATATTATATATTTGAGTGGAGGATGTTGTCGTCCGCATAACTGTGAACTGGGTTGGATGTGCTAGAGAGGAGGTCATTGATGTGGAGAAGAAACAAAGTAGCCGCTAAAGCTGAACCTTGAGGGACTCCTGCATTAATTGGATACAGTTTAGAGGAATGGCCATCCACGACAACAGAAATGCTGCGGTTGGAGAGGAAATTGCTGTCCAGGTACAGTTTTGGTGGTATGCCACAGGCTGGAAGTTTATTAAGCAGCGCTGCGTGCAAGACCTGGCCGAATGCTTTGGATATGTCTAGAGGGACAAACTGGGATTCACCGTGTAGTTCCATAGACTTGTTCCAAGAATGGGTGACAAAGGACATGAGGTCGGCAGTTGATCTGCGCTGACGGAATCCATACTGCCTATCGTGGATTAGACTGTGTTTTTCAAGAAATTTTAGTAATTCGGTGTTTATATACTTTTCCATCACTTTAGAAACGACTGAAAGGAGAGAAATAGGCCTGTAGTTGCTAGGAAGCGCTTTGGATCCTTTCTGGGGGACGAGTTGTACTCGAGCAGTTTTCTAGTTACTAGGGAATATGCCTCTATTCTAACATGTCTGAAACAGACGAGTCGGGACAGGAGCAAGGTCTGGTGCGCATTTTTTGAGAACAATTGCTGGGATCTCGTCAAGGCCAGAGGCTTTCCTCGTATTAGGAGAAGAGAGCATCTTTCGTAACTTTTAATTTTGAAAATGATATCCGTCATTTTATGCGCTACATTGGGGACTGTTGGTGTTTGAACATTTGAAGGTGGGTTGAGAGTAGAATTGCCGGCGAATAACGAGGCAAAAAGTTCAGCCCTTAGCCAGGAACATCAGAAAATATATTTCTACAATCACAGGGTGGCCCATAAGTCGTTGGTGATACAAATTTTCTTTTGTTTTATTGCATTTTCCACCGAAATATATGCATGTTTGTAAAAAAAAAATTCGGGACGCAACAAGTGCGTTATGGTAGCGAATTTTCATTAAATACTTCAAATTTAAATAGCTCAATTTACTATTAACCTATAAGGTACGTTGGCCAAGAAACCAGTTTTTTCCGGAACATTTAAGTTTACTTTCTGACATTACATTTTTTAGCAATAAAGTTATTTTGATGAAACATGGCACATTTTGTCTACTATATAGGTTATACTGGTAACCAAATTTGAGGCCTGCCTTCATTAAAAAAGACATATTTGCTATTAAAACATTTTTATGAAAATTCACTACTAAAACGCACTTGATACATCCAGACTTTTTTTTTGGATTGTGAGGAAATTCTCCTCATAGACTTTAAAGAACGGAAAATTTATTGGCCTTGTGAGACATGATTTTTCCGGGAACATTAATTAAAGAACACATACTTGGCGAAATGAAGAAGTATACCAACAGGAAAAACCGGCCCAATTGATGAAGCATGATAGCAACAATGGAATGGAAAGAAAACGAAGGAAGAGATAGACCAACAGAAAACTTAAAGAAAACGGGGCTAATTGATAAAGCGAAGTAGCTACAATGAAATAAAAGGAGCTGTTGGAGGCAGAGTGGTGTAACGAAAATGCGACGTCACCTATAGATTTTGATAAGCATGAACCGATACTCTAGAAGCGATTACGAATGTAATACTGCAATTTTCGTAAGCAATCATTACCAATTATTTTTTAATTGTAAATATCGCTAATCCCACCAGCTCCTTAACAAAGCCAGTACCAAAAAGCATCTTCTCTCTGTATTACTGGCCTGACACGTATCGTCTTTTGTTTTGAGCATGTAGATATTTTCCCATGCTAATGATTTTGCGGCAGGTATCTCTAAAAGATCATACCACTTTAAGATATCAGCGCTGTACAATCTCCCATAGACCCATCACCAAACACTGGTCGCGCTTCTATATAATATCGATACGCTCAACCAGGAGATACCCTGAGTCATATGACTAAGAAATGAATTATAATAATGAAATAAATTGGTAATATTAATGGGTCGTTATTAGTTTTCAGTGAGCGATGATGATGGTCTTTATTATTCGACCATTATCGTATCCTAAAGTTATTTGCATGTCGATCTTTTGACGCCCGGCTATCTGCTTTGTGAAAAGGGTATCGGAGAACTGCAATTCGTACGATGGATTATACGAGGGGTCTTGTTTAGCAGGAGAGTTACCAGGTGTAACATTTGAATAACACAAGGAGCTTAATTTAAACTCACTTAAATATAATTAAATGAAAACGAGTAGAACGTTAATTATTGGCATCATTTTTATTTATTTTTTATTTGAGCAACGCACCGCGAGGGCTTACAGCCTAAATACTATCGTACCGTGGGTGTCGACAAGGAGGAAAGAGACAAATTGTTAATTCTGGACTTGAAGGTTTGGAGGTGCGGAGGAGAACGATAAACGTGCGCCGGCAAGGAATTCCACAACTTGGAAGTCCTCGGGACAAAAGAGCGGGAATAACAAGATGTTCTATGTCTGGTGACCTGGACAGTAAAAGGGTGCATTCGCTCTGTTCTTCCAGTAGATCTGTTGGGGGCAGCAGGTGGAGGAACTATGGAAGAAAGCTCCACTGAGCAGTGCCCGTGCAGATATCTATAAAGGAGAGAGAGGTAACCAACGGCACGTCGGTGGGCAAGGGATGTCAGCCTTTGGGTAAGCGTGGGGTCACCGATGAGACGTATAGCTCTCTTCTGAATGGCGTTAAGGATCCCACCCCAGATGTAGGAGCAGTATTCGAGGTTTGGCCATATTTGTGAAGTATATAAGGTATAGAGATTAGCTGGTGAAAAGTATTTGCGAGCTCGGAAGAGGAAACCTAATTTCTTAGCAGCCGCTTCTGCAATTGATGTGACATGTTGGTGCCAATTGAGATTTCGGTCCACAAAAATGCCAACAAGTGGAAATGACTCATTACTTTGAATAACTTGGTTGTTCATTGTGATGGGTGTAGGGCTGGTGTATCTCTTATGAGAAAAAAGCAAGACTGGGTTTTGGTGGGGTTGAATTGTACAAGATTTCTACTTCTCCAGTATAATATTTCTCGGTTTATATATACTTTTACATCACTTTAGAGACGACTGAAAGGAGAGAAATAGGCCTGTAGTTTCTAGGAAGCGCTTTGGATCATTTCTTGGGGACGGGTTGTACTCGAGCAGTTTTTCAGTTACATAGTTAACAAACGGGGGTATAGTTATATCTAGTTAACCAGTTAACTTTCCAGTAAGTAAGATTTAATTCACTTGCCATGGTAAATGCTATGATCTTTTAATAAATAAGCAATATAAAAATTGAATAGGGACGAAGTTACAAATTCTTGAAAACAGCATGTCAGAGAAAGTGCAAGATTTTGTTTAAAATGAGTTTTGATAAGTTATTAAGTATTTATTTTTTAAATGGTTATCGGGACAGGCTCAAAAATTGTATTGAAATGATTTGTGTTCTCCAAATTGTACTCGCCTGTGCTCATCACAGGTTCCAGTTAGATTATTTTTATTTGTTTTTCACAATTGTTTTTTCAATGAATTTAGTAATAGTACATGTTCACCCCAATATTGATATTAAATGTTGTTGTCCCGACTTGGTGAAACTATTGGCCTATTTTATTAGATCTTGCTAATTTTATAGCCAAAAGCATAAACCAGTTGGATGAAAGAAAATCCAACGTATGAGCCTCAATTGTTAGTCATCATGTAACTGGACTCTTCTTCTTTAAAGGAACTTTAACAGGTCTACCCTTCTAAGATTATTACTGGAAGATAGTGTGCTCCGTATCAGAAAACTATTTCAAAATGATTTCCCCAATGTCTACTTCCAATAAGATGGCGCCCCGCCTCATTTAAGTCGAGAGTTAAGGAAAAAGCTTATTGTGGCATTTCCTAAGCGATGGATAGCCAGAAGGGGACTCTTGGAGAACCCAGATCATCATAACATATATTTTTAGAGACCTGACGATCGTTTCACTAACAAGGTTAGCATCATCAGAGGATGAAAAATACTAAACTTCTGACTAATAAACATCACCTTATATACTGAGTTTTTGGTAGAAACCCATACCGAGTGAGAGACTAAGTCGCTGGCAAATTTTCTGTTTAATTTATTTTTAATGCCCGACGAGGTTTTCGACCTCCTTTATAACTTTACCTGGCAAGTTTTGCTAGACTATGTTTTCGTTATGTGGGCGATATTTTTTGAACCGCATATCACAAGGGGTGTCAAGAGCATTTTTAAGAAAGCCGATTTGCAGCTAACTTTTCCGACAAAAAATAATTTAAGAAATTTGTTAGGTAATACGAAAAATAAAGATAAAGCCACTGAAACGTTGGGTATCTATGTAGTCTTAAATACGTTGGGCAGACTAGGAGAACCATTGAGACTAGATTTCGTGAATATCTGCACAACTGAGATACGGTAGTGTAGACAAGTCATGCGTGGCACAACATATTTGAGATGATAATCACCACATTGATAAAGAAAATCTGAAACTTATCAGAAATGTTAGACAGCCAGCGAAGCTAGATGCGTACGAAAGTATTTATATTTCTAATAAAAAACAAAAGTTCCTTAAACTGATTTATAGTCATCTGTTTGCCCTAAACCGAAAGGTAGGAAACCGGGCCGCGGGATCCTAGGCCCCGCGGTCAAGAAATTACTCCATGTCTCTGATACAGATAAAATATTCCGAAACTCGACAGGTAAAGTTATAAAGAAAGTTCAAAAACCTCGTCGGGAAATAAAAATACAATACACAGAAAATTTGCCAGCGATTTAGTCTCCCTCTCGGTATCGGTCTCTACCAAAAACCCAGTATATAAAGTGATGTTTATTGGTGATCAGCTTAGAATTTTTCATCCTCTGATGACGCTAACCTTGTTAGTGAAACGATCGTCAGGTCTAAGATGTGTTGTGGTGATTTGGGTTAAACAAGTGTACTAGTCAGTGCTGATCACAGTGTCCAATCTTCACTTTGAGGAGAGGACCCACTAAGTGGCCAGCTAGGTCTCCAGATTTTTGTCGACTCGATTGTTTTTTTCTGGGCTCATTTAAAAAGCGTTGTTTACAACTATCGGTCTACGAATTTGGAACAGTTTCTAAACCGAATTGTGATGGCTCTTCAATAGGTGCCTAGAGGATTACTGCAAGACTCGATTCATGAATTCGACACGAGGCTCTGCTATGGTCAAGAAGTTCAAGGGACTCAATTTGAGGATCTTCTTTAATAAAGTAAGATTTTCCCGCAAAAGTTGCAGTGCTATCGGGGCGGCAAAGCCGTGGACGAGCCCTTAGGTAGGAAAAAAAAAAGATTTTCCCGAATGAATTTCTTGAAAAGCCGATTGTTTTCGTTTGTGCTAAAGGTAACTTAAAAATAATTAATACCATCAAAAAGTACGCTGAATACGTTTTACAAAATTGTGTCGAATGACACATGTTTTTTTTCTCCCTCAAGGCTCGTCCGCGGCTTTGCCGCCCCGATAGCACTGCAGCCCGTGGCCTATTGTGCATGATGACAAATGTTGCTATTTAAGAAACTAAAGGGTTGTCACCTTCCAAAAAGAGAGTGCTTCACAAAATGTCAATAATACCACCAAATAGTCGTAAAAAAATTGTTATGCGACTCGACATATTTTGAGTCCGATGCTTTTTTCGGTTTAAAAGTTACAGCTTGTTTGCGTTACTTTTGCGCAAGCCTGTATACATTATTATCTACATACATATTATTCCTTACTTTTTGACTGGGCCTTGTATACAATGTCGGTTGATAATTGATGTATTTAGCTGTAGGTATGGCTGATATTATAATAAATGTTGCCGTCAAATTAACGGCTAATGCACACGCTTTTGCATACATTTACATGGGAAAATTCCTTCCGATCCTTTTGTTGTTTGAGGTCGTTTTGTTTTTCTCTTTTTTATATTTACGTGCGAAGATCATCTAGTTAATAAATCTTCGGTTTTAGCGTGTTCATTGGCTTTGGGAATCTCATACAGTATGTCTTAATCAGCTGTTAAATAATATTGTTATGTGGAAGAGCTGTGCTGTGAATTTTTAGCGGTGAGATACTTATTTTAGAATCTCTAAACAATTAGCTACAAAAATATTTTACACTGTTACAAATATTTTTTATCGATAACAGATCTACTTATTGCCACGATCAAAAAGTAACAACAAATGAATAGTAGGATACTTGCTTTTAAATATTGAAATATACACAGGTCTAACGACTTTACGCCCCCTCCGTAGAAAAGGAAAGCATGCAAACTATAACATTGTTAATGTTAATATAATTCCACAAACTGGGTAGAGGTTATAACAGTAATTAAAAAGCTAACCGTCTTTTAAGAAACCACTTTAAGAATTTTATTGTTTTTAAATATAATAATTGTTTTATTGCGATTTGTTTAGCAGTGGCATAACTGTTATATATATATATATATATATATATATATATATATATATATATATATATATATATATATATATATATATATATAGTATTAAGTTTTCGTGACGGTAATAGTGTTATTTACTAAGTAAATTGCAAACTTTTTCCTTTCCATGTTGTAGCCTTGAGAATGGAATAAACTTTTCCGAAAGCTCGGCTTTTAATAAAGAGTTTTATTTTACAACTGACGGCTTTCCCACAATCTTTTAAGTATATATATATATATATATATATATATATATATATATATATATATATATATATATATATATATATATATATATATATATATATATATATATATATATAATTCATAAAGAATCAACATGGCAAAACTTATTGTGAATATTTTATATCCATATTTTGTAGGATGGTGCTAGAGAGGTGTAGAAAAATGTTGGTAAATAGTATCAGTGTCTTTTTGCAGCTGGAATTATAGGAAAATTAAAGTGACACTTCGAAGCCTCTTGCGGTCAATATCTTGACTTTAGAGAGGTAACGATGGTGAGACTTTCAGAAATTTTATCATTTATATACAGACTTGGCTTGATTTTGTTTACATTTCTACTATATTATGCGACAGCATAATATATCTATGCTGCGCTAAAACTGTATTTGAGGCCGTTCGTAAAGCTACAAATATAGTCTCTTTTAATAATTGATTGAATCCTTTAGTTAAATAACAATCAATTGGCAAATTTTTCATTTCATTTCGTCTGTCATTTTCCATAATTGCGGCCGAGATTTTACGATTGTTGGTTCGGGTAGTATTATTTATTTCCGGTATATATTTAGTTTGGTTACCGTTGATGTATGATTTTTACCTGTTGTATGAATCAATCTACGCGTGGCAGTTAGCTACTCTGTCTGTCGGGCATTGTACTTTAACCACAAAGTCGTCTCAACGCATCTCTTTGGCATTTTATTTTTAATTTGGAAAAAACTCTAAATATTGTGTACCAAATTACTTACAATTCACACGATAGGTTAATTTGCACTATTTCTAGCCACATGTAAAGTCTCATTCCAATTACTCTGATACTTATAAAAATATAGCGTTTTTAAAAAGCTTTTCCTGATTTTCCACCAGAAAAACTCGAGCATAAAGGCTAATTAACGGACTCGACCTTGGTTTTTGCCTAAACAAGACTTCTGCAAAGTTTGATTAAAATCAGTTTAGTATTTTTTGAATTATCGCTCGGATACATACATAAATATATATAAGAAGGGAAAATTTCCACAGACTCATAAATCGTTAGGGGGGTGCACTGTACAATGTGAAAATGAATTGGAATGGTGGATATATATATATATATATATATATATATATATATATATATATATATATATATATATATATATATATATATATATATATTTTAACGGACCTTGGAAATTTTCTATTATAGCGAATTTTTCTTGATGAAAATTCGCTAAAATCGCGTAAATATCATCCGAAACTCCCTGCTCTCATATTTCTGTGTGTGTGGCTATGAAGAAAACTATTTTATTTACTTATTTTCTAGAGAAATATTTTCCATGCATTTTTGTAGTGTAATCTAATGCAAAATCACCCTCGCACTAGTTGCATTCCATGTACCTGACATATGCTCCATCTCATTCTTTTCTCCATTCTCTCTAGTGAATATTGCTCCGACACCTGCATTTCTGCTTTGAAAGATTGAACGATTCATCTTGCTACAGGTAGAAATAGTGTTTGCCTCGCAAAAAGTACGTGTTAGAGGTAACATATAGATATTTCGGCACGTTCATTATATTGTTAAGGCTTTTATACATTTATACAGGATGCTCTCAAAGATGATTACCTTTAGCAGAACTCAGAAGAATACAGAAGAGGGAATAAACGTGTATGCAGAAAGTTCGAAGAAAAGCTCACTCCTGACAGCGGTAAGAAAAAACTTTAGAAAACAGTAATGGACCTTAAATTATTCTTCTAGGGGCTCTAGTTGGCGCACAAATGAGCGGAAGAGAGGTTGGAAATTGGAATGAAATAATTTGCTTCAAGTTTTAAGATCGACCTCCTTCTTAGTAGGATTTTAAAGCAAAAATTCGCTGATAGATAACATAATCTCATGTATGGGAGTATTCAGGTTTTCAAAAATGAAGCGTCAATTTTATACACCAATTTTTAGGGTGGCATGCAATTGTAAACAGACAAAATATTACTAGTAAACGGTCAATTTTACTGGCCCTATATAATACAATATAAACAAGTTTTACTTTCGCCGAGACGTCCCCGTGGCGCAGGTTGGTAGGTACCAGCCTGCTAAGCGAGAGGTCCCGGGTTCGATTCCTGGGCGAGCCAACGAGAAGTTGACTTTGTCTGGAAAATTAATAAAAATAGGGAAATGAATGTGCTAATGGCCTGAAATGCCGCAGCCAATAATATGATTTAAAAAAAAAAACTTTCGCTGCAATATGACAATTACAAAAATCAATATTCTTTGTGTATAAAGTCTGTAACACTGTTTGTTCTCTTCTCAAAACACAACTGGCAGACTCTTTTGTTTCGCAGTTTTAGTGAATTTTCGTAGAAAAAATTCACAAATGGGGAGATCTCGACTTTTGAATTTTGAAAAAAAATTTGCAAATGAGCGCGAACTAGGATCCCTAGAACCCATATCCGGAGTCAGTTTCAATTGTTATATATATATATATATATATATATATATATATATATATATATATATATATATATATATATATATATATATCTGTCACTGTTACGTCAAAATAATATTTCTGCGGAAAAAGATGTAGAATTTAATTGGAGTCAAGTTTTAAAATTTAGAAGTTTTTGAATAAAATGAAGAAATTGATTTCAAGTACCATCCATATTTCTGGAAATTGTAATGGTACATAATGAGGTGAGGTAATTTTGGAGATTAGAAATCAGATGACAGAACTTTAGAACAATTGACATTTAGATTAAAATTTAGTCAAAATTGCATCATTTGCAGCCACAAGTTTAGACTTATTTGTAAGATGCTTTGTACTATTTATATAACAATAAACTATAACTATAACTATATATATATATATATATATATATATATATATATATATATATATATATATATATATATATATATATATATATATCAAAAAATAATGGGTCGATTTTGAGAAAATTTGGCATGTACCTTCCTTTTGTAAATGGCTTGGAAAGTTCGTTAGTCAGAAAAATCCGACGATGTTTTCCGGAAAAATTTTGATTTTTCATTGGAAAAAAAAATTATTCCAAAAAATAAAAAAGATATAATAACCAAATTTGGTAGGTAGGTTTACGATATAAAAAGTAAACTATAGACCAAAACTAAGGTTTCTATATTACAAGGAAAATAAGTTATAATAAAATATTTTGTGCCAGATGAATTCTATGAAAATTCACTACCATAACGCACTTGCTGCGTCCAGACTTTTCATTTTACCTTTGTATCTATCTACAGCAAAGCTGGTAACAGAGACAATTTTTAATGGTAACGTAAGCGACACTTTCTATCAAAAATATTAGTTGTTTACAGGCCAATTATCTCACAGAAACGTACGTCTTATGCAAAATTAATACCCTATTTTTTACGTAGCTAACTTTTGTATAATTATACAAATTTGGCTATAGATATTTTCCGTGACTTTAAATTTCAAACAATGTTTAATTGTGTTACTTATGGAGAAAATGCTTTCTCAATATTATCACGATTTGTTTAAGCAATTAGTTACGTTACTCTCTCTCTCTCTCTCTCTCTATATATATATATATATATATATATATATATATATATATATATATATATATATATATATATATACGTACTGGAACTGTATATTGTATAAATCTTTTAATATTTATTTGTAAGCAATAAGCTCCCATCTTGAATACCCTGTATATATGCATACGTTCTCATCCTTGTAGACGTTTATTATACACATATCTTTTGAGCTACTGTACGTCTGTCTATAGTTTTGTTGAAATTCAAATGCATACACAAATTCCCAACACAAAGCTTCTTTGAATAGGCAGATTTAGAATAGACCGGTGATTTACATTTTGGTGGTTTTGTGCATAAAAATGTGCATTTCTGCCGTTGGGAACGATTCTATTTGTATACATTTTATTCTTTATCTGCTATATGTATATCTTTAGAATTGCAATACATAAAAGATTATTTTTTATGATGCAAGGTGGCACATTATAAAAAAATACTGAATAAATAAGAATTAATAAAATACCAGCAACAATTTTTGTTGTTATTCCAGCACCAAAATATTAGTTCTAAAGATCCTAGTTCGTGCTCATTTGAATAATTTTTTTCAAAATTTGCGATCTTCTCAGTAGCGAGGTTTTGTGACAAAACTCGCTAAAAATATAAACGGGCAACGAAAATTTTCTCAAAACATTAACTAAATGTTTGATATAGCTATTTTTAACCCAAATATTCGTTGTAATTCACAAAAACTGTAATTCTGGAGTTTTTAATTTGATTTTTAATTTTTTTTTTCTACAAGATAACTAGCTTGCAGGTTACATACGGCTTTGCCTAATGCTGAATTCTGGCTTGGTGTATTTAAACAATGTCACTACAACCACGTCAGGTTTATTTTAAAATAGCGTTTATTATCTTGCAGTTTTTAAATAAAAATACAACAGAAACCTACATACAAACAAATACTTTTGCATTTTGATATTTTTGGCGTTAGCACCCTTTGAAGGCAGAGTTCATCAGGCATCAACGCTTGAATAGTTGTGCCAACGTATGCGTTCACCAGTCCTGCTGGAATTCAACAGTTGCTGATTTGTCAAAGCGGAATGACAAACAAACGTAACAAAAGAGTGCTTGACGTCAACAGTGCGTTCATCAGTCAGCATCTGCTGAAATGTATTGGTAGTCGACAAATAGGCTCTTAAACTTAGCTGTCGGTGCCTGGTGAACTCAGCAATTGATTTCTGTGCAAAAAATGACAATGCAACAACTGGCAAAATCCATGTAACAATATATTTTTCTCTGGAACTACAAATGATTGTTTATTTTTCTCTACAACCGAGATTTCGCGTTTTATGATGCCGTCAAAATCGAAACTGTTACAGAGAGGAAAACATGCATTTATTGTAAGGCCAGAACAATTCTTTAGATAGACGTATTTAGTTGTTTTCATCAAGTAGGGCAACAAAAATTAACAATATACTTCTTCAACTTTAACAATTTACTATCCATAGCCCACTACGGATTTTCAAAATTAAAAGTTTTGTTTTCATGATGAACAAATCTAATCATCGCAAATCAGGATACAACAACGTAAGAGATCTGTTTCACATCACTATTCTTCTTCTTAGTAGGCTATGTTCAGTTTTTAAAAGATAAAGGGCATAGTTCCAGCAAGTCTTCTACCACAATAAACTATTTTAAACTCATTAAATAATAAAAACACGTATTTTAAGCCAATTTTAGTAAAAATATGTAAATAAAATAGTTTGTTGGCCAGCGTAATCAAACCAGTTTTGTTAGGGAAAATAACATTTTTTGAATGCCTGTGTTTTCCAAATTAACAAAGTTATTTAAACTAAGTTTGTTACGTAAGTTGACTTTACAGACTAAATATTGTTGTGTGAATAAGTGAACTTTGAAAATTCGATAACGTAACGCAATGGCTGCATTAGGTGCCCCCTAAAGTGTATATACAAGTTGTAGCCTATTTTCTACCAAATTAATTAAAGAAGTTTCTACGTTAATAAGAAGTATGAAGTTACATATTTGAAAATATTTCATGAAAATTCGCTTCCATAACTCACTTGCTGCGTAAGTTGTACCTATATATATATATATATATATATATATATATATATATATATATATATATATATATATATATATATATATATATGTACATATATACAATAGTTATGGCATGTTTTATACGGAAGGAATCAAAGACGTTTCTAAGTTGATGAGAAGTGAAGTTACAGAATTTCAAACTTTTTATTAAAATTCGCTACCATAACGCACTTGCTGCATCAGGTGTACTTACGAATATAGGTGCAATAGTTCCACCATGTTTTTCTACTACAATCAGCAATTTTAGTTAAATTTATCTAAATATTAGAGACACAAATGTTTCGATGAGTTATTTTAGAAACATTTCAGAAAATATTTCAAAAATTTTAGATGCCTGTAGAAATAAAAAAGTAATCTTTTAAATCTTACAACACGACGCGTGATTTGTCATCTAACGCGAAAGAAAAATCATGTTTCTTGACAAAAGCTGGAGTTTATAAATTAGCTTGTACAACTGTAGCGCGTTCTACATCGGTCAAACTTCTAGAAACTTTAATGCATGATACAGGGAACTTAACTCTGCACTTTTAGAAATAACCACGCTGACAAATCTACATTTACAAAACATATTAGCGATATTCAACAGAGACCCACAGTAGATAACCGCATAGAGGCGATATATTTTTGTAATGACAAGCGCAAGCTTAAATCTCTTGAAGCTTTAGAAGTAAAAAGGCACGTAAGCGACAATAGCTACTTTATTTTAAATGGGCAAGTTGGTTTAGTCGATTTCTCTTTCTTCAAAATTCTTGTTTCTAATTACATACATCAAATAAAATACGTCTAACTACATTTAAAAAGTTGTAATAAGGCAATAGGTTGATCTGTATCGATATTTTCGCTGTATAGGGTCTGCTTTATTGCTGTTGTTAAGTTATTTAAAATAATATATTAATATTTAATGAAATTTTCTATAAGTAGATAAAAGTAATTTAATTTTTTTAGATACATATTAGAGTAGGTGTCGCTGTTATTATAATAATTTCTTTAATAATAATAATTATGATCACCATATATTATTTTTAATTACAGTTTTTAGCAATTAATGGGTCCAGCTCAAATTCACAAAGATTTCGTGGAAACATTGAGTAAAACTCTATTTTGTTAGAAAGGTTAAATTCATTAATTGTTATTCACCTACACTGTGAAAGCGTTCCATACTAAATACAGATGTAGATACCTATTCTCTGGTTTCACAATTGCTCGTTTTCTTCTCTATAACCCATTTCGCCATTTTGCGGCATCGTTAACAGGAGAAAAAAATGATTTATGCAGCCTGACGATGCCGTAAAACGCCGAAACCGGGTACAGAGACGAAAACAAGCAATTCTGAAGCCAGAGAAAAAGTCTCCACCTCTGCATTTAGCAAGAAAATCAGCTTGGCTTAATTATACTTATAAAATAATAATCAATTTAATATAACATGCAGTCTGCATCAAAATAAATGAAAGAAATCCCTACAAAATTATTGCTCAGAACCATTATTCCTTGTGTATTTAATAAAGTATACTATAAGACAAAAATTTGGAATTTGGAATAAATAAAATTGGATTGTTTATTGTTAGATTTTGGTGTATATATATATATATATATATATATATATATATATATATATATATATATATATATATATATATATATATATATATATATATATATATATATATATATATATATATATACTTGGTTCTCGGGTTGAACCGCGTCCAGAATATTGATTAAAACTTGATGTTTCGGCTCCTTTTTTGGGGCAATTTTCAAGAAACTAAGAAAAGGACTTAATCTACTCACTCCTTATAGCGGTGGATAAGGATATGTTTGGTTGTTGTAACTCGATTACGGAGCCTCTATCTGCCTACTAAACAAATCTCGCTGGAGATCGCCTCTAAGGTCTCAGTGTGTTCAATCCTAGACCTGAGAGAGATCTAGGGTATTTGGTGAAAGCCTGGGCGCAGAAAGTGTGCTATGGGAGCGAATTTTCATTAAAACCTTTCACATTTCAATAACTTAAATTGCCATTAAATGTATTAATATAGATTTTGTCCATAATAAAGTTAGTTTCAATCTTTTATTGATGGTTTTCTCTGACGTATTCCTACTTTCTCATATATATATATATATATATATATATATATATATATATATATATATATATATATATATATATATATATATATATATACCTTTTGTAACGGACGCCAATATGCGCCAATATAAGAAAATTTTTCTCTTCTTTTATAACATAGATTGGAAAAACCGTAAAACTTCTGTCTTAAACTTTCTTTTATACTTTTATTGCTTTTCTGCTCAACATAGCGATATATGTATGTTAGTAAATCAAAACTTTTATTTCACATTTTTTTTTATTTTCATTTTTGCAACATTATTTGGTGGGTTAAAAGTGTATCAGATTTTTACGTAAAACAATACCTGACAATATTGCTTTTGGCGAAAATTTTGCGATCCATAACACAGCAAATTTTTACGTAACAATAACACCTGTTATGGGTGATTTGTCATCAATATTTTACCTGATTATTATACATTACTCTTTTGGGAAATGTATTGGAAAAACACAAAACTGTCTTTTTAGTGAATTTTCTTAAAAAGAAATTACTAATGAGGAGATCGCAACTTTTGAATTTTGTGAGTAGGTACCTTTTTTGCAAGTGGCTTGGATAAGTTTGTTGGTCAGGAAAATTGGCCCGTTTTTTTCCGGAAAATGTTGTGTTTTCTTTCGAAAAATTTGCATATCTCCGGAAATAACAAAGTAAGTGCAAGAAAATGTGGTATGCTGGTTTGCAAAATTTAAAGTAAATTAGGTACCAAAATTTAAGTCTCTAAGTTAAAATAGAAAAAAGTTACAGACATTAAAAGAAAGGGGTTTTCCTCAAAACGTAAAAGTCGCGATTTGAAACGTCAAAAGTGGCAAAGAACCTAAAACTAATACGGGTTGTGTAAAGAAAATGTCGCAAGAATAATGTTTTACACACCCTTAAGTCTTAGCTTCAACCGTCATTGTCCTTCCGTTTACTTATATATTTCCAGAAAATTGATTACAAATAGACCCTTTTTCTGATGCTTTGGCAGTAGTCTTAGCTATTGAGTTTATCATTTAGTGGTATATAATTTTTGGCGTATTTTCGTAAAAAACCAAAAAAGCTCAATATATCCGTTACTATACAAGATACGAAAAAAATTATATACCTTAATTATACGGTGTCTTGAGTTACATCTTAAAAAAAATATTTCTACAATCACAGGCTGGCTCATAAGTCGTTGGTGATACAACTTTTTTTTTAAACGAACACGCCTTGTCTTATTGCATTTTTACATTTTCCATCGAAATATAAGGCATGTTTGTAAGAAGATAAATTCAGGACGCAGCAAGCGCGTTATGGTAGCGAATTTTCATTAAACGCTTTAAATTTGAATAGCTCAATTTGCTATTTAGCTATAAGGTTCGTTGGCCAAGAAACCAGTTTTTAAGTTTCCTTTCGGAAATTTTTGTACATTTTTGAACAAGAAAGTTATTTTGATGAAACATGGCGTATTTTTCTACTATATAGGTTATATTGGTAACCAAATTTGATGCCTGTTTTCTTAAAAAAAATGCTATTAAAAACATGTTAATAAAAAATTCACTACCATAACGCACTTTCTGCGTGCAGACTTTTGTTTTCTAATTACGTTACTTTAGGAAATATCCCAACATTTTCATAGTTATTATATTTCTTTTGTACTAAAAAAATTAACAACCTTGTGCATTTTTAGGTTTACATTTTGTCAAAAATTTTACCTGTTTTGTTAACAGACTACCAAATTTTAAGGTGCTTTGGGAGTTTATGTGGCTTTAAAAATAAACAGGTGTATGAATAAAATGATAACAGTAATAATATTATTGGCATAGGCACATTATGCATTGCCGCCTTTGATTCATTAGTGACAGCTTGCATTAGCCCAAGATACATTTTTGGTAGTCTTATCCAAAGCGATATAATTTGAACCTATAACACCATATATATCTTTTTTCGCATCAAATAATCAAATATTCACCAAAGAAGAATTCTTAATTTACCTAATTAAGGGCATTAGATATTTTTTCCATTTACCTATAGGTATTCAAAACTTGTAAAACCAAATTTTCAATTTTTCGGTTCACATAGTATCAAAACCATTAATCAGCTAAATATTCTTACTTCTCCAATTAAGTAAATTAGGTACCTACATATTTTTGATTTACCTATATTCAAAGCTTGTAGAGCCATATTATATATTTAATTCCAATTTTATATAATAAACCATTAATCGGAAAAACGTTATCTTTTCTCTTACTTAAATACATATGAAAGATTGTTTTTCCTTTATTCAAAACTTAGATGTTTTTTCATTCACCTACATTGACAACTTGTAGAACCAAATATCTTTAATTCTTCGTTTAACATAATAATCATTCAACAACAAGCGTTTTTAGTTCTTTTAGTTAATGAGATTAGGTGAATATTTTCTATTCTAATTAAAAACTTGTAAAACCACATCTTTTGAAATTATTTGCTTTAAGTAATACATTTTCATCAATCAGGAATTACCCTAATCGGGTAGATTAAACATGTTCCCATTAAATTGCCCTGTGAAGACATTTCTGATATTTATTCCCAGATGTATAACTGTAAAGATATTACCTATAATTATTCTTATTAATAATCGTCATCATTCCAGTTTTTAGGACAATTTCTCTTCCAAAAACCTTTCCATAAAATCATGTATGGAATTCACTTGTCTATTATTAAAAAATCTTCAGCATTGGCGTAAATTTTCTAGAATATGCCAGTATTAACGTAATAGCTTATTATTCTAGTAAGTTATTTATTATTATGACTTACCGTCGCTCCTGGTATTGGCAGTTATCGGACTCGGAGTACCACTTTTCACAGGACTAACCCTTGGAGGACCAACACCCTCTTCTTCAGAGCTACTCGAAGCAGGACTGCTCATCCTCGTATACCCTTTATTATTGTTGCTCCTCGCGAACCCATACATCCCGTTTCTCTCCAACATCATCATAGTGTGCTGTGCCGAGAAGTTGTTGTTAAACTGTTTCAGCTGCGTAGCAACTGTTGCACCAGCTTTTGTTTTGAACTTGGACATAGTAAAGTCCAGGGGTTGATCAGTCTCACCTGATAGCAGGACATGTGAAGGTGGGGGTGGCTGTTGGAGCAACATTGGCATACTAATATTATTATCGATAGTATCAGTATTTTTGTTGAGGTTTCTCGACCAGAAAGCTTGCGAAAAGTCTATTGTGTTATTATTAATGCCGGTTTTGATGCCTTTGGGGGTGGTGTCGATGTTAGTGTCCTGGAAGGTGGGCGATGAGGTGGATTCTACCCACCTTCTTACCGTGTCACTTTTGAAATCCGCCAGATTCGATAGTTTCATCAAGACAGCCGTGATTTAGCTATTTGTTTATACACACTATCACACTGAAAACAGTCCCGGAATCGAGTATGTCATGATTTTGTATAACACTTCACTGTAAATGTTGTCGTTATTGATATGTATGCACTGTCACTGTCGCAATTGTCCTTTAGAATTTGATTTGGTGAAGTTGTCATCAATCAGGGGTAGATGCCACCACTTGTCCTGCTGAAATGATTGTGAAAAACAACTAAACACTTATTAAAACACTTGAAAGCAGCGCAGAGTGGTCGGTTCGGTGCGGCGCCACCGGTCTATTGCCGTATAACAAACGAATATCGCGTTATTTGCATCGAAGGATGCTGCGAGTTGAAACGGCGGTAGTGGGGGCGAGTGAATCCGGGACCGGAGTGATGGAGGGGCGACCGTTCGGCCAATCAGGTGAGGCAAGGCACAGCCGATATACAATACTATATAAATTGTATGGATTATTTATTTATTCTGCATCTTATGTATGTATTTATGTGGATGTATGTATAGGAGCAAAAGGATTAGTTTGTGTGGTGGGTTTTCTTGGAGACGTGCTGATTTTAATGGAGTAATAAATCAATAACGTACTTGTTTTGATGCGTTTATAGTCCAAGATGTCCATATTTTAATTAGCATAAGCTTTTTTCACAAAAAATTCAATTTTTAGCTGCAGGAAAATCATTTCTGCGAAAAGGGAACATTATTAACGTAAATGTGGCTTTACAATAGCTTTTTTTTGCAACCTGTTTCGTCTTCACTGCATTGTCAGGTAGAAGAAAAACGGCGATATTTTTTGAGAATCAATTAAATATTCTAGCTGCAGAATAATAATTTCTGCAAGAAGTGTATATAAACATAAGATATTTATTTATTTTTGTTTATTTATATGAGTTAAAATTATACAGTGCATCTTACATAGAAGTTACAAACTTGTGGCTGTAATTGATGCGATTTGGTTAAAATATTAATCTGAAACATATCAAAATCCTATTGACACTAACATTTCTTGCTATACAATTTCGGTATTTCAAATTTACAATTTATTGAGTTTTCTGGTTATATGACATTTGTCAAACTAAAGTAATTTTTATCTCCTACAAATTTAAAAATTTTGGTGAAAATATGGGTTGCTTGGAAAGAATAGCAGTTAGAAAGACATTATGGAATAGCAGAGATCTATGGTAAATGAAGGTGATGGTTGAAGTGTTAGAAGGTGCGAAATAGAAGAGAAAAAGAATTTAAGTTTGGTACGTCAAAATCTGAAGTTTATTGAATTTAGTGTCGGACTGTCAAACTATTTAGGATTTAACCTTCTAAATTATGTTATATGATACACCACAAGTCGCATAAGACTTATTGTATTAACATAATGTATAATTTTTGCCAATAAATAATAATAATAATTTAACCAATCTTCAATTATTAGCACCTTCAATATTTCCTCTACATCCTTTGAACTTCCCAACCATTTTACACTCCAAAATAGTTTTCTTTCAACTTTAGTTTAATAATATTTTCAAACATTTTAGGACCTAAAATTGCAAGTTCTCACTGTGGCTTTACATTAGCGTCTTTTATTTGCAACCTGTTTCACCCTTACTGCATTGTCAGGTAGAAGAAAATTGCCAATGTTTTTATAGATACAATTAAATGTTCTAGCTAATATTCTAGATAATAATTCCTGCAAAAAAAGTGATTCGACACATAAAGCATTGGCATCATAATTAACGTAAGTACCCTGTGACTTTACAATACTTTATTTCTCTACAACCTGGTTCGCCTTTACTGCATTGTTAGGTAGAAAAAAAAGCAATTATCTTACAGATATGAATATTAAATATTCTAGCTTCTGGATAATAATTTCTACAAAAAGTGTATCTATACATAAAACATTGGCATCATTATTAACATAAATTCTTGTGGCTTTACAATAGTTTCTGCAACCGGTTTCGCCTTTACTGCATTGTTAGGTAGAGAAAAATAAGCAATATTTTTAGAGATATAAATATTAAATATTCTAGTTGCTGAATAATAATTTCTACAAAAAGTGTATCTATACATAAAACATTGGCATCATTATTAACGTAAATGCTTATCCTGTGGCTTTACAGTAGCGTGTTTTTTGCAACCTGTTTCACCCTCACTGCATTGTCAGGTAGAAGCAAATTGCCAATGTTTTTGTTGCAGGATAATAATTTCTACAAAAAAGTGATTCTACACATAAAACATTGGCCTCAGTATTAACGTAAGTGCCCTGTGGCTTTACAATAATTTAATTTTCTGCAACCTGTTTCGCCTTTACTGCATTGTTAAATAGAAAAAAAGCAATATTCTTACAGATATCAATATTTAATATTCTAGCTTCTGGATAATAATTTCTACAAAAAGTGTATCTATACATAAAACATTGGCATCATTATTAACATAAATTCTTGTGGCTTTACAATAGTTTCTGCAACCTGTTTCGCCTTTACTGCATTGTTAGGTAGAGAAAAATAAGCAATATTTTTAGAGATATAAATATTAAACATTCTAACTGCTGAATAATAATTTCTACAAAAAGTGTATCTATACATAAAACATTGGCATCATTATTAGCATAAATGCTTTCTCTGTGGCTTTACAATATCTTCTTTTTTTTCAACCTGTTTCGTCTTCACTACATTGTAAGGTAGAAGAAAAACGGCAATATTTTTTGAGAACCAATTAAACATTATAGAATGCAGAATAATTATTTCTGCAAGAAGTGTATATAAACCTAAGATATTGGCAGTATTATTAACGTAAATGCTTATTCTGTGGCTCTACAATAGCGTCTTTTTTTGAAACCTGTTTCACCCTCACTGCATTATCAGGTAGAAGAAAATTGCCAATGTTGTTATAGATACAATTAAATGTTCTAGCTAATATTCTAGATAATCATTCCTACAAAAAAAAGTGACTCGACACATAAAACATTGGCATCAGTATTAACGTAAGTGTCCTGTGGCTTTGCAATACTTTATTTTTCTGCAACCTGTTTCGCCTTTACTGCATTGTTAGGTAGAAAAAAATAAGCAATATTCTTACAGATGTGAATATTAAATATTCTAGCTTATGGATAATAATTTCTATAAAAAGTGTATCTATACATAAAACATTGGCATCATTATTAACATAATCGCTTTCCCTGTGGCTTTACAATAGCTTCTTTTTTTCAACCTGTTTCGTCGTCACTACATTATCACGTAGAAGAAAACGGCAATGTTTTTTGAGAACCAATTAAATATTCTAGCTGCAGAATAATAATTTCTGCAAGAAGTGTATATCAAAGTAAGATATTGGCATCATTATTAACGTAAATGCTTATCCTGTGGCATTACAATAGCGTCTTTTTTGCAACCTGTTTCACCCTCACTGCATTGTCAGGTAGAAGCAAACTGCCAATGTTTTTATAGATACAATTAAATGTTCTAGCTGCAGGATACTAATTTCAACAAAAAAGTGATTCTACACATAAAACATTGGCATCATTATTAACGTAAGTGCCCTGTGGCTTTACAATAGTTTATTTTTCTGCAATGTGTTTCGCCTTTATTGCATTGTTAGGTAGAAAAAAAATAAGCAATATTCTTACATATATAAATATTAAATATTCTAGCTTCTGGATAATAATTTCTACAAAAAGTGTATCTATACATAAAACATTGGCATCATTATTAACATAAATGCTTCCCCTGTGGCTTTACAATAGTTTCTGCAACCTGTTTCGCCTTTACTGCATTGTTAGGTAGAGAAAAATAAATAATATTTTTAGAGATATGAATATTAAATATTCTAGTTGCTGAATAATAATTTCTACAAAAAGTGTATCTATACATAAAACATTGGCATCATTATTAACATAAATGCTTTCCCTGTGGCTTCTCAATAGCTTCTTTTTTTGAACCTGTCTTGTCTTCAGTACATTTTCAGGTAGAAGAAAACGGCAATATTTCTAGCTGCAGAATAATAATTTCTGCAAGAAGTGTATATAAACATAAGATATTGGCATCACTATTAACGTAAATGGTTATCCTGTGGCTTTACAATAGCGTCTTTTTTTGCAACCTGTTTCATCCTCACTGCATTGTCAGGTAGAAAAATAATAACAATTGCTACAAAAAAGTGATTTTACACATAAAACATTGGCATCCTTATTAACATAAATGCTTTCCCTGTGGCTTTACAATATCTTCTTTTTTGTCAACCCGTTTCGCCTTCACTGCATTGTCAGGTAGAAGAAAATTGGCAATATTTTTACAGATACAATTATATATTCTAATAAGTACACTTGAAGAACACAAATCACTACAACACATTTAAAATAACCTTACGATCGTGTCACTAACCAAGTTAGCGCCTTCAGAGGATGAAAAAATCTTAACGTTTGACGACTACGACTGTGTTTATATTCTGTGCAGATACTTGGCTGTTGAAACGATTGTCAGGTTTCTTGAAATGTGTTGTGGTGATTTGGGTTCCCCAAGTGTACTTATCAGTGCTCATTACAGGTTTCATTCCTTCGCTTAGCAAATATTCGAGCTGGAGGATAATAATTTATTGAAAAATATAACTACACATAAAATATTGGAAACATTACTAACGTAAATTGTTTTCCTGTGGCTTTACCATCGTTTCTTTTTCCCAACCTGTATCGTCTTTACTCCATTGTCAGATAGAATAAAATTGGCAATATTTTTACATACACATGACAACTATAAACAAAAATCGTATTCTACAAGGGTATTTTGATCTGGAACTATATTATTGTGTATTAGTGAATTTTCTTTAAAAAAATTCGCTAATTAGGAGATCTCGACTTTTTAATTTTGAAAAAATTTCTTCAACTGCGTACGAACTAGGACCCCTAGAACCCCTAGAACCAATATCCAGGAACAATTTTAAGTTTTATATGTTTATATATATATATATATATATATATATATATATATATATATATATATATATATATATATATATATATATATATATATATATATATATATATATATATATTTAAACATTTTGGTGAAAATATGGGTTGTTTGGAAAGACATTATGGAATAGTAGAGATCTATGGTAAATGAAGGTGATCGTTGAAGTGTTAGAAGGTGTGAAATAGAAGAACTCTGAGGTTTATTGAATTTTGTGTACGACTGACAAACTATTTAGGATTTAACCTTCTAAACTGTGTTATATAATAAATATAATTTATTTTATTGATAAAGTGTATAATTTTTGCCAATAAACAATAATAATAATTATTATTATTATTATATATAGGTATCCGAGAGATAACTCAAAAAATACTAAACTAATTTCAATCAAAGTTGGCAAAAATCTTGTTTGGGCACAAACTGAGGTCGAGTTCGTTAATCAGCTTTTATTATCAAGTTTTTCCGGTAGAAAATCGGGGAAAACTTTTTGAAAACACTATATTTTTGGAAGTATCAGAGTAACTAGAATAAGACTTTACATGTGGCTAGAAATAGGGCAAATAAACCTATGTTGTGAATTTTAAATAATTTGGTACACAATATTTAGAGTTTTTCCCAAATTAAAAATAAAATCCCAAAGACATGCATTGAGACGACTTAGTGGTTACAGTCCAATGCCTGACAGTCAAAGTAATTAACTGCCACGCGTAGATTCATTCATACAACATATATAAACCATACATCAACGGTAACCAGACTAAATATATACGAGGCATAAAACATACTACCCGAACCAACAATTGTGAAATATCGGCCACAATTATGGAAAATGACAGACGACATGAAATAATAAATTTGCCAATTGATTGCTATTTAACTGGTGGATTCAATCAATTATAAAAAGAAACTTTAGCTTTATAAACGGCCTCAAATACAGTTTTAGCGCAGCATAGATATATTAAGCTGTCATATAATAGACTAGAAAAGGAAACAAAATCAAGCCAAGTCTCTATAAAAATGATTCTAAAATAATTTCTTTTGTCTTTAAACTTAAACATAAGACGTCATATAAGACCGAAACAGTCGTAGGATGTGTTTCAATAGTAATTCTACTAATATGTATACGTATACTTTGATTTAAATATCCCCGCATTAAGCCGATCTACACTATCACCCAAATAAAACGTTGATTCAATTATACTTAGATGGTGCCGGTGATATCGCCCTTTCCTCCTAAGCAAAAGGTTACGCGATCGAATCCAAATTGATGAATGTATATTTTTTATGTTTTATTTTCACGGAGAAACAATAGTGCACAGATTTCATACGTTTTGAACAAGATCTCATTTTTGGTTAAAAAACCTAAATAAATTTGTCACCTTTGAGTGTTTGCGTTATTGTTGATATTCAAAAGACCTGTTTGATTAAGTTGACTAATACGAAATCATACTGGCGATTAATAAGGAAAAATAACTGCTACGTTTATAATTCGGCAGATAGTTTACTTTTCTAAATATGAATTAAGTTTTCTTCTTGAAATATTTTGTAAAACTTTACTGAAATTTGTAATACATTTTTTTAAGAGACTTACACAATGTACGGATATAAAAAAAATAATTCTTTACCTTCCTAGAAAATTGAGTTTTGGGCATTTTTCTCGAAAGTGATTAGAAGACAAGATTTTTTGATAGTAGAGAGATATCGATTGTAACACTTTCGAAAGAGTTCTTTAAATGTGCGCGTACTAGGACCTCTAAAATCGATCTTCAAGGTCTGTGTAAGTTTAAAGTATTAACTTTACTAATATGCCGTATAATAATAGTGTACAATTCTTATGAAAATTCGCTACTATAACGCAGTTGATGCGTCCTAAATTTTCTTTATAATATAAACCTGTTTACCAAAGTTGGTTGCCATAGCTTTGTTACTTTTGGAGATACAAAATTTTTCCGAAAGAAAATCCAAAATTTTCCCGGAACGATTTCCCTGGCTAGCTAACGAACTTATTCAAGCTACTTACGAAAGGAAAGAACGTACCAAATTTAATAAAAAAACAGCTCATTCTTTTTTATGTTTACGGTGTGATATATTGGTGCCCACACCAATATATATATATATATATATATATATATATATATATATATATATATATATATATATATATATATATATATATATATATATATATATATATATATATATATATATATATATATATATATATATATATATATATATATATATATAGCCTAGGTGGTTCTGTGATAAGAACGTGTGCCTATGAATCGAAGAGTACTGGGTTCGATCCTAGCGTTCTCCTTTCAGTTTTTCAGTACATACTGTACAATTAACATCAACCGAGATTGTGGCATTGCATTTAAGCGAGTTGAATGTCTGCACGTTTCACCGTTCGGAGGGGTCGTAAAGCCGTCGGTTCCGTGTCTTTTCGATGTTGTGCACGTTAAAGATCCATTCCCTTCTTACAGAAACGCAGGGGTTCGGCAAAATTTCCAGGATAGTGGGGTGAAACTGCTCTCTGGCGTCGGTCACTGGTCATAGTCGCGAAAATAGACTATTAGGTATTAACCCGATTTGAATCAAACTTTGTACATGTTTTTCTTTTATTAAAATTTGTATCTTCAAGAACAATTTATTTATTTATTTATTAATAAAAATCATACAGTATGCCTATACAATAACTCTGAGACTTGTGCTGTAGATTTGCATAATTTTAAAAGTTATATCTGAAGCAATGTGACAATTATTAATCAAATTCAGCAAACTTCAGATTTTGACGAGGCAGGTAAAAAAATTTCTTGACTTTTATTTCTTCAATCTAATGCTTCACTCATTGCCTTCATTTATGATAGATCTAAACCACTTCAATACACCATCTCAACTAAAACTTTGTCTCCACATAGCATATTTTTTCAAAAATTTTTAATTTTGTATAAGATAAAAACTGACATTAAAATTAAAAATTATCAAAATGAAATTTGGTACACATGGTCTCTTTTATAGGCTTTGCTATGAATTCAAAATATTCTAGGTTGGTGGAATATTGAGTTAATAGAAGTTGAAAAGTTTTCGAAATATTTGCCACATAATAACCCACTTACTGTGTTCGAACTTTTTCCTTGATAATGTTTTTGTGTTGGTCTCTAGCTAACTTAAGAATTAAGTTCTTCACGGTGTTCCGTGTACTTATTTTAACATTTTGAGTTTTCAACGAAAGAGTAAATAACACAAGTTATAAAATCCACGCTGATGAAGTCGCAGGCGGTAGCTAGGTCTTAATTATATACATCGTTTAACTGTCTCTTATCATGCAACTAACAGATATAAATAAATTGATTAAAGAGAGCAAACTACTCAAACTCGACACAGATTTTAAGTAAGGTAAATATATACTTATAGTACCTAATGGTTAATAATAGACATAACGTACTTAAAATAGGATAAAGACATAAACTGCTAATTGTAGTAGATAATAGACTTTTACTTAAAAAAAAAAAAACGATTTAAGATGTATTTTTTTATGGTGGAATGCTTGCTGCAAAATTGAAAAAAAAACTGTTAATTAATTGGACAGTTGAGTTTAATTATAAAAATGTGAGAGTATATTTACTTAGGTGAGTCTGGTTAGGTCTTAACACGCGATTCTTAATTCTCATATTATAATAATGATTATTAAATTATAATTCTTTCATATGGACTTTCTGTTCTTTATTATTATTAATAATATTTTAAGCCGTCTGCACAATAAATATATGATGTACGTTACATACGAGGTGTTGAACTCATTATTAATATTAAGTGAGAAATTGGAAGAAAACTATAGAACGAAAACAACTATTCCTCTAGCTAATACCGCGACGTGCACTGAATTACATCACTCGCAAGCCACCATCACTTCAGTCCTGCCAGGACATACAAAATGTTTTCGAAAAAAAATCCAAAATTTTCCCGGAACAACTGGTTTGATGTCCATTTCCTTAGCTAACGAACTTATTCAAGCTATTTACAAAAGGAAAGGACCTACCAAATTTCATCTAAAACGGCTTATTATTTTTTAGCGAATTTTTCCTAAAACAAAAAATTCACTATTGGGGAGATCTGTGTTTATATATATATATATATATATATATATATATATATATATATATATATATATATATATATATATATATATATATATATATATATATATATATCGTATCGATAACTCAAAAAATAATGGGCCGATTTTAATGAAATTTGGTACGTATCTTCCTTTTGCAAGTGGCTTAGACGAGTTCGTTAGCCAGGAAAATCTGACTAGTTTTTCCGGGAAAGTTTTGAGTTTTCCTTCGGAACATTTTTGTAAATCCGAAAATAACAGAGCTATGACAACCAAATTTGGCATATACGTTTCTACCATCTAACTTACCATACGTGGCTAAATTTAGATCTCTAAGTTGGAGTGGATCTCTAAAAAATATTAGCCTGGGGAAGTAGAAATCTTATACAATTCAACCCCACCAAATCACAGTCTTGCTTTCTTTCTCATAAGAGACACACCAGTCCTAGACCCATCACAATAAACAACCAAGTTATTCAAAGTAATGAATCCTTTTCACTTGTTGGCATTTCTGTGGATCGAAATCTCAATTGGCACCAACATGTCACATCAATTGCAGAAGCGGCTGCTAAGAAATTAGGTTTCCTCTTCCGGGCTCGCAAATACTTTTCACTAGCTAATCTCTATACCTTATATACTTCACAAATCAGAAGAAACCTCGAATACTGCTCCCACATCTGGGGTACCGCTGCCGCTTCTACACTCGCTATCGTGGACTCCATTCAGAAGAGACCTATACGTCTCATCGGTAACCCTACCCTCACCCAAAGGCTGCCATCACTTGCCCACCGACGTGCCGTTGGTGACCTCTCTCTCTCTTTTATAGATATCTGCACGGGCACTGCTCAGAGGAACTTTCTTCCATAGTTCCTCCACCTGCTGCCCCCGACAGGTCTACCAGAGGAACAGAGCGAATGCACCTTTTTACTGTCCAGATCATCAAACATAGAACATCTTGTTACGCCCGCTCTTTTGTCCCGAGGACTTCCAAGCTGTGGAATTCCTTGCCGGCACAT
Source organism: Tillus elongatus (assembly GCA_964006375.1). NCBI lineage: Eukaryota > Metazoa > Arthropoda > Insecta > Coleoptera > Cleridae > Tillus > Tillus elongatus. Next base: position 131,487,899 of record OZ023267.1, read on the forward strand.
GTTTTTCCTTCTCCCCCTAACCTACAAACCTTCAAGTCCAGAATTAACAACTTGCCTCTTTCCTCCTTGTCGACACCCACGGTACGATAGTATTTAGGCTGTAAGCCTTCGTGGTGTGTTGTTGAAATATAAAAAAAAGTCATAGGCATTTAAAAAAAGTTGGGTGCCACTGGTGATCAGAGGAGAGCACAAGAACAAAATATTTTGTGTGATTAATAAAGCCAATTAAATACTTCATACAACGCAAAAACGTCAAGATGTAGCAGAAAAAATATTTTGAAAATTTGATAATTTTTTTTTCTTGAAACGTCAAAGTCGCGATATGAAACGTCAAAATTTGCAATTTTCAGACAACGAATTCGAAGAAAATAAGGATGATGTCAAAAATATGTCGTAATAAATGTGTTTTACAAAGCCTTGAGTTTCAGCTTCAACCATCCTTGTCCTTCATTTTACTAAAATATTTTCAGAAAATGCATTTCAAATAAACTTCTTTCTGATGCTTCGGCAGTAGTTTCAGCTATAGAGCTTATGGTTTAATAGTCTATATTTTAGCAAATTTTCGTAGAAAAAATTCGTTATTTAAAAGACCGTGACTTGAATTTTACAAAGTTTATTCAAATGAGCGCGAACTAGAACCTCAAAAACCCATATACGAGGTCAGTTTCAGTTTTTGTCTGTTTACACATATACATGGTGAAGCTTTTCTGCGGCAAAACTCAATATATCCGTTATTATACAAGATATGACAATATATATATATATATATATATATATATATATATATATATATATATATATATATATATATATATATATATATTTATTTATTTATTTAATATAGGGTATCTCGTGCTGCATCTCACAAACTTATTTTGACAATCACAGGCTGGCCCATAAGTCGTTGGTGATACACATTTTCTTTTTTTAATAGAACACCCCCTTAATTTATTGCATTTTTGTGTTTTCCATTGAATTATAATGCATCTTTGTGAAGAAAAAAAAATGATATCGTTCATGGTTTTTGATTTATTTCAATTGTTTTGCAACTTTTCACGTTTTTGGCACATATTTCAAACACACATCACAAATTGTGAAACGGCGTTTTTATCAATAGATAGCGGAGCCCCATGGAAATGACGCATTTAGAGAGCTTTTTGTTTGTATTACTCGTCGAAAAAATCGAGCTGCCATATACAGGTACGTCCAAATAATGGCTGAATGTTAAAAGTTTTCACAGAAGTGTTTTAAGTGTTTCTGTGGAACTTATTTTTGTGATATGTTGGTAATTAATAATACATGTTTAGTACGTTATTGTACAAAAAAGTTGTCGAATTTGTGTCAAAAATAACATTTTGTGTAACATTACTGAAAGCACTTTCTGTAAAAGAAATTTCTGCAAATTTTCAGAATTTTGTTTCAATTTTGGTCCTAAAGTTGTTTGTGAATAATTATATCCTGGCCGGTATGTAAACAGCTTAAAGAAGTTCGTTGGCCAAGAGAATCGGAGCAGTTTTTTTTCTGTAACTTTTCAAGTTAATGTTTGTACTTTTTGAAACAACAAAACTATTTTAATGAAATATGGTACATTGTTAGTACTATATAGATTATACTGCTTCTTTATCCATTTAAAAACAATACATATTTGACATTAAAAACATTTTTACGAAAATTCGCTACGCATTTTCTGCGTCCAGACTTTTGATTTAACGGTGTTTGCTCCGTTTGTTCAATGGTAAGAACGTGTGCCTATAAACCGAAGGGTACTGGACTCGATCCCAGTTTTTCAGTACATACTGTCCAATTAACATCAACCGAGGTTGTGGCATTGTATTTGAGCAAATTGTATGTCAATTTTTTCCGCCCTCTGCAGGCGGCGTAAAGCCGTCGGTCCCATGCCCATGCGATGTTGGCCTTACTCTCCTTACAGAAAGGCAGGGGTTCGGCAAAATGTCTAGGATAGTGAGGTGAAACTGTCCCCTGGCGTCGGTGATTGGCCATAGTCGCGGAAATAGGCCGCCGTTAAAGAAACCAAACACACAGACACACACATAAACGTGACTGGTATTTTCCGACAATAAAAAAGTAAAAACAAATTATCTTCTTTCTTCATCAGCAATAAAAAATGTCTGCTAAAATTTATAATTCTACACTTGAAGGTGACAAAGTTAGTCAGGAGTTTTAAGGAAAACTGGTATCTTGGTCCAAACGTATGAAACTTGGAGAATATTGTTTCTAACAGACATTAAAGTTGGTTAAATAAAACAAAATGTTAATGTGGATCGTGCCGGAATAGAAGACGGACCGGCCGTCAAGTTTAGTTATGAGCTGAACACGTTACCGCTCGGCCAGAAGAGGTGCACAACCAGTGTTTGTTCACACGGTCCTTAAACCTCGATCTTTACATGCTACATTTTCAGTCTGAAACTCTAATTGGGGCCGTTCATCCAGCTACAAATATAGTGTATTTTAAAAATATATTGAATCACATCATTTTAAATTTCAAGCTACCTATGGTCTATGGTCTCATCTTGATGAACCAGGAGAGGTTTCCTTTTATCCCGTTATCCTTAACTGGTCAAATAGACTTCTGGCTAGGTTATTGTTTGTCAGTTATTGATTGAAAATTTGTTTGGGCTTCTTGATTTTGTTTTTTTTTTAAATTTATTTAAACAACACACCACGAGGGCTTACAGCCTAAATACTATCGTACCGTGGGTGTCGACACGGAGGAAAGAGGCAACTTGTTAGTTCTGGACTTGAAGGTTTGGAGGTTCGGGGGAGAAGGAAAAAAGATGTGCCGACAAGGAATTCCACAACTTGGAAGTCCGCGGGACAAAAGAGCGGGCATAACAAGATGTTCTATGTCTGGTGACCTGGACAGTAAAAGGGTGCATTCGCTCTGTTCCCCCGGTAGATCTGTTGGGGGCAGCAGGTGGAGGAACTATGGAAGAAAGCTCCTCTGAGCACTGCCCGTGCAGATATCTATAAAAGAGAGAGAGGTCGCCAACGGCACGTCGGTGGGCAAGGGATGGCAGCCTCTGGGTGAGGGTAGGGTCACCGATGAGACGTATATCTCTCTTCTGAATGGAGTCCAGGATAGCGAGTGTAGAAGCCGCAGCAGCACCCCAGATGTGGGAGCAGTATTCGAGGTTTGGTCTTATTTGTGAAGTATATAATGTATAGAGATTAGCTGGTGAAAAGTATTTGCGAGCGCGGAAGAGGAAAGGTTGGGTTGTCGGAGTCATAATTAAGGGTTTCAGTTAAGGTGTTGTTCATGTGGGTGGATGCATTCAAAAGTGTGTTGGTTGTCAGTTTGTTTACCTTCTCTATTTTTGTCATATTCTCTGTATCTTTACTCTGTTGGTTTTGGCTGTGTGAGCCCAGGCTGGTGCAGTCATGTTATCTGTACTTTCGCGTAATGGCATGGTCACAGCATAAGAAGCAACTCTTTATTATGCCGACGGCTGTGGCAGTGGCATGGTGTTGAGTGTTGATACTGACACCTTAAATGTATTCCATTTACTAGGACAGCTATACATTAATTTATCAGTCCAAATGAAACCCAATTATGGCACCTAAAATAAAAGTAAAAATTATGTATTTGGTAGAGCGATGAGACAAATATTTAGTTCGTAAGTGATAACATTTTGTATTATACCATAAATGAAAATTATAACAGGACAATGCACTAGATATAATTGAAGCGAAGTGATATATGAGGTCTAAATATCATAAACATTAACTATATTTCATAGACTAGAAGCTAATATAATAATAATAGTTTGACATTTAAAAGAGATTTGCAAGTATGTCAAGTACATATATATATATATATATATATATATATATATATATATATATATATATATATATATATATATATATATCTATATATATATATATATATATATATATATATATATATATATATATATATATATATATATATATATACAAATGAAAGACGCCCAACATTCTAAAATTCAAATAAATACAATTACAAGCACTTAAAACTCCAAATATACATCTATATAACAAAAAAATTCAACATTTTAATTAAAAGCAACACTAATTACTTTCAAGACACAAAATTTGACAAAATATATAACAATACACCCAATATCATAACAATATATATATATATATATATATATATATATATATATATATATATATATATATTCAAACGGAACTTGGATATGGGTCCTAGGGGCCTTACTGGTTTCCAAAAATGAACTGTCACTGAAACCTACAATATTCAGACCTCTATTTTATTTAAATTTTAACAGTAGCTACCGTCTTCTGAGTACATTATTTAACATTTTTAAATAATTTTTTGTATTAATAATTTAAATTAATTACGTATGTGTTCCTTTCGTAAATCGTTGACTATTTTCTTTTAAACTGACGTCAGAATGGGGCTACGTTCTGACAGACAAGAACCCAGAACAACTAAAATATTTGTAATTAATTATGAAAATAACGATATTAAAATACAATATATTATTTTTTATAACTTAATTAAGTTGTATAATGATACATATTGTTATTCTAATCGAGTTTACCTAAATATATACCCAAACAATGATGTAAGATTATAATTATTTTATAGAAGCTCATCAAATTATTATTTATTTTCTTTAATTTGATATTAAAATAGATAAATTATACTACGTATACACATTGCAGGTATTTTAGTGAATTTTCATAAAACAAAATCACTAATGAGAAGAACCCGACCTAGTAGGCTACGTTCGCGCGCTATGGATAGTATTTAAATATTACAATTAACGGATTATCGATAAAATCTATTTTACGTAATTTTACAAGCTCTAAAATAATTTGTGTGAATTGTAAATTATTTTTTTGGCCGTTCTGCAGCTCTGCAGCACTTATGCACTAACCGACTCTGGTCTCTGACCATGTCCCACAACCATTTTTAAAGGGTTGTTCTCTCGTAAACTCGCTAATGAGGCAGTGCTTTCACACTCAATATTGAGGCTCGTGTTGTGAATCTATCTTCCACCGCTTTTGGTGACTTACTTCAACCGAGGTACATAGTAAGCGGCAATCGGTTGTCCCTTCGCTTGCGCAATCGCTCATCCTTGATTCATGTTGACGCAATGCCTCCCATTCGTAAAAACTCGTTCTCTATCAGTTGTTGCGCGCGTTCAATGAATACGTCATTGTTTACACGTGTTTGTCAATAGAAATTATTTTATTGGATTCGCAGATTTGCTGTACGCTATAATTTGACAGATAATTACTTCTCTCTCCAGGTTGTTTCAGAATCTGAAGTGAATGATAGTATGACTAAATCTTGTGAGCGTTACACCAGATCACCCTGTATAATTAACCCCAACTTCTGATTATACCAGGAAAAGAAACCAAAGCAACAGTGCAATAAATCCCTTGCTAACTCCCCGGACTTTCTAAACTGCTGCTTTCTCACTTATTCCCACATATGGAAGAGTTGCCAGCTTCATCCAAGCCAATTATCCAAACTTCAGATATTATTTATGAAATTTTATTGTGTGGCCGCTCCAGAAGTTTATAGTGAAGATCGCGCCAAGAAATTTTATTACATCTTGATAATGTCTGCAGAGTTAAAGATATTAAATTTTTAAGTAGATGATCTCGAATAAAGCAGAGGTTACTCGATAAGTTTTAGATATTGCCTCAGTGATAAGGTTATCTGAGCTGTATTGGCTGTATCTCATATGTTTCCTGGTTCTCTCTATTCGTCACTGTAATTGACAATGAGAAGTACTATCATAGATCTCAAATAAATTCACCGTACTGCGAAAGAGATTATCTGTTTCAGTTTTATATTATAGTCGCGTAACGTCGCCGTCTTGTCTTGCACTTCGTATTTTTACAAAATGTAATAATGTATTAACAATGCCGATTTGATTGGACAATCGAGTAGTTTCCCTACTTTTAAAATGCAATTTTTCCTTTGTGAAATAGTTTTTGGAATCAAAGCTTGTGTCGCTAAGAATATCACAAACTTGATGGTTGCGTCACAAGATGACTGTTTAGTCGCTTCGTAAATAGTTGTTATACAGGTGTCCATTGTAAAAGGTTCCGCCAGGAAAAGAAGAAAAAGTGAGAGCTGATAGTTTTTTTATTGTTGTTACTGATAATGATAAAATTGTGCTCTTCGGTTTCTTCATTTGCGAAGAAACCTTGGACTACAAGTGGTTTTCATTTTGATGAATTTTTAGTGAATTTTCATTAGGAAAATTCACTAATATAGAGGTATCGATGGTGAGACTTTCGAAAAAATTCTTTAAATGAGGGCGAATTAGGGCCTCTGGAATCCATTTCCATGCTCAGTTAAAATGTTTATATACAGGTGATTCATAAGTGGTGACCAAAAATGAAACCCCATGTTCTTTGAGCAATTTTAGAGAGGGTATGTCCTATAATTTTTTTTCCTATAATGCTTAATTAAAAAGATACAGGGTGTTGAAGTTGAATTTCAAAAAAGAAAATTTCCCCATTTTTTAAAAAGTAGTACATATATTTTGCTGAAACTTCGGATGTGTAGGCTGTTATGGAAGGCGCGTATTCTACCATAACAGTTGAATCGGCTATTCCAGCAGTGGCGCGCGTACCCACATATCATTGGTTATCCCTCAAGAAAAAAAAACGAGTACGCCAATGATATTTTTTTGTATTTTTTATTTTTTGAACCTTACTTTCATTCGTGAACAAAATGACTCTCTTAATAATTTTCTGTACGACGCTTATTTTACGGGTAAGCAATGAATCAGGTAAGTGTTTTAGAGCACAGTTCATGATTTTTAACCAGTCGTTGTTTGGTAGAAAATCGCAATGATTCACTTTTATGCCTCCATTGGCCTGAATACACGCACGATATTTTTTTTAAATATGGAAAATTTAATGTCTTGATACTTTTTTGTACGACGATTATCTTTGTTGTATTTTAGTAAGTAGTTGTCTGGTTTGCAAAAGTTGTCATTAAGTGTCACTTGACGTTTAGGTTAACAAGTTATTATTTTGAATAGGTGTAAGTGGTAAACTTTATAAAATTGCAGTATTTTCTACTCTTTCACCTCTTATAATGGAGTACACCTCAGAAGAGTATGCAGATAAAATTTTTATCTACGGATATGCTGATGGAAATGCTCTAGCTGCTTGTCGGGAATATCAACGTAGGTTTCCCACTCGCCGTCAACCTACACCAAGGGTTTTTTCTCGATCGTTTTCAAGACTTCGGCAGTGCGGTATTGGACAACGTCCTGACGCTAGAGCTAATGGTAGAAGACAACATCAACTTGAAGACGAAGAGAGTGGTGGATGCAGTGATGAATCAACCTTCTACAAGTACTCGGAGGATTGTCACACAGTTACAATATTCTCAAAGCTTTGTTTGGAGAACATTACATCGAGAAGCCTTACATCCATATCATCGACCGAATGCTCATTGCCTTCTACCTGGAGATAATGTGCATCGACGAGTCTTTTGTGAATGGATGTTGGAAATGAACAATCAAAATATCTTATTCCCTAATCTAATCTTCTGGTCTGACGAATCAACGTTTACAAGAAATGCTATTTATAATTCTCATAATGAGCATGTCTGGTCATTGGAAAATCCACATGCAACAAGGACTCGCACATTACAACATAGATGTTCCATTAATTTATGGTGTGGTATTTTTAACGGTTCACTGTTCATGGAAGTCCTGCCACAACGTTTAAATGGATCTTCGTACTTAGCGCTCCTAGAAAACCGCGTAGAAAGCATTATAGATGACATTACACTAGCAACAAGAGGTATAATATGGTACCAGCATGACGGTGCACCAGCGCATCATAGTCGAAACGTTGTTACTTGGCTACATGAACATTATAATGAAAGATGGATTGGCAGAACTGAACCAATACATTGGCCTGCAAGATCACCAGACTTAAACCCACCGGACTTCTATCTTTGGGGTGATTTTAAGCGACTGGTCTACAACAAATAAATACACCAGAGCAGCTACAATAACTGATAAATAATGCTTTTCGTCATTTTCAAGCAACAATGAATCCTCAAGACATTAAATTTTCCATATTAAAAAGATGTCGTGCGTGTATTCAGGCCAATGGAGACATTTTTGAACATTTATTATAATAAATAAATTACTATAAGCCTGATAAAAGTGTATCATTGCGATTTTCTACCAAACAACGACTGGTTAAAAATCATGAACTGTGCTCTAAAACGCTTACCTGATTCATTGCTTACTCGTAAAATAAGCGTCGTACAGAAAATTATCAATAGAGTCATTTTGTTCACGAATGAAAGTAAGATTTAAAAAATGAAAAATAAAAAAATATATCATTGGCTTATCCGTTTTTTTCTTGAGGGATAACCAATGACATGTGGGTACGCGCGCCACTGCTGGATTAGCCGATTCAATTGTTATGGTAGAATACGCGCCTTCCATAATAGCCTACACATGCGATGTTTCAGCAAAATATAAGTACTACTTTTTTTTAAATTGGGAAATTTTCTTTTTTGAAATTCAACTTTTAACACCCTGTATATTTTTAACGAAGCATTATAGAATTTTTTTATAGGACATACCCTCTCTAAAATTGTTCAAAGAACATGGCGATTCATTGTTGGTCACCACTTATGAATCACCCTGTATATATATATATATATATATATATATATATATATATATATATATATATATATATATATATATATATATATATATATATATATATATATATATATATAGGTATCCAACCGATAACTCAAAAAATACTTCACGGATTTGGACCAAATTTTGTAATTACCCTTATTTTGCTAATGGCTTGGATGAGTTCGTTTATGAAATCTTAACGGCCAATTTTTCTTAGCAAAAATTAAAAAATATTTTTTCAAACGTTGCCTCAAATTTTCTGAGTGTTTGAAAGAAAAATTTACAACTTAAAAGAACATAGACAGATGTGGTTGTGTACCAATTTTCAAGTCGTTTGCTCAAAGGAAAATAAAAGTATTTGAAATTAATGATAAAATAATCCTCGACATCACTTCAGATTCTGTAATGCAATATCTACAATGTTGGACAAAAACAGTTGTGGTGAGCTGTACTGCTATGCTATTTAAATAAACCGTAGATAAAAATCTAAACAATGGTTAATGCAAAAGGTCAGACACTGTGAGAGATACCACAGGGACGCCATATCGGTGCAGGACCAGGTAGTATGTTGTCACGACAACTCTAGTTTACACAAAATTTTATAGATAGAGTTGTGTAACTAACAATTTTGTAAATTGTCAGCCTTGGACCATTTCTTTCCTAATACCGGGATAAAGTTTGCGTCCAAAAGCGATAAATATTAGCATGCAAATGTATACTAATAAATAAAATGTTTAATAGCAATGATCCAATTTGTTTAAAAGCAATCCAGAACGACGTTTCATTATGTATAAATATTAAGCTTCCCATTCTTCACGTTCACGGTATTTCAAATTAAAAGCCATAGATATATCGCTCTCCTAGTTTAATCTGACCACACGTAGCTATTTGTCACAGAGAAGCGTGTACGCACACGCTCTGCGCATCGCATAACCTGGAAATCTACTCCGCTGATGCTAATTGCTAATACTAGCGTTGTAAATATTCAGATTATTTTGATAATCGGATGATACGGATTCATATAAAATAATATTCGGATTAATGATCCGATTACGTTTTCACATTAAGAAGTGTATATTATATTTATATGTAGCGTGGTATGGGATGGAATCGTAGATGCCGTATAGTAATAAGTAATAATAATAACGTACACGTGCTAAATATAATTCTATTTTATTATTATTGCCCAGGGAATACCAAGGTATTTTTACAAATATATAGGATAAGTTCGTGTAAAGTTTTTTGTAATTAATAAAATATAATGGTGACTAATAATTAAACCAAAAAGATTCTGTGGTGTTGATTACTTCACCTTTATCAATAAAAATTTATATTATAACTGCACCAGCAGAAAACATTTATTTTAGATTCAACTACTCGTTTCAACAAGCCTCTGTGTAATCTGATTGACACAATTAAAAATAGATAAGCAGGATATGACGGCATAGAATACATCCCATTCTAGGAATCTAAGAAAAGGTTCGATTACCGTTATACAATATTGCGAGTACGGGGTACGTAGAGGTTAAGCAGGTGTAGGTTCATATCTGTTATTACGAATTACGAATACGGATACCAACCCCCACGACGAAGCAGCGAACCAAAATTGTCAACTTATGTTTAAATTGTTATCCAAATTGATTTTTTAAAAATATTTTTCCAAAAATGATTTTGGGGTTGCCTTGTTTGTCAGTCTTACATAGTAAGCTGCAATATTTTATCATTTTACATAAGTATGGATACAGCAACCGTAAATAAGTGTTGGAAAGTGTCTGGGTGCAGCAAGTATGTTATGGTAGAAAATTTTCGTAAAAATATTTCAAATCCGATAGCTCAATAAATTTCCCACTAAGCTAGAATCTTCAATCTTGAATCATAGTAACACCTATGTAAGCGCACCGTGGGTACTAAATTAAAGAAAAATAACATAATGAGCTTCGCGGTTTTAAAAAATGTATAAAAATTTTCCGAAAATAAACTTAAAATCTTTTCGAGAAAACTGGTTTCCTAGCCAACAAACCTTAGGCCGATAGAAAATTGATGAGTTATTGAAATTTGAAGAACTTAATGAAAATTCGCTACCAAACGCACTTACTGCGTCACGATTTTTCCTTACAAACGTGCATCATATTTAGATAAAAAATACAAAAATGTAATAACATAAAGGTGTCCGAAAAGAAAAATTGTAGGGATCACCAACGACTTATGGGTCATTTGTGATTGTCAAAATATTTCTATAAGATGCAGCTTAAGACACCTTATAAATAACGTATACAATTTTTTCTTGTATCTTGTATAATAACAATTATATTGGGCTTTACCGCAGAAAGGCGTCACCCTGTATATATGTAAACAGATAAAAACTGAAAGTAAACCCGGATATGGATTCTAGGGGTCCAAGTTTGCCTAATTTGATGACATCTTTTTAAAACTCAAAAGTCGCGGTCTCCTTATAAATGAATTTTTTCTACGAAAATTAACTAAAAATTATAGACCGTTAAACGATATACCGACAGCTAAACCGACAGCGAAAGCATCAGAAAAGGGGTCTATTTGAAATGAATTTTCTGTAAATATTTTAGTAAAATGAAGGACAATGAAGGTTGAAGCTGAAACCTAAGGCTTTGCAGAACACTCGTCTTGCGACATTTTCTTTAGATAATCGGTATTCGATTCAGGTTCTTTGCCTAAATGTTGCCAATTTTGACGTTTCAAATTGCGATTTTGACGTCTTGAGGAAAACCCCAAATTGCTTTTTTACATGCTTATAACTTTTACGTCTTTTAACTGACGGACCTAATTTTCAATACGTGGGTCATTATTTATAATACAAATACGTATACCAAATTTGGTTGCCCTTACTTTGTTGGTTCCGGAGTTATAAATTTTTCTGAACTAAAACACAAAACCTGGGTCAATTTCCCTGGCTAACGGACTTATCCCAGCCATTTGCAAACATATAAAAATTGATACTCTCCCGGATATGGGTTCTATGGGTCCTAGTTTGCGCTGATTAGTGAATTTTTTTTTAAGAAAATTTACTAAAATCACAGAAGTGTCGGGAATGTATGAAATAGGTTGTAAGGGTTGTGAACTGAAATATATTGGGCAAACTAAAATTACTGTTGAAGCTAGATTTAGCCCAACTGCGATATGACAATATCGACAAATCGTGTATTGCTCAGCATATTTGGGATAATAATCATCACGTAGATAAAGAAAATACCAAGTTAATCAAAAGTGTCAGGCAGTCGCGTCAGCTAGATGCTTACAAAAGTATATATGTCGTTAGAGATTTGAACAAAAATTTTTCGATGAATAGAGTAAGTCCGGTTCTGTGTAGTTCATTGTTCGAACTGTTATCTTAATAACCAGCGTGTCCTTCTTAGAATGAATATTTGATAACGACGCACAGTATTACAAAGGCAGGTAGGCAGTTTTAATTGCAGGGATTTAAGACTCAATAGTGGGGGTCTGTCTGTATACCTTCCTAGAGGACGCTGTCCGTAACTGCTGGGCAACTAACATATTGTCACATTTGTCTATGAGAATTAGGTTTAGGAACTTTATTACTTCTATAGTAGTGTGTTGGTAACAGCGAACACTCTGGAATGATATTTCTAGAAAGGACCAGAAGTGACAGCTGTAGAAAATTGTAGAAAGTCTAGAATCTCTATGGACAGTATAAATAGACGAGCGGTGCGCAGAGTAAATAAGTTCAGTATTGAATTAGTGTGGTATAGAATAGTGATCATAGAGTATTGAGCGAGTCAACAGTAACTGTTGGTGTATAAGAACCGATCATAGAAGGCGATAATGGAATATAGTTCTATGGACATTTGGTAATAGAGAGAAATATTTTAGTTAATCTTGGTGTTGGAAAATAGTTGGTTATAATAAATAGTAGTTTGAAAAGCTGTGTTTTGTTAGTCAACAAATCCAGAATCCCGTAGATCGTAACAACTGGTGTCAGAAGTGGGACTTTCAAGTTGCTATCGGAAATATTTTCCAGAATATTTGTTGAACAACGTAAAAATTTCTACAATCTCTGGAAGATCAGTGTCAGCACTAAGTAATAACCGGGTGTGTTCTTGAAACAGAATAAACTGTGTGCCAGCTTAAAGTACGTCTATGTCTAAGAGACGTAGCGCAACAGCTAATATGGACGCCCAGCTATAGGAAATGATTAAAGAAATTAAAGAAGAAGCCAGAAAAAAAGATGAAAATGCTAAAGAAGAACTGAGAAGAAGAGACGAAGAAGACAAAAAAGAAATGAGAAAAAGAGAGGAAGAGACGACCCAGTTACTCAGCCAGAAGCAAGTGGAGAAGAAATTATGAGAGTACAAGACAAAGGGTGTAAAGACCATCTAAATGTGAAGCTCACCTAGAAAAAGGCCAGTGAACACATTTGTTGGAACAGAGTCTATGTCAACAGGATTAATAGGGCCCGTCGAGATATTTGTGCAAGTAAAAATACCAGAACAGAAGGACAACTACACGGAAAAACCAGTATCACGTTAGAACTTCGCTTGAAGAAAGCTCTGACATATTGACGAGAAGGAAAACCATCCACTCTGCTGTCAGAATGCACATACGAGTAGAAAGCGACCGCATGAAGACCCGTTATGACGTGCGAGCTAATTCAGCTGGTTTTAAAGAAGGAGATCGTGTGTGGTTCTACAATCCATTACGACGCAAGGGGCGGTCACCGAAACTACAAAAATTATGGGAAGGTCCTTATAAAGTGGTCAAAAGGATCAACGACGTTGTCTATCGAATTCAGAAGAGCCCGAAGAGAAAGGTGGTCCATATGCACAGACTTACACCATACCAAGAAATGTCAGAATTCGACCGGGACGATCAAATATAAGAGGGGGGCAGTGTCACATTTGTCTATGAGAATTAGGTTTAGGAACTTTGTTACTTCTATGGTAATGTGTTGATAACAGCGAACACTCTGGAATGATATTTCTAGAAAGGACCATAACTGACAGCTGTAGAAAATTGTAGAAGGTCTAGAATTTCTATGGACAGTATAAATAGACGAGCGGTGCGCAGAGTAAGTTAGTTCAGTATTGAATTAGCGTGGTATAGAATAGTGATCATAGAGTATTGAGCGAGCCAACAGTAAGTGTTGGTGTATAAGAAGCTATCATAGAAGGCGATAGTAGAATATAGTTCTATGGACATTTAGTAATAAAGAGAAATATTTTAGTTAATCTTGGTGTTGGAAAATAGTTGGTTATAATAAACAGTAGTTTGAAAAGCTTTGTTTTGTTAGTCAACAAATCCAGAACCCCATAGAACGTAACAATATAAATAGTAGCTCTAGTCTTTATTCAAGTTTATTCAGCCCTATGATGACGCTTACTTTGTTAGCGAAACGATAGTCAGGTCTAAAACTGTATTGTGATGAATTGGGTTCTCCAAAAAAAAAAGTACTTATTACGATAAGTACCCTAAAACGTACCTGTTGCGTTTGCAAGTGGCCTCCTGTATGTATTTCTCTGATTATAGATGGTTATTATGCCATACATTGCTAATTAAAAATTAATTTAGACTATTTAATAATCTCGGGCGCAGCAAGTGCGTTATGGTAAGCAACTTAAAAACAATGTTTCAAATTCCGGTCATTAATTTTCCCATCCTTGAACCAACTTACCCCTTTTTCATATTTCATACAGCAATTTACGTATAACTCGCGTTTTCCAATAACGGTCACATAAAGGAATCTCCGTTATGGGGGTAAGGAGAGGAGAAACAAAGAGAAACTTTGTACATTCACCGTTGTATATGGCCTGGCAGTTTTCAGAGGCGTATTTCAGCATCGTTTGACCTGGATTTGGAGTGCTGCATGGGGCATGAACGCTGTGTTTTATCACGGGTTTTCTCTACGTGTTACAGTCCATGATGTACGCATATTCAGATTTGATATCAGGGCTGTAAAACGCGCGCAGACGCCCTTCACATTAGGTATGCACCAATGCTGGTTCTTCTACCCTTACAGCGATAGGGGTGGAAGGAATGGAAAATATATTTTATTTTAAAATGGTTTTCTATTGGCCGCTTATGATTCTGATATGAGATCGCACACTTCTAGAGGGAGATAAGGAGTTTAAGGCGAAGAGGTTGGGAGTCGAGGAGAACCTCCGTGCGATGCAGACATGCTTCTAATAATATTGCTAGATTTTTATGATTGACCGGGGAACGAGAGTTAAATGTGGAGTTTTATAAAACTAGAAACGCCTACGTATGCTACTAAGTTTAAGCAACTCAAGACAGATGTTTAAAATGATTAGGAAAATAGATTTTATGCCCTTAAACCTGTGGGTCAAAATGATCGCAATCTTCATCAAATTATCCCTTTAAACACTTGAATGAATTCAGCACTATAATATAAAGCACGAGCATTGATTCCTTTAGTGGCGTTCCTAGCAAGTTTTTTTTGCAGTTCCTTTATATTTCACTGTATTTTCGTAGAAAAAAACACTACATTACAAAAAAAGGTTAATGCAAAAGAATGTAGCGACCACCGAACCATCAGTCTAATGAGACACGCTCTCAAAATATTCCTAAAGATAATACATCAGGGAATTTTTAGGAAATTAGAACAAGATATTAGCGAAACCCAATTTGGCTTCAGAAATTCAATGGGAACAAGAGAAGCCTTGTTTGCCTTCAATGTGTTGACTCAAAGATGCATGGACATCAATCAGCCGATGTATGTCTGTTTCCTTGACTACAACAAATCATTTGATAGAGTCCGCCATAACCACCTCATTCAGTTACTTAAAAGTAAAAATATAGACATGAAAGATGTTAGAATAATAAATAATTTATACTACAGCCAGACGGATAATATCAAGGTGGACAATGAACTCTCAGAAGAAGTAAAAATATAATGTGGTGTAAGGCAGGGATGTGTACTATTGCCGCTATTATTTAATCTTTACTCGGAAGAAATCATTCAGAGAGCGTTGGAAGAAACAACAATATGAGTAAAAGTCATCGAAATACCCATTAACAATATCTGGTATGCAGACGACACCATACTCATTGCCGAAACAATAGAGGATTAAAGAGCTTAGTAGATCAAGTAGTGACGAGTAGCGAGGAGAGCGGACTTACCTTAAATATCAAAAAGACCAAATTTATTACCATTACAAAATCAGTTCAGCGACAGGAAAACCTATGGATCAACGGAGAACTAGTAGAGAAAGTCAGTAAGTACAGGTACCTGGGAACAACTGTCAATGAAAATAATGAGTACACTGAAGAAACTAAATCAAGAATTGGACAAGCCAGAACAATATTTAACAGAATGAGAAGCGTATTATGCAGTAGAGATCTTAACTTACAACTTAGAGTCAGAATATTGAGATGCTACGTTTTTTCGGTGTTGCTATATGGGATGGAATCATGGACGTTAAAGAAATATATAAGTGAACGACTGGAGGCATTTGAGTTGTGGTCATATAGAAGGATTTTGCGGATAAGTTGGGTAGACATGGTAACAAATAAGGAGGTACTGGAAAGAATGAGAAAAGAATAAGAAATATTGATCACAATTAAAATAAGGAAGCAGCAATATCTGGGCCACGTGATGAGAGGAGAGAAATATGTATTGTTGCAGAATATTATGCAGGGAAAGATACGGGGAAAGAGAAGCAGAGGAAGAAGACCCATTTCCGGGCTAAATAACCTGAGAAAATGGTACAACTGTAGCTCCGTTGAGCTGCAGCATCAAAAGTGAGAGTAGCCGTGATGATAGCCAACCTTCTAAGAGGAGACGGCACTTGAAGAAGAAGAAGAGAGACCACGACATTCAAAAGTCCAAAAACTTGTTTAAATGAGCCAGGATTAGATCACATATTTAGCTAATTAATTGTTGTTGCCTTTATTCTTCCAATAAGCACGAACAAGAGCCCCTGGACAGAGATTTGGTGAAAAAAACATTAATTGCTGTTGCCCTCACTTGGTGAAACCGTACTATAGTAAATATAGGTGTAGAGACCTCTTTTCTGGCTTCAGAAGTGTCGGTTTTCTTCTCTTTAACCAGCAGTTTTAGTCGTCTGATGATGCTGTCAAGCAGCAAAACCGGTTACAGAGAAAAACCAACATTTGTGAAACCAAAAAAGTCTCTACATCTGTATTCACCTATTTAATGTCGGTTAAAAATATATAGGTGTCCCTTTAAAAGGTCGCATCAGGGTTTTCCCTAGAACTGCCGATAATTTCGAAAAACCCCTAATACGCCGATTTGCTTGCAAGGGGGAAACTTTCTTGAACACTAAGAGACTTTGTAGCATTCAACCCCTAGCGGCGGCGACTTTCACTCCCTTAATTTTGAGTAAAAAAGCTGGATTGAGTGGCATGTTTTTAGAAAGCTCTTTTGATTCTCTATTCAAAGCTGCAATTTTCATATCCCGATTAGTTTTTTTAGTAAATTTTCACTAATAGAGAGGTAAGGACGGAAGACTATCCTCAGCTAAGGCTATCGCTCTTACCAAGGATGATTGGAAACCATTTTCACGATCATTATCAAGGTAATGTATAAATACGTCTAGGTGTTATACAGCCGCACGTAGCTGCACTTTTTCGTTTTGCCACATTTTATATAAAACACTAAGTGAGTGGTGAACGTGTCGTCACCTAGTTGCGGAACCAAGTAGTATGTTGTCACGCCAGCTCCAAATAACACAAAGTGTTAAAAAAATAGAGATTGTATACAACCAACTAACAATTTTAGTAAATTGTTAGCCCTGGCCCATTTCTACCCTAATATAGGGACAAAGTATGTAAGACTAGATGCATTCTCACAACAATTAGAACCGTAGACCGGTTTCGCTCTAATTAGAGCTTGTCAGTACAGCATACTAATTGCTGCTTAGTAATAAAGTAATACGACTATGGTAGCCAGCCTTCCAACACTAAGTGAGTGGTGAACGTGGTGGCGACATCTTGACAGAGCAGTCAAAATCTATCAAGTGGCAAAACTGTTATCAGCGAGATAGACTAGAGCTGCTATTTTGCAGACTGCCATTAAAGGATTTTAAAAATTTGAAATACATCACTTTAATAGGGATGACCTGACCATTTGTATGCACCTACAGACACAATGGAAAGGCCTGAACTTGCCGCTTCTTTTACTGGGTTTAATTGTGAAGAAAATTATTGCTCAACACACCAATGGACCACCAGCTATCAAAACTTCCAAAATTGATATTAGCATAGACCAATGTAATCCAGTATAAACCTCAATGACAAACATTCCAACGCAATCTTCTTCATCAGCAGGGTCCTCATCAGTGTCCATTTTACCAAGAATGATAATGCCTCCTCTTCAAGAGTTTATTAGGAAACCTCAAACGAAAAACGGAAGGAAAATGGAAAAACCGCAATCCTTACCTCAAGCATTTACAAGACGAATCTAGAAAAGGAAGAAGAAGAAAAAGAAACCAAACAAAAAAGGAAAACCTGAAAATAAATGTAATGGAGACTACAGACGAAGATAACCAAGGAAATAAAAAAAGGAAAAAAGACAAATATCCAAGCAAGTGCCATTCCACAACTTCAAGGCAGAAACAAGACGAAGAGAATGTCAATATAAAAATTAAGGAGATAAAGGAAAAGAGGAAAAAGGAGAATATTGTAAAACCTCCACCAAAGGAAAAAAGTGTTATGACACAATGGAACAAACTTCAGAAGAGGAAGAAGATGATGAAGCTTGTTTTGCAATGAACTTTATACAAAATCCAAAGCAAAAAAAGGTCGGATTCGCTGCAATGTATGTGAAAATTGGGCCCACGAAGCTGGTTCAAATGCGGAAGAAAATACACGGTGAATCCGAGATTGTCGCTCTAGACATATCCAAAGCATTCGACCAGGTCTGGAACGCAGCACTGCTTAATAAACTTCTCGCCTATGGCCTACCACCAAAACTCTGTACCTGGACAGCAAATTTCCTCTCCAACCGCAGCATTTCTGTTGTCGTGGATGACCATTCCTCTAAACTGTATCCAATTAATTCAGGAGTTCCTCAAGGTTTAGCTTTAGCCCCTACTTTGTTCCTTCTCAACATCAATGACCTTCTCTCTAGCACATCCAACCCAGTTCACAGTTACACGGACGACAGCACCATCCACTCAAATATACAATATTCTAAGCCTGTCTCTTTAGCCCAATTAGATGAGGACCGCAGACTCATGGAGGGTTCTTTCTCCGTGGATCTCAAAAAAATATTAGCTGGGGAAGTAGAAATCTTGTACAATTCAACTCCACCAAATCTCAGCCTTGCTTTCTATCTCATAAGAGATACACCAGCGCTAGACCCACCACAATGAACAACCAAGTTATTCAAAGTAATGAGTCTTTTTCACTTGTTGGCATTTCTGTGGATCGAAATCTCAATTGGCACCAACATGTCACATCGATTGCAGAAGCGGCTGCTAAGAAACTAGGTTTCCCCTTCCGGGCTCGCAAATACTTTTCCACAGCTAATCTCTATACCTTACATACTTCACAAATAAGGCCAAACCTCGAATACTGCTCCCACATCTGGGGTGCCGCTGCCGCTTCTACACTCGCTATCCTGGACTCCATTCAGAAGAGAGCTATACGTCTCATCAGTGACCCTCACCCAAAGGCTGCCATCCCTTGCCCACCGACGTGTCGTTGGTGACCTCTCTCTCTCTCTTTTATAGATATCTGCAAGGGCACTGCTCAGAGGAGCTTTCTTCCATAGTTCCTCCACCTGCTGCCCCCAACAGATCTATCAGGGGAACAGAGCGAATACACCAGACGTAGAACATCTTGTTATGCCCGCTCTTTTGTCCCGAGGACTTCCAAGTTGTGGAATTCCTTGACGGCACATGTTTCTCCTCCTCTTCCGAACCTCCAAACCTGCAAGTCCAGAATGAACTAGTTGCCTGTTTCCTCCTTGTCGACACCCACGGTACGATAGTATTTAGGCTGTAAGCCCTCATGGTGTGTTGTTGAAATAAAAAAATAAAAAACCTGTGACTTTTGTTTAGAAACATAATATTTATTTAGATAAAAATCGGTTTATTTCAACAAGTGTTATTTAGTTTCAATATTATCAGGTCTCTCTGATAGGTGTTACACGTGTTATAAATACCATGACCATTATTTAAATAGTTAAAATAAAGTTGTTTTGAAAATTTCATTTGTTTTCCATTGTAATTAAAAGATGTCCCGATGTTCCCCAACCCGTGGGGCAAAACCAGGTATTTGCAGATTTTTTTCAAAAATGCCTCTAGAACCTAAAATAAGATGTGTGGTAACCGTTTTCCATATGTTTTTCGTAAGGAAACTTCATGTGGTGTTCAGATCATGTATATTTGAGAATGTATTGTTTAAGTAAAAAACAAATAATCTGTGATCAAACATTAGCGTCCCGATTTTATCCGATTTTCCCTCACACTTGAGTGTAATCTGTATGTCTCAATAGCAATTCAAAATTACGTAAATTTTTATTACAATCTTTTAGCCAACATCTCAACCCTTTAGACTTTTGTATAAAGACCATACAATACAGGCAAGGCAGGAGCAACAGCAGCAACAGAATAACATAACTTTGTTGCGCTCTCCAGTCACTTTAATATAACACTGTTTATTATTGAAGAGCAGTACGGGGAATATCCGCATACAGAATACCAGTTCCAACATTCATGAGATATAAGGGCCGAAGTTGCCGGCTGCAACATTAAAATCAATACAGGACAGTATATGCCATAATATATCTGCAGTTCCCCATTTCCATGGAGCGGATTCCAAAACTGTCATAATTAGGTTGGTAACTCTGTTCGCTCACAACGCAGCCAGCCTCTACACTCTTGCATCGCTCCTCCTGCTATTTCCCTGACTCCTGGACTCGCTTCGTTTCTTACGGTAGTTTATTTTGTCTTTTTCTTGCGCTTTATGCACCCGGATTGCCAGGTCAAATAAATAATGACCGGTGATGGATGTGGCTTATATGCTTTGTCCAGGTCAACTCCAATATGACAGTATTATTTTGGCATGTTTAATAGTATACAGGGTGTGCATTGTACAAGGTTTCGCTAGGATTTTCCTGCGAACTGCTGAGGATTTCGAAAAACCCAAAAGCACGTCGATATTGCTTGCGAGAGGACAGTCGCGGTCTTAAGTGGTGGCGGGCAAGGCACTCGCCCAGGGCCTCGCTTTTACCGGGGCCATCCGCGACATGCCGTATAGTAGAAAAAAGTTGATATTTGAAACTTTTTGTTTTATTAGTTACAACAATAAAATAATTTTGGCTAATTCATAGTAAAGTATATAATAGGTTTTCCAATAGCGACATAACAACTTTGTATTTTAATACCAACGCATTCTTAAACTTTTTTCAGGATCTGTTAAGGTCAAAACGTCAGGCAAGGTCTACGTTTTTATCATGGTGAAGTTCACGAACGAGCAGCGTTTGGAAATTGTTAAAAATTACTACCGAAATTCTGAGTCGGTGGCCGCAAATTTAAGAGCGCTTTCTTCAATTTTGTGCGTTCTATAGTGGATAAATTGGAGTCAGATTATTCACTATCGGATGCTACTGTGTCAGTGAGAGAATGCACTGGTCGAAGTACCGAAAATATCGCAGCTGTAAGGGCTTCAATTCAAAATGATCCAAATCAGTCGATTCCACGCCGTTCACAGGAATTGAGAGTCTCTCAAACCACATTGTGGCGAATTTTGAGTAAAGATCTTGATATACACCCTTACAAGATACAACTAACTCAAGAATTAAAGTCTCTTGATCATTTGAAGCGCTGAAACTTCTACGATTGGGCTCTGCAAAAATTTGGCGAAAATCCTGAATTTCATCGAAAAATCATCTTCAGCGATGAAGCCCATTTTTGGCTTAAGGGCGTCATCAATAAACAAAATATACGTTATGGGACAGCAACATACCCACATGTGCTTGAAGAGACTCCATTGCATCCACAAAAAGTGACCGTGTGGTGCGGATTTCATGCCGGAGGTGTGATTGTCCATATTTTTTCGTCGATGATAATGAGTTCCATGTTATGGTCAATGCAGTTCGCTATCGTGCCATGTTGGAAGACTATTTTTGGATAAAATTGGATGGACTTAACATCAGTGATATGTGGTTCCATCTTGTTGGAACATGCCACACAGCTGGTCAAACAATCGATATATTGAAGGGAAAGTTCGGTAACCGTATAATCTAGAGAAATGGTCCGGTTGAATGGCCACCTCGCTCATGTGATTTAACGCCAATGGATTTCTTTTTATGGGGTTACATTAAGTCCTTGGTTTACGGCAACAAGCCAACAACGTTAGAAGAGCTCAGGTAAAATAGCACACGTGAAATTGACAACGTTCCGGGCGATATATGTGAAAGAGTGGTGGAAAATTGGCTCCAAAGAATCGATCTTTGCAAACGTGCTCGTGGTGGTCATATGAATGAGATTAAATTCCATACTTAAATATAACATTTGTACTGCACATATAATAAGTTTCAGCACAATACCTCAATGATTCTGTGTTTTATTTAAATAAGAAATTGTTATGTCCTTATTGAAAAACCCTTTATTAATATTCACTAAGTGAAGATTGGAACATGTGATGAGCACTGATGAGCACACTTGGAAAACCCAAATCACCACAACATATTTAAAAAAACCTGACGATCGTTTCACTAACCAAGTTAGCGTAATCAGAGGATCAATAATTCTAAATATCCTATATTCGTAACTCTATATTTATTCTTCCGCAGTTCGGTAGGTAGTCGGTCGCTAACGACTTGGGGAGGTTCAACGACACCAAAATTAACATATTTCGTTTGGCGGAAATATCTGTATTCTTTTATTATCTTTCGGACGTGCTTCTGCCGGTATATACTTTATAAGGCAATCTATCAGACTGATCATAGGCGATATTCATACATTTTTCATTATTACTATATTTAGCAATATATATATATATATATATATATATATATATATATATATATATATATATATATATATATATATATATATATATATATATACTCTCGAAGGCATTATTATATTATATGTCCTGGTTGTCTAACATTTTTAATAAATTTTAGATTCGACTCATTAACCTGGTGATTATTTTCCCAAATATGTCGGGCGATGGAAGATCTATCTATAGTACCGTATCTTAATTGTGCTTAATGTTCTTTGAATATAATTCCAACAGATCTTTTTCTTTGGCCGACGTATTTAGGATCACAGTCATTAAAACGTATTTCATAAATTCCCGACATTTTGACAGTATTATCCTTGTCTTTTGGGTTACATAGCAAATATTTTCTGTCGAAATTGTTAGATGTAAATTGGCTTTTGAAAAATAAACCCCTCGTGATTCGAGGTTCAAATGGTAAACAAACAAAGTTTTTTCGGCTCTCTCTCTTCTAAACGTCGTTGATTCCGCTAATATTTTCTTTGTTTTCTGTTTGTTAATTAATTTCTTCACTAGGCAAGCAGTGTATCTGTTATATTCGGCCACGTTCTTAATATAATTTAATTCCTTGGTATATATACTTTTACTAAAAGAAAATTAGTTAATCTGTTTTTTTTTAAATTCAGACTGGACATTTTTTGTACATATGATGTGAGTCATTCGGAATGTAGGTTAGAGTGGTGGTTTCTCTTCTATGGATATCAAATTCTAAAGTGTTTTTATTCTTGATAACTAGTCCATCTAGAAAGGGTTATTTATTATTAATTTCTAATTAGTGGGTAAATTTGATAGAATCAAATTTATTGTTTAATTGAACATCGGTGGTTCAGGGGTAAGAACGTGTGCCTCTGAACCGAAGGGTACTGGGTTCGAGCCCAGGCTACTCCTTTCACTTTTTCAGTACAAACTGTAAATTAACATCAAGCGAGGTTCTGGCATTGTATTTGAGCAAGTTGAATGTCTGCATGTTCCACCCTTCGGAGGGGGCGTAAATCCGTCGGTCCCGTGTCCATGCGATGTTGGGCACGTTAGAGATCCCTACTCTCCTTACAGAAAGGCGGGGGTTCGACAAAATTTCTAGGATAGTGAGGTGAAACTGCTCCCTGACGTCGGTGATTGGCCATAGTCGCGGAAATAGGCCGACGTTAAAGAAACAAAAACACACATTGTTTAATTCATTATATTCTCCCAAAGTTTGTATTAAACACTGCGAAAATATCATCCGCGTAATAAAATCACACTCTGGAAAAATACTCACTTTAACTTTCAAGATTTGTTTCAAATCTACCCATGAAAAGGTCTGCAATAAATAGCGATAGCGGGTTGCCCATTGCCGTGCCTTGGGTTTGTTCAAAAAACTTATTATTGAATTAAAAAATATTCTGTTTAATACTGTTTTTTTTAAAATATGGCAAACAAGAATCAGTTTTTCCGCATTTCATTAATTTTAATTTTAAAATGTCTAACAACATAAAAGTGAGTCAAAGGTGGAAAATTTTGTTAAACAAAATTGGCTGGATCTGGAAATGCATTATCTGTATTCAAAACGTAGTATGTTAGAAATATAGGCATATAGTTTGTTTAAAAGATTAACCTTTAAGTTACATAACTTAGAATATGAAGAATGGTGCAATTTTCATAGGAAAATGTTTGTAGTCATTAGCGCGAAGTTGGTCAAGAAAATTAATCTACAAAATAAAAGAACACAACAAAAAGACACCGGTGAACACTAAATAGGAGCTACGTCAACGTGTGACCAATTGCATCGACCAACTAGATGCTAATTAAATACATAAAGTGACAACTGATGGTGTACATCGCCGGATTTTGAAGTGCTTAAAGTCAATTTTAAACCGCCCTGTATAACATTAAATGAATTTATTTATGTAACTATTAAATACCAGGCTTTTGCAAACTGTGCCCAAAAGTTCAGCCTTCCATAGGGTCAAATAGCAACTAAATTAAAATTTTAGTGGTACCATTTTTATGAGAAACAAATTGAATAAGAATTATCTCGAGAACCGATGTAGATGGGTATATGAAGCTATTAAGAAAAAATGATCATAAAGAAATTGCAATTCTAAAACCAGAATAATATACAAGTGTCCCATTAAAAATAAGAAAGTTGTTGCTACTTTCGAGTAGAAGCGGCAACACCGCCAAAATGAAAATATTTTAGAAAGACAGGTCGTGCCTATTTATGGCAGTTTCAAAATTTTAAGATTAGTCGTATAATCCGTTTTCCATAAACGTCTAACCGACCCTCAATGACCCGTATATAAATTGAAACTGACCCCGCATAGGAATCTAGGAACCTTAGTTGGCCTTAGTTGAATATTTTTTAAAACCCAAAATTTGCGATATCGTCTTTTTTAGGAGAACTAATTTAAAACAGCCAAATACTCTCACTTCTCATAGTCTCCTCGAAGATGAGAGTAATAAGATAATAGCACGGAAGCTTAGGCACCTATAGAATAACACTGGTCTATTCTTGTCTGGGCTTATTGATACCTGGTTCTAAAGGTGGTCCACACGAGTCTCATTCTTAAACACACAGATCCACACGTCTTCTGAACGATGTATTTGTTAAAGGGTTGTATTTGTGATTTACAATTCGAACGAGACAACCCGTTCAACCACCGCCACGTGGCGTATATTATGTATCGTTTAAATCAGTTATAAATGACGGATGTAGGGTCCTTGTTATCCTTAGTGCTATATCCGTATTAGAATATATAATGATATGGTAGGAATAGTGATTGTATAGTCTAATGTGACAGTATGGTGTAACGGTACTTTCCATTTCATCAAGATAACATTTTTATCAACCCCCATTGGGTTATATATTCACTACTTAATAATTTTACTTCCACATCGTCACAACGTGTGGAAGTATCGAATCGGCGACAAAAATTTCAATTTTTTTACGCTTAAACGCCGTAAAAAGGGTAAAAACATATAGAAAACATAATTTGGGGATGATTTTTTTGTCTGTTATTAGGAGCCATAATTTTCGAACGAATTGAGATATCATCTTCAAATTTGGTATGCAGTGAGCACCCGACAAACGAACGGTTTGGATTATATTTGGGTAAAAGCGCTCCCTGGGGTTGGGGATGAATGGGGATTTGGTGCAAATTGTAATTTTTGTGTTAAAACTCGAGCAATACAGTGTGTCCCAAACTGGATGGGAATGTATTGCTATATCCCTTATTATTAGAGATAGGGAGACGAATAAATTAGCAATGTTTTGTAGAATTTCTGCCCGTTCCTTTTAGAGTTATTTTTAAAAAACCAAAATTAGTCGATTTCTTTTTTCTTCAATATCTAAGTAGGTGTTGATCTGACATGCCTAAGCCTTGCACATTATCGGGACACTTTTTACAGAGTAATCTTTTTGTGCTATTCTCAACTTCGGATTGTCATTTGTTTTTGAGCTACAGGTATCAACGTTTTTGCTCATGTGATAGCCTGTGAAAAGAGCTTTTGACTAAATAGCTCATCATAATCTAATTGTTTAATGTACACTGCGCATCCCACTGAATCTTGAATTTTTGACCCATCAGTATAAATTTTGACCGCTTCTTTATACAACAAAGTTAAACATGCGGTTAAAAGTGAATTAAAAGCATCCGAGTAGACTAATACACCGTAAACAATGACAAGGTATAAAATCTACTGCGAAATGAATAGGTGTAAAGTCAGCTGACTGAGAGCAAGCCCAACAGGAGGCCACACAGTTAAGAAGAAATCTCATGAGAACCCTCAGGGGTCTAGAATTTGTAAAATAAAACCAAAAACAAAATGGTTTCCATACGTACTTTTCAATTCTCGAAAATTGAAGTTAAAAACTATACGAAAGGGTATCCAAGCTGAAATTTTATCTGTTGCACCAGAGGTACAACAACATCGCCTTCGAATGTACCATAAATCGTATCACAATCCAAACCCAATCAATATAAAAAGTCCGGACACAGCAAGTGCGTTATGGAAGTGAATTTTCATAAAAATGATCTGGCACCAAATTAAATGCATACAACTTTCTTTATTTTAACACAGAGATCTAAGTTTTGGCACATGGTTGACCTTTTATAACGTTAACCTACTTACCAAATTTGGATACCATAGATTTTTATTTTCTGAGATAAATTTTTTTCTCGAAAGATAACCCACAATTTTACCGGAAAAAATAGCTCTACTTTCCTGGCTAATGAACTTATCCGAGCCATTAGTCAAAGGAAGGTATCTGCAAAATTTTATCAAAATCGGTCTATTATGTTTTGAGTTATCGGTATAACATATATATATATATATATATATATATATATATATATATATATATATATATATATATATATATATATATATATATATATATATATAGTGTGGAACAGCCAAATGGAATAAATTCGATAACGGATAAATGAGGGCGTGTTGGGAAAAACGCTTGGACACGTCGATTTGTATTTTTAACTGCGCATCTTTTTCAAGAAAAAAAAAATATATAGGGTGCGTCATGTGACAGTGGCCAATACCAACTTTCTTATTTTGAATACAAGCCCCTGTATATTATTAATTTTTTGGATTCTTCAGAAAATTCTAGACATAATTCATGTACAATGTTCTATACCTATCTTCAACTGTTTCGGAAATATTAAGTATTTTCAGATTTATTACAAAAATTAACATTAAAAATAGAAAATTATTTTATTTCACAAATTCGCTACATTGCATTCAATACTTATTTCCCATTCAGCTCTTGATAATAAGAAAGTAAACAAAAACCATTCCTGCGTTTCTTTTTACTGATATGAAATGAAACAAAAACAAAAACAGTTTTCTTTCTGTTCGTATAAAACTCGTAGCCTTAGCAACTTGTTGTCTGCCTGCATGACAGTAGTGATTAGTGTCAGTGCTATTGTCGTTTGAATTTCGTTAACTGTACGTAATAATATCAGAAAAATGGTTCATTTAACAGAAATGCACAAAATAACCATTCTACAAATGATTGGTTATGGAGATAACACACGGACACAGATGGAAGTGTCTCGCTTATTTCACGAAAAATTTCCAAATTTGCCGCCTGTATCCCAAGGAACAATTAGCAAAATAGAAAAGCAGTTTCGCGAGCTTGGTCATGTGAGACAGATAAAAAAAGTAGCTGCCAATGCAGTAAGTGATGATACGAAATTGGATATTACGCTTGAGTTTCAAGAAAACCCACATACTTCTGGTCGACAAGCAGCCCAACTACCTATTCAACGTTAGCCACACAGCAATTTTTCGAACATTAAAGGAAAGTAAAATGCATCCCTATAAAATGATACCAACTCAGGAGCTCATGGAGGACGATTTCGATAGGAGAACGTATTTTTGTGAACAAATGATGGCAATGTTAGATAACAATGTGATCCAATTAGAAGATGTTTTGTTTTCTGATGAGAGCACATTTACACTTCACGGTCATGTTAATCGTCAAAATTGCCGCTATTGGTCTAATGAGAATCCTCAATGGATGAGAGAGGAACATACGCAATATCCTGAAAAAGTTAATGTTTGGGCAGGAATTGTTGGAAATCATATCGTAGGTCCCTTTTTCATTGATGGCAACTTGAATGGGGATAAATATTTAGAACTGCTCCAAAATAATGTCGTGCCAACTTTGACAAACTTATATCCAGATCCAGCAAACCCACAAGTTACTGCCAATAAAATATGGTTTCAGCAAGATGGAGCACCGCCCCATTACCAAATCAATGTCCGGCAGTACCTGAACCAAATTTTTCCAAATCGGTGGATAGGGAGGCGCGGATCGATAGAATGGCCAGCACGATCTCCTGATCTGTCGCTATTAGACTACTTTTTGTGGGGATATGTCAAAAGTATTGTATACAAAACTAAGCCCCTCAACTTAGATGACTTAAAAAGACGAATCACGCTTGCGATTAGATCAGTCACGCCTGAGATGTTGAGTAATGTTAGAAGACATTTCTATACCAGATTAGCATGTTGCCAAGATGTTCGTGGCGAGCATTTTGAACATTTACTACATTGACATTAATTTTTTTTTGTTTTTTTAAATTATTAAGAAATAATCAGTATTTCTTATTAGAATTTGTGAAATAAAATAATTTTCTATTTTTAATGTTAATTTTTGTAATAAATCTGAAAATACTTAATATTTCCGAAACAGTTGAAGATAGGTATAGGACATTGTACATGAATTATGTCTAGAATTTTCTGAAGAATCCAAAAAATTAATAATATACAGGGGCTTGTATTTAAAATAAGAAAGTTGGTATTGGCCACTGTCACATGACGCACCCTAAATAATTTTTTTTTCTTGAAAAAGATGCGCAGTTAAAAATACAAATCGACGTGTCCAAGCGTTTTTCCCAACACGTCCTCATTTATCCGTTATCGAATTTATTCCATTTGGCTGTTCCACACTGTATATATATATATATATATATATATATATATATATATATATATATATATATATATATATATATATATATATATATATATATATATACATATAAAATTAAAAATGACCCCGGATGTGTGTTCTACGGGCCCGAGTTCGCGCTCATTTGAAGAAATTTTTACAAAATTCAAATTTCGGTATCTCCCAAGTTATGACTTTTTTCTAGGAAAATTCACCAAAACGGCGATTTAATCACGAAACAAAAGAAAAGTAGGCCGTTTACATCAGAACACCATGAAAATAGATATTATGGCCTAATTTAAGCAGCAAAACGTCTCTGGAACTGTCACAACATACTAAGGTCAAATTTCTACTTCTTAAAAACATCACAGCTCCACCAATGTTGTCTATAACTCTCATTTCACTAACCTCATTTTTTTACACATTTTATCTCATTTCTTTCAACATTTATTAATTGTTTAATTATCAATTTTTTAGGAAAGACGTGGTTATGAAAATTCGCTACCATAGTGCATTTGCTGTATACAGACTTTTTATAGGTAGGTACTTACTTTTTGTCATTTAAGGTTACGAAAAGTTAATTAAGTCAAAATATTTATGTATGTAGAGTCACTTATCCAATTTACAATAGTAATTCATAAGTACACTTGGCCAAGGGTTCGGGGTGGGAAGGAGGAAGTGGGAGGGCCACATAACTTTCAATCTATACGGTAGAAACATCCCAATGGCCAGGGAGAAAAAATATCTTGGGGGCGTACTAAACTCTAAGCTAAAGGAATGGTCACCTTGAAAAAATACTGCGCAAGGTAGTTATGACCCTAGCCGTCACTAGGCGGCTATATGAAACAAGATGGGGACTAAGACCTAGTATGGCCCACTAACTGTACACAAGGATGATCAGACCATCGTTAACATACGCGGCACTGGTGTGGTGGACTAAAGTGACGCAATCCAGTGCCAAACAAAAACTCGGCAAGATCCAAAGGATGGCTTGCCTGGGGATCACAGTGGCCATAACTTCGACCCCAATAGCCGCTATGGAGGTGTTGCTGGGTCTGCCCCCAATTAGTTATCATGAGGGAGGCAAGGCTAGGACTATACAGACTAGCCTGCAATGGTAGACTGAAGATCAACCCAGGCTTCAGGGACCACTGCAAAATTCAGGAGATCGTGAAGGAGCACATGCTTGAAATGAAGTCAGACTTCGCAGGCCAGCGAATCTGCAGAGATAACAAGTTTACAGTAGTAATCCACGACCGCGAGGCATGGCGGGGGGACACGCCGGGTCTACCACGGGACGCGCTCGTCTGGTTAACGGACGGATCCGGTGGGGAGCGTGGGACGAGGGCAGGCGTTTATTCGGAAGGACCGAGGGTAAGTCACATTATTTCCCTGGGAGCTCATGCAAATGTAGGCCATATTGCACTGCGTGCGAGAGAACAAGAGGAGAAGCTACACCAACAATCGGATCCTCACAGCCACAGACAGCATCTCTTAAGACC
Source organism: Tillus elongatus (assembly GCA_964006375.1). Taxonomy (NCBI): domain Eukaryota; kingdom Metazoa; phylum Arthropoda; class Insecta; order Coleoptera; family Cleridae; genus Tillus; species Tillus elongatus. The sequence goes on from OZ023267.1 coordinate 131,518,510, forward strand.
CTAAGTAGCACATGGGTAAATTCTAGGCTGGTAAATGCATGCCCAGACGAGACGAGCGACGTGGCTGGACAGAACCAGGTAACCTTAAAATGGGTGCCAGGTCACTCGGGTGTCAAAGGCAATAAAAAAGCTGATAGTCTCGCGAAGAGAGGATCAGCAGAATCATTTATGGGACCAGAACCGGTCCTGGGAGTGACGAAGAGCACTGTCAGGGGATCAATTAAGTCCTGGGTCAGAAACGAACACAAGGTGTACTCGGCATGCTGACCAGGGCTCAGATATGGAAATTCAGTAATTGACGAACCCAGTTCAAAGAGAGCTGTGAAGCTGCTAAATCTTAGCAGAGGACAGCTCAGAAACATAACAGGACTCTTGACGGGACACATGGCTGTCAAGAAACACCTGCATAAAATGAGGCGGTTCGAGAGGGACCTGGCATGGGACTCTGCGGCGAGGGGGAGGAGTCAGACCAGCACATCTTGTGCGAGTGCAAAGCTCTGGACCGCAAAAGACAACTGATCTGCGGACAGTCTAGACTGGAGACAGAGCAATATAAAACTTCACCCTACCAATTGCTGTGAAGGCTAGTTCAAGGCACACTGATTTTGGAATGAGTGGAGTAGAAAAGACAAAGGGTATGCACAATAAGCCAAAGGCTGCGTTGATATCGGGGTGGCAAAGACGCGGACGAGGCCTAAGGGAAAAAAGGGTAACGAAATTTGGTACGCGTGTTTGTATTATAAATAGTGACCCACGTACCAAAACTTATGTCTGTTAGTTGAAAGAGAAAAGAGTTATAGGCGTTTAAAGAAAAAAATGAGGGTTTTCCTCAAAACGTCAAAGTGCGATTCAAAACGTGAAAATTCGCAACATTTGGGCAAAGAACATGAAACAAGAAGAGTCGTAGAAAAGACAAAGGGCATGCACAACAAGCCAAAGGCTGTGGTTTTATCGGAGCGGCAAAGACGCCGACGAGCCCTAAGGGAGAAAGAAAACACTTGGAGAACCCAAATAACCACAACACATCTTTTTAAAGACCTGACGATCGTTTCACTGACAAGGTTAGCGTCATCGGAGGATGAAAAATTGAATGAATTTTTCATCCTCTGATGACCCTAACCTTGTTAGTAAAACGATCCTAATTTTCTTAAAAATATGTGTTGTGGTGATTTAGGTTTTCCAAGTGTACTTATCAGTGTTTATCACAAGTTCCAATCTTCACTTAGTAATAATGATTCATGCTTATCGCAAATACGTTAGTTTTCCTAAAGAACGGTCGTATAATAAGTTATAAGCATCTGATATAGGATCAAATACAAAGTGAATCAGAGAGATTCCTATATATAGAACATTCTGTTTAATCAGAGCAACTCAGGTGTATAAAAAACGGCAAACATGTGACCTAAATTCAGCATATATCTTGAAAAGAGTGTGAGAATTTTTTATAAAAAGCACGATTTTCGATAGTCATCCCTAAGGCAGTATTGCTGAAGATCCTTTCAATACATCACAGCATTAAGTTAGGGCACCGCTGCTACTGCTTTCATGTGTGAATAAAATACAGTTTTGATGGAAAAAAAGGAGCTAAGTAGGTCGATGTAAATAAAAAAAGCACCTTTAAAAAATCCAGTTTCCTGGGAATATATACACCCCTCTGTAGCTTCTTATATCGATTTTATAATGAAAGCTTTTGTGCCCTGCAAATTTTGCATCACCGTTTTTTTATGCTACGAAATTGGGGTTTCATAAAAAAAGAAACGGTGAATCTCGGGTGTAAATAAGAATGGTGAATATGTTTAGGTTATATGAGCTGATCCGTTGATGAGGGGGAGATTTAAACAAGGGATGACAATAATTTATATTATAAGAATTGGCTATAACAAATAAAATTCGCGACGCAGTAAGTACTTTATGGTAGCAAATTCTCATTAAATGCTTCAAATTTGAATAACTCAATTTGCCCTAGAAAGTTGAATTTTCGTATATATATATATATATATATATATATATATATATATATATATATATATATATATATATATATATATATATATATATATATATATACAGGGTCGCTGATAAGTCTGGAAACGGTCGATTATCCGGGAAAATATACAAGGTGTCGAAAAAAGTTTTATACAAAAGTTTTTGGGTTCTTCAATGTCTACTAGGCGGTGATAATTTCATTTATACAGGGTTGGTCATACAGGCGTGGCACACCAATATTAATTTTTTTTTAATGGAACACCCTATATATTATTCGATATTTCAATCCTTCTCTTAATTTTGAGCAACATTTATCAGAAGCATGATGTACATAAACTCAATCGTTTACGGGTAAAAAAATAAATAAAAATAAACGCTATTGTTTTTAAAATCTATTGGATGAAGAACAAAAATAAATGAAAAGTAGAATATCTCTTGAAAACAATCTGTGAGTGTGAAAAGAACCGGTTGCGATGTTTTTAACATTGTTTGAAATCCTATTTTATAAGATGTTCAAAGTGTTCTCCATTGACCTCCTGACAATAATGAATTCGCTTAACAAAACATTGCACTGCATTTACAAGAGCGTTTTGAGGAATGTTATTAATTTCATGCACAATCCTTGCTTGAAACTCTTCAATATTCTGCGGTCTATTTTGGTAAATTAAATTTTTTACATGACCCCACAAAAAAAAGTCAATCGGCGTCATGTCGGGAGACATAGCTGGCCATTCAATAGTTCCCCTGCGCCCTATCCATCTGCCAGGAAAGGTTTGATTCAGATATTCCCGTACCTCAATTCCAAAATGAGGGGGTGCCCCATCCTGCTGAAACCATATTTCTTCCGCTGGTAGATTTGGGTCGTTATTGTTCGGAAATAATCGACTAACGTCTGGAACAATTGATTCTTGCAAAAGTGTCAAATATCGAGCAGAGTTCAAATTACCGTGTATAAAATAAGGTACTATGATATGTCCACCAATAATAGCACACCAAACATTTACTTTTTGCGGTCTTTGGGTGTGAATTTGTTCCATCCAATGTGGGTTTTTGTCTGACCAGTACCTACAGTTGTGTCGGTTGACTTGTCCATTCAAACAAAATGTAGATTCGTCGGAAAAGAAAATGTGGTTGGCAAAGTTAAAATTTTGGCGTAACTTCTCCATAATAAGTTCACAGAACTCGATTCTGCGATCAAAATCGTCTTCACTCAGTTCTTGCAATAAATGAATTTTATATGGACGGAACTTTTCCCGCTTCGTAATCTTTTGAATTGAATATCGACTCATATTGTGATTTAAAGCCAATTGCTGTGCCGAAGTTTTCGAATTTTCCACCACATCCAATATTACATTCAAAGAATTTTCTTCATTTGTAACGGTTACTGGCCTTCCAGTTCTAGGTTTATCCTTGATACCGCCAGTTTCGTGAAAACGATGCAAAGTTTTCGAAACTGTGGATTTGGAGATCGATTCCCGCTCAGGATGCAACTCATTGAACATAATCACCACTTGAGCAAAACTTCGTGTTCTATCACCGTACCCTATCATCATTAAAATTTCGATACGTTCGGTTTCACTTAAACTTGCCATTTTGCACAAAAACTGTTGACACTAAATTACTAATGTTTCAAAACTGTTGACACTGAATGAATGTTTGACATTCGTTGTCCTGGAAACATTTTAAAACAAAAGAATAATACTGCGTTTCTTATGGGCATCTTATCTTATCTTGGGATTCCAAACAATGTTAAAAACATCGCAACCGGTTCTTTTCACACTCACAGATTGTTTTCAAGAGATATTCTACTTTTCATTTATTTTTGTTCTTCTTCCAATAGATTTTAAAAACAGTAGCGTTTATTTTTATTTTTTTTTTACCCGGAAACGATTGAGTTTAGGTACATTATGCTTCTCATAAATGTTGCTCAAAATTAAGAGAAGGATTGAAATATCGAATAATATATAGGGTGTTCCATTAAAAAAAAATTAATATTGGTGTGCCACGCCTGTATGACCAACCCTGTATAAATAAAATTATCACCGACTAGTAGACATTGAAGAACCCAAAAACTTTTGTATAAAACTTTTTTCGACACCTTGTATATTTTCCCGGATAATCGACCGTTTCCAGACTTATCAGCGACCCTGTATATATATATATATATATATATATATATATATATATATATATATATATATATATATATATATATATATATATATAAATATACGAAAATGTCATATGAACATGTGTTATGTAAGAAAGTGAGTGAGTGAGCAAGTAGATGTGAGTGTGATTGTTTCTAATTTTGTACTGTATTTTATTTGTTTTGTCTTGGATCTTAAATTGTGACCATTTTGATTGGCTTATTTGTTACAATAGTTAGGATTGTTTAGTTTTTTAAGTAATGTTTATATAGTGTAAATGAAATATGTCTTGTAATCTTCCTTGTAGCCATATGCTGTCTGCCTTCTTAAGATAACGATGCTGCGCTGGATTGAGGATTGTTAAATACAACATTTATATTCCAGACCCACGCACAAATCTTTGACTTTTGTGGGCTAGTTTGGATTTATTCTCCCTCTGTTGGTATTTTTGTAGAATCATTGTAACTGTCTATTTATGTGAATAAATCTATATTATACATATACATATATATATATATATATATATATATATATATATATATATATATATATATATATATATATATATATATGTAGGGTTGGTGGTCGTATTTTTGAAAATGTGATTTAAATATTTACCGTTTATGTTAATCCTATTTCATCATTTTCCTTGCGAACATAGATAAAAAAGTCTGAACGCAGCAAGTGGGTTATGGTAGTGATTTTTCATAAAATTGTTTTTAATACTAAATATGTGTTTTTTTTTAAAGAAAGCAGGCATCAATTTTGGTTACCAGTATAACCTATATAGTAAAAACAATGTGCCATGTTTCCTCAAATTAACTTTATTGTTTGAAAACTTACAAAAATTTATGAAGGTAAACTTATAGTGTTCCCGAAAAAACAGGTTGCTTGGTCAATCCTATAGGTTAATAGCATTGAGCTATTCAAATTTGAAGCATTTAATGAAAATTCTCTACCATAACGCACTGGCTGCGTCCAGAATTTCTTTTCTTACAAACATGGATTATATTTCGATGGAAAATGCACTCACATAAGGCGTGTTCGATTAAAAAAAAAGAAAATTTGTATCACGAACGACTTATGGGCTACTCTGTGATTGTAGAAATATTTTTTTAAGATGTAGGACAAGACACCCTATAATTAATGGATACAGTTTTTTTTTGTTGGTATCTTGCATAGTAACGGATATATTGCGCTTTATTGATTCGTTACGAAAATTCAACAAAAGTTATATACCATTAAACGACAAACTCTATAGCTAAGACTACTGCCAAAGCACCAGACAAAGGGTCTATTTGAAATACATTTTCTGGAAATATTTTAATAAAATGAAGAACAATGACTGTTGGAGCTAAGACTTCAGGGTTTGTAAAACATTCCTTTTGAGATATTTTCTTTTCATAGCCTGTATTAGTTTCAAGTTCTTTGCCTAAATGTTGCCAATTTTGACGTTTTAAATCGCGACTTTGACGTTTTAAATCGCGACTTTGACGTTTTAATGAAAACCCCAATTTTTCTTTAAATGGCTATAACATTTTTGTCTTTCAACTTAGAGGGCTAAATTTTAGTACGTACTTCGTTATTTCCGGAAATATAAATTTTTTTAGAAAGAAAACGCAAAATTTTCCGGGAATTAGAATTCCCATTAGTTATCAGTGTGATATATATATATATATATATATATATATATATATATATATATATATATATATATATATATATATATATATATATATATATATATATATATATATACGTACATAAACATATAAAAGACGCCCTCGTGGCGCAGGTGGCTAGGTGCCAGCCTGCAAAGCGAGAGGTCCCGGGTTCGATTCCCGGGCGAGCCAAGTTGACTTTGTCTGGAAAATTTGTAAATAATATTAAATGATGGGAAAGAATGTGCTAATGGCCTGAGATGCCGCATTCTTCTAAACAAATTCTTTTATTACTTAAGGTTTCACAGTGTAAAATAGAAACATTACTAAAATTTATATTGTGTCCAGTGTCGAGATTATGTTCTGACAGAGCGTAAGTTCTTTTTTGTAAGCGTATGTCACTTTTGTGCTGTGCTAACCTATCTTTAAGGACTCTGCTTGTTTGGCCAATGTATCTTAAACTACAATTATTACATGGAATACAACATAATCTCGACATTGGCCACAATATAAATTTTAGTAATGTTTATATTTTAGACTGTGAAACCTTAAATAATAAAAGTATGTGTCTAGAAGAATTTGTAAGTACTTTTAATGACAATTTAATAAACTTAAAGAAAGATAATAATTTTAGAAATCACTACCCCTATTTAGATTTCCTAGACAAAAACAAAAAACCAATTCAATTAGACAATAGTTAGCTTTATATGTCAGTTTGGCACCTTTCGACTTCACTCAAATTTATAAAAAGGTTTTTTCATTTTTGTTATTGAATAATTAGTTTAGTAAAACTCACGTTATTTGTAAGTATTTTAAACTTTTATATTTTTACTATGTAAATTGTAAACGTTTGTTTTCCATGTTGTAGCCTTGAGAATGAAAAGTTTTATTTTGCAACTGACGGCTTTCCCACAATTTTTTGATAAATAACAATATAACCGTCACAAAAACTTAATACTATATATATATATATATATATATATATATATATATATATATATATATATATATATATATATATATATATATATATATACATACATATGCTTTTGTAACACAATTGCGTTGATCGCGTCTATGAATATGCGCTACCATAATGCACTTGCTGCGTCCAGACTTTTTATTATTTGGTACAAAGCATTTTTGTATCAAAATACCCCAACCCAGCAGCGAAATTGTACTTATAACAGTCATTGGTGCATATTACGATATTTAATTTTCTTCCGCCAGGACGATGTGGTATAAAGCGAAACTGGTTGTAGACAAGATAACACGTATTTGCAAAACCAAAAAATATCTGTCTGTATTTATCAGGCTATAGTTAAATTTTCCTGAGCATTCAAAAGTTTTGAGCAGCGATATCTGGCCTTTGTACAGAGACTTAAAATAAATAGGTAGGTATAACATAATACAAATAAGTTGAAGCTTGTGCTTGTAAATTACATAATTTTGATAAAAATTCGATACTATAAACGTCGAAAATATATGGCGTACTGTCACTTCTCTGGTTTTATACACATTTGAAAATATCCTTATAAATTCGTGTCTGGTAGAAACTATACTTTTTTTAGCTTTCTACAAAGGTACTTTTGTATCTTTTACTTCCAATCTAGAAACTCCATTCATTTTATTTTATGCACAGGGCTAAAAAAAATCTACCTGCTCTATCAGACCTTCCATCCACCCTTCACCCCCGTATTAGCAAAATACCTTAGCCGGGTGGTTGTAGGCAATTTCTTTACTATACAAACATCATCTCTATAGCCTCGTTTCTTAAAGATCAATACCGTATTCTCTGGCATCGACCACCAGTCTTTTGTTGTATTCTAACGAACCATATGCATCTATAATTTCGCCTGTTGAATTTTAAATTGATGACGCAGTCTTTCTGGCGAACATAATTTTTGTTAACAAAGGAATTCTAATTGGAATATATTTTAATTTTCCTGTCTGTTTCAATTTAAAGCTTGTGGAATGGTTGCGGGTTTACTGATAAGGGTTTTTATTGTTATATGAGAAAATTAAAATTAGGTATTATAATTCTGAGTAATTAAGATAATGAAAGAGCGGAATTTTAATATGGCCCGTAGAGACATTATATCTCTATCTATTTTAGCAGACAATATTTCTTATCCCTTAAAATATTTTATTAAACCTAAACTATGTGATAGTAATATAAGTCTTCATTTCGTGCGTAACTACCCAGTAAACATTTCTGTAACAAATTACTGAATTATTCATCCTCCGATGACGCTACGTTGGTTAGTGAAACGATCGTCAGGTTTTTAGTGAATTTTCTTAGAAAAAATTCAACAATGGGGAGAAACCGACTTTTGAATTTTGGAAAAATTTCTTCAAATGAGCGCGAACTAGGACCCCTAGAACCCATATCAGGGGTCAGCTTCAATTTTTATATGTTTATATATATATATATATATATATATATATATATATATATATATATATATATATATATATATATATATATATATATATATATATATATATATATATATATATATATATATATATGGTGGCGCATTGAAAACGAAACAGACCGATTTGCGTCCAGAGAAATTTTTTAAGAAACGCTGAAACAGGTCAATTTTAATATTGAGGGGGCCATGTTTTGACATAAAACTCAACTTTGTCACATCAACCCCTTAAGGGCGGTGATAATAACCCTTATATTTTAAATAGGGAACATGGGTCGAGTGTTACATCATTTGAAAGCTCTTTCATTTCTTAATTCAGTACACAAATTTTTTTGGAAGTTTTATCAACTCGATTAAAAATTATTCACAGTTGAAAATGCAAAAGCGCATTTCACTCATTCCGATAAGAAATGTGCTGATAGTCAATGTTTTGTTGGGTTGTAAACAAAAAATTGATTATCAGAACATTTCTTATCTGATTGTGAGAAATGCGGTTTATTATTTCAGTTTATCGGTTGGTTTGATACTTGATAGTACTACCGAAAATTAATTTCACAATGGTGTATTCTGTAGAAAAACGAGTTGAAATAATTCATCTTTTTTTCAAAAACGATGACTGTGCCAACCGTACCGCAAATTTGTTTAATGAACGACATCCGAACAGACATGTTAACAGAATATATATATATATATATATATATATATATATATATATATATATATATATATATATCACAGATAACTCAAAAAATAATGGACCGATTTCGGTAAAATTTAGCACATTCCTTCTGTAAGTGGCTTGGATAACTTCGTTAGCCAGGAAAATCGAATCAGGTTTTCCGGGAAAATTTTGGGTTTCCTTTCCGAGAAAATTTTTATCTTAAGAAATAGAAAAGCTATGGTAACCAAGTTTCCTACGTAAATTTACGATACTGAAAGGAAACTATAAACTAAAATTTATATGTATATGTTAAAAGAAAAAAAAGGTATAAAAAATATTTGGTGCCAGATCATTTCTATGAAAATTCACTACCATAACGCACTTGCTGCGTCCAGACTTTTTTAACTGTGTTGTGGTGATTCCAGTTCTCCACGTGTGCGTAAGTTACGAAAATAATAAAACACCTAATGAAACTTTCAAGACAGTCGCAGCAACTACTGAAACGTTCTATGTCCCACTGCAGATAAATTTCAAAAAGTCTGGACGCAGCAAGTGAATCATGGTAGCGAATTTTCATTAAATGCTTCAAATGTGTATAACTCAATTCTCTATAAACCTAGAAAGTTGAGTTTTGGTGGAGTAAGGTATTTACAAGGGTAACATACCAACCAAATTTTATCAAAATAAATTGTTTATTTTTTCCAGATACAATTTTTTTTTCGGAAAAATTAATTTAAAAATTTTTGCGGTCTCACCATCGATACTTCTCTATTTGCTAACAAACTCATCCAAGCGATTAACGAAAGGAAGATTATAAATTTGATAGGTACCTTCCTTTTGTACCTATATTAGATAAGTTCGTTAGACAGCGAATTAGTTATTTTTTGGGAAAATTTTACATTTTCTTCCTGAAAATTTTGTTATCTTCGGAAAATAACAGAGGTATTTTGGTAAGGTTCTAAACATAAGTGGCCTTTATAGGGACTAGTATATACCAAATTTTAAGTTTCTAACTTTATAGAAAATTTAGTTATATACATTAAATTTTTTCCTTCAAGATACTAAAACAGGATAAGTACACTTGCAGAACCCAAATAACCACAACACGTTTAAAATAACTTAATCATCGTTTCACTAACCAACTTAGCGTCATCAGAGAATGAATAATTCTAATATCAGTGCTCATCGCAGTTTCATCTTCACTCACTAAAATAGTACACAAGATTAAAAGTTTTTATATGATAAAAATACTTATTCAACTTTACTGAACAAAGCTTGTTTTCTACGAAAATTCGCTAAAAAAATTTCTACAAAAGTTAACAGAAAGTTTTTTTCCCTGAAATATTATCAAAAACGTTTTCCACGAACACCCGCAAAAATCTACAAAATATGCCAAAAAATTTAGCATAAGAGTTTAGCTAGGAAATTTTTTTCACGAAAAATACTTGTTTACGAAATATCTAATTTTTAGTGAATTTTTAATTAAAAAAATCATTAATAACGAGGTGAGACTTTGCAAAAATTTTTTCAAATGAGCGCGAACTAGGACTCCTAGAACTCATATCCAGGGTCAGTTTCAATTTTTATATATATATATATATATATATATATATATATATATATATATATATATATATATATATATATATAATATATATGTATCCATCCGATAACTTAAAGTTCACCGATTTCGATGAAACTCGGCAAGTGCGTTTCTTTTATTAATGACTTGGACGAGTTCGTTAGCCAGGAAAATCGGACGGGGTTTTCCGGAAAAATGTTGAGCTTTCTTTCGAAAAAATTTTTTTCTTCAAAAATGCCAAAGCTCTTTTAATGAAATTCAACGGATATTTTGCCTTAGGAGACACCTTACTACGTACCAAAATTCAACTTTCTAAGTTTATAGAAAATTTAGTTATTCAAATTTTAAATTTTCTTTCGAAACAATTTTTTTTCTCCGAATATTACAAAGTAATTTTAATAAAATTTGCTGTATATCTTGCCTTAGGTAACACCTTACAATATCCCAAAATCAAACTTTCTAAGCTTATAGAAAATTGAGTTATTCAAGTTTGAGGCATTTAATAAAAATTCACCACCACAACGCACTTGCTGCGTCCCGAACTTTTATGATAATAAAGAGGTATCGATGGTTCAACTTTCGAATAGGTACTTTTAACAATCACGAATTGGGACCTCTGAAACCGATCTCCAAAGTCAATTTAACTTCTAAAGCATTACGTTTAACAATGTGCCATATTAATACTGTACAATTCTTATGAAAATTCACTACCATAAGGCACTTGCTGCGCCCCGAACTTTCTGCATATTGTGTTAGTGTTCTTCTCAACCTTTGCATGCGTGTAGATCTTGTAAACAGTTTCTGGATTTAAATTCTAACCGCATGTCTTACAACTATTTCGAGACTATTTTGTACATAAACACCTATATATATAGGGGTAAGTAGCATCTTTTAATGCATATAGGGGTAGGTGGCATCTTTGCCTTCACTGTAAACATAATGTGAGACACATTAGCATATTGTTAATATTTACAGGGTAGTTTCCATTAGCTTTAAGAGGGGCACATTTTAACTTGAAAGAATTTGACCGCATTGTCCAACCACGTAAAATGCACACACAAAGGGATGAAATCTTTTTTTGTGGCACCGGTGAGGACTAAAGGTGAAACTTTTGGCTTTGTAGTTTGAAGAATTCCTAGAAAAGTAGTAAAATTTGCCTACATGAATATATGAGTTCCAAGATTTATCCCTGCATGTATAGAAAAAAAGATTCAAATTTTATAAGTACAGTTGAAGAAAAATCTTTATTAGCTTGCTCCTACAGGGCGAGTCAACGATTGGATAAAGTAAGTTCGTCGTTGAGCCGTACACATTTTAAATAAAATGTATATATTACAATGCAGGTTGCTAAGTGTGCGCATTTAAAAATATTTTGGAGTATACAGAGTGTGCCAAAAAAGAGGGGAAGTACCAAGTTACTACTTTTTATGAAACTTTTTTTTTAAGAGGCAACTTGTTAATTCTGGACTTGAAGGTTTGGAGGTTCGGAGGAGAAGGAAAAACATGTGCCGGGAAGGAATTCCACAACTTGGAAGTCCTCGGGACAAAAGAGCGGGCATAACAAGATGTTCTATGTCTGGTGACCTGGACGGTAAATGGGTGCATTCGCTCTGTTCCCCTGGTAGATCTGTTGGGGGCAGCAGGTGGGGGAACTATGGAGGAAAGCTCATCTGAGCAGTGCCCGTGCATATATCTATAAAAGAGAGAGAAGTCACCAACGGCACGTCGGTGGGCAAGGGATGGCAGCCTTTGGGTGAGGGTAGGGTCACCTATGAGACGTATAGCTCTCTTTTTAATGAAGCCCAGGATAGCGAGTGTAGAAGCAGCAGATGCACCCCAGATGTGGGAGCAGTATTCGAGGTCTGGCCTTATTTGTGAAGTATATAAGGTATAGAGATTAGCTGGTGAAAAGTATTTGCGAGCCCGGAAGGGGAAACCTAATTTCTTAGCAGCCGCTTCTGCAAGTGACATGTTGGTGCCAATTAAGATTTCGATCCACAGAAATGCCAACAAGAGAAAAGGACTCATTACTTTGAATAACTTGGTTGTTCATTGTGATGGGTCTAGGGCTGGTGTATCTCTTATGAGAAAGAAAGCAAGACTGAGATTTGGTGGGGTTGAATTGTACAAGATTTCTACTTCCCCAGTCTAATATTTTTTGGAGGTCCACGGAGACAGAACCCTCCATGAGTCTGCGATCCTCATCTAATTGGGCTACAGAAACAGGCTTAGAATATTGTATATTTAAGTGGAGGGTGCTGTCGTCCGCGTAACTGTGAACTGGGTTGCATGTGCTAGAGAGGAGGTCATTGATGTGGAGAAGAAACAAAGTAGTGGCTAAAGCTGAACCTTGAGGAACTCCTGCATTAATTGGATACAGTTTAGAGGAATGGCCATCCACAACAACAGAAATGCTCCTGTTGGAGAGGAAATTTGCTGTCCAGGTACAAAGTTTTGGTGGTAGGCCATAGGCCGGAAGTTTATTAAGCAGCGCTGCGTGCCAGACCTGGTCGAATGCTTTGGATATGTCTAGAGCAACAATCTGAGATTCACCGTGTAGTTCCATAGACTTGTTCCAAGAATGGGTGACAAAGGAAAGGAGGTCGGCAGTCGATCTGCGCTGACGGAATCTAACTGCCTGTCGTGGATTAGACTGTGTTTTCATGAAATTTTAGTAATTCGGTGTTTATATACTTTTCCATCACTTTAGAGACGACTGAAAGGAGAGAAATAGGAATGTAGTTGCTAGGAAGCGCTTTGGATCCTTTCTTGGGGATGGGTTGTACTCGAGCAGTTTTCCAGGTACTAGGGATGATGCCTTTATTGTAAGATATTTGAAAACCGACGAGTCAGGACAGGAGCAAGTTCTGGTGCGCAATTTTTGAGAACAATTGCTGGGATCTCGTCATTCTGTATATTATTTGGCTTTTGAAATTACCGGTAATTTTAAAATTTCCCTATTGATATATATATATATATATATATATATATATATATATATATATATATATATATATATATATATATATATATAATATAATATAAATTTATGATTTTTGGATTAATAGTAATTAAGAAAAATACATTTACAAGTATCACGTTGAGTGAAGATTGGAACCTGCGATGAGCACTGATAAGCACAATTTGGAGAACCCAAATCATCACAATACAGTTTTTAGACCTGACGATCGTTTCGGTAGTAAAGTTAGCGCCATCAGAGGTATGAATAAACTAAGTGAATAAGGACTAGAACTGCTATTTATATGTTAATTGCCAAGAAGTTGAAAACAGCGTCCTCTACGAAGGTATATAGACAGACCCCCCACTGTTGAATCTTAAATCCCTGTAATTAAAAACTGCATACGTGCCTGTGTAATACTGTGCGTCGTTATCAAATATTCATTTTAAAAAGGACACGCTGGTTATTAAGATAACAGTTCGAACAATGGACTACATATGTAGTACCGGACTTACTTTATTAATGGAAACATTTTTGTTCAAATTTCTGACGATACAGATCGCTAACGTGACTGCCTGACATTTTTGATTAATTAATTTCTTTATCTGTCTACATGATGATGATTATCCCTTATGTGCTGAGCAATGCGTGATTTATCAATATTGCCATATCTCAGTTGCACTAAATGTTCTTTAAAATCTCGTTTCAATAGTTCTTTTAGTTTGCCCAACATATTTAAGTTCACAATCCTTACAAGCTATAACATAAATTCCCGACACTTTTGTGATTTTATCTTTATCCTTTGGGTTACCTAGCAAATTTTTTAATATATTTTTTGTAGAAAATGTTAGCTGCAAATTGGTTTTCTTAAAAATGTTATTAAAACCTCTCGTAATTCGCGTTTCAAATGGTAAACAGACAACGCCTTTATCTGGTTTATCTTTTCTGAAAGTCGTAAATTCCGCTAACATTTTCTTTGTTTTATGTTTATTGGCACGTTTCTCCACTAAGCAGACAGAGTAACCATTATACTTAGCTACATTTTTAATATATTCACGTTATCTGTTGTATATTTCTTTATTTAAGGAAAACCGTATTAATCTATGAACCAGAAAATTCAAACTCTCTGTCTTTTGTGAAAAACTATGGTGTGAGTTAATCGAAATGTAACACACAGCAGTGGTTTACTTGCTGTGGTTATCACTTTAGAATTTGACGGTATCTGACGAGCTCTAATTAGTACGAAACCGATCTGCGGTCCTAATTATGGCGAGAATACATCTATCCTTACATACATTGTCCCTGTATTAGGGGTGAAATCAGCCAGGGTAGAAAATTTACAAAATTGTTAGTTGGTTGTACACAGTCTCTATTTTATAACATTATGTGTTATGTTGGAGCTGCCGTGACAGCATACTACCTGGTTCCGCACCGAGATGGCGATCGTGTCGTACGCTTGCTTCTATAGCCGTATTACTTTATAGGTGTATTTTCGCTACAATTAGTATACCGTACTGACGTGCTCTAATTAGAGCAAAAACGGGCAGCGGTTCTTAGCATGGTGAGAATACATCTAGCCCTACAAACATTGTCCCTGTATTAAAAAAAATGGGCCAGGGCTGACAATTTATAAAATTGTTAGCTTGTTGTACACAGTCTCTATTTTATAACATTTTGTGTTATTTGGAGCTGGCGTGACAACATACTACCTGGTTCCTGTCCGAGATGGCGACCCTGCAGCAGATCTCACGTTGTTCTTATTTATGCTTTAAATTTGAAAACTTTGTCACTAAAAATGTTTTTTTTTCAATATAAATCCTTTTTGTGAAAATTTGCTACCAAAGCGCACTTGCTGCGTCCAGACATTTTTTGACGTTGGTCTATTTTCGCGAATATGACCAATCACCGACGCCAGGGAGCAGTTGCACCTCACTATCCTGGAAATTTTGCCAAATCCCTGGCTTTCTGTAATGAGGGTAGTGATCATTAACGAGCCCAATATCGCATGAACACGGGACCGACGACTCTACGCCCCGTTCAAAGGATGAAACGTGGCATTCAACTTGCTCAAATACAATGCCACAACCTCGGTTGATGTTAACTTTACAGTAGGTACTGAACAGCCACAAGTCATTCTTACCTTATTTGTAGAGTACAATCTATAATTAGTGCTGGTGAATAAATATATAAAATCAATAAATAATAATAATAATAATAATAATAACACCATAGTAGACAAACTCCGCACCTAGAAGTCTTTGACATCTGCGAGGGGAGCTTACATACACATATAGACAAAGGCACCACCTATAACTCATCAGAAGCCGGACTTTCCACATTCGAGTGAAAAAGACCGACTGTCCAGAGCCGTCGGGTTGGCAAACTGGACAGTGTTCCAAGAAGAAATAAAAGAGGCTCTAGCAGGAACGTCAGGACAGAAAATATCTGCAGAGAACAGGGCTTTCCGATTTCAGGAAGCAATGCAATAAGTGCATGCGACGCAAGTATCCCTTGGAAAAGGAAAAAAGGGCAAAAGATTGTGTGATGGAACCAGGAGATCCGTAGAAAGAAACGGGAAACAGAAAGAGCGAGAGCGTACGGGCAACGGAAGCAGGACCAGAAGTATCGCCGTGAGCTCTTCGAACGCTTCAAACAGGTCCGGCTTGAATACATAAAGCGATAAAAGAAGCAAAGCTAGAATCGCTGAGGCGAATGCTCTCTGAAGGAAGCGACGACGATCCCTGGCGGCTGGCTCACAAAATCGTTTCGGCAACAAAGAAAAAAGGATCGACAACGTGGACCACGGTGCAAAAAGCGGCGGGAAATTGGAGACAGGATAGATGCAAAACAGCAGAGGCATTGATCGATAAATACTTCCCGACAGACGACGCCGGGAGTGATTCCGAAGAAAATAGCGTGAGGCGAGCGGAAACCGCAATCTGGAGCGGAAACACGAACCTCGACTTCTCAAAACAAGAAGTGGAGGAAACGGTCAGATTAAGACTTAAACATAAAGCCCCGGGCATCGGCGGGTCTGCAGTATTTACTGGAGGTCGCAGGGTAAGAACTCTTAGAAGAATTAATGCCTGCTTGAGGGAGGGAATTTTTCCAAATATTTGGAAGCAGACACAGATTGCGTGGTTACCCAAACCAGCGAGCGAAGGGCAAAGACCGGTACGCTTGTTACCCGTTATCGGAAAAGTGTATGACAAGCTGTTGGCAATAAGACTGTCATATCACTTGAAGAAAAATGGAAGGCTGGCTGCAGACAGTACGGCTTCCATAAGGGACGCGGGACGCGGGATAATGGTTGCGCTAGCTAATACAGTGAGCGGAATCAAAAAGGCGGACCAGGCTAGGCAGCATATCCTGCTGGTCACGTTAGACATTAAAAATGCCTTCAACTCGGCCTGGTACCCCATGCCCAAAAAACTACTGGCAGAATCTGGATGTCCGGGAAACCTGGCCAGAACGGTAGCCAATTTTCTGGAGGACAGAAGCGTCACTTCTGAAGGGATGACGAAAAACACCAGCAAAGGCTGCCCACAAGGGTCATGTTAGGTCCGATCCAGTGGCTACTTATAATGGAGGGTTGGTTTAATGAAATCGACTGCATAGAACCTGGCGAGATTGAAGCAAAAATCAAGGTCCAGGCCTTTCCTGATGACCAGTTAATCACTATAACGGTGCCATCAAGAAGGAAACTCGAAGCAGCTTGGCAGCGTACCTGGGAGGCTTGCCAGAAGTAGGCGTCGGCTCACAAACTGGAATATGCCCCTGAGAAGACGCAGGCTCTCTACAGGGTTGGAGGAAAGGTACCAAAAAATGGACACAAAGGCACCCGGTGATCAAGATCGGAGACCTAACCATAAGACCGGAAGCCAAAAAAAAAAGGTCTGAAAGTGTTGCTCTATTCAGGTCTACTTTGGGTGAATCATACCAAAAAGGCAGAAAAAACCGCCAAGAGGGTAGAGGCTCCAGTGACGAGTAGAATGCTTAAATGAAGTGCCAAGGGGAACACTGAAGTAGAGTGGCAGAAGCACTGGCACGATGAGACAAAGGGTAGGACTACTTATCGATACATTGAGAGCGTGGGTGTGGCCTCAAGTGCTGGAGTCAAAGGGCGTTGAGCTTGCTGACTGGCCACGGGCTTCTCAAGGGCTACTTTAGCAGGTTGAACCTTATGCCCGAAACGGGAAAATGTGCGTGCGAAAATGGAGAGCACGAGACAGCAAGACATGTGCTGGAAGACTGCCAGATGGAAAATCGTAGGCCGGCAAGAGAAAAGTTTGCGAGAAGCCAGAACAGAGTTGAGGGTTCCTATCCGTTCAAGATAACTAGGTCCACCAAGAACGAGAAAATCAAGAATTTCAATGAATGGGCCGCAGAAATAGAGCTGAAAGAGAAAACTCGAAGTCCGATTGAGGGAAACCGCAGAGAAAGAGAGTGGAGTGAAAGGCAGTATGAATGTGAGGAGGATTCTATGGGTCTAAGGTCTTAAATTACCTGATGATTTTTGAGAGTGTACAGGTTGTAGGGGTTTCTTTGAGGGTGGCTTCGACATGACAGTAAGGAGAATACCATGGCCTAAAGTGTTCGCTCGGGAAGGCAGGGGCTTAGGCACCAAAATCGTAAACCGTCCGAATACGGGACTCGAACTCGCGACCTCCTAGTCCAATTCGAGAGGTTGCTCACCTCGCGAACTGAGTTATTCAGCCTCCTAAATAATTCTACTAACCCATGGACACAAATGTGTATTCATAAAAAGAGTCACACATAAGTGATAAAGATTCACCCACACACAGAAAATATAAACGTATTGAAGAATTGACGTAAACTTTGTCTTGATGGCAAGAATTCGACGTAAGTAATGTATTTGTTTTTTAAAATTAGAAAATTAGAATAGGTGATGTTCAAACCCAAATCCCTTACGTTTCCCTAACCTAATAATAACAGAAAAGCCTCTGGCTTTAACGAGATCCCAGCAATTGTTCTCAAAAGAATGCGCACCAAAACTTGCTCCTGTCCTGACTCGTCTGTTTCAGACATCTTACAATAGTGGCATATTCCCTAGTAACTGAAAAACTGCTTGAGTACAACCCATCCCCAAGAAAGGATCCAAAGCGCTTCCTAGCAACTACATTCCTATTTCTCTCCTTTCAGTCGTCTCTAAAGTGATGGAAAAGTATATAAACACCGAATTACTAAAATTTCTTGAAAAACGCAGTCTAATACACGACAGGCAGTATGGATTCCGTTAGCGCAGATCAACTGCCGACCTCCTTTCCTTTGTCACCCATTCTTGGAGCAAGTCTATGGAACTACACGGTGAACCCCAGATTGTCGCTCTAGACATATCCAAAGCATTGGACCAGGTCTGCTTAATAAACTTCCGGCCTATGGTCTACCACCAAAACTCTGTACCTGGACACGAAATTTCGTCTAAGGTTCATCTTTAGCCCCTACTTTGTTTCTCCTCCACATCAATGACCTCATCTCTAGCACATCCAACCCAGTTCACAGTTACGCGGACGACAGCACCCTCCACTAAAATATACAATATTCTAAGCCTGTCTCTTTAGCCAAATTAGATGAGGATCGCAGACTCATGGAAGGTTCTGTCTCTGTGGATCTCCAAAAAATATTAGACTGGGGAAGTAGAAATATTGTACAATTCAACTCCACCAAGTCTCAGTCTTGCTTTCTATCTCATAAGGGATACACCAGCCCTAGACCCACCACAATGAACAACCAAGTTATTCAAAGTAATGAGGCCTTTTCACTTATTGGCATTTCTGTGGATCGATATTTGAATTGGCACCAATATGTCACATCTATTGCAGAAGCGGCTGCTAAGAAATTAGGTTACCTCTTCCGGGCTCGTAAATACTTTTCACCAGCTAATCTCTAAACATTATATACTTCACAAATAAGGCCAAACTTCGAATACTGCTCCCACATCTGGGGTGCCCCTGCCGCTTCGACACCCGCTACCCTGGACTCCATTCAGAAGAGAGCTATACGT
This sequence comes from Tillus elongatus, assembly GCA_964006375.1. Lineage (NCBI taxonomy): Eukaryota > Metazoa > Arthropoda > Insecta > Coleoptera > Cleridae > Tillus > Tillus elongatus. The sequence goes on from OZ023267.1 coordinate 131,537,969, forward strand.
CTCATCTGTACCCTAGCCTCACCCACAAGCTGCCATCCCTTGCCCACCGACGTGCTGTTGGTTACCTCTCTCTCTCTTTTATAGATATCTGCACGGGCACTTCTCAGAGGAGCGTTCTTCCATAGTTCCTCCACCTGCTGCCCCCAACAGATCTACCAGGGGAACAGGGCGAATTTACCCTTTTACTGTCCAGGTCACCAGACATAGGAGATCTTGTTATGCTCGCTCTTTTGTTCCGAGGACTTACAAGTTGTGAAATTCCTTCCCGGCACATGATTTTCCTTCTCCCCCGAACCTCCAAACCTTCAAGTCCAGAATTAACAAGTTGCCTCTTTCCTCCTTGTCGACACCCACGGTACGATAGTATTTAGGCTGTAAGCCCTCGTGATGTGTTGTTGAAATATATAAAAAAACGTAACTTTAACTTCTTAATTCTATTATTTCGCTCGTTTTCGTCAACTCATAATTATACTATATTATTGACTTTTCTAACAAACCTATTAACCTACATTTCATACAAATTTAAGGGAACTCGATCATAACATAATACAACATAAAATGTCATCTATAATTTTCGCAGTATGTAAGATTTAAAGACCCGGGAACCCTCGCGGAGAATTCTCACGATTTTTAGGGGTAAATCATTTGTATATAAATTCGTAAAAAAGGGGAAACCAGTGGATTAAGTAGGGTTGCCGGTATTTGAATTTCAGATTTTTATAGAGGGTTGATGATTGATATAAAATTCATTGTGTTAGAAAAAAATATGAATAACGGTCGTTTCTGTATATCTAGAAAAATCTCGAATTTATTTGGGAGAAATTGATCTTTAGAGAAGTGAACAGTAAGGACAGTTCTGATGTAGGAAGCAGATAACGGTGGCGATTCTTCGTATGTACGAATTAGTTGAAATTGAGATTTATCACGAAACATTTTATACAGTGTGGAATAAATTCAGTATTTCAATTATTGTGCATATTTATAAAAAGTCTGGACGCAGCAAGTGCTTTGTGGAAGTGAATTTTCATAAAATGTTTTAATAGCAAATATGTATCTAATGCAAGCTGGCATCAATCTGGTTACCTATATAGCAGAAACAATGTATCATTTTTTATCAAAATTACTTATTGGTTGAAAATGTACAAAAAAATCCGAAAATAAACTTAAAATGTTGGTTTCCCAGCCAACATATCTTAGGTTAAAAGCAAATTGAGTTAATTTGAAGGATTTAATGAAAATTCGCTACCAAAACACACTTACTGCGTCTCGATTATTTTAGTGAATTTTCTTGAAAAAAATTCACTTATGAGGAGATCTCGACTTTTGAATTTTGAAAAAATTTCTTCAAATGAGCGCTAATTAGGCCCCCCAGAACACATATCCGGGGGCCTAATTAGCGCTCATTTGAAGAAATTTTTTCAAAATTATATATATATACACATACATATATATATATATATATATATATATATATATATATATATATATATATATATATATATATATATATATATATATATATATATATATATATATATGTATCACACCGATAACTCAAAAAATAATGGGCCGATTTTGATTAAATTTGGTAAATACCTTCCTTTTGCAGATGGCTTGGATAAGTTCGTTATTCACGAAAATCGGCCCAGGTTTTCTTAGAAAATTTTGTGTATTTTATTTCAAAAAAAATTATATCTACGGAATTAACAAAGTAAGGGCAACCAAATTTGATACGCTAATTTATGTCCTTATAGGTGAGCTATCTACCAAAATTTAAATCTGTAGATCAAAAGACAAAAAAGTTATGGGCATTTAAAGAAAAATAAATTGGGGTTTTCCTCAAAACGTCAAAGTGACAATTTAAAACGTTAAAATTCGCATTATTTAGGCAAAGAACTTGAATCTAATACGGGCTATGGAAAGAAAATGTCTCAAGAAGAATGTTTTACAAACCCTGAAGTCTTAGTTTCAACCGTCATTGTCCTTTATTTTACTAAAATCTTTCCAGAAAATTCATTTCAAATAGACCCTTTCTCTGATGCTTGGCAGTAGTCTTAGCTATAGAGTTTATCGTTTAATGGTATATAATTTTTGTCGAATTTTCGTAAAAAATCAATAAAGCTCAATATATCCGTTATTATACAAGATATGAAAAAAATATTGTATACATTAATTATACGGTGTCTTGAGCTACATCTTAAAAAAATATTGCTACAATCACAGGCTGGCCCATAGGTGCGTTATGGTATCGAATTTTGATTAAATGCTTCATATTTGAAAAGCTCAATTTGCTATTAACCTATAAGGTTGACCAAGAAACGGATGTTTTCGGTTACACTTTAAGTTAACTTTCGGAAATTTCTGTACGTTTTCAAACAATAAAGTTATTTTGATGAAATATGGCCCATTGTTTTTACTATATATGTTATACTGGTAATCAAATTTGATGCCTGCTTTCTGAAAAAAAAAACACACATATTTGCTATTAAAAACATTTTAATGAAAATTCACTACCATAACGCACTTGCTGCGTCCCGAACTTTTTTCTTACAAACATGCATCATCAAAAGTTGGCCATGTTCAGCGGGAGTCTAACTTGAAAAGTTCGGCACGCAGCATGTGCGTTATGGTAGCGAATTTTTATTAAATGCTTCAAATTTGAATAACTCAATTTTATATAAGCCTAGAAAAATCAATTTTTGTACCTAGTAAGGTCTTTTAGAGGGCAACATATCCGTTAAGCTTCATCAAAATATCTTTTTAATTTTCGGAGATAAAAATTTTTTTCGAAAGAAAACTCAAAATTTTCCCGGAAAACCATTTCCTGGAGAACGAACTCATCCAAGCTATTAATTAAAGAAATATTCTTGCCGAGTTTCATCAAAATCGATTAAAAACTTTCTGAGTTATCGTGCGGATACCTATATATATATATATATATATATATATATATATATATATATATATATATATATATATATATATATATATATATATAAAGACTAAGGGCATGCATGGGGTTAAGGAGTCGCGGGCCAAAGGACTCCAGGGGGCAAGCTGAGGAAGTGGAAATAACAACATAAACTCCCGATGAAGCTTTCCCCAAGACCGTCATGCGCGGTAAAAATCCGCATCCTGCACGAGGTGACCCTGCTAATAACTAAACATGACGGATCTAGACAAGGAGGTCGAACTAAACTCCCCCAATCTACGGTGTCACGTGACCCGTGCCTATGGATGGATGGCACCAGGGCGATGGTGTCGTGAACGGAACCTCTGGAGTACCAGGCAACCCTCCAGAGTAACCCGCCTTGCACCACACAGGGGGTTCTGATGGTGTGGACAGTATTTCCCCCATTCTCGTGGGAACAACATGAAGATTATAAATACATATAAAACCAAAACCAATGAGGCTCGAGGAGTGGCTCCGGCTACAGACTTGAGCCTTGAGTCTATCCCGGAAACGGAGACGAGCCAGGGTGCGGCAGCGGACTCTGGAGGTCCCACGACCGGCGTAGATACGGGGGATCAGGGGGTAGCTTCGGCCAGAGACCTGTCCCCGACACCCAAGCTGGAGGCTGGGTCCCACCGGAGGGCGGCGAGCTCCGCGGACTCCGGGGGCCCCTCCACCAGTGAGGACTCTACTGTTAGAGTAGAGGGACTGCCCCGGCAGTCCAAGCGTCTTTCCGGGGCGCAAAGAAAGAAGCTCCGGAGGGCGCAAAAAATGGCGGCCGGGACCTGGACGGTCGAGAAACCTGTAAAGGCGCAAGAGGGGAGTGCGGGTCAGAAGAGGACGCGCTCGAACTCTAGCACGCCCACTACAGACAGACGTTCCAAAAGGGCCAGGGTGCCTGTAAAGGCGCAAGAGGAGAGTGCGAGTCGGAAGACGCCGCGCTCTGGCTCTAGCACGCCTACTACAGACAGACCTCCCAAAGGAACTAAGGCCGGAACACCGGCGCAGACTGGCTCTTACAGGGAGGCTGCGGAGGGCCTCGGGATGGCGGTGATTGACAGACGCCATCCTGAGGTCACGCTAGACCAGGGGAAGGCGGACCTGATCCAGGCTGCGGTGGTAGCTGCAGTGGACTCTCTTCAGGAAGGGGAGAGCCCGCCTCAGTTCCACCGGACGCGCCTGACGGGGGGCATCCTCTGGATAACCTGTGCCGGCCCGCAGTCGCGGGACTGGCTGCGGAAAACGATCGGGGGCCTCGGTCAGATTTGGGAGGGGGCGGACTTGACAGCCGTCGAGCCCAAGGAACTCCCAAAGAGACGCAAGGTCCTCGTACGGATCCCTGACACCGTCCCGCAGGAGACGGTGATCAGCAGACTTAAGATCCAGAACCCTGAACTGGGGACGCAACACTGGTCGGTTCTAAGCAGGAAGGCAGAGGAGAAAGGACAGACGCTCGCCTTCTCGATCGACCCGACATCTTACAGAGCCCTTGAAGGAACCTCCTTCAAGGCATTCTGGGGCATGGGAAGGGTTAGCTTCCGCCCACTGGGGAAGCAATTAAGGGTTAATGGGACTTAGGTTCCTTCAGGTCAACCCCCAACACAGTAGGGCAGCCACGGCCGGACTACTAATGGCTCTGAGGAACACGGATGTGGCCCTCATCCAGGAACCGTACTCCTACAAAGGAGAGATCAAGGGACTCGGCGGAGCTAATGGAAAGCTCATCTACAGCAGGTCCAGCGAGAATCCGAGGGCCTGCATTTTTGTCAGGGAAGGGATAGAGTTTCTCCCTCTAATGAATTTCTGTTCCAGGGACCTGGCAACGATCAAAATCCGATGTGGAGGAGCGGATGGGCTGAGGGACATTACTGTCGCGTCAGCCTATCTGCCAGGGGACAGCACGGACCCTCCTCCACCCAACGAATTGGAGCAGCTGATGGTGGGTAGCAGAGCAGGTGGATGGCAGACCATCATCGGCATGGATGCGAATGCGCACCATGAGTTGTGGGGTAGCTCGGACACAAACTCTAGGGGTGAGGCACTTTTACAATTCTTTATGAAATTTAATTTAGACATATTGAATAGAGGTAATAAACCGACATTCGTCACAACACGGCGTGAGGAAGTTTTAGACCTAACAGTTTCCACCCAGTTTCTGGGTGACTTTGTTAAAAGATGGGCTGTGTCTGGGGAAGTGAGTAGCTCAGACCACAGATACATCCGGTTTGAAATCGCCAAAGTCGAAAGAGAAACGGTATGGTACCGGGACCCCCGCAAGGCGGACTGGGAAGCCTACAGGGCAGACCTAGCTGTGGAACTGCGGGGGGTTGAGAGGGCCATAAGGGATTCAATAGACCTCGAGATTGCAGCAGTCCAATTGCGAGACGCAATTACCTCGGCCTATAACGCCAACTGCCCCCTGAAAATGAGGGTGTCCACCAGGAACGTCCCATGGTGGAACGAGGACCTCAGGCAAAGGAGGACGCAGGTTCGTAAGCTGTTTAACGCGGCCAAAAGGTCGGGAGCATGGGATGAATATAGACAGGCCCTATCGACCTATAACAAAAGACTGAGGGACGCCAAGAAGGAGTCGTGGAGGAGGCACTGCGAAGAAGTGGAAAACACGTCCGAGAGTGCTCGACTACACAAGATCCTGTCTAAGGGCCCTCAGACTAACATAGGCTCCCTTAGAACACCCACGGGAGGCTTTACAAGCTCGGGGGAGGAAACTATGGAAATTTTACTCCAGACGCACTTCCCCGGCTGTAACATAATAAACCAATCACCTCCGGACTGGGAACACTCAGAAATAGAGGCGCCTTATAGGCGGGCATCTAGAGTAGACTGGACAGTCGCTAAAGAGGTGGTTACCTGGAGCAAAATCAGATGGGTCATTAACAGCTTTAAGCCATACAAATCGCCGGGATTTGATGGAATAATGCCCATCATGCTCCAACAGGGGATAGATATACTGGCGCCGGTACCTCATTATGAGGGCCAGCCTGGCTCTGGAGTACATTCCGAGGGCATGGAGACTGGCCAGGGTTGTATTTATTCCTAAACCTGGGCGTCCAACAGACCAGGCAAAGTCCCTGAGGCCAATAAGTCTCATGTCCTTCTTGCTGAAAACAGTGGAAAAACTGCTCGACCGGCACATTAGGGGCGGTGTACTGGAAGCATATCCTCTACACTGCGGACAATATGCATACAGAGCAGGATTCTCAACAGAAACAGCACTGCACCAACTGGTGCTGAAACTGGAGAATACGCTGGAGAACAAGGAGGTGGCGCTGGGGGCCTTCCTAGACATAGAGGGGGCCTTTAGCAACACCTCGTTCGGATCGGTTCTGGCAGCTGCCCGGGAGCGTGGAATAGAGGAGACCTGCTGCAGGTGGATCGGTTCCATGCTCAGGGACAGGGCGGTGTTCACCTCACTCGCGGGAGGGACTCTGCTGGCGGGGGTCGCGGCGGGGTGTCCGCAGGGGAGCGTTCTGTCTCCCTTGCTCTGGTGTCTAGTCGTGGACGGCCTGCTGGGGAGGCTCTCGGGAGGGGGGTATGAGGTACAGGGCTATGCGGACGACATTGTCATCATAGTCCGAGGAAAGGTCACACAGGCAGTGTGGGAGCGTATGCAGACTGCACTGAAAGTGGTGGAAGGGTGGACGGTTGATCAAGGGCTCGGGGTGAGCCCCGAGAAAGCAACCGTCGTGCCGTTTACGAGGAGGAGGAAGTGTGAAAGCCACAGAACTCTCACTCTATACGGTAGGAGCGTTCCAATGGCCAGGGAGGTAAAATATCTTGGGGTCGTATTGGACTCTAAGCTAACCTGGAATGGTCACATTGGAAAAATACTGCGTAAGGCAGTCATGACCTTAGCCGTCACTAGGCGGCTATATGGAAAAACGTGGGGACTAAGACCTAGTATGGCCCACTGGCTGTACACAAGGGTGGTCAGACCATCGTTAACATATGCGGCACTGGTCTGGTGGCCTAAGGTGACACAATCCAGTGCCAAACAAAAACTAGGCAAGATCCAAAGGATGGCTTGCCTAGGCATCACAGGGGCCATGTCTTCAACCCCAACAGCCGCCATGGAGGTGTTGCTGGATCTACCCCCCCTACACTTCGTTATTATGGGAGAGGCCAGGCTAGGAGTATACAGACTAGCCTGCAATGGTAGACTGAAGATCAACCCAGGCTTCAGGGGCCACTGCAAAATTCAGGAGATCGTGAAGGAACCCATGCTTGAAATGAGGTCAGACTTCGCGAGCCCGCGAATGTGCAGGGAAAGCAACTTCACAGTGGAAATCCCTGATCGCGGGGCATGGCGGGAGGAGACACCGGGCATACCACGGGACGCGCTCGTCTGGTTCACGGACGGATCTGGCGGGGAGCGTGGGACGGGGGCAGGTGTTTACTCGGAAGGACCGAGGGTAAGTCACAGTATTTCCCTCGGAGCCCATGCAACGGTGTTTCAGGCCGAGATGTACGCCATCCTGCACTGTGTGCGGGAGAACAAGAGGAGGGGCTACACCAACAAGCGGATCCTCATAGCCACAGACAGCCAGGCAGCCCTTAAGGCACTAAGTAGCCCACGGGTAAATTCCTGGCTGGTGAGTGAGTGCCGAGACGAGACGAGCGACCTGGCTGGGCAGAATGAGGTGACCCTCATCTGGGTGCCGGGTCACTCGGGGGTCAAAGGCAATGAAGAAGCTGACAGTCTCGCAAAGAGGGGGTCAGCAGAACCATTTATGGGACCAGAACCGGCTCTGGGCGTGTCAAAGAGCACTGCCAGGGGAGCCATTAAGTCCTGGGTCAGAAACCAACACAAGGTGTACTGGGCGGACTGTCCAGGGCTCAGACATGGGAAGTCAATAATTGACGGACCCAGTTCAAAGAGAGCTGTGGAGCTGCTAAACCTTAGCAGAGGACAGCTCAGAAACACAACAGGTCTCTTGACGGGACACATGGCCGTCAAGAAACACCTACATAAAATGGGGCGGTTCGAAGGGGACCTCGCATGCAGACTCTGCGGCGAGGGGGAGGAATCAGCCCAGCACATCTTGTGCGAGTGTATAGCTCTGGACCGGAAAAGACAACTGATCTACGGTCACTCTAGACCGGAGACAGAGCAATATAAAACTTCACCCTACCAATCGCTGTGCAGACTAGTTCAAGGCACAGTGATTTTGGAATGGGTGGAGTAAGACTAGGGGTATGCACAATCAACCAAGGGTTGCGGTGCTATCGGGGCGGCAAGGCCGCGGACGAGCCCTGAGGGAACAAAAAAAAAAAAAAAAAGGGCATGCATAATAAGCCAAATACAGCAGTCCTATCGGGGCGGCTAAGCCGCGGACGAGCCCTGAAGAATATATATATATATATATATATATATATATATATATATATATATATATATATATATAAACATATAAAAATTTAAACAGCTTCTAGGGGTCCTAGTTCGGCCTCATTTGAAAAAATATTTCCAAAATCTCACCATCGATACGTCTCTAATAGTGAATTTTTTAAAATAAAAATTCACTAAAAGTAAACTACATACCAAAATTTAGATTTATATGTTTCATCAGATCATTTCTATGAAAATTCACTACAATAACGCACTTGCTGCGTCCAGACTTTTCTTTGGCTATTTAGAGATTTAATTATATTAATAAATTGAATCTCAGAAATATAAAGTGAAAATTAAACGAAGGCTGAAACTTGACTCCTTTATTCTGTATAAATATTTCAGGGATTCATATCATTATGATACATAGAAAATGATAACAACAACAACTAAAGAAATATACTCTAATACAATATATCACAGCAATCAAAAGAAATTTATATTTCCGAAAATGGTTGTTTTGTTATTTTCCCACATTTGCAATATTTCTATGAAAATTCGCTATTTTATCTCACTTTAAAAACAAAACGTTGCGGGAAAAATCTGATGCAAATCACCTTGTATAGTAGGTTTTAGCCACCTTAAATTATGTAGAATCCGTTTAGGAAGTCTTAAAGGAATAATAACTCTCCTGTTAACATGTACGATTATCAAAAACTTCCTTTTTTTTTTAATCTTCAGAGCATTCTTTGCCTATGTAACCAATTTCTTAACTTAAACTCCTCAAACGTCAGTAAGTACAAAAGACAGTAATCTTGATGGTCATCCGGCGCCCACAATTGTAAAAGAACAAAGCGTACTTAGCTTCTTAGCGTCAGAGTGTACTTATCCTTAGCGTCGTCCTACCTTTCATATCGTATTATATAAACAGGCTGGTCACAAATATTCTAGTGAATGTAAAGACCTTTTAGTGAATTTTCGTAGAAGAAATGAAAAAATCTCACTAATGGGGAGATCCCGACTATTGAATTTTGAAAATATATCTGCAAATGAGCGCAAACTAGGATCACTAGAACCCATATCCGGGGTTAGTTTCAATTTATATATATATATATATATATATATATATATATATATATATATATATATATATATATATATATATATATATATATATATATATATATATATATATATATATATATATATATATATATTACTTTAAACATAAAGTTTAACCTATTGGAAATACTTTTAATGTATGGGATTGATATGTAAAAAACTCTGGACGCAGCAAGTGCGTTATGGTAGTGAATTTTCATAAAAATGTTTTTAATTGCAAATATGTGTGTTTCCTTTTTAAGAAAGCAGGCATCAATTTTGGTTACCAGTATAACCTATATAGTAAAAACAATGTGCCATGTTTCATAAAAATAACTTTATTGTGTGAAAATGTACAAAAATTTCCAAAAGCAAACTTAAAGTGTTTTCGGAAAAACTCGTTTCTTGGTCAACCTTATAGGTTAATAGCAAATTGAGCTATTCAAATTTGAAGCATTTAATGAAAATTCGCTACCATAACGCACTTGCTGCGTCCCGAATTTCTTTTCTTACAAACATGCATCGCTGAAAAATTCAAAAATGCAATAACATAAGGCGTGTTTGATTAAAAAAAAAGAAGAAAATTTGTATCACCAACGACTTATGGGCCATCCTGTGATTGTAAAAATATTTTTTTTAAATGTAGCTCAAGACACCCTATAATTAATATATACAAATTTTCTTCATATCTTGTATAATAACGGATATATTGAGCTTTATTGATTTTTGACGAAAATTCGACAAAAATTATATACCATTAAACGATAAACTCTAAAGCTAAGGCTACTGCCAAGCATCAGAGAAAGGGTCTATTTGAGATGAATTTTCTGGAAACATTTTAGTAAAATGAAGGACAATGACGGTTGAAACTAAGACTTCAGAGTTTGTAAAACATCCTTCTTGAGACATTTGATTTCCATATCCCGTATTAGATTCAAGTTATTTGCCTAAATGTTGCCGATTTTGACGCTTTAAATCGCAACTTTGACGTTTTGAGGAAAACCCCAATTTATTTTTCTTTAAATGCCTATCACTTTTTTGTCTTTTGACCTACATAGCTAAATTTTGGTAAGTAGATTACCTATAAGGATATTAACTAGCGCACCAAATTTGGTTGCCCTTACTTTGTTAATTCCGGAGATATAATTTTTTTTCGAAAGAAAACACAAAAATTTCCGGGAAAACCTGGTCAGATTTTCCTGGCTAACGAACTTATCCAAGCCATTTGCAAAAGGAATTTTTCCACCAAATTTAGTCAAAATCGGCCTATTATTTTTTGAGTTATCGGTGTGATACATATATATATATATATATATATATATATATATATATATATATATATATATATATATATATAAATATATATATATATATAAATATATATATATATATATATATATATATATATATATATATATATATATATATATATATATATATATATATATATAAATATATATATATATATATATATATATATATATATATATATATATATATATATATATATATATATATATATATATATATATATATATATATATATATATAAACATATAAAAATTGAAACTGACCCCGGATATGTGTTCTAGGGGGCCTAGTTTGCGGTCATTTGAAGAAATTTTTTCAAAATTCAAAAGTCGGGATCTCCTCATTAGTGAATTTTTTTTAAGAAAATTCACTAAAAAGTTAGATGTTTATATTTAAAGATGAAACCAATTTTAAAATAACGTTTCGATATTCAAAAACAATTAATAACATTTTCAGTAAACTCAAAAGTAAGGATGAAATTTCCAAAGTGTCTGGAGTGGTATATTGTATTCCTTGTAATAATTGTAGTTTAAGATACATTGGCCAAACAAGCAGAGTCCTTAAAGATAGGTTAACACAGCACAAAAGTGACATACGTTTACAAAAAAGAACTTGCGCTCTGTCAGAACATAATCTCGACACTGGCCATAATATAAATTTTAGTAATGTTTCTATTTTACACTATGAAACCTTAAGTAATAAAAGAATGTGTTTAGAAGAATTTGAAATTACTTTTAACGACAATTTAATAAACTTAAAGAAAGATAATAATTTTAGAAATCACTACCCCTATTTATATTTCCTAGACAAAAACAAAAAACAAATTCATTTCGACAATAGTTAGCTTTGTATGCCAGATTGGCATTTTTCGACTTCACTCAAATTCATGAAAAGGTTTTCTTTTCATGTTTGTTATTACACAATTAGTTTAGTAGAACTCACGTTATATGTAAGTATTTTAAACTTTTATATTTTTCCCAAGTAAATTGTAAACTTTTAGTGAATTTTCTTAAAAAAAATTCACTAATGAGGAGATCCCGACTTTTGAATTTTGAAAAAATTTCTTCAAATGAGCGCTAATTAGGCCCCCCAGAACACATATCCGGGGTCGGTTTAAATTTTTATATGGTTATATATATATATATATATATATATATATATATATATATATATATATATATATATATATATATATATATATATATATATATATATATATATATATGTATCACACCGATAACTCAAAAAATAATGGGCCGATTTTGATTAAATTTGGTGAATAAATTCCTTTTGCAAATGGCTTGGATAAGTTGGTTAGCCGGGAAAATCGGTCCAGGTTTTCCCGGAAAATTTTGTGTTTTCTTTCGAAAAAAAAAATATATCTCCGGAATTAACAAAGTAAGGCCAACCAAATTTCATATGCGGATTTATATCATTATAGGCAAGTTACCTACCAAAATTTAGCTCCGTAGGTTAAAGGATAAAAAAGTTACAGGCATTCAAAGAAAAATAAATTTGGATTTTCCTCAAAACGTCAAAATTGCGATTTTAAACGTCAAAATTGGTGAGTACATTCCTTTTGCAAGTCGCTTGGATAATTTTGTTAGCCAGGAAAATCCGCCGAGGTTTTCCCGGAAAAATTTGTGTTTTCTTTCGCAAAATATTTATATCTCCAAAACTAACAAAGTCAGGGCAACCAAATTTGGTAAGCTGGTTTATATCGTTATAGGTGTGCCACCTACCAAAATTTAGCTCTGTAGGTCAAAAGACAAAAAAGTTATGGGCATTTAAAGAAAAATAAATTGGGGGTTTCCTCAAAACGTCAAAGTGACAATTGAAAACGTCAAAATTCGCAACATTTAGGCAAATAACTTGAATCTAATACGGGCTATGGAAAGAAAATGTCTCAAGAAGAATGTTTTACATACACCGAACTCTTAGTTTCAACCGTCATTGTCCTTCATTTTACTAAAATATTTCCAGAAAATTCATTTCAAATAGACCCTTTCTCTGATGCTTGGCAGTAGCCTTAGCTATAGAGTTTATTGTTTAATGGTATATAATTTTTGTCGAATTTTCGTAAAAAATCAATAAAGCTCAATATATTCGTTATTATACAAGATATGAAAAAATATTGTATACATTAATTATACGGTGTTTTGAGCTACATCTTAAAAAATTATTGCGACAATCACAGGGTGGCCCATAAGTCGTTGGTGATACAAATAATTTTTTTTGTCGAAAACGCCTTATTTTTTTGCATTTTCCATCGAAATAGAATGCATGTTTGTAAGTTAAGAAAATCTGGAGGCAGTAAGTGCGTTGTGGTTGCGAATTTTGATTAAATGCTTCATATTTGAAAAGCTCAATTTGCTATTAACCTATAAGGTTGACCAAGAAACGGATTTTTTCAGTAACACTTTTGGTTTACTTTTGGAAATTTCTGTACGTTTTCAAACAATCAAGTTATTTTGATGAAACATGGCACATTGTTTTTACTATATATGTTATACTGGTAATCAAATTTGATGCCTGATTTTTCTATATAGGTTATACTGGTAACCAAAATTGATGTCTGCTTTCTTAAAAAGAAAACACACATATTTGCAATAAAAACATTTTAATGAAAATTCACTACCATAACGCACTTGCTGCGTCCCGAGATTTTTTTTCTTTCCATGTTGTAGCCTGGAGAAAGGAATAAATTTTTCCGAAAGCTCGGCGTATAATAAAGAGTTTTATTCTACAACTGACGGCTTTCCCACAATTTTTTGATAAATAACACTATTACTGTCACAAAAATGTAATTATATATATATATATATATATATATATATATATATATATATATATATATATATATATATATATATATATATATATATATATATATATATTTGTGTGTGTGTGTCACACCGATAACTCAGAAAATAATGGGCCGATTTTCATCAAATCTGGTAAGTACCTTCCTTTTGCAAGTGACTTGGATAAGTTCGTTAGCCAGGAAAATCGACTATGGTTTTCCCGGAAAAATTTTGTGTTTTCTTTTGGAAAAAGATTATATCTCCGGAAATAACAAAGTAAGGGCAACCAAATTTGGTACTCGTGTTTGTATTATAAAGGCTGAACCATGTATCAAATTTAGGACAAGAAAGATATAGGCATTTAAAGCTAACTAAAAAAGTTGAGGTTTTCCTCAAAACGTCAAAGTGGCGATTTTAAACCTCAAAATTGACATTATTTAGGCAAAGAACCTAAAACCAATACGGGTTATGTAAAGAAAATGTCGCAAGAAGAGTGATCTGAAAACCCCCAAGTTTCAGTTTCAACCGTCATCGTCCCTCATTTTACTGAAATATTTACAGAAAATTCTTTTTAAATACAGTAATTGGTCGCATAACGTCGTCTCGTTTAACGTTGCTTCATTATAGCGTCGCAGTTTGTTGTAGGCAAATGTATCGTTTAACCTTGAAACTGATTCGGTGTAACGTTGTTATTCTAAAAAAAGACTAAAATATTAGCTAAAAAATGAGTAAATAAGATAATGTGTAGGTATGTACATAATACATACGGAAATGAATACTGTTTTTTTAATTTTTAATCATTTTGCAATCACAAAGAGTACATATTATGTATGTACATTATATTCATTCCCAATAGTTCGTTTTACGTTGTTTCCCTTGCCGTCGCGATTGTTAGATCCCTAACTAGAAAGTTTGATGCTTTGGCGGTAGTTTTTGTTAAGTTAATGGTTTAACGGTCTATTGCCCAGTTTCACAAAGCTTGATTAACTATTTAACGGCCGATTAGTTAATCAAGGATTAAGACGACCAATCACAGACTAGAATTCGGGTTGTTGCCATGACAACCAAATATTTTGAAGCTGTGATTGGTCGTCTGAAGCTCTGATTAACTAACCGGCCGTTAAATATTTAATCGAGCTTTGTGAAACTGGGCATATGACGGTTAGCTAATTTTCTTAGAAAAAATTCGTTAATGAGGTGACCGCGACTTTTGAATTTTTAAAAGATTTCTTCAAATGAGTGCAAACTAGGCGCCCTAGAATGCATATGCGGGTATACATTCAGTTTTTATCTGTTTACGTATATACAGAGTGACGCATTTCTACGGAGAGCTCAATATAATTGTTATTATACAAGATACGAAAAAAAATGTACACGTTAATTGTAGGGTGTCTTGAGCTGCATCTTGTAAAATTACTTTGACAACCACAGGCTGGCCCATAAGTCGTTGGTGATACCAAATTTTTTTTTTGAACACCCTTATATTATTGCATTTTTTATCGAAATATGATGCATATGTGTAAGAAACAAATCAGTACGCAGTAAGTGCGTTCTGGTAGCGATTTTTCATTAAAAGCTTCAAATTTCAACAACTCAATTTGCTATTAAGGTGCTAAGGTTTGTTGGCTAGGAAACCTGTTTTCTCGGAAACATTTTACGTTTATTTTCGGAAATTTTTGTACATTTTTAAACAATAAGTTATTTTGATGAAATATGGTACATTGTTTCTATTATATAGGCTATACCGGTAAGCAGATTGATGCCTACTTGCATATTAGAGACATAATTGCTATTAAAAACATTTTTATGAAAATTCACTTAACGCACCATAACGCACTTTCTGCGACTTTTATTTTATACAGATTTTAGTTTTGGATATATTTATAATCGCATACCATGAACCATGTAGGGATGACTAGTAATTGGAAAACTGCTCGAGTACAACCCGTCCCCAAGAAAGGATCGAAAGCGTTTCCTAGCAACTACAGGCCTATTTATCTCCTATCGGTCATTTCTAAAGTGAAGGAAAAGTATATAAACACCGAATTACTAAAATTTCGTGAAAAACACAGTCTAATCCACGAGAGGCAGTATGGATTCCGTCAGCGCAGATCAACTGCCGACCTCTTTTCCTTTGTCACCCATTCTTGGAACAAGTCTATGGAACTACACGGTCGATCCCAGATTGTCGCTCTAGACATATCCAAAGCATTCGACCAGGTCTGTCATGCAGCGCTGCTGAATAAACTACCGACCTATGGCCTACCACCAAAACTCTGTACGTGGACAGCAAATTTCCTCTCTAACCGGAGCATTTCTGTTGTCGTGGATGGCCATTCCTCTAAACTGTACCCAATTAATGCAGGAGTTCCTCAAGGTTCAGCTTTAGCCCCTACTTTGTTTCTTCTTCACATCAATGACCTCCTCTCTAGCACATCCAACCCAGTTCATAGTTACGCGGACGACAACACCCTCCACTCAAATATACAATATTCTAAGCCTGTCTCCTTAGCCCAACTAGATGAGGATCTCAGACTCATGGAGCGTTCTATCTCCGTGGATCTCCGAAAAATATTAGACTGGGGAAGTAGAAATCTTGTACAATTCAACCCCAGCAAATCACAGTCTTGCTTTGTTTCTCATAAGAGATACACTAGCCCTAGACCCATCACAATAAACAACCAAGTTATTCAAAGTAATGAGTCCTTTTCACTTTTTGGCATCTCTGTGGATCGAAATCTCAATTGGCACCAACATGTCACATCAACTGCAGAAGCGACTGCTAAGAAATTAGGTTTCCTCTTCCGGGCTCGCAAATACTTTTCACCAGCTAATCTCTATACTTTATATACTTCACAAATAAGACCAAACCTCTAATACTGCTCCCACATCTGGGGTGCTGCTGCCGGTTCTACACTCGCTATCCTGGACTCCATTCAGAGGAAAGCTATACGTCTCATCAGTGATCCTACCTTCACCCAAACGCTGCCATCCCTTGCCCACCGACGTGCCGTTGGTGACCTCTCTCACTTTTATAGATATCTACACGGGCACTGCTCAGAGGAGCTTTCTTCCATAGTTCCTCCATCTGCTGCCCCCAACAGAACTACTAGGGGAACAGAGCGAATGCACCCTTTTACTGTCCAGGTCACCAGACATAGAACATCTTGTTATGCCCGCTCTTTTGTCCCGAGGACTTCCAAGTTGTGGAACTCCTTGCCTGCACATGTTTTTCCTTCTCCCCCGAACCTCCAAACCTTCAAGTCCAGAATTAACAAGTTGCCTCTTTCCTCCTTGTCGACACCCATGGTACGATAGTATTTAGACTGTTCTCCATCGTGGTGTGTTGTTGAAATAAAAAATTAAAAAAATTAAAAAAAAATTTCAGTTTCTTGTTTGAAAATTTTAGGTCTGTAGGTTAGGAAAATCGGACCAGTTTTTGTACTTTTTCAAACAATAAAGTCATTTTAGTGAAATATGGTACATTATTTCTACTTTATATGGTACGATAGTATTTAGACTGTAATCCATCGTGGTGTGTTGTTGAAATAAAAAATTAAAAAAATAAAAAAAAAATCAGTTTTTTGTTTGAAAATTTTAGGTCTGTAGGTTAGGAAAATCGGACCAGTTTTTGTACTTTTTCAAACAATAAAGTCATTTTAGTGAAATATGGTACATTATTTCTACTTTATAGGTTATACTGCCAACCAAATTTCAAGACTGCTTTCATTAAAAAAAGACATATTTGCTATTAAAAACATTTTCATGATAATTCACTACCATTAACCCACTTGTTGCGTCCAGACTTTTTTATATTTATAATGAGAGCCTCGGTGGTTCAGAGATAAGAACGTGTGCCTCTGAACCGAAAGGTACTGGCTTCGATCCCAGGGTTCTCTTTTCACTTTTTCAGTACAAACTGTAACATCACACCAACCGAGGTTCTGGCATTGTATTTTAGCAAGTAGAATGTTTGCACGTTCCGTTTTTCGGAGGGGGCGTAAAGCAGTCGGTCCCGTGTCCATGTGATGTTGGGCACGTTAAAGATCCCTTACAGAAAAGCAGGGGTTCGGCAAAATTTCCAGGATGGTGAGGTGAAACTGCTCCCTGGCGTCGGTGATTGGCCATAGTCGCGGAAATAGACCGACTTGAAAGAAACAAAACACAGACACTATATTTATAATGGTGGGATTAGAAGCTCCAACAGCTCTAGTATTTGACGTCTTATGCTTAAAGCGATTAAAATGATTACCAAAGACGATAGAAACCTAAATGTTTCCACTAACTTACTTCCACAAAAAGTCTGTTTCCTTAATTTAGAAATTATTACAGAAACTTTTAATTATACCGTTAGCAATAAAACTATCTAAATAAAAATGAAAACATAGACTCTCTTAATGAACGCGCGAATTAACTATAATTATTCCAACATAATAATGTGGAACAATATCAAAGCAGGCGATGTCACAGTTTTCGTATTTTATTACACAAACAAAATAAAATATCAAGGACGTTACATTTTTTACTGGTTATCATAGAAGATTTTGAAGAATTCACGAGTCTGATTGTTATTGAAGAAAATGAGTCAGAATCGGTGAAGATGAAAGACGGAATAACGGAGTAAATGAATGTAAATTAGGCATATTTAGAATTAGCATGTCATATTAACCCCAAGTATCACATCCTCAGCTTTTGATACGAGCCGACAGAAACATTGTTTCCAGTTGCAGAGTTTATGAAATAACATAGGAGGCTATGCATGTTACATATACAAGGTGCGACTATTAAAACGTTGACTATAATTTTAGTGCTGGGAATTTATCCCTTTGTGTATTCGAATATTCGTTCCGAAATTTTCACGACTATTCGAATTAGTCGAGTATTCGAATATTCGTGGGGTATTCGAATATTCGTGGAGTATTCTAATATTTGTATATTCGTCGAGTATTCGAATATTCGCAGAGTATTCGAATATTCGCACAGTAAAAAACACCCCCCTAAGCCCATGAATGTGTCTCGTTATCATTTTTTGGTTCTGCCTCTGTTTCCTAAAAAAATAGCTATTTAATTCTTAACTTTCAAATAATTCCGGAAATTTTTCATTGTTTATTTTAGAAAAATCAATGACGATTATAATGTTGGTATATTATATTATAATGTAGGTTGCAAGACGAACTTGTAATCATTGCCGTGCTGTTAGTATATCTAAGAATCTCTTGCATTTCGATTTTCGCATTTATGATCCTCTATGTGTTAAAGGGTAAATTCAAGTTTGATTTCATTGCATAATTCGAATGCGATATGGATAACCACCAGTCGATTTGTTACAACATACAATACAATCACTTTATCATCATATTTTGATTACATTTTGGTGTTTATGAACTTCTATGCGCCACCTATGAGTTAAAGGACAAATACAGCTTTCGACTTACTCAAGTGTTTTCAACTAACTTTAAACAAACTATATCTCAATCTGGAAACCCAATAATTTATCGCTTTCAACTCGATAAAAGCGCCTTACAATTCAAAGTTTCAAAATGTGTTGCGACACCTTCCGCTTAGTAATCCGACATATGCTGTTTCTCTGCAGATTTTGATTGGCTCATAAAGGCGTGAAGAAACTGAAAGATTCATAGAAATACTCGACAAAATTATATGGTTCTTAGACATATTTAGTTGAAACCAAGCAAAGAGAGCCTACAGTGAGAATACAGTGCAAAGTTAACAAATTATTCATAATCACTTATTTGAAGGGTCTACTTCTTTCTCCTAGTGCCCCCTGCGGTGAGTGCTTCTAAGAATCTTCTGGGGATCATTCCCAGCCATAATATACATATTTGAATATTCAGATATTCGAATATTCAAATATATTCGAATATTCGAATACACATTCCTTGAAATAATTCGTATTCGAATACTCGAATATTCGAATATTCGAACTATTCGTATTTGATTCCCAGCCCTATATAATTTAAGTAGTGGCTTATTAAAAAGTGCTTCTCAAGATTTGCTTGTTTACTTTCTCCACTAAAATACTTGTTGCTTACTTTTTCCTAATAAATCAACAATTTTTCAAACAGGTTGCCATAATTTTAATGAAACACCATAAGCGGGGGTGATTTTGTGCCAGGTTTTGAGTTTTTTTCGTCGCAAGCCAGACAATAATGGCTATGTACAAAATATTCCGGAGGTAAAATACCCCTCCATTCGGATCTCCGGGACAGGGTGTACAGGGGGCGCCAGCATCAAGATTTAACATATCCTTCTCGGATATATGTGGCCTAAATTCTAACCTGAACTCCGTCCACCATTTCCTCCAGGCTAATAGGCCCCAACTCCTCTTCCTCTCCGAAACCCAAATCAGTGCCAAAACAGCCACTAATCACCTTAATTTCCCGGGATATAAGCTTCTTACTTCCTTTAGATTGCATGGAGGCGTGTGCGCATACGTCGGTAGCAATCTACCCTGCACCAGACTCCCCAATTTAGAAGCTGGAAGAAAAGACATACTATGGATGAAACTCTCTCTCAGGGCTGCAACTAAGTTCATCTGTTGCATTTACCGGTCACCTTCTGACCATAACTTTGTCCAGCTCTTTGACTATCTTTCTGAAAAAACCGACCATTTTATTTCTGAATATCCTTCCTCCGAAGATTCTTGGTGCCTTCAATGTCCATAATAAGGAATGGCTAGGATCTTCAAAAACCCATCCACAAGGGAGAGCAGCCTCAGGCCTTTGCAGTCAGCAATTGTTTAGCCAATATGGTTCAACAACCTACTTACTTTCCTCGCATCCCAACACAGCTCAAATCCCTTGGATCTCCTTCTTACTACAAATCCTGAATGCTATAAGATATTAGTCACCGCCCCCTTGGTCGCTCAGACCACGGCATGGTCACTGCTTCCTGCGTAATGCAACCCGAGATCACACAGTCATCACACCCACGTATCGTTTGGCACTACAACTCCGCAAACTGGGACGAAATGCGGGATTACTTCTCATTTCCATGGGCGTCTGTCTGCTTCTCTCATCCTGACCCCTCTGATATCTCACAAAACGTCACCGAAATTATCCAAGCTGGCATGGAATTATTTACTTCACGTACACAGAAAACCTCTTCAGCCACTCAAAAGCCCTGGTTCTCTAAATCCTGTGACAAGGCCAGACTTGAGAAGGTCAAAGCTCACAAAACGCTTCTACACAATCCCAGTCAAGAAAACCGTCGAGCTAAGAAATTAGGTTTCCTCTTCTGGACTCGCAAATACTTTTCACCAGCTAATCTCCATACCTTATATACTTCACAAATAAGGCCAAACCTCGAATACTGCTCCCACATCTGGGGTGTCGCTGCCGCTTCTACGCTCGCTATCCTGGTTTCCATTCAGAAGAGAGCTATACGTCTCATCAGTGACCCTATCATCACCCAAAAGCTGCCATCCCTTGCCCACCGACGTGCCGTTGGTGTCCTCTTTCTCTCTTTTATAGATATCTGCACGGGCACTGCTCAGAGGAGCTTTCTTCCATAGTTACTCCACCTGCTGCCCCCAACAGATCTACCAGGGAAACAGAGCGAATGCATCCTTTTACTGTCCAGGCCACCAGACATAGAACATTTTTTTATGCCCGCTCTTTTGTCCCCAGGACTTCCAAGTTGTGGAATTCCTTGCCGGCACATGTTTTTACTTCTCCTCCGAACCTCCAAACCTTCAAGTCCAGAATTAACAAGTTGTCTCTTTCCTCCTTGTCGACACCCACGGTACGATAGTATTTAGGGTGTAAGCCCTCGTGGTGAGTTGTTGAAATATAAAAAATATGTGTCAAAGTATAGTGAAAAAAAATAGTGCTGTAAATTGAATCATAACTTCCACATAGCTGTGATAATTTATCCTCCTCAGAAAGACATTCTCATGGAATTAATTTAGGGCCCATGACTTGACCACAAAGAAAATATTTGCACTCCTGTACCCATAAACTTTTGAAACATTATGTTACTCGAGTTTTATTGAAAAAGATGTAAATGTTCAGCAAATCACCCTTTATTTATCCCCTGCCCACTGAAGCCATCTTACCCAAAAAACAACCCGAAACGTTCGTTTGTCGGGTGTTAACTGGATACCAAATTTAAAAAGGATATCTCAATTCGTACGAAAGTTATTGCGCCCATTAACAGATAGGCGTACAGGCCGACATACCGACAGATCGACCGACCGGCAGACTAAAAAAATTCGTTTCAGAATCAATTTTTCTATATGTTTTGAGGCTTTTTACGCCGTTTTAGCTAAAAAAATGTCGAAATTTTTGTCAAAAATATTTTATCCTCACACATTCAACGCTTAATTTAATTTCAGCACAGAATACCAGATTACTGATTAATTAAAAAAATTCCAATAAATAA
Organism: Tillus elongatus; assembly: GCA_964006375.1. Taxonomy (NCBI): domain Eukaryota; kingdom Metazoa; phylum Arthropoda; class Insecta; order Coleoptera; family Cleridae; genus Tillus; species Tillus elongatus. Next base: position 131,559,888 of record OZ023267.1, read on the forward strand.
ACCCTAAAACTTTATATTACTCGAGTTTTAATGAAAAAATATCAATTTTCACCAAATTACCCTCCATTCAAATCCTACCCGCTAAACAATCCAAACCTTCGTTTGTCGAGTGCTAACTGCATACCAAAACGATATCTCAATTCGTTCTAAAGTTATCGTGGCTACAATTAGACAAACATCCAGACCAAGGGACCGACAGACTAATAAACCGACAGACTAATAAACCGACAGACTGCAGACCGACAAAAAAATGTTCGTGTTCAAATCATGTTTTCTATGTTTTGACACTTTTTACGATGTTTAAGCAACAAAAAAATGTTTCGCTTTAACGCTATAACGATGTGAAAGTAATAGTCAGTTGCTACACACACACACACACACACACACACACACACACACACACACACACACATATATATATATATATATATATATATATATATATATATATATATATATATATATATATATATATATATATATATATATATATATATATATATATATATATATTTGGAAAGATTTCCGCGGTCTTTAATGTGAGACATATTTGGTTCTCGGGTTGAACATCGTCCAGAATTTATTAACTAACCCACACTAATCGTTATCTTAAGGCCCTATCTCACCATCACCCATCGCAACTAAATTCCGTGGTTCCAACACTAGTAGTAACACGATCCCTTAGACTAACGGACAACAACAACAACAAACAGACAGAATTAAACTTTTTAAGACATACATTGCTAGAAAACGGATACAACAACAATCACATACTACGAAACATTAGAAACACACAACAACAAACCACTACACCACAACAAGAACAAACAGAGTCCACACAACAACACACAGCGTTTTTACCATACATTAAAGGTGTCACCGACAAAATCAGCCGAATTTTGGAACCCATAATATCAAAACCAGATTCACAACAGAGCAAAAACTGCCAAATCTGATAAAAACTCCCAAGGATATGATTCCAAACTAATTCCACGGAATTTACCAAATTCCTTGTTCCGACTGTTCCTGAACTTATGTAGAACAAACAAATACACACATCCACAATATAATATATGAACACGCCCTCGCAGTTAGAAAATCCTTCCCCTCACCGGCGTGGACATGCATCATATTCATACAGGACACAAAATAGACTTTGACAATGCCGAAACAAGAGCCCCGGTTAACAAGTTCAAAACCAGAATTATCCGCGAAGCGGTCGAGATCGAAAAACATCCCGATTGTTTAAATAAGAGAGATGATGGTCTTCGTCTTCCGATTATTTGGAAACCTATTATATCTTCATTGCAAACCCACAAAAAGACATTAAATTCAACGGACAATTTTATTTCCCCATTACCTGACTCAACAAATACCTGCAATCCTCTTAATCATTAAGTACTGTGACGAAAAACCATGACTGAATTGACCGTGACCCGACTAATTACCGAAAGCGAAGCAGGTAGACTAAACGGTACATACAATACAAGACTTGCAACGAACTGCTATATCTCTCTTAGACCTAGGGTTGAACACACTGAGACCTTAGAGACGATCTCCGGCGACATTTGGGGAGTAGGCAGATTCAGGCCCCGTAATCGAGCTACAAAAACCCAACCCACCTTTGTCCACCGCTAGGAGTAGGCAGATTGAGGCTTTAGAGTTCATGTCTTTACATATTTCCTTTACCTCTTGAAAATGGCTCCAAAACAGAAGCCTAAACGTCGAGTTTTTATATATTTTGGTATCACATCGATAACTCAAAAAATAATTGGCCGATTTTGTTACTTATCTTCCTCTTGCAAGTGGCTTGGCTAATTCCCGGGAAAATTTTGTGTTTTCTTCGAAAAAAATTTAAATCTCCGCAAATAAGCAAGTAAAAGAAACCAAATTTGGTACGCTGGTTTCTGTCATAAGGAGTATTATATGTACAAAAATTCAGATCTCTAAGTTAAAAGATAAAAAAGTTATAGGTAAGCTTCTGATGAAAAAAGTTAAAACGTCAAAATTGATAATTATGGTAGTCGTATTAATGTGAGTGAAAAATACGACACGAAATGACTAACAAGCTCCTATATCTGTATCTAAGTCGTTATTTTTCTCCATTTCGTTAAAATATGAGCAAAAAATCGATTGTAAACAAAAATTGTTTCCTATAAATAATAAATATAATTAGCATCCTAGCGTATATTACCTACTAACACATACATCTGTCATTGAAAAAAAAAGTTCAAGAAGGTTTTTTCTTACATGTTTGTTATTCAATGATTAGTTCAAGTAAAGCTCGCGTTATATCCTTGTATGGAATAAACTAGCTGAGCAAGCAATTAATAAAGAGTTTTTATTTTGCAACTGATTGCTATTCCAAAATGTTTAAGTATATATATATATATATATATATATATATATATATATATATATATATATATATATATATATATATATATATATATATATATATATATATATATATATGAATTTTTGATTTTTTTGTGGCTAGAAGATCCGTTTTCAAGCAAACCCTCTTTCTGTCTCTCTCTCTCTCACACACACACACACACACCAATATTGTTAAAATTCCAGTTCTCCTGCAGGGCGCTTCTACTTCAAAAATACTTCTCCTGACTGTTGTTCGTACAACTTCCATTTTTGCGTACTTCTCTTCACCTACAGTTTATTATTCTTAAATTAATAAAAATTGATCACAATAACGCACTTGCTGCGTCTAGACTTTTTGTTCTTGAAATTGAAATAAGTTTATTATTTAGGGATTTTTATTTGGCCTAAGTCAACCAAACTCTTTTAATAGGTCTTTTTTTGTTACAAATAAATTTTGATTCGATTTGATGTGGCGATTATTTTATGGTTGCAACCTGTAAGTAGCTTCATTTGTTTGTAAGATAGTGTGACAATGTGGACGCCGGCTAACTGGATCTTAATTAAGGATAGTGTGTTAAGTGGCAGCTGTCTTAGGAGATGCAACTACGCAGCATTTAGCTAGCGGCACTCTAATTGCGAATTAAACCACTTTATGTAAATAATCTTAATTGCATTTAATATATGGAGATATGATGATTTTTAATGTGTCTCATTTCCATTGTCACAGCAAATCGTAATATCATCTTAAAGAACTAGTCTACAAGGGATGTACAATTTATTAATACTTCTAGCAAAATTGGAAATCCCTCATTTTCATGTTACACAACATCTACCTACAAGAGAGCGTTCTTAACAGTAACTGTCCTTTAGTCTAGTGGTTCCCAAGCTTATGATTCTAGAAAATTTAAATTTGGGATAGCAGTGCCCGTGCTGATATCTATAAACGAGAGAGAGGTCACCAATGGCACGTTGGTGGGCAAGCAATGGCAGCCTTTGGGTGAGGGTAGGGTCACCGATGAGACGTATAGCTCTCTTCTGAATAAAGTCCAGGATAGCGAGTATAGAAGCGGCAACGGCACCCCAGATGTGGGAGTAGTCTTCGAGGTTTGGCCTTATGTGTGAAGTTTATAAGGTATAGTGATTAGCTGGTGAAAAGTATTTGCGAGCCCAGAAGAGGAAACCTAATTTCTTAGTGGCGGCTTCTGCAATTGATGTGACATGTTGGTGCCAATTGAGATTTCGATCCACAGAAATGCCAACAAGTGAAAAGGATTCATTACTTTGAATAACTTGGTTGTTTATTGTGATAGGTCTAGGACTGGTGTGTCTCTTATGAGAAAGAAAGCAAGACTGTGATTTGGTGGGGTTGAATTGTATAAGATTTCTACTTCCCCAGTTTAATATTTTTTGGAGATCCACAGAGACAGAACCCCCCATGAGTCTGCGATCCTCATCTAATTGGGCTAAAGAGAAAGGCTTAGAATATTGTATATTTGAGTGGAGGGTGCTGTCGTCCGCGTAACCGTCTGGTTGGATGTGCTAGAGAGGAGGTCATTGATGTGGAGAAGAAACAAAGTAGGGGCTAAAGCTGAACCTTGAGGAACTCATGCATTAATTGGATACAGTTTAGAGAAATGACCATCACGACAACAGAAATGCTCCGGTTGGAGAGGAAATTTGCTGTTCAGGTACAGAGTTTTGTTGGTAGGCCGGTAGTTTATTAAGCAGCGCTGCGTGTCAGACCTGGTCGAATGCTTTGGATATATCTAGAGCGACAATCTGGTATTCACCGTGTAGTTCCATAGACTTGTTCCAACAATGGGTGACAAAGGAAAGGAGGTCGGCAGTTGATCTGCGCTGACGGAATCCATACTGCCTGTCGTGGATTAGACTGTGTTTTTCAAGAAATTTTAGTAGTTCGCTTTTATATACATTTTCATCACTTTAGAGACTACTGAAAGGAGATAAATAGACCTGTAGTTGCTAGGAAGAGCTTTGCATCCTTTCTTGGGGACGGGTTGTACTCCAGTTACTAGGGAATATGCCTGTATTGTAAGATGTCTGAAACAGACGAGTCAGGACAGGAGCAAGTTCTGGTGCGCATTTTTTGAGAACAATTGCTGGGATCTTGTCAAGGCCAGAGGCTTTGCTGGTATTAAGAGAAGAGAGCATCATTCGCACCTTTTTAGTTTTGAAAATGATATCCGTCATTTTATGCGCGACATTGGGACTGTTGGCGGTTGAACATTTGGAGGTGGGTTGAGATTAGAATTTACGGCTGACAACGAGGCACAAAGTTCAGCCTTGCCTAGGGCGGTAGAAACAATTTCATCCCATGAGACAAGAGGTGAGAACGTGCCCTTGCAGAAATTATTCCCAATAGATTTAGCAAGATTCCAGAAAAGTTTGTTGCCGTTGGAGCTTAAGAGGATTTTGTTTTAGATGTGGTTATTAAACGATTTTTTTGCAGACATAGCGGTTTCTTGCGTCGTTAAATGTTTGACGGTTTTCTTGACTGGGATTGTGTAGAAGCGGTTTGTGAGCTTTGACCTTTTCAAGTCTGGCCTTGTCACAGGATTTAGAGAACCAGGGCTTTTGAGTGGCTGAAGAGGTTTTTTGTGTACGTGGAATAAATAATTCCATGCCAGCTTTGATAATTTCGGTGGCGTTTTGTGAGATATCAGAGGAGCCAGGATGAGAGAAGCAGCCAGTCGCCCATGGAAATGAGGAAAAGTAATCTCGCATTTCGTCTTAGTTCGCGGAGTTGTAGTGCCAAACGATACGTGGGTGTGATGACTGTGTGACCTCGGGTTGCATTGCGCAGGAAGCAGTGACCATGCCGTGGTCCGAGCGACCAAGTGGGGCGGTGACTCATGTCTTATAGCATTCAGGTTTTGTAGTAAGAAGGAGATCCAAGGAATTTGAGCTGTGTGTTGGGATGCGAGGAAAGTAAGTAGGTTGCTGAACCATATTGGCTAAAGAATTGCTGACTGCAAAGGCCTTCGTTGTTCTTTCTTGTGGATCGGATTTTCAAGATCCTAGCCATTCCTTATTATGGACATTGAAGTCACCAAGAATAGTGACCTCGAAGGAAGGATATTCAGAAATTAGATGGTCGGTTTTTTTTAGAAAGGTAGTCAAAGAGCTGTTGTCAGAAGGTGACCGGTAAATGCAACAGATGAATTTAGTTAGCCCTGAGAGAAAATTTTATTCATAGTATGTCTTTTCTTCCAGCTTCTAAATTGGAGAGTCTGGTGCAGGGTAAATTGCTACGGAGGTATGCGCACACGCCTCTATGCAATCTAAAGGAAGTAAGGAGCTCATATCCCGGGAAACTAAGTTGATTAGTGGCTGTTTTGGCACTGATTTGGGTTTCGGAGAGGAAGAGGAGTTGGGGCCTATTAGCCTGGAGGAAATGATGGACGGATTTCAGGTTAGAATTTAGGCCACATATGTTCGAGAAGGATATATTAAATCTTGATGCTGGCGCCCCCTGTACACGCCTCTCCCGGAGATCCGAATGGAGGTATATTTTACCTCCGGAATCTTTTTTACAGGGAGGAGCCATCATCATTTTTGCTTATAAGGGAAACCGACACATACACCAGAACCGAAGACGTCCGTTGGGACTTCACCGGCCCCTTGATGTATGGGGTGGTACCTCCTCGGGCGTGAAAAAATCCTTTACTATCACGTAAAGGAAAATTCCACTACCAGCTGCTTGACTCCGATTAGTCGTCTCGTACGACAGGCAGGAATTACCATGGGCCTATTTCTTTAGTTAGTCGTAAACCGTCGTGCCGTTGGTGACCTCTCTCACTTTTATAGATATCTGCACGGGCACTGCTCAGAGGAGCTTACTTCCATAGTTCCTCCACCTGCTGCCCGCAACAGATCTACCAGGGGAACAGAGCGAATGCACCGTCCAGGTCACCAGACGTAGAATATATTGTTATGCCCGCTCTTTTGTCCCGAGGACGTCCAAGTTGTGGAATTCCTTGCCGGCACATGTTTTTCCTTCTCCTCCGAATCTCCAAATCTTCAAGTCCAGAATTAACAAGTTGCCTCTTTCCTCCTTGTCGACACACACGGCACTATAGTATTTATGCTGTAAGCCCTCGTGGTGTGTTGTTAAAATATAAAAAACTTTTTGAAAGACGAAAACGTTGTTACCATTGTTGAAAAAACTGGAGGGAGAGTACGAGGAGGATTGCAAATCAACTCAGAATATCACAGAAAGCCGTTTTCGATACGCTCAAGAACAATAGTATAAAGTCGTTACATCTCTAGTCCGTTCAACATTTTGAAGACGGCGATAGCGTTTCGAGGTAACAATTTTGTGAATGGATTGAAATTTTCGTCGCCGATAACCTACTGCCACACGTTGTGATGGTCTGGAAGTAAAATAGGTGGTTTTTCATGCCGTTTACCAAGTAAGCACTGTAGACTTTTTTAACACCGAACATACAAATTGACTGATTAAATTTTAGTTTGGTATTTTTTTTAAATGCATTATTCCTGAGAGTTATTTAATTATTTTGAAAAATGTGTTAAATGCATTCGATACGGCAGCTAATGTAGAATATTTTCGGCAACAAAAAATTTAAGAAAAATTAAATTTGTAGAATTGACAGATGCAAACAAATAAAAACTGAAAGTAAACCCGGATATGGATTCTATGGGGCTAGTTTGCTCTCATTTGAAGAAATCTTTTTAAAATTGAAAACTCGCTGTCTCCTCTATGACGAATTTTTTTTACAAAATTATAGACCGTTAAACCATAAACTTAACTAAACCTACAGCCAAAGCATCAGAGAAAGGGCCTATTTGAAATGAATTTTTTGTAAACATTTTAGTAAAATGAAGGACAATAATGGTTGAAACTCAAACTTAAGGGTTTGCAGAACACTCTTCTTGCGACATTTTCTTTACATAATCTGTATTTGTTTCATGTTCTTTGCCCAAATGTTGAGAATTTTTACGTTCCAAATCGCACTTTGACGTTTTGAGGGAAACCTCAATTTTTTTTTCTTTAAACGCCTATAACTTTTTCCTCTTTCAACTACCAGACATAAATTTTGGTACCTGGGTCACTATTTATAATACAAACACGAGTACCAAATTTAGTTGCCCTTTTTTTCCCTTAGAGCTCGTCCGCGTCTTTGCCGCCCCGATAGCACCGCAGCGTTTGGCTTACTGTGTATATCCTTTGTCTTTTCTACTTCACCCATTCTAAAATCACTGTGCCGTGAACTAGACTCCACAGAAATTGGTAGGGTGAAGTTTTATATTGCTCTGCCTTCTGTCTAAGCTATCCGCAGATCAGTTGTGCGGTCCAGAGTTTTACACTCGCACAAGATATGCTGTGCTGATTCCTCCCCACGAGCAGAGTCTGCATGCCAGGTTTCCCCCGAACCGCCCCATTTTATGCAGGTGTTTCTTTACAAATGGGCAAGCTCTTCGATAGAAGACCTCTTCAATTCATTGATTGTTGTTGCTCTTACTTGGTGAAACTTGTCCATACTACATACAGACTTGGAGACTACTTCTTGGCTTCACTGTTGGTTTTTGTAGGTGAAGGACGTAGCCAGCGCGTGAGCTAACTGGAGCAAGTGGCCCTTCGAATTCTGGAAGTTCTAGGATGTTCTTCAATGCTTCTGTGACTATAGTTTCGCTGCTTGACAGCATTTTTTCATGTGTCTGAAAATGCTGTCAAGCGGCTAAACTATAGTCACAGAAGCATTGAAGAACATCCTAGAACTTCCAGAATTAGAAGGGCCACTTGCTCCAGTTAGCTCACGCGCTGGCTACGTCCTTCACCTACAAAAATCAACAGTGAAGCCAGAGAAGTAGTCTTCAAGTCTGTATGTAGTATGGACAAGTTTTACCAAGTAAGGGCAACAACAATCAAGGTGTTTCTTGCCGGCCATGTGTTCCGTCAAGAGTCCTGTTATGTTACTGAGGTGTCCTATTCTAGGATTAAGCAGCTCGACAGCTTTCTTTGAATTGGGTTCCTCAATTACTGACTTCCCATGGCTGAACCCTGGACTGTCTGCCCAGTACACCTTGTGTTCGTTTCTGACCCAAGACTTACTGGATTCCCCGGCAGTGCTCTTCGTCACTCCCGGGATCGGTTCTGGTCCCATAAATGGTTCTGCTGACCCTCTCTTGGCGAGACTGCCAGCTTCGTCATTGCCTTTGACCCCTGAGTGACCTGGCACCCAGATGAGGGTGACCTCGTTCTGCCCAGCCAGGTCGCTCGTCTCGTCTCGGCATTCACTTACCAGCCTGGAATTTACCCGTGGGCTACTTAGGGCCTTAAGGGCTGCCTGGCTGTCTGTGGCTATGAGGATCCGCTTATTGGTGTAGCCCCTCCTCTTCGTATCTAGCACGCAGTGCAGGATGGTGGACATTTCGGCCTGAAAGACCGTTGCATGAGCTCCGACGCAAATACTGTTACGTCAAAATAATGTTTCTGTTGAAAAAGATGTAGAATTTAATTTAAGTCAAGTTTTAAAATATATAACTTTTTGATTCAAATGAAGAAATTGATTTCAAATACCATCCATTTTTTTGGAAATTGTAATGGTACTTAATGAGGTGAGGTAATTTTGGAGATTAGAAATCAGATGAGAGACCTTTAGAACAATTGACATTTAGATTAAAATTTAGTCAAAATTGCATCATTTGCAGCCACAACTTTAGACTTATTTGTAAGATGCTTTGTACTATTTATATAACAATAAACTATAAACAAACCCTCAGTCCTTCCGAATAAACGCCTGCCCCCGTCCCACGCTCCCCGCCGGATCTGCCCGTAAACAAGATTTTGTCATCTCCGAAGATATATTTTTTCCGAAAGAGAACACAAAATTTTCCGGGAAAGCGTGGGCCGATTTTTCTGGGTAACGAACTTGTCCAAGCCACTTGCAAATGGAAGTATATATATATATATATATATATATATATATATATATATATATATATATATATATATATATATATATATATATATATATATATATATATATATATATATAAATATAAAAATTGAAGCTGACCCCGGATATGGGTTTCAGGGGTCCTAGTTTGCGCTTATTTTACAAATTTTTTTCCAAATTTAAAAGTCGGGATCTCCTCAATAGCGAGTTTTTTTTAAAGTAAATTCACTAAGAAATTGCCGAAAATCTTACCATCCACAATCTCATCAATGTATTATTGTCTAATGTGAAATATAATTTTTAACACTCTCAGAATCCAATTGTTAATTTTCTCAATGACTTCGATTATTTGCTTTGAGAATTACAAGCAGAAATATCCTAACCTGCAATAGAAAAGGTGGCTGATGCCATATTAATTATTTTTAGCGTAAGTACCATATAGTTGCATGATCGGGCATTGTAATTTAAACGAGGTGGTTTGTGCAGACATCTAAGAGAAGCACACACAGACAGGCACTCACACACACAAATACACATAAAGCCCAAACACACTCCTCTGGTCATTAAACGACATCACGTCTGGTTGATACACCATAAACTCTGTTGTGGCCATTCTGCAATCCATGCAAGGAGAATTCAACAAATTTCACCCTTCTCTAAAACCTATTAAACGTTTAATGATTTAGAAATATGCATACTCGTTGTACCTTACCTCACCTCACCTCACATTACATTATTATTATATTCATCGTCGTTTACCCTTTATTCTCTTTCATTCTCCTTCAAGATAATATGGTTTTGAGATATATTCCATTCAAACAGATCCAATATGATTTGCTTTTAAGAAAAGCGGGTTAAGATTTATTAGAGAAAAAATAAAATTATTATTTAACAGTCTGGATGCAGCAAGTGCGTTATGGTAGCGAATTTTCTTTAAAATATTTTTAATAGCAAATGTATTTCTTTGATGAAAGCAGGCATCAAACTTGGTTGCCTATATAGTAGAAACAATATACCATATTTCATTGAAATAAATTTATTGTTTGAAAAAAATATAAAGATTTTTCAAAGGTCTAGATGCAGCAAATGTGTTATGGAAGTGAATTTCCATAAAAATGTTTTTAATAGCAAATGCGCGCAGGCATCAATCTGATTACCGGTATAGCCTATGTAGTAGAAACAATGTACTATATTTTATCAAAATTACTTATGGTTTGAAAATATACAAAAATTTTCGAAAATTAACTTAAATATTGGTTTTCTATCCAACAAAGATTACGTTAATAGCAAATTGCGTTATTGAAATTTGAAGGATTTAATGAAAATTCGGTAAATTTGCAGATTAGCTCCCGAACGCTTTTCAACAAATTGTTTTCAGAAACATTACTAGGACCCAACCTGGATGCACAAACCACAAGAAAATTTCTTGTTCACACCCCCCAAGGAAGTTATGGGACTGGGAGTGAATAGGGGTGCTGTGCGGGGTAGGCAGTGTTTAAGGGGGATATGGCTTCAAGATGTGAAAAAGACACCTTTCAAGCCGGCGTTATTCGAATTTTCTGCTCATATTTTCTTTTCACTACCTACCCCGCTCAGCACCCCTACTTACTCCCGGTCCAGTAACTTCCTTGGGGGTGTGAACATGACATTTTTCTTGGGGTTTGTGGATACATGAGGGGTGGGGGGATATTTGGGGACAGGTTTCTGAAAAAAGGTTTTTGAAAAACTTTCGGGAGCTAAACTGCAAATTTACCGAAAATTCGCTACCAAAACGCACTTACTGCGTCCAGATGTTTTTTCTTACAAACGCATCATATTTCGATAAAAATGCAAAAATGCATTAACGAATTTGTTCTACGAAAATTAGTTTAAAAAAAAATACACCCCTACGCACTCCTGGTCCCGTAGATTCCTTGGGGAGTGTGAACAAGAAATTTGCCTTGGGGTTTGTGGATCCAGGGGGGTGGGGGCCTAGGCAGGTTTCTGAAAACAGTTTTTTGAAAAGTGTTCGGAAGCTAATCTGCAAATTTACCGAAAATTAGCTACCAAAACGCACTTACTGCGTCCAGATTTTTTTCTTATAAACGCATCATATTTCAATAAAAAATGCAAAAATGCATTAACAAATTTGTTCTACGATATTTAGCTAAAAAAATTAAAGACCGTTAAACCATAAACTTCACTAAACCTACAAATAAATATCCACAAAGGCACCAAACTTAGGGACCTAAATTTTGGTACAGAGTTCACTCTTTATAATACAAACACGCGTATCAAATTTGGTTGCCCTTACTTTGTTATTTCTGGAGATATGATTTTTTTTTAAAGAAAACACAACATTTTCCGGGAAAACCAGGTCTGATTTTCCTGGCCAACGAACTTATCCAAGCCACTTGCAAAAGATAGGTACTCTGCAAATTTTATGAAGATCGGTCCACTATTTTTTGAGTTAAAAAAAAAAGTCGCTAAAAGTCTGGACGCAGCAAGTGCGATATGGTAATGAATTTTCATAAAAATGTTTTTAATAACAAATATAACTTTTTTTTAAAAGCAGGCATGAAATTTGGTTACCAGTATAACCTATATATTAGAAACAATGTACCATATTTCATCAAAATAGCTTTATGGCTTGAAAATGTACAAAAATTTTCCGAAAATAAACTGAAAATGTTCCTGAAAAACTGGTTCCTGACCAACGAACGTTAGGTCAATAGCAAATTGAGCTATTGAAATTTGAAACTATAATGAAAATTCGCTACCATAACGCACTTGCTGCGTCCAGTTAAAATTGAAAGCGGTTTCAGAAAAGAACAATCACTTGTGAAGCCACGGGAAAAGTCTACGGTTGTATTAAGTATGGAACGGTTTCACTGAGTTAGGGAAATAACAAACAACTAGATGTGCTATTCAAATTGAATAAAGTCTTAAAAGTTTTCATCTCGCCCTAATTGAATTTATCATACAAAAAGTTGCTAAAAAATTCATCGGAGTTACACAACCTGATCAGATAACGGTAAAATGAAAGAAGACTTAAAAAAAAGTGAAGTCACTAACTGATATTACAACGCGTGTTATAGGAGTCCCTTATTGACTCAAAACTGCTGCCTTTACCTCTCGACCATTCTCGACATGACAGATGTATCTACTAACAGGTATATACGTTAGTATATGACTTTTCGAAAGTATTGATTATTTACACCATACAATTTTTGTTTAAAATTGACTTTTTTCTCATATTTTAACGTAATGAAAGAAAATGATTGCTTAAACACAAATCTAGGAGCTTGATAGTCATTTCTAGCTATATTTTTGACTCACAAAGCGCTAATGCGACTACGAAAATCATCAGTTTTGACGTTTCAACATTTTTTAATCAGAGGCTTATAATTTATGGGTCCTTTAACCTAGAGGTCTGAATTTTGGTACAAAGGGTATACCCAGACCTTTTTCAACACTTTTTTTTACTGTTGCTGTATCCACACTTTTTGAAAATTATGAAAGTCTCTATGTAAGACTGACAAACAAGGCAACCTCAATTTTTTTTAAATATTTTAAACAAAGAAATGGGGTAACAATTTAAATATAAATTGAAAATCTTGGTTCGCTGCTTTGTCGCTTGGGTACCTCTTCCCCCTGTGGATACCTACAACCACCCTTAATGCATAAACAAGAACAATGTAAACAAGAAAATTTTCTTGGGAACAACCCGCAAGAAAGTTACGGGACCTGCGGTAATATAGGGGTTCTGGGCAGGATAAACATAATTTTCAGGGGGTATAACTGCAAAGTGGGATAAAGCAGCTTATAGAGGTCCAACTAAGCTGGTTTTTTGCACTTTTCGCTCACATTTTATTTTTTATCTTCTTCCCCGCCCAACACCCCTATTCACTCCTGCTCCTGTAACTTTCTTAGGGGCTGTTTGCAAGAAATATTTCTTGTGGTTTGTGCATCCAGAAGGAGATCTAAGCATGTTTTTGAATTTTTGTTCTAAAAATCCCCCGTGTACTAATCTGCAAATTAACCGAAAATTAAATTTTGTTTACAAAACGAATGTACCTGCCAAATTATAAACCTGGCACGTACTTTTCTTTATTAGTCGCTTGGATGATCCGTTTTAGCCAAAGAGGTTGTATATGTTAGAGGGAACAAAGCCGAGTTTGCAGCCTGTCGATTTCCCACTCCTGTCACCGTCCAATCACAAACAAAATTTTGAATAACGCGCTAATGTGTTTTGTTTTGATTCGTTCCCCCAACCGCTCTTGAAGTTATTGTCAGCTGTCAACAAGTATTTGAAGTGTTTGTTGATTTGCGATTAGAGGTTATCTTGTGTGTTTTGCCGTTTTTTAGCAGTGTTTTAAGAGTGTAAAAGTTAAAAAATGCCAAGGTGTATTGTGAAGAACTGTATGTACAATAAAAGTGCCAATTATGAAAAGGATAAAGCAACTGTGCATTTATTTCGGTAAGTTGTTTACATGTCTTCTGTTTCCTTGTTTGGCGCCAAATGTTTATTGGTTTTCACAGGTCCGTATTTACACATTGTATTGCTTTTGTTAAATCTTTAGCATTTATTATTGTCAATTGTGTTTTTTTAAGAAATAAAATCTTAATAATGCATTATTTATTGAATATTTGTAATGAAATTAAGCATTTTGTTTGGCAATTATTATTTGAATTAGATGTATTTACCTATGTAGTTCCAGTAGAAGCAGAAAAAAAGTAGAATAGTTTCGTTTTATCTATTACTGCATCTTTCTAGAGGTTCAGTCACTGATAAAGTAGATAATTCGAGATATTATTTTCAGATTTCCCAAAGCTGGTGAAAGATACGAGGCTTGGAAACGAGCATTAAATTTAAGCGATGAAGATATTTTTATGAACTCAAATGTGTGCAATTTACATTTTACCGAGGAATCTTATGATTTAGAAAAATCACCTTTTGCAGTATACTTAAAAAAAAGTTCTATACCTGTATTGGTAAGTACTGAATCAAGGTTATTAATTTATGTAACTATTAGTGATATATATATATATATATATATATATATATATATATATATATATATATATATATATATATATATATATATATATATATATATATATATATATATATATATATATATATATATATATATATATATATATATATATATATATATATATATATAGCCAAACAGCGGTTTTTCAATGGCACTGCTATCAGTGATGGCTATTTTTAAATAACAGGGACTTTAAACAGCTACTGCGATTGTGGTTTAGCCATTTACAATGCTGCATGTGCGTATGCTATTATTTTAAACACTTACAAGGTGTTAGTGTTAACCGCTTAATTGAAACCACAATATGATCTTCAGATAGCTTTTAAATTATATTAATTTTAAAACTACTCAGATTTTTACTATTAATAGAAGTTCTATAAAATTAGCATATTACAAGAATATACGATGAGAGAAATCTACATATTATTTTTATTTTAATATAATGAAAAAGTTGGAAGGCATATATATGCTACAGTTCGGTGCTGCTTTAATTTTAGATTCAGCAGGTTTTTCCATGATATAATGACTTACAAGATATATGATATTGCGCATATGCCCCGTCCCCTCCTATGACATCACATGGTGAGTAACGTTATAGAAGGCCAACTACACACTTAACACAAAGTCATTCGCAATCAAAAAGTTTCTATACGTCAGTTTAATGTGGTTGAAGTTACATTCCATTCCATTTTTATATTACATATATATATATATATATATATATATATATATATATATATATATATATATATATATATATATATAAGTGAAGTATAATAATTAAGGGGAGCCCTGAATTAGCATTGGTGATACACACACAAACTTAAAAAGTAGAGAAGACGTTCGTAGACATTTACAGGGGGCGTTAACATTCATAAACTTGATTTGATCATCATGTCACATAATCATAGTATAGTATTCTGATCTTAAAAAATTAATTCCAGCTGTATGCACTCAAATATCAGTAAAATACCTAATTTGTTAAGGGGTTGTGATGAAACGTCAAACTCCACTGTACGACAGCATATTATTATTGCATTGGACTCACCACATGACGCCATGCGCGTGACGGTTCTAAAAATAGATAGTCTCATTATCATATCTCGCGTTATTTGTATCATGAGTTTTTCGTTTTCTACCTATAAGAAAAGGAGAAATGTTGTATTCTAATACTGGCGAGAAGGAAAGTATACAGATACTTCTACTCGCTCGCACAAACTGCGATTGCGTGTATTATGAATACAGCAATTGCTGTTTGTCATGGAGTTTTTAGTATAAGATGAATTTCATAGAAATAATTACTCTAATGATTTGTGTAAATCTCGGTTTTCACAATCGCTGTTGTTTTGTGTTTTAATAACAGCTGCTAACAGCGATCTTTTAATAGAAGCGATTAAATCACCGGTAGCTATATATCGCTCATCTCTAGTAACTATGCTACTAATTACATTCACGTAATATATTGTTATGATATTTATCGTAATTTAATTAGCCCTGCAAATTTACATTAATGGTATTCGTTTCAAATTTATTTATGCAGGTAACAAACAAGCCATCAACACAAGTCGTTTTTGGCGAGCAGCCAATGACTGATATAACTGCTATCAATGTGCCATTTGCAGCTGACCCGTCAACTAGTACTTGGTCTGGTAGCAATGTACCTGTAATGGATTATTCTCGGCCATCAACAAGTGCTGGTTTTTATGAAGAGAAAACTGTTGTAGAGGTACCGCAAAGATCGTTTAGTAGTTTAGGATTTGCTGAAATGAAAACACCTTCAATGCCACCCACTTTGAAGGAAATGGTGAGTTAAATTCAGTTTTTGCCGTTTATGAAATCAGTATAATTTTAAAAAACCTAATATGTTATTCCATCACATTTTATATGGTGTTTAAGTTTGTATAGTCCATGATTAAATAAGTTAGAAACAACTGTTTTGCAATTTATCTCAACCACTATTAACCAAAATGTGTTGTTGGAAATTTTGTTTATATATTCATTTTACTTGAGAAAATAAATGGTTTATCATTGAACATTTTTTATAGGTTGTTACACCGCGCAAACGTAAACTGAAGAAGCAGTTATTCGATGCACGAAAAAAAATTAAACGGCTCAGCAGTAGTGTTCATCATTATAAGAAGAGAACAGCAACCCTTGCGAATATAATCAAACAACTAAAAGGTAAAGTAACCGACGAAACATTAGAAACATTAATGCAAATAGGACCTAATGAAGAATTTTTACAAAGACAATTAGGTCGTAAACATAAGTATGAAAATCAACTTAAAGCTTTTTCTCTTACGCTGCATTATTACTCTCCCAAAGCTTACAGTTTTGTCAGAAACACATTTAACTCGGCTCTTCCTCATCCAAAAACTATATCTAGATGGTATCAAAGCGTTAATGGGGAAGCTGGTTTTACGTCAGAGGTGTTCAACTTATTAAAGTCAAAATCAGAAAGCACAGATGGAAAACTTATATGTTCTTTAGTCATAGATGAGATGGCAATTCGCCAACATATAGAATGGGATGGGGTAAAATATTATGGGTTTGTAGATTTTGGTACAAATCTTGAGACCGATTGTAACCCTGTAGCCAAGGAAGCTCTTGTTTTTATGCTTGTTAGCATTAATCAATCATGGAAGCTTCCTCTTGGATATTTTTTAATCGACTCTTTAAGGGGTACACAAAAACAAAATTTGGTATTACAGTGTTTAACGCTACTAAATGAGTCGGGCATATACGTGGTCTCAATAACTTTTGATGGGGCAACAAATAACCTAACGTTAGCAAAAGAACTTGGCTGCGATTTGAATTGGAGGAACATTAACTCTACGTTTGTTGATCCTAGTTCAGGTAGGAAAATTGCAGTCTTTTTTGATCCATGTCATATGATCAAACTGATAAGAAACACATTAGGCGATAAAAAATTAATAATTGATGAGAATGGGGAAAATATAAAGTGGGATTATTTAGTAAAATTAAATGAGTTACAGGATCAGGAGGGCGTTCATTTGGCAAATAAATTAAGAAAATCGCATATATTTTATACAAATCAAAAAATGAAGGTTAAATTAGCCACACAACTTTTTAGCCACTCAGTGGCACATTCTTTGGAATATTGCAATGAAGTTTTACATCTTGAGGAGTTCAAAGAATGTGAGGGAACTGTGAAATTTATCCGACTTATAAACAATTTATTTGACATTCTTAATTCTAGAAATTTAAACAATTCAGATTTTAAGAAAGCAATAAACGCAGAAAATTTTGAAAACATTAATGTATTTTTAAGAGAGCTATCACAATATTTAACGTCACTTAGGATAATTGATGGAACGCTTCTGTGTGAGAGTGGTAGAAAAATGGGTATAATTGGCTTTTTATTTTGCATACAAAGTTTGCAATTTGTTTATAAAACTTTAATTGCCGACAATAATTTTTTGCTGTATTTTCCCACTTACAAAATCAGTCAGGATCATATTGAGCTTTTTTTGGGCAAATTAGATCCATGGGAGGCTATAACAATAACCCATCAGCAAAGCAATTTAAAAGTGCATATAAAAGGATGATGGTGCATCTTGAATTAAAAGATTCATTTAAAGGAAATTGTATCCCTTTGGAAGCAATTCCTATTCTGTCACCCATTGAGGTAATAAATAAAACTTGTGGGCGAGAACGAATATCTGAAGAACCAGATGAAGACATGAGTCAAATAGATAATTTTGACGACGACACAGTTCTTCAAATATTAGATATGAATATATCAGAGTTTAAGAAAGAAGTCGTGACATATATATCTGGCTATGTAGTAAGGAAAATAACAAAAGCTCTGAGATGCGAAGAATGCGCGGGTGAACTTGTTGGGGAGAGGTCTGCGTTATTAACATCGTTTATAGATCAGAAAGACAAAGGTCAACTCCTCACATACCCATCTGACGATGTAATATCTATTTGCACTATTGCAGAAAAAGTTCTTCAAACATACTTAAATGAATCTGCGGTGATTATAAATGTAAAGGAAATAAACATGCGAATATTAAAAACTATAATAAACCAAAACAGCATATTTAAAAAACTTGAAGTTCACTTTCGAGAACAAAATCTTTTGACTTGCCATTATGGCCATCTAATTAAACTAATATCATCTATGTATGTTTCTATTAGAATACATCATTATAACAAAAATCTATTTGATAAAAGTAGAAGTTTAAGGGCTGTTTATAACAAACTTCTCTTATTTAAGGGCCAATAATTCAGTGTACATTTCAAGTACTCGTATGTCCTTCAAATAATGTTATCGGGAAGTTATTATGTCTTATAATATGACCAATAAATTTTAGCTTCCTCTCGATTTCTTTGAGCAAGCCTCTTTATTCGTTCACCTCTCCTAGCAAACTTTGAAGCGTCTTTCTATCAACCTGCACTGTCTTTGACATTTTTCTTGTCTATATTTCAAAAGCTTATATTCTCTTCATATCCTGCTTAACTACAGCCCAAGTTTCCGCCCCATACATTACCATACTCCATACACGTACGACTTGCATTTGTTCCTCATGGACAGGTTAAAATGTTTATTAGTGAGAACAGTACTTTGGTTATTGAATGCTTATTTTGCCATCGCGATCCTCTTCAGACCTTTCCTACACTTACCATCATCTGTGATAATACTTCCAATCAATTATTTGAAATAATCTAATAAATCAAGCGTCATGTTATAAGATTTAAAAGCTACTTTTGTATTTGTATAGGTATTCAAAATTTGTGAAATGCACACGTAACGCAATCTACATCGATCAAACTTCTAGAAATTTTAACACCCGATACAAAGAACATATTTTTGCATTTAGAAATAACCATGCTGACAAATCTACATTTGCAAAACATATTATTGATACCCAACATAGACCCACAGTAAATAACGGCATAAAACCACAACATTTTTGTCATGACAAGTGTAAACTAGACTTGTTTTAAGCTTTAGAAGTAAACAAGCATATACACGACAATATTTAGGATTTCTGAGATATTCTTCTTCCTAATTAAATAAATCAGACAACATAAATCTAACTATTTTTTCCAAAAAGTTGTTATAAGACATGATGTGTGTCGATATTTTCATTGTATAGTCTGCTTTATTAATGTGTTTGTTTAGTTATTTTATTGTTGTAATTGTTATTATAGTTATTACTGTTATAGGTTTCTTCTATCTTTATGTTAAATATTGATATACATCACGTAGACATTTTAAAGGCGTCATCCGTCATATTTGTTTTATTTTATTTTCACTTTTAAAGATTTTTTTGATTATAACATCATAAAATAGCAACAGATCTTTATTTGTAATTGTCATGATTTCGTATTAATTCAAATTTTTTCTGTCTGAGGATACTATCAAGCAGCAAAACCAGTAACAGAGACGTTGAAGAACATCTAGAATTCAGAAGGGCCACTTGCTCCAGTTAGCTTACGCGCTGGCTACGTCCTTCACCTACAAAAACGAAAACCAACAGTGAAGCCAGAGAAGTAGTCTCCAAGTCTGTATGAAGTATGGACCAGTTTCATGAAGTAAGGGCAACAGCAATCAATGAAATTAATCTCTATTTCTTTAAAAAAGACAAGGAATGTTAACATTAATTTGTAAACAGTACAATGTACTTTATTTTGTATTTTCTTCTGTTGTTGAAATAAAAACTATTATTATTTATCTAACCTTTTGAATATAAAACTTTATCCAATATATTCATCCAACAATTTATCCAACCAATAACCCAAAAAATATTTCACTGATTTGGAGAAAATTTTGGAATTACGCTTATTTTGCTAATGGCTTGGATGAGTTCGTTCATCAGATCTTAACACATAGTTTTTCCTAACAAAAAATTAAATATATTTTTTTAAACGCAATAGCTTTCAAATTGTTTAAGTGATTGGAACGAAAATTTACAACTTAAAAGAACATACAGAGATGTGGTTGTGTACCAATTTTCAAGTCTTTTGATCAAAGAAAAATGAAGTTATTCGAAATTAATAATAAAATAATCCTCGACATCACTTCAAATTCTGTAATGCAATATCTACAATGTTGGACAAAGGCAGAGCAATACAGCACCTGTACTGTTATGCTATTTAAATAAATTGTAGATAAAATCTAAACAATGGAAGTTACAACCATTGCCAGATGTCAAGATGTTGCTGACCAGGATTGCCCGATCTTCAGAAATTTCATGTAGTTAAACCTTTCATGTATAAACATATGAAATTTTTACAACTTCTGATAATAAAGAAAACATTTTATAAAATTTAATTTTATCAGTCAGTTAAAAAATACTGTATTTAATACCTGCAAATTTCGAATTACCCATTTCTCATGATTTTTAACTTAGGTATCCCTCCGATCATAATTTACTCTATCCGACAACTTTGTTAGACTGCGTCTGTGCTGAAGCTCAGCTGTCATTTGTCATTGTGTGGTAGTGTTATTTATTGACAATATCAAATTGGAAATTTAGGACAGTAGAAACAGACACCATAAACAAAGAAGAAATTGGAAATTTAGCCTCTAGTGTAGGTTTTTGACATGATACCATTACTAGAGAGATATGATAATGTGGCAGCATAATAATATTATGCTAATGCTGTGGTACAGTCAGTTTGGCGTTTCATCACATCTCGTAACACACCAGCTGTTGTGTGCATACAGTTAGATGTAATTTTGTATTATCAGAATACTACTGTAACATGATGAAATCAAGTTTATAACTGTTAACATACTGTAAATAATTTCTCCACTTTTCAAGTTTGTGTTGCTGCAATGTTAATTAAGGGTTCCCTTAATTATACGCTTATTGTGCTTATAAATGTAATATAAAAATAAATGAAAATGCAAGTGAACCTATTTAATTTAGCTCTGTATTCTACATTATCTGAAAAAGACATTATAGGCGACGAAGTAGAATGTAATTTCGGTAAATTTGCAGTTGACTGCATGAGGGTTTTAGATATTTTTTTCCAGCAACATGCTTAGAACCTTCCTCGGCCACAAGGCAAATTTTCTGGCAAACAACCCCCAAGAAAATTAAGGGACTTTGAAAACATGCGTTTTTCACATTTTACAGCAATACCTCCTTTAAACCCTGTCTACCCCATATTCGCCCAGGTCCAGCAACCTTCTTGGGGGTTGCTCACAAGAAATTTTTCTTGTGCTTTATGCTTTGAAGGTAGTTGTATGCATGCACAAGGGGAAGGAGAACCCCCCGAATTTTTGGGTGAGGAGCAGAAACCCTCTTCCTCCTGGGGGTTCTTCTCCTGCATGCATACAATCACCCTCAATGCATCAACCAAAGGATTTTTTTTCCAGCTTTCTAGTGTATTTTTCTAGAGTATATTTCCTGTTTATCAATTGCTTTGTTTGAGTTTTGTATCCAAATTACTCTATAAATATATGTCATAGATCATGTTTTTGCTTGTCCTTCTTTACCTTGTTTTACTGTTCCTAATTAAATAAATTAATTTTCATAACTTTTAATATAAGGCTAAATCTTACAGCTTATATAAATATATTATTTAATATTGTTATGAAAATTCACTATCATAACGCACTTGCTGCGTTCCGAACCTTTTTAGGTTACCTATTTATACAAAAGCTTAAGAAATTCATGAATAAGCATTACATTTCAATGATTGAATAATTTCAGTTTTATTTCTAACCAAACTAAAAATTCCTAAATACGTCCCTGACGTTCTCCCACTCAAGTCACCGAACTCCGCCCAGTTTGGAAAAGTGTACAGGCTTCTTGTATTGCAAAACTGCACCTTTGTTACCTCTATCCCTTACAACCTCTTTGGTTTTAGCCAACTCAATCGAACCAGTTTCTGCAAACAAAATAACAAAAATGGTTTTCTAAAGCAAATTTGTCGTTGCTTATCAAGCTCATTGTGTTATTTTTTAAATTTAGTACCCACGCTGCTTTTTTATAGGTTTTAGTATGTATAAAAACTGAAGATTCTAGTTTAATGGGTAATAAATTCACCATTTGGAATAATGTTACGAAAATTCGCTACCATAACGCACTTGCTGCATCTAAACTCTCTTCAACACATATTTACTATTGCTGTATCCATACTTTTTAAAAATGTAATAAATAAATATAAACAATACATACATTTTAAAATTAAAATTTTAATAATTTACACTGAACATATGTATATAGGTATAGATTAAACTACTGCATGACCTTATGTAGTTTTAATTACCTTAAATTTTCCATATACGACATGAAGAGTAAATAATAATGAAACTTCACTAAAAACTAAACGTAAACAATAAGTACTTTATTCTAAGATTCTAAGGTATTAGCTCAGTCGATTTAGAGGTTATATTCTTCTTATTATTTGTTTATGACGTCTGCAAGCAAAGAAGAAAAAAATCTACTCCCCCACCCCCTGCTGTCAGTTTGCAAAATAACAAATGGCAATGACGCTACTGGCGTTGTCAGATTTAACTAGGAGATGACGATGGGTTTTAAATACCTTGAATAATGGGAAGCTTAATATATATACATAATAAAACGTAGTTCTATATTGCTTTTAAACAAATTGAATCACTTTCATTAAAATTTTGATTTATTACTATATATTTTTCTTATATCTTCAGATTTAGATGAGTTTTGGCAAATGGCAACCCCGATGATTGTTTATTGTGGCATATTTTGTAGCCTGCTCATTTGAAGTTTGATTTGGAGCATTTGTTTGCAATAGCAGCGTAACTCTGATATATCTGTCTGACCTTGTCTAACATTATGGGCACCCATTCAGAGGTAATTTCAGGTAATATCGTAAATTATTTATTTTTTATTTGGTTATAACTCAAAATTTACTGAATCGATTAAGTTAAAATTTGGTAAAGAGGACCAGATACACGATATCTACGTCCGTGTAAAGTTTTAGTTTCATACTCCTAGTAATTTAAAATAATATTGCGTTTTCAAACAGTTTTTTGCATTTTTTTCTAAAAGTAGTTAAGTGTCAAAACTGCCTAACAAACTTATCCAAGCTATTAAAAAAATGAAGGGAATTGCCAAATTTGGTTTCGATTGCACCTTTTTCTTGACAGATCCGCAGTTTTTGAAATTGTCTACTATTCGTTTGACGGTTTCATGTGACGGTTTCTGTTTATCTGGATATCTATCAGCAAATGTATCACACGTTCGCGAAATTACGTTATTACATTGTCCATAAATAGTAAATAAAATTTAAGTAATCTTCGTGTGTGTAATTTAACCGTGCCATTATTAGCTAGTTAATCAACAAACTGTCAGAGTTTCTATAGAAACACACTCGACAATTTATTTTCCATGGCTAACGCTTATGGTAGGAAATTTATTAAAATATAAGGCTTTAAAATGAGTTTTTTCAAAATAAAATGAAAACCGTTTGATTTAGGTATAGGTAATTACATACAAAGTGTCAGTGATTTTTTGAGTTTAACACGATAGTCTTATAAAAAAAGGGTGTTCCAATTTGAAAATCGCGAGATTTTCGTAATTTCTCATTGCACATTTCAATAATTTTTTTGGACACTCTGTATACTCTATCATTAGTCTCGATGCGAAAATAGATGAACTGAAATATCTTCCAAGATAATTCTAAAAATGGTGACGAAATATGTTCTTATTATAAAAATTTCGGTATCTTTATGACTGGCCGTAAATGTCACATTTTACCTTTAAGTCTAAATATCTTCTGGACGGTTGATGATAGGTATAGAACATTAATTACAAAAAGTGTTCAGAATTTATTTATTATTTATTAAACTGCAATAAAATACAGGGTGTTTTATTTAAAATAAGCGAATCGACATCTACTTCCGGGATAACAGGAAGTGCCTCCATCTTGAAAAGGTTTTTAACCTGTGCGTCCCAACGACTTTAGTGTAATATCCCATTTTCAGTTTTTTTCTATTGATAGTTTTCCCGCAATCGATCGTGGGACCTCTAGGAGGACCAGCCTGTATATATATATATATATATATATATATATATATATATATATATATATATATATATATATATATATATATATATATATATAATTTTCAACTGACCTTGGATTTGGGTTATAGAGGCCCTAATTCCTAATTCACGCTTATTTGAAGAAATTTTCCAAATATCTTACCATCGATACCTCTCTATTAGTGAATTTTCATAATGAAAATTAACTAAAAAGCGATATCTGTACGGATTAATGGAATTTTACAACTTAACTTACGGTAAAGATTCAGGTCTGTGGACCTAGAAGCCCTAGTTAATGTTGTGGTTGTACACGAAGCTCTATAAATGTGTGTGTTCGATTGGAAGATGGCGGATGACAACTGACAGTGGCGGTACATTTAAAATCGAACGAAAATGTGTGTGCGTGTGTGTAGACTACGAGATTCGCACTTCCTGCGTTCACACTTTTTAAAAACCGTACGGAATTTTTTAGTGAAAATACAATCTGCTTGAATTTAAAGTCTGACATCACTGAATGGTGTAGCTGACGATCTGTGAGACATCTACTGGCTTCATTAGGTAAAAATCCTCTTAGAACCCTGCCTGGCCACGTTGTACTAGCATAGCTGGTTACAGGAAAACAAGCACTTGTGAAGCTCTACGTCTGAATTTAAAATGGAATGGCCGCAGGGGCGGCTCCCCAATAAGTGCACCCGTGCGCGCACACTGCCGCCTGCCGTGGAAAATATATTATTTTTGCTATGCTATATTTTAATAAATTTTTACTTAGTTTTTTACCTCCTGCATTCAACAAACAAAATTAGTATATCGAGGATTGTGGATCGCAGAGTCGGCAGCCATTAATACAGAATCAGAATAAGTACAGTGTTAGTGGTTGCAGACGTTATATACATCCATATCCATATACATCAGTCGCGCGGCGGTGTGTATTTTTCGGCGCTCTGAGGAAATGCGATACTTCAATGCAAAATGATCGACTATCTTCGTCGAAAACCACCGAATAAACAATCTGGTCGTGCGCTTTCAAATTCCACACTTCCAGTTTGCAGCGGACTTTTCGCAGAGCGTGTGTAGTAATTTTAGTGTAGTGCTGCGCGTCGGATTGATTTTAATTAGATGATTTCGTTGTTGTTTACATGTTCTAACACGACAATTATTATTATTATGATAGATACTACTTTGGGTTGCTAAATAGGTGGACAAAATAATTGTGATACTGTGATTAATTCAGTGGATAATATTTCAAAGGTTAACTTTTTAAGGGACTTTTTAACTACTATAACCTATAACTAACTAGAGGAAAACTTGGTAAGTAGTTAATAATTATTAGGTTTAGTTAGTTTAGTAAGTAGGTTTTAGTGAATTTTCTTAGAAAAAATTCACTAATGAGGAGATCTCGACTTTTGAATTTTGAAAAAATTTCTTCAAATGAGCGCGATCTAGGACCCCTAGAACCCATATCCGGGGTCAGTTTCAATTTTTATATGTTTATATATATATATATATATATATATATATATATATATATATATATATATATATATATATATATATATATATATATATATATATATATATATGTATATATGTATATATATATATATATATATATATATATATATATATATATATATATATATATATATATATATATATATATATATATATATATATATATATATATATATATATATATGTATCACACCGATAACTCAAAAAATAATGGGCCGATTTTGATAAAATTTGGCATGTACTTTTCTTTTGTAAATAGCTTGGATAAGTTCGTTAGTCAGGAAAATCGGACGAGGTTTTCCGGGAAAATTTTGAGTTTTCATTCGAAAAAAATTCTTATCTCAAAGAATAATAGGCCGATTTTGATAAAATTTGGCACATACCTTTCTTTTGTAAATGGCTTTGACAAGTTTGTTAATCAAAAAAATCGGACGAGGTTTTTTGGGAAAATTTTGAGTTTTCATCTGAAAAAAAATTTTATCTTAAAAAATAAAAAATCTATGATAACCAAATTTGGTAGGTAGGTTTACGATATAAAAAGTAAACTACACACCAAAATTTAGATTTCTATGTTACAAGAAAAAAAAGTTATAAAATATTTTGTGCCAGATCACTTCTATGAAAATTCACTACCATAACGCACTTGCTGCGTCCAGGCTTTTTTTTATAATACACTTTCGGGGAAAAATAGGCGAGCCATTCATTTTAAGTGAATTTTTATTTTAAAAAAATTACTAATAGAGAGGTATCGATGGAGAGACTTTGCAAAATTTTTTTCAAATGAGCGCGAACTAGGACCCCTAGGAACCATATCCGGGGTCAGTTTCAATTTTTATAAGTTTATATATATATATATATATATATATATATATATATATATATATATATATATATATATATATATATTAATATTAATATGTGTGTGTGTGTATCCAACATTTAACTCAAAAAATAAGCAATTGATTTCGATGAAACTCGGCAAGTGCCATTCTTTTATTAATGGCTTGGACGAATTCCTAAGTTAGGAAAATCGGATAAGGTTTTCCGGGAAAATTTTGAGTTTTGTTTCAAAAAAAATCTTTTTCTCCGAAAATTACAAAGCTATTTCAATGAAATTTGATGGATATGTTGCCTTGTAAAATACCTTATTACACACTAAAATTCAACTTTCTACATTTTTATAAAATTGAGTTATTCAAATTTCTTGTTCTCTTTTGATAAAAAAAATTTTCTCTGAAAATTACAAAGCTTTTTGATGAAATTTGGTGGATATGTTGCCCTGGGTAAGACCCTATTATACACCAAAACTCAACTTTCTAAGTTGGTAGAAACTTGAGTTATTCGAATTTGAAACATTTAATAAAAATTGACTACCATAGCGCACTTGCTGCGTCCCAAACTTTTTTTCATGCGCATCCCCAATGCATTAAGGCACCAGCCGCTACTGAATGGTCGTACCTAGTTAGTGCAACAACAATTGTGAATTACCTATGTTTTAAATCAATTAAATAATTATTACTAATTCTTTGAAATCTAATAATAAACTTTTACAAGAATGCTTTGTTGTAAACTATTCTATAAAAGAATGCCTGAACTGGCAAGTGTGCAATAAGAGAAAAGTCAGCAACTTGGAGAATGAAACCGTGGTGATTTTTGACGTTGAGATTTTAATTCTGGTCTGAGCAGAGAATGATATTATCGCCGTGTCGCGTGTTCGGAGCCCAGAGAAATCACAATTTCTGTCAGCTGGCCTTGTCTACAGAGCGCCGAACGTCAGCTGTTTCAAATGGATAAATTTTAAACATTTCCTCCCTTATTTAATCCGCACTGCCATGTCAGATGTTATCTCTACTTTACCCAGGCACTGACACAATACTATTTCTTTAATTAGCATACATAAATTGCCCTTTCGGCTCTAGATCTATTGTATTTGACTAAGCAGGCTCATATTTCATAATATCAGACTAATTAATTAATTTTTAGGTCGTTTTAATAAGATGAAGAGAACAATGAATGGTTTTAGGTACCTACACAATGCTTAAAAGTAAAGCAAATTTGTTAAAAAACAAACAAAAACATTACCCTCATAATTTTAAGACACAAAAGGTCTGGAAGAAGCAAGTGCGAATTTTCATAGAGATGGTCTAGGCTTTTTTTTGCAAAAATTATATATATATATATATATATATATATATATATATATATATATATATATATATATATATATATATATATATATATATATATATATATATATATAGGGCGGCGGATTGAAAACGAAACAGACCGATTTGCGCCCAGGGAATTTTTTTTAAGAAACGCTGAAACACGCCAATTTTAATATTGAGAGGGACATGTTTTGACATAAACCTCAACTTTGTCACATCAACCTCTTAAGGGTGGTGATAACAACCCTTATATTTTAAATAGGGAACATAGGTCGAGTGTTACATCAATTGAAAGCCCTTTCTTTTCTGAATTCAGCACACTAATTTTTTTGGAAGTTTTATCAACTCGTTTAAAAATTATTCACAGTTGAAAATGCAAAATCGCATTTCACTCATTTCGATAAAAAATGTGCTGATAGTCAATGTTTTGTTGGTTTGCAAACAAAAAATTGACTGTCTGAACATTTCTTATCGGAATGAGAGGAATGCGGTTTATTATTTCAGTTTATCCGTCGGTTAGATACTTGATAGTACTACCGACAATTAATTTCACAATAGTGTATTCTGTAGAAAAAATAGTTCAAATAATTTTTTTTTTCAAAAACGATGACTGTGCCAACCGTACCGCAAATTTGTTTAATGAACGACATCCGAACAGACATGTTAACAGAAAATACATTTTGGAGTTAGTTACAAAGTTTCGACAAAGTGATTCAGTAGTCAACAAAAAACGGGATCCTGAACGTGAATTTCCGGTTAGAAATGAGACTACTGAGATTGAAGTTTTAGGACAAATTGCTGCAGACCCAACTTTAAGCACGAGAAAATTGGCCACTGTTTCAAACATCAAAAGAAGAACTATTCAGCGAATATTGAAGCATAATAAATTTCACCCGTATAAAATTCATCTTGTACAACAACTGACTGAAGATGATTTTGATCGGCGGCTGGAGTTTTGTGAAGTTATGACTGCACGAATACCTGATAACGGGAACTTTCTGTTCAATATCTGTTTTTCAGACGAGTGTACGTTTTTATTAAACTCTACAGTCAATCGTCATAATTGTCGTTATTGGGCAGATAATAATCCAAGAAATTTTCAGGAAGTCCACACTCAAACGCCACAGAAATTGAATGTCTGGACTGGCATTTTTGGAGAAAAATTGGTCCAATTAAACAGACCAATTTTTCTTGATGGCAATTTGAGTGGCGAAACGTATTTGGAGTTACTAGAAGATATCGTTTACCCTCGACTAATTGACATTGTTGAAAATGATGATCGCTATCAAGAAAACCAATTAGTGTTTCAACAAGATGGAGCTCCTCCGCATTTTTCACAATGTATTAGGGCGTTCTTGAACAGATAGTTTCCAGGACAATGAATGGGCGTAGAGGTGCTATTGAGTAGCCCCCTAGATCACCGGATTTAACTTCTTTAGACTTATTTCTATGAGGCCATTTAAAGAGTAGAATTTACGCAACATAACCGGAGTCTCTGGAAGAATTCTGACGACGCATTGTTGAAGAATGACATCTAATAATTACACAAATGCTTCAGAATGTCAGAGCTCGTTTTGAACAAAATTTGTACTTTTGTATGGAAGCTGGTGGTTAACAATTTGAACACTTACTTAACTGAATACACATTTTTGAACGTTTGGTTGTCTTTTAGTTTTTTTAACGAAAAATGGACTAATTAGTTGTGCTGAATTTAGAAAAGAAAGAGATTTCAAATGCTGCAACACTTGACCCATGTTCCTTATTTAAAATTAAAGGGTTGTTATCACCACCCTTAAGGGGTTGATGTGACAAAGTTGAGTTTTATGTCAAAACATGTACCGCTCAATTTTAAAATTGACGTGTTTCAACGTTTCTTAAAAAAATTGTCTGGGCGCAAATCGGTCTGTTTTGTTTTCAATGCGCTACCCTGTGTGTATATATATATATATATATAGTAGGATCCGGGTTTTACGAGTTACAGATTTAACGAACTTCTCATTTTACGAGCAAATTTTGGTGATTTGAATGGAGTTGTGTAAGAGACAGTGCTAAAATGTTTCTGATTTAACGAGACCGCTTTTCAGGTGATTTCGGCTTTAGCGAGATTTTTATTGGGATACACAGATGTGCGAAAGAAAACAAGAGGACCTGACCTCGTTAGGACCACACACGACACACCAGGACTAGATGTATATATTTCTTGATTGAGACATGACACTAACGGGTAATAAATTTTACTGTACACAACACAAGAGAAAATATTTATAGGTTCTTCCACTCAGGCAATGATAACCTTACCACTTGAACGTTCGTTACAACTGTACATTTGTGTGAATTTTTATTTTTCTGTTTAAATCTTGAAACTTGCGCTTTACTCCGATCAGTTTTCCATCACCGCGTGTTTGAGACAGGTAAATAGAGCCTTGTCTATAGAATGTCGGCGTCCGGTGTTAAAAGAAAACGCCTTACCATTGAATAGAAAATTTTGAAACTAAAACAAAAAAAAACGGGGAAAGAACTGGAAAACAAAGATCCTCTTCTATCAACATTTTATTAGTAATACTACTGAACTGTTGTTCTCAGGTCGGCTCGGTATATACTGATTTTTGAGAAGACTTTATATATTATATATATTTGTATATATTATATATATATATATATATATATATATATATATATATATATATATATAATATATATATATATATATATATATATATATATATATATATTGCTGTGAGTCCTTGTTGCGATGATTTAAGTCCTATCTTTGAAATATAACTCAAATTGTTGCTGTTTGTCTCACAATTCTCAATCATACCAGGTAACTTCTGGTATTCCACAAGGATATCATTGGGTCCGATTATCTTCTCTATCTTTATAAATTATTTTGGCTACGAAATAAAGAATAGCAACAACCTCCTGTTTAAGTAACTCGGAGAACACAAATCACCACAACACATATTTCAAAGACCTTACGATCATTTCTCCGACCACGCCAGCGTCATCAGAGGATGAAAAAATTATAAAATTAAAATCAACAGCTACTGTGTACCTATTTATATAGCACCTAGGTAACGAACTAATCCGAAGTAAAAATTTCAGTCGGCGACCCATCGCCTGTCTATTGTGTCAATCTTCTGGTTGACAAATTTATGAGCTTTTATCTAATATAAGGATAATGGGCTTAAAATGAAAGGTAGTGAGATATTTAAGGAAGTTACACGTTCTTTTTGATCTGGAAATTTCACTATGTGAATATTGGAGCAACTAAAGAAAGCCGATAAGCACATCTGGCGAACAGACCAATAACACCCGCTCATCTTTTTTCAAAAACAAACCGAGAAGTGTTTGGCTCACAATATGAATTTTAACAAAGGATAAATAATTCAACTAAAATTCTACATAAAAACAAGTATTTTTATTGATTTTTAATTCTACGTAAAAACAAGTATTTACATTGACTTCTTAGATACAAAGAAAACGAAAGGGGGTCTTTAAGTCGATAACCAAACGTAGAGCATATTATATGTATAGACCGGCCGAGTTATTGACAATAATTTATTATTCTGCCAGACAAATTAGGAGCGTTTAAGTGGTCAAATGCAAAGTAAAAATAAAGAGCTTGAAATTAAAGGTGCCGCACGATTGAATGAAGTTTTGTTTTTAATCGACCTTGATATATAAATACTTTCAAAGGAATCAAGCATAGTTTGATAGTAGGTATAGATGGTATGTTCTAAAACCTCCACCCAACCCCACCCGGCACTGCGCCAGCGCGCAGCGCCAGAGCGACGTCATAGTCACGTCACGACGGGGAACTAATAGAGGGCTGACCTGGGGTGACACCATCGAAGATGGCGTCCAAGATGGCCGACCGGAAGTAAAAAACCCGGGGAATATAAATTTTTAAGCGACAGGTGACTCCCCGTGTCAAAGTAGGAAAGTTCGCCATTTTGATTTTTGGTAGTGACGTGTGTAAAGATGGCGGTTTGCGCATGCGCAAACCCAACTTTGTTATTAGTAGGTGTAGAGGTGTAGTGTTTGATATCATGTTACTCGTCTCGGTGAGTAGAGAGAGAACTCAACATTTGATTATCTATTAGATCTCTTACGTAATTTCCTAAACACTTCAAGCATACATTTTATGAACCCGCCAGACAAATTATGTGTTGTTTACCAATAACCTCTCAAACAGTGACATTTAATAGGATATTTAATGTATTTAAGATCGCATGATACATGGAAGTGAAAGCTCTCAAATGTTTATTTTTTTATTAAAAGGATATCTAATGTGTTTAACTTCACATAGTATACGGATTCAACAATTTGACCTAAGACATGCCTGTACAAACTGTTTGTATTACATAACAAACTCTCAAATGTTTATTTTTTCATTAAAAGGATATGTAATGTGTTTAACTTCACATAGTATACGGATTCAGCGGTTTGACCTAAGACAGACTTATATAAATTGGATTACAGAACAAGCTCTTTTATTACTTAAGAACATATTTTTTCATTTGAAAGGATATTTAAAGTATCTAAGATCGTATGATACATGAAAGTGAAAGCTCTCAAACAGTGTAATCACCATAAGAATAATATCAGAGAGTTAGATACGTATTTCGACAACGAAGTTGTCTTCATCAGTAGCTGCGTTAAATAGATGTTTAGCACTTGGTATCAAGTAATATATTTTTATCTATTTAATATAGAACACACTTTGGCTAAAAGTAAAAGCGGGATTTAAATGTCTGTAATATTAGTATTATATGTAAAATTAGGCCCATACAACTAAATATGTGTAAGCTTATTGATACCAACAGACTAAGCCCGATAAACTTGAGCTAATGATAGACTAAAATACTTCAATATTATTACACTCCACACAGCCTTTGGATGAGAGTAGGATCACCGATGAGCCCTATAACTCTCTTCTGAATAGAGTCTAGGAACTGTTGTATTATTATCTAATGTGATTTCCGTTATGTAAACGGCCAAGTTAACAAGGCTAATATGCGAGGCTTCATTATTAGCAATGTCTATTGAAAAAGAATTATGATTTAGATGGTATATGTATGGTTTCACCAAGTATAACCTAATTAGAGCATTTCACTAGAAAGTAACAATTGTGTATGATTAGAGGACATATAGTACTCTATATGGGGATTTATTGTTTACTACGACTGTTGCAATTGTTATGAAGATGTAAGAAATCATTTCTCAAGCAATAGTCTTTAGAGAGCATGTTTGATATGGTCTTTTAAGATACTAATTAACAATTAATTACATTATAAAGGTGGTGTCGCGGGTCTTTTAAAATAGTTATATCCTTATGAACGTAATATTAAGCGGCAATATGTAGTAGCAAGTAGAGAAATATGATAACATATGTTTATAAATTTTCAAGATAATTTAAAAATAAAAGAATAACTAAATATACGATAACTTTATTGTGACGTCATTATAACACAAAAATACTTCAAAGTAAGTAGGTATTTAATCAAGTTATTATACTTTTACAGAAACACTAAAAAGAGTATTTAAATATATCATTCTAAAAACACACAATAACATAAAAATAGAATCCTACTTTGACAGGTGGTGCCACCTGTCATTGAAAACTTTAAATCCCCGGGTTTTTTACTTCCGGTCGGCCACCTTGGACGCCATTTTCGATGGCGTCA
The DNA here is from genome assembly GCA_964006375.1 of Tillus elongatus. NCBI lineage: Eukaryota > Metazoa > Arthropoda > Insecta > Coleoptera > Cleridae > Tillus > Tillus elongatus. The sequence continues at coordinate 131,593,627 of OZ023267.1, forward strand.
CCCCAGGTCAGCCCTCTATTGGTTCTCCGTTCAGTGACATCACTATGGCGCAGTGCCGGGTGGAGGTTTTAGAACATACCATCTATACCTACTTTTGATGTCTAACATTTTTGACAAGTTTCAAATTTTCTTTGTGGTGATTATTATCCCATATATGTTGTGCCACACACGATTTGTCCACCGTACCATATCGTAAATGTGCGAGATGTTCACAAAATCTGGCGGCTATGTTTCTCTTGGTTTGACCAACGTATTTAAAATTACAATCTTTGCAATTTATCTCATAAATACCGTACATTTCAGTGGATTTGTCTTTGTTTGCGAAAGTATCGTAAGGTCTTTGAAATATGTGTTGTGGTGATTTGGGTTCTCCAAGTGTACTTATCAGTGCTCATCACAGGTTCCAGTTTTCCCATACTTCCTCTTTGCTGATGATCTACAAATGTTATGAAAACAGATTCCCTCACTCACTGTCTTATGCTCAGTTTCACAAAGGTCGATTAAATATTTAACGGACCATTAGTTAATGATTGCCTCAGACGACCAATCGGGTTTGTTGTCACGACAACCAAATATTTTGAAGTCGGGATTGATTGTATTTAACAATAATTAACTAACCTTACTTTAAATACTTAATCGAACTTTGTAAAACTGGGTATTGATTTTCAATAGAAGATTGGTGCACTTGCAAGCGAGGTTTTATTTCAATATATATATATATATATATATATATATATATATATATATATATATATATATATATATATATATATATATATATATAAGAATTAAGAGACATAAATACACAAATTTCAAAAGACATCCGATGCGACGTAAGAGCTTCTAGACACAACCAAATCAAAAATACCATAGAGAACAGCAAGGGTATGAAAGTTCTACGTAGAAAGCTTGACAATGGAAAGAGACAAATAATAAAACTTAAAAATGGACAAGGGCACACATCGACGAACAGGAAAGATATTTTAAATATAGTGGAAGAGTTTTATGGAATGCTATATAACAGCCAAAGTGATATAAATTTACATCCAGAATCTGACATACTAACCAGTAAAAAAAGTGTGGTTAACCAGGGCTCGGAAATATTGATGGAAATATCACTAGATGAGATTAAACTAGCCCTGAAAAAGATGAAAAATCAAAAAATCGCCTGGAGAAGACTGCGTGGTTTCCGATGCCATAAAGATTGGTGGTCCTTGCTTGCTCCAAAAAATCAAATTTCTTTTAAACCTTTGTCTCTTCAATAGTACGATACCAGATAAGTGGCATAACACCATCGTAATAATGGTGCACAAGAAAGGAGACATCCCGAACCTAGAAAATTACAGGCCGATACGTATACTTAGCCACCTCTACAAATTATTTACTAGAATAATTACCACACGACTTGAAAAGAAGTTGGACTTTGTCCAGCCAGTGGAACAAGCGGGTTTTCTAAGTGGGTATGGAACCAATGATCATCTCCAAAGCGTCAAAACAGTGATTGGAAAGACCAACGAATTTGGCAGACCTCTTGTCCTTGCTTCTGTGGACTTCCATAAGGCTTTCGACACTGTGAAGCTGGACGCAGTGTTGCGGTCCCTGGAAGCATGCCGTATTGATTATCGCTACACCAAACCAATCTACAATATATATATACATATATATATATATATATATATATATATATATATATATATATATATATATATATATATATATATATATATATATATATATAATGCCACTCTTGTGGTAAAACTACATGAAAACACGAATCCTATAAAAATTGGGAGAGGGGTACGCCAGGGACATACGATGTCTCCAAAACTGTTTATCACCGTCCTGGAATATGTGTTCAAGAAGCTAGATTGGGACCATAATTGTCTAAGCATAGACGGCCAAAGTCTGTCAAACTTCCGGTTTGCAGACGACATTGTCTTACTGGCTGACAACTTGGAAGATATTAGAGTGATGCTACAGGAACTTCAGGAGGCCTGTGCAACAGTAGGTCTAAAAACTCGGGACGCAGCAAGTGCGTTATGGTAGTGAATTTTCATAAAAATGTTTTTATTGCAAATATGTGTTTTTCTTTTAATTTAAGAAAAGAGGCATCAATTTCGGTTACCAGTATAACCTATATAGTAAAAACAATGTGCCATGTTTCATAAAAATAACTTTATTGTGTGAAAATGTACAAACATTTCCTAAAGTAAGCTTAAAGTGTTCCCGGAAAAACTCGTTTCTTGGTCAACCTTATAGGTTAATAGCAAATTGGGCTATACAAATATGAAGCATTTGATCAAAATTCGCTACCATAACGCACTTGCTGGATCCGGAATTTCTTTTTTACAAACATGCATTATATTTCGATGGAAAATGCAAAAATGCAATAACATAAGGCGTGTTTGATTAAAAAAAAAAAAAGAAAATTTGTATCACCGACGACTTTTGGGCCAGCCTGTGATTGTAGAAATATTTTTTGAAGATGTAGCTCAAGACACCCTATAATTAATGTATAAAGATATTTTTCATATCTTGTATAATAACGGATATATTGAGCTTTATTGATTTTTTACGAAAATTCGACAAAAATTATATACCATTAAACGATAAACTCTATAGCTAAAACTACTGCCCAGCATCAGAGAAAGGGTCTATTTGAAATGAATTTTCTGGAAACATTTTAGTAAATTGAAGGACAATGACGGTTGAAACTAAGACTTCAGGGTTTGTAAAACATCCTTCTTGAGACATTTGATTCCCATGGCCGTATTAGATTCAAGTTCTTTGCCTAAATGTTGCCGATTTTGACGTTTTATATCGCAACTTTGACGTTTTGAAGAAAACCCCAATTTATTTTTCTATAAATGCCTATAACTTTTTTCTCTTTTGACCTACATAGCTAAATTTTGGTAGGTAACTTACCTATAAGGATGTAATTTGGTTGCCCTTACTTTGTTAATTTCGGAGATATAATTTTTTTTCGAAAGAAAACACAAAATTTTCAGGGAAAACCTGGGCAGATTTTCCTGGCTAACGAACTTATCCAAGCCATTTGCAAAAGGAATTTATTCACCAAATTTAATCAAACTCGGACCATTATTTTTTGAGTTATCGGTGTGATACATATATATATATATATATATATATATATATATATATATATATATATATATATATATATATATATATATATATATATATATATATATATATATATATATATAAACATATATATATATATATATATATATATATATATATATATATATATATATATATATATATATATATATATGTACAGTCTCGATGAAAACGGTGCACACATTGAGCATTTGTATTGAAATTATTATTTTGATAATCTGCCCATTTGTTGTTATTTTGTTGTAACTGTTTATTATTCTAAGAAGGTTGTGTAATAAAAATTTAACTGAAACGATTGTTTCCAAAGCCCCTGAGGAAAAAATAATATTTCTCTAAAACATGTCAATAACTCAAAAACGACTGCAGATAGGCACGCCTAATGTTAATAAAAGGTGCTCTTAAATTAAATTTCCTATTGATTTCTGGCGTCAAAAATGGCAGGTGCCATTTGAAAAATGAAGTTTTTGACATTTTTTGATTGTCAACTTTGAAAAATCGCAATAGGCGCATGAAATATAACAAAAGTATCGGTAATGATGCCAAATATTGGTCAAACCTTGGTGAACCAAATAAAAAAATCAACTATTTATTTTCAATGGTTCAGGGGTTATGAATTTCTTAATAGAGCCCTGCAACTTCAATTCTTTGCGAAAAATGTGACATATGTCAAAAACTATGACAGATAGGTGTTGACAATGGGGACGTTCTGAACTCAGAATTTGATATAGAATCCAGGCATGGAATCAAAATGGGGTATTGCTATTAAAAAAAAACAAAGATGGCGCCGATTTCCAGTATTTCCGGAAGTGCTGTCATTTTATAAATATTTCATTTAGACTTGCAGAAGCCGATTCTGGTCGGCTGTCAAATTTGATAATAATACGATTTCGAGAAATCAAAATTTTCTAACGAAGGGGCTACGTGAATCAGTCTATATATATATATATATATATATATATATATATATATATATATATATATATATATATATATATATATATATATATATATATATATATATAAACATATAAAAATTGAAACTGACCCCGGATATGTGTTCTGGGGGGCCTAATTAGCGCTCATTTGAAGAAATTTTTTCAAAATTCAAAAGTCGGGATCTTCTCATTAGTGAATTTTTTTAAGAAAATTCACTAAAATGAACATCGGAAAAACAAAACTTATGACAAACCTCGTCTCTAGTAACAACCTAATTATTGAAAACTCTGAGGTGGAATGTGTGGATAAGTACACATATTTGGGCCACGAGATATATAAAAGTATACGTAAAACTTTTCTCTTGTCTGATAATGCCATAAGAAGCGAAACCGGTTGCAGTGAAGAAAACAAGCACATGTAAAGCCAGAAGAAAGTCTCTACGTATGTATTTAGCATACGGTTTAAACAAGTTAGCGCAACAACAATCAACGAATCCGGAATCTGCCAGAAAGTCGTGAAGCAAAAATTACAATACCAATGGTAGCAGAATAAAAACGCTTTAAATTGAATTAGTTGTTCATTCAATCAGTCAATCAACGCCCACAAGAGACACCATTGAATCATTACCATATATAACTTAATAAATATAATACATAAACATAAGAACAATTAGTATTCATGGCGGAGTCAACAATTAAGTTATTATTCCTGATGGAAGTAAATGAGCCATACCTCTTGTGCATAACCAAGAAGAGCACGGTGATGGTGAGGTCCGAATTCCTTAGTCCATATAACGAGTCATGGTATTTCGCCAAGGAAGCAACCCTGTAATTATACATGAATATTGATCAACACCTGTTTTAACACCTGTGCCTATCAACTAAACCATGCACGCAACGTACTTACCACATCCTATATCTATATGCAAACTACACCATCGTTATTATTATTTATGAACTTACCGGGATCAGTCGTTTAATAAATATAAAATTTCTGGACGCAGCAAGTGCGTTTTGGTAGTGAATTTTCATAAAAATATTTTTAATAGCAAATATGTCTCTTTAATGCAAGCACGAATCAATTTGGTCACCGGTATAACTTATATAGTAGGAACAATGTATATACCATATTTTACCAACATAACTTGCCTGAAAATGTACAAAAATTTTCAGAAAAGAAACTTAAAACCTTTCCGAGAAAACTCGTTTCCTAGCTGACGAGCCTTAGGTTAATAGCAAATTGCGTTATTGAATTTTGAAGCGTTTAATGAAAATTCGCTACTAAAACGCACTTACTGCGTCTCGACTTTTTTTACAAACATGCATCATATTTCGATGAAAAATGCAAAAATGCAATAAGGAATGTTGAAAAAAAATTGTAGGTATCACCAACGACTTATGGGCCATCCTGTGGTTGTCATAATAATTTTATAAGATGCAGTTCAAAACGCCCTATAGATAACGTATACATTTTTTTCTCGTATCTTGCATAATAACAATTATATTGAGCTTTACCTTAGAAATGCGTCACCCTGTATATATATATATATATATATATATATATATATATATATATATATATATATATATATATATATATATATACATATGTGTGTGTGTGTAAACAGAAAGTAAACCCGTATATGGATTCTAGGGGGCCTAGTTTGCGCTCATTTGAAGAAATCTTCTTAGAATTCAATAGCCGCGGTCTCCTTATTAACGAATTTTTTATGAAAATTAGTTAAAAATTATCGACCGTTAAACCATAAAATTTAACTAAAACTACTTCCAAAGCATCAGAGAAAGTGTTTATTTAAAATGAATTTTCTGGAAATATTTTATTAAAATGAAGGGCAATGATGCTTTAAACTTGGGTTTGCAGAACACTATTTACATAATCCGTATTTCTTTAGAGGCTTCACTGATAATACAAATATTATTATCCACCTTGTGTGTGTGTTTTGTTTGTTTAACGTCGGCCTATTTCCGCGACTATGGCCAATCACCGACGCCAGGGAGCAGTTTCATCTCACTATCCTGGAAATTTTTCCGAACCCCTGCCTTTCTGTAAGGAGGGTAGGGATCTTTAACGTGCCCAACATCGTATGGACACGGAACCGACGTCTTTACGCCCCCTCCGAAGGGCGGAACGTGCATACATTCAACTTGCTCAAATACAATGCCAGAACCTCGGTTCATGTTAATATTACAGTTTGTACTGAAAAAGTGAAAGGAGTATCCTGGGATCGAACCCAGTACCCTTCGGTTCAGAGGCACACGTTCTTACCCCTGAACCACAGAGGTTCCTATTATCCACCTTATTTTATTCCAACAAAAAAATTGGTATTGCTGAATAGATAATTGCATTAGCTTTAAAAAGATTTATGACACTACCCACCATCCAGTTTCAAAATTTCGAAGTGGTAGCTAATCTTTGAAGAGGCTTGACAATAGGGGTGAGACCTTTTAAAAAAATAGTTATTGATAATAAAAATAGACTGGTTTTTTCTTTTTGTTAATAATGGGCACTTTCAATTTGATTGAATTTATGCCTTACTTTATGGACACAGTGTATATATATATATATATATATATATATATATATATATATATATATATATATATATATATATATATATATATATATATATATATATATATAGGGTGGCGCATAGAAAACGAAACAGACCCATTTGCTTCCAGATAATTTTTTTTAAGAAACGCTGAAACAAGTCAATTTTAATATTGAGGGGGGCATGTTTTGACATAAAACTCAACTATGTCACATCAACCCCTTGAGGGTGGTGATAACAACCCTTATATTTTAAATAGGGAACATGGGTCGAGTGCTACATCATTTCAAAGCTCTTTCTTTTATGAATTCAGCACACAAAATTTTTTTTTTAATTTTATTAACTCGTTTAAAAATTATTCGCAGTTGGAGTTGCAAGAACGTATTTCATTCATTGTGATAAGAAATGCACTAATTAGTCAATTTTTCGTTAAAAAAAACTAAAAAACAATACCAAACGTTCAAAAATGTTTCTTCAGTTAAGTAAGTGTTCAAATTGTTGACCACCAGCTTCCATACAAAAGTACCCATTTTGTTCAAAACGAGCTCTGACATTCTGGACCATTTGTGGAGTTATTAGACGTCATTCTTTTACAATGCGTCGTCGTAATTCTTCCAGAGACTCCGGTTCGGTTGCGTAAATTCTACTTTTTATATGGTCCCATAGAAAGAAGTCTAAACGTGTTAAATCCGGTGATCTAGAGGGCTACTCAATAGCACCTCTACGCCCAATCCATTGTCCTGGAAACTCTCTGTTCAAAAACCTTCTAACACGTTGTGAAAAATGCGGAGGAGCTCCATCTTGTTGAAACACCAATTGATTTTCTTGATAGCGATCATCATTTTCAACAATGTCAATTAGTAGAGGGTAAACAATATCTTCTATTAACTCCAAATACGTTTCGCCACTTAAATTGTCATCAAGAAAAATTAGTCCGATTAAACGGTCTCCGAAAATGCCAGTCCAGACATTTAATTTCTGTGGAGTTTGAGTGTGGACTTCGTGACAATTTCTTGGATTATCATCTGCACAATAACGACAATTATGACGATTGACTGTAGAGTTTAATAAAAACGTACACTCGTCTGAAAAACAGACATTAAACAGAAAGTTCCCATTATCAGCTATTGGTGCAGTCATAACTTCACAAAACTCCAGCCGCCGATCAAAATCATCTTCATTCAGTTGTTGTACAAAATGAATTTTATACGGGTGAAATTTATGATGCTCCAATATTCTCTGAATAGTTCTTCTTTTGATGTTTGAAACAGTGGCCAATTTTCTCATGCTCAAAGTTGGGTCTGCAGCAATTTGTCCTAAAACTTCAATCTCAGTACTCTCATTTCTAACCGGAAATTCACGTTCAGGATGCCGTTTTTTGTTGGCTACTGAACCACTTTGTCGAAACTTTGCAACTAATCTGTTAACATGTCTGTTCGGATGTCGTTCATTAAACAAATTTGCGGTACGGTTGGCACAGTCATCGTTTTTGAAAAAAAGAGTAATTATTTCAACTTTTTCTTCTGCAGAATATACCATTGTGAAATTAATTTTTGATAGTACTATCAAGTATCAAACCGACCGATAAACTGAAATAATAAACCGCATTTCTCTCATTCCGATAAGAAATGTTCTGATAGTCAATAATTTTTAAACGAATTAATTAATCTTCCAAAAAAATTAGTGCGCTGAATTCAGAACAGAAAGAGCTTTCAAATGATGTAACACTCGACTCATATTCCCTATTTAAAATATAAGGGTTATTATCACCACCATTAAGGGGTTGATGTGACAAAGTTGAGTTTTATGTCAAAACATGTCTCCCTCAATATTAAAATTGACGTGTTTCAGCGTTTCTTAAAAAAAATTTCTCTGGACTCAAATCGGTCTGTTTCGTTTTCAATGCGCCACACACACACACACACACACACACACACACACACACACACACACACACACAATATATATATATATATATATATATATATATATATATATATATATATATATATATATATATATTTGTGTGTGTGTATAAAGATTATATTTACGTTATTAAAATTTAATAATTGGGGTAAAACAACTTCAAGTTCAAACGAGAAATTAAAAAAAAAATCTGTGGCTAATGACAATACAGGCGAGGCCATACCACCTTTTGTACACCACCACCGGTTAAATCTAAGTTAGAGACAGTTGGTGTGCTTTTACAAAACAAGAGCCATTTCAATTGTTATTAAAAAATGTTTAAGCTGGAATTCAATTTCCTAATGAATATTTTATGCTCTCTCCCTATATATGTATATATAATTACATTATATTCACATGCATATGCAAACTAGAAGCTGATTATTATATTTAACATATTTATCTATTAAGCTTATGTAGATTCATTAGAGTGGCTAGTAGAGTCTTTAATTACAGTCAAGACTCTCTCAGGCTGATGGGGCTAATATGCCTAATTGTCTAATAACTCGCTGCCGCTATCGTATATCTCTGATTATAATATTAAATGGTTATGAACCGTATCTTTACAGAAAATTCTTTAAATTCAAGATAAAAATGAGTAACGGTTTTTATTTTTATAACTATTAATATTATTTAATTAAACATATTTGTGAATTTTCTTACACAAAATTCACTAATGAGGAGATCCCGACTTTTGAATTTATATATATATATATATATATATATATATATATATATATATATATATATATATATATATATATATATATATATATATATATATATATATATATATTATTTATGTATCACACCTATAACTTAAAAAATAATGGACCGATTTTGATAAAACTTGGTGAGTACCTTCCTTTCGAAAGTCGCTTGGATAAGTTCGTTAGCCAGGAAAATCCGCTGAGGTTTTCCCGGAAAATTTTGTGTTTTCTTTCGAAAAACATTTTTATCTCCGGAATTAACAAAGTAAGGGCAACCAAATAAAATAAAAAAATACGCGGGTTTACATTATTATAGGTAAGTTATCTACCAAAATTTAGCTCTGTAGCTTAGAGGGCAAAAAAGTTACAGGCATTTGAAGAAAAATAAATTTGGGTTTTCCTCAAAACGTCAAAAGTCGCGATTTTAAACGTCAAAATTGGTAATATTTAGGCAATGAACCTGAAACTAATATGAACTATGGAAGAAGAAGAATGTTTTACAAAGCCTGAAGTCTTAGTTTCAATCGTCATTGTCCTTCATTTTACTAAAATATTCCCAAAAAATTCTCTTCAAATAGACCCTTTCTCTGATGCTTTGGCAGTATAGTGTTGGCTATAGAGTTTATAGGTTAATGGTATATCATTTTTGTCGAATTTTCGTAAAAAATCTTTAAAGCTCAATATATCCGTTATTATGCACGATACAAAAAAAAAATGTATACATTATTTATAGGGTGTCTTGAGCTGTATCTTAAAAATATATTTCTACAATTACAGGTGGCCCATAAGTCGTTGGTAATTCAAGTTTTCTTTTTTAGCGAATTTTCTTAAAAAAATTTACTAATGAGGAGATCCGTGTTTAATATATATATATATATATATATATATATATATATATATATATATATATATATATATATATATATATATATATATATATATATATATATATATATATATATATATATATACCGATCTTGATCAAATTTGGTGAGTACCTTCCTTTTGCAAGTGGTTTGGATAAGTTCGTTGGCCAGGAAAATCGGACCAGGTTTTCGCGGAAAATGTTCTGTTTTCTTTCTAAAAAAATGTATATCTCCGGAAATAACAAAGTGAGGGCAACCAAATTTGGTGCGCGTATTTGTATTATAAAGAGTGAACCATGTACCAAAATTTAGGTCTCTAAGTTTAAGGACAAAAAGTTACGGGCAGCTAAAGAAACAAATTTTGGAGTTTTCCTCAAAACGTCAAACTCACAATTTAAAACGTCAAAATTGGCAATGTTTAGGCAAAGAACGTGAAACAAATACGAATTGTGTAAAGAAAATGTTGCAAGAAGGGTGTTCTGCGAACCCTTAAGTTTCAGATACAACCGTCATTGACCTTCATTTTACTAAAATATTTACAGAAAATTCATTTCAAATAGACCCTTTCTCTGATGCTTTGGCTGTCAGTTTAGTTAAATTGATGCTTTCGTTGTAGGTTTAGTGAAGTTTATGGTTTAAGACGCCTTGGGATATTTTGAAGCATATCCACGTGCTTCAATCAAAAAAGCATCTACCGATTTGGGAATTTCTTATTCCTCGTTGCAAAGGATTCTTTGTCGTCATAAGCTACATCTCTATAAATTTATGAGGTTACAAATACTACATCCCGGAGACTATGTACGTAGGATCAACTTTTGCGAAGAATTTTTGGTAAACATTCATGAAGATCGTAAGTTTTTACAAAACATCATCTGAACAGACGAAGCAAATATTTGTCAGCAAGGGATAATTAATCGAAAAAATCAGCATTTTTTGGCTGACGAATATCCTCATATTGTAATGAAAATAAAACTCAATTTCGTATAAATGTTTTCTGCCTGTGAATGGACAGTCACGTACGATATTTCATGTACGATAAAAATTTGAATGGCGATGGTTGTTTCAAAATTTTAAAGTTGTGGAAAATTATCTGGATGATATGCCGCTCAATCGATGTTTCAATTGTTGGTACCGAATGAATGGAGCTCCAGCACATTCAACTGGAGCCGAAGATGCCAAATTAACGGTACTGTTCGAAGATCGTTGGTGAGGAAATATGGGTCCATCACTTTGGCCCTCCCGATCTCCGGATCTTACACCTTTATATTTTTATTTATCGGGTAGAGTCAAAGAATTAGTGTACGCAAATCAAGTTTTCAATTATGAAAACTTAAGAATAAGGATAGCTGGAGCTTTTGATCATTTGGATCTTTTCGAAATTTGGAAAGCAACGCAGTCTGTGCGGAAGCGTATTGTACAGTCTCGATGAAAACGGTGCACACATTGAGCATTTGTATTGAAATTATTATTTTGATAATCTGCCCATTTGTTGTTATTTTGTTGTAACTGTTTATTATTCTAAGAAGGTTGTGTAATAAAAATTTAACTGAAACGATTGTTTCCAAAGCCCCTGAGGAAAAAATAATATTTCTCTAAAACATGTCAATAACTCAAAAACGACTGCAGATAGGCACGCCTAATGTTAATAAAAGGTGCTCTTAAATTAAATTTCCTATTGATTTCTGGCGTCAAAAATGGCAGGTGCCATTTGAAAAATGAAGTTTTTGACATTTTTTGATTGTCAACTTTGAAAAATCGCAATAGGCGCATGAAATATAACAAAAGTATCGGTAATGATGCCAAATATTGGTCAAACCTTGGTGAACCAAATAAAAAAATCAACTATTTATTTTCAATGGTTCAGGGGTTATGAATTTCTTAATAGAGCCCTGCAACTTCAATTCTTTGCGAAAAATGTGACATATGTCAAAAACTATGACAGATAGGTGTTGACAATGGGGACGTTCTGAACTCAGAATTTGATATAGAATCCAGGCATGGAATCAAAATGGGGTATTGCTATTAAAAAAAAACAAAGATGGCGCCGATTTCCAGTATTTCCGGAAGTGCTGTCATTTTATAAATATTTCATTTAGACTTGCAGAAGCCGATTCTGGTCGGCTGTCAAATTTGATAATAATACGATTTCGAGAAATCAAAATTTTCTAACGAAGGGGCTACGTGAATCAGTCTATATATATATATATATATATATATATATATATATATATATATATATATATATATATATATATATATATATATATATATATATATATATACAGGGATATATATATATATATATATATATACAGGGGGACATGTTTTGACATAAAATCAAACTTTGTCACATCAACCCCTTAAGGGTGGTGATAATAACCCTTATATTTTAAATAGGGAACATGGATCGAGTGTTACACCATTTGAAAGCTCTTTCTTTTCTGAATTCAGCACACAAATTTTTTTGGAAGTTTTATCAACTCGTTTAAAAATTACTCACAGTTGGAGTTGCAAGAGCGTATTTCATTCATTGTGATAAGAAATGCACTAATTAGTAAAATTTTCGTTAAAAAAACTAAAAAACAAAACCAACCGTCAAAAATGTTTATTCAGTTAAGTAAGTGTTCAAATTGTTGACAACCAGCTTCCATACAAAAGTACAAATTTTGTTCAAAACGAGCTCTGACATTATGGAGCATTTCTGAAGTTATTAGACGGCATTCTTCAACAATGCGCCGTCGTAATTTTTCCAGAGACTCCAGTTCTGTTGCGTAAATTCTACTCTTTAACCGGCTCCATAGAAAGAAGTCTAAAGGAGTTAAATCCGGTGATCTAGGTGGCCACTCAATAGCACCTCTACGCCCAATCCATTTTCCTGGAAACTCTCTATTCAAGAACTCCCTAAAATGCAGTGAAAAATTCGGAGGAGCTCCATCTTGTTGAAACACTAATTGATTTTTTTGATAGCGATCATCATTTTCAACAATGTCAATTAGTAGAGGGTAAACGATATCTTCTAGTAACTCTAAATACGTTTCGCCACTCAAATTGCCATCAAGAAAAATTGGTACGATTAAACGGTCTCCAAAAATGCCAGTCCAGACATTCAATGTCTGTGGAGTTTGAGTGTGGACTTCGTGACAATTTCTTGGATTATTATCTGCCCAATAACGACAATTATGACGATTGACTGTAGAGTTTAATAAAAACGTACACACGTCTGAAAAACAGATATTGAACAGAAAGTTCCAGTTATCAGCTATTCGTGCAGTCATAACTTCACAAAACTCCAGCCGCCGATCAAAATCATCTTCATTCAGTTGTTGTACAATATTAATTTTATACGGGTGAAATTTATGATGCTTCAATATTCGCTTCAATAGTTCTCTTTTTGATGTTTGAAACAGTAACCAATTTTCTCGTGCTCAAAGTTGGGTCTGCAGCAATTTGTCCGAAAACTTCAATCTCAGCAGTCTCATTTATAACCGGAAATTCACGTTCAGGATCCCGTTTTTTGTTGGCTACTGAACCACTTTGTCGAAACTTTGCTACTAACTCCAAAATGTATTTTCTGTTAACATGTTTGTTCGGATGTCGTTCATTAAACAAATTTGCGGTACGGTTGGCACAGTCATCGTTTTTGAAAAAAAAGAGTAATTATTTCAACTCTTTCTTCTACAGAATACACCATTGTGAATTTAATTTTCGGTAGTACTATCAAGTATCAAACCGACCGATAAACTAAAATAATAAACGGCATTTCTCTCATTCCGATAAGAAATGTTTTGATAGTCAATTTTTTGTTTACAAACCCACAAAACGTTGACTATCAGCACATTTCTTATCGGAATGAGTGAAATGCGTTTTTGCATCTTCAACTGTGAATAATTTTTAAACGAGTTGATAAAACCTCCAAATAAATTTGTGTGCTGAATTAAGAAAAGAGGAAGCTTTCAAATGATGTAACACTCGACCCATATTCCCTATTTAAAATATGAAGGTTTTTATCACCACCCTTAAGGGGTTGATGTGACAAAGTTGAGTTTTATGTCAACATGTTCCCCTTAATATTAAAATTGACGCGTTCCAGCGTTTCTTAAAAAAATTTCTCTGGACGCAAATCGGTCTATTTCGTTTTCAATGCGCCACCCTATATATATATATATATATATATATATATATATATATATATATATATATATATATATATATATATATATATATATATATATATATATATATATATATATATATAAGAACTTACCCGATCTTTTCATTCGCAAATTTTTTCTACTAAAATAACTGATATAAACACAAATCTATTTTTACTTGGTGAAAAAGTATGAACTTCATATAAAAGAAAGGCAATTAAAACAAATTTGCAACAAATTCAATGAGCATACCGAAATACTCATTCTGCTTTATAGTTTGAAAATAATCATAATCTGATTCTCAGGACGTTAAGTTTCTGGAGAACATCCAAACAGTACACCCTCTGGTACACCTTCTTCCGTTATACCCTTAATTTGTAGGGTTTATTTAAATAGCTTGTATAGAAGTCATCTTGCCCATAATTCATTTAACGGTCAATGCAGGAACACTTAAGACATGTTAAAGGCGAAGAATAGCATATAGTAAAACTACAATTCGCTCAGAATATGTGTATATTTCTTCTTTCATTTCTTGAAGAAATAGATCAATTGCATTTAAGATTTTTCCTTTCGACATGCTACAGTGGCGTAGAAACCCGAAGACACGAATGTATATTTATAAAAATATTATAATTGCTTAAATGTTTACAGAGGTGAGTTTTTTTGTCGTTGATGGTATTCAAATATAAAAAAATATTATAAAATTTCAAATGGTTAAATGGGTCAAGAAGTGACGTTTTTTAGCACAAAATGTTTTTTCCCTTAGGACCCGTCCGCGTCTTTGCCGCCCAGATAGCACCGCAGCCTTTGGCTTATTGTGTATGAAATCACAAAAATGTTGGTCCACGGTTGAACACACTGATACATTAGAGACGATTGCCAGTGACATTTGGGGAATAAGCAGATTGAGGCGCAGGAATTGAACTACAAGAAACTAACCTACCGCTATCCACCCCTCTGGGGAGTGTGTAGATTGAGACATTCGAGTGTATTTCTCTCCATATTTAAAAAATGGCTTCAAAACAGGAGCGAAACGTTGAGCTTTAAGCATTTCTGATATCAAACTATTTCTTACACTTATGACCGTACAAACCTCGAGACTGCTTTAAGGTTTAGGGTTGAATGCACTATCAGGGACGATCTCAAGTGAGATTTGGAGAGTAGGCAGATTGGGGCCTCAGGGTGAAGTTTCATTCATATTTATTTAACCTCCTAAAATGGCTCGAAAATTTAATAAATTCTAGGCGCGGTTGGTTAAACCCGAACCAAGCATTTTTTACAATAATTACCGCGGAAATATTTCCGAATATATATACAGTGTGAAACAGCCAAATGGAATAAATTTGGTATCTATGCCTTGTCGAAGGTCCCAGAAAAACTGATTTTAAAAAATTTCTCGACAGTGACTGAGAAAAAAATTGTTGCCAAAACATCAGTTTGGAGTTCGAACCAACCACTCCATAAGCCAACAGTGCCATCGAATAGTTTATAAAATTCAGGAAGCTATTGAAAGAAAACAATATGGTTTAGAATTATTTCGTTAGGTAAGTCAACCATTGGGCAAAGTTTGGCATCATAGCTTACTTTAAAAAATTAAAAAGTCAAGACGCAGCAAGTGGTAGTAAATTCTCATTCCCATGTTTTTAATAGCGAATATGCATTTTTTAAACAAAGCAGGTATCAAATGTGGTTACTAGTATAACCTACATAGTAGAAACAATGTACCGTATTTCATCAAAATAACTTTCTTGTTTAAAAAAGTACAAAAATTATCCGAAAATAAACTGAAATGGTTTCCAAAAAAACTTGTTTGCTGGTCAACGAACCTTATAGGTTAATAGCAAATTGAGCTATTTAAATTTGAAGCATTTGATGGCAATTCACTACCATAGCGCACCTGTTACGGTTCTAATTTCGTTTCTTACAAACATGAATTATATTTCGATTGAAAATGCAACAATGTAATAATATAAGGCGTGTTGGATAAAAAAATGAAAATTTGTATCCCCAACGACTTATGGGCCATTCTGTGAGTGTAATTTTTTAAGATGTAGTTCAAGACACGCTATAACTAACGTATACAATTTTTTCTTGTATCTTGTAAAATATCAGATATATTGAGCTTTATTGATTTTTTACACAAATTTGCTGAAAATGATATACCATTAAACGAGAAACCCTATAACTAATACTACTGTCAAAACATCAGAGAAAGGCTCTATTTGAAGTTAATTCCCTGAAAATTTTTAGTCAAATAAAGGATGTTGACGGCTGAAGTTGAAACTTAAGGGTTGGTAAAACACTTTTATTGCTACATTTTTTTTAGGTAACCCGTATTCGTTGCAAGTTCGTTGCCTTAATGTTGCCAATTTTGACGCTTCAAATCGCGACTTGACGTCTTAGTAGGAAAATCCCATTTTTTTAATTGCCTATAACTTTATTGTCTTTTAACTTACACATCTAAATTTTGGTACATAGTATACTTTTAGTGAATTTTCGTAGAAAAAATTCACTAATGGGGAGATCCCGACTTTTGAATTTTGAAAAATTTTTTGCAAATGAGCGCGAACTAGGACCCCTAGAACCCATATCCGGGGTCAGTTTCAATTTTATATGTTTATATATATATATATATATATATATATATATATATATATATATATATATATATATATATATATATATATATATATATATATATATATATATATATATATATATTATTATCACACCGATAACTCAAAAAATAATGGGCTGATTTTGATAAAATTTGGCATGTACCTTTCTTTTGTAAATGGCTTGGATAAGTTCGTTAGTCAGGAAAATCGGATGAGGTTTTCCTGGAAAATTTTGAGTTTTCATTCGAAAAAAATTCTTATCTCAAAAAGTAATAAGCCGATTTTAATAAAATTTGGCATGTACATTCCTTTTGTAAATGGCTTTGACAAGGTTGTTAGTTTTGAGTTTTCATTTGAAAAAAAATTTTATCTCAAAGACTAAAGGGCCGATTTTGATTAAATTCGGCATGTACCTTCCTTTTGTAAATAGCTTTGATAAGTTCGTTAATCAGAAAAATTGGACGAGGTTTTCTGAAAAAATTTTGTATTTTCATTTGAAAAAAAATTTTATCTTAAAAAATAAAAAATCTATGATAACCAAATTTGCTAGGTAGGTTTAAGATATAAAAAGTAAACTATACACCAAAATTTAGATTTCTATGTTACAAGAAAAAAAAAGTTATAATAAAATATTTTGTGCCAGATCATTTCTATGAAAATTCACTACCATAACGCACTTGCTGCGTCCCGAGATTTTTATAGTGTTAACTCGCGTACTGAATTTAGTTGCCATATCTATGTTATTTTCGAAGATATAAACATTTGGGCGGATTTTCCTGGCTAACAAACTTATCCAATCCACTTACAAAATGAAGGCAATTGTTATCCTTTTTTCTACAAATTTGATTATAACTTTGTAACGGAAAAAGATAGCAATTTTTTCTTACATAATTTGTATAGAAAAATAATTATTTTTACATATGCCAAAATATAGGTATGTTTCTGGGGAAAAAATTCGATGACGTCATTACTAGAGCCGAGACATTGAGTTTCGTTCACCTTCTACAAAAATCAAAAAGATCTTTGTGGGGTCATCACGCAAAGGGAGGACAGGGGCCATTTTATAAATGTCTTGAATCACGTTTGCCACTTGCTCCGTGGTTCTCCAATTTTCACAGAGACCTAGTAACAAAAATGTGCCGTCTACGATTTAATCATTCTTTGCTACTTGAGCACCTACATCAAGTTAACATTAAAGACAATCCATATTGTGAATGTAGAGAAATAGGAAACACACAACATATTCTCTTGGAATGTTCATTGGGATCCGAATACAGACTGGAATGTTTGGTAAATTTGCAGTTTAACTCACGGACGATTTTTAAATTCTCTTCAGAAACGTGCCTAGGACCCTCCCTGGACGCACAACCCACAAGAAAAATTTCTTGTTCTCACCCCCCAAGGAAGTTACGGGACCAGGAGTGAAGAGGGGTGCTGGGCGGGGTAGGAAGTAAGGAGGAAATATGAGCAGAAAATGCGAAGAAAGCGGCTTGAAAGCTGTCTTTTTCACATCCTGACGCCATATCCCCCCTAAACCTTGCGTACCCTGCACATCACCCCTATTCACGCCAGGTCCCGTAACCTCCTTAGGCGGTATGAACAAGAAATTTTTCTTGTGGTTTATGCAACGTGGGTGGTTGTACGCACGCGAGGGGGGAAGGAAAACCCCTACAGCGAAGCACCCGGAAACACACCCCAAACCCCCCCTTCTCCGAGAAAAGGGCGACCCTTAAGTAGACGGGTCCCGTCATTTCATGCATCGCGAGAGCGGCATTGCCGAATAGTGCTTATTGCTGTAGGGGCCCGCCTGACCTGACCTTCCTGACCTACAGGGCAGGTCAGGCCAGGTCGGTGATGCTTAAGCAGACAGGTCCGGTCCATGCATCAAGAGAGCGGCATTGCCGGATGGTGCTTATTGCTGTAGGGGCCTGCCTGATCTGACCTGACCTACAGGGCAGGCCAGGAAGGTCAGTACTGACAGGCCCCTAGAGCAATAAACACCGTCCGGCAATGCCGCTCTAGCGATGCATGGACGGGGACCCGTCTACTTAAGCATCCTTATTGCTGTAGGGGCCTGCCTGTCCTGACCTGACCTACAGGGCAGGTCAGGAAGGTCAGTACAGGCAGGCCCCTAGAACAATAAACACCGTTCGGCAATGCCGCTCTAGCGATACATGGACGGGACCCGTCTACTTAAGCATCACCAAACATCCCACAGCAAATACAGCGAAACGATCGAAATATACACAAAATAACAACAAATTTACACAAACTTACCCTAACATCTCAGGAAAATGATGTAGGTCCGGCCCTTGTGTAGGCCACCTGACTTGACCTTCTAATTTGACGGCCTCGACACGGCAATTTCCTCGCCACAAAAACAACATAGGAAACAAATAACGCGTCACCGACCAAGAAAAGGGGCCACACATGCAGCTTATAGGCCACTATAATACCACTGGTCATCAACAGAACAAGGTAAACAGCACACAATTTCAGAAAAAATGTTCGTAATACAGGAATGTATGAGAAAGCGTCCAAAGCCTACTGGTACTAGCGCCATACTGAAAGCGATGTGTAAACTGTCAGTTATAAGGACAATTTCCCATATTCTGATTCCAGAATATTCTAGGGATTCCCAAACACAATGGACACCTTATGCCAAATGTAATGTTTAGGAGGGAATGAGACGGCACGTGACAGGACTGTACTAGGAAATTGTTAAAAAACTGTGTAATGTGTAAACAACTTTAAATGCGAATAACTCGGGAAATAAGGGAGAACAAAAGGTAACATTTGCGTCAGCGTGCATTTAAGACACCAAACTTTATCTATCAGCAGTCGATATTTTTCAAATCGTCCGTGAGTTAAACTGCAAATTCACCGAATGTTTAACTGAGATACATAAGACACAGGACATGGAACAACATTCTGCTTTCATACTTTTCATAGTTGTTTAAATTGTTTAATTTCTACTTGAATACCTCTAAGTTACATCTTCAGCTACGCCTCTGAGTTTTTATTGCCACCAATCTATAAGAGGTGACACAAAGCATGTCTTAAACGTATTCTAATGCTTTTCTCAGCTAGATCTGTCGTGTATTATTGCATTGTGATTGTGTAACCACCCCCGTAGAGTGTCATTGCTTTGGGTCGGCGACAGCTGCCGTTAAAAAATGAAGTTTTCAACCTCCATTTTAGCTACACTTAATTTAACCCAGGTCGACTCTCCAGTCTCTCTTTGCAGAAACCGTCCAGATGGTTCTTTGATAAAGAGATCGAACTTCTTTTACTTCTTCACACTACCTTCATTGAGATCTGCGGATAGCGGTCTGCCAAATATACTCTATTTTAATTTCATTTATCTTCATTAATAAACATTTTATGTCTTCGATCGTTTTAATATGATGTGTAAAGGCAATTGCTTCCGAATTAAAGAGCATCTTAAATAGAGTAAAAATCTCTGGACGCAGCAAGTGATTTATGGTAGCGAATTTTCATACAAACGTTTTTAATAGCAAATATGTGTTTTTTTAAAGAAAGCAGGCATCAAATTTTGTTGCCTATATAGTAGAAACAATTTATCATATTTCATCAAAATAAATTTATTGTTTGAAAATATATAAACATTTTTCAAAAGTCTGGATGCAGCAAATGTGTTATGGAAGTGAATTTCCATAAAAATGTTTTTAATAGCAAATGCGAGCAGGCATCAATCTGATTATCGGTATAGCCTATGTAGTAGAAACAATGTACTATATTATATCAAAATTACTTATGGTTTGAAAATATACAAAAAAATTTCGAAAATAAACTTAAATGTTGGTTTCCTAACCAACAAAGCTTACGCTAATAGCAAACTGAGTTATTGAAATTTGAAGGATTTAATGAAAATTCGGTAAATTTGCAGATTAGCTCCCGAACGCTTTTCAAAAAATTCTTTTCAGAAATATTACTAGGACCCCACCTGGATGCACAAACCACAAGAAAAATTTCTGGTTCACACCCCCCAAGGAAGTTACGGGACTGGGAGTGAATAGGGGTGCTGGGCGGGGTAGGTAGTAAAAAGGAAATATGAGCAGAAAAAGCGAAGAAAACTGCTTAAAAGCTGTGTATTTGAAGCCATATCCCCATTAAAACCTGCCTACCCCGCACAGCACCTCTATTCGCCCCCAGGTCACGTAACTTCCTTGGGGGGTATGAAGAAGAAGATTTTCTTGTGGTTTATGCAACGAGGGTGGTTGTATGCATACGAGGGGGAAAGGAAAATGCCTACGACGAAGCATCCCCCCCCCGCTTCGACTTGCGGCAGGGTTGGGGGTGGCTGCTTCGTGGTGGGGATTTTCCTTCCCCCCTCGCGTGCATACAACCACCCTAGTTACATGAACCACAAGAAAAAATTCTTGTTCACACCCGCCAAGCAAGCTACGGCACCTGGGGGAATAGGGGTGCTGTGCAGGGTAGGCAGGGTTTAAGGGGGATATGGCTTCAAGGTGTGAAAAAGACAACTTCCAAACCCATTTTATTCGCATTTTCTGCTCATATTTCCTTTTTACAACCACCTCGCCTAGCACCCCTATTCACTCCTGGTCCCGTAACTTCCTTGGGGGGTGTGAATAATAATTTTTTCTTGGGGTTTGTGCATCCAAGGGGGACCCTAGGCAAGTTTCTGAAAACAGTTTTTTAAAAAGCGTTCGGGAGCTAATCTGCAAATACACCGAAAATTCGCTACCAAAACGCACTTACTGCGTCCAGATTTTTTTCTTATATTCATATTTCGATAAAAACGGCATTAACGAATTTGTTCTATGAAAATCAGCTAAAAAAAATTATAGACCGTTAAACCATAAACTAAACCTACAAATAAATATTCAAAAAGGCATCAACATCAGACTAAACTGACAGCCAAAGCATCAAAGAAAGGGTTTATTTGAAATAGATATTTTGTAAATATTTCAGTAAAATGAAGGGCAATGACGATTGAATCTGAAACTTAAGGGTTTGCAGAACACTCTTCTTGCAACATCTTCTTTTTACAATCGGTATTTGTTGCACGTTCTTTGCCTAAACATTGCCAATTTTGACATTTAAAATTGCGAGTTTGACGTTTTGAGGAAAACTCCAAAATTTGTTTCTTTAACTGCCCATAGCTTCGTTGTCTTTAAATCTAGTGACCTAAATTTTGGAACAGAGCTCACGCTTTATAATACAAACACGCGTACCAACGAACTTATCCAAGCCACTTGCAAAAGGAAGGTACCTACCAAATTTGATCAAGATCGGTCCATTATTTTTTGAGTTATCGGTCGGATATATATATATATATATATATATATATATATATATATATATATATATATATATATATATATATATATATATATATAAACACAGATCTCCTCATTAGCGATTTTTTTTAAATTCGCTAATATTCAATTTAAATTTAATTTTAACCTTTGTTATACAAATATGGGGAACTAACAAATTAGCCGAAACCTAATAAATATCATATTTGTTTATATTAGTTGGAGATACAGGTATTCCACTCAACTGGTTCGGAGACATTTTCTTTCTTGTTCGTTTTTGTACTGGTAGCGGGAAATTCATTATGGCAACGATTCTCAAACTGTGGGGCGCGCCACCGTAGTGTGCGTGATGAAACTAGGGGGGGGGGGTGCGAGCATAATGCGAAAAAATGAGAAAAAAATAAATTATTAAAAAATTTATTTAATTTACTCCAGGGAAAGCAATTTAAAATACACTTATATAGGATTTTTATTTAAGTGCCTGAAAGAAAAACAATAGAATACACTTATAAAAGGATTTTATCAGTACTGCACAATATATTTACAACGAAAATAAGACACCCTGTGCACAATTATCATACGGCATATTATTAAAATTAATAATTTAAACTTACACAGACCTTAAAGACCGATTTTAGAGGTCCAAGTACGCGCATATTTGAAGAATTCTTTCGAAAGTGTTATCTTCGATATCCCATAATTATCAAAAAAATCTTGTGTTCTGCCCAAAACTCAATTTTCTATGGAGCTAAAGAACTAAATTTTGGTATAGAAGAGGTTTTCTGCGTACGTGGAATAAATAATTCCATGCCAGCTTGGATAATTTCGGTGACGTTTCGTGAGATATCAGAGGGGTCAGGATGAGAGAAGCAAACAGACGCCCATGGAAATAAGGAAAAGTATTCCCGCATTTGATCCCAGTTCGCGGAGTTGTAGTGCCAAACGATACGTGGGTGTAATGATTGTGTGACCTCGGGTTGTATTGCGCAGGAAGCAGTGACCATGCCGAGGTATGAGCGACCAAGGGGGGCGGTGTCTGATGTCTTATAGCATTCAGGTTTTGTAGTAAGAAGGAGATCCAAGGGATTTGAGCTGTGTGCTGGAATGCGAGGAAAGTAGGTAGGTTGCTGAACCATATTGGTTAGACAATTGCTAACTGCAAAGGCCTCCGCTGCTCTCCCTTGTGGATCGGTTTTTGAAGATCCTAGCCATTCCTTATTATGGACATTGAAGTCACCAAGAATAGTGACCTCGGAGGAAGGATATTCAGAAATCAGATAATCAGTTTTTTTCAGAAAGGTAGTTTAAGAGCTGGTCAAAGTTGTTGTCAGAAGGTGGCCGGTAAATGCAACAGATGAATTTAGTTGCAGCCCTAAGAGAGAGAGTTTCATCCAAAGTATGTCTTTTCTTCCAGCATCTAAATTGGGGAGTCTGGTGCAGGGTAGATTGCTACGGACGTATGCGCACACACCTCCATGAAATCTAAAGGAAGTAAGGAGCTAATATCCGAGGAAATTGAGGTGATTAGTGGCTGTTTTGCCATTGATTTGGGTTTCGGTGAGGAAGAGGAGTTGGGGCCTATTAGCCTGGAGGAAATGGTGGACGGAGTTCAGGTTAGAATTTAGGCCACATATATTCGAGAAGGATATGTTAAATCTTGATGCCGATGCCCCCTGTACACCCCTCTCCCGGAGATCTGAATGGAGGGGTATTTTATCTCCGAATCTTTTGTACAAGGAGGAGCCATCATCATTTTTGTTTGTAAGGGAAACCGACTCATACACCAGGACCGCAAAGGTCCGTTGGGACTTCACCGGCCCCTTGATGTAAGGGGTGGTACCTCCTCGGGCGTGAAAAAATCATTTACTATCACGTAAAGGAAAGTCAACTACCACCTGCCCCAAATTAGTCGCCTCTTACGACAGGCAAAGATTACCTTGGACCTATTCTTTTAGTTAGTCCCCGGACCCCGCAGGGGACTAATTACTAATTCCTGTTTTTAATTACAGAAAATGTGCTGTATGGGATGTTGTCCAGGTTTTAGTTTATCATCTATTGTCTTCAGATTTCCAGAGAAAACGAGATTGAACGGGGGAACAGAAGCATCACCAGACTTGAAGCAGCTAGATGATGAATATAGACGACGCTTATTTTTTATTTTATTAAAGCAGCAAAATGGAGTCTGTGCACTTATAAAAACAAAAATAAATCCTGAACGATTGAGAATGAAAACGACAAGTG
Organism: Tillus elongatus; assembly: GCA_964006375.1. NCBI lineage: Eukaryota > Metazoa > Arthropoda > Insecta > Coleoptera > Cleridae > Tillus > Tillus elongatus. The sequence continues at coordinate 131,618,136 of OZ023267.1, forward strand.
ACAGAAGTAACAGAAGCGACAGATGGACACAGACAAGTAGCGAACTGTCAATGCAAAGGGACAGAGAAACCACAGAACAACAAAACCGAGTTCTGCTTAGCTCTATGATTGGAATCGATCGGCAATGAGCAGGACCACTATTCGGGAACATTATTCATATCAGGTTTCTGTATGTGAAAGGAAAGTTCATATCAATAGTGCTGGAAACGTTTTTAGCATTGTTGTTAGAGCCATTTATGTATTTGTAAATCTCCATTTCCTCCAGGACAAATTGTTCAAAGCCGAAACATGATGGATGAAAGATTCCGGCGTTGCCCTTCTTGCCAAAGGTGTGGGCGCCCTCTCTCTCTTTCTCTCAGGTGGCAACCGAAGGCCAAAGCTGTGTTGTCAGCATTGTTTCTGCTTCTCAGATATTAAGAGACTCTGGTAACTAGCGCTCTTCCCGTTTTTCTTATAAGGTAGAAAAACCTTTTAATTCAAATTCCTCTAACCACTGGAATATCAATGATATCGGAAAGTTTCCACTTAAATGGAAAATGTTGAAATCTTTTTTTCCCTCAGGGCTCGTCCGCGGCCTTGCCGCCCCGATAGCAGTGCAATCTTTGATTGATTGTGCATACCCTTAGTCTTACTCGATCCATACCAAAATTACTGTGCCTTGAACTAGTCTGCACAGCGATTGGTAGGGTGAAGTTTTATATTGCTCTGTCTCAGGTCTAGATTGACCGTAGATCAGTTGTCTTTTGCGGTCCAGAGCGTTACACTCGCACAAGATGTGCTGGCCTGATTAAGGGCTGCCTGGCTGTCTGTGGCTATGAGGATCCGCTTGGTGTAGCCCCTCCTCTTGTCCTCCCGCACACAGTGCATGATGGCGTACATTTCGGCCTGAAACACCGTTGCATGGGCTCCGAGGTAAATATTATGACGTACCCTCGGTCCTTCCGAGTAAACACCTGCCTCCGTCCCACGCTCCCCGCCGGATCCGTCCGTGAACCATTAGAGCGCGTCCCGTGGCATGCCCGGCGTCTCGTCCCGCTATACCTCGCGGTTGGGGATTTCTACTGTAAAGTTCTTTTCCCTGCATATTTGCGGGCTCGCGAAGTCTGACCTCATTTCAAACATGGGCTCCTTCACGATCTCCTGAATTTTGCAGTGGCCCCTGAAGCCTGGGTTGATTTTCAGTCTACCGTTTCAGGTTAGTCTGTATAGTCCTAGCCTGTCCTCCCCCATATAAACTAAGTGTAGGGGGGAAAATCCAGCAACACCTCCATGGCAGCGGTTGGGGTTGAAGACATGGCCCCTGTGATGCCTAGGCAAGCCATCCTTTGGATCTTGCCTAGTTTTTGTTTGGCAGTGGATTGTGTCACCTTAGGCCACCAGACCAGTGCCGCATATGTTAACGATGGTCTGACCACCCTTGTGTACAGCCAGTGGGCCATACTAGGTCTTAGTCCCCACGTTTTTCCATATATCCGCCTAGTGACGACTAAGGTCATGACTGCCTTCCAATGTGACCATTCCAGATTAGCTTAGAGTCCAATTCGACCCCAAGATAATGTTGAAATCTTAGCATGGCATTGGTAATTGTGACTATGAATACTATTGCTTTTGTAGACGTTTAGATGGTGAGAGTGACATTTAGTTCCTGAAAATTATGCTGCCGAGGTAACCACCCCTAATCATTTAAATTGTGCTGGCAGTTTTGGTTAGACTAGAAGTTGCTAGAAGATCAACACTGTATACTTTTGAATCTTTAGATTCTACGTGCTGATTTAGGGCAGAAGAAAATCCTTATGCTCTTATCGAAGGACATCACCAGCATTCATTTAATGTTTGGGCAGGGATTATTGGAGATAGCTTAGCTGGACCGCATTTCTTTCCAGATCAACTTAATGTTGATGTTTATTATACTTTCCTCGGAGGTAAATTTCTAGGATTGATGGAAGCTGTGCCACTAAGAACGAAAGTTGTAATGTGGTTCGTGCTTTACGGTGCTCGCTTTCACTCTGCAGTAGGCGTTAGAAATTATTTGGGTCAACAATATCCTGATCGTTGGATAGGTAGCGCTGAACTCCACTCAAAGCGCCTCCGCGGTCGTGTTGGAAAGTCGATTTAAACTTCCCAATTCGGACTCGGGGGACGACGGTTCGAGACTCACCGGCAGCGGATGATTTTTCAAATCACTTCTGTCTTTGAGATCGATCTTAAGGTGGGGGGTAGGTTAGTTTAGATGAGCATAAAGGGTCAGCATCTTACCTTCACCTTTGAACCCCACTTATGGCCACCCCCTTCACTGGATCTTAGTCGCGTGGACTTTTATTTCTGAGGTTACCAGTCACCTTAAGCATCTTGTTTATACTACTCCTGCTTCAACTGTCTATTATTAACGGTTTGAATACGATCTCGACAGCCCCAAAATTTTGCGACGCGTCAGACAGAATTTCTCGTCGAGTTGAAACTGACTCCGAATATGAGTTCTATGGCCTCAGTTCGCGCTCTTTTGAACTTTTTTTTTCAAAGCTCAAAAGTGGCGATCTCGATAGCGAATTTTTTTCTACAACAATTAGCTAAAAATGAACGTGGATTGAGATATTCAGCGTGTTTTCTTTTAAATGGGACACTCTGTGTAAAATAATACACAAGTCTGATAGTGGTGCCATTTCGATAATTTCAATCAGCAATTAATGTCTCTAAGTAATTGTAATGTGCAGTCGAATACGTGATGCAAATTAAAGCCAGTGTTTTATTAGTTGCGCAGTCCATGATTTATTTCATTTCTCACAAGTACAACACAGAGGTCATAAAGTCTTCAGCTCACCCATTCTGAGAAACACCTTTATACCTGTTTGTTGTGCGCTCTTTGCCTCTTTGTATCCAGGTTTTTATTTTTATTCGATCAGGATTTTAATCTTCTATATATAAAATATATAAAAAGATTTTCACACTACATTAGATCAGTATGTAAGAGACATGTCTTTACATTCAAGCGATCACCCACACGTTTATCAAAAATTAATCCCGTATTTCTCGAGACCGGGATTTCTGTTGAAGGTATTTTGTATTATTTGGGAACAGGTATGGATTTAATAAGGGAATATTCAGTATCTTGCACAATTTTATCTATAGGCTAGCAAAAAATTGACAGTGTATTACATAAATCACCGTGTGAAAATGTTATCTGTGTTTGTGATGACGGCTTGTTGAAATGCAGGTACTACGAGTGCAAGATTGGGAAAGCAGGTGCTTTTAATTTTATCACACAATAGTAGCAAGTGCGTTATGGTAGTGAATTTTCATACAAATGTTTTTAATAGCAAATATGTGTTTTTTTAAAGAAAGCAGGCATCAAATTTGGTTACCAGTATGACCTATATAGTAAAAACAATGTGCCATGTTTCACCAAAATAACTTTATTGTTGGAAAATGTACAAAAATTTCCGAAAGTAAACTTAAAATGTTCCCAAAAAAAACTCGTTTCTTGGTCAACCTTATAGGTTAACAGCAAATTGAGCTATTCAAATATGAAGCATTTGATCAAAATTCGCTACCATAACGCACTTGCTGCGTCCAGAATTTTCATTTCTTACAAACATGCATTAAATTTCGATAGAAAATGCATAAAATGTAATAACATAAGGCGTGTTTGATTAAAAAAAAGAAAATTTGCATCACCAACGACTTATGGGCCACCCTGTGATTGTAAAAATAATTTTTTAAGATGTAGCTCAAGACACCCTATAATTAATGTATATAATTTTTTTCATATCTTGTATAATAACGGATGCCTTAAGTTTTATTGATTTTTTACGAAAATTCGACAAAAATTATATACCATTAAACGGTAAACTTTATATCTAAGGCTACTGCCAAGCATCAGAAAAAGATCTATTTGAAATAAATTTTCTGGAAAAATTTTAGTAAAATGAAGGACAATGACGGTTGAAACTAAGACTCCAGGGTTTGTAAAACATTCTTCTTGAAACGTTTTCTTTCCATAGCCCGTATTAGATTCAAGTTCTTTGCCTATATGTTGCCAATTTTGACGTTTTAAATCGCAACTTTGACGTTTTTAGGAAAACCCAAATTTTTTTATTACATGCTTATAATTTTTTTGTCTTTTGACCTACAGAGCTAAATTTTGGTAGGTAATTTACTTATAACGACTTAAACCAGCGAACCAAATTTGGATGCCTTTACTTTGTTAATTCCGGAGATATAATGTTTTTTCGAAAGAAAACACAAAATTTTCCGAGAAAACCAGGGCCGGTTTTCCTATCTAACTAACTTATCCAAGCCACTTGCAAAAGGAAGGTATTCACCAAATTTAATCAAAACGGGCCCATTATTTTGTGAGTTATCGGTGTGATACACACACACACACAAATATATATATATATATATATATATATATATATATATATATATATATATATATATATATATATATATATTTGTGTGTGTGTGTATCACAATATTATATATATATATATATATATATATATATATATATATATATATATATATATATATAAACATATAAAAATTGAAACTGACCCCGGATATGTGTTCTGAGGGGCCTAATTAGCGCTCATTTGAAAAAAGTTTTTCAAAATTCAAAAGTCGAGATCTCATTAGTGATTTTTTTTAAAGAAAATTAACTAAAAACCAGTTAAATATAATCCAGACGCAGGAAGTGTGTTGTGGTAGCGAATTTCTAGAAAATCTTACTCTGATGTAGCATGAAGTGCATTATGGTAACAAATTTTTACATAATTGTTTTTAATGGTTGTAGATTGTAGGCTGTTTAATGAGTTGTATAATAGGCCTCTGGTCTCTTAGCACTGCGACCCTAATAAGTCTTTTGTGTACGACTTTTTTTGTAATAGTTGCTCAAAATGTTTAGAATTTTCATATGGGCTGCTATCTTTTTAGGGGCTATTTCAGCTATATCCTGTAGTACTCGGAAATTTTCAGATTTAGGTTTTCGAATATTTGTTCACAATTTTATTAAAATATTCTAATAATTTAGTATTCGCTTCCGTCTCTACAGTTAACCACCTCGTCGAAGATGCCGGATATGGGAAATTCAATTACCAATCAATTATATTTGTGTTCTCTTAAAACTCGCAGTTTGTTTTTATTTGTTCCAATGGTTGCTGTTCATTCACAAAATTAGTCAAAACAATCACTTCCTTTAACGTTCATGAATTAAAACTAATGCAATTTTAAATCGGTGAGTACAATAACAGTGTTTATATACGCGCTAAATTCAAATTTTAACGGTCCCTGTTTACATTAAATCTAACCTAACATTTGAATTTTCTTATAATTAATTGTTAGTCACTTTCACATTAAATTCACAATACCTTTTAACTGTCTCTGTTTGCGTTGAATCTAACCTAACATAATTAATTTTCTTATAATTAATTAGCTCATTTTCTCTACCAAAATACATACCTTTCAATGTTTACTTAGTGCTATATGCCACTTTTAATTATCAAACTCAACATTGATACCTGCATTAGGCTTCTTACCATAGCATTATATATATATATATATATATATATATATATATATATATATATATATATATATATATATATATATCCATATATATATATATATATATATATATATATATATATATATATATATATATATATATATATATATATATATATATATATATATAGGGTGGCGCATTGAAAACGAAACAGACCGATTTGCGTCCAGATAAAAATTTTTTAAGAAACGCTAAAACACGTCAATTTTAATATTGAGGGGGACATGTTTTGACATAAAACTCAATTTTGTCACATTAACCCCTTAAGGGTGGTCATAAAAACCCTTATATTTCAAATAGGGAACATGGGTCGAGTGTTACATCAGTTTGAAAGCTCTTGCTTTTCTGAATTCAGCACACTAATTTTTTTAGAAGTTTTATCAGCTAGTTTAAAAATTATTCACAGTTGAAGATGCAAAAACGCATTTCACTCATTCCGATAAGAAATGTGCTGATAGTCAATGTTTTGTTGGGTGAAAACAAAAATTGACTATCAGAACATTTCCTATCGGAATGAGAGAAATGCGGTTTATTATTTCAGTTTATTGGTCGGTTTGATACTTAATAGTACTACCGAAAATTAATTTCACAATGGTGTATTCTGTAGAAGAAAGAGTTGAAATAATCACTCTTATTTTCAAAAACGATGACTGTGCCAACCGTACCGCAAATTTGCTTAATGAACGACATATGAACAGACATGTTAACAGAAAATACATTTCACCTGTATAAAATTCATCTTGTACAACAACTGAATGAAGATGATTTTGATCGGCGGCTGGAGTTTTGTGAAGCTATGACTGCACGAATAGCTGATAACGGGAACTTTCTGTTCAAAATCTGTTTTTCAGACGAGTGTACGTTTTTATTAAACTCTACAGTCAATCGTCATAATTGTCGTTATTGGGCAGATGATAGTCCAAGAAATTTTCACGAAGTCCACACTCAAACTCCACAGAAATTTAATGCCTGGACTGACATTTTTGGAGACCGTTTAATCGAACCAATTTTTCTTGATGGCAATTTGAGTAGCGAAACGTATTTGGAGTTACTAGAAGATATCGTTTACCCTCTACTAATTGACATTGTTGAAAATGATGATCGCTATCAAGAGAAACAATAAGCGTTTTAAAAAGATGGAGCTCCTCCGCATTTTTCACAACGTGTTAGGAAGTTTTTGAACAGATAGTTTCCAGGACAATGGATTGGGCGTAGAGGTGCTATTGAGTGGCCCCCTAGATCTCCGGATTTAACTCCTTTAAATTTATTTCTATGGGGCCATTTAAAGAGTAGAATTTACGCAACAGAACTGGAGTTTCTGGAAGAATTACGACGACGCATTGTTGAAGAATGCCGTCTAATAACTCCACAAATGCTCCAGAGTGTCAGAGCTCGTTTTGAACAAAATTTGTAGTTTTGTATGGAAGCTGGTGGTCAACAATTTGAACACTTACTTAACCGAATACACATTTTTGAACGTTTGGTTTTGTTTTTTAGTTTTTTTTTAACGAAAAATTGACTAATTAGTGCATTTCTTATCACAATGAATGAAATACGTTCTTGCAACTCCAATTGTGAATAATTTTTAAACGAGTTAATAAAACTTCCAGAAAAATTTGTGCGATGAATTCAGAAAAGAAAGAGCTTTCAAAGGATGTAACACCCAAACCATGTTCCCTGTCTAATATATAAGGGTTGTTATCACCACCCTTAAGGGGTTGATGTCACAAAGTTGAGTTTTATGTCAAAACATGTCCCCTTCAATATTAAAATTGACGTATTTCAGCGTTTCTTAAAAAAATATCTCTGGACGCAAATCAGTCTGTTTCAATGCGCCAGCCTATATACATATATATATATATATATATATATATATATATATATATATATATATATATATATATATATATATATATATATAATATCTAGACTTCCTTGACGGTCTGTTTAATCCGCAACAAAAATGATGACACCTTGATTTACTCATATTTGAGCCTTAAAGTTTAAATGACCTTTGACATTGGTCAACAAGGTGAATATTTGAATCTATTCAGAAGTACAAGTTAATAAGCAAATATACTTACGAAAATATAAAATTAATGGCGAATATTTTATTAATTGATATCTACTTGGCTAATAGAAGATGTACTAAGCTTTGTTCATTATATTTTATTTCCTCTGTAATTGCAAGGCAGAGGTTAGTACATATCATTGTGTGTCGGCTCTGTTGACTTGTCTACTGGGAAGAAGAAGCCCATTCATCTTCATTATTTGCATGCACTTAGTCTTTAGTCTTGCATAATTAGAAGGACATACTTACATGTTCTTTCTTCGACTGTTCTTAGAACACATCAAACTAACTCATGTCTTTAATGCATCAAACGGTCGATTAATTGGGTATTATTTGCAAATGATATTGTGAAACACTTCTTGCTTAGAATAGATAACACACTCATGTGTTCTTGGAAAATATACAAAGTAGGTAAAAAGTCTATAAAGGAATGTTGAGGAGATTTTTTTTCCACTTATTTGTTACTACAGCTGACAAATATAATAAAAGATGCCGAAGCATTCGACGTTGGCGAATTCGAAATGTCTATTTGACCCTTTTGAGCTGATGTGTGGTGATTTTGGTCTAAAACCACATCTATATTTTACAGGGGCGGCTCCTCAATAAGTGCGCGCGCACTGCCGCCTGCCGTGAAAAAAATCTTTTTGCTGTGCTATATTTTAATAAATTTTTATTTACTTTTTTACCTCCTGCATTCAACAAACAAAATTAATATATCGAGGATCGCAGAGAGTCGGCAGCCATTAATACAGAAAACAGAATCAGAATAAGTATAGTTTTAATCGTTGCAGACGTTATATACATCCATATCCATATAAAGCAGGCGGACGGCGGAGTGTATTTTTCGGCGCTCTCAGGCAATGCGATAATTCAGTGCGAAATGATCGCCGAATCTTGATGATTTTCGTCGAAAACGACCGAATAAGTAATTTGTTGTGCGCTATAAAATTACACACTTCCAGTTTGTAGTGGACTTTTGGTACAGCGTGTGTACCTACTACCTAGTAATTTGATTTTTAATTAGATAATTTCGTTCTTGTTTACATGTTCTAACAAGACAATTATTATTATTATTATGGTTACTACCTCGGGTTGCTTAATAAGTGGACAAAATAATTATGATACTGTGATTAATTCAGAGACTTTTTAATTACTATAACGTATAACTAACTAGAGGAAAACTTGGTGAGTAGTTAATAATTATTAAGTTTAGTACGTAGGTTTCTTTATAATACATTTTCGGGGAAAAATAGGCGAGCCCTACATTTTCAGTGAATTTTTATTTTAAAAAATTCACAAATAAAGAGGTATCGATGGAAAGACTTTGCAAAATTTTTTTCAAATGAGCGCGAACTAGGACTCCTAGAACCCATTTCCGGGGTCAGTTTCAATTTATATATATATATATATATATATATATATATATATATATATATATATATATATATATATATATATATATGTATCACACGGATAATTAAAAAAATATTGGGCCGATTTTTATGAAATTTGGCACGTACCTTCCCTTTGTAAATGGCTTGGATAAGTTCGTTTTATGAAATTTGGTGGATATGTTGCCTTGTAAAATATCTTACTACACACTAAAATCGAACTTTTTACATTTTTAGAAAATCGAGTTATTCAAATTTTGAGTTTTCTTTTGAAAAAAAATTTTTTCTCCGAAAATTACAAAGGTATTTTGACGAATTTTGATGCTGAATGTGTTCTTTTGGGTAAGACCCTACTATACGCCAAAACTCAACTTTCTAAGTTCGTAGAAACTTGAGTTATTCAAATTTGAAGCATTTAATAAAAATTTACTACCATAACGCACTTGCTGCGTCCCGAACTTTTTTTTTCTTGCGTACCCCCAATGTATTAAGGCACGAACCGCTACTGATATTTTAGCGTTTTGATCTAATAAATGATTGCGATTTTAAATTGAGTGGGTTATGTAAGAATTCACAACATAAGACTATATTCCAATTTTTTTTAGTAAAATATATTTTTTATGGTGTTAGAATACACCAATAAGAAATGTACATTATTTAAACAAAATTGAGGATAAACAAATTTAAAAAGCCTGTAGTAATTTAAGGTGTTTGGTTTGCTCGACAATTTATTTTACCCAAACAAAAAGTGATTAGGATTAGTCTTTCCAAAATTATAATGTTTACAAAATCGTTATAGAGAAACAAACTCGCTACTCTATTTTTAAACACTTGGCTTTATGAAATAGTAAAGACTAGCTTACAGCATTGCTGAGGCCCATTTCCAAAGACTTTCTAACTCAACATTTAGCCAATCGATAACGACACTAAGAATATTTAAAGAAAAAATTGCCCTCAATTTAAAATGAGTAGATCTGGCAGAAAATCAAAAAAAGTGTGAACGCAACAAGTGCTCTATAGTAGCTATTTAAAAATCAAATAAGAAAAATTCGCTAAAAGTAAAAAAAATGTATCCCCCAAAACAACAAATTTCGATTGAATTTGAAAAAAGCTAATGAAAATGCGTTACCATAACGCACTTACTGCATTCGAACTGTTACTACCAGTTGTTTATAGTTTGTTTATCGATTTATTGACTAAACAGAGGAATTGTATCAAATCTATATAATACATTTAAATCACAAACTGGTCTTCCTTCCCCCAGTTTTTAGGAAATTTTCTTAAAAAACTTCACTATTGAGGAGAGAACCCGACTTTTGAATTTTGAAAAAATTTCTTCAAATGAGCGCTAATTAGGCTCGCTAGAACACTTATCCGGGGTCAATTTCACCTTTTATATGTTTATATATATAATGGGCCGATTTAGATCAAATTTGGTGAGTACCTTCCTTTTGCAAGTGGCTTGGATAAGTTCGTTAGCCAGGAAAATCCGAAAGGTTTTCCCGGAAAATTTTGAGTTTTCTTTCGAATTTTTTTTTATATCCGGAAATAACAAAGTAAGGGCAACCAAATTGGGCAAGTGTTTGTAATATAAGGAGTGAACCATGTACCAAAACTAAGGTTTGTAAGTTTAAAGATAAAAAAAGTTATGGGCAGTTAAAAAATTGGAGTTTTCCTCAAAACGTGAACGTCGTGATTTGAAACGTCAAAATTCGCAACATTTAGGCGAAAACCTTAAAAAAATATGGATTATGTAAAGAAAATGTCGCAAGAAGCGTGTTCTGCAAACCCTTAACTTTCAGCTTCAACCGTCATTGTCCTTCATTTTATTGAAATATTTACAAAAAAAATCATTCCAAATAGACCCTTTTTCTGATGCTTTGGCTCTAGTTTTAGCTAAGTCAATGCTTTGGCTGTAGGTTTAGTTAAGTTTATGGTTCAACGGTCTAAATTCTTTAGCTAATTTTCGTAGAAAAGATTCTTTAATGAGGAGACCGCGGCCTTTGAATTTTAAAAAGATTTCTTCAAATGAGCGCAAACTAAGCCCCCTAAAATCCATACCCGGGTTTACTTTCAGTTTTTATCTGTATATATATATATATATATATATATATATATATATATATATATATATATATATATATATATATATATATATATATATATATATATATATATATATATAGGCTGAGGCATTTCTACGGTAAAGCTCAATATAATATTATAGGGTGCCTTGAGCTGCATCTTATAAAAAGATTTTGGCAATCACAGGCTGGTCCATAAGTCGTTGGTGATCCCTACAATTGTTTTTTTCGTACACCTTTATATTATGCATTTTGCATTTTTTATAGAAATATGATGCACGTTTGTGAGAAAAAAATCGAGACGCAGTCAGTGCGTTTTGGTAGCGAATTTCTATTAAACGCTTCAAATTTCAATAACTCAATTTGCTATTTAACCTAAGGTTTGTTGGCTAGGAAACCAGTTCTCTCGGAAACATTTTAACTTGACTTTCGGAAATTTTTTTGTACATTTTCAAACAATAAGTTATTTTGATAAAATATGGTACATTGTTTCTTTTATATAGGCTATACCGGTAACCAGATTGACGCCTCCTTGCATTAGAGAGACATATGTGCTATTAAAAACATATTTACGAAAATTCACTTCCATAACGCACTTGCTGCGTTCAGAGGTTTTTCCATAACGCACTTGCTGCGTTCAGAGGTTTTTAATTAGACAAACTGTTTGTCAGGGTAGGTCTGTAGGCTGGGAGAAAGGGTATTGCTTAAACAGCACCTAGAAGTAGTAGTAGCAGTGGTAGGGAGGATAACGCCAAGCAAGTAGGCCACAATGGGCCCTTTTTGCCAGCCCCAGCAACCATGCTCTACTCTTCCTCGGTTCCATCGCCAAACCGCCTCGACCTCAAAATGAAGGCCGTGACGGTCTTCGATTGGACGGTACTTACCTGATTCCTCTACAGAGTCCTCGAACCGCACAATTCTGCTCGGAGACTCCCAAAAGCCTCGCATTCACACAGGTAGTGGTAAGACGTTTCTTCATCCTCGCCGCATTCCTGACAAATGGGATCCCTCTCTACGCCTATCAATGTGAGGTTTATTCCAAGGGAGCAGTGGCCTGTCAGCACCCCAAGGATGCGTCGAAGCGTAGGTCGACTCCTACAGAGTAGCCAGACAGCTTTATCTCTATCCGGCCCGTCCACGAAGTCCCTCGTCTGCCTGCAGCCACCAACCGACCCCCAGTGACTCTCCATGGACTCCTCAGTCCACCTGTCTATGGCGACAGAGACCGTCTTCCTACTTATGCCTATTGCAGGCTCCGGGCCACAGAACGGCCGCCGAGAACCAAGCCTTGCGAGATCATTCGCTACCCCAAAAACAAATAAAAAAATTGCGGAACTTATAACAAATGCTCAAAATTACTCCCACTGACATGGAGGCATTTTGTTATTCGTCTCATAATGTTATGGCGCGTAACCTTTCTGATTTGTCTCGAATTTAGTGAATTGAAGGCACGTAAAACTCTACCTACCATGTCTTCTTTTGTGGTGGCAGGTTCGTGGTAAACTTTATTTTTGATATAGCCCCAGATGCTTGCATCCAGAGTGGGCCGTTATTGGCAATCTACCTGTCTTAAAAATTTTGTTGCAAAAAATCACGATCTAAATGGAAACTGTGGGGCGGTGCTTCGTCTTGCTGATACCAGCTCGTTCTAGCTTATTCTAAACTTAATGTGTTGAGAGAAACTAGAATCACTTCGTGAAAAATATCATTATAACTCATACCAGTGAGATTTTCATCGTATATTTTAATCCCAAAAATCTTATCGTTCTTAATTGCACAAAACACATTGAATGACCACCTGTCTTGGAAATAGTTGATCCTGGTAACATGGGGATTCTCATCTGACCAGAAGTGATGATTGTAGCGATTGTGCCATTTTTGGAGAACTTCCCACCAAATAATTCTTTTGCGGAAATTCTCATCTTCTTGTGTTTTCAATAGAAACCATTCACAGAACTCAACAGGTCTAGGAAGATCCTTTGGTTGCAAACCATATATCGGGTGGTAAGAGAAGGGTCTCCAATTATGCTTTTTCAAAATTTTGTGAATCGTTCTCGCTGACAAGCGTAATTCTTTTTCGCAATCCCTGATGGATGCCTTGGGAACAGCAACAAAACATGCCAATACGTTCATTTCGTTTACCTCGTTATCGACGAGTGGCTTACGCTTATGTACTTTTGGGCGAAAACTTCCATGCTGTGAAAAATTTTGCAGCAACTTCTTTATCATGTCGTGGCTGGGTTTCTGGTTATTCGGGTACTTTTATGCAAACGCACGACATGTTCGGCCCACATTTCGTTGGCACTCACCATAAATAATTAGAAGCCCTAACACATCGTCGTTTGTGTACAGCAAATTTACCATTTCTGCACCGCGTTGACTGATAGTATCTCGATTTGACGCTTTTTTTTGACATGTAGACGTCAACAAGCATATTATCAAGTTTCAAAACCTGCTTTAAATCTATTGTGACAATTTGCATTAAGTGAATCCAATAAAATTGAAATATTCGGGAAACGGTGGAATTTGGGTATAGGGAATGCTAATACAAGTTGTAAGGGAAACCTGATGGAAATCTAAATAGCTCATAAAATATAGGCTGTTCTATTTGAAATAAGCGAGTAATTTTGATTTCAATTTTACCAAATGGCACGGCTAATTCTCATCACCCTGTATATTTAAAAGAAACGCTATCAAACGTGTTGTTTAGGCACTAATCTGAGGGTCATCTGTACAAAAACGGAGTCTTCTCAGTTGTATTTACACAGAGAGAGAGCGTGCAACGTTCACCTTGGTTTTCACGAGAATTTTCAAAAAAATCGAAAAATATCGAAAACGTTTGATTTTTCACATGTGGTGTATTTGTAATAATTTATCTTAAAAATCTAATGAAAATTACCATATTGTATTTTAAATAATAAAGTTGATGGTCATTTTAACTGAACTGGAATTTGTTTCAATCGTATGTGTTTATTCAAATTTTCAAATTTAAAATCGGAGTAGTTGATGAGAAACGTCTAAACGTCTAACTGAACGTCTTGGCGCCACACCCTATATATATATATATATATATATATATATATATATATATATATATATATATATATATATATATATATATATATATATATATAACATATACACATTCACATCGGACCCTAATTCGAGCTCATTTAAAAAAAAAGTTCCGAAAGTCTTACCATCGCATATTTTCTTTTCTTAATGAAAATTCACTAATAAATAAACAAATAAAGTAGCGAAATATTTAGAGTAAAAATAACTAAATATGTTGCCAGGATTGTCGAATGTAGGAAGCTAGAAGCTTCTGAAGAATGCATGCGGGCTCGTTTTTCGTATTCGGGTGATGTCCTCGAATGTCATTCGCAGGAATTTTACTATCAAATGGTCGTAAGCGGCTCTAACAGAGCGTATGATTGCCTAAATCGCTTGTGGTCCTCACCGAATATTGCCCCAGCTTGCATTGCACTCTTTATATCATCCCTTACTTCTTGTTTTTATTCCACTGCAAAAACGTTTTTATATGATTTACATGAAAACATTGGCATCTTTTGCTAGTGATACAAATTCAGTAACAGGCTTCTAGTATCTCTTTAGAAGAAATGGTTGTAAAGCGATATATTATGTTTCCCCAACGAGAATCCCATAATAATAATTAGAGTGCCTCATACCAAATTTTTTATATATTTTAGAACCTTATTTACATCTAAAGACCTACATGGCGTTTAGCTAAAAGTATAGAGCCTTTTTAACTTCACGGTTTCATCTGATTTATATAAAAGTCTGGACGCAGCAAGTGCGTTGTGGTAGCGAATTGTATTAAAAATATTTTTAATAGCAAATGTCTTTCTTTGATGAAAGCAGCCATTAAACTTGGTTGGCTATATAGTAGAAACAATGTACCATATTTCATCGAAATAAATTTATTGTTTGAAAATATATAAACATTTTTCAAAAGTCTGGATACAGCAAGTGTATTATGGAAGTGAATTTCCATAAAAATGTTTTAATAGCAAATGCGAGCAGGCATCAATCTGATTACCGGTATAGCCTATGTAGTAGAAACAATGTACTATATTTGATCAAAATTACTTATGGTTTGAAAATATACAAAAATTTTCCGAAAATAAAGATAAATGTTGGTTTTTTAACCAACAAAGCTTACGTTAATAGCAAATTGAGTTATTGAAATTTAAAGGACTTAATGAAAATTCGGTAAATTTGCAGATTAGCTCCCGAAAGTTTTTCAAAAAATTACTTTCAGAAACATTACTAGGATCTTACCTGGATGCACAAACCACAAGAAAAATTTCTTGTTCACACCCCCCAAGGAAGTTACGGGACTGGGAGTGAATAGGGGTGCTGGGCGGGGTAGGTAGTAAAAAGAAAAATGAGCAGAAAATGCGAAGAAAACTGCTTGAAAGCTGTCTATTTGAAGCCATATCCCCATTAAACCCTGCCTACCCCGCACAGCACCCCTATTTGCCCCAGGTCACGTAACTTCCTTGGGGGTATGAACAAGAAGTTTTTCTTGTGGTTTATGCACCGAGGGTGGTTGTATGCACACAAGGGGGAAGGAAAATGCCTACGACGATGCAGACCCCCCCCCGGTTCGACTTGTAGCAAGGGTGGGGGGTTGGGGGTGGCTGAATCGTCGTGGGGATTTTCCTTACCCCTCGCATGCATACAATCAGCCTCGCTGCATAAACCACAAGAAAAATGTCTTGTTACTACCCGCCAAGGAAGTTACGACACCTGGGGGCATAGGGGTTCTGTGCGGGGTAGGCAGGGTTTAAGGGGGATGTGGCTTCCAGATGTGAAAAAGACAGCTTTCAAGTCCGTTTTATTCGAATTTTCTACTCATATTTCCTTTTTACCAGCTACCCCGTCCAGCATCTCTACTCACTCCTGGTCCCGTAACTTCCTTGGGGGGTGTGAACAAGAACTTTTTCTGGGGGTTTGTGAATCCAGGGGGGGGGGGGGGCTAAGTAGGTTTCTGAAAACAGTTTTTTGAAAAGCGTTCGGGAGCCAAACTGCAAATTTACCGAAAATTTGCTACAAAACGCACTTACTGCGTCCAGATTTTTTCTTACAAACGAATCATATTTCGATAAAAAAAGTAAAAATGCATTAACGAATTTGTTTTACGAAAATTAGCTAAAAAAATTATACACCCCTACTCACTCCTGGTCCCGTAACTTCCTTGGGGGGTGTGAACAAGAAATTTTTCTTGTGGTTTGTGGATCCAGGGGGGCCCTAGGCAGGTTTCTGAAAACAGTTTTTTGAAAAGCGTTTGGGAGCTAAACTGCAAATTTACCGAAAATTCGCTACCAAAACGCACTTACTGCGTCCAGAGTTTTTTCTTACAAACGCATAATATTTCGATAAAAAATGCAAAAATGCATTAATGAATTTGTTCTACGAAAATTAGCTAAAAAAAAATTATAGACCGTTAAACCATAAACTTCACTAAACCTACAACGAGAGCATCAACTTAACTAAACCGACTGCCAAAGCATCAGAGAAAGGGTCTATTTGAAATGAATTTTCTGTAAATATTTTAGTAAAATGAAGGGCAATGACAATTGAATCTGAAACTTAAGGGTTTGCAGAACACTCTTCTTGCAACATTTTCTTTTTAAAATCCGTATTTGTGTCACATTCTTTGCCTAGGCATTGCCAATATCCAAAAAGGCACCAACTTAACTAAACTGACAGCCAAAGCACCAAAGAAAGGGTCTATTTGAAATGGATATTTTGTAAATATTTTAGTAAAATGAGGGGCAATGATGATTGAATCTGAAACTTAAGGGTATGCAGAACACTCTTCTTGCAACATTTTCTTTTCACAATCCGTATTTGTTTCACGTTCTTTGCCTAAACATTACCAATTTTGACGTTTAAAATTGCGAGTTTGACGTTTTGAGGAAAACTACAAAATTTGTTTATTTAACTGCCCATAACTTCTTTATCTTTAAAGGTAGAGACCTAAATTTTGGTACATAGTTCGCCCTTTATCATTTTATAATACAAACACGCACACCAAATTTGGTTGCCCGTACTTTGTTATTTCCGGAGATATGAATTTTTTTAGAAAGAAAACACAAAATTTTCCGGGAAAACAAACCTGGTCCGATTTTCCTGACTGACGAAACTATCCAAGCCACTTGCAAAAGGAAGGTACTCACCAAATTTGATTAAGATTGGTCCATTATTATTTGAGTCATCGGTCGGATATATATATATATATATATATATATATATATATATATATATATATATATATATATATATATATATATATATATATATATATATATATATATATATATATATATATATATATATATATATAAACACAGATCTCCTTATTAGCGAATTAAAAAAAAATACGCTTAAACGTGATTTATTTTTGTAATTTTGGCACATATCACAAACACATATGACAAATTTTGATACGGCGTTTTTACCACTAGATAGCGGAGCCTCATGGAAATGACGCATTCAGAGAGCTTTTTGTTTGTATTACTGGTCGATAAAATCGAGCTGCCATATACAGGCGCTCTCAAATAATGGCTGCATTTGAAAAGTTTTTCCAGAAATGTTTTTAGTGTTTCCGTAGAAATGACTTTTTGTAAGGTTTCTGTGAGATGTTGGTAATTAATAATAAATGTTTAGGAAGCTATTGTAAACAATTATTGTCGAATTTTTGTGAAAAATATAATTCAGTGTAACATTAGTGAAGGAAATTTCTGTAAGAAAAATAATAAATTTTGGTAAAAGAAATTTTTTCAAATTTTCAATTTTTTTTTTTTCAATTTTGGTCTTAAAGCTGTTTGTGAATAATTATATCTTGGCATGTCTGTAAAAAGCTTGAAGAGGTACGTTGGGCAGGAAAATCGGACCAGTTTTTTTTAACTTTTAAAGTTTATTTTCAGTTTTTTTCTGGAGCTTTTTAAGTTTACTTTCGGAAAATTGTTGTACTTTGTGAAGCAACAAAGCTATTTTAATGAAATATGGTACATTGTTGCTACTATATAGGTTATACTGCTAACCATATGCCTCTCTTTTAAAAACAAGATATATTTGCCATTAAAAACATTTTTACGAAAATCGTTACCATAACGCACTTGCTGCGTCCAGACTTTTTTAACAACCGTTAAGGATGGCCACTTGCTGTGTCAGGATTTTTTACAATGTATTTTTGCCTTTATTTTAATTATTTTTTTTGTAAATCACTGCTGTATTTCTTTGAATGTCGTTTGCTGCCACCAACCTCAGAGAGTGAAGTGTTTATAAAGAATAGATAAAGATTTGCATGCATACATGGCATTATTTCCTCACAAACCCATACTCAACGGGTACTAATTAATTGAGACTGAAACATGCAACGAGTACATCATAGTAATTAGTTGAAGACTATCAAGAAAAAAAAAATCATTTCAGGTAGTTAATGTGCTTTTACACAAGACGTGATAAAATGATTAACTAAAAGAATGAAAGAATATTACTACCTTGCAGAAAATCTGAATTTTACAAGAAACGCTGTCTCTGTGTTTTAGCGAATTTTCTTAGAAAAAATTCGCAATTTAGGAGATTGTGACTTTTGAAAAAAATCTTCAAATCCGTGTGATCTAGGACCCCTGGAACCCTCATTTGAGGTCATTTTCAGACTTTTTATGTTTATCACATGGTTTTCTGCAAACACGGAGCACTGAAACTGCAATTGTTGATTTTACGGAGCAAATTGTCGAACGCATTGACAAACAGTGCTACAAATTAAATCATAACTTCCACATAGCTGTGATAATCTACTCTCATTAGAAACACATTCTCATGAAATGAATTTAGGGTCCATACTTAACCACAAGGAAAATATTCGTATTCATGTACCTAAAAAATTCTAAACCGTTATATTACTCGAGTTTTAACTAACAAATGTTAATTTTCACCAATCTTGCGAACTTAGCCAAAAACAATTCGAAGCGTTCCTTTGTAAAATGCCACCATGATACCAAATGTGAGGATGATATTTCAATTTGTTCGAAAACTATTATAACAAATAGAAACTTAAACTCCACAAAACAACACAATTAGAAACGAAACTCAACAAATAATAAAATAGAAACTTAAAAATACACCAAATAGAAAATTGTTCAATATGGCCACCGTTTTGTTCAATGCACTTTATACACTTTTTTAAAACATGCCTACAAAGTCTGGTGATGGTGTTTTGGTTAATATAATTTAAAGCTTCCGTGATTCTGTTTCGTAGTTTATTGATATTTTGTGGTGGATCGAATTGATATACCTCATTCTTCAGAGTACCCCAAAAATAAAAATCCATGGGTGTTATATCAGGACTTCCGGCACACCAATGAACCGGCCCATTGTTACAAATGACACGATTATTAAACATTTGGCACAAAAATTCCTTGACGATCCTAGCATTGCGAGCTGGAACCGTCTTGTTGGTATTACATCTGGTCTAAATTATCATGAACTCTTCTAATTGTTGGTAAGATATCATTTCTCAACAGATTAAGATACCTTTCCCCAGTTAAATTATTTTCGGACCAACAATGAAGTTACCTGGAATTTTTTAAAATTAACTGTCTAATCTACAAATAAAAATAACAGTTTTTTACCTAATAAGCCGCACCAAACATTAATACCAAATCTGTCTTGCAATCGTCTTTCTTCCCTTAGATGGGGATATTCATTTGCCCAATAAGGTCTATTATGGCGGTTATACACACCACAATTTGTAAATCTCGATTCATCAGTTCATATTATTTTCAAATGAAAATTTTCATCTTGCTGACATTGGTACCATCGGTAGAATTGAAGTCGCTTAGGGTAATCGTCAACATTAAGGCCTTGTACGATTGTAGGTTTGTATGGATGGTAATGACTTTGTTTTAATACACGGTGCACCGTACTTTTTGGAACGTCAATTTGTTCACCATATAACCGAACAGATTGCGGAGGGTTTTCGTTTGAAACCTTTAAGACGGCATTATTTCTTTCTTCATTTCTAGGCATTGGTGGTTTCTTTGCGTGGAAGCTACCATCTTTCAATAGATTGGTCACTTTCCTGCGAAATATTTTGGTGTTTGGTTGTCGTCTTTCTGGGTAGTTGTTTGATATGAAATTGCAGCTGCCTCAGTATTTCGGTTAGAACGAATATAACATTCCAACATGTCAAAATATTCTTCATCACTGAACATATTGTGGAATAATATTTAAAATAAACAGGAAACAAATTATTTAGTACAAAATTTTAAGCAACGTGTTAAATACACTTCAACTTGTTCAGATAATTAAGAATGACGGTATTCTTAATTGTCGTGATAGTGTTATATCCATTGCAACCTTTCTTCTATTGTTTTTTGGTTGATTTACGTTTAAAAATCAAACAATTTTCAAATGCGTCTTCGTAAATCATTAATCTACATTTTATTGAGTTCTGTTAGTAAATTTAGTTATTCACTAGGTTTACCTATTTAATTAAATTATAACAATTTTTTAGGATAATGCTGTAATGTAAAATATCATTTGTAATAATGGGCCGATTCATTGGTGTGCTCAAAGTTCCTATTTTTTTATCATGAATCATTACGGAAAATTATGTTAGAGGTAGAAGTCTATTGTTAGACTCCATGGCCTACTGTTTTTTGAACACTTCTGTTTTTGTCATTTGTTTTCTGGTATTGGATTTCATAGCCTACTATCCTCAAAACGGTTTTTCTCAAAATTGTCAGTGCAATTACAAGGTTTCTCAAGCATGTTGTACATCATTGGAAAGCTCTTTTCACAGGCTATCACCTGAGAAAAAATCCAATATGGCTGCCATAATAAAAACGAACGTTGATACCTGTAGCTCAAAAACAAATGACAATCCAAAGTTGAGAATAGCACAAAAAGATTACTATAAATTCTATCCACCACAAAATATCAATTAATTACGAAATAGAATCACGGAAGCTCTAAATTATATTAACCAAAACACCCTCACCAGAGTTTGCAGGCATGTTTAAAATGCATTGAACAAAACGGTGGCCATATGGAACAATTTTCTACTTAGTGTATTTTTAAGTTTCTATTTTATTATTTGTTGAGTTCCGTTTCTAATTGTGTTATTTTGTGGAGTTTAAGTTTCTATTTGTTATTGCCGGGTTTCGTTATTGAACTGTTTCATATAATACATCATAATATTTTTTATCGTGAATCATTACGGAAAATTATGTTAAAAGTAGAAGTCTATTGTTAGACTCCATGGCCTGCTGCTTTTTGAACACATTTTTTTTGGTCATTTGTTTTTGGTATTGGATTTCATAGCCTACTATCCTCAAAACGATTTTTCTTAAAATTGTCAGTGTAATTACAAGATTTCTCAAGCATGTTGTACATCATTGGAAAGCTCTTTTCACAGGTTATCAAATGAGTAAAAAATCCAATATGGCTGCCATAATAAAAACAAACGTTGATACCTGTAGCTCAAAAAGAAATGACAATCCAAAGTTGAGAATAGCACAAAAAGATTACTCTGTAAAAAGTGTCCTGATAATGTGCTAGTCTTAGACGTGTCAGATCAACGCCTACTGAGATATTGAAGAAAAAAGAAATCGACAAATTTTGTTTTTTCAAAATAATTCGAAAACGAAAATAGGCAGGGTAAAATACAAGTCATATTTGGAACGAGCATGAAATTCTACAAAACACTGCTAATTAGCCGTCTCCCTATCTCTAATAATAACGGAGATAGCAATACATTCCCATCCAGTTTGGGACGCACTGTATAGGTTATACCGGTAACCAAATTTGAAGCCCGCCTTCATTAGAAAAAAAAAACATATTTGGTTTAAAGATATTTTCATAAAAATAATTAACCGATTTCGATCAAACTCGGCAAGTGCCTTTCTTTTATTAATGGCTTGGATGAGTTCGTTAGCCAGGAAAATCGGACAAGGTTTTCCGGGAAAATTATGAGTTTTCTTTCAAAAAAAAATTGTTTTCTCTGAAAATTACAAAGCTATTTTAATGAAATTTTGTGGATATGTTGCCTTAAATTTACTACTATAACGCACTTGCTGAGTCCAGGGTTTTTAATCTTGTGTGTTGTGTGTGTTGTCTTCTTTCATGGATGCGGTCTTTTAATCTTAATTTGTGATGTTTCGGGATTGCCTTAAAATATGCACAATAAATGAGATACTGATTTTTCCATTTGGCTGTTCCATACTGTAATATACTTTTCTAATGTTTGTTCTAATGTGTGCACACGGTATTAGGCGGGCGGTACGACTCTAAATAGGATCAAAAGCAGCACTTTTAGCGCCATGTAATTAAAAATGTCCACTAACGAGCCTTTGAGTGGCGTGTGAGCGTCTTGTATACCAATTATCGCTAATCAAATATGAATTACTTTATATTTTACTCTTCAAGTTGACCGTCTTGTGCTCCTCTTTATACTCATTTTCCTCAGCTAATTTTATTACAATTTAACTTGAGTTTAACCTCCGCGACAAGCAGCAATGATAGCCTAGGATTTAGTCGAGTATACCTTTAGCTAGAAATAAAAAGTAGGTCATTAACAACAAGTTTACAAAACTCTAAGATGGCAAGGTGTTTTACCCTGGGTTCAACGAAATTCTAAAAAACTAATTGTATTTAAGTTTTATTTGTGTGATGTTGAATATTTGTTTTTTAAGTCACTTCATTTTTTTTCTTTATTTCAACAACACACCACGAGGGCTCACAGCCTAAATACTATCGTACCGTGGATGCCGACAAGGAGGAAAGAGGCAACTTGTTAATTCTGAACTTGAAGGTTTGGAGGTTCGGAGGAGAAGGAAAAACATGTGCCGGCAAGGAATTCCACAACTTGGAAGTCCTCGGGACAAAAAAGTGGGCATAACAAGATGTTGTATGTCTGGTGACCTGGACAGTAAAATGGTGCATTCGCTCTGTTCCCCTGGTAGATCTGTTGGGGCAGCAGTGCCCGTGCAGATATCTATAAAAGAGAGAGAGAGACGGCACGTCGGTGGGCAAGGGATGGCAGCCTTTGGGTGAGAGTAGGGTCACCGATCAGACGTATAGCTCTCTTCTGAATGGAGTCCAGGCTAGGGAGTGTAGAAGCGGCAGCGGCATCCCAGATGTGGGAGCAGTATTGGATGTTTGGCCTTATTTTTTGCCATTCTTTATACTAATCAACACATTCTTTAAAACTCGACCCAATCTATCTTGTCAGTGAACATTTAGCAGTCTTTAACACCAAAACTTTGATGTCTCTACTACCTCGACGGGCACTGAATTACCTCATCGTAGGAGAGAGGCCGATTTCGTTCTTGTTATGACTCTTTAACCAAAATAAGGCCACTATCCTTTTAAAAGCCAAGTTACACAAATCTAGACAGACAAACTTCAGGCGATTTTTAGAGATGACAGCACATATGTTTCATCAAAAAGAAACATGTGTATATTTATAGCTTTTTTTATATATTTAAACAACATACCACAGAGGGCTTACCTCCTAAATACTATCGTACCGTGGGTGAAGACAAGAGGGAAAGAGGCAACTTGTTAACTCTGGACTTGAAGGTTTGGAGGTTCAGGGGAGAAGGAAAAACATGTGCCGGCAAGGAATTCCACAACTTGGAAATGCTCGGTACAAAAAAGCGGGCATAACAAGATGTTCTATGTCTGGTGACCTGGACAGTAAAATGGTGCATTCGCTCTGTTCCCCTGGTAGATATGTTAGGGGCAGCACGTGGAGGAACTATGGAAGATAGTTCCTCTGGGCAGTGCCCGTGCAGACATCTATAAAAGAGAGAGAGGTCACCAACGGCACGCCGGTGGACAAGGGATAGCAGCCTTTTAGTTCATTGTGGTGGGTCTAGGGCTGGTGTATCTCTTATGAGATGAAAATCAAGACTGAGATTTGGTGGAGTTGAATTGTACAAGATTTCAACTTCCCCAGTCTAATATTTTTTGGAGATCCACAGAGACAGAACCCTCCATGAGTTTGTGATCCTCATCTAATTGGGGTAAAGAGACACGCTTAGAATATTGTATATTTGAGCGGAGGGTGCTGTCGTACGCGTAACTGTGAACTGGGTTGGATGTGCTAGAGAGGAGATCATTGACGTGGAGAAGAAACAAAGTAATGGCTAAAGCTTAACATTGAGCAATTCCTGCATTAATTGGATACAGTTTAGACAAATGGCCATCCACGACAACAGAAATGTTCCGTTTGGAGAGGAAATTTGCTGTCCAGGTACAGAGTTTTGGTGGTAGGCCATATTCCGGAAGTTTATTAAGCAGCGCTGCGTGCCAGACCTGGTTGAATACTTTGGATATGTCTAGAGCGACAATCTGAGATTCACCGTCTAGTTCCATAGACTTTTTCCAAGAATGGGTGACAAAGGAAAGGAGGTCAGCAGTTGATCTGCGCTAACGGATTCCATACTGCCTGCCGTGGATTAGACTGTTTTTTTCAAGAAATTTTTGCAATTAAAGGAGAGAAATAGGCATGTAGTTGCTAGGAAGCGCTTTGGATCCTTGCTTGGGGACGGGTTGTACTCGAGCAGTCTTCCAGTTACTAGGGAATATGCCTCTATGGTAAGATGTCTGAAACAGACGAGTCAGGACAGGAGAAAGTTCTGGTGCGCATTTTTTGAGAACAATTGCTGGGATCTCGTCAAGGCCAGAGGCTTTCCTGGTATTAAGAGAAGAGAGCATCTTACGTACCCTTTTAGTTTTGAAAATGATATCCGTCATTATATGCGCGACATGGAAATGAGGAAAAGTAATCCCGCCTAAACCCCGGGAAATTAAGGTGATTGGTGGCTGTTTTGGCACTGATTTGGGTTTCGGTGAGGAAGAGGAGTTGGGTCATATTAGCCTGGAGGAAATGGTGGACGGAGTTCAGGTTAGAATTTAGGTCACATATATTCGAGAAGGATATGTTAAATATTGATGCCGGCGCCCTCCGCACACCCCTCTCCCGGAGATCCGAATGGAGGGGTAATTTATCTCCGGAAACTTTTGTACAAGGAGGGTCCATCATCATTTTTGTTTATAAGGGCGACTCATACACCAGAACCGGAAACGTCCGGTGGGACTTCACCTTGATGTACGGGTTGGTACATCCTCGGGCGTGAAAAAAATCCTTTACTATCACTTAAAGGAAAAGTTCACTACCACCTACCAATGTAGGCTGTACTGCAGCCTTTAGATCAGGGAATTATCAACTCTCGGAAATTTAATTACAGAACGCGTCACGAAGATAATTGGCAATCTCGGAGAATTGGGTAATGAGCTATAACTTTGAATACATAATTTGACAGCATCATTTTACTTTGCGACATTTTTTCGTATCTGCCGTAATACGAGAGGGGAAGGCCAATGCATATAATATATATATATATATATATATATATATATATATATATATATATATATATATATATATATATATATATATACATGTTTTATTTGTTTGCGTTCACATAAATCAATATAAAATCTGAAAAGTCACAGAAAGTACAGCAAACAAATAAAGGGTATTTATAAGTGATTACAGTTAAGTGAAACATTCCAAAAGTTATGTATATATATATATATATATATATATATATATATATATATATATATATATATATATATAATTTTCAAAAATGACTTAAATAACATAATATACGGTAGATGCATTATATGTAAATTGCAACGTAGATTTATATACAAACTCAAATACACACACATACCAAAATACACACATACACACGCACGCACATATAACTTGTGGCTCCGGAGAGGACGTGACGTCGACAATTAGGAGTAGAGCCGTGTTTATGTGACGTATCGTGACAATGAACCGTCGTCTTATCTTCATCTCGCATCTAACAACACTTACTGGCACACCTACACGTTAAACTGTCATTTAATTCGGGTGTTTATAAAGTATTTAGTGTTTGTGATATCCTGCCATTATCTAGACTTACGGATTATGTAATTAATAGTCTCTATGTTGGTGAACATACATGGAAACACGCGCACACACACACCTGATGATCTTTCGATGAATTGTAGGATGTCATATTCAAATTAACACCGGGAAATGTGTGTAGAGCCCTCCAATTAACACCCGGTAGACGGTTTTGTGTAGTTAGTTAACAAACGGGCGGATAAATCAGGTGTGCGTGTGTCACGTGACTCGTTAGATTGAGCAGTGATTTGTTTTTTCGCTGGAAATGAGGAAGGAAGTAAAATGCATATGAAACCAATTAATATTTACGTTGCTAAGAATTGAAAGAAGATTGTCGGTGTTATTGTAATTTTTGTGAATTTTGTAGGTTTTTGGCTCACTTCAAATCTGGTTATGTTTTCCAATTTTTTTTTCAATAAGAAAGCTGTGCGAGACCTACCAGGGACAGCCCAGGATCTTTTTTCGCGGCTGGGCAATAACTTAAAACTGCTGCCCTTGTCTATCACTCATTCTCCTTTAATTTTTTCTATCAATTTCTAATTTTTTCAACAAACACGAGCACATTTGAGTAGGGTAAGATATGTGATAAATCATTATATCCATTTTGTACTGGGAAGTTCTTTATTTGACACTTTTTTGTTGCAATGGAAAGATACACATGTGTGTGTTTGTTTTGTTTCTTTAACGTCGGCCTATTTCCGCGACTATGGCCAATAACCGATGCCAGAGAGCAGTTTCACCTCACCATCTTGGAAATTTTGCATAAAATGGGGCGGTTCGAGGGGGACCTGTGATGCAGACTTTGCGGCGAGGGAGATGAATCAGCCCAGCACATCTTATGCGAGTGTAAAGCTCTGGACCGCAAAAGAAAACTGATCTACGGACAGTCTAGACCGGAGACAGAGCAATATAAAACTTCAGCCTACCAATTGCTGTGCAGACTAGTTCAAGACACACAGTGATTTTGGAATGTGTGGAGTAGAAAAGACAAAGGGCATGCCCAATAAGCCAAAGGCTGCGGTGCTATTGGGGCGGCAAAGAGGCGGACGAGCCCTAAGGAAAAGAAAAACGTAGATAGGCGTGGTTGTGGACCAATTTTTAAGTGTTTTGATCAAAGAAAAATAAAGTTATTCGAAATTAAAGTTAAAATAAGCCTCGACATCACTTCAAATTCTGTAATGCAATATCTACAATGTTGGACGAAGACAGATTACGCTACCTGTACTGCTTTGCTATTTAAATAAATCGTAGATAAAAATCTAAGCAATGGAAGTTACACTCATCGCAAGATGTCAATATGTAGCTGTTTCTTACCAAGGTTGCCAGATCTTCAGAAATTTCATTAAACCTAATAACTTCCGATAATAAAGGAAAAATTTTATAAGATTTAATATTATAAATTAGTTAAAAACTACCGTAATCCACCATAGCTGTATTTAATACATGCAAATTTCGAATTACCCATTTTTCATAATTGTCAATTTATCGCTTCAACCCTAATTTACTCTATCTGACAGCTTTGTTAGACTGCGTTCCTGCTGGAGATTCGCTGTCATTTGTCATTCTGTGGTAATGTCACTTATCATGATACAAATAACGAGAGATATGATATTCAGACTACCTATTTTTAGACCTGTCACGTGCATGGTGTCAAGTGGTGAGTCCAATGCAACAATAACATGCTGTCGTGCAGTGGGGTTTGACGCTTCATTACAACCTCTTAACAAATTACGTATTTTACTAATATTTAAGTGCATACAGTTGGAAGTAATAAAAATGAAGAAGATTAAATTTAGTGCTGCGATCTATATTATCTGAAAAAGACAATATAGGCGTAACTTCAACCGCATTAAACTGACATATAGAAACTTTTTGATTACGCATGACTTTGTTTTAAGTGTGTAGTTGGACTTCCATAACGTTACTCACCACGTGACGTCTTAGGAGGGGGCGGGGCCTATGCGCAATATCATATCTCTTCTAAGGCATTATATTATGGACACTTATTGTCAATTGTCAGTCTCAAATTAAAATTAGTAGAGGTTCAACAATTATTTTCAGGCAAAACAGAAAAATGAGCTTGAAAATACAACTTTGTTATTGTTTGGTCGTATTGTGCTTACTCAATATGCAACTTTTATAAGTTGGATCCAAGCGGTACAAGCAAAACTGTCAACCCATAAGCTATTGAAGGCTGACATCAGTAAAATTAAAATTGAGTATTATTAATAAATAGTTAATTAAATTGTATCTTGCAATATTGACTCATCAAACACAAAATTAGAAAAACATTGCACCAATTAATTTTCTAACAGACAACAACAGTGTTCAACTAGCTAATTAATCATTCTAATTAATAATTTACACTTTCTTGCAAAGATTTGCTGTTATACAACAGTTATACTTAATGATTATTCGAGTTTTCGCGTGCAATTTTTTTTTCATAATCTAATAATTAGCACCCGAAATGGAAGTTATAAATATTATTTATTAGAATAGCTGGCGATACTTTATGACAGTTTAATTAATTATATTATAGTAAACTGAGACAGGTACATGAATATATGTATTATAATAATAATTATTATAAATAATATGCTTTAATTGCAGTTCTGTTTCTTTTAGATACACCTACATAATTTGCGGATAATGATTTGAATTTGCATTCTTTTCCTTGAAAGTTCAAAAATCTGATATGAATATAATTCAAAAAAATTAACGAAAAACTAGTTAAATTAACCATTTGAAGCACGAATTTCAATGTTATTTCCAATACTAATGACATTTGGTATATATCATCTTAATAGTAGAAAATGATGTTGTACACTTCTTTGTTGCAAAAAAAAAACATTTATTTTAACTTTTGCAAGTGGTTTCGATATGAAACCACAATGCAAGTGAACACATACAAAATCGAAAGATTACATATATTTTATATTATTGATGATAAGTTAGAAAACAGTTTCTTTCTGCCAGTAAACACAACCCGACTTTACACTGTATGCAGCTCCATCTGGTTCGATGAGGTTTTTCGGCCGTACTACACTGAGCACAGCGTCTTGATATTCCGTGCACAGGTAGATGTTTTGCTTGATCACGCCGTTAATCTATTGTTACATAAGGCTTGAATCTGGATACACATTTTTAGTAGAAGATGGCCTTCCACAAGAGCCGCTTGAAACGGAAGCCCCAATCAAACTCAGTATTACTTTACATCGGAAAATTTTGATGCTCATAGCACTTTTGGTCCTCCGTTTGAATATTATATATGAGTTGACTACTGATGTATTGAGAAAATGACAAAATAGACAGTAGTACCATTTTCGGGATTGCCGATCGATGGCATAGTAAGATTTCATCATATCAGCTTTGTCAACTCCACCCATATACCTTCGGTAGTCTACAACTGCTTTTGGGCAATTGACTTTAGTCATACTTCCATCTTTCTCCCTTTTATTTACTTTGGTGTGATCTGTAGGAGAATGTATAGTAGAGAGCATCTGAATAGTTATTTTGTCCTTCCACTTGATACAAGATACTTTGTCTCTATAAACTGCCCAATCAAAATCACCTCGATTCATTTCCTTATCGCCTTTCAATCCAGTGGGAAGATTTTTCCTGTTTGCGCGTACAGTTCCACACGCGTAGATTTTATTTTCTTGTAAAGAAAGTAAAAGGTCAGTTGTTGTGAAATAGTTATCAAAGTAAGCGTGGTGTCCTTTTCCTTCGAGACCCTTAATCATGTCAAGCACTACCCGTTCACCTAAACCTTTCTCAGATTTATCTTGTTGCTTTCCTGTATATAATTCAAAATTACTTAGATAACCTGCTTTACGCACGCCCAGATTTTAAACCCCCTTTTTACAGGTTTCATTGGCATATATTGCTTGAAAGCTATTCGGCGTTTGAACTTTACCGTGCTTTCATCAACTGACACTTCTTTTGATGGGCAATAATATTTCTGGAAGTTTTTCTTTAGGAGTTCAATGTATGGTCTGATTTTAAACAATTGATCAAACGCGGCTGCCCTTTTTTTGTCATTGTGACATTGTCATTGCAATAGAGGCTAGTTAGCAGGGAGCCAAAACGGTTTACGCCTATTTTTGATGCTATGAAATCATCACGTAGTTCTGGACGCGAAGACGAGTAATCACGAAAGGAGAGAGACTTTTTTATACCCATGAGCAAATTTACCGCAATAAAAATTTTCATTTCCTCCTCAGTTGTCAGAATAAAGTTTCTTTTTTGCTGGGTGGCATACAAGTTTGTTTGTTTTGTAACCAGACGAATAGCATCGCCAAAAACAAGCAAGAAGAAATCTATAGGTTTTGTGACATCAGGTGGTACTTCAGAGCTGGAACCAGTTAGTTGCTGAAAATGATTTAGATTCGGAGCAATTTCTTGTTTTCTTCAGTTCACAAAGTTGATAAGTAGTATATCATCGCCTGGGTCGTCATCTATGTCGCTCCCAATTGCCAAATCGTCGTCACTCAAAATAGTGTCCTGAACAATCGCTTCGGTAGTTTCATTATTTTCAATGATGTCTTCAATCATTTCTTCCTCTTCTTCCTCATATTCGGTTATTACTGACTCTCCATCAGAAGGAATTTCATCAAGCAGAGCGTAAGCTTCATCCGAGGTTAGTTTTGACACATCAATTTGTTGTTTTTTTTCATCACTTGCGACAAATCAATTTGATTTTCCATCCTAACCTAAACAAATTTACTTTAGTGCATTGCACGCACACTGGTTTCGCCGCGAAACCATATCCGGTCAACAAAAACAAATTTACTTTACTGCAAGCACACTGGTTTCGCCGCAAAACTATATCCGAATGACAAAGTAAAAACAATAAACTATGTAAAACAAGTATTCTTGCCTTTCTATTGGTGCCTCAGTAACACAATCGTCCAAAAAAACGGAGTAGTTATAACACTTTTTACGAAAATGTAGATAAAATACGAAATCATTCATAAAACGTGGTTTCTTTGACAAATTATAACGAATACTAGCAATACAGTGTTCGCCAATTGCAAACTTGCGATGGAGATCAATAGATGGCGCACTAATACCCAAGTAGGAAGTGTGGTTTCACTGTAAAACCAGTCTACATATAGAAAAAAAAACATTAGTTAAGTGGTTTCTGTGTAAAATTACTTTGCTTCAAAGGGTTAATGCACATGACATGGTAATTATAAATGTTAATCTTGCAGCCTCGATGGTTCAGTGGTAAAAATGTGCGCCTCTGAAGCCAAAGGTTCTGGGTTTGAGTTCCAGTAGAATAGTCTTTTTTTAGTACACAATGTATAATTAACATTGTGTTTGAGCAAGTTGGATGTCTGAACGTTCCGCCCTTCGGAGGGCGCATTAAGCCGTCTTCGCGTATGCTATGTGATGTTGGGTCGTTAAATATCCCTGCCTTCCTTGCAGAAAAAATTGATGATGAGGTGAAACTGCTCCCAGCCATCGGTGATTCGCCATAGAAAGATGGACAATAAAATAAAACAATTTAAAATTTAATATCAAAACTTCTACATTAACTTTTTATTGAAAAGATCATTTCAAACATACGTTTACCTCCCAGCACACCGATAGCTCAAAAAATAATAAGCCGACTTTGCTGAAATTTGGCAAGTACCTTCTATTTATAAGTGGCTTGGATAAGTTTGTTATCCAGGAAAATGAGACCATATTTTGCGGGAAAATTTTGAATTTTCATTCGAAAAAATTTTCTTTCCGCAATTAATAAAGCTATGGGAAGGAAATTTGGTGTGTAAGTTTACCTTATAAAAGTCTCGACGCAGCAAGTGCGTTATGGAAGTGAATTTTTATAAAAATGTTTTTATCAGCAAATATGTTTCTCTAATGCAAGCAAGCATCAATCAGGTCACCTCTATATAGAAGAAGCAATGTACCATAGTTTATCAAAATAACTTATTGTTTGAAAATGTAGAAAAATTTTCCGAAAATAAACTTAAAATCTTTCCAAGAAAACTGGTTTCCCAGCCAACAAACCGTAATTGAGTTATTGAAATTTGCAGCACTTAATGGAAATCCGCTACCAAAACGCACTTACTGCGTCTTAATTTTTTTCTTATAACGATGCAACGATTCGTTAAAAAATGCAATAATGCAATAATATAAGGGTGTTCGAAAAAAATTGTAGGGATCACTAACGACTTATGGGCCAGCCTGTGGTTGTCAACATAATTTTATAAGATGCTGCTCAAGACAGCCTATAATCAACGTATACAATTTTTTCTCGTATCTGGTATAATAACAATTATTCAGCTTTACCGTAGTAATGCATCACCCTGTATATACGTAAATAGATAAAAACTGAAACTAAACCAGTAATGGATTCTAGGAGGGCTAGTTTGCGCTTATTTGATTAAATCTTGTTAAAATTAAAAAGTCTCATAAACTTAACTAAATCTACCGCCAACGCGTCACAGAAAGGGTCTATTTGAAATGAAATTTTTGAAAACAATTTAGTAAAATCAAGGACAATGATGATTGAAGCTGAAGCTTAAGGACTTGTAAAACACACTTCTTGCAACATTTTCTCTACATAGTCCGTATTAACTTTAGGTTCTTTGCCCAAATACTGCCAATTTTGATGTTTTAATTCGCGACTTTGACATTTTAAGAGAAAAAAAATTGTTCATAGAACAGAAAACTATCTAAGAGGGCATTCCTAAGCGTGAAAATATATTTTTAATATCATTCAAATTATAATTAAAAATTAGTTATAGAAAAAGTCGCTACAACAATTAATGTAATATTTCATGTAGAAGTAGGTCACATAGATATCATAAACATTGACATTGAAATAATATTACATATTTATCTAAATAATAAACAAGTTGGAATTGCAGTGTACAGTACAAGGAATGCTGACTGATGAGGTCTGCAATTTATGTATTATGTAGACCAAGCAAGGTTATAAGTAGTATTGTTGATAAACATGAACGAGACTTTTGCTTTGAAAATGTAAAGATCAATATCGAGACTTTTTAATTAAGATTCGTTATGTAAAGATTTCGGTTTTAAATTCATTCGGTTAAATTAGTTGTAAGCATTGTTGAAGTTTATTTTATTTATTAAAGTTTATTACATCGTTACTACGTCAAAATTAGCCTAGTTCTACAAGTTACTCCCTAATTATCCCCCGCTCCTTAACAAAATTTAAGTAATTCTTTTGGCATTTATTGACCTTTTTGCGCCAAAAAACTTAGTATTTGTCTGTAACATTCATAGGATTTTGTTATCCACACAAAATATTTTAGTTTTGTGCGTTTATCTGGTCATCAGTGGCACCCAAATTTTTTTTCTTTAAATGCCTATGACTTTTTTCCTTTTAGCCTATAAGTCTAAATTTTGGTACATATGATACTCTTTAGTAGTAGAAATGCGTCACCCTGTATATATGTAGACAGATAAAAACTGAAACTAAACCCGGATATGGATTCTAGGGGGCCTAGCTTGCGCTCATTTGAAGAAATCTTTTTAAAATTCAAAAGTCGCGGTCTCCCCAACAAAGAATTTTTTCTACGAAAATTAGCTAAACACTATAGACCGTTAAACCATAAACTAAAACTACCGCTAAAGCGTCAGAGAAAGGGTCTATGTAAAATGAAATTTCTGGAAATATTTTAGTAAAATGAAAGGCAATGACGGTTGAAGCTGAAACTTAAGGGTTTGCAGAACGCTCTTCTTGCGGCATTTTCTTTTCATAATCAGTATTTGTTTCTGGTTCTTTGCATAAATGTTGAGAATTTTGATGTTTCAAATCGCGACTTTGACGGTTTGAGGAAAACCCCAAATTTTTTTAACTGCCCATAACTTTTTGTCTTTAAACTTACAGAGCTAAATTTTGGTACATGGTTCACTCTTTATAATACAAACACGCGTACCAAATTTGGTTGCCCTTATTTTGCCTTTTTTTCTGAAGGAAAACATATAATTTTCCGGGAAAACCTGCACCAATTTTCCTGGCTCACGAACTTATCCAAGCCACTTGCAAAAGGAAGGTATTCACCAAATGTTCTCAAAATCGGCCTATTATTTTTTGAGTTATCGGTTGGATATATAAAGAACCTTCATTAATTCCCGAACCCCACGTGACAGGATTTTGCCTCTCTCTTAGTGGAATATGATTTTATGAGTTGGCAGTCAAAAAGTAACCAAAAAACCACTATACTAGGGACTATAAAGTTACTAAATCAATTGACAATTGACAGTTCAGTCCATTGGCGCTCAATTCCCTTTTGACGGGTTATTTTGTATGTATATTGTGCATTTTTCAAGTTCGACCAGTGTTTAACTTCTTCAAATAATTTTCTATCTGTTGGACAATAAATAAACAGTTTTTATCAAAACTTAGCATTTTCATTTCGTTTTTACGTATGTTAAAATTGTAGGTATGTTAAGGTTATGCTGTTGACGATATTCGCCATCGCATGTAACGAAGCCCTACCAAATCTGTTCGTCGGTAATCTGCCCAAACAGGTACATATTTGTTACATGTTACACAATACACATTCCTAAAACCGTAAATTAGAAGTTTAAATAATCGTACCTCAATTTGTTTACGTACATTACAAAATTTTGATATCTATACAAAATAAAAGTACTATTTTATTATGTTTTTAATTTATTTTTTTAACAACCAATAACAGCAAACCATACATGAACAGACTTGCTGTTAAAAATACTAAATAATAAATACATTTAAGACATTTACTGTTTCAACTTATTATACTTTTTATATTTTAAAAAAAACCTAAGGAAATACGAGACAACACTGGCATCTTAGGGATTTCATTAATTCAGATTGTACAACCGTGTATGCCGGGTTGCCTAACTTAAGTGGTCACGTGAGGTTCGGGAATTAGTGAAAGCCGTGTACATATATATATATATATATATATATATATATATATATATATATATATATATATATATAATTGACCAGGCAGAAAAGGATCCCATCGATCAGTGGCGAGGATCGCAACCTGAGAGATAAGGCTAGAAATAAATAGACTGAATTGTGCTAAAATCATACATATTTTGTATATGTGTAAGTACATGTATGTGTGTATATGTTTGTATATGTGTATGTACTCCTTTGAGTTTTTCGTTTTATAATTTATCTATGCAAAGTTTTTAATCTGCGTTTAATTCGCTTGTTTTTAGGATTTACAGATTTCATATGTACGTGTGTATATTTATTTGGCAATGGACCAGTATATTCGCGATTTTCAGCTTCCGGTTTGCAATATTAGGCTGTTGTACGACCATGTTCAATGCAAAAATTTCTTTAGAGCAAACAGCTTAAAATTGTTCCATAATAACATAAGAAGCATTTGTAAAAATGTTGAGGAATTGCAGATAGTGTTGTCTCAAATATCTGTTAGTTTCGATGTGATCGTTCTGACTGAGACTTGGCAGGTCGATTGTGCAAGCATCTTCAAGATGGAGGGATATGACATTCTATATAGCGGAGGGGTGTACTATAGGTGTGATGGTGTCTTGGTATACATAAAAAGTACAATTAAATATTCGCATAATATAATTTCTTTAGCAGAGTGTCGAGCTGTTGAAATATCACTTCAAATGGGTAGTGAACACGTTACTATTACTGCTATCTATAGATCGCCAGCCATGTGTTTAGCCTCCTTTAATCAAGGTTTAGAGATGTATCTAGCTGAAAGTCGAAGGGTTAGTAAAGACCATCACATCATGGTTGGAGACTTAAATATTGATATCCTCTCTGAAAACGAGTCCAGCAGTCAGGAATACCTTAATATACTTGCTGAGCACGGGTTTGTTAATGCCGTGGACACACACACGAGGGTACAGAACAACACTGCCTCTTGCATTGACCACCTCTTTGTGAGTTCCAAGTTGCAGTGCGATTTTTTGGGCGCGGTCTACCACACTTCTATCACTGACCATTTTTCTGTACTATTGGATCTCCCAGTGAACTCTGAGAGGGAAATTAAAGTCAATGAATTAGGGGTAAAATGTTACATAAATTATGATAGGGCACGCAGGGAACTAGAGCGTACAGATTGGGATAACATTTGTGGCTCTGAAAGTTTGAACATTGCTGCGGAAAACTTTGTGGAGTATCTTAAGTCAGTGCTGGGTAGGTGTACTGTTAGGGTTAAAATAAAGAACAAGAATAGACCCAGGAAATCATGGATAACAGAGGGTAAAATTAAGTCGATAAACATAAAAAATCGATTATACCGAACAATGATGCAGAGCCCTGGTGATGAGGATAAGAGACTGCAGTTTGCGCGATATAGAAATAGGCTAAATGAAATAATCAAGTGCGCAAAAGCAAACTTTGTCAAAAAACAAATATGCCTCCACCCCAATTCACCTAAAAAGCTTTGGGAGGCGGTAAATCGGCTAACTAAGGAAGAGAGAAAGGATCCTGCAGGAAGCACGCACAAGTCTCTGACTTTTGTGGATCTTGCCAAGATTTATTATGTTCAGTAGATCTATGTATGTTATTGTTATTGAACTGTATTTTGAAAAATAAATCTATATTATTATATATATATATATATATATATATATATATATATATATATATATATATATATATATATATATATATATATATATATATATATAATTAGGTTTTTTCGTAGCGATTGTCCGAAAAAAGTAATTTATTTATTTAAGTGGTACAATTATTACAGTCTTAAAATTTATTATAAAATATGTGATTCAAAACAACATGTGAACAACTAGAGTTACAGCGATTGAATGAATTAATGTTCTACAGAATTAACATAAATGCAAACGTCTGCATCAGCATTCTTACACAGGTCACTAAACTGATGATGCAGGGTTTCCGGATTCGTCGTATTTTGTATGATGTTGAGAATATACAGGGATGTAACTCCTCCACCCTTAAATCTTTAACACGTCCTCGTGTTCGGACACTTCTTCTGTTTGCGTTTGCCTGTTGGACTTGTATAGGATGCTCTGAATTTTTCTTCTTAAAGGAAACAGAAGTACAATGGTAACAGCGATGGATATACCAATGGTAATGCCTAAGTGGGAATACTGCATGGACGGTCGGAGATGAAATGGATGCTGTTGTATTTGAGACAATGCTTCTTTTATCCTTTTGTTTTCTTTTAGATGAATTGGCTTAAAATGGATATGATGTTGAGGTGTCGGTTGCAATTCTTCGACTTCTATGGGTTGTAGCGTCAAATTGGTAGCAACGTCTTCATACATTTCCTCATTGATCTTGACTTTGCAGGAATTGAGGGATGTTACTAGACCGTTTCCCTGGAAGATTTTTCGTTCTAACGATGTTTCGCAATTTTCGACAATAGTGGTTGCTGAGCTAGTGGATATTAAGATCTGACCATTCTGCAGCTGAGTTGATATTTCGTAGGGGTTCATTACTTTGGCAGAAGTACAATTTTGTAAGGTGTCAAGCTGACAATGTTCTTCTCGTGGGTGATTATTGCATATAACCACGTCTTCTATAGAGGGGCACTTCTCTTGGGTCCATAAGTTTGAAGAGGGTGTTTCTAAATAGTATGAGCTGGGTGGTACCAGGAGAATATAATTTTGTGGTATAGGATAAACACGAAAATAAGAACCAGGATTGGGATGTAGGATAGGAACTTTTAAAAGGCATACAATCGTATCCTTAACCGATAATATATGAAATTTGGTAAATTCTACAACCTTAAAAACATGATTTTTGTCAAAGTCGATCAATTCATTTCTGTCATGACTTAACTTTAAGTGATCAATAATATTTAACAGATCACTAGTGGTAAAGAGCTCTATATTAGTAATTTCGTTAAAACTTAAGGAAATAGTTCTTTGAATTATCTCTATATTATGGAGTAATTTAACAGCTACGTGAATTTGGAAATGAATTTTACTCGACAATTCTCTTTCGCTATCTAAAGTGGAAAAAGTCTGATAAATATGATCTAGATTTTGATTAATAATTTTTTGGTCCTTTTCGTACCTTTGTGTGATTATATTAGCAAATGAATTTAAATTATCAATTTGGGTAATTATATCTTCTTGATTTTGGAAAAGGTTATCTAAATTTTTATTGATTTCTTTCAAGTCTTCTTGGTCGAGATTTCCTGTTATCATTTTAATTAAAGAGCCTGCTCCGTTTATTAATCCGCGTTTAGTTCTGTGCATTGATAGTTTTTGTAGTTCATTACTTAATCGTGACAAATGGTCATCTAAAATTAGTAAATATCGTTCGTTACTTGCAGACATTTGTCCAGTGTTTAAAAATTTAGAATTTTTTAATAATATGTTATAATTAATTTCTATATCGGTAATATTAAAGTAAAAATAAAATTTATGATAATGTTTGAGCATTTTTGCTATGCCTAAATACTCTTTAAAATATCCGTTAGTTTTTATCGGTGTTATTTGAAGTGGATGGACCAGGTTGAGGGTCATCGTTGTTTATAGTAGTAGTAGTTTTGTCCTGTAATGAAAAAGTCTTTCTTACTCTTTTTATGTTAGAAACGTGAGCTTTTGCTTTTGGTTTAGAAAATGTAACAATGTTTTCTTTTTGTTTAGGATGTGATCGTAATTTATAAAGAGGATTCGTTTTTCTTACTTTTGGTACTCTAATAGCTAGTTGTGTCGTTTCTTGTAAATCTGGTGTCGTTTGTCTGTCCGCATTTGCTTTAGAAATTCTTTTGTCTCCACTTACTTTTTGTTTCTGATATACACTGTCGAAGAAAGGCATTATTTCTTTGAGCCTATTATTATTGTATTCTTCGTAAAGGGTAGTTTCAGGTGTGACTGTTGGTAAGTCGTCGTAGGGGCCGTATAGTAATGTAAAAGGTGAATACCCAGTTGTCGAATGAATAGACTGGTTGTAAATAAGGGTTGCTGTTATCATTAGGGTTGCAGGCCTCTCTTGTGGGTTTTGTAATTTAAGAATTCGCAATTTTTCTACAAGAGTTGAGTGCAGTCGCTCTACTGGTGAATTTGAGTTAGGATTTTGGGGGGTTGTTATGTGAAGATTAATATTAAATAAATTACAGTATTCTTTAAGGGTAGTATTCGAAAATTCTTTGCCAGCGTCAGCTACTATTTTTAGGGGATGATTATGATGGGAAAAGTAGTGTCGAAGTTTATTTAACACGGTAATTGCGGGTCCATCAGTTATATAATATGCTTGCGCATATTTGGAGAATAAATCTATGATGGTTAGGAATTTGCAATTATCGAAACTAAAGGTGTCAATGTGTATAACTTCAAAAGGGCGTTTAGCTAGAAGGGGACCTGAAAATGGTGGTTTGTACGGATTTCTTTCGTATTTTGTCTGAAGGCAAATTGAGCATTTATTAATAAAAGCGTTTATATAATTTTTCATATTAGGCCAAAAATATTTTTGTTTTAAATGTTGATAAGTCTCGTTAATGCCATTGTGGTTTCGTGTGTGATATTCGTCTATAATTTGTTGTTGAGTTTCTTGTTTTTCAACGTCTTGTAAAAATTCGTTAGATTTTATTATTTTAACAGAACTATTAAATAATGTTGAAGAAACAGCAGTGAAATATTTGAATAGTCTATCATGTTTACAGAAAATTCCGTACGTGAATTTTGGATCAATAAATTGTTTCAAGAAGTCATTTATTTGTCTTAATTCGTAATTGAGTTGAACCTTTACATGTATTGTTTCAAACTTGAATATTTTTAATTTGCGTGTGTCATATTTTGGTCCGTAATCTAAAATTATTCGTCTGGAAAAATAATTGACTGGATTTTCTGATATGGGTATTTTGAAAATTGGATTTTCTGCAGACGAGTGTTGTGTCTGTGAGTCATTGCTTTCAGGTAGGTTATAAGTCGTGCTAGTAGAGGCATTGTTTGCGTCGTTTTCTAGTTCGTTAATTATTTCTCTTTCTCTGTCTTCGTCAGGGTCTACGTTATTAATTATTGATTCCAGGTCAAAATCGTCTTCAATCGCGTTAATTTCGATTCGCGATAAGGCATCAGCCACTACGTTATCTTTGCCTTTCTTGTATTTTATCTCGTAATTAAATTCCTCTAATCTTAGTCGCCATTTAACTAGCCGTGAGTTTGGTTCCTTAATTGAAAATAGCCAAACAAGCGGTTTGTGGTCAGTTTCTATAACAAATTTTTGTCCAAAGAGATATGGTCTAAAATGTTTTGTATTTTCTACTATGGATAATAACTCCTTTTCAATGGTCGAATAATTTCTCTCGGCTGAATTTAGTGTTCTTGAGTAAAACGCAATTGGTTTATTATTTTGTGACAATACTCCACCTATAGCTATATTGCTTGCGTCAGTGGTTAAATGAAATTGTTTAGAAAAATCGGGGTAGGTCAGGACAGGAGAATTTGTAATTAATTCTTTTATTTTTTGAAATGCGTCAACGTATTCCGGGTCGTGAATATTTATCTTGGTATCCTTTTTTAAATATTTATTGATGGGGAATACTACTTTAGCGTAATTTGGAATAAAGCGTCTATAATACCCTGTTAATCCTAAAAATGCTCTTATTTCTTTACTTGTCTTTGGTATTGGATAATTCTGAATGGCAGTTGTTTTTGATGGGTTCGGTTTGATCCCACGGACAGTGACCAGATGGCCCAGAAATTCGACCTCTTTACGCAAAAATTCTGACTTATCTAACTGAATTTTTAGATTACACTCTTTTAACTTATCAAATATATTTTTCACGTGACAAAGGTGTTCCTGAAGGGATTTCGAGAAGATAACAATATCGTCCATATATACGAAACAAAACTTGTATAAATATGGTCTTAATACATTATCCATTAGGCGTGAAAAGGTACTAGGAGCCCCCTTCAACCCGAACGGCATTCGGATCCATTCATAATGGGTATTATTTACAGAGAATGCTGTTTTTTCGACACTGCCAGGATCCATTTCA
Organism: Tillus elongatus; assembly: GCA_964006375.1. NCBI lineage: Eukaryota > Metazoa > Arthropoda > Insecta > Coleoptera > Cleridae > Tillus > Tillus elongatus. The sequence goes on from OZ023267.1 coordinate 131,659,200, forward strand.
ATTTGATGGAATCCTTGTGCTAGATCGAGAGTCGTGAAATAGGAGCAGCGTCCCAAATTATCTAAAATTTCTTCGATACGAGGTAATGGGTACTTGTCATCGATCGTTTTCTCGTTAAGTTTACGATAATCGATCACTAAGCGCCATTTCTTTTTTCCAGAAGCGTCTTGACGCTTCGGGACAATCCATATCGGACTTGAGTAGGGTGATATTGAGGGTCTAATTATTTTGTTGTCTAAGAGTTTTTGAATTTGGTTTTGGACTTCTTCACGTAAATGAAAAGGGTACCGGTATGATTTGGTGTGAACAACTTCATCGTCTTTAGTTCTTATTTTATGTTTAATTGCATTGGTGAAAGAGAGATCTGAGTCTTCATGATAAAAAATATCATTATACTTTCGACACAAATTAATAAGTTTTTCATATTCTTCTGTATTTAAATGATCTGTTCTTAAAACTTTTGTTACATCAAAATGTTTTGAAATTTTAGGTAGTTCGTCAGAGTAATTTTGTAATGGATCGACATCTATTTGTTCCTGAAAATGTATTTCTACAAATTCTGAATTTGGATTTTTCTTTATTATGGGCACTCTACAATATCCATCTTTTGCTTCAGCTATTGACTCGTAAATTAAAACATTTGTTTCTTCAATACGTGGTAAAACTACTGTGCCTTTTTCTATATTTACAGGGACTGATACATAGTTTTCACAAATTTGTTTGAAAGGTGTAAAATTCAGTGGATTTATTTCAAGGTAAAATGGTATTTTTTGGTTTCCTAAAGTTAAAATTTGTTTATTATAATCAATATTTCCCTTTAATTTTGTAAGATGAGCTGACCCAATAAGCGCGTCAAATCGATGGTGTCATTGCATGACACGTATTGGAAATTGGTAATTAATATTAAATTCTTGTAAAATAGGATACCTTACGTTGTCTTCACCATGGGTTATCTGGTTAACTGATTTCATTGAAAATGGTTCCTTATAAATAAATTTTTTAAATAACTCGTAAGCCGGTCCTGGATTTATGATACTATCTGACGCTCCGGAATCAATCAATACTTTTAAATTTAGACTTGGTATGACAAAAAACGGCAATTTAGGGGTATTAACAATATTATTTATATCTAGATAGATTAGTTTTCCGAGGCTGTTTCGTGAAAATCCCGATTTGGATTGGTGTTGTAATTTGTAAAAGTTTCAGTTGGTTCAGGAAATTCTAGTGGCTCTATATTTTCGTCAGACGGTTGGTCGTCATAAGGGTATTCGTCAGAATGATCTAGTGGTAGGTCCTCTTGGTTAAAGAGTTCTTGATGTTGAAACGTGGGCCTAGATTGGGGTATAAAGTGGTTTCTTTGGGGCATTTGTCGTGTATTTCTTAAGGGAGTTTGGTTGCTTATTGACATGGGTGTCGTTCCTCTACTTAATTGAGTTGGAACGTGTTGTATATTTCTATTAAAATTTTGAACGGGTCTTATGTTAGAAATTGGTCGAGAAGGAAACGGTTGCCTTTGTTGTGTGATTTGTTGTGGTTTGTTGTAAATTTGGGGAAATGCTGGAAATATTGGTTTTTGGGTATACGTCTGTCTATGTTGTACAGGTGTGTTATGATTTGTTTTCGTATTATTTTTGTTTCTCAGGCTATTAATGAAATTCGACTGTATAATCTCGTTATCTATTCTATTACACTCTAACATAAGTGAATCAAGAGTATTAACATTAACTAATCTGAGATGTGAGAAGTACGGTTCTATTACACCCGCTTTAAATGCTGCCACTGCATTTTGTTGATAAAATTGTTTCTTGTACGTTTTTACATCGTTTACTAAATCTTGTATATCTACATGTTCAATTAAAATCTTTAGCTTTTCTTTAATTACATTGAAATATTCCTGAATAGTTTGTGATTTAGTCATAAAGCTAGTATTTAAATCATTAAATAAAAGATTTTCTGAACGGGGGTCTGAAAACTGATTTTTTAAAGCAAATTTTATATTTTCCCATGTATGGTTTTCTAAACTAATTAACACGTCACGAGCGTTACCAGTGATTTTAGCTTTTATAAATTCTAGTAACATTCGATTTGCGTGTGTTTCGGCTTCTGGCCTTCTATAACTAGTAATATAAAGTTCGCATTGTTTAATAAAATAAGCAAGATGCTTCTGTCCACCGGAATATTCGGGGATCATGATAGCAGCTTGTGAAAATTCGGCAATGTGATTATTTGCCATTTCTAAATTATTTAAACTTAATTGATTTATATTGTCTTCCTCTAATTCTAATATAGGTTCTCTTTTCCTGATAGGCGATCTATCTCTTATCATTACACAACATACATGAACAAGTAATGGTTGTTAAGTATTACAGGGTGAATTGAAAAATAGAGCGCGAATAGGAATTATTGAACAAAATTATATAAGGTATAAAAATAGATACGATATGAATGCACAGATAAAAATATTGGAGGAAACTTACAGGAAGCTCATTGGTACTTCTGCTATTGGTTTCTCGCTGATTTCCCTCTGGCAGTGTGGACTGACTTGCACCGGTGTGGATGTTCGATGTTGCACATAAACTTTTAGAAAAAAGACCGAAACTAATTTTACGAAGATTTAAAGCTTGCCAAAATCAGGTTTCGATGTGCAATACTGTTCTATGCAGCGCCAATTAGGTTTTTTCGTAGCGATTGTCCGAAAAAAGTAATTTATTTATTTAAGTGGTACAATTATTACAGTCTTAAAATTTATTATAAAATATGTGATTCAAAACAACATGTGAACAACTAGAGTTACAGCGATTGAATGAATTAATGTTCTACAGAATTAACATAAATGCAAACGTCTGCATCAGCATTCTTACACAGGTCACTAAACTGATGATGCAGGGTTTCCGGATTCGTCGTATTTTGTATGATGTTGAGAATATACAGGGATGTAACTATATATACATAAAAACATTGAAACATACCCTGGATATGGGTTTTCGGGGGCCTAGTTTGTGCTCATTTGAAGATATTTTTTCAAAATTCAAAAGTCGGGATCTCCTCATTAGTGATTTATAAAAAATAATAAAATTCACTGAAACTATTATCATTATTACATCCATTATTATAAAATGTCAATTCTTCCGTAATGAATGAAGCTTGCGTGTCTGTTGGTTTATCATAGGTTATGATCGACGTCGTCCTGCATATCATTACGGGATACGTCCCGGCACATCCGTGTTATTTGAATAATCAAACTCATAAAGCGAAACTATAACACAACGCAGCACATACAGAGAAAATAAAAAGGCTTGAAGATTCCCCGCAACACTAACAATATAATAATTAGATGAATAATAATCAGGTGCTCCGGGTATTGTTTCAGTCTTATTAGCTAATTTTGTGTCGCGCAGAAGGTCTGGGAAGTTAGCGCGTAAGTAACTGAATAGTCAATTTATTAAATTTTAGTGAATTTTCAGTAAGAAAATTATTCACAAACAGAGAGGTAACGACAATGAAACTTTCAGTATTTTTTTTAAATGAACGCGATAATTTTTTAATGTATACATATCAACTAGGGACCCTAGAACCCATATCCATAGTCCGTTTGAATTTTTATATGCTTATATATACAGGGTTTTCTACAAGCTCTATGACAGACGCTGCCAGATGATAGCTATCAAAATTCTAAACATTTTTTGTTAATGAATATGGGTCTGATTCGTTTTTGTTTAAAAGTTACAAGCATTTAAAGAATCATAATTTTTCCAGTCAACGAGGAAGTGACACAAAATCATTTGAATGTGAAACAATGCACCCCTATAAAATATAAGTACACCTACTGCAATCAAAAGTAGGCTGTAAATAGAAATGACAGTTTTTATGAGAATAAATATTGTTAGTGTCATTTTAATTGAACAATATTTGATACTTCGTGTAAAAGTTCTAAATAAACAATGCATTTATTCACAACTGAGAAATATGCAGATATTGTGTTTGTATATGGGTATTCCAATGGGAACGCCAGAGAAGCAGCTCGAAAATATCGACGCAGATATCCAAATAGACACCACCCTGCCCACACGGTGTTTAGTGCATCATTTCGTAGACTTCGAAAAACAGGTAACCCTGCTCCAAAGAAGGCCATTCGTCCTACTGAAGTAAATGTACAAGATGAAGAAAATGTAATAGATGCTGCCCTTCATAACTCTTCAATTAGTGTTCGGCGTATATCTAGTAACGTTCATGTATCACCGAATTTTGCATGGCGTGTATTGAACAGAGAAATGTTACATCCGTTTCATCGCCAAAATGTACAAGCGTTGCATGCTGGAGATGCCCCACAGCGATTGGAATTTTGTCGCTGGTTACTTCAGCAACAAGCCCAAAATGATAGATTCATTTCGCTCGTCATGTGGTCTGATGGAGCGTGCTTTACTAGGGAGGGCATAGATAGTAATCATAATGAACATGTATGGGCGTTGCAAAATCCACATGCAATTAGATCAAGACGATTTCAGCAATGATTCATTGTCAACGTTTGGGGTGTCATTTTCAACAATAATGTATTACCTGTGCATGTTCTAAATGATCGTTTAAATGCAGATCTGTATAGACATTTCTTGGAACACGACCTTTTAGAGTGCATTGATGACGTACAACTTAATATTATTCAGAATATGTGGTATCAACACGACGGCGCACCACCACATAGAGGAAGACAAGTTACTGCTTGGTTAAATGAAGATTTACCAAATAAATGGATAGGTCAAGGAGGTCCAATATCATGGCCACCTCGTAGCCCCGATCTCAATCCTCTGGATTTTTTTATGGGGACACATGAAGCAGCTGGTCTACCATGTTGAAATCACCTTCCATCAGCAGTTACTTGAAATAATTCAAGATGCAGCTAACTAAATAAGAAATGATCCAAATCTCATCCTACGAGTGACCGAAACTTTAGTTCATCGATGTGAGGCTTGCATTCAAGCCGAGGGTGGACATTTCGAACAATTTTTATAGTCTTAAGTTTTGTGATTTTCATTTAAGTAAACTTTTTATTGTTAATTGTTAATTAAGGTTCAATGCTTGTACATTCTTAACAAAAGCGAATCTGACCCATGTTCATTAAGAAAAATTGTTTAGAATTATGAGAGCTATAATCTGGCAAAGTTTGTAGATAATCCTATATACATATATATATATATATATATATATATATATATATATATATATATATATATATATGTATGTATGTATTTATCCGAGCGATAACTCAAAAAATACTTAACTGATTTTAGTGAAACTTGGCACATATCTTCATTGTATTAAGAGCGCGGACAGGTTCATACATCAGCTATAATGAACAGTTTCCCCCCAAAAATATAGAAAAATAGTTTTTAAAACGCTATATTTTAGAAAGCATTACTGTAACTGGAATGAGATTTACATTATGGGTAGAAATAGTGTAAGCAAACCTATGTTGTGAATTTTAAGTAATTTGGTACACAATATTTAGAGTTTTTCCCAAATTAAGTATTAAATCTGAAAGACATGCGTATAAAACTAATTCGTCATCCTGAGGCGTCCCCCATTTTGATAGAATGACATCACATACTTTATTGTATTTTACTCGTCAAAGCCCTTCATTTGACACCCATGTTAAGGTGGTTGTCAGGAAAACGGTAATCTGTTATCTTGGGACGTCCGTCATATTGGGTTTACAAAAACATTCCATAGTTATCCTATTTTACTCGTCAAAGCTTTTCATTTTATACCCACGTTAAGGGGGTTCTCAAGAAACGGGTAATCCGCCATCTTGGGACGTCCGCTATATTGTGTTTACAATGACATTTTATAGTGTTCCAATTTGATTACCGGTATAGCCTATGTAGTAGAAAGAATGTACTATATTTTATCAAAATTACTTATTGTTTGAAAATATACAAATATTTTCCGAAAATAAAGTTAAATGTTGGTTTCTTAACCAACAAAGCTTACGTTAATAGCAAATTGAGTTATTGAAATTTGAAGGATTTAATGAAAATTCGGTAAATTTGCAGATTAGCTCCCGAACGCTTTTCAAAAAATTGGCAGGTTTCTGAAAACCGTTTTTTGAAAAGCGTTCGGGACCTAAACTGCAAACTCACCGAAAATTCGCCACCAAAACACACTTACTGCGTCCAGATTTTTTTCTTACAAACGCATCATATTTCGATAAAAAATGCATTAACGAATTTGTTCTACGAAAATTAGCTAAAAAAAATTATAGACCGTTAAACCATAAACCTACAGCGAAAGCATCAACTTAACTAAACTGACAGCCAAAGCATCAGAGAAAGGGTCTATTTGAAATAAACTTTTTAGTAAAATGAAGGGCAATGACGGTTGGATCTGAAACTTAGGGGTTTGCAGAACACTCTTCTTGCAACATTTTCTTTTTACAATCCATATTTGTTTCACGTTCTTTGCTTAAACATTGCCAATTTTGACGTTTAAAATTGCGAGTTTGACGTTTTGAGGAAAACTCCAAAATTTGTTTCTTTAACTGCTCATAACTTCTTTGTCTTTAAAGCTAGAGACGTAAATGGTACAGAGTTCACTCTTTATAATACAAACACGCGTACCAAATTTGATTGCCTTTACTTTGTTATTTCCGGAGATATAAATTTTTTTAGAAAGAAAACACCAAATTTTCCTAGAAAACCAGGTCAGATTTTCCTGACTAACTAACGTATCCAAGCCATTTGCAAAAGGGAGGTACTCACCAAATTTGATCAAGATTGGTCCATTATTTTTTGAGTTATCGGTCGGATATATATATATATATATATATATATATATATATATATATATATATATATATATATATATATATATATAAATATATATAAACACAGATCTCCTCATTAGCGAATAAAAAAATACGCTAAAAAATGATAATATTGGGCCGGTAACTTTACATACCTGCTAAGGAAAAAATGCAACTTGAGGAACATCATGCTGTCTGTGTGTTTGGATTCCAGGAAATAAAGAGTAGTAAAATTAAGAAACTGAAACTTGTCACATGACAACGTAATATGGTTTTATGAACAACAATTATTTTGTCGTGGTAGACCTGTAATTTTGTTGATTATGAATGAAAAATACCGACTACTAGATAGATAAATGTTGTTAGTCCTGTGTGCACTCTGCTGGCATGTAAATTGTAATCACAGGTTAGCCCCGCTAATGAATGTGAAAAAAATATTTTCTTTGGAATACTTATAATAACAAGTTATTTCCCATATTTATTTAAAAAAAGCCGTGTATATTATTAGGTACATATAACGGTTGATGCTTATTTTTGGACAAACATGAAAAAAATCTTGTTGGCTCACAAAATGGTGGCATAGCAAAATGCGTGCTAAAAGCGAAATTAAAGTGATTAAGTTAATTAAGCCCACATAATAAAAATCTGGACTGCGTTATGTTAGTGAATTTTTATAAAAATGTTTTTAATGCAAATATGGTTTTTTTGAATGAAAAGCATTAAATTTGGTTACCAGTATTACCTGTATAGTAGAAACAGTGTACCATATTTCATCAAAACAACTTTATTTTTTGAAAAAGGACAAACATTTTCTGAAATAAAATTTAAAAAGTTCGTTATGGTAGCGAAGTTTCGTAAAAATGCTTTTAATGTAAATATGTCTTATTTTTAAAAGAAGGACATTTGGTTGGCAGTATAATATATATATATATATATATATATATATATATATATATATATATATATATATATATATATATATATATATATATAAGTAACAATCTACCGTATTTCATTCAAATAGCTTTCTTGTTCCAGAAAGTACAAACATTTTCCGAAAATAAACTTTAAAAGTTCCAGAAAAAAACTGGTCCGATTATCCTGGCCAACGAACCTCTTTAGGCTGTTTAAACACCTGCCAGCATATAATTATTCACAAACAGCTATAGGACTGTAAAAAAAAAGTTATGAAAATTTGCAAAAATTTCTTTTACCGAAAATCACCATTTTTTTTTACAGAAATTGCCTTCAGTAATGTTAGACTACATTATATTTTTCACAGAAATTCGACAACTTTTTTTTACAATAACTTACTAAACATTTATTATTAATTACCAACATATCACAAAAATCTTCCAAAAATAAGTTCCACAGAAACACTAAAGCCATTTCTACGACAACTTTTAAAATTCAGCCACTATTTGAGCGTGCCCGTATACGACAGCTCGATTTTTTCGACGAGTAATACAAACGAAAAGCTCTCTGAATGCGTCGATTCCATGGGGCTCCGCTATCTATTGATAAAAACGCCGTTTCACAATTTGTGATATGTGTTTGAAATATGTGCTAATTTTTTAAAGACAATTCACTAAAACAAGCTCTTGTGAAGACACGGGAAAAGTCTACGACTGTATTAAATATGAAGCGGTTTCACTAAGTTAGGGCAAGAAAAAGCAACCAGCTATGCGATTCAAATTTAACTAAGTCTTGAAACTTTCATCTCCTCTTTATCAAATTATTTTTTATACAAAAACTCGCTTAAAAATTCATCGGAATAACAACCATCTGATTAGATAACGGTAAAGTGAAATGAGACTAAATTGATAAGTAAAGTCACTAACTAGGATTAGAACTCGTCATGTAGGATTCCATTATCCGATGTACAGCGGTTAGCCCACTTAGCTACGCTCGACATGTATGTACTAGCAGGTATATCCCGTAGTACACTTTAATTGTCTGTCTTTAATATTTACACAAAACAATTTTGATATACAATTGATTTTTTGCTCATATTTTAACGAAATCAAGGAAAATAATGACTTATACACATATCTAGGAGTTTATTAGTCATTTCTTGTCGTATTTTTCACTCACATTCGTACTCCTACCTAATTATCCATTTTGAGGTTTTAACTTTCTTGAATCAGATTTAATTAATTAAAAATTAATTTACCTATAAATTTTGCCTTTTAACATAGGGATCTGAATTTTGGTTTATAGAATACTCTTTATTATGGAAATCAGCGTACCAAATTTGGTTGCTCTTACTTTGTTACTTCCTGAGATATAACTTTTTTTTCAAAAGCAAACATAACACTTTCTTGGAAAGGCGAAGCCGATTTTTCTGAGTAAGGAACTTACCCAGCCACTAGCAAAATGAAGATATTTACCAAATTTGATCAAAATCGGTCGATCATTTTTTGAGTTATCGGTGTGATACATATATAGGGGGCCTAGTTCGCCCTCATTTGAAGAAATTTTTTCAAAAATCAAAAGTCGGGATCTCCTCGTTAGTGATTTTTTTCTACGAAAATTCACTAAAAGAATTTGGCAAATATACACACATGGTATTTGGGCCACTTTGTATACAGTGTGTAAAAGCCAAATGGAATAAATTCATTATTTCGGTTACTGTACATTCTTATAAAAAATCTCGAAACACGTCAAATTTAACTTATAAATTGACATTTTTTAATATGAAAATGCGATCCCTACCTTCAACCCCCAATTTTTTAAAGGGGAAGTATAGGCTTGTGATATGTCGTTTGAAAGGTCTGTTCATTCTCTATTCAAAAATGTTCTCGTTTTCAAGTTTATTGCAACAATTAAGATAGAATAAAATAATATCACCTGGTTACCAAAATTCGCTATAAAACACTCAAAACTTATTATAATATTGTAATTAGTATACTCAACACTCATTTCCCGTTTAGGTCTTGAAGATAAAAAAGTAAGCAAAAACAATAGTATTATGCTTTTTACATTATATCCATTAAAAATACATTAAAGAGTTTCCGAGGCAATGTTAGTTTCTTCAAACGCCTAAGCAAATTATCACAAGCCTATAATTCCCCTTTAAAAAATTGAGGGTTGTACCTGTCATTCGAAGGGGGTTGAAGGTAGGGAACGCATTTTCGCGTTGAAAAATGTCAATTTATAATTTAAATTTGATGTGTTTCGGGATTTTTTATAATAATGTACAGTAACCGAAATAGTGAATGTATTCCATTTGGCTTTTACACACTGTATATATATATATATATATATATATATATATATATATATATATATATATATATATATATATATATATATATATATATATATATATATATATATATACATTTGTATATACGTCCCATGTTTCTTTTAATGAAAATTGCATCTTCCGGCTCGGTTGCTTTGCCTAAATTATTTACTCAAACATTATATCACAATCCTATATAGTGATATTATTATGAGCTTGAAATATTGTTATACACCAAAGGGCCCTTCCTTTTTCTGTTTTAAATGAATTAGAATTAATTTAATTGTCCAATTAACATTGACAATGATATGTACGCAATGTGGTTTCCTTCTTCAAATTAGGGTATCTATTTTTACAACTGACGAGTCACCGCAAGCAGCTGACACATTTATTTGAATAACTCCCTGAAATACCTGAGATTAGTTCACCTGTAGGGGGGTCACTATCTTATCGTTTGATGAAGCCCTTTACAATAAAATTAATTTAATTGTTAGAGTTTTCTGTAATGAAAACAAGTCGATTTTATGGGACAAATGTTCATAATTAAATGGTCTAATCTTAATTCGAATACCCGTTGTTCAGGGTACGATAAACTATACGTTTAGAAGAGTTCATATTTTCAAAACAGTGGAAGCTCTTTATAGTAAATAATATTAGCAAAGGTATTATTACAAGAAAAAGTCTGGAGGCAGCAAGTGCGTTATGGTAACGAATTTTGATTGAAATGTTTTTATTGGCAAATATGTATTTTTTTAATAAGGTATTACATATGTTTAGCAGTATAACCTATATAATAGAAACAATGTACCATATTTCATCAAAATACTTCCGTTGTTTAAAAAAGTATAAAAAAAATTCTGAAAATAAACTGAAATGTTCCCGAAAAAACTGAACTCTATTTTTCTGGCCAACGAACCTCTTCAAATTATTTACACACCTGCCAAGACAGAATTATCCACAAAAAGTTTTTAAACATTTGCAAACATTTTCTTTCACCCTAATTCGCCATTTTTGTTTACAAAAATTAGCCTAAGTAATGTTACATGAATTTTTTAATTTTTAATAAAATTTGCTAAACAATTTTTTTTACAATAACTTAGTTACTAATCATGTGTGGCACAACATGTATGGGATAATAATCACCACATTGACAAGGAAAATTTGAAACTAGTCAAAAATGTTAGACATCAAACTATGCTTTACGCGTACGAAAGCATATATATATATATATATATATATATATATATATATATATATATATATATATATATATATATATATATATATATATATATATATATATATATATTCATATATACTGTATTTGTTTGCTGTACGTTTGTGATTTCTTATTGGTTTGCGTGGACTGCAGTTTAGAACCATCCCGGTTCATCATCAGCACACTACAGACTGTTATCGTTTCTGTGTGGTCTACGTCCGAGATTGTACGTGGCGCTTGCCCCTGAGCTTCTATTGGTCGGTTTACTCACGGCGCAAGCGCCACGTACAATCTCAGACGTAGTCCACACAGGAGCGATAACAGTCAGTAGAGTGCTGATGATGAACCGGGACGGTTCGAAACTGCAGTCCACGCAAATCAATAAGAAATCACAAACGTACAGCAAACAAATACAGTGTATATTTAAAAGTCATTACAGTGTATTGCAATAGTCCAATATATATATATATATATATATATATATATATATATATATATATATATATATATATATATATATATATATATATATATATATATATATATATATATAAAGATCGATTAAAAACAAAACGTCATCGAACCGTTCGGCACCTTTGATTTCAAGTCCTTTATTCTCACTTTGCGTTTGACCAGCTAAACACTCCTAATCTGTCGGGCAGAATAATAAAGTATGGTCAATAACCTCGTCCGGTCTATACAGATACTCAGCTCCACGTTGTGTTCTCGATTTAAAAATCCCCTTTCCTTTTCTTTTGTGTCTAAGAAATCAATATAAATACTTGTGTTTATGTAGAGTTTTAGTTAGAATATTAAACCTCTGTTGAAGTTAACATTGTGTGCGAAATGGTCGTTTTTGCTTTAAAAAAGATATGCGGCAGTTATTGGTGTGTCACCAGATGTGCTTTTCGGTGATGATCACAGGCTCCAGTATTCACATAATGAACTTATATATCAAGAAAGAACGTGAGCTTTCTTAAATACCACGGCACCTTTCATTTTAAGCCCATTATCCTTTAAATTAGATAAAACCTCATAAATTTGCTAACTAGGAGCTTAAAGTAGTTCGTCAACCTCCTCCGTTACATATAGATACAATAGACAAACGATGGGTCTCAGACTACAATTTTATATTCGGTTTAGTTCGTCATCTAGGTATCGTATAAATACATTTGTAGCTATTAATTTAGTTTATAATTTTTTCATCCTCTGATGATGCTAAGGTGGTTAGTGAAACGATCGTAAGGTCTTTAAAAAAGACGTGTTGTGGTGATTTGGGTTCTCTAAGTGTACTTATCAGTGCTCATCACAGGTTCCAGTTTTCACATAGTGAACTTAGTTACTGTTAATTATTAACATTTCACAAAAATCTTACCAAAAAGGATTTCTACGAAGACACCCAAAAAATGTCTGCGAAAACTATGTACATTGCTTTGCATATAAATTTGCTGAAAAACATACGTATATTTTAAATGATATACCTAATTTATAATTAAAATTGAAAAAAAGTAAACGTAAAAATTATTTTCACTTAGTATGGAGAAGTGGAAATAAAAAACTCTGGACGCAGCAAGTGCGTTATGGTAGTGAATTTTCATAAAAATGTTTTTATTGCAAATATGTGTGTTCTTTTTAAGAAAGCAGGCATCAATTTTGGTTACCAGTATAACCTATATAGTAAAAGCAATGTGCCATGTTTCATAAAAATAACTTTATTGTGTGAAAATGTACCAAGATTTCCAAAAGTAGACTTAGAGTGTTCCCGGAAAAACTCGTTTCTTGGTCAACCTTATAGGTTAATAGCAAATTGGGCTATTCAAATATGAAGCATTTGATCAAAGTTCGCTACCATAACGCACTTGCTGCATCCAGAATTTCTTTTCTTACAAACATGCTTTATATTTCGATGGAAAATGCAATAACATAAGGCGTGTTTGATTAAAAAAAAAGAAAATTTGTATCACCAATGACTTATGGGCCATCCTGTGATTGTAGAAATATTTTTTAAGATGTAGCTCAAGACACCCTATAATTAATATATACAAATTTTTTTCGAATCTTGTATAATAACGGATATATTGAGCTTTATTGATTTTTTACGAAAATTCGACAAAAATTATATACCATTAAACGATAAACTCTATAGCTAAGGCTACTGCCAAGCATCAGAGAAAGGGTCTATTTCAAATGAATTTTCTGGAAATATTTTATTAAAATGAAGTACAATGACGGTTGAAACTAAGACTTCAGTGTTTGTAAAACATCCTTCTTGAGACATTTGATTTCCATAGCCCGTATTAGTTTCAAGTTATTTGCCAAAATGTTGCCGATTTTGACGTTTTAAGTCGCAACTTTGACGTTTTGAGGAAAACCCCAATTTATTTTTCTTTAAATGCCTATAACTTTTTTGTTTTTTGACATACAGAGCTAAATTTTGGTAGGTAACTTACATATAAGGACGTAAACCTGCGTACCAAATTTGGTTGCCCTTACTTTGTTAATTCTGGAGATATAAATTTTTTTCGAAAGAAAACACAAAATTTTCCGGGAAAACCTGGGCAGATTTTCTTGGCTAACGAACTTATCCAAGCCATTTGCAAAAGGAATTTATTCACTAAATTTAATCAAAATCGGCCCATTATTTTTTGAGTTATCGGTGTGATACATATATATATAAATATATATATATATATATATATATATATATATATATATATATATATATATATATATATATATATATATATATATATATATATATATATATATATATATAAACATATAAAAATTCAAACTGACCCCAGATATGTGTTCTGGGGGGCCTAATTAGCGCTCATTTGAAGAAATTTTTTAAAAATTCAAAAGTCGAGATCTCCTCATTAGTGAATTTTTTTAAGAAAATTCACTAAAAATATAAGCGGAAAACTACTCATAATTTTATGTTGCAACCTGTCAGAAATAAAATAAAAGGTTATTTAAGTCTATCACGGACATTTCTGATATAATCTAAAAAATTCTGGACGCAGCCAGTGCGTTATGGTAGTGAATTTTCATTAAAAAAAATTTAATTGCAAATATGTGTTGTTTTTTTTTTCAGAAAGCAGGCATTAAATTTGGTTACCAGTATAAGCTATATAGTAAAAACAATGTGCCATGTTTCATCAAAATAACTTTATTGTTTGAAAACGGACAGAAATTTCCGAAAGTAAACTTAAAATGTAACCGAAAAAATCCGTTTCTTGGTCAACCTTATAGGTTAATAGCAAATTGAGCTATTCAAATATGAAGCATTTAATCAAAATTCGCTACCATAACGCACTTGCTGCGTCCAGAATTTCTTAACTTACAAACATGCATTATATTTCGATGGAAAATGCAAAAACATAAGGCGTTTTCCACTAAAAAAAATAATTATTTGTATCACCAACGACTTATGGGCCATCCTATGATGGTAGCAATAATTTTTTAAGGTGTAGCTCAAGACACCGTATAATTAATGTATACAATATTTTTTCATATCTTGTATAATAACGGATATATTGAGCTTTATTGATTTTTTACGAAAATTCTACAAAAATTATATACCATTAAACAATAAATTCTATAGCTAAGGCTACTGCCAAGCATCAGAGAAAGGGTCTATTTGAAATGAATTTTCCGGAAATATTTTAGTAAAATGAAGGACGATGACGGTTGAAACTAAGACTTCAGGGTTTATAAAACATTCTTCTTAAGACATTTTCTTTCCAGAGCCCGTCTAAGATTCAAGTTCTTTGCCTAAATGTTGCGAATTTTGAGGTTTTAAATTGTCACTTTGACGTTTTGAGGAAAACCCCAATTTATTTTTCTTTAAATGCCCATAACTTTTTTTTTTGACCTACAGAGCTAAATTTTGGTAGGCACCTCACCTGTAATGACATAAATCAACGTACCAAATTTCGTTGCCCTTACTTTGTTAATTCCGGAGATATAATTTTTTTTAAGGAAAACCCAAAATTTTCCGGGAAAACCTGAGACGATTTTCCTGACTAACGAACTTATCCAAGCCATTTGCAAAAGGAAGGTATTCACCAAATTTGATCAAAATCGGCCCATTATTTTTTGAGTTATCGGTGTGATATATATATATATATATATATATATATATATATATATATATATATATATATATATATATATATATATATATATATATATATATATATATATATAAACATATAAAAATTGAAACTGACCCCGGATATGTGTTCTGGGGGGCCTGATTAGCGCTCATTTGAAGAAATTTTTTCAAAATTCAAAAGTCGCGATCTCCTCATTAGTGAATTTTTCTTAAGAAAATTCACTAAAAAGTCTGGACGCAGCAAGTGCGTTATGGTGGCGAATTTTCATAGAAATGATAAACAGAATTTTTTACGTCAATTATATATATATATATATATATATATATATATATATATATATATATATATATATATATATATATATATATATATAAATGTGGTGCTTATTATCCCAGATATGGTGTGTCATGCATGAGTTGTTTACCTTACCGTATCTCAACTGTGCCAGATGTTCACGAAATCTAGTCTCAATGGTTCTCTTAGTCTTAGCCACAAGGGGTCTCGAGAGCATTTAAAAAAAATCGATTTGCAGCTAACTTTTTCTACAAAAAATAATTTAAGAAATTTGTTAGGTAATACGAAGATAAAGATAAAGCCACTGAAATGTCGGGTATCTATGAGATAGGTTGTAAAGATTGTAATCTTAAATACGTTGGGCAGACTAAGAGAACCATTAAGACTATATTTCGCGAGCATTTTGTACAGTTGAGATACGGTACCATAGAGGAGTCATGCGTGGCACAAAATATTCGGGATAATTAACACCACATTGATAAAGAAAATCTGAAACTTATCAAAAATGTTAGACGGCCAGCCAAGCTAGATGCGTACGAAAATATTTATATTTCTAGGGCAATAAAAACAAAAAGTTATTTAAACAGACCCCCGCCACTGGTCTGTAGTCCTCTGTTTGCGCTCTGTCTTTGATGCAGATAAACATTGCGAAACCTGTCAGGTAAAGTGGTAAAGGAAGTTCAGAAAGCTCGCCCGGCAATAAAAATACGATACAAGGTCTGGCTATGATATGACGAGAATGCGCGCGCAGAAGGCGTGGGTGAGGGGGAAGGAGGAAACCATAGACTTATAATAAAAGGAGACTCGACTATTCATTCATAAATAGCCATTTGTTTTGTAATAACCATTAGCATAAGTGGGAAAGAGATGCAAGGAGAGAGACCACATAACATTCCGACTCTCGACAACGTCGCAAATAATTCCGACTCGTGTTTGTTATGCCACCAGTGAAAAAATGAACCCAATTTTCCACACACCTGACACTGGCGAACCATGTTCTAATGTTTATAGATAAACTTTTCTTTAAATAACACAATTAAACTAAAAAAATCACTAATACAAAAATTCCGACTGCCAGCAACACCGTCTAGAAGAGTTGTAAACCGGCCGACGGCTAATGACAGAAATGTTGACTGGAAGAAGTGAACAGGGTTGCCGCTTGATATTGAGATTCTAGCATTACCGAATCCTCATAAATTTTATATTTATTATCAAGCATCAGATACAGCAGCTCTATTGATATACTTATTGTACCTATAGGAGACTGTTATAAATAATAGCTTCACTATGAAATAGGGACAAGACGCTTTTATTATTTAATATTATAAATTACATTTTGTGTCATAATCTGAAAACATTGGGCGTGAACGAACGTTTGGCAACAGTGTTAGGTAAAGCGTAGTAAAATTATACAGTGTAGCATACAATCGCCCGAATACATTAATATGTTATCAGATCTCTGATTGCTTTAAAATGTAAATAATTGTATCTCTATTCTTTATATATCTATGGAGGAAACGAATAAAACGTTGGATAGCACCGAAGATGACCAACGTCCAGGTCGACTTGCCTCTGTTTCAACTCTGCAAACAGTGACCAAAATCAATCAAATTGTCCGCGGAGGTCGTCGTATGAGCATTCGGATGATGGCTGAGACTGTAAATGCCGACCCCTGACCAAAAGCTCGTCCGTCAACAGGTGTGCTCAGATTTTCTTGAGATGTTACATGAAGAGCCTGAATTGACGGAAAACATCAAAACTTGCGACGAAACCTGGATATTTTAATACGAGATTCAAACTAAGCGGCAATCCATGCACTGGAAAAGTCCTGCATCGCCAAGAATGAAACAAGCAAAGAAATCAAAATTTAAAGCCATGGTGATCGTTTTTTTTTCGACATCAACAGCATCGTGATGATTGAACGGATTCCAGAGGGTCAAATTGTAAACCAAACTTACTATTTGAAAGTTTTGGCAACACTGCGAGAGATAGTTTGTAAGAAACAGCCGGAGTTGTGGAAAAACAAGTCGTGGATCTTGCACCAGGATAACGCACCAGCCCATAGCACGCTGTCTATGAAGCGTTATTTAGCAGCTAAAGGCACTCCAGTGTTCGAACACGCGCCGCATTCGTCTGATTTAGCGCTTTGTGACTTTTTCCTGTTTCCGAAGATCACGTTTGCCTTAAAAGGAACCTGGCTAGAGTCGATGGAAGAGGTGAAGCGAAAATCGGGGGAGCTTCCAGCAGAAGACTTCCAGCATTGCTTTGACCAATGGAAAAAAAAACGAATGGAATAGTGTGTAGCCGGGGGATGGGAGTACATTAAAGGGGAGCATTCGATTGTAGAATATTTTTTAAAGAAAAACTCCTTTTCATAACCAGACTCGTTATTTAACAGCCAGACCCCGTAGACAAAAAATTTGCCTGCGATCTCGTCTACCTTTTGATATCGTTCTTTACCTAGGATTCAGTATAAAAGGTGATGTTAGAATTAAGTAATTAGAATTTTTCATCCTCTGATGACGCTAAGTTTGTTAGTGAAGATGTGTTGTGTTGATTTGGGTTCTCCAAGTGTACAGGGTGAGTATTATAAATGATAACCCCATTTTATTTTCGTTATTTTCGGGCAAATTGATCCGTTTAAAAACTTATTTTGAACAATTTTTAACGTTGTTTCTGAATCTGCTATCGCTTTTCAAGAACTTTGAAAAATGTACGAGGAGGAACAAAAAATATATATTTTTTAAATAGAACACCCTGTATTTTTTTACATATAGTAATTTTTCGAGTTTTTCTGATTACAAAAATATATAGTTATAGTGCATTTGGATAAGCAGTTTTTAAGTTATGATGAAATATGTAAAACGACAAATGTGTTTACGTATTACTCAATAATATACAAAGCAGCATTTGGAAATAAAATTTTAACTTTGTGTAAACGTCAGAAAGGTTAAGATTTGTTAATGCTTTTTCTATTAGGAATATTTATTATGTGCAAAAAAGCGATCATGCCTTATCATAGTTTAGAGAATAGGCGTAGAATTTAGAAATATTCTTATATTGTAATAAAAACATGACTGCTTTGCAAAGGGAGTTTAGAAGACTGTATCCGAATGAGAGAACATTCAAGAAAATTTTAAATTTTGTGCAACAAATTCATTGAAGAATGCAAATAGAAGAAAAACGAGAAATACTATTGGTGAGGAAATACAAGTGAATATTCTATTATCGGTTATAGAAGAGCCAAGTCGGTCTACTTATTTTGTAGCTAAAGATTTAAGTGCAACTTTTAAAAAGAAATAAGTATAAATCTTTTCACATTCTTCCTGTTCAAAAATACAATGAAAACAATGATTTTTTGCGAAATGTGTTTTGGACTGATGAGTCGTCCTTTTCTACAGCTGGTTTGTTTAATAGACATAACAAACATCATTGGGCTACAGAAAATCCACACATGGTAAAGCAAATATAAAAACAAGGACATAAAACTGCCAATGTGTGGTGTGGGATACACCAAAACAAAATAATTGGTCCATTTTTTTTACATACAAATCTCACAGGTGTAGTTTATCTCCATTTGCTACAAAAGCAAGTTGAGGAATATTTGGATGACTTGCCAGTTATTCTAAATTTAAGAGCAATCTGGCAGCAAGACAGAGCTCCCCCACATAACGTTAGACCTGTGACGAACTACTTAAACCAAAAATATGACCTCTGGATAGGAAAAAATGGTCCCACCCATTGGCCGGCTAAAAGCCCCGATTTAAATCCGCTAGATTTTTTCCTTTGGGGTGCTCTCAAGAACAATATTTATAATGAAGAACTGTCGGCGGACACTGTGTAATTAAAACAGCTTATACGACGAGAAATAAATTCTTGTAACGAAAATGCAATCAAATTTTTTACGGCGATGTATCAAATGCTTAGAAAACAAGGGAAGTTATGTGGAAGATACAATGTAATCTTTATATTATTTTTAAATTTTTATAAGTTTGATACTTTTATTTTACTTGTTTCCTTGTGTATGGTTTCGTTATATATTTTGTTGTGACAATCATTGAATAAATATCTTAGCTAGTTTTGCATAATAATTAACTTAATATTGACAGATCATATTTTTAGGATAAACTAATAGTTTGTATACAAAATTAAAATTTTATTTCCAAAGGCTACTTCGTATATTATTGAGTAATACGTAAACAGCTTTGTCGTTTTACATATTTCATCATAACTTAAAAACTGCTTATCCAAATGTACTATAACTATATATTTTTGTAATCAGAAAAAATCGGCAAATTATAATATGTGAAAAATACAGGGTATTCTATTTGAAAAAACTAGATTTTTTTTGTTCCACCTCATACATTTTTCAAAACTCTTGAAAAGCGATAGAAGATTCAGAAACTACGTTAGAAATTGTTCAAAATAAGTTGTTTAACGAATCAATTCGCCCAGAAATAACGAAAATAAAAGTGGGTTATCATTTATGATACTCACCCTGTACTGATTCAGTTATTTAATTTGAAATAGTTAACGAAAATTCGCTACCATAAGGCACTTATCTATCATAAGTTTGTAAATACATAAATTGTTTACCATTTCTCTCTCTTCAGTGTTCAGTCCATGCTTTATGAGATATCATCTTCAACTACCATAAAGCAAGATTATCGAAACTCATCACGTATTTTCTGCAAGACATTTCCAAGCCTGTACGTACCTCGTTACAAGGAATAAACTATTGCTAATGAAATTATTCAACAATTATCGGTGATTATTAAACATTCACAGTACGGTAACCGCAATCTCTGACCGTCCAATAAACGTTACGATAAATGTACGATAATTCCACGACGAAACGCTAAACATCAGATTTCTGACGTTCCTTATGGGCATTAGAACGACATTCTGTTCTTTTTCATTATTTATATGAGATACACTTCCAAGTAATTAACCGCAATAACATTTTTATGGCTCTCCATTTGCAGATGCAAGAACAAATCCAGAGTAATTTTACTGTGAGTGGTATTTTTTCCTTTTGTTTTTTCTTTGTTTCAAATGAAGATGGGTTGAATTATGTGAATGCATTCGAAGATAAAGGTAAATGCCTGCAGAGCTTATCTGGATGACTATCGGGCCAAACAAAATAAGAATGTTTTGCAAATGAATGGTTTCGGTAGTGACAAGCACCGAAGGAGGCCGTTTAAACTGGTTTTAAGTGAGATACGAACTGACCTATGCCAACTAGATTTATTTATCTTTGAAGAATTTTAACCTGCAGGTTATGTAACTTAAAACCAAGAATATGTTAATGAGTTCCACTTTAACTGTTTCAGAAAAACATGCTAAATATGTCAATGAGGTAAGCTAAATAATACTCAAATCTGGCTTTCTTAAATCGATCTATTCTTTGCAGACCACTTTATCTATGTTGTTAATTTTTAATGAATTTTCTTTAAAAAAATTCACTAATGACGAGATCCGTGTTTATACAGGCTGGCGCATTATAAACGAAACAGACCGATTTGCGTCCAGAGAATTTTTTTTAAGAAACTTTGAAACACGTCAATTTTAATATTGAGGGGGACATGCTTTTACATAAAACTCAACTTTGTCACATCAACCCCTTACGGGTGGTGATAACAACCCTTATATTTTTAAATAGGGAACATGGGTCGAGTGTTACATTACTTGAAAGTTATTTCTTTTCTGAATTCCGCACACTAATTTTTTTGGAAGTTTTATTAACTCGTTTAAAAATTATTCACAGTTGGAGTTGCAAGAACGTATTTCATTCATTATGATAACAAATGCACTAATTAGTCAATTTTTCGTTAAAAAAAAACTAAAAAAGAGAACCAAACGTTCAAAAATGTTTATTCAGTTAAGTAAGTGTTCAAATTGTTGACCACCAACTTCCATACAAAAGTACACATTTTGTTCAAAACGAGCTCTGACATTCTGGAGCATTAGACGGCATTCTTCAACAATGCGTCGTCGTAATTCTTCCAGACTCCTGTCATGTTGCGTAAATTCTACTCTTTAAACGGCCCCATAGAAAGAAGTCTAAAGAAGTTAAATCCGGTGATCTAAGGGGCCACTCAATAGCACCTCTACGCCCAATCCATTGTCCTGGAAACTCTCTGTTCAAAAATTCCCTAACACGTTGTAAAAAATGCGGTGAGCTCCATCTTGTTGAACCACTAATTGATTTTCTTGATAGCGATCATCATTTTCAACAA
The DNA here is from genome assembly GCA_964006375.1 of Tillus elongatus. NCBI lineage: Eukaryota > Metazoa > Arthropoda > Insecta > Coleoptera > Cleridae > Tillus > Tillus elongatus. The sequence goes on from OZ023267.1 coordinate 131,681,116, forward strand.
TGTCAATTAGTAGAGGGTAAACAATATCTTCTAGTAACTCCAAATACGTTTTGCTTCTCAAATTGCCATCAAGAAAAATTGGTCCGATTAAACAGTCTCCAAAAATGCCAGTCCAGACATTCAATTTCTGTGGAGTTTGAGTGTGGACCTCGTGAAAATTTCTTGGATTATTATCTGCCCAATAACGACAATTATGACGACTGACTGTGGAGTTTAACAAAAACGTACACTCGTTTGAAAAACAGATATTGAACAGAAAGTTCCCGTTATCAGCTATTCGTGCAGTCATAACTTCACAAAACTCCAGCCGCCGATCAAAATAATCTTCATTCAGTTGTTGTACAAGATGAATTTTATACGGGTGAAATTTATGATGCTTCAATATTCGCTGAAAAGTTCTTCTTTTGATGGTTGAAACAGTGGCCAATTTTCTCGTGCTCAAAGTTCGGTCTGCAGCAATTTGTCCTGAAACTTCAATCTCCGTAGTCTCATTTCTAACCGGAAATTCACGTTCAGGATCCCGTTTTTTGTTGGCTGCTGAACCACTTTGTCAAAACTTTGCAACTAACTCCAAAATGTATTTTCTGTTAACATGGCTGTTCGGATGTCGTTCATTAAACAAATTTGCGGCACGGTTGGCACAGACGCCGTTTTTGAAAAAAAGAGTAATTATTACACACTCTTTCTACAGAATACACCATTGTGAAATTAATTTTCCGTGGTACTATCAAGTATCAAACCGACCGATAAACTGAAATAACAAACCGCATTTCTCTCATTCCGATAAGAATTGTTCTGATTGTCAATTTTTGTTTACAAACCGACAAAACATTGACTATCAGCACATTTCTTATCGGAATGAGTGAAATGCGTTTTTGATAAAATTTCAAAAAAAAATAGTATGCTGAATTCAGAAAAAAAGAGCTTTCAAATGATGTAACACTCGACCCAAGTTCCCTATTTAAAATATAAGGGTTGTTATCACCACCCTTAAGGGGTTGGTGTGATAAAGTTGAGTTTTATGTCAAAACATGTCCCCCTCAATATTAAAATTGACGAGTTTCAGCGTTTCATAAAAAAAATATTTCTCTGGACGCAAATCGGCCTGTTTCGTTTTCAATGCGCCACGCTATATATATATATATATATATATATATATATATATATATATATATATATATATATATATATATATATATATATATATATATATATATATATATATATATATATATATATATATATATATATATATATATATATATATATATATATATATATATATATATATATATATATATATATATATATATCGTACCGATAACTCAAAAAATAATCGACCGATTTTGATGAAATTGGGTAGGTGCCTTCCCTTTGCAAGTGGCTTGGATAAGTTCGTTAGCTAGGAAAATCGGACCAGTTTTCCCTGGAAAAATTTTGGTTTTCTTTCAGAAAATTTTTATAACTCCGAAAATAACAAAGCCATGGCAACCAAATTTAGCACTTAGGCTTACGCTATTAAACTTACAATACATGCCAAAATTCAGATCTCTAGGTTAAATGAAAGAAATTATAGACGTTTAAAAATTAATTGGGGTGCCACTGATGACCAGAGAAACGCACAAAACCAAAATATTTTGTGTGGATAACAAGATCTATTGTATAACACAGACAAAGATTTAGTTTTTTGACGCAAAAAGGTCAAGAAATAACAGAAAAATTACTTTGAAAACATTGTAGTTTTCATTTTTAAAATGTCAGAGTCGCTCGATGAAACGTTAACATTTGCCATTTTTAGACAGAGAACCTGAAACAAATACAGGCTATGTAAAGCAAAGTTCATAATAAATGTATTTTACAAAGCCTTAACTTACAGCTTCAACCATCATTGTTCTTCGTTTTACTAAACTGTTTGCAGAAAATTCATTTCAAATAGACCCATTCTCTGATGATTTGGTAGTAGTTTTTAGTAAATTCACTGCATAACTAACATACCTAAAATAAATAGTGTCAAACAGGCAACAGCAATACCGACGGTAGACTGAAGATCAACCCAGGCTTCGGGGACCGCTGCAAAATTCAGGAGATCTTGAAGGAGCCCATGCTTGAAATGAGGTCAGCCTTCGCGAGCACGCGAATCTGCAGGGAAAACCGCTTTACAGTAGAAATCCCCGACCGAGAGGCATGGCGGGAGGAGACGCTGGGCATACCACAGGACGCGCTCGTCTGGTTCACGGACGGATCCGGCGGGGAGCGTGGGACGGGGGCAAGCGTTTATTCGGTACCGAGGGTAAGTCATAGTATTTCCCCCGGAGCCCATCCTGCACTGTGTGCTGGAGAACAAGAGGACGGGCTATACCAACAAGCGGATCCTTATAGCCACAGCCAGCCAGGCAGCCCTTAGGACCCTAAGTAGCCCACTAGTAAATTCCTGGCTGGTGAGTGAGTGCCGAGAGGAGACGAGTGACCAGGCTGGGCAGAATGAGGTCACCCTCATCTGGGTGCCGGGTCACTCGGGGGTCAAAGGCAATGAAGAAGCTGACATTCTCGTGAAGAGAGGGTCAGCAGAACCATTTATGGGACCAGAACGGGATCTGGGCGTGACAAAGAGCACTGCCAGGGGAGCCATTAAGTCCTGGGTCAGAAACCAACACAAGCTGTACTGGGCAAACTGTCCAGGGCAGACTGTCCTGGGCTCAGACATGGGAAGTCAATAATTGACGAACCCAGTTCAAAGAGAGCTGTGGAGCTGCTAAATCTTAGCAGAGGACAGCTCAGAAATATAACAGGTCTCTTGACGGGACACATGGCCGTCAAGAAACACCTGCATAAAATGGAGCGGTTCGAGGGGGACCTCGCATGCAGTCTCTGCGGCGAGGGGAGGAATTAGCCCAGCACATCTTGTGCGAGTGTAAAGCTCTGGATCGCAAAAGACAACTGATCTACGGTCAGTCTAGACCAGAGACAGAGCATTATAAAACTTCACCCTACCAATCGCTGTGCAGACTAGTTCAAGGCACAGGGATTTTGGAATGGGTGGAGTAAAAAGACTAAGGGCATGCACAATAAGTCAAAGGTGGCAGTGCTATCGGGGCGGCAAGGTCGCGGACGAGCTCTGATAGAAAAAAAACAGCAATACCGCGCTGAGTACGTCGGGTAGATCACTGAAATTAAGCAACTGCGGTCACGGTCAGTAATTCGATGGGTGACTGGCTGAGAACAAGTTACGTTTTTTCAAATACTCATTTTACTATATTTTTCTTCGTTTAGGTAAATTTCAGTAACTTTTTTCCATAATACAGCACCTGCAATATATACAATTACCTATTTCGTAAAAACACTATTTATTAAATCTGTGCCTCTAAATAAGGATTTCAGTTTAATCAAATTCAAATGCTTTGCGGTACAGGGGCATTTCAGCATGTTCAGCTAGGCTTTACTCTACGTTATACATAACATTAAGGAAATAAAAATAAAAATTCGGGACGCAGCAAGTGCGTTTATGTTTTTGGGCAGTCCTCTGCTAAGATTTAGCAGCTCCACAGCTCTCTTCACAGCTGGTTTGGTCAATTACTGACTTCCCATGTCTGAGCCCTGGACAGTCTGCCCAGTACACCTTGTGTTCGTTTCTGACCCAGGACTTAATGCCTCTCCTGGCCGTGCTGTTTGTCACGCCCAGAACCAGTTCTGGTCCACCACCCACTTAGTATTTTAAGGCTGGCTATACTATAACCGTATTACTTTTGGTGCATTTTTGCTACAATTAGTATGCCGTACTGAAGGGCTCTAATGAGAGCGAAACCGGTCTACGGTTCTAATTGTTGCGAGAATGCATCTAGTCTTACATACTTTGTCCCTATATTGGGATATAAATGGGCCAGGGGTGACAATTTTCTAAATTGTTGGTTAGTTGTATACAGTCTCTATTTTTTTAACACTTTGTGTTATTTGGAGCTGGCGTGACAACATATTATGGTTCCGCAACTAGGTGGCGGCACGTCCACCACTCACTTTGTATACGTACATTTATAAATTAATGTGTATAAGGTAAACGACTGTTTTTGAACTATATTGTGATTCAGCAACATGATTGGCAGCAATTTTGAAAATGCCGCTGAAAATCACTGCGTGGTATAAAGTTTTATATAATACGCAAAGATGGCTACATTCAATGATATAGTCGTCATTATACTTTTTATGTTGAATCGATAGAAAAAATAGTGGCGCAAATTGAATCTTAACTTCCGCATAGCTGTGATAATTTATTCTCTTCAGAAAGACATTCTTATGAAATGAATTTAGGGCCCATGACTTGACCACAAAGAAAATATTTGTATTCCTGTACCCATAAACTTTTGAAACGTTATATTACTCTAGTTATATTGAAAAAAAATCAATTTTATTTATCCCCTACCCTCTGCAGCGATCTTACCCAAAAAATAAGCCGTTCGTTTGTAGAGTGCTAACTGTATACCAAATTTGAAGACGATATCTCAATTCGTTCTAAAGTTATCGTGGCTACAAACAGACAGACATACAGACTGGCAGACCGAAAGACCTATAGACTGACATACAGACAGACCGACAGACAAAAAAAAATCGTTCCCAAATCATGTTTTCTATATGCTTTCATACTTTTTGTGTCGTTTAAGCGAAAACATATTTTTGAAATTTTTGTCACCGACGCGATATTTCCACACGTTGTGACGAAGTGGAAGTAATTCAGATGCTTTGGAGGTAATTGTTCAGAAAAAACTAACTAAATTTAAAATTGTGTGTGTGTGTTTGTGCGCGCGCGCAAAAAAAGGGATGTCATTGGAAGGTTATGCATCACCCATAGACTAAATTTAATATAGATAAGTTTAATCAGTTCAATGATATGCTTAGAAAATAGGGTAACTTTAAAGCACCTGCTGCGTTCAGATTTTTTTATAGCAAAACATACGCTTAAAAGTCGTCTACATTGGACAAACATATATAAACTAAATGGATAAGATAACAATAGAAAAATATTGTTTAACATCGGTATTTAAACATACCTTTACCACTAATTAAATTTACGCAATAACAAAATTTGCCATAGATTTAGCTACAAGATATAATAGAATAAGGTATAAAAGAAAAAATTTTGTTCACACATTAACTTACAACACATTATGTAAATGTTTCTGTAGAATATTACAAAATTGCGCGCACACACACACACACACACAATGTATAATATATACATACATACAAATACAAACCGTCAGCTAGTTTAGAAGAAATGTACCACACTTGTTGAAGAATGAAGACCAGCGTGAATGAAGATAGTCATGCTGATTATAGCCGGTGTTTATGGCAACGGATGTTGTCATAATTATAAAATGTTCGTTGCTTGAACATCTCACAATGAAACTTATCGTTTAGCTTATTCTTTTTGTAACGTTTTGATTTGCATTATATTTTCAAATAACATAACCTTTATCATAAGAAATATATTTAAATATATAATGGTAGATGTATTTTTACCATATATATATATATATATATATATATATATATATATATATATATATATATATATATATATATATATATATATATGTATGTATGTATGTATGCACAAAATAACTCAAAAAGTTATTAACCTGTTTTGATTAAACTCGGCAAGAATCTTTAGTTTATTAATAGCTTGGATGATTTCGACCAGGTGTGGCACGTAGCATTGCATAATAAACTTCCGGCCTATGGCCTACCACTAAAACTATCTACCTGGACAGCAAATTTCCTCTCCAACCGGAGCATTTCTATTATCGTGGATGGCCATTCCTCTAAACTGTATCCAATTAATGTAGGAGTCCCTCAAGGTTCAGCTTTAGCCCCTACTTTGTTTCTTCTCCACATCAAATGACCTCCTCTCCAGCACATCCAACCCAGTTCACAGTTACGCGGACAACAGCACCCTCCACTCAAATATACAATATTCTAAGCCTGTCTCCTTAGCCCAATTAGAGGAGGATCGGATACTCATGGAGGGTTCTGTCTCTGTGGATCTCCAAAAAATATTAGACTGAGAAAGTAGAAATCTTGTAGAATTCAACTTCACCAAATCTCAGTCTTGCTTTCTATCTCATAAGAGATACACCAGCCCTAGACCCATCACAATGAACAACCAAGTTATTCAAAGTAATGAGTCCTTTTCACTTGTTGGCATTTCTGTGGATCGAAACCTCAATTGGCACCAACATGTCACATCAACTGCAGAAGCCGCTGCTAAGAAATTAGGTTTCCTCTTCCGGGCTCGCAAATACTTTTCACTGGCTAATCTCTATACCTTATATACTGTTCCCATATCTGGGGGGCTGCGGCCACTTCTACACTCGCTATCCTGGACTTCATTTAGAAGAGAGCTATGCGTCTGATCGGTGACCCTCACCCATAGGCTGCCATCCCTTGCCCACCGACGTGTCGTTGGTGACCTCTCTCTCTCTCTCTTTTATAGATATCTGCACGGGCACTGCTCAGAGGAGCTTTCTTCCATAGTTCCTCCACATGCTGCCCCCAACAGATCTACCAGGGAACAGAGCGAATGCAGCCTTTTACTGTCCAGGTCACCAGACATAGAAAATCTTGTTATGCCCGCTCTTTTGTCCTAAGGACATCCAAGTTGTGGAATTTCTTGCCGGCATATGTTTTTCCTTCTCCTCCGAACCTCCAAACCTTTAAGTCCAGAATTAACAATTTGCCTCTTTCCTCCTTATCGACACCCACGGCACGATATTATTTAGGCTGTAAGCCCTCGTGGTGTGTTGTTGAAATATAAAAAAATTGTATTTGAACAACTTAAATATCTGCACGTTCCTCACTTCGGAGTGGGCGTGAATATGCCAATCCCATGTCCATGCGATGTTGGGTAGGTTAAAGATCCCTATCCTTCATACATAAAGTTAGGGTTTCAGCAAAATTTCCAGAATAGTGAGGAGAAGCTACGCCCTGGCGTCGGTCATTGGCCATAGTCGCGGATCTGGTTCCTAACACGCGAAAGACTGAAATGCTTATTTTTTCTCCGGTGAGTGTGCATCCGAATCTGAGCCTATATGTGAGATCTGATAACAGTTCAATAAGACAAGGCACGTCTGTGAAGTTTTTGGGGCTCCATCTAAATTCGAACTTATCATGGGATGTCCATGTTGACCATGTGGTGGCCTCGCTTGCACCTAGGAATTACGCGTTGCTGCAGCTGAGGGATTTCTTGAGTACTCAGGCGTTGTTGACATGCAACTATGGTAGTGTCAACTGTCTCCTGGCATATGGCTTGTGTGCATCTGGGGAGGGTTCTGTCGATGCAGAAGAGAATTGTCCGCACCATGTTTGGCCTGCCGTCTTTCGCATCTTGTAGACCATTATTTATACGGTATGGCATTTTATTAGTGACTATATATGCTCGAGGTGCTTTGTTATGTCAGAGAAAATATTGCAATTTTTAGTACCTGCGGTAATATTACACCGTATGAAACAAGACAGGCTAAATATTTGTATTATCCCCCTTATAGGATCGAACAGATTAAGGGACCTCGCAACACTGCAATACGCTTATATAATCATTTACTCGACAGCGTCAAAAATTTAAGCAGCCTCAGGTAATATAGGCTTGCTTTAGAATTGTTTTTAGAGAGCATTCGTTTTATTCTGTGGACGAATATTTTAATTTTAAATTTCAGCCTTCATAAGCTGTTTTTTGTGTTTTGACTATTTCCGATACCTTGTAGAGATCTATGGAGCAGTTCCAATAAATAAGATAAATAAATAAACGAGACCGGCGTTAAAGTAAAAAAAAGTTTTAATCTGATTGGTCAAAGAATTGCAAGGCATTCGACACTGCAAGTTGATACTTTTAAAGGCTTTCTTTGACAGAGAGATACCTGAGCCTGGGCTGGATATATCCTTCTCTGGATCAAAAGAGGCGTCAGTAAGTACATATTCCTGGTGTGGCCACCTTTCTTGGCATAGGAACAAAAAAAGCCTGGACGCAGCAAGTGCGTTAGGGTAGTGAATTTTCATAGAAATGATCTGGCACAAAATATTTTATTCTAACATTTTTTGTCTTGTAACATAGAAATCTTAATTTTGATGCATAGTTTACTTTTTATGTCGTAAATCAACCTAACAAATTTGATTATCATTGCTTTTTATTTTTTGAATTTTTTTCGAATGAAAACTCAAAATTTTCCCGGAAAACCTCGTCCGATTTTCCTGACTAACGAACTTATTCAAGCCACTTACAAAAGGAAGGTACATGCCAAATTTTATCAAAATCAGCTCATTATTTTTTGAGTTATCGGTGTGACATATATATATATATATATATATATATATATATATATATATATATATATATATATATATATATATATATATATATATATATTACAGGGTTCGGTAAGTTTAGAGGATCACATAATTATCTTCACAACTGCTCTACCGATAAATGTCAAATTTGGTATCCATGGATATACCAGTGTTTCGCATAACCGGAAATTAGTTTTGTGTATACAGAGTGATCAGTTTCCCTGTGCCACACCAACCTCGTATTTTTTTTAATAGGACACCCTATATTTTATTTTATTTTTTGGTAAAGCACTTTATGCTGAGTAAAATGAAGCCCAACAATAGGGGCCTGGGATCAACGATTTGGAAATTATTCAATTGTTTGTTCGAAATTTTATTCCCATTCAACACGACAGTGCTTCCATGTCGTCGCAAAACCTATCAAGATCTGATATTATCATGACTCTTGGCTCAATGTAGCATAATAAAATATGGTTATATGGTTTGAGGAAATATCCTCTTATACAGGGTGTTATATTTTACAATGCTCAATTTTTCTCGAAAATTTCAAATGGAACATCCTGTATATGACTACGGCATAAAATAGCGGGTTTAGTAAGCTTTCTTCCAATGCCATATTTGCTGGGGTTTAATTGACTGGATCAACACAAACTGATGGATCATTTGTAAACGTCTGGGATTTCTTCTTTCTAAAGGTGAATTATAATTTGTACAGGCTTTTAATAAAAATCATAGACATGGCATTTTTTTGTAAATTGTTACATCGTTTTTAGATAATTGTATGGTGAAATTAATTTTCAACTTAATTTATAAACAACAAACATTAAATAAAAATAATAGTACCACATTAATTTCATACATTAACGAAAGAATCAAGAATGTATTCCAATAACAGTTTAAATAACAAATCTCAAATCAGATGCTCTAACACGTTCCTCTCTTGCTGAACGCAAAGTTCTAATCTTTCCATAATTTGTCTATGCGTAGCAGCATGGATCATCTCCCGATCAACATTCCGACATGCCTCAAATATCCGTTGTTGTAGATTGTGAACGCTAACTAAAGGATTTATGCCAAAATCTGAATAGACTTGGTCCTTGATGTAGCCCCAAAAAGAATATTCCATGGGAGTCAAATATGGGGATATTGCAGGTCATCGTATATGGGCATTTGTACCTGTATAATTAGGGCCAAAAACTTGGTCCAAATAGTCCACAACTATCCTGCTGTTGTGAGCTGGACATCGATCGTGCTGAAAAATAATCCTAGGTTGGACATTCAGTGGAACATCATCCAACCAATCGTCCAGATGGGTGTTTAGGTGATTGAGGTAAGTCGTCCCGTCTAAATTTTCTTTAAAAAATACGGACCCCATCAATCTATTATCTAATAGCCCACACCATACGTTGGTTTTATATTCAGTTTCGTGATTTCTCGAAAAAACCCAGTGTAGATTTTCCGTTGCCCATCTTATACTGTTATGCCTATTGAACACACCATTATTTGTGAACTTTGACTCATCCGTCCAAAGGATATGGCTTAAAGTTTTATGATCTATATTTAAAGTTTCATTCACCCAATACGAAGCGGCTCACATAGTCGCCATCTCTGAGGGCTTGGACAAAATGACACCGGTAAGGCTTATAATTATACATTTTCATTATTCTGCGAACACTTATTTTTAAACTATCGGTTACTGAGGCTAGTTGTGTAGCTGATAAACCTGGGTTTTCTTGCAAATGAAGTAAAGCATTTTACGAAATTTCTTAATTGGTAATTGGCTTTACGGGGGTTATTAGCTGATTTCCTATTACACTTCCGAATTGTAAAAATGTATTGTAAATACGCAGAAATGATCAATAATCCTGGTGTCCTGGGTACCGATCCCTACATAATTATTGTAACAATTAGATGAAAACTCAGTGCAATTGAACAAAAAAATATACCTGTATCTTCGCAATGCACGGGTCGCTACTTTTTGACATTCAATATAAGTCTCCAACATATCCTTTCTCTCCTGAACTGAATAATCCATACTGAATGCAGACATCGATTAATTACTGTATTGACAAAAATAATGCAATACACGTAGTTACACTATTTTGTTGTTAAACTAATGAAATAGCTTTATTATTTTTAATAAAAGTTCAGTAGTTTGTTGCCAGGCAACAACTTGAACGTTTCAGTGATAATTATTTTAAATCGGAATTATCCTGAGTATGTAAATCTATGCTGCTACCCTTAGGCAAATCATACGAAGATTATACTTGTGATTAAAACTGTTATTTTGCTAAATAGTTGATTATTTGAATTATTTGAAATTTTTCGTTTATGTATAAAATTAATGTGGTACTATTATTTTAATTTTTGTTGTTTATAAATTAAGTTAAAAATAAATTTCACCATATAATTATCTAAAAACAATGTAACAATTTACAAAAAAAATGCCATGTCTATGATTTTCATTAAAAGCCTGTACAAATTATAATTCACCTTTAGAAAGAAGAAAGCCGAGACGTTAACAAATGATATATCAGTTTGTGTTGATCCAGTCAATTGAACCCCAGCAAATATTGTATTGGGAGGAAGCTTACTAAACCCGCTATTTGATTCCGTAGTCATATACAGGGTGTTCCATTTGAAATTTTCGAGAAAAATTGAGCTTTGTAAAATGTAACACCCTGTATAAGTGGATATTTCCGCAAACTATATAACCATACTTGATTATGCTACATTGAGTCAAGAGTCATGGTAATATCAGATCTTGATAGGTTTTTCGACGACATGGCAGCACTGTCGTGTTGAAGCGGAATAAAATTTCGGACAAACAATTGAATAACTTCTAAACCGTTGATCCCAGGCCCATATTGTTGAGCATCATTTTACTCATCATGAAGTGCTTTATCAAAAAATAAAATAAAATATAGGGTGTCCTATAAAAAAAAAATACAAGTTTGGTGTGGCACAGCGAAACTGATCACTCTGTATACATGAAACTAATTCCCAGTTATGCGGAACACTGTCATATCCATGGATACCAAATTTGACATTTCTAGGTAGAGCGGTTGTGAAGATAATTATGTGATCCTCTGAACGTGCCGGACCCTATATATATATATATATATATATATATATATATATATATATATATATATATATATATATATATATATATTTATATATATATACAGGGTTCTACAGATTCGAGGCTCACCATGGGTATCTTCTAAACCGTAAGAGATACAGGGTGGGTTAAGTTAAGGCAAATATGCGCAATTATGAACCTTGTAGCATGCCATCTTAAAATTTGCTAATTTCCGAATACTTCCGAAGATATACGAAAAAAACCGAAAAATGTAAATTCCGTTTTAATTTTTTCCTGAAGTTATTTGAAACGATATAAAAAAACGAAAGGCACTTTTTCATTGCCACTTTTTCTACTCTATAAAATGTAGTAAACATATTCTCAGTACAACGTTTCCTTTCGAAGAAAACATCATCAACTTTGTTTTTTCACATGGCCGTTAAAATAAGTACACCCTGTATTAGAAAGCATATTTCATTGCAAATTCGATGATGTATAGCACGATAGGTTCCTTAGGTTGTTTTTTGCAGTATTTAAATTTTCAACAATTTTCAATGCGTATCAGGCGATGTAGACAAAAAAGTTACGATGATTGTAAAGTCAGACATAAGCAACACCATGATAAACAGTTAAGAGAACATGGTTCAAAGATACAGCCCTTTAATGGTAGGACGGACGGATGGATGGCGTACCTACTCTTATTAGTAATGGGTTTCCGTTTCTGTATGAAACCCTGAAAATACGGTCCATTAATCTAATCTGCACTTTATTTAAATTTGATAATTTACAATGGTTGGGCTTTGGACATGAAATGTATCCAAGTAAACGGCAATTTATTTGAGCATTTGCCTCATTAACACCTAAGCTTAAGATATTAGTTATTTAGTTGCAGACACTTCTTCATTACGTACTTTGCTTCCATATTGCATTCGAAGCTTATTGAATGAACTATGTTATCTTAAGTGTTTATCCAGTTTGGCAAAATCAGTTCTATGTGGTTGACTTCGCTGAGGATATTGTTGGAAATACATATCTGTAGCACCAACCGCATTTCTGTGGCACATATAAAAAAAATTAACATGTAACTTTGCTCTTAATTTCAAGACTGCATTGTAATCAAGATTATCAAAACGTCAAATAAAATATTTTATTAATATTGATATTAACTAAACGTGATTGAGATGCAAAACGATGCAAAACTGGCGCCTGTCTGATTGTTGAGTTTCTATGCATTTTGAATTTTGACAGCTGTACTAGTGTTTCATGTCCAAAATTGTTGAAAATTTAAATACTGCAAAAAACAACCTAAGGAACCTATCGTGCTATATATCATCGAATTTGCAATGAAATATGCTTTCTAATACAGGGTGTACTTATTTTAACGGCCATGTGAAAAAACAAAGTTGATGATGTTTTCTTCGAAAGGAAACGTTGTACTGAGAATATGTTTACTACATCTTATAGAGTAGAAAAAGTGGCAATGAAAAGTGCCTTTCGTTTTTTTATATCGTTTCAAATAACTTCAGGAAAAAATTAAAACGGAATTTACATTTTTCGTTTTTTTTCGTATATCTTCGGAAGTATTCGGAAATTAGCAAATTTTAAGATGGCATGCTACAAGGTTCATAATTGCGCATATTTGCCTTAATTTAACCCACCCTGTATCTCTTACGGTTCAGAAGATACCCATGGTGAGCCTCGAATCTGTAGCACCCTGTATATATATATATATATATATATATATATATATATATATATATATATATATATATAAACATATAAAAATGGAAACTGACCCCGGATATGGGTTCTAGGGGTCCTAGTTCGCGCTCATTTGGAATTTTTTTTTAATTCAAAAGTCGCGATCTCCCAATTAGTAATTTTTTTCTACGAAAATTCACTAAAACAATGCTTGATTATCCTCGTACTTTTGTAGTTGGCGGCACTGGTAAGCGATTCTGACAATATAAATGTGTAACGAACATTGGAGACATTATATTGTTGATTTTTTTTCTGAATAATATATTCTAGGTTTTGTCCGTAGTGATTAAATTTAAAATCATACTAGTAACCGACTGGCATGAAAAACAATGACAGAAAGATTAAAACCTCATCAAGATGAGCTGACCCAAATATTCCGTGAAATCATTACAATCGGAAACTACTAAATCAAGTTGATTAATATTTACCAGGCTCTCTGAATGGTCAATAATTATTTAGAGATTATTTTTGCAAGCGTACAATATCAGAACATTACTAGATCTATTCGAATACAAATTTCTAGCTGTCACTAAAAATATACCTTGCTATTTGATTGATGTATCCCCTATTAAGACGCACCACAATATGTTTACAGTTAAAACACAGGGCAGATTCAAGTAAATTAACATTCTGACCACAGAAATTAAAGTAGTTCTATTTAGAATACAGGTAGAAATAAATTGGCGCCGTTTGGGCATAGTTTACATTTTTAAATTTGAAAGATGAAACAAAATTTTGTAATAATTGGTAACCGGTGGGTTTCGGCTACTTACTTTAATTTTTATATGTTGAAGTTTTTTTAAATCCAACCCTCAAATTACAGGGCAAGATGGCATGTTTTTTGATTAATGAATTTTTTCGATAACATGCATTTGAACTCATTATAATTGGCATTTCCTATGATAAATATTCAGAGAATAACAGTTGGGCACAATAGATGAATGTGATGAAGGTAATTTTTACAGTAATTACGCATATTTTGAAAAAATAATTTGAAAGGCAGACGCTAGGTTTAGTAATGATCAAAAATTATATAAATCATAAAGTATTTGAAGCGGATAAAAGATGTTTACCAATAGTTGTTAAATGCATACGTTAGGAATTTTTATATGACATATTAAAAGATATTATAAAAAGTCTGGACGCAGCACGTATATGGCAGCGTTATGGTAGTGAATTTTCATTAAAATATTTTTTATAGCAAATATGTTTTTTTTAAGAAAGCAGGCATCAAATTTGGTTACCAGTATAACCCATATAGTAGAAACAATGTGCCACGTTTCATCAAAATAACTTTATTGTTTGAAAATGTACAAAAATTTCCGAAAGTAGACTTAAAGTGTTCCCGAAAAAACTAGTTTCTTGGTGAACCTTATAGACTAATAGCAAATTAAGCTATTCAAATTTGAAGGATTTAATGAAAATTCGCTACCACAACGCACTTGCTGCGTCCCGAATTTCGTTTCTTACAAACATGTATTATATTTCGATAGAAAATGCAATAATGCAATAACAAAAGGCGTGTTTGATTAAAAAAAAAAAGAAAATCTAAATCACCAACGACTTGTAGACCATCCTGTAATTGTAGATATGTATTTTTTAAGATGTAGCCAAAGACACCCTATAATTAATGTATATAAATTTTTTTCGTATCATGTATAATAACGTATATATTGAGCTCAAGACACCCTATAATTAATGTATACAATTTTTTTTCGTATTTTGTATAATAACGGATATATTGAACTTTATTGATTTTGTACGAAAATTCGATAAAAACTGTATACCATTAAACGATAAACTCTATAGCCAAGACTATTGCCAACGCAATAGAGAAAGGGTATATTTGAAATGAATTTTCTGGAAATATTTTAGTAAAATGAAGGACAGTGACGATTGAAACTAAGACTTCGGGATTTGAAAAACATTCTTATTGAGACATTTTCTTTCCATAGGTCATATTAGTTTCAGGTTCTTTGCCTAAATATTACCAATTTTGACGTTTTAAATCGCGACTTTGACGTTTTGAGAAAACCCCAAATTTATTTTTCTTTAAAGCCGAAAACTTTTTTGTCTTTTAATCTACAGAGCTAAGTTTTGGTAGGTAATATAAAAAATACGTATAATTATATACACACCCGTACCACATTTGGTTGCCCTTACTTTGTTAATTCCGGGGATATAATTTTTTAAAGAAAACAAAATTTTCCGGGAAACCCTTGGCGTATTTTTCTGACTAACGAACTTATCTAAGCCACTTGTAAAAGGAAGGTATTCACCAAATTTAATAAAAATGGGCCCATTAGCTTTTGAGTTATCGGCGTGATACATATACATACATACATATATATATATATATATATATATATATATATATATATATATATATATATATATATATATAAACATATAAAAATTGAAACTGACCCCGGATATGTGTTGGAGGGAGCCTAATTCGCGCTCACAAGAAGAAATTTTTTAAAAATTGAAAAGTCGGGATCTCCTAATTAGTGAATTTTTTAAAAGAAAATTCACTAATATTATAAAGTCCTGACACAGCAAGTGAATTATGGTAGCGCATCTAAATACAAATATTTTCTATAATACACTTGTTAGTGACAGAGTTGACAAAGTTGGAAGACATAAAAGAAAAATTATAATTGTAGATTCATTTATCTTTTTTTTTTTTTAATTTCAACAACACACCACGAGGGATTACAGCCTAAATACTATTGTACCGTGGGTGTTAACAAGGAGAAAAGAGGCAACTTGTTAATTCTGGACTTGAAGGTTTGGAGGTTCGGAGGAGAAGGAAAAACATGTGCCGGCAAGGAATTCCACAACTTGGAAGTCCTCGGGACAAAAGAGCGGGCATAACAAGATGTTCTATGTCTGGTGACCTGGACAGTAAAAGGGTGCATTCGCTCTGTTCCCCTGGTAGATCTGTTGGGGGCAGCAGGTGGAGGAACTATGGAAGAAAGCTCCTCTGAGCAGTGGCTGTGCAGATATATATAAAAGAGAGAGAGAGAGAGGTCACCAACGGCACGTCGATGGGATAGAGATGGCAGCCTTTGGGTGAGAGTAGGGTCACCGATGAGACGTATAGCTCTCTTTTGAATAGAGTCCAGGATAGCGAGTGTAGAAGCGGCAGCTGTACCCCAGATGTGGGAGCAGTAATCGAGGTTTGGCCTTATATAAGTATAGAGAAGTATATAAGGTATAGAGATTAGCTGGTGAAAAGTATTTCCGAGCCTGAAAGAGGAAACCTAATTTCTTAGCAGCCGCTTTTGCAATTGATGTGACATGTTGGTGCCAATTGGGATTTCGATCCGCAGAAATGCCAACAAGAGAAAAGGACTCATTACTTTGAGTAACTTGGTTGTTAATTTTGATGGCCCTAGGGCTGGTGTATCTCTTATGAGAAAGAAAGCAATATTTGGTGGGGTTGAATTGTACAAGATTTCTACTTCCCCAGTCTAATATTTTTTGGAGATCCACGGAGACAGAACCCTCCATTAGTCTGTGATCCTCATCTAATTGGGCTAAAGCGACAGGCTTAGAATATTGTTTATTTGAGTGGAGGGTGCTGTCGTCCGCGTAAGTGTGAACTGGGTTGGATATGCTAGAGATGAGGTCATTGATGTGGAGAAGAAACAAAGTAGGGGCTAAAGCTGAACCTTGAGGTACTCCTGCATTAATTGGATACAGTTTAGAGGAATGGCCATCCACGACAACAGAAATACTCCGGTTGTAGAGGAAATTTGCTGTCCAGGTACAGAGTTTTGGTGGTAGGCCATAGGCCGGACGTTTATTAAGCAGCGCTTCGTGCCAGATCTGGTCGAATGCTTTGGATATGTCTAGAGCGACAATCTGGGATTCACTTTCTATGGAACAAACTTGTTCCAAGAATGGGTGACAAAGAAAAGGAGGTCGGCAGTCGATCTGCGCTGACGGAATCCATACTGCCTGTCGTGGATTAGACTGTGTTTTTCAAGAAATTTTAGTAGTTCGGTGTTTATATACTTTTCCATTTTAGAGACGACTGAAAGGAGAGAAATAGGCCTGTAGTTGCTAGGAAGCGCTTTGGATCCTTTCTTGGGGATGTGTTGTACTCGAGCAGTTTTCCAGTTACTAGGGAATACGCCTCTATTATAAGATGTCTGAAACAGACGAGTCAGGACAGGAGCAAGTTCTGGTGCGCATTTTTTGAGAACAATTGCTTGGCCAAAAAAATTTATACATCTGACAAAGCAAGTGTGTCAAACATATAAAAGTCAGTGGTCAAACAGTCACACAGAATTAATGGATGTATACTCTATCACAAAGAAACATCAATATATATATATATATATATATATATATATATATATATATATATATATATATATATATATATATATATATATATATATATATATATTTATATAGTACCGATAACTCAAAAATAATAGGCCTATGTTAACAAAATTTGGCATGTACCTTCCTTTTGCAAGTGGCTTGAATAAGTTTGTTAGCCAGGAAAATCGGACCAGTTTTTCCGGGAAAATTTTGGGTTTTCCTTCGGAAAATTTTTGTATCTCTGAAAATAACAGGACTATGACAACCAAATTTTGCATGTATGTTTCTACCATCCAACTTACCCTAAGTGCCAAAATTCAAATCTCTATGTTAAAAGAAAAAAGTTATAGGCATTTTAAGAAAAAAAATTGGCTGCCACTGTGATCAGAGGAAAGCACAAGAACAACATATTTTGTGTGATTAACAAAACCAATTAAATATTACATCCAAAGGTTAAGTTTTCTTGACGCAAAAACGTCAAGAAGTAGCAGAAAAAATATTTTGAAAATTTGATAATTTTTCTTCTTGAAACGTCAAAGTCGCGATATGAAACGTCAAAATTTGCAATTTTAAGACAACGAATTTGAAGCAAATACGGATTATGTCAAAAATATATCGTAATAAATGTGTTTTACAGAGCCTTGAGTTTCAGCTTCAACCATCATTGTCCTTCATTTTACTAAAATGTTTTCAGAAAATGCATTTCAAATAGTCCCTCTTTCTGATTCTTCGGCAGTGGTTTTAGCTATAGAGTTTATGGTTAATAGTCTATATTTTAGCAAATTTTCGAAGAAAAAATTCGTTATTGAGAAGACCGTTACTTATGAATTTTAAAAAGATTTCTTCAAATGAGCGCGAACTAGAAGCCCGAAAACCCATATACGGGGTCAGTTTCAGTTTTTGTCTGTTTACACATATACAGGGTGACGATTTTCTACGACAAAGCTCAATATATCCGTTATTATACAAGATATGACAAAAAAGTATATACGTTAATTATATGGTATCTCGAGTTGCATCTTACAAACTTATTTTGACAATCACAGGCTGGCTTATAAGTCGTTGGTGATACACACCTTCTTTTTTTTAATAGAACACCCCCTTATTTTATTGCATTTTTGTGTTTTCCATTGAATTATAATGCATCTTTGTGAGAAAAAAATTGATATCGTTCATCGTTTTTGAGTTACTTCAATTGTTTTGCAACTTTTCACGTTTTTGGCACATATTTCAAACACACATCACAAATTGTCAAACGGCGTTTTTATCAATACATAGCGGAGCCCCGTGGAAATGACGCATTTAGAGAGCTTTTTGTTTGTATTACTCCTCGAAAAAATCGAGCTGCCGTATACGGGCACGCTCAAATAATGGCTGAATTTTAAAAGTTTTCACAGAAATGTTTTTAGTGTTTCTGTGGAACTTAGTTTTGTGATATGTTGGTAATTAATAATAAATGTTTAGCACGTTATTGTAAAAAAAAAGAATTTTTCTGAAAAATATAATTTAGTGTAACATTATTGAAAGCAATTTCTGTAAAAGAAATTTTTGCAAATTTTCAGAATTGTTTTTTCAATTTTGGTCCTAAAGTTGTTTGTGAATAATTATATCCTGGCAGGTATGTAAACAGCTTAAAGAGGTTCGTTGGGCAGGAAAATCGGACCAGTTTTTTTCTGGAACTTTTAAAGTTTATTTTCGGAAAATGTTTGTACTTTTTGAAACAAAAAAGCTATTTTAATAAAATATGGTACATTTTTACTACTATATAGGCCATACTGCCAACCAAATGTCCATTTAAAAACAATACATATTTGACATTAAAAAGATTTTTACAAAAATTCGCTACCATAAAGCACTTGCTGCGCCCAGACTTTTTCAAATAGCAAAGTTATTTTGATTAAATGTGGTATATTGTTTCTACTATATAGGTTATACTGATAACCAAATTTGATGCCTGCTTTCATAAAAATAGACCTATTATGTATTTATTGTGTGTGTGTTTTGTTTCTTTAACGTCGGCCTATTTCCGCGACTATGGTCAATCACCGACGTCAGGGAGCAGTTTCACCTCACTATCCTGGAAATTTTGCCGAACCCCTGCCTTTCTGTAAAGAGGGTAGGGATCTTTAACGTGCCAACATCGGATGGACCGACGACTTTACGCCCCCTCCGAAGCGTGGAACGTACAGACATTCAACTTGCTCAAATACAATGTCAGAAACTCGGTTGATGTTAATCTTACAGTTTGTACTGAAAAAGTGAAAGGAGTACCCTGGGATCGCACCCAGTACCCTTCGCTTCAGAGGCACACGTTCTTACCCCTGTACCACCGAGGTTCTATGTATTTATTAAAAACTTTTTTATGAAATTTGACTACCATAATGCACTTACTGCGTCCAGACTTTTTTTTGCTTTTATTTTATGTATATTTGTCACCTACTCTCTGTAATGTGTAAGTCTATTAAACAATTATTTGATTTGTGACGAACCATGCGACCGATGCTGGTTAAATAAGTGTTATAAACGTATCTCAAGTGTCAATGAAGTGCATTGTTATTATTATTATTGTTATTATTATATTCTGAGACAGAAATACCAGGAGCATCCACCTACACTGGTACCGATAATAAGTTAGGTTAGGTTAGGTGTGCATGTGCATGATCTAGATTGTAGATGTTGTCACCAGATAATGGGGTATGCCCGAGGTGATCCTGCACCAGATGGTAGAGATAAGAGGTAACGCGCGGGTGGTCGACCACTACACTTCGTACACGACTTCTAATTTGAATACCGTCGTACTTTACCAGATCTCCTCTCTTATGGAAGCGCTGCGGCTGCTGCTGGTAGCTGTCCCCTTGCTGCTTGTGATTCTCTTCCGCACGCTGGGAATATCTACTGCATCCCTGTGTATATTTAGAAGATGCAGCTGGAAGATCCTTACCGTGCTACGTACAGGCGGCCACTTTACGCTACCTACTTGTAACCTATAGACTTGTAATTACTTACTTATTTAGTCAAAAAAACTGTTTATTTATTAGTGCAAATGTACATAATCTGTCATCTATTAAAAAAATGTTTTGACGCAGCAAGCACGTTAAGGAAGTTTTCATAAATAGAATTAATATTGTTGAAAAAAAATTCAATATTTTAGGAAAAAGCTGGTCCCATTTTCCTGACCAATAATTTATTTAAGCTATTTTATTAGACATACAGCAATAAACCTATCAAGTTTAATTTCGGGCCATTATTGTTGGAGTTAACAGAGTGATTCACATTATATATATATATATATATATATATATATATATATATATATATATCTATATATATATATATATATATATATATATATATATATATATATATATATATTGTTAAAAAGACCCTACGTATTTCGGCTTCTTCGAGCCTTTGTCAGGGGATAATGCGTTCTGTTTTTTTACAGAAATTGACAATTTCTTATATAGTGTCGTTTCTGAAAAAAAAACATAACCTATTAACACCTAAAGATTTCTCGATAAAGTCGAAACGCTTGAGGTTTTTTCCTCAGGGCTCGTCCGCGACTTTGCCGCCTCGATAGCACTGCAGACTCTGGCTTATTGTGTATGCCCTTAGTCTTTTTACTCCACCCATTCCAAAATCACTGTGCCTTGAACTAGTCTGCACAGTGATTGGTAGGGTGAAGTTTTATATTGCTCTGTCTCCGGTCTAGACTGACCGTAGATCAGTTGTCTTTGCGGTCCAGAGTATTACACTCGCACAAGATGTGCTGGGCTGATTCCTCCCCCTCGCCGCAGACTCTGCATGCGAGGTCCCCCTCGAACCGCCCCATTTTATGCAGACGTTTCTGGACGGCCATGTGTCCCGTCAAGAGACCTGTTATGTTTCTGAGCTGTCCTCTGCTAAGATATGGCAGCTCCACAGATCTCTTTGAACTGGGTTCGTCAATTACTGACTTCCCATGTCTGAGCCCTAGACAGTCTGCCCAGTACACCTTGTGTTCGTTTCTGACCGAGGACTT
This sequence comes from Tillus elongatus, assembly GCA_964006375.1. Lineage (NCBI taxonomy): Eukaryota > Metazoa > Arthropoda > Insecta > Coleoptera > Cleridae > Tillus > Tillus elongatus. Next base: position 131,702,652 of record OZ023267.1, read on the forward strand.
AATGGCTCCCCTGGCCGTGCTCTTTGTCACGCCCAGAACCGGTTCTGGTCCCATAAATAGTTCTGCTGACCCTATCTTCGCCAGACTGTCAACTTCTTCATTGCCTTTAACCCCCGAGTGACCCGCCACCCAGATGAGGGTGACCTCATTCTGCCCAGCCAGGTCGCTCGTCTAGTCTCGGTACTCACTCACTAGCCAGGAATTTACCCGTGGGCTACTTAGGGCCTTAAGGGCTGCCTGGCTGTCTGTGGCTATGAGGATCCTCTTGTTGGTGGAGCCCCTCCCCTTGTTCTCCTGCACACAGTGCAGGATGGCGTACATTTCGGCCTGAAAGACCGTTGCATGGACTCCGAGGGAAATACTATGACTTACCCTTGGTCCTTCCGAATCCATATATACAGGGTGACGCATTTCTACGGTTAAGCTCAATATAATTGTTATTATGCAAGATACGAGGAAAAATGGAATAGGTTACCTATAGGGTGTTTTGAGCTGCATCTTATAAAATTATTTTGACAACCACAGGATGGCCCATAAGTCGTTGGTGATACCTACATTTTATTTTTGTACATTTCTTATTGCATTTTTGCATTTTTCATCGAAATATGATGCATGTTTGTAAAAAAAATCGAGACGTAGTAGGTGCGTTTTAGTAGCGAATTTTCCATAAACGATTCAAAATTCAATAACACAATTTGCTATTAACCTAAGGTTCGGAAACGAGTTTTCTCGGAAATGCTTTAAGTTTGTTTTCGTAAAATTTGTGTATATTTTCAAACAAGTTATGTTGGTAAAATATGGTACATTGTTCCTACTATATGGGTTATACCGGTGGCCAAGTTGATGCCTGTTTGCATTAAAGAGACACATTTTCTATTAAAAACATTTTAAGAAAATTCACTTCCACAACGCACTTGCCGCGTCCAGGCTTTTTAATTTTTCCCAGGGTTAAGATGCAGTCAGCTAACATAAATAACACGCCGTCTTGATTCAATGTTGTGGTACATGAAAGTGGCTGTATGTCTGTTGATACATTTGTAAAATACTTGGAACATTTTATTTAGCATGTAAGGCCTAGCGAATGTAATCGTATATTACTTTTAATGGATAATTATGCTAGTCATGATGCCCTACAAGCCGTTAACTTGTGCCGTGAAACTTATATTACTCTACTTGAATTTCAGCACACAAGCCATCGAATGCAGCCGCTTGACGTGTCATTATATGGTCTCTTAAAACTGCCCAGAGCAGAGTATGCGAAGATTTTTGAGCAGCTATCCTTATATAGAATTATTACTCTACATGACTTTGTTTCACTTTCCGGCAAGGCCTATTTAAAAGTCGCTACAATAGCAAATGCAATGAGTGGATTTAGAGCAACTGAGATAGAGCCATTTGACTCACAATTTTTCTCAGATACCGATTTTGAAACCGCAGTAACCACTGACAGAGATAAAGTTGCACCAGTGCCAATGTTAGATGTAACTGAACCGTATCTGTCAAACGTACAACCAGAAACAGAGGTTGTTGCAGATTCTGGCGGAAATAAACCACTACCATCAACCTCAAAAGTTTTGCCAGATGAGTCTCAGTCAGTATCGACATTAATACCAAGAAGTTTAGTAGCAACACGAAGGCCAAATAAGGAAAATTCAAAAGAGCTGATTTCTGGACTTCCAGCTTTACCTTGAGCAGGTACAAAAGTTAGACGTCCCAGAAAGAAGTTACCTTCATTTGCTGTTTCAAGCACTCCAGTTAAAGATGCCTTGGAACAAAAGCAATTTGAAAAACATGAAAAAGAAAACAAAAAGCTTTTAAGGGAGCAGAGAAAAATAAAAATGTTACACAAAATTTGTCAAATAATTAGGAAGAAAAAAAACCTGAAGCGAAGAAAACAAATAAAATACAAAGCGTCAAATTAAATTTGAAGATTCCTCTGATTCCACTAGTTCCACGGAAATACCCTATGTTGATAGCGATGGTGACGTGGATTTAAAAGTTAAAGACGATGACAAAACCTATGTTACATGTGATGATATAGGTAAGGACACCGGACTTTGGTTTCAATGTCTTACTTGTAAGATTTGCGCACATGCTGAGTGCACAGAATTTTCTTCGAAAGAAGCTAAATTAAAAAATGGCATTGTTATCGCTGCGATAATGGATTAATAAGTATAAGAATATCGTTCATTCCCTTGTAAGTATTTTGGATGGTGTCATTTTTTCTTAACAATTGCCTTATTTAATTTTTATGTCCGTCTTTACTTTCTTACATATCTCGTCAACTTACCCACCTGACTTCGAGCCACAAAGCGACTATTGTGTGTAAAGTGACGAAAGTAAATTGAGCTCTTGAGCCCAATACTCTTTAATATTTACACTCGGGGTATTCACGAACTGATGGACGGGACAACAAAATGTTTACAATATGCAGATGAGTTCTGCGTATACACAGCAGCCTCAACCTATTTTCAAGATTAGTTCCAACTTAGACGGTTAATAAATGTGGTCATTGGTTGGTTAAGTGAACGTCAACTCCAAATAAGTTGTAACAAAACAGCCGTCATGTGTTTCACTAGACATCGTACAGAGATGCCAAATAGTATTCAGGTCCAAACCTATCAGATTAAAACAGTAAACACTTACAAATATCTTGGTATCATTATCGACAAAAAGCTATTGTGGACAGAGCATACTAGGTATGTGTTATCAAGATGCGAAAGAGTCATTAATGCGCTTAGATCCACGATTAACCAAAAGCGGGGAGCTGATTTTAACGTGGCTCTATTATTTTATCGTTCATTTATCAGATTCATATTAGATTATGGATGTATAGTGTATGGTGGAACATCAAAAACCAATATGTTGAAGATAGAGCGTATTTAACTCAAAACTCTTAGAATATGCATGGGAGCCATGAAATCAACTCCCACTCATGTACTATTTGCCGAAGCTCAAGAACCACCGTATCATCTAAGATTAGAATTGCTGGCACAGAAACACACATTGAAACTGAGAAGCAGAAATCAAGAAATGATAAATACACTACACCTATTCTTTATAGAAACACTAACCAACAAGTTTTGGACAAAGAAGAAGAATCCTCCCCTTGTAGACGCCTACTATAATACTATAAAATATGAAGAGCACATTGCAATAAGAACTATTCCAATTAGATTTACTTCTGAATACGAGACCACCTACTATACTCTAAATGTTGAAATTCCCAAATTTGAAGAAAATCAATTAGTGAACAAAATGATTTTCGATGACAATATTAAACAGTACCAGAATCATTTACAGGTATACACAGATGGCTCAAAGAATCGGGATGGATGTGGTGCAGCTTTTTTAACACAATTCAACGAATCCAGAAAATATAACATATGCGGGAAGGCTTCCATTTTCACAGCTGAACTGATAGGGATCCAGAAAGCAATCGAATGGGCAACAGAAAATAATATAGAAAAGGTGATAATCATCAGTGATTCACAGTCGGCATTAATAGCATTAAAAAACGGTCATCAAAAGTGCATTAATAACATCATTATAGAAAAAATTAGACAGCTCTGCCATAAACATAAAAAACAATGCACAATAAAATTTTTGTGGTGCAAAGGACACGCTAACATAACTGGAAATGAATTAGTGGACAAAATTGCCAAAGAAGCAACAATTAAAACATCATTCCAAGAAATAAAGATCCCGTTTACTGACTTCTATCCAGAAATTAGACAATATTTAAGAACTTTATGGGAAAAAGAATGGAAACTCTATGTCCAAAAATCAAACAACAAATATAGCTTGCTCTATCCACAATTGCCATCAGGAAATCAAATAAAAGATCTCAATTTCCCAAGAAAAATCTTAACCACGATAATTATAATGAGATTTAACCACTGTAGATATAAATCTCATCTACATCGAATTGGCATTGAGAACTCTCCATTTTGCAACTGCGATGAAACGTCTATCTGCGACTTGGATCACGTAGTATTTTCATGTTGCAGATTCAACTCCCAACGAACTGACCTTATAAATTCTTTAAAAACAAGAGTGAATATTAAATTCCCGGCAAATGTATCATACCTGCTAAGTTTTCATGATAAAAATGTATTTATATTGTTGTATAGATTCTGTAGACAAGTAGATTTTTTCTTATAATAGAACAGCATACATTTATAACAAAACTGTTAATTAGATTAAGGGTCCTACTGTCTTTCCTTTATGTGGCTCCCTCCTCTCCGAGGTCCAGTCTGTCAATCTGTGATGCCTTGATGGGCCCCTAGGCGTTAAAGTGTCCCTGTTAATCCTTATATAAATTTGAAAAAAGAGAAACAAAAAGAAAAACAAAACGAAACAAAAACAAACAAAAAACAAAAAAAAAGGAGAAAAAAAATTAATTCTTATTTTTAATATATATATATATATATATATATATATATATATATATATATATATATATATATATATGAGTGTATTTACAAACTTAATGTAAAGAAAAAGGTTAAGCTTTAAATATTTTGAAATATATACGTGCAATTGTGTGTGGGTATGCGTAATTATGTGTGTACATACTGAAATTGTATTTACGTTATTAAAAATAACAAATATAATAAAGGAAAAAATACAAACCTCAAAAGAGATGTTAAAAAATCCGTGGCTAATGACAATTCTGTCGAGGCCGTACTACCTTTTTCACCACCACCACACCACGAAAGTAAATTTTTTTAAGTTCACAAATTTTCAAAAATATATTAACTTTTACAGGAAAAAATGTGTAGATTAGGTAAAGCATGTACCCATACAGATAGTCTCTAAATATATAATTAGTAAGGTATTCACATGTCACCAAAATTGGGGATAATTAATGTAATTAGCTACTGGTCTAACAGGAATACCTATAAAGGACTGGTCAAACACAGTTTTCTATATAGGCTATGTAAACTCACTACCTGAATTCAGCTGTTGGACTCCTTTAATGATGTGTCTCCTCTAATGAGATAAGACAAGATTCTAGATAATATAAATTTAATACAGCCGATATTCAACCACTCAAGTTTTTCAAAAGCCGCAAGAATAGAGGTTCTCTTTCTCTCGGTGCTTGGTGCATGCAATTTTATTTATTGGCGCTTGTTATCAGTATATAACATTTACATGAGACTTTCCTGAAATAATTGTACATAAAATCAATTATATACGTCCATGGGCTGTTACTGTATCACCATAAGGCATCATGCGATATGCAAGCTGATAAATAAAGATGATTTGTTACGTAACGCGTTGCAACAGACCACTTGATCAAGTCAGGTGTTATATTATGCAAGTTTGCAGCAATTAATTATAAAATTCAGATACAGAACTGAATGGTTTTGTATAAAATCCGTTTTTAGGGATTTTCCATTATGAAAATTCGCTCTTAAATGGTAACGTGTTAGGAAAAATGTTGAGCTTGCCCCAAGGCTGTATAATATGAATTGCAATATAATTAATATTATATTTCCTTTTGCTTTTTCTTGTAGAAGCCATTTTTATTTGACATATGGGTTTTTTGCTGGAATAGATAAATAATTTTATGGAAAAAGATATATTTTTGATTGGGACTTGAAACTATTTGGAATGACATGAAACTTTTTATTCATAAACTCTAACAGATATAAAAATATATTACTTCAAACTCTAACATTGTCTTTTAGTCTTCATCGCTTGTACCACTACTGTTGTCATCTCCGTCCACATCGCTAATAATCTGCACAGGCTGATCAGATGCTGCGAATATGTTGTTATAAAAGCTCTTGGCCTCTGCTTTTTTTAAATACCGAGTCAAATCTTTTAGATTCTCTATTTTTCCCTGAGGAACATCTACACGAGCACTATATAAGGGTTTAAATTCAAACTCTTTCGGTATACCACGCTTGTTCCTTATAACTGATTTTTTCCAGCTGCCTGTATAAGTCTGCCTCACTAAGACAACCCCAGGTTCATTAAGTGAGTGTCTTAACATACGAGCTGTTTTTATATTTACTGGTGGGAGAGCTGATTTGAGAAAAAATTGAGCAACTGCTTCTGCAATGTTAAAGATCTTAGATTGATTATTCTCAACCAAGGTAAAAGGCGATGGTGTGTTCCTGGCATGTTTAATGATATTGTTCCATTCTTCAGCCATTGCGGTCTTTTTGTGCTTTTCTATTAATAAAAAATCTTGGTCGCAACTCAGAAATGAATGACCACGTATAGGAAACACAAGTGTAATATTTTCAAACATATGCAAGCCATCGACAAGTAGGTATACAAATTTCATGAGAACGTAGTTGTTATTTTGTCCGGCACATCCATCGCCTATTCAAATAAGATTTTTTGTTGTCACATCATTGGAACATAAATATTGAAATAATGAAGCTACTCCATTTTGTCCTTTCCTTCCAATGGTTTCGTCGTAAGAGAACATGGTTGCAGTATTATTTCCATTATTGTGCACCACAAATATGTATAGCCATAACTGTCTAGCAAAGAAAACTGCATGCGGCACCGGGAGATTTTGCATATAGTTAAATAATATGCAAGTGAAATTTTCTTGATCAACTCGTGCTCTTAGTTTATATTTATTTTTTAATTCATAAAACTTTTCAGCTTTCCTCAAGTGGAGTTCTTTTTCAATATTTATTTTTGGCACTTGTTCTGGATTATCACAACTTGCTAATATGCTTTGATACCGGTCGCAAGTACCAAAAGTGTCACTTTTGGGTAATCCAAATTTAAGATTAAAATCGATATAAAACATTTTACAATACACTTTATAGGAACATTTGGTGCCAAGATGTTCTTCTGTGAATATCTTGAACATTTTCTTCACAGATAGCGTCTCAGGAATATAGTAGGTATTTGGATTTTTTCTCCTTGAATAATGGGACTGTCTGTTTTTAAATGACCTTATATGATTCTTAATCAAAGTCAGTGTATTTTCTGGTGTTTTATTTGGCCTGTTTAAGTGTTTGCCCCGTTTATCCTTTGGTGTAGCTCCAGTGTTATAAATATGGTTTGTAGCGGATTCTGTCATAGGTAATTCCAGGAAAATTGCAAAAAGCCTTCACACACACTGGTTTTTCTCTTTTTGGTGAATTTTTTTTAAAACAATTCACTAATGAGGAGATCCCGACTTTTGAATTTTGAAAAAATTTCTTCAAATGAGCGCTAATTAGGCCCCCCAGAAAACATATCGGGGGTCAGTTTCAATTTTTATATGTTTATATATATATATATATATATATATATATATATATATATATATGTATATATATATATATATATATATATATATATATATATATATATATATATATATATATATATATATATATATATATATATATATATATATGTATATATCACACCGATAAGTCAAAAAATAATGGGCCGATTTTGATTAAATTTGGTGAAAAAATTCCTTTTGCAAATGGCTTGGATAAGTTTGTTAGCCAGGAAAATCTGCCCAGGCTTTCCCGGAAAATTTTGTGTTTTCTTTCAAAAAATTTTTTATATCTCCGGAATTAACAAAGCAAGGGCAACCAAATTTGGTACTCAGGTTTATATCCTTATAGGTAAGTCACCTACCAAAATTTAGCTATGTAGCTCGAAAGACAAAAAAGTTATGGGCATTTAAAGAAAAATAAATTGGGGTTTTCCTCAAAACGTCAAAGTGGCGATTTAAAATGTCAAAATTGGCATCATTTAGGCAAGTAACTTGAATCTAATACGGGCTATAGAAATAAAATGTCTCAAGAAGGATGTTTTACAAACCCTAAAGTCTTAGTTTCAACCGTAATTGTCCTTCATTTTACTAAAATATTTGCAGAAAATTCATTTCAAATAAACCCTTTCTCTGATGCTTGGCAGTAGTCTTAGCTATAGAGTTTATCGTTTAATGGTATATAATTTTTGTCGAATTTTCGTAAAAAATCAATAAAGCTCATTATATCCGTTATTATATAAGATATGAAAAGAAAATGTATATATTAATTATAGGGTGTCTTCAGCTACATCTTAAAATAATATTTCTACAATCACAGGGTGGCCCATAAGTCGTTGGTGATACAAATTTCCTTTTTTTTTAAATCAAACACGCCTTATGTTATTGCATTTTCCATCGAAATATAATGCATGTTTGTAAGAAAAGAAATTCTGGACGCAACAAGTGCGTTATGGTAGCAAATTTTGATCAAATGTTTCATATTTGAACAGCTGAATTTGCTATTAACCTATAAGGTTGACCAAGAAACGTGTTTTTTCGGGAACACTTTAAGTTTACTTTTGGAAATTTTTGTAAGTTTTCACACAATAAAGTTATTTTGATGAAACATGGCACATTGTTTTTACTATATAGGTTATACTGGTAACCAAATTTGATGCCTGCTTTCTTAAAAAAAAAACACACATATTTTTTATTAAAAACATTTAAATGAAAATTCACTACCATAACGCACTTGCTGCGTCAGGAATTTTTCTAACCTTATTTTATAACAGTATGAAGCAACATGTTGTTTTAGTTTTAGTGGTACATCGTCTTGACCTGCTCCCTCATATTCTGGTTCGGTCAGTAATACATCCCTTAGTTCAATATTTTTTCGGCTCCTTCTCTGTTTTGGAATGTGATATGATAACAGCCCTAAAATCAAATCAGCGTTTTTTAAATATTAGCGTCGTTCATCTCAATAATTTTACCTGCCAAATAACTATCTTGCTCATTTTTATTTTCTAAAGAATGGAAATGATCGAATATTCGGGATTTCTCTTCGTCAGAAATTTTGGAGTAACACTTGAACCGGGAACAACCAAAAAGTGCATACTTAAAAGCTTTATACAAACGTTAAATTTAATTTTATTACCTTACCTGCAATTTGGGCCCAGAGCTGCCTGTGGTTTTTCAATCCCTCTGTAGTTTACATATTTTTGTCCCTTTATTCTTGCCTGTTCTACCTCTGTACGTCACAACACCTTCTTTTTCTTTTTTAATGTCACATTATCACTTGGATCTTGCCGTTCGAACTCATTATTATTTGTAGTATTTGTATTATAACTCATTTTAATTAGTTCAAGGTGTTTACACTTTTGCCCAAATTACACAACTGAGCCAGCTAATGTTAAAAACTTAACCTATAAATACTCACAACTCATACATACAGTTTCTTGCAAAAACACCATTCGTCACTGACATCTGTGGTTTTTGCTGAAAACTGATCTTGACATATGTGGTTTATGCAGAATTCCTATCTTTTAAACGCTCATATCTTAGACAACTGGGGTTTTGACGGAATTTTCTCACGTATTAGCTTATAAAGCCATAGGAGACGCAAGTCCAAGTTCGAGAAAAAGTGACAAATGGGGTTTTTGCAAAGAACGCCTCAATTGTACAGAGAAGTTCAATTATACAGGGAGTGATGACTGTACAAAATACAAAGTGGCGACAAAAAAAAACAATTATGAAAACTTGAGATTCCGATCCATATTGAATAAATTTCACAACGCAGGAGTCGTCAATGAGAATTATTATGTGGCACGTCACAAGCAACTGCCAATTGAACCACGAGAAAATATTATTCTCATCCTTACCATATGAAATTATATCAAAAGTTACATAACGATGACTTCAAAAGGCTGGAAACTTTTGTCAATGTGTATTTTTTGTCATGAATGACCAACTTAAAATTAGTCCAAACTTTTTATGTCATCACTAAGTGAGTGGTGAGACACGAAGCAATGTGCCACCACCTAGTTATGGAACCAAGTAGTATGTTGTCAGGCCAGCTCCAAATAATACAAAGTGTTAAACATAGAGACTGTATACAACCAACTAACAGTTTAGTAAATTGTCAGCCCTGGCCCATTTCTACCCTAATATAGGGACACAGTATGTAAGGCTAGATGTATTCTCGCCACAATTAGAACCTTAGACCGGTTTCGCTCTAATTAGAGCTATTCAGTACGGCATACTAATTGTAGCGAAAACACATCTATAAAGTAATACGGCTATGGTAGCCAGCCTTCCAACACTAAGCTAGTGGTGAGACACGAAGCAACGTGCCGCCACCTAGTTGCAGAACCAATTAGTATGTTGTCACGCCAGCTCTAAATAACACAAAGTGTTAAAAAATAGAGACTGTATACAACCAACTAACAATTTAGTAAATTGTTAGCCCTGGCCCACATCTACCCTAGGCCCATTTCTACCCTAATATAGGGACACAGTATGTAAGGCTAGACGTAAGCAATCCCTTGTTACCTTCTGATGACATATGGTAATAACAAGATGGTGCTTCCTCTCATTACACAATTTTGTAAAAGACTTGGGTATTGTCCAATCGTAAATGGTTTGTACTTTGGACATTCTTACTTATTCAATACTTTCGAATTTGTTTGGTTAATTTTCTTTATTTCTTTAAATGTTGATTATTTTCATTAATAAGATTCAAGTTGTAACACTGGAATCAACATTTTCAGGTTTACTGGATACGCTTTTCATTACCACCTCGTGTATTTTATATTTCCGTGGCAACCCTACAATACCTGTGAAAAGATCTTTATTTGTTGTTTTCCGTGCATAAGATTTATATGTTACTATTAGTTTTATCAATACATGTAATGCAATAATTAAAGTGCCGATATCTGCGTAACCATAGAATTTGGGCATAGGGTATCTTATAACAAAGTTAATCTAGAGTTCGAAAAGATTCATAAAATCATATAATATACAGGTGTTCCATTTAAAAATCAATCATTTTAACCACTACGCTTTTCAGGACCACCTTGTATGTTTTGTCGTAACGTTAAAATATGCACCTATGTCAACCCTGCAACACATGTGAAAATCTTGTTTTTATCGTTTTTCGTTTGTGAGATATTCAGATGTTTCTATATTTTAAACTAAGCCTGTATATATGGATCGCACCGGTAACTCAAAAAAATAATGAGCAGATTTTGATAAAATTTGGTGAGTACCTTCCTCTTGTAAGTCGCTTGGATAAGGTATATAGTTCAGTCGACAGGTAGTTTCAGATAGAAAAAGTTCGGAAGTTAATGAAACTTTGGGAAGTTTTTTAAAGATGGTTAGTAAAAATTTTCTCAAGTTTTGGACCTCGAGGACCCTGTGCGAAAAAAGAGGGGGGACTGCAAAATTTTCGACCTTTCTCCGGTTTTTCCTTAATAACTTTTTTTCCTTACATACTACCCAGAGATGTTTGTATGTAAAATCGTTACCGAGATATGGCGCTTCGAACATTTTTTTATCAAAATTCGCTAAAAAATGCCGAAGAATGCAGAATTCCACCTTATTTCTTCTGTTATACCCGAATTATTGTAAAATCTTGTTATCATTATGATTTATGGTTACAACCGCCAACTTTGGAAACCCCCACGCAACCCCGTTCCCCCTTCCCCTCCCAACCTCAATTCACGAAAGCTAATTTTCTTCTCTGATGAAATCCAACCATACTCACTACATGTTGGTATTGATATTTGTTACTTTTTGGATTGATATCCCCCTCCTGATTTCTTGCAGCTGCAAGCTCCGGTACTACAGCATTTGCTGCACTTGCATGAAACAATCTGGAGGATGTTATCCGGCGTAGCATTTCTGGTTGTGGGGATTGGTAGTACCCCTTGCGTGGTTAAGCTCCAGCCCCAAACTGATGGGAGAAGTTCATTGCCTAACCACGCCTGTACTTGCTGGTAAGTGCGGAGGGAGTGGTACTTGTTGACGGTTGTAACCATAAATCATAATGACAACAACATTTTACAATAGTTCGGGTATAACAGAAGAAATAAGTTGGAATTCTGCATTCTCCGGCATTTTTTAGCGAATTTTGATAAATTTTTTTTTCAAAGCGCCATATCTCGGTACCGATTTGTCATACAAACATGTTTGATACTCAAAATAGTAGGAAATTTAACGCTGTACAGATGTTTTTGCCCTAGTGTGTAAGGGAAAGAAGTTATTAAAGAAAAACCGGAGAAAGATCGAAAATTTTGCAGTCACCTCCCCCCCCCCCCACTCTTTTTTCGCACAGGGTTCTCGAGTTCCAAAAGTTGAGAAAATGTTAATTAACCACCTTTGAGCAACATCCCAAAGTTTCATTAACTTCCGACCTTTTTCCACCTAACCCCACTTTTTCCAACCTGTCGACTTGACTAATAAGCCAGGAAAATCGACCCAGTTTTCCCCGGAAAATTTTGCGTTTTCTTTCGAAAAAAATTTGTATCTCCGGAAATAACAGAGTAAGTGGAACCAAATTTGGTACACTGATTTACATCATTGAAAGTAAGTTACGTACCAAAATTTAAATCTGTATGTTGAAAGACACAAAAAGTTATAGGCATTAAAAAAAAAGGGTTTTCCTCAAAACGTCAAAGTCGCGAATCGAAACGTCAAAGTTGGCACCATTTAACCGAAGAACCTGAAAGTAATACGAGTTATGTAGAGAAAATGTCACGAGAAGGATGTTTTACAGCTTCAACCGTTATTGTCCTTCATTTTACTAAAATATTTCCAGAAAATTCATTTAAAATAGATCATTCCTCTGAAACCTTGGCAGCAGTTTTAGTTATAGAGCTTATCGTTTAATGGTAAATAATTTTTGTCGAATTTTCTATAAAATCAATAAAGCTCAATATATTCGTCATTAGACAAGATACGAAAAAAATTATATACGTTAATTATAGGGTGACTTGAGCTTCGTCTTAACAAAGTATCCCTACAATCACAGTCTGGCCCATAAGTCGTTGGTGACACATTTTTTTTTTTTTTTTTAATCGAACACGCCTTATATTCTTGCAGTTTTGAGATACGAAAAAAATTGTATACGTTAATTATAGGGTGACTTGAGCTTCGTCTTAACAAAGTATCCCTACAATCACAGTCTTGCCCATAAGTCGTTGGTGACACATTTTCTTTTTTTTTTAATCGAACACGCCTTATATTCTTGCATTTTTGCATTTTCCATAAAAGTATAATGCATGTTTGTAAGAAAAGAAATTCTGGACGCAGCAAGGTTATGAAAGCGAATTTTTATTAAATGCTTCAAATTTTAATAGCTCATTTTTCTATTAACCGATAAGCTTCGTTGGCCGGGAAACCAGTTTTTTCGGGAATATTTGACGTTTATTTTGGTAAAATTGTTGTAAATTTTCAAACAATAAAGTTATTTTGATGAACTATTGTACATTATGTTTCGTCTATACAGGTTATACTGGTAAGCAAATTTTATGCCTGCTTTCTTTATAAAAAAACATATTTGTTATTAAAAACATTTTTTATGAAAAATCACTACCTAATCGCACTTGCTGCGTCCAGACTTTTGTAGTACAGGACGATATTTCCACATAGCTAGCATAAAATTTATATCACAGATACAATCCTTAATTAAATAAGTGTGTACAGCCTTATGGAATTGAAGACCTTGCTTCAAAAAGGGGGTAACTCCATTTTTTAGAAAATGACCTTTCTATACTAAATTGTGTACAAAAAAAAATCTGCATCGTTTGGTGCAAAAACAACGTGAATCCGTAATATACACCACCTTCTAGACCGTTTTATGTACTTATCCCCTAGTATTCCTTGGAGCAAGAATGAGACTTCTCCGGATTTATCTCCTTTTTGCACCAAGTAATTTTAGTATTCGGTTGACAACAAGACCATACATATTGCATTGTTGCGCTATTTTACGCAGGCATACAACACGTGTTTCTATGAAGTGGTGTGTTTGTTAAAAGGGTTTCAGTGTTAATTTTCTGTGAATAAAAGTAACTATGAGTGATACAAGTGAAGTAGAAAGTGAGCCTTTTAATGCTGGTTCCTCAGATAACTATGAGCCTAGCGAAAAAGTGAGATTAATAATAGTCATACAGAAAGTAAGGTTACTGTCATTTCGAATCCGACATAAAGAAACGCAAATCAAGAAATGAACCTAACTGGAAAAGTAATGTTAGGAAAATAAAGCTGGCATTAGGCATGGTGCTGACTATAAAAATCAACCAAAAGCAGCTAGAGTCTTGATAGTATATTGCCGTTGTAAAAAAATGTTTTGGAAAAGTTGATGATGATATGCGGAATGATATTTTATCAAAATGTAATGGTATCGATGATAAAATTGCACCAGACCGTTATCTGCTTGGTAATATTACGTCTCATACTCCGGTTCGTTCTCGTCCAAAAAACAATCTCGGCAAACCTCGCGCTGCTCTATATAAATATAGAATTCGAATTGGAAATATTGTTGTAGATGTTTGTAAAAAGGCATTTTGCGCCATTTATGGCATTTCTAAAAAGCGAATGGAACTTCTGGCAAAACATTTTTCTATTTCAAATGAAATAACGTCACCTAAGCATCGAGGAAAGCATCATAATCGACCGAAAGCAATACCAGAAGAAAACGTTGAACAAGTCAATCTTCACATCAACAGTTTCCCAAGACGTGCTTCACACTATAGCAGAAATAAAACCCACAAAACTTGTTACCTGCATCCCAACCTAAACGTTAAAAAAATGAGTGAATTATATATCGAAAAATTCGAACCTGACATGGAAATATTAGAGGAGAGGAAAGAGAAGACAGCAGATTTCAAACCAAAAGTAACTTACGACTTTTATTTCCGATATTTTAAAGCTAATTTTAAACTTAAATTTCGTAATCCAAGAACTGATACTTGTCAAGTTTGTGATCAGTTGGAAAATGAGTCTCAATCTAAATCACTCTCAGATGAGCGTCGCAAGCAAATAAAAACTTAGAAAGAATTGCATCATAGAAAAGCGCAATCGTTTTTTGAGGATCTGTACCAGAAAACTGCGCTTGCTAAGGAAAATAGCAACATTGAGGTACTATCGTTTGGTTATCAGCAAAATATCCCCTTGCCAAGAGTTCCATAAGGGGATGCATTTTATTTAAGACAGTTATGGATTTTCAACTTCTGCATTTACTCTGGGAAAAATGGCATTGCTCACTTTTACGTTTACGATTAAACTGATGGCAGAAAATCTCCCAACGAACCCATTAGCTTCTTACTACACTATATTGAGAATGTTCTTCATAAAGATGTCGATACTTATTCTCGGATAACTGTTGCGCTCAAAATAAGAACCATACAATGGTACAGTTTCTTCATACATTAGTACAATCAGGCCGATTAAAAAAGATACTCATAGATTTCCAGAGCCGGGGCATAGATTGTGCTCGCTGCTTTGGGGTACTTGAGAAATCAGTAAGAAAAGTTCAAAGAGTATACGTTCCTCAGGAGTATATGCAAATAATAGCCAAGTCTTCACGTTGATTTTCTATTATAAGGGTCACTCAGGATCAAATTAAAAATTTTGTTGAACTCCTAAAGCCTCATTTTAAACGTGAATAGTAACAGAGAAAGATTCAACATAAGCCAGTACAAGGTCTTTGTTTACTGTTCTGACGTCTCTAATCCAGTGCATAAGTCTACTAATATCATGTTGTTCGTAAGTTTCGCAATCCAAAAGTCAGCTGTACTGCCCGAATTGGCGGAAGCTTTACCAGCTTATTGTAACAAACTACCTGTCAAGAACGCAAAATATGAAAATGTTATGAAGTTAGCTAATAAATATGTACCTCAGAATAACATTTGGTATTATGAACAGCTAAAATCAGATTCCAACAAAACCCAGGATAGTGAAACCGAAATCACAGACGATGATGCTAATGATTATCAAGATATTTTTGATGTATTCTATATTTGTTTATTTCATCGGTATACATTATTTTAGTTTTATTCTCTACTACTTTAGCTTTTGCTTAGGAAATTCATTAATTTTATGTTACCGTCAAATTTATTCAATAAAGAATATTCAGAACATGAATCTTTTTTTTTTGTTTTTTGATGTTCTCTACCAATATATATATATATATATATATATATATATATATATATATATATATATATATATATTTGGGGCAAAAAAGGGATAACTCCAACGGTTTCTTTTTTTTTTTTTGAGTTAGAATTGATAAACACATTAAAATGAACTAGGTGCCTAAAATAGCTAACTAATTCGATGATACTGTAAAAAATATATTGGAATTAAACGTTTTTTTTCAAATTACTCGAAAACTACTTTTGTGGAGTTGTCCCCTTTTTGCAGCAGGGTCTTCGATTGTCACGATTAGTTTTGTTAAAATTGTAGCTTCTTCAGGACGCTCCTACCTTACAAATACATCCACCGACTCTTGTTTGTAAAAGTGTAATTTTTACATATTTCTCTTCACTTAGAGTTTATTATTAGAACCAAAAAGTCGCTACTATAATGCATTTGTTGCATCTCGACTTTTTCTGTTGTATAATTGTGTCTGGTGTATGCAAAATATAAAAGCACCTGGTTCAGCATACGGTCTATTCCAACACCAGTAAATTTTCTTTAATTTCCATTGTTTTGTTTGTGGGACACTTTAAGAAGCAGTAATTGGCAGGGTCGAACAATAACACGCGAGCACAACAGCTGATAATGCTGCCGTTTATAATGCTTATCTATTCAGTCCTCCCACATTGAATGTAGCTACCGAAATTTGCATGTTATTTTTATAAAATTCTATAAACAAACTGTGTAATTCACATATTTACAAAGTGCTTCCCAAAAATCTTAACTGGACTAGTGTTGTGATAATTGAGCTGGCATTTTTCGTTGACCAGTAAAAGATATTTTCCCAAAGGCGTGCGGAAATGACACCTTCAGAGGGCTTTTGGTTTGTATTACTCGTCGAAAAAATCGAGCTGCCATATACGGGCACGCTCAAATAGTGGCTGAATTTGAAAAGTTTTCGCAGAGATTATTTTAGTGTTTACGTAGAAATCATTTTTTGTAAGATTTTTGTGTAATATTGGTAAATAAATGTTTAGTGAGTTATTGTAAATAAAAGTTGTCGAATTTCTCTAAAAAATATAATATAGTGTAACATTACTAAAGGAAATTTCGGCGAAAAAAATGGTAACTTTTTGTAAGTCATTTTTGCAAAATTTCATAAAACTTTTGTTTTCTACTTGGGTCATAAAGCTGTTTGTCAGTAATTATATCTTGGCAGGTGTGGAAATAGATTAAAGAGGTTCGTTGGCTAGGAAAATCGGACCAGTTTTCTCTGGAACTTTTAAAGTTTATCTTTGGAAAATGTTTCTACTTCTTGAAACAATAAAGCTATTTTAATGAAATGTGGTACATTGTTACTACTATATAGGTTATACTGCCATACCAAATGTCCTTTTAAAAACAATATATATATATATATATATATATATATTTTACATTAAAAACATTTTTACTATAATTCGCTACCATAACGCACTTGCTGCGTCCAGCCTTTTTTCTTTACTTCCACTGGTTCAAATTTCCGTGAAAAGTTAAAATAATCTTAATTACATACAGTTTAGGTATATAATTTCAATTTCAGGTATTCTTTTGGCAAATGAAAAAAAATAGTAACTTTTTGTAAAAGTCATTTTTGCAAAATTTCATTAAACTTTTATTTTCTACTTGGGTCATAAAGCTGTTTGTCAATAATTATATCTTGGCAGGTGTGGAAATAGCTTGAAGAGGTTCGTTAGCTAGGAAAATCGGACCAGTTTTCTCTGGAACTTTTAAAGTATTTGCTAAAATATAGACTATTAAACCACAAACTTTATAGCTGAAACTACTGACCGAAAATATTTTAGTAAAACGAAGGACGTTTATGGTTGAAGCCGAATCTTAAGGCTTTGTAAAACACATTTATTACGAAATTTCGTCTGCAAAATCCGTATTATTTAGATTAGTTGTCTGAAACATTCAAATTTTGACGTTTTTAATCGCTACTTGGACGTTTTAAGAAAGAAAATTAAAAAAAATGTTTTCTGCTACTTCTGGACTTTTTTTGCGTGTAATATACAGGCGGTTTTGTTAATCACACAAAATATTCTGTTCGTGTGCTCCTCTGATCACCAGTGGCACCCGATTTTTTTTTAAATGCCTATAACTTTTTTCTCTTTTAACTCAGAGATCTAAATTTCGGTACGTGGGGTTGTCATAGCTCCGTTATTTTCGGAGATACAAAAATTTTCCCGAAGAAAACCCACAATTTTCCTGAAAAAACTAGTCTGATTTTCCTGGCTAACGAACTTGTCCAAGCCACTTATGAAAGAAAGGTGCCTACCAAATTTCATCATCGGCCTATTATTTTTTGAGTTATCGGTACGACAGATATATATATATATATATATATATATATATATATATATATATATATATATATATATATATATATATATATATATATATATATATATATATATATATATATATATATATATATATATATATATATATATATATATGCCAGGAAAATCGAACTAGTTTTGCCGGGAAAATTGTGGGTTTTCTTCTGGAAAATTTTTGTGTCGTTCATCGTTTTTGAGTTATTTCAATTATTTTGCAAATTTACAGGTTTTTTGGCACATATCACAAATTGTGATACGGCGTTTTTACCACTAGATAGCGGAGTCTAAGGAAAATGACGCATTCAGAGAGCTTTTTGTTTGTATTACTCGTCGAAAAAATCGAGCTGCCGTATACAGGTACTCTCAAATAGTGGCTGAATTTGAAAAGTTTTTGCAGAAATGTTTTTAGTGTTTCCGTAGAAATCAATGTTTGTAAGATTTTTGTGATATGTTGGTAATTAATAATAAACGTTTGGTAAGTTATTGTAAAAAAAGTTGTCGAATTTTTGTGAAAACTATAATTTGGTGTAACATTCTACATACAGACTTGGAGACTACTTCTCTGGCTTCACTGTTGGTTTTTAGTGGTGAAGGACGTAGCCAGCGCGTGAGCTAACTGAAGCAAGTGGCCCTTCGAATTCTGGAAGTTCTAGGATGTTTTTCAATGCTTCTGTGACTATAGTTTCGCTGCTTGACAGCATTTTCAGACAGATTGAAATTGAATTAGTACGAAATCATGACAACTACAAATAAATATCTGTTGCTATGTTATGATATGATGTTTTGATCAAAAAATTTATCAAATTGAAAATAAAAATGAAATACAAATGACAGATGAGGTTTTCAAAATGTCTATGTGATGTATGTCAATATTTAACATAAAAATAGAGAAGTAGTCTCCAAGTCTGTATGTAGTATGGACAAGTTTCACCAAGTAAGGGCAACAACAATCAATGAATTGGTGTTACATTACTGAAGGCAAGTTCTGTAAATAAATGGTGATTTTTCTTTCAATTTTGGTCCTAAAGCTGTTTGTGAATAATTATATCTCGGCAGGTGTGTGAATAGCTTGAAGAGATTCATTGGCCAAGAAAATCGGACCAGTTTTTTATTAAACTTTTAAAGCTTATTTTCGAAAAATGTTTGTACTTTTTGAAACAACAAAGCTATTTTAGTGAAATAAAGTACATTGTTACTACTATACAGTGTGTCCCAAACTGGATGGGAATGTACTGCTATCTCCGTTATTATTAGAGATAGGGAGACAGTTAAATTAGCAATGTTTTGTAGAATTTCATGCTCGTTCCAAATATGACGTGCATTTTGCCCTGTCGTTTTTCGTTTTCGAGTTGTTTTAAGAAAACCAAAGTTTGTCGATTTATGTTTTCTTCAATATCTAAGTAGGCGTTTATCTGGCATGTCTAAGACTTGCACATTATCAGGACTCTTTCTACAGAGTGCTATTCTCAACTTGGGATTGTCATTTGTTTTTGAGCTATAGGTATCCACGTTTGTTTTTATTATGGCAGCCATATTGGATTTTTTACTTATGTGATAGCCTGTGGAAAGAGCTTTCCAATAATGTACAACATGCTTGAGAACTTTTGTAATTGCACTGATAATTTTGAGAAAAACTGTTTTGAGGATAGTAGGCTATGAAATCCAACACCAGAAAACAAATGACAAAAAAAAGTGTTCAAAAAAGAGTAGGCCATGGAGTCTAACAATAGACTTCTACTTTTAACATATATTTTTTTTAATGATTCACGATAAAAAAATAGGAACTTTCAGCACACCAATGAATCGGCCTAATTATTACAAATGATATTTTATATTACAACATTATCCTAAAAATTGTTTTAATTCAATTAAATAGGTAAACCTAGTAAAAAATTAAATTTACTAACAGAACTTAATAAAAAGCAGATTAATGATTTACGAAGACGCCTTTGAAAATTGTTTGATTTTTAATCGTAAGTCAACGGAAAAACAACAGAAGAAAGGTTGCTATGGATATAACACTATCGCGACAATTAAGAATACTGTCATTCTTAATTATCTGAACAATTTGAGGTGTATTAAACCCACAATTTTCCCGGAAAAACTAGTCCGATTATTCTGGCTAACGATCTTGTCCAAGCCACTTACAAAAGAAAGGTGCCTACCAAATTTCATCAAAATCGGCCCATTCTTTTTTGAGTTATCGGTA
Organism: Tillus elongatus; assembly: GCA_964006375.1. NCBI lineage: Eukaryota > Metazoa > Arthropoda > Insecta > Coleoptera > Cleridae > Tillus > Tillus elongatus. Next base: position 131,723,110 of record OZ023267.1, read on the forward strand.
CGACAGATATATATATATATATATATATATATATATATATATATATATATATATATATATATATATATATATATATATAACACAGGTCTCCTCATTTGTGAATTTTTCGTTTCACGAAACATTCGCTAATATAACACATCTGATTCAAGTCATCTTTGTTTTCCCGTCGTGTATTTATCTAGACAAAACTTATAATTCCCTCACCTCATGATAGAACAGGGGCAGCATAAGAATCAAGAAGGCCTTATACTTATTTCTTGAAAAACCAATCTTCTGCAATGCACGCTTTGCGATTTAATGACTTTTATTCTGTCTGCTTCATTGGCGTAGATGAAAGTTCTTAATGAAAAATGTACGTTACCGGCATTAGATAACATCCATCTTATATAAATTTATATTACTTCTATTATTCTATCGGATTTTCATTATTACTCTTCTATATAACGGCAAAACTTCAAACTCTTAGTTTATTATGAGAGTTCATCAAATAAAACAAACAAAAGGAGCAAGTGGAAGCTAACACTGGGTGTGAAATAGTAAAGATGTTATATTTTACGAAAAAAACATTACAGTTCATATTAAGCAACACTTACACATTGTCACAACGTGTGGAACTATGGTAACGGTAACTACACTTGCAGAACCCAAGTCACCACGACACATATTTTTCAAGACCTGACTGTCTGCTTGTCTGCTTTAGTGAATTTTTATTAAAAAAAATTCACTAACAGAGAGGTATCGATGGTGAGACTTTGCAAAAATTTCTTCAAATGAGCGCGAACCAGGACCCCTAGAACCCATATCCGGGGTAAGTTTGAATTTTTATATGTTTATATATATATATATATATATATATATATATATATATATATATATATATATATATATATATATATATATATATATATATATGTATCCGTCTGATAACTCAAAAAATAATTTACCGATTTCGATGAAACTCGGCAAGTGCCTTTCTTTTATTAATGGCTTGGATGAGTTCGTTAGCCAGGAAAATCCGATGGGGTTTTCCGGGAAAATTTTGAGTTTCCTTTCAAAAAAAAATTTTTCTCCGAAATTTACAAAGCTGTTCTAATAAAATTTAACGGATATATTGCCTTGGGAGAGACCTTACTACGTACCAAAATTCAACTTTCTAAGTTTATAGAAAATTGAGTTATTCAAATTTTGAATTTTCTTTCGAAAAAAATTTTTCTCCGAAAATTACAGTTATTTTAATAAAATTTTGTGGATATCTTGCCTTAGGAAAGACCTTACTACATACCAAAATTAAACTTTCTAAGTTTATAGAAAATTGAGTTATCGAAATTTGAAACATTTAATAAAAATTCACTACCATAACGAACTTGCTGCGTCCCGTTAGTTTTCTATGTTTAGGGAGCGGCAGCAAGCTATTGGCGCAGTTCAACTGTGGCTGGTCACGTCAAGTTATTGACTAATCGAAGTAGAAAACGACATCAGATTTTACACACCACTAAAAAAAAATTCGGGACGCAGCAAGTGCGTGATGGTAGCGAATTTTCATTAAATGCTTCAAATTTGTTTAACTCAATTTACTAAAAACCTAGAAAGTTGAGTTTTGGTAGAGTAAGGTATTTACAAGAGCAACATACCAATCAAATTTTATCAAAATAACTTGGTTACCTTTTTGAGATACAATTTTTTTTCGGAAAAACAATTTTTCATAAAAACTGGTCCGATAGGGTGGGATATCGAACTCATCCAAGCTATTAATGAAATAAACATTCTTGCCGAGTTTCATCAAAATCGGTTAATAACATTTTGAGTTATCGTGCGGATACATACATACACACATACACACACACACACACACACACACACACACACTCACACACACACATATATATATATATATATATATATATATATATATATATATATATATATATATATATATATATATATATATATAGGCTGTTCCACGTAAGGCGTGCATTAGAAGTTTTCGAACTAGTACTGGGATTTCCAATCTGAAAATTTGCAATTGGATGTATCACCAGCCGCTCATTATAACTAAAATATTTTTGTCACCCATTCTTGAAACAAGTCTATAGAACTACAGGGTGAATCCCAGATTGTCGCTCTAGACATATCCAAAGCAATTGACCAGGTCTGGCACGCGCGTTGTTTAATAAACTTCCGGCCTATGGCCTACCACCAAAAGTTTGTACCTGGACAGCAAATTTCCTCTCCAACCGGAGTATTTCTGTTGTCGTGGATGACCATTCCTTTAAACTGTATCCAATTAATGCAGGAGTTCCTTAAGTTTCAGCTTTAATCCCTACTTTGTTTCTTCTCCACATCAATGACCTCCTCTCTAGAACATCCAACCCAGTTCACAGTTACGCGGACGACAGCACCATACACTCAAATATACAATATTCTAAGCCTGTTTCTTTAGGCCAATTAAATGAGGATCGCAGACACATGGAGGGATCTGTCTCTGTGGATCTCCACAAAATATTAGACTGGGGAAGTAGAAATCTTGTACAATTCAACCCCACCAAATCTCAGTCTAGCTTTCTTTCTAATAAGAGATACACCAGCCCTAGATCCATCACAATGAACAACCAAGTTTTTCAAAGTAAGGAGTCCTTTTCTCTTGTAGGCGCATTTCTGTGGATCGAAATCTCAATTGGCACAAACATGTCACATCAATTGCAGAAGCGGCTGCTAAGAAATTAGGTTTCCTCTTCCGGGCTCGCAAATACTTTTCACCAGCTAATCTCTATACCTTATATACTTCACAAATAAGGCCAAACCTCGAATATTCCTCCCACATCTGGGGTGCCGCTGCCGCTTCTACACTCGCTATCCTGGACTCCATTCAGAAGAGAGATACACGTCTCATCGGTGACCCTACCCTTACCCAAAGGCTGCCACTCCTTGCCCACCGACGTGCCGTTGGTGACCTCTCTCTCTCTCTCTCTCTCTCTCTCTCTCTCTTTTATAAATATCTGCACGGGCACTGCTCAGAGGAGCTTTCTTCCATAGTTCCTCCACCTGCTGCCTCCAACAGATATTCCAGGGGAACAGAGCGAATGCACCCTTTCACTGCCCAGGTGAACAGACATAGAACATCTTGTTATGCCTACTCTTTTGTCCCGAGGACTTCCAAGTTGTGGAATTCCTTGCCGGCACATGTTTTGCCTTCTCCTCCGAACCTCCAAAACTTCAAGTCCAGAATTAACAAGTTGCCTGTTTCCTCCTTGTCGACACTCACGGTAGGATAGTGTTTAGGCTGTAAGCCCTCGTGGTGTGTTGTTGAAATATATAAATAGTTCCGCTTGTACCGGAATTTGCCATCAATTTTCTTAATTTTAATGAAACATCCTATATATTATTGGATATTCGGAGTGAGCATGTAATTCTGAGGAAAATGATATGCCACTTGCCGATACTGGTGTCAGCCGTTCTCAAGATATTTGATCTACTATTGTTTTCCTTCATAAAGTTGCAAATCTTGGAAATGGCAATTATCAGGCATCAAGTATATCATGGTTCTGAAACTTAGCACAACGATAGTTCTAGTGATGAGAATTCTTCTCATCGCGAAAAAAATGACAAAAATGATACAGGGTGTTGTTTAACAATGTTCAAATATCGATGATTTCAAACACGAAAAACTATTTTTTTACAAATGGAACACCCTGTATATTTTCATCGCATATCCTTCCGACTGATATTCTGCTTCGATCTGTATCAGTATTTTCTATACATATCTTAAATTATGTCTGAGTTATAAGAAGGAATATGAATAAAACAGGAATATACTACGGAATTGGGAATCTACCTAGTCGGAGAGTAGGCTTTGGACATAATATGAAAACTTATGTCAAAGAGATGTATTATTAGTCTCGTTGGTTGTCATCGCAATAGAGTGCAATATTTCTTTGAAAGTATTGTGAGGTACACAATGAAAAATATTGTTGAAGAATATTCTGCTGACAACATTCTAGATTTATTTTACATTCATGAAGAATGCAGGACAATCGTGAGTATAACGTGTCGCTTGTTCCATAAGAGATTTCCATATTTACCACCTATGAATAGGACAAAGTTCTCCAGAATTGAGTCAAATTTACAGAATAACTGGAATGGTAATTTAAATAGAAATCATTCAAGTATTATAACTGGCAATGAAACAAATAAAATCAATGTGTTGGGTTATTTCACGACCTATCCACATGCTTCCATCAGGCAGGCAGTAGAAGATTTAAGATTAACACATCAATTCAAATAATGCTTTAGAAGTATGGATGACATGCATATGCCCAAAGGACAGTGCATGGATTACGGGAGGGTGACCACATTAGAGGGGTTTCATTTTGTAAATGGTGGACGGTACGGATCCAGGAAGACCCAGTTATGTTAGAAATGACTTTATAGACGGATTAATCGAAATTCACAAAAAAAGGTACCATCAATAGAAAGTTATGTCATTTATGTGCAGATGAAAATCCTCATTTTATGCGTGAGGCGCATTTCCAGTATGAATTCAGTTACAATGTTTTCGATGTTATTGGAAATGGAAGAGCTTTTTCCATATCTACGAGGAAATGTTGACTTCAAAAAGTTATCTTAGAATACTTCGTGAAGTTGTTGCTGGTATCTTGACTGATTTGCCTGATAGAATTATGGTACCAGTTAGATGGCGCTCGGGCACATTCTACAGCAGATGTAACCCAGGAGTTGACAAAAATGTTTGAGGATCGTTGGATTGGACGCGGCGGTCCATGGCTTTGGCCTGCAAGATCACAAGACTTGACTTCCCCTGACTTCTTCTTATGGGGTCATATTAAAAACTAAATTTATTTCAGCGAAATAAACTCCCGAGAAGAACTGGAGGATACAGTAAGACAAGATTTTAATGATCTCACTCCAGAAATGATCCGAAAGGTCACTAATTCTGGATTGCAAAGAAGATTATGGAAGTGTCTTGAAGTCAATGGTGATCATATAGAGCACATTTTGTATTTAAACTCATACGCATTTTTTAAATTAATTCATTCACTGTTTCGTTAATTATACAGAAGACAACACGTCATAGAAATAATTGACAACATGGACAAGAATCAGCATCAATTTTCGGTAAATGCTCTCGAAGTCAGTCGCCTCCTTTCGGGTATGGAATAATGTCTCACAAAAAAACAGTTGCAAACTGTTTCAGGCATGCGCGTTTTCATTTTGAGCATGGAAATAAAAATTTCTAGACGCAGCATGTGCGTTGTGGTAGCGAATTTTCATTAAATGCTTCAAATTTGTATACCTCAATTTTCTATACACCTGGAAAGTTGAATTTCATCAAAATAATATTGTTATTCTTTGAGATACATAATTTTTTAGAAAAACTAGTTCGATAAGGATAGTTAACGAACTCATCCAAGTTATAGATAAAAGAAAGATTCTTGCCGAGTTTCATCAAAATCGGTTAATAACTAACGAATTTTAAAAAAATAAAAATTCGATAAATGTCGGCAGAACATTATAATTTCAGTTTCAAAGGTGACAAAGTTATTCAGGCGTTTTAATCAAGAATGAGATCTTGTTCAAAACGTATGAAATCTGTGCACTATTGTTTCTCCAAATGTCCAAATAAAAAAAGCACACATTCGTCGAGCTGGAATCGATCACGTAACCTACTGCGCAGAATACAAGCGCAATGCCACGGAGCTATCTAAGAATAGAGTTATACGCTACTTTTCACACCGGCTTCATGCACAGGATATTATATTAAAAATATACGTAACAATTAATTACAGAATTAGGAGAATTGCCACTTAAACACATTCCGCGACTGTTTCGGTCTTATATGACGTTTTATGTTAAAGTTTAAAGATAAAAGGAACTATTTTAGAATCATTTTTAAGGAGACTTGACTTAATATTGTTTACATTTCTACTATATTATGCTGCACTTTCAGTCTAAAACCACAGCATAATATATCTATGCTGCGCTAAAACTGCATTTGGGGCCGTTCAGCAAGCTACAAATATATTGTATGGTAAAAATGGATTGAATCTCCCAGTTAAATAACAATCGCTTGAAAAATTTTTAATTTCATGTCGTCTGTCATTTTCCATCTTTGTGGCCGTGACTTCACGATTGTTGGCTTGGGTAATATGTTTTATGCCTATTATTCATTTAGTTTGGTTAGCGTTGATGTATGGTTTATACCTGTTGTATGAATCAATCTACGCGTGACAGTTAAGTATGTCAGACATTGGACTTTAACCACTAAGTCGTTTCAACGCATGCCTTTTACGTTAAATTTTTAATTTGGAAACAACTCAAAAGATTGTGTACCAAATTACTTAAAAATCACAACATAGGTTTATTTACACCATTTCCAGCCACAATGCATGTGTCATTCTAGTTACTCTAATACAAAGATATAGCTTTTTCAAAAATATTTTTGAATATTTTTGGGGGAAAAATGTCTGTTATAGCTGATATACGAACTCGTCCGCGGTGTTAATACAATGAAGATATGTGCCAAGTATCAAATAATTTATTTTATTTTTATATTTACAACGCAAAAAATAATTAACTAATTTGAAACTTGGCACATATCTTATGTATATATATATATATATATATATATATATATATATATATATATATATATATATATATATATATATATATATATATATGCTGATTATATCAGCATATCGATCCTACTACATTACTGTCCACTCATTGTCCCATATGTAACACACATAATAAATTTTTGTATCCTGAATCATCGTTTTCCTACTGTGTGGAAATTGTCGGACATCCTGCCACTTCCTAAAAATGAGAATCCCAATAGTTTTTTAGTGATCTGCGACCAATTAGCATCCTGTGCGTCTTATCTAAGATCCTAGAAAAGGTTATGTTTAAACAGATGAAGAACTATTTGGATCTCAACAGTCTAATACCTGTTAATCAATCTGGTTTTAAGCCTGGGCATAGCTGCTCTACGGCTTTGCTCAAGGTGCTGGACGACATTTTGATTGCTGCTGATAGCAATAAGTTGACATTCATCGTGGCGATCGATTTTTCCAAGGCGTTCGATAGGGTTAATCATCGGCTTCTAGTGACTTTGTTGAAGCACTCTGGGTTTGGGGTCGCAGCTGCTTCAGTGTTAGATAATTACCTATCTGGAAGAATGCAGCGAGTGAGGCTGGGTGATCAGACTTCAGACTTCCTTCCTGTCACATCTGGTGTCCCTCAAGGCTCCATACTAGGGCCTTTGTTATTCAGCATATATGCATCAAAGCTATCTACCCATCTTCGTGATTGTCAGTATCACTTTTTTCAGATGATACACTGATATATTATTCGTTTGAGCCTTCAGCAATTTCGGAATCCTGTGATATCATTAACAGGGACTTAGGCAGATTAAATGACTTTTCAAACCAATACAGTCTTACTGTAAATAACTCTAAATCAAAGTCAATTCTTTTCGGACGCAAAGCTACAGTTAAACATCATAAACCTTTGGCTAAACTTGGAATCCGTGGCTTTGAATTAGAACCAGAAGAATGTGTTGACATATTGGGGATAAGCACAGATAGTGAAATAAGATTTTTCCATCACGTCAGTAAAATTGCTGTATGGGTACAGGGAGTATCTTAGCAGGGCTGTTAGACTAACTTTCTGCGAGGCACTAGTCTTATCTCACTTAAATTATGGTGATGTGTTGTACGATGCATGCTTGAGAGTGGTAGATTCAACTAGGCTGCAGCGCGTTCAGAATTCCTGTGTCAGGTTGGTGTGCGGATTGCGCAAGTTTCAGCATATCTCTAGTAGCTTTAAAGACTTGAACATTTTGTCACTCCAAAAGCGGAGAACTCTTCATTGTATGTGTCTTTATCACAAGGTAATACAAGATCGGACCCCCCAATATTTTTATGATAAAATTAAATTTAGGACCGACATCCACATTCTCAACATCCGAAGTAAGGGAACGCTGACAATTCCACAGCATAGAACCGAGCTGTTCAAAAGTTATTTTTCTTACAATATAGCGAATCTTTATAACAAGGTTCCCGATTGTTACAAGTCACTATCAGCTGTTGCTTTTAAACGAAGTTTGAAGGGGCTGCTTCTGGAGGAAAGCTTATGATTTTCTGTGGCTGCAGAGTTTGTATGTTCCCTGGATGTCTGCTGTTTGTAGTATTGACATAATATATGTGTACCTACCTACCAATGTTTGTTTTTTTCTTTTCTCTTTTCTCTTATTATTCTTACTTTTTCCTGCTAATTATAGTTATAAACCTGTATTTATTTTTATTTGTTAATATTAGTTAGGTTACTTCTTTTTTTTGTCATGTTTGTCTTCTTTTTTTTTCTCTTTTGTTTGTTTATTTCATGAGTCTGTAAATAGTCACTGCCACCATTTAATTGTATTATATTAAGGATCGGTTGAGTGGAAGAACAGAAATATTTCTGAACTCTGCCGTTTGATATGTAACTTAATTGTCAATAAAAGCATGTTATTATATATATATATATATATATATATATATATATATATATATATATATATATATATATATATATATATATATATATTTGACGGATCTTGGTTTTGGGTTCATAGGGACCCAAATTTGCGCTCATGTGAAGAAATTCTTTCCAAAGCTTTTCATCGAGACCTCTCTATTAGTGAATACCTGAACATAGATAACTCTGAGGTAAATACAAATACAAATACAAATACAAATACAAATACAAATACAAATACAAATACAAATACAAATACAAATACAAATACAAATACAAATACAAATACAAATACAAATACAAATACAAATACAAATACAAATACAAATACAAATACAAATACAAATACAAATACAAATACAAATACAAATACAAATACAAATACAAATACAAATACAAATACAAATACAAATACAAATACAAATACAAATACAAATACAAATACAAATACAAATACAAATACAAATACAAATACAAATACAAATACAAATACAAATATAAATATAAATACAAATACAAATACAAATACAAATACAAATACAAATACAAATACAAATACAAATACAAATACAAATACAAATACAAATACAAATACAAATACAAATACAAATACAAATACAAATACAAATACAAATACAAATACAAATACAAATACAAATACAAATACAAATACAAATACAAATACAAATACAAATACAAATACAAATACAAATACAAATACAAATACAAATACAAATACAAATACAAATACAAATACAAATACAAATACAAATACAAATACAAATACAAATACAAATACAAATACAAATACAAATATTGGCAAAAATATATGCTTTCGGATTTTCGTGAAAAAATAACAAATTTTCATGCAAAATTTCTGTATGATATTATATTCTGGTAGGTGAGTAAAAGCTTGAAGAGGTTCTTTGGGCAGGAAAATCGGCGCAGTTTTTTCGGGAACGTTTTAACAAGTCTATTTTCGGAAAAATTTTGTACTTTTTCAAAGAGTTAATTATTTTGATGAAATATGGTACCTACATTGTTTCTACTATATAGGTTATACTGGTAACCAAATTTGATGCCAGCTTTCATGAAAAAAGACATATTTGCTATTAAACATATTTTTATAAAAATTCACTACCATAACGCACTTGCTGCGTTTAAACTTTTTACTATATAGATTATAGCAAATTTCACGCCTTTCATTAAAAAATACATATTTTCCACTAAAAATATTTTTGTGAAAATTCACTGTCATAACCGACTAGCCGCATCCAGGCTTTTTCAGTATTTGTCACATTTAATATTAACTTTTCACTCTGACCCATTCCAAGGAGTGTTTTATATTTAGAAAGGCGATATTATTCGTGATAGTGCCATTTAGATCCGATCTATTGCATCAAAGTATCTCTCCAATATAGCCTCCCAATCATTACCTACCTCGTCTACAACAAGCTTCCGCATTTTCTAATTTTTAATCAATATTATTTAATATATTTGTTGATAAACCGATATCCGAAACTAATAATTTCGGAGACCAACTCGTAGTAACGTAATTATATTACATTAAGAAACGTGACAGCATTAGCTGTTCCATTAGAAGTGGTCCTGCACTCTATGCTGGTATAAATGATTATTCAATAGCTATTAATTTATTTAAATAGAGGCTTTCACTCGGCAATTAAACTATAACTGGCATGTTATAATTTTTATAAAACTATATTTTCGACGTTTTATGTACCGTGAGATAGCGATCCCTCTATAATTAGAAGCATTTAACATGGTTGACTTTGTTATTTTGTGTAAACATGTTTTAAACTATCTGTAAATTTATGGACGATACATGATTTTCTTAATTCATGACCAAGCATTATTAGAATGAATTCAGTTTTGACTTACTTTTAAAGAAATTTGTAACAGAAAGAGAATAACTTTGTTTCAGCAAATTGCCAGTGCCTACTTTTAATGTCAAAATAGGAGTTTTCAATGCTGGACTTTTGCATTATGTTTACATCGCAAAATATTTAAAGTAAATTAGCACACAGGTTTGTCCAATATGGCGTATTATGGAAAATGCAAAAAGTCAGGTCTCTAGGTCAAAGGAAAATCTGGCTGGTTTTATTTACCAAACTTATTATTTTCTAAAAGACTGATGGCCACTGTAGCTGAAAATTCAAACAAAAAGCAAAATCAACCAAAAAAGCAAAAAAAATATATAAATTTCGGGAGGCAACAAGTGCGTTATCGTAGCGAATTTTCATACGAATTGTACACTCTTATTATACGGAATATTAGTAAACTTAATACTTTCAACTTACACAGCCGTTGAAGATCAATTTTAGAGGTCCTAGTACGCGCACATTTTAAAAATTCTTTCAAAAGTGTTACCATCGATCCCTCTATTATCAAAAAAATCTTGTGTTCTAAATCCTTTTCAGAAAAATGCTCAATTTTCTATGAAGCTAAAGAACTAAATTTTGATATATGTGTAGTAATTTTTATCTCCTACAAATTTAAAGATTTTGGTGAAAATATGGGTTGCTTGGAAAGAATAGCAGTTAGACAGAGATTATGGAATGGCAGAGATTTATGGTAAATGAAGTTGATTTTTGAAGTGTTAGAAGGTGCGAAATAGAAGAGAAAAAAGAATTTAAGTTTGGTACGTCAAAATCTGAAGTTTATTGAATTTGGTGTCGGACTGCCAAAACTATTTACGATTCAACCTTCTAAATTGTGTTATATGATACACCAGAAGTCGCATAAGACTTATTGCATTAACATAATGTATATTTTTTGTCAATAAACAATAATAATAATAATAATAATAATAATGTAAGTAATAATAATAATGTAAGTCTCTTTAAAAGAAACTTGTATTACGAATTTCATTAAAGTTATACAAAATATTTCCAGAAGAAACTTAATTCATATTTAGAAAAGTAAAATATCTGCCAAATTATAAACCTATTCAGTTATTTTTCCTTATTAATCGTCTGAATGTTTCGTTTTAGTCAACCTAAGCAAACTGCTTTTTAGTGAATTTTCTTAAAAAAAATTCACTAATGAGGAGATCCCGACTTTTGAATTTTGAAAAAATTTCTTCAAATGAGCGCTAATTAGGCCCCCCAGAACATATCCGGGGTCAGTTTCAATTTTTATATGTTTATATATATATATATATATATATATATATATATATATATATATATATATATATATATATATATATATATATATATATATATATATATATATATATATATATATATATATATATATATATGTGTGTCACACCGATAACTCAAAAAATAATGGGCCGATTTTGATTAAATTTGGTGAAAAAATTTGTTTTGCAAATGGCTTGGATGAGTTCGTTAAGCAGGAAAATCTGCCTCGGTTTTCCTGGAAAATTTTGTGTTTTCTTTCGAAAAAAATTATCTCCGTAATTAACAAAGTAAGGGCAACGCTGGTTTATATCCTTATAAGTAAGCCACCTACCAAAATTTAGCTATGTAAGTCAAAAGACAAAAAAGTTATAGGCATTTTAAGAAAAATAAATTGGGGTTTTCCTCAAAACGTCAAAGTGGCGATTTAAAATGTCAAAATTGGCAACATTTAGGCAAATAACTTGAATCTAATACGGGCTATAGAAATAAAATGTCTCAAGAAGAATGTTTTACAAACCCTAAAGTCTCAATTTCAACCGTCATTGTCCTTCATTTTACTAAAATATTTGCAGAAAATTCATTTCAAATAGACCCTTTCTCTGATGCTTGGCAGTAGCCTTAGCTATAGAGTTTATCGTCTAATGGTATATAATTTTTGTCGAATTTTCGAAAAAAATCAATAAAGCTCAATATATCCGTTATTATATAAGATATGAAAAAAATTTGTATATATTAATTATAGGGTGGCTTGAGCTACATCTTAAAATAATATTTCTACAATCACAGGGTGGCCTATAAGTCATTGGTGATACAAATTGCCTTTTTTTTTTAATCAAACACGCCTTATGTTATTGCATTTTTGCATTTTCCATCGAGATATAATGCATGTTTGTAAGAAAAGAAATTCTAGACGCAGCAAGTGCGTTATGGTAGCGAATTTTGATCAAATGTTTCATATTTGAACAGCTCAATTTACTATTAACCTATAAGGTTGACCAAGAAACGTGTTTTTTCGGGAACACTTTAACTTTACTTTTGGAAAATTTTGTACATTTTCACACAATAAAGTTATTTTGATGAAACATGGCACATTGTTTCTAATATATAGATTATACTGGTAACAAAATTTGATGCCTGCTTTCTTAAAAAAAGACACATATTTGTTATTAAAAACATTTTTATGAAAATTCACTACCATAACACACTAGCTGCGTCCAGAGTTTTTCAATATCAATAATAACAAAATGTCTGCTGAAAATTATAATTTCAGACTACAAGGTAGACAGAGTTATTAAGGCGTTTTAAACAAAAATGAGATCTGGTTCAAAACTTATAAAATCTGGGCACTATTGTTTCTTCAAGTATCAAAATAAAACAAAAATAAGGAATCTAAAGAATAAAGAGCAAATCCTTGACGGCTTGTCACAAACATGAAATTTCGGGACGTAGGAATCGCGTTATGGTAGCGAATTTTCATTAAATGCTTCAAATTTGTATAACTAAATTTTCTATAAACCTAGAAAGTTGAGTTTTCGTGGAGTGAGATATTTACGAGGGCAACATACCAACCGAATTTCATCAAAATTACTTGGTTATTTTTTTGAGATACAAAATTATTTATTTTTCGGAAAAATTATTTTTTTAAGAAAACTGGTCCTGTGGAGATAAAATATAACAATCAGGTTAAGGTATCCATGTGAAAAAGGTAGGGTCGTGTTACTCATTATTGTTCAAAAAATATAAACATTTTCGAAAAAAATATATAAATGTCCTGAAACAACTGATCCGATTTTCTAGACAACGAACCAGTTCAAGCGATTTACACAAAAACTACACTAACCAAGATAGAATTATTTACAAAAAGCTTTTTCACAAAAATTTAAAAAACACTTCCGCACAAATTTGCAAACAACCACCTTGCACGAAAATAAACCATTTTGTTACTAAAATCGGCTTAAATGTTTACAAAATTTATATAAAATTCTTTATACGAAAATTAGCTACGTAAAAATATTTCACATTGTTTGCTAGACTTTTGAAGAAAATTCGAAAACAGATTTTTCGTGTGAATTTGCAAGAACCTTTTTTTACAATAATCTATTAAACAGTACTTGATGTCACAATAATTCGACAAAAAATGATTTCTGCGAAAACTGACATATATTTTACACGAAAATTTGCTGATAAAATACATAAAACTTAAGTTACATAATCTGTAATTAAATTTAAAATAACATACGGGCTGCTCGATTTGAAAAATGAACTCATCCAAGCTATTAATGCAATAAAGATTCTTGCCGAGTTTCGTCAAAATCGGTTAATAACTTTTTGAGTTATCGTGTGGATACATATATGCATATATATATATATATATATATATATATATATATATATATATATATATATTTAGGTAGTGACATTTCTGTTTTGGTCATATTGGCGAATTTTTATTTAAAAAAATAGGCGTATTTTATTTTTAAAAAATCGCTAATAGAGAGGTATCGATGGTGAGACTTTGTAAAAAGTTTTAGATACCATGCTTTAAAATTGTACTTTTAATACAGTCACAAGCCTACGCTTATTTGTATTGTACCTTGTAAAATATACGTCAGAAATAAATATATAAATAAAATATATATATATAATATATATATATATATATATATATATATATATATATATATATATATATATATATATATATATATATATATATATATATATATATATATTTATTAATACAGTCACAAGCCTACGCTTATTTGTATTGTACCTTGTAAAATATACGTCAGAAATAAATATATAAATAAAATATATATATATATATATATATATATATATATATATATATATATATATATATTTATTTATTTCTTTATTTGTTTATTTATATATTTATTTCTGACGTATATTTTACAAGGTACAATACAAATAAGCGTAGGCTTGTGACTGTATTAAAAGTACAATTTTAAAGCATGGTATCTAAAACTTTTTACAAAGTCTCACCATCGATACCTCTCTATTAGCGATTTTTTAAAAATAAAATACGCTTATTTTTTTAAATAAAAATTCGCCAATATGACCAAAACAGAAATGTCACTACCTAAATATATATATATATATATATATATATATATATATATATATATATATATATATATATATATATATATATATATATATATATATGCATATATGTATCCACACGATAACTCAAAAAGTTATTAACCGATTTTGACGAAACTCGGCAAGAATCTTTATTGCATTAATAGCTTGGATGAGTTCATTTTTCAAATCGAGCAGCCCGTATGTTATTTTAAATTTAATTACAGATTATGTAACTTAAGTTTTATGTATTTTATCAGCAAATTTTCGTGTAAAATATATGTCAGTTTTCGCAGAAATCATTTTTTGTCGAATTATTGTGACATCAAGTACTGTTTAATAGATTATTGTAAAAAAAAGCCTGGACGCAGCAAGTGCGTTATGGTAGTGAATTTTCATAGAAATGGTCTGGCACAAAATATTTTATTATAACTTTTTTTTCTTGTAACATAGAAATCTAAATTTTGGTGTATAGTTTACCTTTTATATCATAAACCTACCTACCAAATTTGGTTATCATAGATTTTTTATTTTTTAAGATAAAAATTTTTTTCAAATTAAAACTCAAAATTTTCCCGGAAAACCTCGTCCGATTTTTTTGATTAACGAACTTGTCAAAGTCATTTACAAAAGGAAGGCACATGCCAAATTTTATCAAAATCGGCCTATTATTCTTTGAGATAAAAAATTTTTTCTAATGAAAACTCAAAATTTTCCCGGAAAACCTCGTCCGATTTTCTTGACTAACAAACTTGTCAAATCCATTTACAAAAAAAAGTTACATGCCAAATTTTATTAAAATCGGCTTATTACTTTTTGAGATAAGAATTTTTTTCGAATGAAAACTCAAAATTTTCCCGGAAAACCTCGTCAGATTTTCTTGACTAACAAACTTGTCAAAGCCATTTACAAAAGAAAGGTACATGCCAAATTTTATTAAAATCGGCTTATTACTTTTTGAGATAAGAATTTTTTTCGAATGAAAACTCAAAATTTTCCCGGAAAACCTCGTCTGATTTTCCTGGCTAACAAACTTATCCAAGCCATTTACAAAAGAAAGGTACATGCCAAATTTTATCAAAATCGGCCCATTATTTTTTGAGTTATCGGTGTGATACATATATATATATATATATATATATATATATATATATATATATATATATATATATATATATATATATATATATATATATATATATATATATATATATATATATATATATATATATATATATATATATATATATATATAAACATATAAAAATTGAAACTGACCCCGGATATGGGTTCTAGGGGTCCTAGATCGCGCTCATTTGAAGAAATTTTTTCAAAATTCAAAAGTCGAGATCTCCTCATTAGTGAATTTTTTCTAAGAAAATTCACTAAAATGTGCTTGCAAATACACACGAAAAATCTGTTTTCGAATTTTCTTCAAAAGTAATTTGTCTAGCAAACTATGTGAAATATTTTTACGTAGCTAATTTTCGTAAAAAGAATTTTATATAAATTTTGTAAACATTTAAGCCGATTTTAGTAAGAAAATGGTTTATTTTCGTGCAAGGTGGTTGTTTGCAAATTTGTGCGGATGTGTTTTTTAATTTTTGTCAAAAAGCTTTTTGTAAATCTTATCTTATATATCTTGATTAGTGTAGTTTTTGTGTAAATCGCTTGAATTGGTTCGTTGTCTAGAAAATCGGATCAGTTGTTTCGAGACAATTATATATATTTTCCGAAAATGTTCATATTTTTTGAATAATAATGTTTAACACGACCCTACCTTTTTCGCATGGATACCTTGACCTGATTGTTATATTTTATCCCCATAGAAACATGCAGGGTACGACAGCCCTATCGGACCAGTTTTTCTAAAAAAAATAATTTTTCCGAAAAATAAATAATTTTGTATCTCAAAAAAATAACCAAGTAATTTTGATGAAATTCGGTTGGTATGTTGCCCTCCACGAAAACTCAACTTTCTAGGTTTATAGAAAATTGAGTTATACAAATTTGAAGCATTTAATGAAAATTCGCTACCATAACGCGATTCCTACGTCCCGAAATTTCATGTTGTGACAAGCCGTCAAGGATTTGCTCTTCATTTTTTAGATTCCTTATTTTTGTTTTATTTTGATACTTGAAGAAACAATAGTGCCCAGATTTTATAAGTTTTGAACAAGATTTCATTTTTGTTTAAAACGCCTTAATAACTTTGTCTACCTTGTAGTCTGAAATTATAATTTTCAGAAGACATTTTGTTATTATTGATATTGAAAAAACCGGTTTGCTTAGGTTGACTAAAACGAAACATTCAGGCGCTTAATAAGGAAAAAAGACTGCTACGTTTATAATTTGGCAGATATTTTACTTTTATAAATATGAGTTAAGTTTCTTCTGGAAATATTTTATATAACTTTAATGAAATTTGTAATACAAGTTTCTTTTAAAGAGACTTACACTATTATTATTATTATTGTTGTTTATTGACAAAATTATACATTATGTTAATGCAATAAGTCTTATGCGACTTGTGGTGTATCATATAACACAATTTAGAAGGTTGAATCGTAAATACTTTTGACAGTCCGACACCAAATTGAATAAACTTCAGATTTTGACGTACGAAACTTAAATTATTTTTTCTCTTCTAATTCGCCCTTCTAACACTTCTAAAATCACCTTCATTTACCATAAATCTCTGCCATTCCATAATGTCTGTCTAACTGCTATTTTTTCCAAGCAACCCATATTTCCACCAAAATCTTTAAATTTGTAGGAGATAAAAATTACTACACATATATCAAAATTTAGTTCTTTAGCTTCATAGAAAATTGAGCATTTTTCTGAAAATGATTTAGAACACAAGATTTTTTTGATAATAGAGGGATCGATGGTAACACTTTTGAAAGAATTTTTAAAATGTGCGCGTACTAGGACCTCTAAAATTGATCTTCAACGGCTGTGTAAGTTGAAAGTATTAACTTTACTAATATTCCGTATAATAAGAGTGTACAATTCGTATGAAAATTCGCTACGATAACGCACTTGTTGCGTCCCGAAATTTATATATACTTTTGCTTTTTTGGTTGATTTTGCTTTTTGTTTGAATTTTCAGCCACAGTGGCCATCAGTCTTTTAGAAAATAATAAGTTTAAAGTTTATATATATATATATATATATATATATATATATATATATATATATATATATATATATATATATATATATATATATATATATATATATTATTTATATATTTATTTCTGACGTATATTTTACAAGGTACAATACAAATAAGCTTAGGCTTGTGACTGTATTAATTTACAAAGTCTCACCATCGATACCTCTGTATTAGGGATTTTTTTAAAAATAAAATACGCTTATTTTTTAAAATAAAAATTCGCCAATAAGACCAAAACAGAAATGTCACTACCTAAAAAAAGAGGTAACAGTGCACGATACCCCCAGGTACACGATACTCACCCATCCAAGAAAAGACCATAACGACAATCGGTTTTTTCAACGTGGTATCGCCGTTCGCTTGACATGTTTATTTATCCAAGGTTTATATATTCATTATTAATTTTTAAGTGTCGATTTTAAATAAAGAATTGAATTATTTTCAAATGTAGCTTTATTTACCCAATTTTCAACAGTCCTCGTTGCATAAGTACTGCTCCTGTGTCAAAGAATTATTTTAATAACATAACTTATGAATGAACGCAGCTCTAGAATAGCTTTGCTTTGTAAATTCCTTAAACAGATTCACTATTTCGTTTTCGCTCATCACATTTATTTTCGTTTATAGTAAACTGTTTTTTAATAAGGGTAAAAATTGTCTAGGGGGTATTCTAGAATACGTTCCACTAACATAAAACCAAACTAATTCACTGTTTGAAGGAATAATTGTGTTATTTAAATTCTGTCATACTTCATGGGAATTCTTAGCTCAACATTTTGGAATGTAATTGTGTTCTTAAATAAGTGAAACCAATCTGCTGGCTATATTACAATTTAACATGACTAACTGCTGTCTTATGGATTTGGTTTATGTATTTTTAAATATCCACACATATCTGGTGTTTGCGGATTTTTAATAAAAGGTATTTATTTTTTTACACCATACACAAGGGGGTGTATTTTTAATCCGATTTTTTAGTTTGTCTGGAAGGAATTTGTTGGGGTATCTCCTAATTTCTGTACTTTTATGCGATAATAAAATTATTCATTTTTTTTATTGCATTATACGCTATTTTTTAGTCACGGTTGTGTTTTCTTTTTTCTTTATCAGATTTGGTAAAAGCTAAATCGTTTTCTGATGTTGTTGAAGCAAGGGTACATAAAAATCCACCGTTTTCAGGTTTTTCGCGTTGCCTGGGGATATTTGGAAACCATTTCAGATTCTAAAGCTAATATCTCTATACTTTCGTTTGTAAATTTAAATGCTGGACCGTATCTGTAACCTTTATCTAGAAAATATTTTTTTCAGTTATAAAATATGTATCGCTTAAGTTTTTAAATATTGTGTAGAAGTTATGTGTTTGTGGGGTAGTCGTTCACTGATTTCATGAATGTTGTACCCTTTCTAAGTTTCTGATTTTGTGTGTTTGTGTTAAGCGAAATAGAATTTTAAAAACGCTTAACACAGACGTTCAAGCCTCTCTTCGTCACTATTATAACATTCTGGTGTATATCGTTACGGGTGTATACAAAACTTCCTTCAATTAAATAAAGTGAAAACCAAAAATAAGTTTAGATTCATAAATGATGATACCATGTAAAAGAAATTATAATATGAATTACAAGTTATTTACTCATTTGCAATTATCGTTTAATGAGCCACAGACGTCACAAACCATTAAAATTTCGATAATTAAAAGCTAGTTAATGACCTTCACATCATCATTAAAGAGTAATTAATGGGATTATAATTATCCAAGATGGCGGCATGTGTCGCTTTTCTACTGACGTCATATAAGATCGAAACAGTCGTGGGATTTGTTTCAATGGTAATTCTACTAATTCTGTAATCAGTTGTTACGTATACTTTGAATATAATATCATATAAAAACGCTGGTTGACGTAGGCCTAGATGGCTGAGAGGCGGCGCGCTTGCCTCATCGGCAGAAGGTCACGCGATCGAATCCAGCTCGATGAATGTATGTCTTTTAATGTTTTATTTTGACACTTGGAGAAATAATAGTCCACAGATTTCATACGTTTTAAACAAGATCTCATTTTTGTTTAAAACGCCTAAATACATTTGTCACCTTTGAGTCTGAAATTATAATTTTGTTATTGTTCATAGTGAAAAAACCGGTTTGATTAGGTTGACTAAAATGAAATCATACTGGCGATTAATAAGGAAAAATAACTGCTACATTTATAATTTGGCAGATACTTTACTTTTCTAAATATGAACTAAGTTTCCTTCTGAAAATATTCTGTATAACTTCAACGAAATTTGTAATACAAGTTTCTTTTAAAGAGACTTACACTATCTACAGCTATAGTTCTTTAGCTTCATAGAAAATTGAGTTTTTGGCATTTTTCTTAAAAGGATTTAGAACGCAAGATTTTTTTGACAATAGAGACATATCGATGGAAACACTTTCGAAACAATTCTTTAAATGTGCGCGTACTAGGACCTCTAAAATCGATCTTCAAGGTCTGTGTAAGTTTAAAGTATTAACGTTACTAGTATGCAGTATAATAATAGTGTACAATTCTTATGAAAATTCGCTACTATAACGCACTTGCTGCGTCCTGAAATGTAGTTTACTTTTGATGATCGGTTCTAATTATAGTCTTAACACTTACTGACGCATTTACTTTAAAATAGTCAACGAAAATATCTCGTCGCCTCAGCCAGCCATTATAATAACGATTTTGGTCTGCTGTATTTAAATAGCTGTAAAATAATGGTAGACGAATTATTCCAATTGATCAGAACAAGTCGAAATATGCACGTACCTTGGAAATATTATCACAGATGATGGTAAATGTAGCAAAGATCTTAAGAGGAAGATCTCGATGACAAAGCAAGCATTCAACAAATAAAGTACTTTTCTTACCTATAAAAATTTTAATTAGTACACGAGGAAACAATTCATTAAATCGTACGTGTGGGGTGTGGTAGTGTTTAATGCAGAAACTTGGGATATAATTTAGCAAGCCAAGAAGCTGTAGAAGCTTTTGAAATTTGAAATGTCAACATGGAAATGACAACGAGACGGTACACCGATAGAAAGAAGAATAAAAGTGTGTTAGAAGTGAGAAGAGAAAAAAGATGTTTACAAAATTTATTGGTGATATTCTGAGAGATAATAACTTTCTGAAAAGATTATGTACCTGGAAAAAGTAAAAGAGGTAGACCTAGGAAAAAATTTCTGGAAAGCCTGACACAACTGATGAAGTATAGACATGACAATGAAATGAAGAGAGCTGATGGAGAGAAAGTGTCATAACTGCGGCATCGCCCTTCAATTATGTGGTGATCCCCAAATGTTATGGAAACCGGCAAAGCTGTCCAGTGGGTTAAAGGTGAGTAATAAGTACACTTGGAGAACACCCAAATCACCACAACACATATTTCAGATACCTTACGATCGTTTCGTTGACAATGTCAACATCTTCAGATGAAGAAAATTCTTCCTCTGAATTTTCTTCCTCTAAAGATGTTGACATTGTCAACGAAACGATCGTAAGGTCTCTGAAATATGTGTTGTGGTGATTTGGGTGTTCTCCAAGTGTACTTATTAGTGCTCATCACAGGTTCCAGTTTTCACATAGTAAAGGTGAGTAGAAAAGCAGAAGTAGCACGAAATTTAGGGTCTGCAAGAACAAAGATCAAGACTCGACGTAATATTCATGCCACTTCACAAGGATGGTGAGACGAATTTCCTAATTAACCGACGATTTGGTTGATTGGATGCAAAACTGGCGGGGTTTTTATCTTTTATTGCAATAAGAGTGCCTAAGCAGCAGTTGCGAGAGACGGTGCATTATCCATTTTCTACATAATGAGCCATTCTCATATCCTCCGCGTCTTCTCGATTATATAATATATACCATCGATCGCCGTGCATATAATAACTTTTAAACTTTATTATCATACTTACCGGTATTTTAGAACGTAAAGCGATATTGTTCATGATAGTGCCCTTCTGATTTTATCTGATGTTTTTCTTTTGGAATGTAATAAGTGAAAACTCGTCTCTGATTCTATTTAATACTACCTGATCGGACAGACGTTGTCTTGTCCAAATTTCAATACATCAAACGAGATTTGCGCACGTAGCGAAATAAATCGGAGGAAAAAACACTTTCAGTTTTTCCCGAGTTTTCCAATTTTCAGAGAATTTTTCCAATGCTTCCTAAGAACCGTGCATTCGTTTTGCACGTGGCGTGGATAAGTTCGTTATCCAGGGAAGTCGGCCCAGGTTTTCCCGGAAAATTTTCTGTTTTCTTTAGGAAAAAAATTATATCTCCGGAAATAACAAAGTAAGAGCAGCCAAAGTTGGTACGCGTGTTTGTATTATAAAGAGTGAATCATGTACCTGTTTCATGGTACATTGTTTCTACTATGTAGGTTATACTGGTAACCAAATTTGATGCATGTTTCCTTGAAAATAAAACACATATTTGCTATTAAAAACATTTTTACGAAAATTCACTACCATAACGCACTTGCTGCGTGCAGACTTTTTGTAGTTTTGCAATTTTTTTTTTTTTTTTTTTTTTAATTTCAACAACACACCACGAGGGCTTACAGCCTAAATACTATCGTACCGTGGGTGTTGACAAGGAGGAAATAGGCAGCTTGTTAATTCTGGACTTGAACGTTTGGAGGTTCGGAGGAGAAGGAAAAGCATGTGCCGGCAAGGAATTCCACAACTTGGAAGTCCTCGGGACAAAAGAGCGGGCATAACAAGATATTCTAAGTCTGGTGACCTGGACAGTAAAAAGGTGAATTCGCTCTATTCACCTGGTAGATCTGTTGGGGGCAGCAGGTGGGGGAACTATGGAGGAAAGCTCCTCTGAGCAGTGCCCGTGCAGATATCTATAAAAGAGAGAGAGGTCACCAATGGCACGTCAGTGGACAAGGGATGGCAGCCTTTGGGTGAGGGTAGGGTCACCGATGAGATGTATAGCTCTCTTCTAAATGGAGTCCAGGATAGCGAGTGTAGAAGCGGCAGCGGCACCTCAGATGTGGGAGGAGTATTCGAGGTTTGGCCTTATTTGTGAAGTATATAAGGTATAGAGATTAGCTGGTGAAAAGTATTTGCGAGCCCGGAAGAGGAAACCTAATTTCTTAGCAGCCGCTTCTGCAATTCATGTGACATGTTGGTGCCAATTAAGATTTTGATCCACAGAAATGCCAACAAGAAAAAAGGACTCATTACTTTGAGTAACTTGGTTGTTCATTGTGATGGGTCTAGGGCTGGTGTATCTCTTATTAGAAAGAAAGCAAGACTGAGATTTGGTGGGGTTGAATTGTACAAGATTTCTACTTCCCCAGTCTAATATTCTTTGGAGATCCACGGAGACAGAACCCTCCATGAGTCTGCGATCCTGCGATTTATATATGCTTGATGTATAATTTTGTCTTGACTGGCCAATTCCATTTTTGTGTGTGACCTTATGGCTGATTAAGCTGTTCTATTTTATTCTATTGATCTAAAGTGATTTTAAAATGGCAGAACTTCCGGAAATACACGAAATTGATAACAACTTGGTTATTTTAAATAGAATGGCCATGTTTTTAATTTTTTTATTATTATTACATCTTGCATTTTAGATCGACTTTGTGGGACATATCACTAACTTAAAACGTCAACTTTCGGAGTTACAACTGTTTTATGTCAAAATGCGTAAAAAATCTCAATGTTATAAAACTTAGGAGAGTGGAACTAACAAAGCCAGAACAACACAATTCCGGCAGTAGGAGTTCAAAACATTCAGGTCATTTTCATTCACAAGAAGGTCTGAAAAAAATGAACCTGGTCAACACAATAGTGTCAAAAAGTTCAAATGGAACAGCCTGTCTGTTATAAGCTTATTAGTTGCAAAATTAAACCCTACAATTACTTGCACCAGTAGTCTAGAACATTGTGCTCGTCAGTACGGTATACTAATTAAAACGAGAAAACACCTATAAAGTAATACGGCTATGGTAGTCAGCCAGTACATTGTAATATGTACGACAGGGTCGCCCTCTGGGTGCAGAACCAGGTAGTATGTCGCCACGACAGCTCCAAATAACACAAAATATTATAAAATAGAAACTGTGCACAACCAACTAACAATTTTGTGAATTGTCAGCCCTGGCCGATTTCTACCCTAATATAGGGACAATTTTTGTAAGGCTAGATGTATTGTCATCATAATTAGAACCGAAGGCCGGTTTTGCTCTAATTAGAATAGGCCAGGGCTGACAATTTACAAAATTGTCAATTGGTTGTACACAGTTTCTTTTTTATTTTATTTATAATTAAAGTGCCTTAACAACTAAGGTCATTGACACTAATGGCACTTTAAATAATTATATACCAAAATTATCTATAAAAAGAGGATTAATAAATACACTTAAATACAATTATATAAATTAGACTGTCTTAAAAATCTAAGTAAACAGTTTACATTCGTAAAATTTAGACCTAAAATTTCAGACAAGTTTCTTCTTTCACCAAAATTTTCAAATCGTGGACAGGCACATGAGGGACATTCTAAGAGAATGTTAAAAATTGAAATTGGTCGGTCACAGAGCTCACAATAAGGGCCTTGCTGTTGATTTAAGAGGTAACCATGTGTATGTAGAGAGTGGCCAAATCGGAGTCTTTTGATAATCACTTCTTCCCTGCGAGATAAATCGGGAAGTTTCTTGATTGCCACAGTTGGTTCAATTTCTCGCGGTTTGTTGCTTAGCGAAGACCAATGGATTTGCCATTTCTGTCTATAAAAATTTGCTATCTGTGCAGAAACGTCAGAGTAAAGTTGAAGAGGAATTACAGTATCGATTAAGACAGCATTTCTGGCACATTCGTCTGCATTTTCATTTCCAGTAATGCCACTGTGTGATGGGAAAAATATAAGCCTGATAGATTAGCGAGATTGCAAGGCAAAATGAATATATTCTTGTACTTGGATTACAAGATGGTCCTTTGGGTAAAGGTTTGTGAGTGATATAATCGACGAAAGAGAATCGGTGCACATTAAGGCGTTATTGAAATGAGAGTTGGCGAGTGTGTTGGTTGCTCTCATTATGGCGTACAATTCTGCTGTATAGTTACTACATGTTGACGGTAAGTGATATGCTTCTTCCTTTAGTGCAGAAGTGATACTACATCCGACACCAATTTCACTTTTTGATCCATCAGTGTAAAGAATTATATCATATCGATATCTAGAGATAATCTCTTGAAATAATCTATTGACACATTCAGCTGGTAATTCATTCGATTTACGCGATAAAAAAGTCATATCAGTAGGTGGAAAAACAATAATACATGGAGAAATAGCATCATTGTATATATGATGTGACAGATCTAGATTGCAAATATGTTTTAGCTTTTTTATATGTAAAGAAAATGGTAGCTGCGCTGAAACGTTCGCATCATAGAATCTGTTGAAGCTGGTCTGTGACAAGAAATTGTAGACTGGATTGTTTGGGTTTGCTGATATCTTAGCCGCATATTTTAAGAGTAATTCTTCTCTTCTTAACTTAATTGGAGGCTCCTTACATTCCGGTAAATACTTTCCACTGGACTTGTTCGAAAAGCACCTGTTACTATTCTAAGTGCATTATTTACAATAACTTCAAGTGGTTTTAAAGTTTATTTGCTTGCGGAAATATAAATAGCTAAGCAATAGCCAATTTTTTTATCTTATTAGTGATCTGAAAATACTTATAAAGACTGATTCATGAGCACCCCAATTATAGTGTCCAACAGTTTTCAAAAAGTTTAGCCTAATAATACAATAAGCTTTGAGTACACTTATGTGAGCCTTTCAGTTAAGCTTTGAATCAAAGATTATTCCCAGAAACTTATGCTTTGTAACCTCTTGTAGAATCATTCCCCGTAGCTTGAGAGTGTGAGTAACTGAATGATTTTGGTCAAATCATAAACTTTGATTTGGAACAGGCAAAGATCAATCCATTGTTATCAAACCATTTTTCCAATTTTCGACAGTTTTTGAATTAGATCACATGTTGATAAGCTATTTTTACCTCTGAAGTATATGACTAGATCGTCGGCATACAAATCACTCTTTACA
Organism: Tillus elongatus; assembly: GCA_964006375.1. Taxonomy (NCBI): domain Eukaryota; kingdom Metazoa; phylum Arthropoda; class Insecta; order Coleoptera; family Cleridae; genus Tillus; species Tillus elongatus. The sequence continues at coordinate 131,749,191 of OZ023267.1, forward strand.
GGACTACTTATTGATTGAAGAATGTCACTTATTGCAACATTAAAGAGAGTTGGACTTAAGACTGATCCCCGGGAACTCCATTTTTTAGATCATATGAATCAGATAAAGTGTTGTGAGTTTTCACTTTGAAAGTTCTTTTACTAAGAACATTCTTTATAAACATTAATATATTACCTCTAGTTTCCCATTTAGTACATTTTTGTACAACTCCATATCTCCAGACTGAGTCGAATGCATATTTAACACCAAAGAAAACAGCCACGTGTTGCTGATGATTTGAGAAGGCATCAAGATTTTCAGATTTAAGACACATAAGATTATCTAACGTGCTGCGATTGGGTAGGAACGCAGATTTATGTTGATCGAGATAATTGAATCGTTTATTTCAGAAACCACCTAAGTGCGCTTTTTTCAACTTTCGGAAAACTAAAAAAACTGTTTTGCAGCTTAAGTATAGGTCTAGTCTCCTTCAAATATTTTTTTACCAAATCAAGAACATGCTATTGGAAAAATCTATTTTGTTAAAAATTTTTTTCCTTCAAGTTTTTGAGTTATAAATTTTTGAAAATGTTTCACTTAGGTGGTTTTTGCAATAAATTGGTGTATTCCAAAGTGATTTAAAAAAAATTAATATTGAAATTAAGTCAAACGATTAATTTTTACCTGTTTTGGTATCAAAGGTAAGAGTAACAGACACACTTAAGTATAAACAAGAGTGTTTTTATTAGGCATTAAACGGAAAATACTCGTACAAGTAGACTACACGCTACAGTATGTCTATATTATACAAAAGATCTGGTCTATTCAGCTTCTGGCATGTCTTCTGGCAACTCGTGGTCAGTTGTTGGCCATTGGATGATGGTGTCGTAGAAGGCTTCATATCCAACAGTGTACTCCATCAACTTTTTAATATCATCAATCTTTTTTTGGTTGATGGGACCTAAAAACAAAAATCTCACTGTGCAAAACCCAATAAATTTTAAAATTTGTTAGGTATGTCCTACAAAAATGTTTAGCTTAAAGTAAAAATATAAACGTTTGAAATGACCTTGGTAAAATAAAAGTAAACATACCTTCCCCAAAGGATAAGCTTTCTCTGTTGGTAGTTCCGGAGGGTTGGCAGTTTTTAGCAATGTGAAGGTAGATGTTGTTATTCCTCCAATGTATTCGCTTGCGACCAATTTTCCCGGAGTATCCTTGTTGTAGAGAAACTGCTTGTACTTGGACACTTTGAATGGCTGCTTATTTTCTTTGGGTACGTTCCTGCCTGAAGTTTCGTCCGAATTTGTCGTTTTCTTATATGATTTGGGCCACCACTTTTTGAAACTGAAAACATCGTCTGATGTGAGGTGATATACAGTAAATCGGCCACACTTACTAACTTTTAGCATGAGCTCTGCATATTCATCAGGAGTATAAATCCTGTCCGTCTTTCTCAAGAGACGCTTTATGCTTCCAAAATCTCTGTCACATGGGGAAAATGAGTGGCCACGTACAGGGAAGTTGTGAGTTATTGTTTCAAACCGTCCTGAGTCACAGAGGTTTAGTAAAAAACGGTATGATTCTTATTTTGGCCTGATGGGCCATTACAAAACAGTATGAGATGCTTCACATTAACTGGAATGTCATTGAAATAGTTCAGTAGCATTGAACATACTTCGTCTGGGCCTTTGTTTGCTTCGCCCTCATGATAGACATATAGTTTGGAAGCATTAGTTTTCAAATCGTGTAACGAAAACACATTTACCCAGAGCTGCCTCATATAAAAAACCTCCTGTACAGGTATGTGTGGCAAGGGTAAGTTTTGCATATAGTCGAAGGCTAGTGCGACCGTGTCGTCATCTTTGTTTTTACTTGTCTCATCCATAGCTTTGTAAAACTTCTTTGCTCGCCTTGAGTGTACCATTTTTTCAGCAGCTACATTTCTTTTAGCATTGTCACTCAAACCCTTGTCTTTCAGTTTGGCCGACAGTCTTTCGCAAGTTGAACACACATCAACTTGTGGCCTTCCAAAACAGTAGGCAAAGTTCTCTTTGTAGTATTTGTTGTAGAAACTATACTTTACTTTATTTTTTAGATCAGGGTTTTCTAAAATAAACATTGCATGCATTTTTGCGACATCAAGCCTAGCGTCAAGATATTTTTTAGGTTTTCCCCCATAATGGGTTACCTTGACATCAAATTTCTCAATGTGCTGCTGTATTCTCACACAAACGTTACCTGGAAGTGCGTTTCCACTTCTAGATTTTCCCCTCATATCTAAAGGGCTTTTGTGAAGGACAGAACATTTATTTATTCTTTTGACTCTATTGTCAGAAATTTGAAACACTTTCAAGAAAACACCTTTACAAACTTGAGTAAGAACACCATTTAATTTCAAGTTATATTTGTATGAATGGGATTTTCGGTTTGCCAAGCCACCAGTAGGCACGTCAGGGTTTTCTTGAGCTTGCTCATTATTTTCATTAGGGGTGCGGTTTTTGCGTCTACGTTTCACAGGCATAACCTCAATTAAAGCTTGGAGGTACGTGTCTTAGGTGTTTTTACTTTCCAAAGAGTAAAATGTTTCCCATTGTTCTCGTATTAGTTCATCCGTAAGTTTCAAATAACATTTCAAATGGCACTTACAGTTTACATCATTCAGCGGGGCTTTGCTGGGAACTTCTTTTCCTTTGTACGAGACGTACTGCAATCCTTTGAGCCTAGCATTCCGAATAATGTTCCGTTGGTATTTTTCTTCCTGCACAATTCCACGCCTACGCTTGGGATTAGGTTCATCATCCGAACTATCACACATGGCTTAAGAACTATAATAATGTATGATAAACCACAAAATAACACCTTATTTTTCACCGAAAACTTACGAAAAATAATATTATCCACTCAGTGTTTGGATGTCGGTAACCTTCGATACAAACTACAAACAAAACACAGAGCTACGGAACACGTGACAGGTGTCGTCAAGGCCGCCAACCGTCGCGAGTGAAATCTACCGCAGAAAGAACCTATGCGACGGCGCTTGGGTTTTGTCTGAAATAAACGGATTCTTTTCAAGGCTGCCAAATAGCATCGGTGATATGGAACAAAGGTTATTTCTGCGCTAAACGATGTATTCACCTCCGAAGTGAACAGTACCAACAAAACAACATTTTTGGAATTTTTGTCGCTTAGGTGGTTTCTGAAATAAACGTTTCAATTGTTGTGTTCTATAAACCAAAGTAGTCTTCGATTAACCATCTTTTCAAGTTTACAAACTGTACAGGTTAGAGAAATGGGTCTATAACTGTTGGCATCCAGCTTAGATTTACCTGGTTTAAAAATGGGTAAGGTGATGGACTGTCTCCATATGGTTGGAAAAACTTGTTGCTGCCATATTATGTTATATATATATATATATATATATATATATATATATATATATATATATATATATATATATATATATATATATATATATATATATATATATATGTTTTTAAAAGTACTGCTAATGCATCATCTGGTAATTTTTTCAAGAGGATTTCTGGGATATCGTCTGGTCAAGCTGTGGAATCATGGTTAGATTTAAGAGCTGATTTTAGTTCACAAATAGAAAACGGTGCATTTCATGAATTCCCAGCATTATCTGACCTATCATAACGTTGATCGTTAGCTTCAATTTGATTTCGGTAAACTTTAAATTTCTTTGTAAAATTGGTGTCACTAGAATTTTGATACATAGTTTCTGCTAAGTTATTGACAATGTCCGAAGTGTTGGTGATTATATTTTGGCTGGAATCTTTTAAGGCTGTAATGATAAAACTTTTGTGGACACCTATAAAGCTTGTAACTTTATTCCATACTTCCTTGAAAGGTGTTTGATCACTCAATGTTGAAACGTATAATCTCCATAATTCTTTCTTCGATTTCTTAAATATTCTCCTCATATTCGATTTTAGTTTTTGTACTCAATCAGATTTTTACGGGTTTTATGATGTTTAAGATGATTCGTAGCCCTTCGACACTGTTTGACTGCTTCAGCACATTTGTCATTCCACCAGGGGTTATTTCTGGCAGAAAAACTATACAGTCTCTATTTTATAACATTTTCTGTTATTTGGAGCTGTCGTGACAACTCACTACCTGATCCCGCACCTAGAGAGCGACCCTGTCGTCTCACAATGTTCTTGGTAATGATAAAATAATTTGGTCCATTCCTGTATCCCCTAGTGCTTTTCTGAAATTAATTAAATAAGTAAAGGTTAAAAGATGTAACCCATTCTATTTAATAATTATATTGTTAGAATTTGTATAAACGCAGGTATATGAGCGCAGGCAAAGTCAAGTAAAGCAGTATTTATTATTATAGTCTCCTCTCTAAAGTAGTTAGCAGCAAACGTGGTCAATGAATGTTATCTCGGCCGATTAAAAGTTCACCAGGAGTTAGTATTACTCCACCCGCTCTCTTGCAACTCGCAACCGTGATCGAAAACTGTTCACGTAATTATAGGAGGCTATAATAATATTACAGTCACCCAGACGGATACTCTATTTGACCACAAATGACATACGACCACGATTTAAGCTGGGTCAGCTATAAAATTATTTGATCTCACTTGCCTCACTTATAAATATGATCAGTATGGAAATTCAACGTACGAGATGAGAATGAGCTATTATTTTTAGCAATTTAGCGGCTATTAAACATATTTTAATACAGAGAACTTCATGGGAAATTTCATCTCTTTAAAATGTTACACTTGGATATTGCTCTAAAATAAGCGTAAAATATGCTGCTTTTAAACTCTGCGACGTCTACTTTTAAAAAGACTCTAGCTACAAATCTTCTAATGGTTACAACACTGATGACGCTAATTTTTTTTACGGTTTGATCACACTGTATATAAATATATAAAACTAGGCATAAAAAAGATATCGAATATAACTTCATCATACCCCAGCTGAAGCACTGGAAACATAAACAACAACAGAGCCTTGGTGGTTCAGAGGTAAGAACGTGTACCTCTGAACCAAAGAGAACTGGGTTCGATCCCAGGGTTCTCCTTTCACTTTTTCAGTACAAACTGTAACACTAACATCAACCGAGCTTCTGGCATTGTATTTGAGCAAGTTGAATGTCTGCACGTTCCGTCCTTTGAAGGGGGCGTGAAGCCGTCGGTCCCGTGTCCATGCAAAGTTGTTAAAGATCCCTACCCTCCTTACAGAAAGGCAGGGGTTCGGCAAAAATTCCAGGATGGTCAGGTGAAACTGCTCCCTGGCGTCGGTGATTGGCCATACTCGCGGAAATAGGCCGACGTTAAAGAAACAAAACACACACACATAAACAACAACACCTATCATAAAAGTAGTAGTAGCAGTCATATTTTCAATAGTGGAAAATCCATTGTTCGCTTAATGTTTTATGTTTTGATAAGAAACCAATGCCACTGTATAGTGCCGTCCTTGGAGCCTCCTTTGAATTTATCTTATTTTATTTCTCGTATTTCTGCCGGTCTTATCACAAGCTCAGAAACAAAATTCGGAACGCAGCAATTTCGTTATAGTAGTGTACATTATTATCATACAGCATATTACTGAAATTAATTCTTTAAGCTTACACATACCTTGAAGATTGATTTTAGAGGTCCTAGTACTTGCATATTTGAAGAACTCTTTCGAAAGTGTTACCATCGGTATCTCTCTATTATCAAAAAAATCTTGTGTTCTAACTCCTTTTGAGAAAAATGCTTGAAACTCAATTTTCTATGAAGTTAAAAAATTAAATTTTGCTATATCTGTAGATAGTGTAAGTCTCTTTAAAAGAAACTTGCATTACAAATTTCATTAAAGTTACAAAATATTTCCAGATGGAAACTTAATTCATATTTAGAAAAATAAAGTATCCGTCACTTATTTCTTCTTAATCGCCAGAATGATTTCGTTTTAGTCAACCTAAGCAAACCGGTTTTTTCAATATCAACAGTAACAAAATATCTGCTGAAAATTATAATCTCAAATTCAAAGGTCACAAAGTTATTCAGGCGTTTTAAACAAAAATTAAATTTTCTTCAAAACGTATGAAATTTGTGCACTATTGTCTCTCCAAATGTTAAAATAAAACAAAACAAAAACCATACACTCACCGAGCTGGAATCGATCACGAAAATGTCTGCGTAGAAGAGAAGCACGCTACCACTGAGCTATCTAAGGATACGTTAACTAACGTTTTGTTTACATGATACTACACATCGGCTTCATGCCCGGGATATTATATTAAAAGAATACGAAGCAATTAATTACAGAATTAGTAGAATTGCTATTGAAACACATTCAACGACTGTTTAGGTCTTATATGACGTCTTATGTTTAAGTGTAAAAATAAAAGAAACTATTTTAGAACCATTTTTATAGACTTCACTTGATTCTGTTTACATTTCTACTATATTATGCCACTCTTTCAGTCTAAAACTACAGCATAATATATCTGCGCTGCTCTAAAACTGTAAGTGGGGCCGTTCATAAAGCTACAAATATGATGTATTTTAAAAATTGATCGAATCCCCAGTTAAATAACAATCACTAGGCAAATTTTTAATTTCATGTGGTCTGTCATTTTCGATATTTATATCAAAGATTTCACGATTGTTGGTTCAGGTAGTATGTTTTATGGCAGTCATTTTTTTTTTTTTGGTTAGCGTTGATGTATGGTTTACACCTGTTGTATGAATCAATATACGCGTGGCAGTTAACTACTCTGTCAGGCATTGGACTTTAACCACCAAGTCGTTTCAATGCTGGCCTTTCACATTTTATTTTTAGTTTGGAAAAAATCTCTAAATATTGTGTAAAAAATTACTTAAAATTCACAACATAGGTTTATTTACATCATTTATAGCCACATCTAAAGTCTCATTCTAGTTACTCTGATACTCACAAAAATTTACCATTTTTAAAAATATTACTGTATATTTCTGGGGGGAAAATATGTCCGTTATAGCTGATATACGAACTCGTCTGCGGTCATAATACAATGAAGATATGTGCCAAGTTTCGTTCAAATCAGTTGAGTATTTTTTGAGTTATATATATATATATATATATATATATATATATATATATATATATATATATATATATATATATACAAGGGTCACACAAATAAACCTCTCTGAAATGGTTAATAATTTACCTTTTTGATGAAATTTGGCATATATCTATTTTGAGGGATGCCGAATGCAGTGGTGTACTTATTTTTCCATAAGAATGGCCCTAAACCTTCTTCCCATTTTTTGACATAGAAAAACTGCATTATTAGGCCTTGGTCGGGTGACATCGAGAACAAATTTCACAGAATTAATAAAGTTTTTCATCTTATACCTTTTTATATTTTGTTCATCAAAATCGAATAATAAATACAAAAGTTACAGGGGTGCTTTCATTTAGAATGGTCCACACTGTATATATATATATATATATATATATATATATATATATATATATACATATATATATATATATATATATATATATATATATATATATATATATATATATATATATATATATATAAATTTTAACGGACCTTGGTTAGATAGCAGTAGTAGCAGCAGTGGTGAGGAGGCCAACGCCAAGCAAGTAGGCCACAATGGGCCCTTTTTGCCAACCCCAGCAACCCAGCAACCATGCTCTACTAGTCCTCGGTTCCGTCGCCAAACCGCCTCGACCTCGAAATGAAAGCCGTAACGGTCTTCAGTTGGACGGTACTTACCTGGTTCCTCTGCAGATTCCTCGATCCGAACAATTCTGCTCGAAGACTCCCAAAAGCCTCGCATTCACACAGGTAGTGGTAGGACGTTTCTTCATCCTCGCCGCATTCCTGGCAAATGGGATCCCTCTCTACCCCTATCAATGTGGGGTGTCTTCTATCCGATGATTAAGCCTCCAGGTCCTCCCTATCACTCGACGCAGCTGCCAAAGGGTCGGTACTCCCTTCCTCACTACTCGTTCTATTTGCGACCCCCATGTTAGTTTGGACTCCAGGATCACCCCCAGATATTTGACCTCCCGCACTAAAGCTAAAGGTTTTTCAAACATCACGGGCGCCCTGAACCCCTCTACATTCCTCTTCTTGGTGAATAGGATCATCTCCGTTTTCGCCGGGTTTACGGAAAGCCCCAACTCACCACACCACCTTTCAATTATGCTACAGGCAGCTTGCATGCACTCACAGGCGACGCCGATGAATTTGCCGGTGATTAAGACCAGCTCATCATCAGCGTACGCGTAGGCGTAGAAGACATTCTCGTAGAGCCGTTCCAAGAGGCCGTCCATGACCAGACACCATAGATGAGGCGAAAGGTAGCTGCCCTGAGTACAGCCGCCCGTCACCCCAACGTCTAGCCCTCGGGCCCTCAAGGTCAGCGAAACTCTCCTGTCCTCCAGCATGCTCGCCACCCAGCTTATTAGGGACCTATTAGGGAGTGATTAGCTTTGTTGTGTAGAGATGGTATTTGTAGGTCTAGGTCTGCAAAATGTTGTGTATACTTGATAGAGCTATAGCTGTAGTACATGACGCAAGAAAACATAGAACCCTGTATATGACGACTGACGATTTTAACATTTTATTATAAAAGCCCTTAAAGAAAATTGGTGTACCAAATGACAAAAATTTATCTGAAGGTATACGAGAGAAAAAAATTGATAAAAACTGTGAACTTGTATATAAAAAATGATGCTTTTTTGACCATGGTCTATTACTCAAATATCTGCATGGCGTTATGTTACACCCTATATATATATATATATATATATATATATATATATATATATATATATATATATATATATATATATATACACTTTATTTGTTTGCTGTACGTTTGTGATTTCTTATTGGTTTGCGTGGACTGCAGTTTCGAACCGTCCCGGTTCATCATCAGCACGCTACTGACTGCTATCGCTCCTGTCTGGTCTACGTCGGAGATTGTAGGTGGCGCATGCGCCGTGAGATTCTATTGGTCGGTTTCCTGTTCTCTGATTGGTTGCGCCTTCGGACTGTGTCGTGTGTATCGGTCTCCTGTCTTGATCACTGTGGTTTAATAATTTGTCTATTTGTATAGCCTTTATTAAGTTTTGTTTAAATGTTTGTACTTGGATTTGTTCTGGCATTAATTGTTTTCTATTGTTTGTTTGTTGAATATAGTATTGTTCCCAGATTTCCATTTTCTGTGGTCTTTAACATGTTTCAGTTTTAATTGGGTACTGTCTGGTTTTTTGTGTTTTGTGTCGTGTATGTGTGTAGCTACGTTTGATTTGTAGCTAGGTATGTGGATTTTATCCACTGCTATTATATGTTCCTTGAATCTTGTTTCTATTGATTTTTTTGTCATTCCTATATATTTTTTATTGCATGTGTTACATTCTATTTGATATATTCCGTTTAATTCATGTGGGTTGTGTTCTTTTTTTTATTTATTTTGTTTATTATTTTGTTATTGGTCTTGTAGCTCATTTTTAAGTCATATTGTTTGAGTGTTTGTGTTATTTTTTTGATGTGGTGGTTATATGTAAATGTTGTGTATTTTGTGTTTGTTTCTGGTGTTTTGTTTTCGTTTTTGTTGATATGTTTGTTTTTGATTTGTTTTACTAGCTTTTCTATTGTTTTTTTGTTGTATCCATTTCAAATCAAAAACAAACATATCAACAAAAACGAAAACAAAACACCAGAAACAAACACAAAATACACAACATTCACTTATAACCACCACATCAAAAAAATAACACAAACACTCAAACAATATGACTTAAAAATGAGTCACAAAACCAATAACAAAATAATAAACAAAATAAATAAAAAACAAGAACACAACCCACATAATTAAACGGAATGTATCAAATATAATGTAACACATGCAATAAAAAATATATAGGAATGACAAAAAAATCAATAGAAACAAGATTCAAAGAACATATAACAGCATTGGATAAAATCCACATACCTAGCTACAAATCAAATGTAGCTACACACATACACGACACAAAACACCAAAAACCAGACATCACCCAATTAAAACTAATGAAACATGTTAAAGACCACAAAAAAATGGAAATCTGGGAACAATACTATTTTCAACAAACAAACAATAGAAAACAATTAATGCCAGAACAAATCCAAATACAAACATTTAAACAAAACTTAATAAAGGCTATACAAATAGACAAATTATTAAACCACAGTGATCAAGACAGGAGACCGATACACACGACACAGTCCGAAGGCGCAACCAATCAGAGAACAGGAAACCGACCAATAGAAGCTCACGGCGCATGCGCCACCTACAATCTCCGACGTAGACCAGACAGGAGCGATAGCAGTCAGCAGCGTGCTGATGATGAACCGGGACGGTTCGAAACTGCAGTCCACGCAAACCAATAAGAAATCACAAACGTACAGCAAACAAATAAAGTGTATATTTAAAAGTGATTACAGTGTAGTGCAATATTCCTAAATAAATAAATAAATAAATATATATATATATATATATATATATATATATATATATATATATATATATATATATATATATATATATATATATGTATATATATATATAGCCCATTTAAAAAAATCTCAACATTGATACCTCTCCGTTTGCGAATTTTTTTTAAATAAAAATTCGCTAATAAATATACGTAGCCACAAACTTGAATATTAAAGACAGTTGCTATGGGTAAGAGACTAAATACCTTCTTCACAACTCCCATCCTAACTATATTTAAACGATAATAAGAGCCGCATTGAACATCAATATTACCTGTTTAACAGTATAGATCCAAATCAAACATAGTTAACTTATTTGCTCGATGATAAGGCCATAATAGCCGGCCTGGTAATTACTGTACCGAGCAATACATTTGTTCTTACATGACAAAAATCTCAAGCAGCTCACGATTACACGGCCGCTTGTAGAAGATAAGCCCCAGCCGCTGTGTAGAAGACCACAGACTTAATCATATGCAGATATCTATCACGGAGTACGTGTGATTGGCCAGAATAGTAATTGCATTTCGCTTAATTACTAATTACAGACACCTTTATGAATAATCTCAGAATCCATAAGATTTATTGGCTCAATAAGAAATAGTCGAAAGTAATTTACACTACTACAAGAAGTTAACGCACTGCTTGAATGTGCTTGCGTTAAGTTTGTTTCTGCAAATAACATTTTTATACGTACAATACCAAAGTCTTTTAACCCTTTTAGTCACTAGTACAGGCAATAGAGAATTTTTTTCTGCACTAAACTACAGGAGTTATCTTTTTTTGATAGATAGGTTCAAAATTACGCACTGAATGTAAAAACACAAAATCCTTACAAATTAGGAGGGCGGAGGTGGCGCCATTTTGAGAAAAACCGTTTAGGCCTATATCTCCGTAACCGTGCATTTTAGACCAAAAATGGTAATGACCTGTATTGTAGATAATTGCATTTCTCATCTTTTTTATTAATTTATTTTGTATCCCTCACCGTTTACAACTTATACGACTATTAGCATTCATTTATTGACTTTTTTACCTATATCTTTGTTAATAATTGTTTAAAAAATAAAATGCTTATAACTCAACTTTTCAATCGACAAATTTTCTACACGGTTTTATGTCTTTATAAGTAAATTATATAAGTAAATTACCTACAAAAATGTAGGTCTGTACGTTCAAATACAAAAAAGTTATAGGCATTTAAAGAAAAATAAATTGGGGTTTTCCTCAAAACGTCAAAGTCGCGTATTAAAACATCAAAATTGGCAACATTTACGCAAAGAACCTGAAACTAATATAAGCTATGGAAAGAAAATGTCTCAAGAAGAATGTTTTACAAAGCCTGAAGTCTTAGCTTCAACCGTCATTGTCCTTCATTTTACTAAAATGTTTCCAGAAAAATTTGTCGATTGAAAAGTGCAACATTTAACGCGTTATAACTTTGAAAATATTGATTTGAGAAAAAAAAGTTTTATGTAAAAATTGTAGAAAATTTGTCGATTGAAAAGCTAAGTTATAAGCATTTTATTTCTTAAACAATTATTAACCAAGATATAGGTAAAAAAGTCAATAAATGAGTGCTAATAGTCGTACAACTTGTAAACGGTGAGTGATGCAAAAAAATATTTAACAAAAAAGATGAGAAATGCAATTATCTACAATAAAGGTCATTACCATTTTTGGCCTAAAGTGCACGGTTAAGGAGATATAGGCCGAAACGGTTTTTCTCAAAATGGCGGCACTTCCGCCCTCCTAATTTGTAAGGATTTTGTGTTTTTACATTCAGTGCGTAATTCTGAACCTATCTATCAAAAAAAATAACTCCTGTAGTTAAGTGCATTATGGACAAGAGTAACGGGCTCCTCTATTGCCTGTACTACACCATTATGAAAAAAACTTTAAAAGCTGTAGGTATAACTTAAGGGATAGATCCATGTAATTACTTCCACATTGGCAATATGTGTGGAAGTATGGTACCGATGACAGAAATGTCAAAAAAAATTTGTCTGTAGGTGTGTATGTCTGTCTGTTAGTAGCCACGATAACTTTAGAACGAATTGAGATATCGTCTTAAAATTTAGTGTACAGTTAGCACCCGACAAACGAACGGTTCGTTTTGTTTTTGGGTGAAATCGCTCCAAGGAGCAGGGGATGAATGGAGGATGGGGATGATATGGTGAAAATTGACATTATTTCGTTTAGACTCGAGTAATATAACGTTTTAGGGTTTGTTTATTAGAAAACTTTCGATTGCATCAAACATCTGGTATTCTGTGCTGAAATTAAGTTAGGGGTAGAAGTCGCGGAGGTGAAATATCGGTGACAGAAATTTCGATTTTTTCTTTGCTTAAACGGCGTAAAAAGTTTCAAAACACGTAGAAAACTTGATTCTGGAACGAAATTTTTTTTGTCTGTCGGTGGGTCGGTCTGTCCGTCTGTAGTTCTGTTTGGTAGTAGGCACAATAACTTTCGAACTAATTGAGATATTAAGTCATGAAGCCTCAAATACATTTAATGAGAATGTCTTTCTGATGAGAGTAAACTATATGAGTTATAATTCAATTTGCAACACTATTTTTAAACGATTTTTAATAACAAAAAATTAACACCCACTTTTTTTCTGTGAGGTAGTAACCTTTATAAGAAGCGTTGTGCCACTAAAGTCACTACAAATATAAAGTCTGAGGCAGCAAGGGTCTTATGGTAACGAATTTTCAGAGAAATGATCTACAGACTTTTAGGAATATGAGTATATATATATATATATATATATATATATATATATATATATATATATATATATATATATATATATATATATATATATATATATATATATATATATATATATATATATATATATATAAGGAAAAAGGGTGAAGGGCAAAGCCACAAGGAGACAACCGTAAAGACGTGTTTCAAGCTTATTAGCCATCATCAGTACGGTATAGCCAGGTGAAGATGGGAACACTCTGGATGAAGATGCAAAAATACACAGAGTCACAACAGGCAACCAGTGCACAATTGCAGCAACATTTGGAAGACCCTCAATCCGAGGGAAACAACCAAAATAGCCACGAAGGCAAAGAAATCACCTGCAGTGAACATCCGAAGCCCAGGAAGTTATATTAACTATAACAGGATTTATAACAGGGCATTTTTTTACTATACAAGGAAAAAGGGTTAAGGGCAAAGCCGCAAGGAGACAACCGTATACACGTGTTTCAAGCTTATTAGCCATCATCAGTACGGTACAGCCAGGTGAAGATGGGAACACTCTAGATGAAGATGCAAAAATACACGGAGTCACAACAGGCAACCAGTGCACATTTGCAGCAACATTTGGAAGACCCTCAATCAACCAAAATAGCCACGAAGGCCACGTATTTTGGTTGTTTCCCTCTGATTGAGTGTCTTCCAAATGTTGCTGCAAATATGTACTGGTTGCCTGTTGTGACTCCGTGTATTTTTTCATCTTCATCCAGAGTGTTCCCATCTTCACCTGGCTATACCGTACTGACGATGGCTATTAAGCTTGAAACACGTGTATACGGTTGTCTCCTTGCGACTTTGCCCTTAACCCCTTTTCCTTGTATAGTACAGAAATGCCGTGTTATAAATCCTGTTATAGTTAGTGTATATACATATATATATATATATATATATATATATATATATATATATATATATATATATATATATATATATATATATATATATATATATATATGTATATATATATATATATATATATATATATATATATATATATATATATATATATATATATATATATATATATAATACAGATAATGTATACTCGTATTTACTCGTGCTCTACACAGCCCGACGTTTAGGCGACAATCGAATAATTAATGTTTATAATAATTGTCTTTGTATTTTATTATGGCGAATTTAAATTGATTTTAGACTTATATAAAAAAAAATTAATACAGACTTTAATTGTAAATTTACGCACAATGTTTGATGTATGCTTATGCACATTATATATATATATATATATATATATATATATATATATATATTATATATATATATATATATATATATATATACATAATCCGGAGGTGTCAAGTCTGGGGATCGAGGCGGCTACGCTAGAGGGTCTTCTCTTCCGATCCACCGTCAGGGTACAGGTTATCAATGACATAACGTGCTTCCAGCGAAAAATATCTTGGACAACTATCCTGCTGCATCCACATCGACTCTCGTGTATTGGGCGAGACGTCTTCCAGAAGTTGACAGTGGACGTTGTTGAGGAACTCAGCGTACAAACGGCCAGTTAGGATGCCATCGAAAAAGTAAGGCCCGGTGATCTGGCACCCGATGAGGCAACACCATGTGCTGAGACTCCACAAATGCCGGTTGTCCACTTCTGGCAGCCAGTGAGGATTTTCTTGAGACCAGCAATGGTCATTGTGAATGTTGACCTCCTTGTTGCTTTTGAATGTAGCCTCACCGGTCCAGAGGATCGATCGATACAACTCAAGATCTTTGGTTAATAGCCACTGGTAAAAATCGATACGTTTTTGATAATCTCTCGATTCGGGTGCTTGTTGCAGGTAAATGTGGTAGGGATGATAGTGGTTATCTTTTAAAATCCTGCATATTGACATTTGACTCACACCCGAATCAACCTCGACGCTCCTGGGGGTTCATAGCAACAACAGCCAAAATGTCAGGTGGCATTTTGTCTCCTACCGGCTGCCTAATCTGCTGATTCTTATTGTGTTGAGGTTGAATTTGACCAATTGTCCGAATTCGATGCGCCAGGCGTCTGAAAATATTGTGAGATTGAGGAACACGGTCAGGGTACCTATCTGCATACCTTCGTTCGGCTTGTCTGTAATTTTGACGACACCATGAGCATATCGAAACCCTCGTTGAAGAACATCTTTTCCTTGTCAAAAATAACACGTAAATGATTGAACAAAACAGTGACAGATGATTAATAATGTTTGATAGTAATGTCTATTGCTGATATTTTCGTGTTTACATCTGGTATTTGTTTGGTAGAACCTTTGTTTTCTTTTTTTTTTTTGAAAACCAGGAATGTGTGGATCAAGGTGGCAGACACTTTAAACATTTATGAACGCTTACATTTTCTGCTATTCATTCTCCTCACACACAACAGCCACGTCCTTGTCGTTGGGTGTGATTTGTGTTAAGAACAGGTACAATTGAATTAGAAGGTTAATGGTGACATCTATCGGGAATGTGGTTCGAATAAAAGTATCTTATTTCTTACGTGTAATTTAAATCTGTAATAAAAAAATACCATGCTCCAATTAAAAAATCCAAAATTTAGGTCAGAACGACCAATTTCCGGTTTGCCCAGGAAGTTGACTCTAGTACCAATCGATAGAACATACCCGATTTGGGTATACAAACATATCGTATTTTTTTCCTTAGAGCGTCCAGTAGGCTAATAAACGACTGGTACAGGTTGTCTGATTCACCTTGTATATATATATATATATATATATATATATATATATATATATATATATATATATATATATATATATATATACATATATATATATATATATATATATATATATATATATATATATATATATATATATATATATATATATATATATATATATATATATATATATATATATATATATATATATATATATATATGAGATGAGATAAAGGCTGAAATTTTGAAAGAGATTGCTGCAGAAATTTCTATTATACTTGTGGAACTGTTCAATGCTACGCTTGTACAAGTGGTGTTTCCTACGGTACTTAAGAAGAAAATAATTATTCCTTTATAGAAGAAAGGTGGTACCACAAATGTGGTTAGTTACAGGCCAATAACATTGCTTCCAAGTCTGTCAAAAATTTTTGAGAGGATGATAAAAAAGAGATTAGTCAAATTTTTTGACATGCAAAGTGTGCTATCTGGCTTTCAATTTGGCATTCGAAAAGGTAGATTGGCACAGGATGCGGCGGCCAGCTTGGTTCGTAACATATACAAGGCATTAGATGAAAAAAGAGTGGCTCTATGCATTTTTGTCGATCTGTCTAAAGCCTTTGATACTGTAGATCACACAGAACTTATTTAAAACTTAGAAGCATATGGGATAAGACGGCATGCAGGGGCCTTAATCCAGTTATATTTGACTAAAAGACGACAGTGTGTTAGGGTGGATGATGAGATCAGTGAAGAGATAATGATAAACTCTGGGGTTCCACAAGGATCAGTTTTGGGGCCAATATTATTTACCATCTATATTAACGATTTATTAACGCAAGAGTCACAGGGTAAACTAGTCAGTTATGCTGACGACACAGCAGAAAGCTGAACCATAAAGCTGAAACAGATTTTAAGACGATAAAAAATTGGTTCTCTGACAACCTACTTACCGTAAATCCTGATAAGACGGTGTACCTTCCCTTCACATCTTACCAAAAATATATACCCACTTTCAAGTCTCTTACAGTAGGAGAATTAGAGATACAATTGCAAAATCGTGTTACATACCGTGGTATTATTCTCGACAGTTATCTTAGGTGGAACCACCACATGAAACATCTCGCTAAACGGTTGCGCTCATTTATTACTAAATTCACACACTTAAGTGGAATTCTTAATCTGAGTTGTTTGCGAACATTGTATTATTCATTGATCCAAAGTCAACTTATGTATATTAAGCTGGGGCGGAGTCGATGTATTTAGGGAGGCTGAGTGTTATTCAGAAATGGATTCTCAAGGTTTTGTAAGGTAAAGATAGATTGTATCCCAGTGATAAACTTTTTGATCAGTTGTAGATTCTAGATTTGCGGCAACTGTATGCTAGGTCTGTGTTGTTGTGGTTTTTTTGGTAACAAACATATTTATCTGAGGGTTGAACATGGATATAATATGATAGTGCAGAGGTGTGAGGTTGACAGAATCCTTAAAACCATAGGCAAAAAAATATTATAGATACTATGGACCAAAGCTATATAACCTGTTACCTGACTCAGTCAAAAGTATTGGTGGTGTGGGACCTTTCAAGAGGGCTATAAGTAAATGGCTTATAAATACTCCGAGGGATAAAATTGAGAAAACTATTACTAGTTGAATGAGGAATGTATACCACTCATAAAAAAGGTAAAGATGTAGAATAAATTGACGTATATTATATGCATATAAGCTGAAAGCTTCTGTACTAAACTTGTAGTTTATTCGTCGTTAACTAAAATCATGTGCTCATTGGAGGAATTTTTCTATTAGTAAGTAGAATTAATTATGTAGAATTTTGGATGAATAAACTTATTATTATTATTATTATTATTATTATTATTATTATTATTATTATTATTATTATTATTATTATTATTATTATTATTATGATTATTATTATTATATATCAACAAAAATTGAAACGGACCCCTGATATGGGTTCTAAGGGTCCCAGTTTGTTCTTATTTGAAGAGATGTTTAAAAAAAGTGACGATCTACCCCATTACTGAATTTTTCCTACGAAAATGTACTAAGAAGCAGGAAGCAATATTTAGAGAAAACAATTGGTCGAATATTTGGTTACTTTTGGAGTGTCCCGATAACTTCTTTGAGTAGTGTACTAATTAGCAAGCCCCTTTTATGTATAATCTCGGTCTGTGTAAGATTTATCGTCTTAATCCGTACAACCAAAAGTAATTTAGTTAAGTTACAAATTACAATGTTGTGATAATTATTCTGACTGTGTGTTTAATCAGATGGTAACGCCTACGAACAACACATTACCGGGCATATTTATTCCTTTTGTATTAATACGGTTTTGAAGCAAGAGCGCGAGATATAAAGGAGGTATAAAACACCGAACGCCATAACGTATACAGTACATATCTTTTCATTAACTTGGTTCTGGACTGATATATCATAAGACGATAGTTTTGTACAGTATTCCGCTGGAGCGGTTTGGCTATTACTCTTAAATAGTTCACAATGTACAGTTTATGGACTTTTATAACAAGTAGCCTAGGACTTTTTGACATTACATCTAGATTTTTAATTATATCTCACTGGAGAGGGGATAGATGATAGTTGTGTCTAATTGCAACAGCCTACGATACGAAGGTGGATCAAATATATACGAAACTTCTTTTGTATTTTTTCTGTTTGCTACACAAAAAGGTACATATTATTTTCTTACGTAATCGCCCCCCTGTAAATTAATTATTCAAGTTGTAACCACCTTCAAATAAAACGTTATTGCTAACAATATGATGTAGTCTAATATAGTAAGCGGAAAAGCTGTTATCTAAAGATTGACCTCAAGTGGATCTAAGTTCGGTCGGTAGTGAGGTCACCATTAGCTGTTAAACCCTAACCTAATGTATCTATCTATCAGATTTTATTATTTGCAAGATCAGAAACACTGGTAAGGTCAGAGGATGTTAAGAAATAAAGCTTACTACTTACCTAGTTCTGAGTTGTTCTGTCAGAGGTCCCATATTTGTTGGATCCCCAGATCAGAACCTGATTACTTTAAGTTGTAGATATATCGGTAAGCGGTAATCATAATTATTTATTGTGTCGCCGTCAAATGTGGGAAATATTGGTTAGGAATTACTTTTCAATTAAACAGATATGCTAATGTAACAATAATATTAAATTTATTCATATAAATAAATTTGGGATTTCATACAAAATTGAATAAACATGGTTGGTAAATCTCAAATAAACATTAACTCAGACACAAATATAAATCAAATAAACAGCAAGAGTTTCAAGAAAAATAAATTATCATTTCACATGGCATATGACAAAATAATAAGATAAAATGGTTGTATGTTACCAAAATATTAACATTACCTACTTGAGGTATATCAAAGGTTAAATGCTGTATCCTACAGCTCAAAAGCAAACACAAATTATTATGTAAACTACTTGACGTTTGTCAATTAGTTCGGTTGATTTTTCAATGACTTAACTAGCCAGTCCTTTGAGTGAGGCTCCATCTTAGAAAAATATTCTTATGTGAAATTTCTACTTTAATGATTTAAAAATGAAAGATATTAAAAAAATGCACAGGCTAAATATTTGACAAACAAAATCTGCTAATTACAGTTTCAAGAACTATGTATTTAAACTCACAATATTGACAAAATTCTAAAGATTAAACAGGAAATTTACAGCTGTCATTACAAGCGTCTCCCTGACACTATTTAAGTTCAAATTTGATTATGTTATCTTGAGAGGTCAAGTTGTAAAGGTTCAAATATTAGATTGCTGCATGAAAAATTCTGTGGGTTTACAGAAATAAAGTTTATATCGACTCACCAAGTCCTGATACCTGGAGTTACCTGATGACCGTTTGAAGATGCTTTCCAAGTGGGGTCAACCATCAGAGCCTGACACATGCTCACAAACTCCAACAAGAGAGGGAAGGCTGGAGAGAATGAGTGGTACTTCCTATTAACGATTATTGGGCAGGTGGCCTTTGTTGCTTCAATACTGGGTGAGACAATTTGTCCCCTATGTCGACACTCTGAATTAATTTGACGAAAATTTTTCTACAGCAATTGAAACGTAAATTGGCTCAAGTGAAATTTATTGCCAATTGACTCAAAATTCGGTAATAATCAGAAGCATTTTCTGATTGACATGAAGAATGCACCAGGTCGTGAACAAATGATCACTACTTTAAGTAGTTTATTCAAATTAAAAAACCGCTTAAATGACTTTAAACAATCACTGACAACTGTTGTTACATATTATAGACAACTAAAAGGAATTTTCTCACATATTTCAAGATAAATATCAGCCACGCAAATTAAAAGATGTTAACTTGTCAACAGCCTAGCTCCGACTCCGCCGAGGTAGCGTCTTGTGCGTTCCGATCTAACCCTTTTCCCTTGACGCCTCACATCCCCTCGTCTACAATTCAAGGTTTTCTCGGGAATGTTTGCTGAACGGCTTCAACGTTCGTTTTAGGTGACATCATCCACACGGAAAAATACAGATAAAGTCGCAACGATATTTAGTTCTTGGAAATATTCTTCCAGCAAAATGCGACACAATTTTCCTTGGCAAACATATATTAAATTTTAACGTACAAATTATAAATGCAGTAAAGGGGTTTACAGTACTTGAAGATTTAGCGACTTTTCATCAAATAATTTCTGAAATCCAAAACTTGAAGTATTTAATATAGATATGGTTATTGGTCATTATTTAAATACCTGCGGACTTTCTAAGCGTTTTTAAACAAGTAACGATGCCACATAAAAAAGTGAATCGTTACAAAGTGTATCAAGGGCTTTGTAATATCTCCTTCGTAAAATGAGGAATGTTGTGTTCGTGGTCAATTTTGCACGAGGCCTTCTACTACGTTGTCGTCAGCGAACCCTTTGCTTGCCAGCGCTTTCCCAAAGGGGTGAAATTCGTAGGATAATAGGTCACGATGTTGTTTTAGTGGTGCCGAATGCATTTAGTCCAATGTTGGTTTGTGAGTGTTGCTGTGTGGGTCCAAGCATTATTGCATAGAAAAATTGCATCTTGCGGTGGTCAGTCACGTCTTGTGCGGCAACTAGCAAGTCCAGCCTGACGTTAAAGTTCACTGTAGTATGCCGCATTACTAGTGTGACATTTGTGCAAAAAGTTAGTGTCCAAAACGCCACCCTGTCAACGAACACAGTCACAAGTGCCTTCCCATGAGACAGCGGATGCTAGAGATATATTTACTTCCCACTCTCTGTCTCTCTCTCTTTCTCTCCCTCTCTATTTCTTCCTTATTCTGCCAGGTCTAGGGTTGATGGCACTGAGACCTTAGAGTTGGTTTCCTGCGAGATTAGGGGAGTAGGCAGATTGAGATTCCGAAATCGAATTACAACAACCAAACCTACCCTTATCCACCATCCTAAAGAGTAGGTAGATTGAGGCTTTAGAATTTCTTTCCTTTAACACTTGCCTAACCTTCTGAAAACGGCTCTAAATCAGGAGATGCAACGTCGAGTTTCAACAAATTCTGAATGCGGTTCAACGCGAGAACCAAGTATTTCTCTATTTCTCACAATTATGACCGAGGAAACCTTTCCCACCATATATATATATATATATATATATATATATATATATATATATATATATATATATATATATATATATATATAAAGTTGCGTAAGTTTTAGCTGATCCGTTATATGAAAAGAAATTTTGAATATGTCGAATGGTTCCTGAAAAAACTGAAAAACTCAATTTCCAAAATTTTACAATAAATCGTTTATTATCAAAAATGGGCTCCTAATTTTTGCTATGTGAGCATAATTTGATATGAGCAATCACGACGGCATCAGAATTGACGTATCTGCTCTAATTTTTGCGCAGCGATAGTCAACTTTTTTCTCTCTTATGGCTGCCATATTGGATTTTTAATTTTTCAGATGCAAAAAAAGCACGTTTCGCACGGTATAGCATACTTTCTATTTTTCTTCATAAACATTGTATAAATAAATAAAAAACTAATTATGGTCGCAAATATCAAGTAGGTATGTGTCATTTTATTATCAACATTCATTATTTGTCAAAATGTCAGCACAAAAGATTTTAATTAACAGAATAAAATCATATAATCCATATATACTAACGAAACTTACAACTAGTGAATAAACAAACTCACAATACATAAAAAATAATTCCTACTAAATAATAAATGTGTGTAATGTTAATGAAAATGTCTTCCATTGTTATTTATGCATCGACGAACCCTCTCGTGCATACGTTGTGTTGCTAATTTTATCATAGCAAAAGATATCGAGCAAATTTTTTCTATTTTAATATCTTTAACTGGTCTTCGTTGTAAAAATACTCAAGGTAAACAAAATTTTTGACATATCCCCAGAATAACTGGTCCATTGGGGTTAAATCTGGGGATCTTGTCGGCATGCGAGCGGGTCCATTATTGCCTATACATCTATCTTCAAACGTCTGGTCTAGATAAGCTTTTACGGCTCGGCAATTGTGTGCAGGTGCACCGTCTTGCTGAAACCATATGTTCGCTTTTTGTTGCAAAGGGAAGTTATAAAAAATTACATAAGTTCATTAGTTAGCAGATGAAGGTATCCGTCGCCATTCAACCTACTGCTTATGAAAAAATGGTCCTATAACTGTATCGTGTAAAAGACTACACCAAACGTTTACACTCGCCCTATTTTGATGTCGCGACTCACATAAAAGATGAGGATTCTCTCTACTCCAGTAACGACGATTCCGTCTATTAAACAAACCGTTATTTGTAATCGAACTCTGATCCGACCACAATATGTTAGCTGTGAAAGCATTGTGTATTTGCAACTTCCTAACAAACCATTGGTAAAACTGCAACTGCCGGTCGTGATCTGGCTCATAAAGTGCTTGCACTATGGTGTATTTATAAGGATGGTATTTGTGTCTTTTCAGAATCTTTGACACTAGCTGCTGGCTTATTTCACCTTTACTCGCAATATGTGTTGTGGATAAGTTGGAATTTATATTGACTTGAGCAAGAACATTAATTTCGTTATCACTGGGTTCCACATTGTAGGGAATACCCTTTCTCGTCAAAGTACCAGTTTCATCCATTATGATATTCTGGCGAAGATATTCCGACTTGGCTACACAAGTTCTGGGTATTTTTCTAGGTATAACTGGGAAGCAGGTGTCGAATATCTAAAACTTCAAATGCATACTTCATACATATCTCTTCCCTCTTCCACAGTAAAGCAAACATTTTGGAAATACAATTTTAGAACAAATTTAACAGAAGTCCTGAAATAAAATGTTTTTAATGCATAAATCAAGTAGAAGATTTCAAACTGACAGTTCAAATAAATCGCAACACCAAATTACAAAACAATACCTACTTGATATTTGCGACCATAATTAGTTTTTTATTCATTTTACAGTGTTTATGAAGAAAAATATGAAGTGTGTTATACCAATCGAAAGGCGAATTTTCTTGCCATCTGAAAAATTAAATATCCAATATGGCGGCCATAAGAGAAAAAAAAGTTGACTATCGCTGCGCAAAAATTATAGCAGATACGTCAATTATGATGCCGTCACTTGATTGCTCATATCAAATTATGCCCACATAGTAAAAAAATCTCTGGACGCAGCAAGTGCGTTATGGTAGCGAATTTTCTTTAAAATATTTTTAATAGCAAAGGTCTTTCTTTGATGAAAGCAGGCATCAAACTTGGTTGCCTATATAGTAGAAACAATGTACCATATTTGATTGAAATAAATTTATTGTTTGAAAATATATAAACATTTTTCAAAAGTCTAGATGCAGCAAATCTGTTATGGAAGTGAATTTCCATAAAAATGTTTTTAGTAGCAAATGTGAGCAGGCATCAATCTGATTACCGGTATAGCCTATGTGGTAGAAACAATGTACTATATTTTAACAAAATTACTTATGGTTTGAAAATATACAAAAATTTTCCGAAAATAAACTTAACTGTTGGCAGATTTCTGAAAACAGTTTTTTAAAAAACGTTCGGGAGCTAAACTGCAAATTTACCGAAAATTCGCTACCAAAACGCACTTACTGCATCCAGTTTTTTTCTTACAAACGCATCATATTTCGATAAAAAATGCAAAAATGCATTAACGAATTTGTTCTACGAAAATTAGTTAAAGAAAAATTATACACCCCTACTTACTCCTGGTCCCGTACCTTCCTTGGGGAGTGTGAATAAGAAATTTTCCTTGGGGTTTGAGGATCCAGGGGGGTGGGGGCCTAGGCAGGTTTCTGAAAACAGTTTTTTGAAAAGCGTTCGGAAGCTAAACTGCAAATTTACCGAAAATTTGCTACCAAAACGCACTTACTGCGTCCAGATTTTTTTCTTACAAACGCATCATATTTCGACAAAAAATGCAAAAATGCATTAACGAATTTGTTCTAAGAAATTTAGCTAAAAAATTATGCACCCCTACTCATCCCTGGTCCCGTGACTTCCTTGAGGAGTGTGAACAAGAAATGTTTCTTGGGGATTGTGGATCCCGGGAAGGTGCTAGGCAGGTTTCTTAAAACAGTGTTTTGAAAAGCGTTCGAGAACTAAACTGCAAATTTACCGAAAATTCGCTACCAAAACGCACTTACTGCGTCCAGATTTTTTTCTTATAAACGCATCATATTTCGATAAAAAATGCAAAAATGCATTACTAAATTTGTTCTACGATAATTAGCTAAAAAAAATTATAGACCGTTAAACCATAAACTTCACTAACCCTACAAATAAATATCCGAAAATCCACCAAACTTAACTAAACTGACAGCTAAAGCATCAGAAAAAGGGTCTATTTGAAATGGATATTCTGTAAATATTTTAGTAAAATGAAGGGCAATGACGGTTGAATCTGAAACTTAAGGGTTTGCAGAACATTTTTCTTGCAACATTTTCTTTTCACAAACAGTATTTGTTTCTGAGAAAAAATTCACTAAAGAGAAATTAGCCTATCTGCTTATAGATAGTACAACAAACTAATATTTTTTTCGCTTAGCAGTAGCTTGAGAGGTATTGTAGCAACAAGTGCCCTTCTCCCAGTAAAAGATCCTATGAGTGAGAATATAAAAGCAAAGTCATCCTAGGTTGGAACTTTCCTAAATGGCAAGAATTAATGGTGAGAATGTCACTTTTGGTGACGACTGTGTCACTTGTTTTTATATAGTAGAGGATGTATGTGATTGGTGGGTGTATTTACATATATCATTAATTTTGTCTAGTTAGCGTAACTAACGCTTTATCATTTTCCTCTTATAAATTTTGGAAAAAAAAGTTTGTCTACGTCAAACAAATTACGCATTTGTTTGTTAGCAACATTTTGGTCTATAAAAAATTAATAAAAACTAAGTATGAATCTTAAAATGGACTACTAATATCTTAACAAAAACTTACCTGTGCGAAGATAAAAATCTGGACGCAGCAAGTGCGTTATGGTAGTGAATTTTCTTAAAAATGTTTTTAATAGTAAATCTGTGTTTTTTTAAGAAAGCAGGCATCAAATTTCGTTACCAGTATAACCCATTTTGTAGAAACAATGTGCCATGTTTCATCAGAATAACTTTAATTTTTGAAAATGTACAAAAATTTCCGAAAGGAAACTTAAAGTGTTCCCGAAAAAACCGGTATCTTGGTCAACTTTATAGCTTAATATCAAATTGAGGTATTCAAATGTGAAGCATTTACAGAATATTCGCTACCATAGCGCAGTTGCTACGTCCCGAATTTCTTTTCTTACAAACATGCATTATATTTCGATTAAAAATTTCGAAAATGCAATAACATAAGGCTTGTTCGATAAAAAAAGGAAATTTGTATCACCAACGACTTATATCCTAGCCTGTGATGGTATAAATAATTTTAAAAAATTATTTGGAATTTAAAGGACACCAAACAGCGAAATAAGGGTTTGTGCCATATATGTCACAACACAGGTACAATTTTTGCATGAAACTATTTGTTATGCAATACATACAAACAATTTATGTCTTTGTTCAAATATTATATTTCAACAACACACGACGAAGGCTTACAGCCTAAATACTATCGTACCCTGGTTGTCGACAAGGAAGAAAGAGGCAACTTGTTAATTCTGGACTTGAAGGTTTGGAGGTTCGAAGGAGAAGGAAAAACATGTGCCGGCAAGGAATTCCATAACTTCGAAGTCCTCGGGGCAAAAGAGCGGGCATAACAAGATGCCCTATGTCTGGTGACCTGAACAGTAAAAGGGTGCATCCGCCCTGCCCCCCTGGTAGATTTGTTGGAGGCAGCAGGGGGAGGAACTATGGAAGAAAGCTCCTCTGAGCAGTGCCCGTGCAGATATCTATAAAAGATAGAGAGGCCACCAACGACACGTCAGTGTGCAAGGGATTGCAGCCTCTGGGTGAGGGTAGGGTCACCGATGAGACGTATAGCTCTCTTCTGAATGGAGTCCAAGAAATCGAGTGTAGAAGCGGCAGCGGGACCCCAGATGTGGGAGCAGTATTCGAGGTTGGGCCTTATTTGTGAGGTATATAAGGCATAGAGATTGGCTGGTGAAAAGTATTTGCGAGCCCGGAAGAGGAAGCCTAATTTCTTAGCCGCCGCTTCTACAATTGATGTGACATGTTGATGTCAATTGAGATTTCGATCCACAGAAACGCCAACAAGTAAAAAGGACTCATTACATTAAATAACTTGGTTGTTCATTGTCAAGGCCAGAGGCTTTCTTGGTATTAAGAGAAGAGAGCATCTTTCGTACCTTTTTAGTTTTGAAAATGATATCCGTCGTTTTATACGCGACATTGGAGACTGTTGGTGGTTGAACATTTGGAGGTGGGTTAAGAGTAGAATTGCCGGCGAACAACGAGGCAAAATTTCAACCTTTCCCAGGGTGGTAGAAACAATTTTATTCCCTGAAACAAGAGGTGAGAACGTGGTCTTGCAGAAATGATTCCTAATAGATTTAGCAAGAGTCCACAAGGGTTTGCTTCCCCTGGGAGCTTGAGATGACTTTGTTTTTGATGTAGTTAAACGATTTTTTTGCCTCGGAAAGAATGCGGACATAGCAGTTTCTTGCGTCGTTAAATGCTTGACAGTTTTCTTGACTGGGATTGCGTAGAAGCGTTGTGTGAGCTTTGACATTTTCAAGTCTGGACTTGTCACAGGATTTAGAGAACCAGGGCTTTTGAGTGGCTGAAGAGGTTTTCTATGTACGTGGAATAAATAATTCCATGCCAGCTTGGATAATATCGGTGACGTTTTGTGCGATATCAGAGGTGTCAGGATGAGAGAAGCAGACAGGCGCTCATGGAAATGTGGAAAAGTAATCCCGCATTTCGTCCCAGTTCGTGGAGTTGTAGTGCCAAACGATACGTGGGTGTGATGACTGTGTAACCTCGGGTTGCATTGCGCAGGAAGCAGTGACCATTCCGTGGTCTGGGTGACAAAGGGGGGGCGGTGACTGATGTCTTGTAGCATTCAGGTTTTGTAGTAAGAAGGAGATATAAAGGATTTGTGCTGTGTGTTGGGATGCGAGGAAAGTGAGTAGGTTGCTGAACCATATTGGCTAAAGAATTGCTGACTGCAAAGGCCTCTGATGCTCTCCCTTGTGGATCGGTTTTTGAATATCCTAGCCATTCCTTATTATGGACATTCAAGTCACCAAGAATAGTAACCTCGGAGGAAGGATATTCACAAATCAGATGGTCGCCTTTTTCATAAAGGTAGACGAAGAGCTGGACAAAGTTGTTGTCAGAAGGTGTCCGGTAAATGCAATAGATAAAACATAGAAATGCTTCACATTTTTTTACATTTTATTAAGCTTTTTCTGGTACACCCATGAAACTTGCATCTGCAATGGTCAGTCTTATCGATCCTAACCTCTCGAATAGGGAAATCAGTTGTTGGGCCTCAATGCTTCTTAGTCTGCAGGTCATTCTCAATTGCTAGTTTTGGCCAGCCTCTTGTTTTAGCAACCGGTTTATTTGCTATACATAAAAATTCGGCAATAGCCTGTTTGAAGCCTACTAAAGCGAATCTATTATTCTCTGGGTCTTCTCGTCTCCAAATAATCCGGGCATTGACACACGGAAGATCAATTAAGCGGAAAAATTTGCATATACCACTTTTTCGAACGTATTTTCAGTCTTTAGTAGCCTAGCAGTTCACAAGGTCCACTCTGCCCATATATTTGTTATAAATGTTAACCGCCTTTGGACATGATACATAAATATATTTATTCTCTGATTTACAAGATCGTTTTACCTCGATGTTAGGAGTACTGCCCACATAAGTGGATATCATTGTTATAATTTTGCTTTAATACCAAAAAATGACAGATACTGGTATATCATCTACAACTGTTACTTTCTCGACCATATAGCACCAAGACCTCTTTTCTTCATCTTCGATTGTGCAGGCATATTGAAGTTCTGTACTTGATTCAACGTCATTGTTCCTACAGGCAGACGACCTTCCTTTGTCAGATATGTCATAAGTGGTACACCGCTAAACCAATTGTCAAAAAAAATTCTTGTAATTTTGATGCCTTGGAGCAGTTTGAGCGAGTCGCACAACAACATTAGCATTAACTCTTATATTAGGAGCACCACTGCAACTATATCATTTTGTGTTCCAGCATAAATTTCATAGTCGTATGAGAACCCACCACCAATGCCATTGCGCACAAAAGCTTTGTAGTCCCATTTATGAGGTTTCTTGGACTTATATTGCTTTATTAGTGATTTCCATTTCGTGGGTATAATCTGTTCTTCCTGTAGCGGTCTACTTCCGAAGGTTGGACTGTGGATCAGTGCTTTGATCGGGAAAAGGGATTCGTCTCGAGCGCCACCACTTTGCTTGAGATTTTTAGAAGGTTCCTGGGGGAGAGTGGAAGCCCCACAGTGAATAATGTCCTAATAACGGACCACCCTTAAGGGAGTGTAGCGCCCAGGAAGATATTTGGTTGCCAGGTCAAACTTTATAGAGACTTAACAGTGAACAAGAGCTATTTAAAACAAAGAATGGTTTTATTACTTACAGACTTGGAGACTACTTCTCTGGCTTCACTGTTGGTTTTTTGGTGACGGACGTAGCCAGCGCGTAAGCTAACTGGAGCAAGTGGCCCTACGAATTCTGGAAGTTCTAGGAAGTTCTTCAACGTTTCTGTGACTATAGTTTCGCTGCTTGACAGCATTCTCAAGCAGCAAACTATAGCTGCTTATATATATATATATATATATATATATATATATATATATATATATATATATATATATATATATATATATATATATATATATATATATATATATATATATATACAAAATTATATGGGAAAATATTTGCAAGGAGGAATTACTTAAGATATGGTTCTTACCAGGGCTGACTGGTAAGTACAAAGTGTGTATAAGACAAGAAAACGGAATACTGGATCTTTATTTTAGCTTTTACCAGGCAAACGATTCCTCGGATGATCAGATCGCGGAATTTCTCTTATTCCTAGCTGGTTTGATTCCAAAATTTTAAGGGAGGTTTTTACTCATGACGAAAATAAGGAGACGATATTCTACGCTCTTTTAACGCTTGAGCCACACCTGGGGAGACCTGTGGTAACACAGTGGAAAATATACATAGTCCTCAAAACAATACTGCCATCGGACCCATATTATTACATCGTTATTGTTGGTAAAACATTTTTTATTTTTCCAAAACAGCAATGCGTACAAAAATGACATGGAAGGCGATGGAAGTATCAGCTTACAGGTAACATACGGAAGATATGAATCATTGATATATTTAACTAAGAGTAAAGATATACTAATGGAATCACCCATGCTAAGACCACCAGAGATAGGTTCACTCAAAAAACGATGAAAGAAATTTTATTTAAGCTAATATAAATTTAAATAACACCATTTAGATAGAAAAATTCATTAAAGAATACTGTTTGCCACAAAGAAAATATTATTTTCTTTTACAAACGGACTGGACTAGGAAGTAGTAAGTTCGGCCATAAAGTAGAGTTAAGGATAATCATCTCAAATTTTACAAATGTTAAAAATTAGGGGGCTTATTTAATTTCAAATTGACGTAGGTTGCGATTTTTTTTTATAAATACGTTAAATATTCAGATACTGAATCTATTCCATACCATACTGTATAAAATTAACCTGACTGATAATTACCTTAGTAATGTTTTGTTTTGCCGCGCTTCGTTATAACGAGTCGCGCTATATAAGTCTGGAAGACAGGCGGAGTGACTTGAGCAGGAGCCGAGCGCGGAGGGTTTGAGGAATTGCTAAGTTTTCCTCATTTCATTTCATCTGTACGGCAGATATAAGTCTGGCGTGGCGCAGCGCAGCATACTGATTAATCTAGAAAGGGATTTGCAAGTAGAGGATGAGGGACGTGGTGGAGAAATGGGGAAAGTAGCAGCCGCCACTTAACATAGAACTCATTCCGTCAAGAAAACCTCCCCTTCATTATTTATGTCTTAGATGGAGGAAAACGATTGCTAGTTAGTTCTAAGAGTATTACCATTCTTAGGCTAAATATGTTAAAATATTATTATAGGCAAACGGTTTAGCTACTGTTGATTAATTCATTCATTTTAGCATAGTATATTTAAAATAAGTCTGGACGGAGCAAGGGCGTTATGGTAGTGAATTTTCATTAAAATGTCTTTAATAACAAATATGTGTGTTTTTTTTAAGAAAGCAGGCATCAAATTTGGTTACCAGTATAACCTATATAGTAAAAACAATGTGCCTTGTTAAATCAAAATAACTTTATTGTGTGAAAATGTACAAAAATTTCCAAAAGTAAACTTAAAGTGTTCCCGACAAAACACGTTTCTTGGTCAACCTTATAGGTTAATAGCAAATTGAGCTGTTCAAATATGAAACGTTTAATTAAAAATCGCTACCATAACGCACTTGCTGCGTCCAGAATTTCTTTTCTTACAAACATATTTCGATGGAAAATGCAAAAATGCAATAACATAAAGCGTGTTTGATTAAAAAAAAATGGAAATTTGTATCACCAACGACTTATGGGCCAGCCTGTGATTGTAGAAATATTATTTTAAGATGTAGCTCGACACCCTATAATTAATATATACAAAATTTTTTCATATCTTATATAATAACAGATATATTGAGCTTTACTGATTTTTTACGAAAATTCGACAAAAATTATATACAATTAAACGATAAACGCTATAGCTAAGGCTACTGCCAAGCATCAGAGACAGGGTCTATTTGAAATGAATTTTCTGGGAATATTTTAGTGAAATGAAGGACAATGACGATTGAAACTTAGACTTTAGGGTTTGTAAAACATCCTTCTTGAGACATTTTATTTCTATAGCCCGTATTAGATTCAAGTTCTAAATGTTGCCAATTTTGACATTTTAAATCGCCACTTTGACGTTTTGAGGAAAACCCCAATTTTTTTTTTTTTAAATGCCTATAACTTTCTTGTCTTTTGACCTACATAGCTAAATTTTGGTAGGTAAGTTACCTATAAGGATGTAAACCTGCGTGCCGAATTTGGTTGCCCTTACTTTGTTAATTCCGGAGATATAATTTTTTTTCGAAAGAAAACACAAAATTTTCCAGGAAAACCTGGGCAGATTTTCCTGGCTAACGAACTTGTCCAAGCCATTTGCAAAAGCAATTTTTTCACCAAATTTAATCAAAATCGGCCCATTATTTTTTGAGTTATCGGTGTGATACATACATACATATATATATATATATATATATATATATATATATATATATATATATATATATATATATATATATATATATATATATATATATATATATATACATATAAAAATTGAAACTGACCCCGGATATGTGTTCTGGGGGGCCTAATTAGCGCTCATTTGAAGAAATTTTTTCAAAATTCAAAAGTCGGGATCTCCTCATTAGTGAATTTTTTTTAAGAAAATTCACTAAAAAGTCTGGACGGAGCAAGGGCGTTATGGTAGTGAATTTTCATAAAAATGTTTTTAATAGGAAAGATAATTTTTTTAAAGAAAGCTAGCATCAAATTTGGTGACCAGTATAACCTATATAGGAGAAACAATGTACCCTATTTCATCAAAATAACTTTATTGTTTGAAAATGTACAAAAATCTTTCGAAAATAAACTTAAAATGTGCTAAAAAAACTGGTTTCCTGGACAACGAACCTTAGGTTAATAGTAAGTTAAGCTATCGAAAGAAACATTTTATGAAAAATCGCTACCATAACGCACTTGCTGAGTCCATAATTTATTCTCTTACAAACATGCATTATCTTTCGATGGAAAATGCAAAAATTGCAATAATGTAAGGCGTGTTCGATAAGGAAAAAATATTGCAGCACCGGCGACTTATGGACCACCTCTGATTGTAAAAATAATTTTATGTATATCTTGTGTAATAATGGATATATTGAGCTTTACAATAGAAATGCGTCACCCTGTATATATGCAAACAGATAAAAACTGAAACCAACCCAGATATGGGTTCTATGGGGCCTAGTTCGTGCTCATTTGAATAAATCTTTTCAAAATTCATAAGTTACTAAAATTGTATCTAACCCTACGAGTAAAATTGTGATGGCCAAAGTAAATATGAATGTAAGAAGAAGAGCATGCCTACATTTGTATTACAAATGTCAGAAAACAAAATACTTATTTACATGTCACTTTAAAAGTAGATCTTACATTTATCAAAATAATTTGTCAGTTGAATATGACATGTGCTGTTGCCGTGGACTATTGTATTGTATTACGCCTTATAAGAATCTTGTTTTTTTTGAGTACGAAAGCTTATTTTAATGTTTAAACATTTTTCGATCCCTTAACCTGAAATGGTTTTCGTCTCATTTAACGTTGTTTCATTATAGTCGCGCAGTAGGTTTTAGAATCTGGAAATTATTCTATTTTGTGTGAATTTTTCGTTGCATACCTAGAACAAGTTTTATTTTCATTCAATTATAAATGACAATTTTAAGTAAATTCCTATATTTTCTGTGCCCAATGTGTTGAACGGATACGAAACGGGAGAAGGAAATTTCATTTAAGGTTAAAATGGCGAAGAGAACTTTATACGAGGCACGAGCATTGTTTCTTTTTTTTAATATTAATAACATTTACAGGTAAATTAGTAGATTAGCGTGTTGTTCGTTTTATGGAAAAAAAATTGAGAAACATGCTTAGAGGAACCCCTTTATGCATTAACCATCGGACAAATGCTGTGATCTCAACTCCACAATACAGTTAAGAGACCTAAAATAAATTTGAGGTTCTGTGTTAGGTTAACATGCTACAATGGAGTTAAAAATGCAAACTGTAAAAAAACTCACCTTACAGAAGTCCATAGAAAGGGGAAACTATTTACCAACACCGTTTCTCCATAAAAAAAAACTTCTACTTTGGCCGATTGAAAAAAAACGCTAAATAATAAGCGTAATCTGATTCGTTTTTAGAATTAAATAGATAACTGAAACTACTACCAAAGCATCACATAAAAGCTATATTTTAAATTGATTTTCCTCAAATAATTTAATAAAATAAAAAACAATAAAAATTGTAGCTGAAACTTAAGGCTTTTTAAATTTTTACGACATTTATGCTGCATATCTGTATTCGCTTAGGTACTCTATCTAGAACATGTCAATTTTGACGTTTCGAATCGCGACTTTTTTGACGTTTTAAGAACAAAAACTTAAAAGCTTATTACTTTTTTTTATTTTAAGGTAGAGATTCAAATTTTGGTGCATGCTTTTCTTTTTATGATATAAATCTTCGTACCCAATACGGTTACCCTAACTTTGTTATTTTCGGAGATATAAAATTTTTCCAAAAGAAAACGCAAAATTTTCCGGGAAAAACTAGTCCGATTTTCCTGGCTAACGAACTTTCTTAAGCCACTTGCGAAACGAAGGTACTCACCAAGTTTATCAAAATCGATCCATTATTTTTTAAGTTATCGGTGTGACACACACACACACACACAGATATATATATATATATATATATATATATATATATATATATATATATATATATATATATATATTTATATTTATATATATATATATATATATATATATATATATATATATATATATATATATATATATATATATATATATATATATAGTATTAAATTTTTGTGACGGTAATAGTGTTATTTATCAAAAAATTGTGGGAACGCCGTCAGTTGTGGAATAAAACTCTTTATTATAGGCCGAGCTTTCGGAAAAATTTTATTCCTTTATCAAGGCTACAACATGGAAAGAAAAAAGGTTACAATTTACGTGGAAAAAATATAAAAGTTTAAAATACTTACATATAACATGAGTTTTACTAAACTATTTATCTAATAACAAACATAAAAAGAAAACTTTTGATGAATTTGTTTGAAGTCTAATAAATGCCAAACTGACATATAAAGCTAAATATTGTTTAATTGAATTTGTTTTTTGTTTTTGTCTAGGAAATATAAGAAGGGGTAGTGATTTCTAAAATTATTATCTTTCTTTAAGTTTATTAAATTTTCGTTAAAAGTAATTTCAAATTCTTCTAAACACATTCTTTTATTACTTAAGGTTTCACAGTGTAAAATAGAAACATTACTAAAATTTATATTATGGCCAGTGTCGAGATTATGTTCTGACAGAGCGCAAGTTCTTTTTTGTAAACGTATATCACTTTTGTGCTGTGT
The DNA here is from genome assembly GCA_964006375.1 of Tillus elongatus. NCBI lineage: Eukaryota > Metazoa > Arthropoda > Insecta > Coleoptera > Cleridae > Tillus > Tillus elongatus. The sequence continues at coordinate 131,783,930 of OZ023267.1, forward strand.
TAACCTATCTTTAAGGACTCTGCTTGTTTGGCCAATGTATCTTAAACTACAATTATTACATGGAATACAATACACCACTCCAGACACTTTGGAAATTTCATCCTTACTTTTGAGTTTACTGAAAATGTTATTAATTGTTTTTGAATATCGAAACGTTATTTTAAAATTGGTTTCATCTTTAAATATAAACTTTAACCTATTGGAAATACTTTTAATGTATGGGATAGATATGTAAAAAAAGTTAGATGTTTCCGAACTCGAAATTATATGGGTGTTATCTCTGTCAGATAAATTTGATACTGTTTGTAGAGATTGTCTTGTATTGTAATGGTGATTGTTTGAAAAATTGTATAAAAGTTTATTAAGTAGTTTGGGAGGATAAGAGTTGTTAACAAAAATATTAAAAAGTTTTCTTAAATTTTTTTCGTGGAAAGAAGGATGGCATATCTTTAATATTCTATTTTTTAAACCTAATAAAATGTTAATTTTAGTTTTAAATAAATGATCTGAATGAAAATTAATATATCTTTGAGAATTAGTTGGTTTTATATACCAATCTAAAATTATGTTGTTATCGTTTGTTCTAATTAATTTTGTATCTAGGAATGGTACACTGTTATCTGTTTCCTCTTCTAATGTAAATTTAATATATTGGTTGTAAGAATTAAAAACCTCTAAAATGTGTGTTGTTGAATTTAAAGGAATACTACAAATAATGTCATCAACATATTTTTTTAAAAAAGGAATATTGAAATTTAATTTTGGTATACATGTTTCAAGCAAATCATCTATAACATATTGTGCAATAATTGGAGAGATACAAGCACCCATTGGAGTTCCAAAAATTTGTTTATAATATGTGTTTTCAAAAACAAAATAGCTTGAGTTAAAAATAAAATCAACTATTTCAAAAAATGTATTTTTTGGAATGGATGTTTCTCGAGAAATAGAAACCCATCTTTTCTCAATGCTATCTTTAAAAAGTTGAAGTGGTATGTTAGTAAAAAGTGAAACAATATCAAGACTAACAATTACATAATTTTCTGGAATTGTAACATCCTTTATAAAATCTGAAAAGTGAAAAGAGTCTCTTATGTAATAATCATTGTTTATATTGTAAGCTTTTGTTAAAATTTCAGTGATTAGTATAGCTAATTTACTATTAGGTGAATTTATGGAAGAAATAATTGGCCTTAAAGATAAAACAGGTTTATGAATTTTAGGAAGACCATATATATATATATATATATATATATATATATATATATATATATATATATATATATATATATATATATATATATATATATATATATAAACATATAAAGTCTGAAACCGACCTACCTCGGATTTGGCTTCCAGGTGTCCTAAATAGCGCCCATTTGAAGAAATGTTTTCAAAATTCAAAAGTGGCGATCTACTCATTAGTGAATTTTTTTAAAATAAAATTCACTAAAAGTCGCGTTATGGTAGCGAATTTTTATACAACTGTTTTTAATGCTAAATGTGTTTTTTTTTTAAAGAAAGACATGAAATTTAGTAGATGTGTGACCTTTATGATAAAAGCAATGTACATGTATTTCATAAAACCGTTTGGAAAAGTACATAAAATTTCCCAAAAAAACTGGTCTAACTTTCCTGGCTAACAAACATATTTACACGATTTACAGAAAAACTTCACCAAGCAAGATACAATTAGTCACAGAAAGTTTTCTGACAGAACTTGAAAAATGTTTACATAAAGATTTGTACAAAATCTGTTTTATAAAAATTCGCCATTTTTTACAGAGATTGGGTAAGTAATTTGAGAGCGTCCTGTATATGAGGAATAATATAATTGAAAACCTCCCTAAATGCGTCATTTTTTATGAATGACTGCCATTAAAACAAAAGGAATCCTGGAACCCCAAGATGATATAATTCTCTGTGTGTCAAATAGAGAACCCAAAATCGAAAAGTAAGGGCCTGAGAAACAAGCACACATTTTGCATTAATATTTTTCACTCATTAATTGAGTAGCTGAGTATATTAAGACGTTATATTTTATCTACCATGCAAAAGATAGAAATAAAGCTGTAAATAACTTATTCTGGTTAGTTTGGAAATCGCCACCCCCTAGTTCCTGAATTCAACCCAGACTTAGAGAACCACTGCATCAGAACAAATAGAGAACGACTTATTTTTAATCACTATCAAAAGTCATCTGTACCGATTATTAAGAAATGCGTCAAATACTTTTCTAGGTATCAAGTAAAATCGAAATTCAATTCTTCAATTTAGCAGCCTGTGTCTCTTTCAATTTTGATTTTGAACTAAGATAAGTTTTAAAATTTTCTTGCAAATTTTATTGCCGAAGAGTATATAACACAAAAGTATTTTATTGTTTCCGCTATTCTCACAGTTACATCACATCTGTAAGAATAAATTAGTTGCTTCTGAAGCTTACCAGTCATTTTTCCATATTTGGTGCCGATGAAAATTTCCATCTCATGTTCAGTAAAGACTTACGTATGTCGTTAAATTCTACAACAGCGATGTCGTAGAATAGATACTTAGTGAAAAATACTTTGAAGAGTTTTATGTATAAAAATGTTTGTTTTTTATAATTTTGTAATTACCATGCATTTTCTTACCAGTACTAATAGCAATAATAGTAATAGCATTTAACATTGTGAGATGTCGAGAAAAACCGCGAGGTATTTAGCGGAGGCCTGCCAGGGAATTTGACGGATGTCTAATGATACGTGTTCGTGATGTGCGCGTCTCCCGTTGGAAAACAGGATCGCTGAGCATTTATTGGGGAAATTTACTTGAGCTTTTGGTTTTGTTTTTGGATACAGGAGTGGGGAATGCATCATGTTGACCTTATTCAAAACACCGTAGTATGCGGGATATCGAGGTACTGTGGGACTCTTACCCACTAAACTCCACTCCCTGGAGTACCTGACCTTAGTCCATACCTCCGTCGGAAAGATTTCACACAATGATGTTTGGATTTGAATCTTTTCATTCCGTTTTTGCCGCAGGGGCTATAGCGGGTAAGTATAAGCTTTGGACGCTTATGCCTATGTGGAAGTTGCTCATCGTGGTCGGTGGCACTACGGAGAAGGGCATTTGGGTGAGAAGCGGCTTTTGCGAACTGAGTGGTGGATAGTTGAGTTATAAACTCAAGTATTGAAGGGATTTTCAGATCAGAGTTAATCTGACTGTTTCTGACAAACCATGCCGCTCCGGTAACCATTTTCAGAATTCTATTCCGAATGATTTAAACGGTGTTTATGATCGGCCATGTTGGCCCATACAGGGGATGCATAGGTCAAGGCTGGTCGGATTATGACTTTGTACGTGAGCAGTCATCACAATTTGGAATTTCTGTTAAGAAGTGGAAACAACTTCGAGATGAACATCGAAGCTTTCCGTCGGGCATATTGGACATGAGGGCACCATGTGAAGCGTTTGTCCAGGAAGACGCCTAGGTATTTGTGCGGAGTCGTACCGGGGAATTAGATGGTTGCCTAATGATACGTGTTCATGAGGTGTGTGTCTCCTCTTGAAAAATAGGACCGCTGAACATTTATCGGGGTTTATGGCTAAACATGATTTCCTATACCAGCCTTGCAGCTCGTCTACGGCGGTCTGAAGTCGTTCGGTTATTATCCTAGACTGAGTAGAGCTGCTGAGGATGATAGTGTCGTCTGCGTACGGTGCATATGTCACGTTTAGGGGCGGTGTCGGTATATCTGCGACAAATATATTGTACAGTAGACGGAAGGTATCAGAACCCTGCAGGAGACCAGCCGTGGATGAGTAGGTTCTAGATATGGTGCCCAGATGTTTGACCTGGATCTTCCTCTGTTGCAGGTATCATCTGATTAGCAGAATCAGAGGGAGAGCATAATTAAATGAAGATTGTTTAGGAGGCCCGCATTTCAAACCCTGTCGAAGGCTTCAGAAATGAAGAGAAATATTGCATCAGTCGACTTGTTTTTGTTAAATCTTTAAACAAGCTATTTTACCGACCTATGATCACAGGGTTTACATGCAAATTAGATCTATGTTAGCTAACAAAAAATGTTGAAATAATGGTTGTTTCGAACAGTAAAGTGGTCAAAAAGTATTAAAAGGGGTGGTAAAACTTATCTGCCTCCTCTTAGCTGTTGTAATCATTCTACCCAGACGACTTTCTGGAATTTAATTCAGCAGCAGAAATCCAGTTGGGAGGCAAATGGAAAACACACACACACAATAACACAATAAAGCCAGCATATAAGAAAATTCATTATAATAGGAAAATGCAGTTGATCAAAACAAATCCAGTCTATCCGAAAAAATAAACCAGTCACAAATTAACATTGGAATGGGATAAATACACATAGTTTATTCAAAGAGGTATTATAGAAATTAAACTTACCCTATATATATATATATATATATATATATATATATATATATATATATATATATATATATATATATATATATATATATATATATATATATATATATATACAGTGGGACTTATAAAATCTAAAGTAAGCGGCCAAAAAAATTGAAATTTGATATGCGCATATTGGATGTACTTTCGCATATTATAACGTGATGTCCAAGTATTTATCCCTTTTATTACAGAATATACAGGGTGTAGCTCTTTTTTTAATGGTAACGTGGCCAGTACTTGTCAATGTCTGAAAGTATAATCTTTTCTGCTTCTAAGAGTGTATCAGAAGATGGCCGTTGCATAAGAAAAAATTACAGAAAAAAAACTTAATGTGGAGTAAGACACGAATACCAAAAGGACAAGAATTATCCGTATGTTCCCCTAATATTTTAACTTTCAAATTTTTTGTTGTTGTCTACAAACATTAATTGTTGGGGTATAAAAACAAAAAACTAAGTTTCCAAATTTTATTTTCATCGAAACATTCATAAATGTAAAAAAAACTAAATCATCTCTAGTTAGTTTAAAACAATCGCATCAGATAATTGTTATACCAAATGTTCGAAATGTTGGCCTTCTGCTGCAACACAATGGCCTAATCTGTCCATAAAAAATGCAAAAAATGGTGCTTGTTGGTATTAATATCATGTATTTCCTCGGAAATCATCAAGATCATTTGGCTTGCTTTTGTAAACCTTGTTAGAGTTAGATCTGGCGATCTATCCGGCCACTCCAATGGACCACTTCTACCAATCCATCGACTAGGAAAGATATCATTTAATAATTCACTCACATTTATCGCATAATGTGGTGGTGCACCGTCTTGTTGGAACCAAATTCCTGAAGGTTTCCATTGTTTCCTAGATATAATCTTGCAAGAAATGGTAATATGGGGTTATTTAGAAGTGCTAAATATTTGTCGCCATTTTAATTTCCATCTATGAAGAAAGACCCAACAATTTGTCGCTCAATAATGCCACACCAAACATTAACCTTTTGAGCGTGTTGAGTATGACTTTCCCTCATCCAGTGAGGATTATTATTCAACCAATACCTACAGTTTTGGCAATTGACAGTTCCATTTAAACAGAACGTTGCCTCATCGTAGAAACAAATTTAATAAATAAAGTGGCGATCATTTACAAACCTATCCATCATGACACCACAAAATTCTGACCTTCTATCAAAATCATCATCAGATAATTCCTGCACAAGGTGAATTTTATAGGGATGGTATTTTTCTTTTTTCAACACCCTACGAACCGACGTTTGCCAGATCTCAAGATCTCGGGCAACTTGCCTAGTTGAGACATGGGGAGATTCGGCAATAGCCAATAGTGTATCTGGCTGTGTTTCCTCAGTTGTTGCAGATTTTGGTCTACCTAATTTTGGTTTATTTTTAACAGTGCCCGTCTCTTGAAATCTCTGGATAGTTTTGCCCACAGTTCTCCTACCAATAGGGAGTCTTTCGGGATACAATTCATTAAATATCCGACAAACCTTCTCGTGAGGTCTTTGTCTGTCTCCATATCCTCGTATAATTAAAATTTGTATTCTCTGCTTTTCATTTAATTGATCCATATCTTTTACGACAAATTGAAAGATTACTTCAGAAACACTCAAATATTACATGACCAATAAAGACGGAAGCACACGCTGTCAGCTTGACTGTGACTGTAACTTAGAATTGTTATTATCTTATTAAGGTGAACCAATTTATAATTTATAAACCATCGTCAGTAAGACAAAAAACGGGACAATGTACAAGCAGATAAGCTTGGAATTTATTAAGACCATTCGACCAGTTCGTATTCGTGTGTTACTTTACTCAAAAATTACTTGACCAATAAAGACGGAAGCACTCGTTGTCAACTTGGGGGTGACAGTAAATTAAAATTTTTATTATCTTATTAAGGTAAAAAATATCATTTATGAACCATCCTCAGTAAGACAATAAATGGAGCATTGTACAAGCTGATGAGCTTGTAATTTATTAAGACCAGTCGACCAGTTCGTATTCTTGTGTTACTTTACAGTTCATTTATTTTCTGGTATAAAAGACAAAAAAACGGGGGGGGGGACAATGGACAAAAAAGTACAAGCTGATAAGGTTGGAATTTATTAAGACGAGTCGAGCAGTATAACACAACATATTTCCGATTGATTCAATAACGCCATTATTGAGGATTGCCATGCACGAAAATCACATACGTGAAATCTTTTTACTGCCTTTGGGAGGGTGGAGGTGGGTGGGCAACATACCTTAAACTTTGACAATTTTCATTTATTTTTTTTTCGTAGAATTATAAATATCGTGAAAACAGTAAACTTTTTGATAATATCATATAAGTTTTTTAAAGGACTTGAGCTAGTATATCTCCGTGTGACGTGTGGTCATTATTAAGAGAAAATGACCATGTAAAATGTAAAAAAGGCTGTTTATAGAAGTCCAACTAAGCTGTTTTTGTCGATAATCCTTCTTTATTTTCTTTCCCGCCAGGACAACATTATTTTTCTTGCTTATGCATACTGGAGTAGATTTAGGCATGTTTCTGAAAAAATATGGAAAATCCGGTTGGCACCTAATAGGCAGTTTCACTATAATAATAAATGTACAATAATATTTGGCAAATTTGCAGATTAGCTCCCGAACGCTTTTCAAAAAATTGGATGCACCAACCACAAGAAAAATTTCTTGTTCACACCCCCCAAGGAAGTTACGGGACTAGGAGTGAATAGGGGTGATGGCGGGGTAGGTAGTAAAAAGGAAATATGAGCAGAAAATGCGAACAAAACTGCTTGAAATCTGTCTATTTGAAGCTATATCCCCAATAAACCCTGCCTACCTCGCACAGCACCCCTATTCGCCCCAGGTCACGTAACTTCCTTGGGGGTATGAAGAAGAAATTTTTCTTGTGGTTAATGCATCGAGGGTGGTTGTCTTCACACGAGAAGGGAGAAAGGAAAATGCCTACGACGTAGCAGACCCCTCCCCCGGTTCATACAACCACCCTCGTTGCATAAATCACAAGAAAAAATTCTTGTTCATACCCGCCAAAGAAGTAACGACACTTGGGGGAATCGGGGTGCTGTGCCGGGTAGGCAGGGTTTAAGGAGGATATGGATGCAAGATGTATAAAAGACAGCTTTCAAGCCCATTTTATTCGCATTTTCTGCTCATATTTCCTTTTTACTACCTACCCCACCAGCACCCCTATTCACTTCCTTGGGGGCTGTGAACAAGAAATTTGTGGGGGGGGGGGAGGTTTCTGAAAACAGTTTTTTGAAAAGCGTTCGGGAGCTAATCTGCTAATTCACCTAATATTTTTTTAATATCGACTTTAAAGGGCTGTAACTTTCCATAAATTGCATTTTGGTATATAGATCAACTTAGGTTAAACCGTATTCTTTTAACCTTAAGTTACCACTTTATGAATTATGCTACACATTTTGGAAACACCCTGTATTATTTTAATGGCTGTTAGATAGTTTTCAACTAATAAAATGTTTTCTTTATCTGCTGGTATTGCAACAAATTCGAGGAAGATATTCAGATTCAATTGCAAGGCAGTATACATATACGCTAGTACGAACAAGGTCGCAGCAACGACTCCAGCAGCACTGTATGTATCTCTGCAGCAGGCCACAGAACACACAACCAGCAGGATTTTATCTAAAGATATGTGCAATGCTAAGCAGCAGTAAGAGAACTCTACCTACTACGTGTCCGGCATATGCACAAACAAATCAAGATAACTCCTCCCCCTAACCGTCCCATTGGTCCTCTACCACTTAGGAACGTTTTGCAGACGATTGGTTAAGTAATATAAAAATTCAAATTTAATATAGGAAACAGGCTTTGTCCCGATGACGACCAAGACCAAGACGACGCGCGGTTTATTTATTACGCACACCAGGCCATAAACACGAGAGTTATATCGCAGGAGACGTTCCCAGGCTATAAAACGACACTCTCTTATTGTTTCCTGCGTTAATTACTGCTGAATATTAGAAGCGTGGTGTGATTTTCAGATCCCATTGTCTTGGAGAGTCTGGATCTATTAATAAACGAATTATGTCTCGTGAAAGATCAACTATTAAAACACTAATTTGATATACTGTTATGAGCAGCCAAGCTTCTAGCAGATTATTCATTTTTACAATTTTATTACGCTGGTTTAGTGAGGACAACCAAGAAAAGGTCTGGACGCAGCAAGTGCGTCATGGTAGCGAATTTTTTTAAAAATATTTTAGGTAGTAAAAAGGAAATCTGAGCAGAAAATGCGAAAAAAACTGCTTGAAAGCTGTCTATTTGAAGCTATATCCCCAATAAATCCTGCCTACCTCGCACAGCACCCCTATTCGCCCCAGGTCACGTAACTTCCTTGGGGGGTATGCACAAGAAGTTTTTCTTGTGGTTTATGCAACGAGGGTGGTTGTATGCACACGAGGGGGGGAAGGAAATTGCCTACGACTAAGCAGAACCCCCCCCCCCCGTTCGACTTGGACAGGGGCGGGGGGTTGGGGGATGGCTGTTTCGTCGTGGGGATTTTCCGTCCCCCTCGCGTGCATACAACCACCCTCGCTGCATAAACCACAGGAAAAATGTATTGTTCCTACCCGCCAAGGAAATTACGGCACCGGGGGGGGGGGGATAGGGGTGCTGTGCGGGGTAGGCAGTGTTTAAGGGGGATATGGCTTCAAGATGTGAAAAAGGCAGCTTGTAAGCCTGTTTTATTCGCATTTTCTGCTCATATTTCCTTTTTACTACCTACCCCGCCCAGCACCTCTACTCACTCCTGGTCGCGTAACTTTCTTGGGGGTGGGGGTGGGGGTGTGTAAACACGAAATGTTTCTTTATGTTTGTGGATAGGGGGGGTCTAGGCAGGTTTCTGCAAACAGTTTTTTAAAAGCGTTCGGGAGCTAAACTGCAAATTTACCGAAAATTCTCTACCAAAACGCACTTACTGCGTCCAGATTCTTTTCTTACAAACGCATCATATTTCGATAAAAAATGCAAAAATGCATTAACGAATTTGTTCTACGAAAATTAGCTAAAAAAAAATTATAGACCGTTAAACCATAAACTTCACTAAACATACAGCGAAAGCATCAACTTAACTAAACCGACAGCCAAAACATCAGAGAAAGGGTCTATTTGAAATGAATATTCTGTAAATATTTTAGTAAAATGAAGGGCAATGACTCTTCTTGCAACATTTTCTTTTCACAATCGGTATTTGTTCCACGTTCTTTGCCTAAACATTGCCAATTTTGACGTTTAAAATTGCGAGTTTGACGTTTTGAGGAAAACTCCAAAATTTGCTTCTTTAACTGCCCATAACTTCTTTGCCTTTAAAGCTAGAGACCTAAATTTTGGCACAGAGTTCACTCTTAAATACGCGTACCAAATTTGGTTGCCCTTACTTTGTTATTTACGGAGATATGAATTTTTTTATAAAGAAAACACAAAATTTTCCGGGAGAACCTGGTCCGATTTTCTTGGCTAACAAACTTATCCAAGCCACTTGGGAAAGGAAGGTACTCACCAAATTTGATCAAATCGGTCCATTATTTTTTGAGTTATCGGTCGTGTTTTTATATATGCATATATATATATATATATATATATATATATATATATATATATATATATATATATATATATATATATATATATATATATATACAGGGTGCGAGATTTCGCTGGTAAAGCTAGACTGTGCTTACACTAATGGCATTATCAAAGATTTCACTACAGAAAATCACTAGGCAGCATATACTTCATAACCTAAAATTATTGCCGAATACACAGGATGTTCCGTTTGAGCTGGCCATTCACCAACTTCGTTATTTTAAATGGAACACCCTGTATATTTTCAGATTTTCCGATTCTTCGAGTGATTTTACGTCGAAAATGTATACGATAGTATGAGCGGACACCCATCCATTTTTGAGTTATTTCTTCTTTTTCAAAAATAATGGCCATTGCAGTCTCTATTTTACAAGTCTCTATCTTGGTAAGTGATAAAGAAAGGACGATCATTTTAGCAAAGCAGGTGCGCAATACTATTGTGATTATCCTAATGTACACTAAAGCGTGACTAGATATACAGTGAGTTCACAAAATGGCATCCACTTCTGACAACTTCAACAATGAAAAACTTTTTTATTCCAAATGGAACACTCTGTATATTATTATATCGTTGAACTTGAAATTTCATTACCTTTCATCTTATGTATGCATATCTATACAAAAACTGAGATATATGATGAAACAACAAATTTAGAATGAATTATACAGCTGTTCGTGTGTAGGAGCTAAGAAAGACCCAGTATAAGCTAATTAGTTGGACTTCGAATACTTTACAATTCCAAATAAAACCCCTCAAACATTATTCAGCTGTTTATTGAAAAGGTTTTGCATAGTATCTATTTGATAACAATAAAAAAATTAACTTAAAAACTTGGAACGACTATAACAAACAATGAGATAACAAATACTAATGAAACTAAACTAAAGAAGATGTTCGAAATTACGTCCAGTTTCCTGCAGACATAAATGCACTCTTCGTCTAAAAGAGTTTCTAACATTTTGCAATATTGCTGGTGTTATCGAGTTGAATGCTTCCCTAATTCTAAGAATCATGTCCTCTGCAGTGATTAGTTGCACAGCATAAACAAGATCCTTAATATATCCCCACAAAAATAAATCACAGGATGTGAGGTCCGGAGACCGAGCTGGCTAGGGAACTGGTCCCCGCGACCAATCCAGCAAGGAGGAAAATTATTATTGAGCCAATCTCGGACACGTAACGTTGTGTGAGGTGATGCGCCATCCTGTTGGAACCACAATCGTCGCAGCGTTTCTAATGGCATGTTATCTAAAAATTCAGGTAAAATATTCTCTAAAAAATTAAAATACCCTTGGCCTGTCAGAGTACCTTCATAAAAATATGGCCCAATGATGTAGTTTCCTAAACATCCTGTCCATACATTTACAGTCCATCGATGTTGGTTGTCCACAGTATGCCTAAAATGGTATTACTATCTGCATAGTAGTGAAAATTGTGTTGGCTTGGCTTACCGGTACTACTAAATGAACATTCGTCACTGAAAAGTACATATTCAAAGAAATTGGGATCATTGTCCATCATTTCTACTGCCCACTCACAAAATTGAACCCTATTCCTCTAGTCTGCCTCTTGTAAAGCGTGCTGCCTTGAAACATGGTAGGCATGGTAATAGTTTCTTTTCAAAGCCTTTCTTGCTGACCAATCGCTTATGTTAAGTTGTCCTGATATTCTTCTCGTACTGGTTTGTGGATCCTCAATCACAGACAAAATTATACCTAATTGCGTTAGCTCATCGTTTTTGTACGGACCCCTGGCATTATTGCAATATTTTACACTGCTTGTAGTGGAAAAACGGGTGTTTAGCCTTTCGAATGACGTCTGACGCCTGTCAGGAAGACGTTGGTGATAAATTCTGGATGCTAATAATGTATTACTATCACATTCGCCCAGCTAAGAGCATATCTCACAATTCGGCTCCAGAATAATTCATTTTTTTATTTTCGGAATATTTTTTAAACTACAATTAACAGAATAATTTTTGACAGTGTCAAATAGCGTCGCGGGTGAGTTTGTCAACTTTTAAATTTCTAAGCAAAGCACACTTTGTAAACAAGAGCAGGTAATATGTAAAGCCTGTCGATGAAAAGTGAAGCAAAGCAGACAACATGATTAAAGGGGAAAATGTTGATGTACAATGTTGTTTATAATAAAGTGCTGCAACCGATTGAAAGGTTGAATATTCATTAAATATGTTGGTATTCCTTCAAGATTGATAAATGTATACTTTTAACTGCATAGACTTTGCATAAAATTCGTAAAAAATATAATGAATATTAGGTGTGTCTCTGATTTCATAATTTCCAAAATATGAGTGGCTTATCAGGTAATCGATTAAATAAATTATTAAAAATTCTGGACGCAGCAAGTGCGTTATGGAAGTGAATTTTCATAAAAATGTTTTTAATTACAAATATATCGCTCTAATGCGAGCAGGCATCAATTTGGTTACCGGTATAACCTATATAGTAGGAACAGTGTATCATATTTTATCAAAATAATTATTTTAAAAAGTACAAAACTTTTCGGAAAATAAACTTTAAATGTTTCTGAGAAAACTGGTCTCCTAGCCAATGAACCTTAGGTTAATAGCAAATTAAGTTATTGAAATTTGAAACATTTAATGAAAATTCGCAACCGAAACGCCCTTGCTGCGTTCATACAAAAATTTTCCGAAAATACAGTTAAATGTTGGTTTCCTAACCAAAAAAACTTACGTTAATAGCAAATGAGTTATTGAAATTTGGAGGATTTAATGAAAATTTGCTACCAAAACGCACTTACTGTGTCCAGATTTTTTCTTACAAACATGCATCATATTTCGATAAAATATGCTAAAATGCAGGAGCGAATTTTTTCTACGAAAATTAGCTAAAAATTATAAACCGTTAAACCATAAACTTCACTAAACCTACAGCGAAAGCATCAACTTAACTAAACCGACAGCCAAAACATCAGAGAAAGGGTCTATTTGAAATGAATTTTCTGGGAATATTTTAGTAAAATGAAGGACAATGACGATTGAAACTAAGACTTTAGGCTTTGTAAAATATTATTCTTGAGACATTTTCCTTCCATAGCTCATACTAATGTCAGGTTCATTGCCTAAATATTACCAATTTTGACGTTTAAAATCGCGGTTTTGACGTTTTGAGGAAAAGCCAAATCTATTTTTCTTTGAATGCCTGTAACTTTTTTGTGCTTTAACCTACGGAGCTAAATTTTGGCAGGTAACTTGCCTATAATGATATAAACCCGCGTATGAAATTTGGTTGCCCTTACTTTGTTAATTTTGGAGATATAATTTTTTTTCGAAAGGAAACATAAAATTTTCCGGGAAAACCTCGGCGGATTTTCCTAGCTAACGAACTTGTTCAAGCCACTTGCGAAAGGAAGGTACTCACCAATTTTGACGTTTAAAGTCGCGATTTTGACGTTTTGAGGAAAACCCAAATTTATTGTTCTTTAAATGCCTGTAACTTTTTTGTCCTTTAACCTACAGAGCTAAATTTTCGTAGGTATTTTACCCATAATGATATAAGCCCGCGTGTGAAATTTGGTTGCCCTTACTTTGTTAATTCCGGAGAAATAATTTCGATTTTTTTCGAAAGAAAACACAAAATTTTCCGGGAAAACCTTGGCGGATTTTCCTGGCTAACGAACTTATCCAAGCCACTTGTGAAAGGAAGGTACTCACCAAGTTTTATCAAAATCGGTCCATTATTTTTTTAGTTATAGGTATGACACATAAATATATAAATATATATATATATATATATATATATATATATATATATATATATATATATATATATATATATATATATATATATATATAAACATATAAAGTCTGAAACCGACCTCGGATTTGGGTTCCAGGGGTCCCAATTAGCGCTCATTTGAAGAAATTTTTTCAAAATTCGAAAGTCGGGATCTCCTCATTAGTGAATTTTTTTAAAGAAAATTCACTAAAAGTCCAACTAATTAGCTTATACTGGGTCTTTCTTAGCTCCTACACACGAACAGCCGTATAATTCATTCTAAATTTGTTGTTTCATCATATATCTCAGTTTTTGTATAGATATGCATACATAGGATGAAAGGTAATGAAATTTCAAGTTCAACGATATAATAATATACAGGGTGTTCCATTTGGAATAAAAAAGTTTTTCATTGTTGAAGTTGTCAGAAGTGGATGCCATTTTGTGAACTCACTGTATATCTAGTCACGCTTTAGTGTACATTAGGATAATCACAATAGTATTGCGCACCTGCTTTGCTAAAATGATCGTCCTTTCTTTATCACTTACCAAGATAGAGACTTGTAAAATAGAGACTGCAATGGCCATTATTTTTGAAAAAGAAGAAATAACTCAAAAATGGATGGGTTTCCGCTCATACTACCGTATACATTTTCGACGTAAAATCACTCGAGGAATCGGAAAATCTGAAAATATACAGGGTGTTCCATTTAAAATAACGAAGTTGGTGAATAGCCAGCTCAAACGGAACATCCTGTATATTCGGCAATAATTTTAGGTTATGAAGTATATGCTGCCTAGTGATTTTATGAAGTGAATTCTTTGATAATGCCATTAGTATAAGCACAGTCTAGCTTTACCAGCGAAATCTCGCACCCTGTATATATATATATATATATATATATATATATATATATATATACATATATATATATATATATATATATATATATATATATATATATATATATATATATATATATATATACATATACATATACATATATATATATATATATATATATATATATATATATATATATATATATATATAGTATTAAATTTTTGTGACGGTAATAGTGTTATTTATCAAAAAAATGTGGGAAAGCCGTCATTATTATAGGCCGAGCTTTCGGAAAAATTTCTTCCTTTCTCAAGTCTATAACATGGAAAGAAAAAAAAGTTTACAATTTACTTGGAAAAAATATAAAAGTTTAAAATACTTACATATAACATGAGTTCTACTAAACTAAGTATGTAATAACAAACATGAAAAGAAAACCTTTTTATGAATTTGAGTGAAGTCGAAAAGTGCCAGACTGACATATAAAGCTAAATATTGTCTAATTGAATTTGTTTTTTGTTTTTCTCTAGGAAATATAAATAGGGGTAGTGATTTCTAAAATTATTATCCTTCTTTAAGTTTATTAAATTTTCGTTAAAAGTATTTTCAAATTCTTCTAAACACATTATTTTATTACTTAAGGTTTCACAGTGTAAAATAGAAACATTACTAAAATTTATATTATGGCCAGTGTCGAGATTATGTTCTGACAGAGCGCAAGTTCTTTTTTGTAAACGTATGTCACTTTTGTGCTGTGTTAACCTATCTTTAAGGACTGCTTGTTTGGCCAATGTATCTTAAACTACAACTATTACATGGAATACAATATACCACTCCAGACACTTTAAAAATTTCATCCTTACTTTTGAGTTTACTGAAAATGTTATTAATTGTTTTTGAATATCTAAACGTTATTTTAAAATTGGTTTCATCTTTAAATATAAACTTTAACCTATTGGAAATACTTTTAATGTATGGGATTAATATGTAAAAAACTTAGATGTTTCCGAACTCGAAATTATATGGGTGTTATGTCTGTCAGATAAATTTGATACTGTTTGTAGATATTGTCTTGTATTGTAATGGTGATTGTTTGAACAATTTTATAAAAGTTTATTAAGTATATATATATATATATATATATATATATATATATATATATATATATATATATATATATATATAAACATATATATATATATATATATATATATATATATATATATATATATATATATATATATATATATATATATATATTTATAAACATATAAAGTCTGAAACTGACCTTGGTTGTGGGTTCCAGGGGTCCTAAGAAAAAAGAAGAATTTTTTTTAATTCAAAAGTCGCGAACTCCTCATTAGTGAATTTTTTTTAAAGAAAATTCACTAAAATTGAAACTGACTCCCGTATGTGTTCTAGGTGTCCTGGTTTGCGCTCATTTAGATAATTTTTTTAATTCAATAGTGGGGATCTCCTCATTAGTGTTTTTTTTTCAACGAAAATTCCATAGAAAGGACAGAGGTTGGCCAAAAGCCCCACTTCTGGAAAACCTGACCAGATTCACCATTTTCGAAAGCCGTAATAAAATGAAAAGGGCTGCTGAAAAACAGACTGTTATGTTTATAATAACATAAGGCAACATCGCGTTTGGACTATGATGATTATAATAGATGATTGGTGCCTTCTAAAAGCGCTTAAAACATTAAACATGAAAGTTATAACAAGCTGAGACATTTGATTGACCACCAACTTAAATTTAATTCGATGAAATTAATATTCAAGATAATAAGATAAGACCCGTATAGCGTACCTAAACCTATATGTATGTACCATTCGTTTACCTACTTCTGCTCAGAATATTAGATTGATAATACAGCATTAAACAGAGTTAAATGAAACAAATTAAATTCTATTAACATATCACCCACTCCTATATCTATCTAACCACAAACTACAATAAAATATGTGGAATACCAAACAGTATCAATTACAATTACGATTAAATTAGAAGAGAACCCTTATGATAGTGGCACATATGCTTAAGAGTTTGCTGATTCTAACCGGGATAAGTTAATAAGCAGTAGGCACAAGTAATGGTAAATGACAACATTGATCAATTATACAATTACTCGCATTATTGCCTTTAAATTACAACTGACAACTTGTGGAAAATGTGATAAATACTAAATTGGTTAAGTGGTGTTTGTTACAAGAAAAAAGGTAGGGCTTTTCTAATAAGTGTAAAGATGAGTCAATGCTAAATACATAATAAATATCGCTGTTGTTGCATCCAGCGTTGCCAAATGCTAAAAACTCTTTTTTTTTATTTCAACAACATACCACGAGGGCTTACAGCCTAAATACTATCGTACCGTGGGTGTGGACAAGAAAGAAAGAGGCAACTTGTTAATTCTGGACTTGAAGGTTTGGAGGTTCGGGGGAGAAGGAAAAACATATGCCGGCAAGGAATTCCACAACTTGGAAGTCATCGGGGCAGAAGAGCGGGCATAGCAAGATGTTTTATGTCTGGTAACCTGGACAGTAAAAGGGTGCATTCGCTCTGTTCCCCTGGTAGATCTGTTGGGGGCAGCAGCTGGAGGAACTATGGAAGAAAGCTCCTCTGAGCAGTGCCCGTGCAGATATCTATAAAAGAGAGAGAGAGGTCACCAACGGCACGTCGGTGGGCAAGGGATGGCAGCTTTTGGGTGAAGGTAAGGTAGAGACGTATAGCTCTCTTTTGAATGGAGTCCAGGATAGCAAGTGTAGAAGCGTCAGCTGCACCCCAGATGTGGGAGCAGTATTAGAGGTTTGGTCTTATTTAAGTATATAAGGTATAGAGATTAGCGGGTGAAAAGTATTTGCGAGCCCGGAAGAGAAAACCTAATTTCTTAGCAGCCGCTTCTGCAATTAATGTGACATGTTGGTGCCAATTGAGATTTCTATCCACAGAAATGCCAACAAGTGAAAATGACTCATTACTTTGAATAACTTGGTTGTTCATTGTGATGGATCTAGGGCTGGTGTATCTCTTATGAGAAAGAAAGCAAGACTGTGATTTGGTGGGGTTGAATTGTACAAGATTTCTACTTCCCCAGTCTAATATTTTTTGGAGATCCACGGAGACAGAACCCTCCATGAGTCTGCGATCCTCATTTAATTGGGCTAAAAAGACAGGCTTAGAATATTGTATATTTGAGTGGAGGGTGCTGTCGTCCCCGCAACTGTGAACTGGGTTGAATGTGCTAGAGAGGAGGTCATTGATGTGGAGAAGAATCAAAGTAGGGGCTAAAGGTGAACCTTGAGGAACTCCTGCATTAATTGGATACAGTTTAGAGGAATGGACGCAGTAAGCGCCTTGTGGAAAGGAATTTTCACCAAAATGTTGTTAACAGCAATTAGGTCTCTCTAATGCAAGCAGTCATCAATTTGGTTACCGGTATAATCTATATAGTAGAAACAATGTACCATATTTTGTCAAAATAACCTATTGTTTGAAAATGTACAAAAATTTTAAGAAAATAAACTTAAAATGGTGTCCTAATCAACAAACCTTTGGTTAATAGCAAATTAAGTTATTGAAATTTGAAGCAATAAATTAAGATTAGCTACCAAAACTCGCTGCGTTTCGTTTTTTTTTTTCTTACAAACATGCATCATATTTCGATAAAGAAATGCAAAAATGCAATAATATAAGAGTGTTCGAAAAAAAAATCGTAGAGATCACCAACAACTTAAAGGCCACCCTACGATTATCAAAATAATTTTGTAAGATGTAGCTCAAGAAATCCTATAATTAACGTATACAATGTTTTCTCGTCCCTTGTATATTTAGCTTGTTGAGCTTATATTGAGCTTTATCTTAGAAATGCGTCACCCTCTATATATGTAAACAGATAAAAACAGAATGTAAGCCCGGATATGGATTCTAGGGAGGCTAGTTTGCGCACATTTGAAGAAATATTTTTAAAATTCAAATGTTGCAGTCTCCACGAGTTTTTTCTACGAAAATTAGCTAAAAATTAAATAACGTTAAACGATAAACTTAAATAAAACTACAGCCAAAGCATCAGAGAAAGGCTCTATTTGAAATGAAATTTCTGTAGTCATTTTAGTAAAATGAAAAAGAATGAAATTGAAATTTAAGGGTTTGCAGAACACGCGTTTTGCGACATTTTCCTCACATAATCTGTATTTGTTACAGGTTATTTGCCCAAATGTTGCCAATTTTGACGTTTCAAATCGCGACTTTGGCGTTTTGAATAAAAGCCCAAATTTTTTTTCTTTAAATGCCCATAACTTTTTTGTCTCTAAACTTACAGACCTAAATTTTGGTACGTGGTTCACCCTTTATAAAACAAACACGCGTACTAGATTTCATCTCTCTTACTTTGTTATTTTCGGACAGATAATTTTTTCCCAAAAGAAAACACAGAATTTTTGGGCCGATTTTCCTGGCTAATGAAATCCAAGCAACTTGCAAAAGGAAGGTACTCAGAAAGTTTGATCAATATCAGCCTATTATTTTTGGTGGTATCGGTGCCCTTACTTGGTGAAACTGCTCAATATTAAATACCGATTTCAAGACGTCTTCTCTGGATTGTGCTTGATTTATTTCCTGCAACCAGTTTCGCCTTTTACGGCATCATTGTGGGGAAAATTAAAATTGATTTACTCATATGCACTCATGAAAATTATAAATGAAAATATATTGCTTCGCTGCGTTTTTACATTAAGAAACTCCCTTTAAAAACAAAGTGAAGATTGGAACCTGTGATGAGCACTGATAAGTATACTTGGAGAACCCAAATCACCACAACACATCTTTTTAAAGGTACCGACAATCGTTTCACTAACAAAATATCTTCTATGTCAAATAAAGAGTATAAACAAAGGGCTATAAATCAGTGGCGGAGCTCCGTTTAAGGAACTTTTATTTTTTACTGTTTTAGAAAATTTCTTAAAAAAATTCACTAATGATGGGAGATCCAGGTTTTTGAGTTTTGAAAAAATTTCTTCAAATGGGCGCTAATTGGGCACCCTAGAACACATATCCGGGGTTAGTTAAAATTTTTATAGGTTTATATATATATATATATATATATATATATATATATATATATATATATATATATATATATATATATATATATATATATATCACACCGATAACTCAAAAGATAATAGGCCGATTTCATCAAATTTGATCCTTTTGCAAGTGGCTTGAATAAGTTCCTTAGGTAGGAAAATCGGCATAGGTTTTCCCGGAAAATTTTCTGTTTTCTTTTGGAAAAAAATTATATCTCCAGAAATAACAAATAAAGGGCAGCCACTTGTGTTTGTACTACAACGAGTGAACTATGCACCAAAATTTAGTCCTATAAGTTTAACGACAAAAAAGTTATGGGTAGTTAAAGAAAAAAAATTGGAGCGTTCCTCAAAACATCAAAGTCGCAATTTGAAACGTCAAAATTCGTAACATTTAGGCAAAGAACCTGAAACAAATACGGATTTTGTAAAGAGAATGTCGCAAGCAGAGTGTTCTGCAAACTCTTAAGTTTCAGATTCAACAGTCATTGTCCTTCATTTTATTAAAATATTTACCGAAAATTCATTTCAAATAGTCCCTTTCTCTGATGCTTTGGCTGTAGGTTTGGTTAAGTTTATGGTTTAATGGTCTATAATTTTTAGCTAATTTTTGTAAAAAAAAAATCGTTAATGAGGAGACCGCGACTTTTGAATTTTAAAAAGCTTTTTTGAAATGAGCTCAAACTAGGCCCCCTAGAATCCATATTATACTTCACAGGGTGGTCCATAAGTGGTTGGTGATGCCTACAATTTTTTTTTCGTGCACCTTTATATTATTGCCTTTTTGCATTTTTGCATTTTTTATCGAAATATAATGCATGTTTGTAAAAAAAATCGAGACGCAGTAAGTGCGTTTTGGTAGCGAATTTTGATTAAATCCTTCAAATTTCAATAACTCAATTTGGTTTGTTGGCTAGGAAACCAACATTTTAAATTTAATTTCGGAAAACCTTTGCACATGTTCAAACAATAAGTAATTTTGATAAAATATGATACATTGTTTCAACTATATAGGCTATACTGGTCACTAGATTGATGCCTGATTGCATTAGAGAGACATATTTGCTGCTGAAAACATTTTTATGAAAATGCACTTCCATAACGACCTTGCTGCGTCCAGAGTTTTATTTTTTTCGTCACTTGTAATACTTGAAAATTCTTTACCGTAACGCGCTTGTTGCGTCCAGATTCTATATTTCTGTTTTGTTAGAGGTGATATTTAAAATTGAGCTCAAAGGCTTGACTGAATATACTCGAATTTTAATTTAAAAAAGTTTCCTTGCAATACTAAAGAACTAAACTTACTAGAACAGTATAAAAATAAGAAATTTGATGCACTCTTTATACATTCAAATGAAAAATTAAAATAAAGACAAAGACAAATTTAATGAGATAATAAGATTCAGTAAAAAGCGCAAAATTACCTAAAAACGTGAAACAATAAATGTAAATAAAAACAAACTTTCCTTCAAATAAATCGCAGTAGGCATCTTGTTGACAGTTAACTTGTCAAATGAGACATATCCATGCAGACATCCATGACATGCCTACTATGATACGCAGAAACTGTTAACAGAAATAGCTCAGAATCACAGAGTAAACTTTTTTCCATCCACATTCTCCTTATTTAAAATCAACGAGAAAATATCCAGAGCTCAACATGAGCAGAGCCAATGCTGCTGATTTAAAATACTGAAACAGTTGTTCTAAGCATGAATACCAGAAAGAATGCCAGGCCAACTTGACCGTATAGAATTTTTATTGAATGTCTTCCCATCCTGTGAATTAATTAACGCTCGTAGTGAAGACTCCTGACGATCGTGTTCAATGTCTGCAAAAACTTGAAGATCTACTCGATACTTGATGACTTCTCTCATTAACCACAATAATATATACAACTATCGGACAAAATGCGCGCAATTTTATATACCAGGAGGAGATAAATGCAGTAGGTAGTTTATGTTCCTAAAATTCATCTGCAGTGTCTCTAAAAGGTAACAAATTTCCGAGTCAAAGATATAATGATTTAGGCTAACATAAATAAATAAATGCACTCCTTACGATATAAATCTTTTGAAATGTGGCCAACTCAAAACACTTTTGTCTAAGTAACGTGACAATGGTTTAACAGATGGTTGTGTGTGTTTTTAGCGAATTTTTTTTAAAAAAATTCGCTTATGGGGAGATCTGTGTTTATATATATATATATATATATATATATATATATATATATATATATATATATATATATATATATATATATATATATATATATATATATATATATATATCCGACCGATAACTCAAAAAATAATAGACCGATCTTCATAAAATTTGCAGAGTACCTTCCTTTTGTAAGTGGCTTGGATAAGTTCGTTAGCCAGGAAAATCTGAACACGTTTTCCCGGAAAATTTTGTGTTTTCTTTATAAAAAAATTCATATCTCCGGAAATAACAAAGTAAGGGCAACCAAATTTGGTATGCGTGTTTGTATTATAAAGAGTGAACTCTGTACCAAAATTTAAGTCCATAGCTTTAAAGACAAAGAAGTTATGGGCAGTTAAAGCAATAAATGTAGGAGTTTTCCTTAAAACGTCAAACTCGCAATATTAAACGTCAAAATTGGCAATGTTTAGGCAAAGAATGTAAAACAAATACCATTTGTGAAAAGAAAATGTTGCAAGAAGAGTGTTCTGCAAACCCTTAAGTTTCAGATTCAACCGTCATTGCCCTTCATTTTACTAAAACGTTTACAGGAAATCCATTTCAAATAGACCCTTTCTCTGGTGCTTTGGCTGTCAGTTTAGTTAAGTTTGGTAGCTGTTTGGATATTTATTTGTAGGTTTAGTGAAATTTATGGTTTAACGGCCTATAATTTTTTTTAGCTAATTATCGTGGAACAAATTTGTTAATGCATTTTTGCATTTTTTATCGAAATATGATGCGTTTATCTTAAAAAAAATCTGGACGCAGTAAGTGCGTTTTGGTTGCGAATTTTCGGTAAATTTGCAGTTAAGCTCCCGAACGCTTTTCAAAACACTGTTTTCAGAAACCTGCCCAGAGCC
Source organism: Tillus elongatus (assembly GCA_964006375.1). Classification (NCBI taxonomy): domain Eukaryota; kingdom Metazoa; phylum Arthropoda; class Insecta; order Coleoptera; family Cleridae; genus Tillus; species Tillus elongatus. Next base: position 131,806,759 of record OZ023267.1, read on the forward strand.
CCCCCTGGATCCACAAACCCCAAGAAAAATTTGTTGTTCACACACCCTAAGGAAGTTACGGGACCAGGAGTGAGTAGGGGTGCATAATTTTTTTAGCTAATTTTTTTAGAACAAATTCGTTAATGTAATTTTGCATTTTTTATCGAAATATGATGCGTTTATAAGAAAAAAATCTGGACGCAGTAAGTGCGTTTTGGTAGCGAATTTTCGGTAAATTTGCAGTTTAGCTCCCGAACGCTTTTCAAAACACTGTTTTCAGAAACCTGCCTAGGCCCCCACCTCCCTGTATCCTCAAACCCCAAGGAAAATTTCTTGTTCACACTCCCCAAGGAAGTTACGGGACCAGGAGTAAGTAGGGGTGTATAATTTTTTTTTTAGCTAATTTTCGTAGAACAAATTCGTTAATGCATTTTTGCATTTTTTTATCGAAATATGATGCGTTTGTAAGAAAAAAAACTGGACACAGTAAGTGCGTTTTGGTAGCGAATTTTCGGTAAATTTCCAGTTTAGCTCCCCTTTTTCAAAAAACTGTTTTCAGAAACCTGCCAATAGTTAAGTTTATTTTCGGAAAATTTTTGTATATTTTCAAACCATAAGTAATTTTGTTAAAATATAGTACATTGTTTCTACCACATAGGCTATACCGGTAATAAGATTGATGTCTGCTCACATTTGCTACTAAAAACATTTTAATGGAAATTCACTTCCATAACACATTTGCTGCATCTAAACTTGTGAAAAATGTTTATATATTTTCAAACAATAAATTTATTTCAATGAAATATGGTACATTGTTTCTACTATATAGGCAACCAAGTTTGATGCCTGCTTTCATCAAATAAAGACATTTGCTATTAAAAATATTTTAAAGAAAATTCGCTACCATAACGCACTTGCTGCGTCCAGAGATTTTTTGTTTATTTAACGTCGACCTATTTTCGCGACTATGGCCAATCACCGACGCCAGGCAGCAGTTTCACCTCACCATCCTGGAAATTTTGCCGAACCCTTGCCTTTCTGTAAGGAGGGTAGGTATCTTTAACGTGTCAAACATCCCATGGAAACGGGACCGACGGCTTTACGCCCCACCCGGAGGGCGAAACGTGCAGACATTTAACTTGCTCAAATACAAAGCCACAACCTCGGTTGATGTTAATTGTACAGTAAGTACTGAAAAAGTGAAAGGAGTACCCTGGGATCGAACCAGGTACCATTCCGTTCAGAGGCACACGTTCTTACCACTGAACCACCGAGGCTCTAACAAAAGGTTAAAATTGTTTTTAAAATTATTGCTACTATTAACAAAGATTTGTAATTAAACATCAGTAGTGTATATGCTGTTCGTTTGTAAATAAATGTTTCCCCCTCTCTCTCTCTCTCTCCCTCTCTCTCTGTATATATATATATATATATATATATATATATATATATATATATATATATATATATATATATATATATATATATATATATATATATATACAGGGTGGTTTACCACCTGCGCCACGGGCTCTCACGTCTACATTTTTCGTTATTTAGAATTTAGTTCGAACAGAAATTGTGTAGGTTGAAAAAGACTACAACCTAAAATTATTTTCAAATATACAGAGTGATCCAAAAAATTGTGCCAACTCAGTTATGTTTTTTAGTAGAAAAAATTCACTAATGGAGAGAACCCGACTTTTGAATTTTGAAAAAAATTTTGCAAAGGAGCGCGAACTAGGACCCCTAGAACCCATATCCGGAGTCAGTCAATTTTTATATGTTTATATATATATATATATATATATATATATATATATATATATATATATATATATATATATATATATATATATATATATTTATTTATTTTTTCCATCTTCACCTGGCTATACCGTACTGATGATGGCTAATTAGCCTGAAACACGTGTTTGCGGTTGTCTCCTTGCGGCTTTGCCCTTAAACCTTTCTCCTTATATAGTACATAAATGCCGTGTTATCAATCCTGTTTTAGAATATATATATATATATATATATATATATATATATATATATATATATATATATATATATCACACCGATAACTCAAAAAATAATGGGCCGATTTTGATAAAATTTGGCACATACCTTGCTTTTGTAAATGGCTTGAATAAGTTCGTTAGTGAGGAAAATCGGACGAGGTTTTCCGGGAAAATTTTGTGTTTTCATTCTAAATAAATTTATATCTCCGGAATTAACAAAGTAAGGGCAACGCGGGTTCATATCATCATAGGTAAGCTACCTACTAAAATTTAGCTCGGTAGGTTGAAGGACAAAAAAATTACAGGCATTTAAAGAATAATAAATTTGGGTTTTCATCAAAACTTCAAAGTCGCGATTTAAAATGTCAAAATTGGTAATATTTAGGCAATGAATCTGAAACTAATATGAGCTGTGGAAAGAAAATCTCCCAAGAAGAATGTTTTACAAAGCCTGAACTCTTAGTTGCAATATCCATCGTCCTTCATTTTACTAAAGTATTCCCAGAAAATTCATTTTAAATAGACCCTTTCTCGGATGCTTTAATGGTATAACATTTTTGTCGAATTTTCGTGAAAAATCATTAAAGCTCAATATATCCGTTATTATCCAAATTACGAAAAAAAGTGTACACATTAATTATAGGGTATCTTGAGCTACATCTTAAGAAAATATTTCCAAAATTACAGGGTGGCCCATAAGTCGTTGGTGATTAAAATTTTTTTTTTAATCGAACACGCCCTATGTTATTGCATTTTTGCATTTTCCATCTAAATATAATACATCTTTGAAAAGAAATTCCGGACGCAGCAAGTGTGTTATGGTAGCGAATTTTCATTAAATGCTTCAAATTTTTTTATTTTTTTTTATTTAATATTATTGGCTGCGGCATCTCAGGCCATTAGCACATTAATTTCCCATCTTTCAATATTTACAAATTTTCCAGACAAAGTCAACTTGGCTCGCCCAGGAATCGAACCCGGGACCTCTCGCTTAGCAGGCTGACACCTACCAACCTGCGCCACGAGGGCGTCTATGCTTCAAATTTGAAAAGCTCAATTTGATATTAACCTAAAAGGTTGACCAGGAAACCAGTTTTTTCGGGAACAATTTAAGTTTACTTTCGGAAATTCTTGTACATTTTCAAAGAATAAAGTTATTTTGATGAAACATGGCACATTGTTTCTACTATATAGATTGATGCCTGCTTTCTTACAAAACATGTTTGCTATTAAAAACATGTTTATGAAAATTCACTACCATAACGCACTTGCTGCGTTCAGAAGTTTTCTTATGGAACACTCGGTATGAGAACGTTTTTGAATTCTATGAAAAAATAAGGTTCACGTACTCTAAAGATCCCTATACGTAGCTATTACGGTTTCCGAGATATCTTGACTTTCCGACGAATGTGAGGTTTTCGAAAAAAACCTTATCTCCATTGTCAGATGATACGTAAAAAAAAACTCATTAGCTTTTGATGGTGGATTTGGTACTTTATCAACTACTGTAGTCAATATTTCGCAATACTCTACAGGGCGTTAAAAAGAGACATATAGCAATGATTATATAGCGTTTTTGAACTTTGATTCCATAATATGTTATAGACACCATAGACCAAAAATAAGTAAATAAAAATAAACATATGACAGCTGATCGTGTTGGCAATGCTTCATTCCATTGGCATGAAAAAGGGATGTATTAGATTGAAGGGGTAAACGTGCTGATTTCAAATCAGCAGCTTTTCTTCCACATAGCAGTAGCCTATGAAGTTGTCATAGGTTTTTAGGATTTACACAGAGACTTTGACTGAAGAATACAACTTTCATTAATTAGGTTCATCAACTAAAACACCTTCAACATTCACAAATTGATTTCACTGCTGTACACTTTGAAGTTTGAGGACATTTTTTATTTGAAGTCATATTTTATGGGTATTTTCAACTTTAATGTAGGCAATTTGACTTGGAAGACCACTTATGCAGTTATTATGACTATATGGCCAATCAGAAAGCCGTTTTAGGTTATCTTAGTGCCCAAAATATTTCCTGTGTTGTATTGCAGTTAGATTGGTAATATATGTGGAGTGTGGTGTGCCGCAGGGCTCGGTCCTTGGGCACCTGCTTTTCGCTATTTACGTAAATCATTTCCCTAGGGTCATTCAGTATTCTAAAGTACAGATGTACGCTGACGACATTCAGATATACATTTCCTTCAATGCTGCGGAGCTTTCGGATGCACTGGGAAAGGTGAATTCCGATCTGGATTCATTGTACAAAGTGTCCAAAGACCAATCGCTGTGTCTAAATGCGAAGAAGTCGGCTGCTATTTTGTTTGGGAGTCAGATTCTTGTAGAGCGCTTAAAGGTAAATGTGAGGGTCATGATCAATGGGGAGCCTCTGGAGCTTTTGGATGAGGTGCGAAACTTGGGTGTGATAATGGATAACAAGTTTAGATATTAGCGGCATGTTGGTGCCTGCCTTCAGCGGGCCTACAACAACCTGCGTCTGCTGTACCCGCAAAGGACTTATCTTCCGACTGGTGTTAAGCTAATGCTTGGGAATACCTTAGTCCTCTCGCAGTTTGCCTATTGCTCGGAATTATATTCGCCATGCTTGGATGGTTGCGATTATAATCGGATACAGAGACTGCAAAATTCCTGTCTGAGGTTCGCGTATGGTATTGGAAAATTCGAACATATCTCGCATAAACTAAATGAAGCGAAGTGGCTTAATATGCGTAATCGTTTCACTCTGAGAGCAGCAACATTGTTCCATTCTATTATTGTGTCTAGAGTCCCAACATACTTGTATAGAAAGGTAACGCACAGAACTGATGTTCATAGCATTAACATACGGTCGAAGGGCTTAATTTCACCACCTAAGTACAGGCTAACACTGTTTAAACGGTCTTTTACCTATCAGATATACGCTATATACAATGGTCTTGATGAGAGTGTCAAGAGCTGTTCTGTGCGTTCCTTCAAAAAGAAACTGTTGCTGATTATGCGTGGTGTTTAAGCAGGTTGCCGGGCTGGCTGTTGACTACCAGTTTTGCATATGGGCGTAAGTGGGAGAGCAGGGGATGATTATTCATCCGTCTGAACTTCGCCCAATTCACACAGTTTCTTATTATTTTTCTTTTAATTATGTTCATGAAACTGTGTTTTTGTAAACAACGTTGTATTGTTGTATTTTTTTGTTCTTTTTAATTGTGCACTTGAGTATTGTATTATCTACTGTGTGAATAAAGGCTATTTTATTATTATTATTATTATTATATGTGTAATCTGGACTTCATAAGAATCCAATTACTATAACATAGATATAACAAGTTAACATTAGGTAATAAATTACCTTGAAATAGGTATTTTAGCTATCTGGACTTAGAAGTCCCTTTTCAGTCAAATTGAGGACACACGTCGACCTAAAAATTACCAGTTGTGGAATTTAAACTAAAAATTATTTTACCTATAAATATTTAAGTATATTTATAGGTAAAATTGGACCAAACTTTTTCCAATTTAGTTACTTGTAAGTTACTGACTTTGGAGTAATTTTAATAGTCAAAAATGGGTTAATTAGGAGCTGCATTCTCAAATTGGTAGTGATTATGACAATCAAGCCAACATTTTGGTTAATTATAACTAAAATACAGCTTGGTTAGGTTATTTGGACTCGCGTGCTGGTTAACTTGCCTTAATTTGTTGCTTGGGTTCTTTCGCAGGCATCTTCCAACATATCTACTGAACAAAATTATATTATTAAGCTTTTCTTCATCTCTTCAAATCAAGAATTAAATTATCCGTTTATGTTGTAATGAATTATTCTCTCTTTTTATACCAGCTTCTAACGGATATACAAGATATTTTCACACTATCCCATATATGGCATAGTCATAATCAAATAGCAATTACATACGTGCTTTACAAAAACTGGAGCCAATATGTCGCCATCCTTAATTAATTTGCAACTTTGTTGCACAGAAAAATGTTTACTAGGCAATAAAACCAACATAGAAAGCCACTGCATATACGAGTGTTGGATATAAAATACATCATTGATTTACATAAGGAAAGACACGTCTTAAGACAGCTTCTTTGTGGGAACTTCTAAGTTATCTGTGGTTTGTGGTAAGAAAATGCTAGTCTTGTAAAGCCACAGTAATATACAGGTATTCTAAAATCAATCACTCAATATTGCACATTTGTCTCTACCTTTTAGGTAATATACCAACAATTCACTAAGTGAAGATTGTAACCTGCGATCAGCACTGATACGTACACTTGGAGAACCCAAATCACCACAACACATTTTTAAAAACATGAAGATTCGAACCTGTCATGATCACTGATAAGTACACTTGGAGAACTCAAATCACCACAACACATCTTTTTAAAGACCTGACGATCGTTTCACTGACCAAGCAAGCGTCATCAGAGGATGAATAATTCTAAATGTTTGACATCTACAATTCTGTTTATATTTTGTACAGGTAGTCGGTCTAGAACGATTGAGGGTGTTTAAGTAAAACAAAAATTACTACTTTTTGGAAATACAACAGTAGATAGGGCCCCACCTGGGTCCATCCCCTCCACTTTTTACTGCGCATGCGCGTGACGTCATGCGCATGCGCTGACCTGCGCTGACCTGTGACAGTTGACAGCTGACCTGTCAGATTTGACAGGTGTCAAATGTCACTGACCTGACAGCTGTCAACGTCAGCTGTCACCTGACCTGACATGTGTCAACGTCAAATGTCACCTGACCTGTCAGATGACGTCACAAGCATTCCAAGATGGCTGACCTGTAATAGACAGTTGCAACCCGGGTTCTCTCTATGGAACTAACCTGAGATGACGTCACAAGCGTTCCAAGATGTCTGACCTGTGTGTCCATAGATATCTACAAGTCAGGTCTCCATGTGTGTATTTGAAGAATACCATCTGTCTGATTGTTTATTAAGGTTATGTATGTATGTGTTTATTAAGGTTAGGTGTTCGTATACAGACTGATTACCAAGCCATTTTGATTGTTTATTAAGGTTATGTTTGTATTTGTTGATTAAGGTTATGTTCGCACACACACACACTATTGTCTGTATTTGTTTATTAAGGTTATGTTCACACACGTGTTGATTACCAGTCATATGATTGGTTGTTAAGGTTATGTTTGTATTTGTTATTTGAATGCAAACAGAGATAATACAAGATTGTACTTACATACAACAAGAGACGTCAGCCTTCTTTCACAGCTTAATACACACACTACTGAACAGGTGTCTTCTGTGTTGAGGATACAGACAGACAACTGATTGCCATTGTTGAAGCTTATACATGCTGTTTAACAAACACGTCATGACAGTTCAAAGTCTTTGCTTAAACTGACAGATGCATGTGTATTTGAAAGAAAAGCATTCGCCTGAACTTAGATTTGAACCCACGAACCTCGAATCAGCCGTTGTTTGCTTTACATATATACACTGTCCCTAAACCAATAGCTCCACAGACACACACGTTAAAAGTTTGTTCGCTGTTGTATATATAAAACAAAAGCCAGTTGTTGTTTACATATGAGGTTAGGTGTTCGTATACATGTTGATTACCAATCATCTGATTGTTTAGTAAGGTTATGTTTGTATTTGTTATTTGAATGCAAACAGACATAATAAGAAGAGTGTACTTACATACAGCAAGAGACGTCATCCTTGTTTCACGACTTAACACATACTGAACAAGTGTCTCTCTTGTATTGAGGAAACAAACTGATGTAAGAGAGAGAGGCCTTACAAAGGATAAACAACGTTTTACAGTTGTTAACGTTGATCCTGTTTGAGCTTGTCTGTGTATCTGTTTAATATACACAAGAGAGAGGCCCTCTTAAAGGTAAACAACCTGTCAGTTGATGACCTTGGCGAATGTTATCTTGTGTTATATCTGTTCAATCACCCCCATTATTCGTGTTTGAGCTTGTCTAGAATACAGACATAGCAGATGTACCACAAGATAAGTTTGTTCAGGATATTATTGCTTTAAGACATACTTTTTAATTGTATTACAAAATAAAAACACAGTAATTTTAACAAAGACTTTTATTTGATTCTAAGTACAAGTATGTAAACTCTTTGTTGGAATACATTTATAGAATTATTAACATTAGATGGTTCAGTGTTGCGTTGGTGCTGTTGTTGTTGTTGTCGTCGGTGTTTCTTCATGGCTGTGGGCTTACTAGGTGATAACACTAGCTTCTTTTAGTTCTTCCAAGATTGACTGAATTTCGTTGTTATGAGCAGTATTACCTGCAACTTGGGAAGCCACTAAAAGTCTAAGTCTGTCAACCAACTCGTTTATGTCATTCCAATACACATAGGCTATTTGTTTGTTATTTTGTATCATATAGTTGTTGGTGCTGATGTTGTTTGGGCTCATGCCGTTGCTATCGCTGCTCTTATCACTCTGAGTTTTAAGTTCAGTCTTTTGTTTTTTGTTAAGATGTCTGTCGGTGCTGTTGTCATCGTCTTCCTCGTAGGTGTAACCAAAACCTTGAGGAGTTGAGGATCTACGACCTCGTGGATTTATCACTGGTTTTATTAGAGTCAGATACTTTTCAGAGGAACAACCCTTGGTTCGGGCGTTAGGATCATAGTTCATTTTATAAACACTAGTTGCTTCTAGAATATCTCTATAGTGTTGAAGATCGTCATAAGTATACCCCCGGGGTCTTTTCATAAATAACAATTCTAGCAAACCTTGTGTTTGCGGGTATCTCCTTTGGCCCAGTTGAATCTCAGCATCGGTAAAGTCTAAGTGTTTGTTACCAAGACTCCAGCTACCGGTATCTTTAGCGTAGCGGGCACCATACGTTTGATCAATGGTACCGAGCCTTGGTGGTTCAGTAAAATACTTGTCTACATAATATCGAACTCGGTCAGGATATTGCTCCAAAAATTCTTGATATGCAGGGTTGGTTGTGACAGTTTGTAGGTCTGCCTCAAGCTCTTCAAATGTTGGGATATCCTCATCGGAACTTGCCGCCTCAGCCTCTTCCCTTGGTTCAGCTTCAAAAACTTCATGGTCTTTCAGGAACTCTACTTGGCGTTTCGTTTCTGGTATATCGACTTCGTCTTTGATTTGTTCAGCCTTTAGTGGTTGCGGTGGCTGCTGCTGCTGCAGTGCTGCTGTGTTTTTAGATATTTCACTTAGGGGCTCAACAAGTGGTTTATATAAACGTTGCAGAGCATCATCATTCTCAGCTCTGTTAAGTTTAAGCATTAAATGTTTTTTTCGAATATTGTCAGCAAGTTGTAAAATCCTTTTCTTAACTTTTCGCTCTTCATAGTGTTGAAGATCGTCATAAGGTATACCCCCGGGGTCTTTTCATAAATAACAATTCTAGCAAACCTTGTGTTTGCGGGTATCTCCTTTGGCCCAGTTGAATCTCAGCATCGGTAAAGTCTAAGTGTTTGTTACCAAGACTCCAGCTACCGGTATCTTTAGCGTAGCGGGCACCATACGTTTGATCAATGGTACCGAGCCTTGGTGGTTCAGTAAAATACTTGTCTACATAATATCGAACTCGGTCAGGATATTGCTCCAAAAATTCTTGATATGCAGGGTTGGTTGTGACAGTTTGTAGGTCTGCCTCAAGCTCTTCAAATGTTGGGATATCCTCATCGGAACTTGCCGCCTCAGCCTCTTCCCTTGGTTCAGCTTCAAAAACTTCATGGTCTTTCAGGAACTCTACTTGGCGTTTCGTTTCTGGTATATCGACTTCGTCTTTGATTTGTTCAGCCTTTAGTGGTTGCGGTGGCTGCTGCTGCTGCAGTGCTGCTGTGTTTTTAGATATTTCACTTAGGGGCTCAACAAGTGGTTTATATAAACGTTGCAGAGCATCATCATTCTCAGCTCTGTTAAGTTTAAGCATTAAATGTTTTTTTCGAATATTGTCAGCAAGTTGTAAAATCCTTTTCTTAACTTTTCGCTCTTCCTTACCCAACACTTCCATTGTGCTACAACTGTTTTTGGTGTTACCAGTCGGTCTAATCATTTGTTTGAGCGATACAGGTTGTGTGGTGGTTTAACATATACTGACTCTGTCACGGTACATGCCTTCTTATTTATCACGATGTCCGGCTGTCTTGTTAGACAGCTGTGTTAGACAGCTGTCTGTTAGACAGCTGTGTGTTAGACAGCTGTGTGTTAGACAGCTGTCTGTTAGACAGCTGTCTGTTAGACAGCTGTCTGTTAGACAGCTGTCTGTTAGACAGCTGTGTGTTAGACAGCTGTCTGTTAGACAGCTGTGTGTTAGACAGCTGTCTGTTAGACAGCTGTGTGTTAGACAGCTGTCTGTTAGACAGCTGTCTGTTAGACAGCTGTGTGTTAGACAGCTGTGTGTTAGACAGCTGTCTGTTAGACAGCTGTGTGTTAGACAGCTGTCTGTTAGACAGCTGTGTGTTAGACAGCTGTCTGTTAGACAGCTGTCTGTTAGACAGCTGTCTGTTAGACAGCTGTGTGTTAGACAGCTGTGTGTTAGACAGCTGTGTGTTAGACAGCTGTCTGTTAGACAGCTGTGTGTTAGACAGCTGTCTGTTAGACAGCTGTGTGTTAGACAGCTGTCTGTTAGACAGCTGTGTGTTAGACAGCTGTCTGTTAGACAGCTGTGTGTTAGACAGCTGTCTGTTAGACAGCTGTGTGTTAGACAGCTGTGTGTTAGACAGCTGTGTGTTAGACAGCTGTGTGTTAGACAGCTGTATGACAGCTGTATGACAGCTGTATGACATCTGTGTTAGACACCTGTATGACATCTGTGTTAGACACCTGTGTTAGACAGCTGACTGTCCTGTCTATCATTGTTAGAATAATATATATCTATCGAATCCTTTTCTATATCGGCCTTTGTGTACATCGTTTTCCTTCACAATCACCAACACACCATACTTATTATCTTTCCAGCATTGGTAGCAGATAGTTTTAAATTGTTTAAAGTTCATATCGGTGGTTACATGATCGTCGTACACGTGTTTTAAATTGGTTTCATCTTGCTTGAATAACACAATAACATTGGTGTTGTCACGTACCAGATGTTTGGGTATTCGTGTATATGTTTGACAGAGATAGAATGAATCAATATTCTTATGTCTGCCCATACTGAAGTATGCTCTTATTTTATCTTGTTTGTCACAAGCTACATCATCAAATATAAACACAGAGTTGTCCTTGGCATCTGCCGGATCTAATATTTCATCGTTTTCTCTATAAGGATAGTAACCAACACCTTTTGTGGCATTCATCACCTCCTTTAACATCTTGTATTTCGGTTGATACAGAGACTTTGAATACACATACACGTTATCAAATTTTAAACCGTTTGCTTCAAACAACAAACTCAGCATGACATTAGTTTTACCACACCCACTCGGACCACATATGATACAGCGAACGGTGTTTGGAAAGAGAGGACCATGCCTCAGTTGTTGTTGAGCTGTGTCCGTAACAACATCGTCTATATTTGTAATGGGTAAGGCAGAAGCGTGTTTGCTGGTACGCATCTTAACTTAAACTAAACTATATTTTTTGGGTGTGTATATATATATATGAATGCAAGTGAGACACCCAGTCAGTATGCATGTTGGTGTCACAGAGTGAGGGTTGTTATTAACAAAGACAGATACAGGTTTTGCTGAAACGTTGCTAGCGTTACAAACACCATGAAAGTTAACAGAAAACTTGATGAGGGGTTTTATGTAATCAACTCGAAGCCAAAGAAGAAGGTCCCCTTTAAAAACATACTAAGTCTGATTGAGGAAGTTATAAAAGATAGAAACCTTATTCCAACAGCGAACGCCGTGTTTGATATAGCTCATACAATCGTTAGAAACATTGGTGGACGTAAGAATGTGCAGAAACCTCGAGTTATTCCAATACCTAAAAGTGGAGGCTTCCTTCCGTTGTTGCCTCTTATATTTGGTGGGCTGTCAGCACTAGGAGCTCTGGGTGGCGGTGCTGCAGGTATTGCCAAAGCCGTGAACGATGCCAAGTCTGCGAAACAGAAACTAGAGGAGGAAGAACGACACAACAAAACAATGGAAGCCATCGCGATGGGTAGGAGAGGGAGTGGCTTGAAATTTAAGCCAAAATGCAAGAGACTGGGCAAAGGCATGTATCTCAAGAAACAGCGCTACGGTTATGGGTTGTATCTGCAAAAACCAATGCAATAAAAGACTGAAACAGTAGCCTGTGTGTATCAGTCATGGCGCACACCTTTGTGTTGAAAGACCGCAGCTCCCATCTGTCGTCAGACTACCATCCACCAATTGTTTTGGATGGTAATTATGCTGTTGCCTTGATAGGCTTTCACACCTACAACAACATACCCAACATCTATGAAGGTAAAAACAAATTTCATGTAAAAGAAGGAACCGGTTGGCGAACCATCACGATACCCACCGGTGCTTATGAAATAACACACTTGGAAGAGTTACTTCAAAATGAACTTGTTGGTGCTACAGCAACACACGAACAAAAGCAACAGGCTTTGATTCTGAGACCTAATCCGAACACCATCAAATGCAGACTAAAGTGTTATACAAATGTCAGTTTTGAATTTGATGGTTCGATTGGGCGAATGTTGGGCTTTTCAAAACAAGTTCTTCAGCCGGACACCTTTTATGAATCTGATTTACCTGTTGATATAGTGGATGTTAGACAGATTCGCATCGAAACCAATATTGTGTCTGGTTCCTATTATAACGGACAACCCTCACATACGCTGTATGAGTTTGCTCCGATGGTTGATCCTGGCTACGCAATCGACATAGAACCTAAAAATTTAATTTACTTGCCGGTGAACAAGCAAGAGATTTCCAATATAAGCATCGACATCGTCGACCAAGATTCAGTTCCTGTCAACTTTCAAGGTGAAGAGGTGTCTGTTCGCTTGAAACTTATAAAAGTTGCTTAGTATGTTGGTCTTCAAGGATATAAAAGCAAGTGCATCTACCACATCAAATTCAGTTGAGTCAGACACGTCAAAGGGTACGCTTCGTCCCGATAATATTGAGTTCCTGCAAAGCCTGGGTTATCATGTCGTCAAAACTAGAAATATTCAAAGAACCCGTGTTTGATGATGGCATCGATCGAGAAGAGCTGCGCTCTTACTATTCACCAACTAAATCGTTTGGTAACAGCGATGAAATTGAAATAGCCATCAACCAACAAGATGCGTTCGTATGTCTGGCCGAGTCAGCTCTAATAATCGAAGGTGCTCTGGAACCTGTAGCAATCCAAAATGCCACTGGTGCTTGTTATCTGTCAAATAATGGAGGAGCAGCTCTGTTTGAATCAATGACCTATGAGTTAAATAACAAGGAAGTGGAACGAGTGCGAGACCCATACACCACAACCATCATCAAAAGTCTGCTATCGTTCAGTAAGAATGAAGCCCAATCTCTTAGCAACGCCGGTCTGAATGTGTCGTCGGAGCACATCACCTTAAATGATAACAAGTTTCACATGCTCATACCTGTCTGGTTCCTCTTCAGTTTCTTTCATCATTTCAAAGGAGTTCTCTGTGGCAAACATACTTTCCGCTTTACAAGAAGTCGAAACGATTCCAATGGCTATTACAGCACAGGTACGGCACGAGCAAAAATTACCGTAACCAATATGTTTTTAAAGGTAAAACATGTATTTCCCAATGATAAAATGAAATTGGAACTGATGGATAAAATAGCCAAAGACACCTCTATATTTCTCGCATACCGTAAATGGGACATATACGAGTTACCAGCACTCAGAGATATCAACAGAGATGTGTGGGCTGTTAAAACTGCAACCAACTTGGAAAGACCTCGATATGTGATTATAGCATTTCAAACAGATCGTAAGGATAACGTGAAGAAGAGGTCAGACTATTTCGATAACATTGGTATGATGGACCTTCGAGTGTTTCTAAATTCAGAATGCTACCCTTATGAATCTATGAATATGGATTTTGAGAAATCGAAATATGCAGAAGCCTATAACATGTATACAGATTTTCAAAAAAGCTTCTGTTATAAAAACATGTCGGAGCCTATCTTGAATTATGACGAGTTTAAAGACAGAGCTCTATTTGTGATTGACTGTCAGCACCAGAACGAGTCAATCAAGTCTTCAACGGTGGACATTAAGGTGGAGTTTATGAGTCACGCCAACTTCCCAAAGAATACTCGTGTTTATTGTCTGGTTATTCATGACAGTGTAATGGAATATAAACCTCTAACGGGCATCGTTAGAGCCATTATGTAATAATAGTATGTCATTTATGTATCAATATGTACAACTTAATTAATCCTAATAAATTTTTATTGTATGTAAAACAGTTGTTTTATTTTTATTTTGTTGCATTTTTATTAACCCCTTTCTGTCTGTCAGTCTAAGCAAAGACTTCGAGCTGTCATGACGTGTTTGTTCAACAGCTGTACAAGCTCAAACAAGATTATCTAAGATACTTGTTGGGCAATCAATTGTCTGTCTTTTATTACACAGCTCTGTCAGTCTAAGTAAAGACTTCGAGCTGTCATGACGTGTGTGTGTGTGTGTTAACAATCAACAACAGCGTCTATATGTTTTGTTTGGTTCAAGTGGATGTGATTAAACAACTGTGTTATTTCTATAAGGGCCCCCATTCAAGACCTCAACAGACGTCAGTGTGTACTAAGCCGTGAAACAAGTATGACGTCTCTTGCTGTATGTAAGTATACTATTATATTATTTATGTTTACATACAAACAATACTTATCAAACAATCCTCGTATATCAAAGTTTAATTTAGTTGTTTTAAATCGAGTTTTGTTACTTGTGTGTTTTTGATCACTCCCTATATAAATTTAGATTCATTCATTCAAAATACAAACACACTAACATAAACAAACACGCCGGCAATAAAACCAAGTCCCCGAGTTTTATTGCGCTATTAAAATAAACTCATTATCATATCTAGATGTAAATACGTTTTTCTTATTGATATAGTTTACTTCAAACGTTTTTGTTATTAAATGATATTAGATAGGTAAATTGGGTACGTGTTTTAAATTTCTTTTTACTATAAATAAACAATTGTTTTTAACATTACAGTTCCTATTATTCAATTGGAATGTAATAGAGATACCACCCCCTGCCCACACACACATCAGCCTCATAAACTCGTTTTAAATTAGCATATGCAACAGGTTTTTGTTTTATATATACAACTGCGAACAAACTTTTAACGTGTGTGTCTGTGGAATAGTTGGTTTAGCGACAGGTATCTCTCTGAGTAAGTTGTGTGGTTGGGGGTTCAAATCTAATTTCTGGCGAATGCTTTTCTTTCAAAAATCATATTTCAAATTAAAATCAAAATTTCAAATTACCCGCTCAATATATCTTCCTCATATATGTATGTGTGTGACTAAACCGAATGACTGTGTCCAACAGATGTCTCCCATCGAGCTAGAGAATATTCTCTACACTCTACAACTTTACAAATAGAATATTCTCTAGCTCGATGAGTCATATCTCTGGACACAACAGACAAATTTTCAAACAAATTCAAATTTCCCGCCAAAAACGAAATACCCTAACAAACTTCAATACACCTTAACAACAACAACACAATAAACAAACAAACAGCTGTGTTTACGAACATAACCTTAATAAACAAAATACATAACCTTAATAAACAAACAGATGCATGGTAATCAACACACATGACATAACCTTAATAAACAAATACAAACATAACCTTAATAAACAAACAGATGACACGTGAGCGAACATAACCTTAATAAACAAATACATAACCTTAATAAACAATCAGACAAACACACATGGAGAGCTAACCTGACTTGTAGATATCTATGGACACACAGGTCAGACATCTTGGAACGCTTGTGACGTCATCTCAGGTTAGTTCCATAGAGAGAACCCGGAGTTGCAGATGTCTCTTACAGGTCAGCCATCTTGGAATGCTTGTGACGTCATCTCAGGTTAGTTCCATAGAGAGAACCCGGGTTGCAACTGTCTATGACAGGTCAGCCATCTTGGAATGCTTGTGACGTCATCTGACAGGTCAGGTGACATTTGACGTTGACACATGTCAGGTCAGGTGACAGCTGACGTTGACAGCTGTCAGGTCAGTGACATTTGACACCTGTCAAATCTGACAGGTCAGCTGTCAACTGTCACAGGTCTGCGCAGGTCAGCGCATGCGCATGATGACTCGCGCATGCGCAGTAAAAAGTGGAGGGGATGGACCCAGGTGGGGCCCTATCTACTTACAACTACCTGAATTCGGTTACTATCTATCGTACGTGTTTTTGGCGATGTTTCGTAAAGTTGTCGATCAATAAACTGGACATGGGCGGCGGTTCCGAATTCATACACCTGTTATTATTATTATATTCAGCAATATATTATACTTAGCTACATTTTTGTCCAACTAAAGTCAGTTTGGTCTGCAAATTTGAACATTTTGGTAAAATATGGGTTGTTTGGAAAGAATAGCCGTTGGAAAAACATTATGGAATATCAGGGATTTATAGTAAATGACGGTGGTTTTTGAAGCCTGGGAAGGTGAAAAATATAAGAGCAAAAAGAATTTACATTTGGTACGTTAAAATTTGAAGTTTACTGAATTTGGACTGTCAAACTATTTAGGATTTAACTTTCTAAATTGTGTTATAATACAGCACAAGTTTAAGACTTATTGTATTAACATAATGTATATTTTTTGTCCATAAATAATAATAATAATAATAAAATATTTCCGAAAAAAAAATGTATCTCAAAAAAATAACCAAGTTATTTTGATGAGATTTGGTTGGTATGTTGCCCTCGTAAATACCTTACTCCACCAAAACTCAACTTTCTAGGTTTATAGAAAATTGAGTTATGCAAATTTGAAGCATTTAATGAAAATTCGCTATCATAACGCACTTGCTGCGTCCCGAAATTTTTATCTTTTCTACTAGACTCACTAACTACTGGTTTATTTTAAATTAAAAAGCAATGTTTTCTTTCTGTAGTATTCTTGTTTTTTAGTGAATTTTCGTAGAAAAAATTCACTAATGGGAGATCCTGACTTTTGAATTTTGAAATTTTTTTTGAAAACGAGCGCGAGCTAGGACCCCTAGAACCCATATCCGGGGTCTGTTTCAATTTTTATATGTTTATATATATATATATATATATATATATATATATATATATATATATATATATATATATATATATATATATATATATATATATATATATATATATATATATATATATATATATATCACACCGATAACTCAAAAAATCATGGGCCGATTTTGATAAAATTTGGCATGTTCCTTCCTTTTGGAAATGGCTTGGATAAGTTTGTTAGTCAGGAAAATCGGACGAGGCTCTTCGAGAAAATTTTGAGTTTTCATTAGAAAAAAAATTTTATCTCAAAAACTAAAAGATATATGATGGTAGGTATGTTTACGATATAAAAGGTAAACTATACACCAACATTCAGATTTTTATGTTACAAGAAAAAAAGTTATAATAAAATATTTTGAGCCAGATCATTTATATGAAAATTCACTACCATAACGCACTTGCTGCGTCCAGGCTTATATATAATTATCATGTTAACTACTTATAATATTCAGAAGAAAAGATACCGACTCTTCTGAATATGTCACCACAATTTTTTCTTAACAATAGTATTGATAATTTGAAACACTCTTCTCCTCTCTCATTCCTAGGCCTTAATGCTTATATTTATAATCAAACTCTGCCTAATTTGTTAATGTCTTCCGATTCCCTGTACACCTTGTGTTGATCTTGATGTACCTTTTATTCGTCTTTTCTCATTCTGGGAAAATTTGGTTCGGAAGATCGCGACTTTTGACTTAAAAAAATCATTTCAAATAAGCGCGAACTCGGCCCTTTAGGATTTAGATGAGGACAGTTGCAGTTTTTATATGCTTATATATATATATATATATATATATATATATATATATATATATATATATATATATATATATATATATATATATATATATATATACATGTTTACAGGTTTACAGGATCATGCATAAGTCTTGGAACTTGCAAAGATGCAAAATAATCCAAAATCTTTTACCAAAAGATGCACAAATTTTTTGACCTATTTTTGGGACCTTGACATTTTTTAAAGGTAAAATTGTCACCTTGGTAACAATCAACTTTTTTTAATGGAAACATATATATATATATATATATATATATATATATATATATATATATATATATATATATATATATATATATATATATATATATTTGTGTGTATGTGTATACCCTGGGGGGGGGGAGAGATTCCATGACTTATTTTAAGCCAAAAAATATCTATGAACATAGGTCTAAGTATGATACGCTTTCGAAATACAGGGTATTGAACTTCTCAACATTTTAAAGGTTTTTAATTTATATCATACATTTTTTACGATAACGAATCCAAACTTGACACAAATAATTCACGCTAGAGTGATTACGAAATGACCTAGTTAGATTTAGAAACAATGTACAGCCTGATTTAAATTTCAACCTATTTATCGTCTGTCATGCGAAAGAAATTTTTTGAAAGGTCCCCCTTCAACTTACACACATTTTTTCACTCTTTTTCTAAACCAATCTCGTGCATGCTGCAACATTTCAGGTGTCATTAAAGTGGAGGCAAAGCGGATTCTGTTTTACATATCATCTAATGTTATAAGTGCAATTGCCATCACTATGTCCTTTATAAAACCCTAAAATAATAGTCAAGGGGGTCAAATTCGGGGACCTAGCAGGCCAATTGACCGGACCTGCTAGACCACTCCATCTATTTTCAAGTATTGCATTCAATATATTACGGGCCTCTATTGCATAATAGGGTGGAGCTCCATCCTATTGAAGCCACATAGCTGGGTTTATGTTTTGGTTTAATAATTAAGGGAATGGTTTCTTAAAAATATATGGTACAGGGTGAGTATTATAAATGATAACCCACTATTATTTTCGTTATTTCTGCGCAAATTGATTCGTTCAGAAACTTATTTTGAACAATTTTTAACGTAGTTTCTGAATCTGCTACCGTTTCTTAGAATTTTTAAAAATGTACGAGGTGGAAAAAATATATAGTTTTTTTAAATGGCACAGCCTGTATTTTTTTACATATTATAATTTGTCGATTTTTTCTGGTTACAAAAATATATAGTTATAGCACATTTGGATAAGCAGTTTTAAGTTATGATGGTATATGTAAAACGACAAATCACTTTACGTATTGCTCAATAATATAAGTAGCCTTTGGAAACAAAATTTTAATTTTGTATACAAACGTCAAACTATTAGTTTATCCTAACAATATGATTTGTCAATAATTAGTTAATTATTATACAAAATTAGCTAAGATATCTATTCAATGATTGTCACAACAAAATATATAACGAAACCATACACAAGGAAACAAATAAAATAAGAGTATCAAACTTACAAAAATTAAAAAATAATATAAAGATTCTTCTACATAACTTCCGTTGTTTTCTAAACATCGCCGTAAAAAAATTGATTGCACATTTTCAAATACCGCTGCATTTTCCTTAAAAGAATTTATTTCTCGTCGCATAAGCTGTTTTAATTGTACAGTGTCCCCCTACAGTCCTTCATTATAAATATTGTTCTTGAGAACACCCCAAGGGAAAAAAGGTAGCGGATTTAGATCGGGGCTTTAAGCCGGCCAATGGAAGGGATTTTTTCCTATCCAGAGGTCATATTTTTGGTTTAAGTAGTTCGTCACAGGTCTAACGTTATGTGGGGGAGCTCCGTCTTGCTGCCAGGTTGCTCTTAGATTTAGAATAACTGGCAAGTCATCCAAATATTCCTCAACTTGCTCTTGTAGCAAATGGATATAAACTACACCTGTGAAATTTGTATATATAAAAAAATGGACCAATTATTTTGTTTTGGTGTATTCCACACCACACATTGACAGTTTTACGTCCTTGTTTTTTTAGTTGCTTTACCATATAGGGATTTTCTGTAGATCAATGATGTTTGATATGTCTATTAAACAAACCAGCTGTAGAAACGGACGACTCATCAGTCCAAAACACATTTCATAAAAAATCATTGTTTTCATTATATTTTTCCATAATTTGTTGGCAAAACAGTATTCTCTGTCTACGATCATTTTCGGTTAAGTGTTGAACAGGAAGAATGTGAAAAGGTTTATACTTATTTCTTTTTAAAAGTTGCATAACGCTGCTTTGGCTTACATTTAAATCTTAAGCTACAAAATAAGTAGACCGACTTGGTTCTTCTATAACCGATAATAGAATATTCATTTGTATTTCCTCAATAATATTCCTCGTTTTCTTCTATTTGCATTCTTTAATGAATTTATGTCACAAAATTTATTGTACATTTTCTTGAATGTTCCTTTACCAGGCACAGTCTCATTCGGATACATTCTTCTAAACTCCCTTTGTGAAGCAGTCATGTTTTTATTACAATATAAGAATGTTTCTAAAATTCTACGCCTATTCTCTAAACTATGATAAGGCATAATCGCTTTTTTGCACACAATAAAGATTCCCAATAGAAAAAGCACTAGCAAATCTTAACCTTTTTGACGTTTATACAAAGTTAAAATTTTATTTCCAAAGGCTACTTCGTATATTATTGAGTAATACGTAAACAGATTTGTCGATTTACATATTTCATCATAACTTAAAAACTGCGTATCCAAATGTGCTATAACTATGTATTTTTGTAATCACATAAAATTGACAAATTATATTATGTAAAAAATACAGGGTGTTCCTTTAAAAAAATATTTTTTGTTCCACTTCGTACATTTTTCAAAATTTTAAAGAAGGGATAGCAGATTCAGAAACTACGTTAAAAATTGTTCAAAATAAGTTTTTGAACGGATCAATTTGCCTAGAAATAACGAAAATAAAAGGGGGTTATCATTTATAATACTCACCCTGTACATTTCTCCATTTGAATGCCCTTTAAGTAAATACGGGCCAATAACTTATATCCGATTATAGCTTGTCAGACATTAAATGACCATGGCATAATTTGGCAATGTTTTATCCAGTGAGGATTTTCCACCGCCCAATAATCCATGTTATGTATATTTGCCTAAAAAAAAAAACATCTGGTCTTGGATATTAGTGCTAAAGTCTAAGCAAATGATCAATCTTTTCCCTGTTAAGGTTAAAAACATATAACTAACATTAAGTAATAAATATTTAATTTAAAATAAATTCGAGTAAAATTATTATCAAAATTTACATCATCACATACTTGACGTCATTATAATTATTATTAAAATTACAGTAGGCTTTTATGTTGGTTTACATTAGATACCACATGTTGGTATAACATATAGCCAAGAGTTTCTCATTGTAAATTACAATGGAATCCGAAGACGTGCTTGCGGCTAATTTAAAAAAATAGGTAAGTAAACATGTAATAATCATAACTAACATATAATTATCAAACATTTGGTTGGGTAGTTAGCGAATAAATATGCAGTAAAAATACACGAAATATTCGCAAGGCTAATCAACGTTCAACAAGCGATAAATATTCTTACGCAAAACATGGTTTCCTTTTATTTGCTTAACAATGTAAAATAAAACTGTAAAATATGTTAAGATGTTAAAAAAAGTCTGGACGCAGCAAGAGCGTTATGGAAGTAAATTTTCATAAAAATATTTTTAATAGCAAATATGTTTTTTAATGCATTTCCGATGTCGTGGATGGCCATTCCTCTAGACTGTATCCAATTAATGCAGGAGTCCCTCAAGGTTCAGCTTTAGCCCCTACTTTCTTTCTTCTCCACGTCAATGACCTCCTCTTTAGCACATCCAACCCAGTTCACAGTTACGCGGAGGACAGCACCCTCCAGTCAAATATACAGCATTCTCTTTAGCACAATTAGATGAGGATCGCAGACTCATGGAGGGTTCTGTCTCTGTGGATCTCCAAAAAATATTAGACTGGGGAAGTGGAAATCTTGTACAATTCAACACCACTAAATCTCAGTCTTGCTTTCGATCTCATAAGAGATACACCAGCCTTAGACCCATCACAACGAACAACCAAGTTATTCAAAGTAATGAGTCCTTTTCACTTGTTGCCATTTCTGTGGATCGAAATCTCAACTGGCACAAACATGTCACATCAATTGCAGAAGTATCTGCTAAGAAATTAGGTTTCCTCTTCCGGGCTCGCAAATACTTTTAACCAGCTAATCTCTATACCTTATTGGTCAGGACACTTATGATCTCAGGTCTTAAATTCACGTGACTTGTGTTAAGACAGGGTGCAACCTTCCAGGAATTCACTTCATGTAACCAGGCAAGAGCCGGCAGAGACGATCCAGCATCCGGCATTGCAGTGTAGAACGCTTAAAACGATAGACGATAGATACGCTTACAACTCCATTGTGTAAATATCAAAGTTATTGTTAATATTTGTTGTAGTTAAAGTTAAAACTAGTGTAAAGTGATTATTATACTATTAATCAACAAGATAAGGTGATTACTTATTTCCAAAAGCAAAAAATCTAACACTTATATACTTCACAAATAAGGCCAAACCTCGAATACTGCTCCCACAGCTGGGGCCGCTGCCGCTTCTACACTCGCTATACTGGACTTCATTCAGAAGAGACCTATACGTCTCATCGGTGATCCTACACTTACCTAAAGGCTGCTATCCGTTGCCCACCGACGTTCTGTTGGTGATCTATCCATCTTTTATAGATATCTGGACGGGCACTGCTCAGAGGAGTTTTCGTCCATAGTTCCTCCACCTGCTGCCCCCAACAGATCTACCAGGGTAACAGAGCGAATGCACCCATTAACTGTCCAGGTCACCAGACATAGAAAATCTAGTTATGCCTGCTATTTTGTCCCGAGTACTTCCAAGTTGTGGTATTTCTTGCCGGCACATGTTTTTTCTTCTCCTCCGAACCTCCAAACCTTCAAGTCCAGAATTAAGAAGTTGCCTCTTTCCTCCTTGTCGACACTCGCAGTACGATAGTATTTAGGCTGTAAGCCCTCGTGGTGCGTTGTTCAAATATATAAAAAAAAATTCAATGACAATCATTTACTTAACCTCAAAACAGAACTGTCAAACTATAATAACTAAACGAAACACACTATTCCATCTGGTTTTTATTTCAAGTAGCTGAAACTTTCCTTATTTTCTCCTACAAATTCGCGCATCCGATATACCCGAAGGCGGTCATTAGGGTGGGATCGTCACATTTCGCTATCGTTGCATGATCACGTATGCCTGTGATATATGTATGAATCTACACGTAGCAGGTGACTACTCTCTTTTTGTCTGGCATCATATTTTAACCACTTAAGTTGTTTCAATTCATGTCTTAAGAAACGCTGAAACACGTCAATTTTAATATTGAGTGGGACATGTTTTGACATAAAACTCAACTTTGTCACATCAACCCCTTAAGGGTGTTGATAACAACCCTTATATTTTAAATAGGGAACATGGGTCGAGTGTTACATCATTTGAAAGCTCTTTCTTTTCTTAATTCAGCACACTAATTTTTTTGGAAGTTTTATCAATTCGTTTCAAAATTATTCACAGTTGAAGATGCAAAAACGCATTTCACTCATTCCGATAAGAAATGTGCTGATATTCAATGTTTTGTTGGTTTGTAAACCAAAAATTGACTATCAGAACATTTCTTATCGGAATGAGAGAAATGCGGTTTATTATATCAGTTTATAGGTCGGTTTGATACTTGATAGTACTACCGAAAATTAATTTCACAATGGTGTATTCTGTAGAAGATAGAGTTGAAATAATTACTCTTTTTTTTCAAAAACGATGTCTGTGTCCACCGTGCAGCAAATTTGTTTAATGAACGACATCCGAACAGACATGTTAACAGAAAATACATTTGGAGATAGTTGCAAAGTTTCGACAAAGTTGTTCAGTAGCCAACAAAAAACGGGATCCTGAATATCCGGTTAGAAATGAGACTACTGCGATTGAAGTATTAGGACAAATTGCTGCAGACCCAACTTTTAGCACGAGAAAATTGGCCACTGTTTCAAACATCAAAAGAAAAACTATTCAGCGAATATTGAAATATCATAAATTTCACCCGTATAAAATTCATCTTGTGCAACAACCGAATGAAGAAGATTTTGATCGGCGGCTGTAGTTTTGTGAATTTATAACTGCACGAATAGCTGATAATGGGAACTTTCTGTTCACTATCTGTTTTTCAGACGAGTGTACGTTTTTATTAAACCCTACAGCCAATTGTCATAATTGTCGTTATTGGGCAGATAATAATCCAATAACTTTTCACGAAGTCCACACTCAAACTCCACAGAAATTGAATGTCTGGACTGGCATTTTTTGAGACCGTTTAATGGGACCATTTTTTCTTGATTGCAATTTGAGTGGCGAGACGTTTTTGTAGTTACTAGAAGATATCGTTTACCCTCTACTGATTGACATTGTTGAAAATGATGATCGCTATCAAGAAAATCAATTAGTGTTTCAACAAGATGGAGTTCCTCCGCATTTTTCACAGCGTGTTAGGGAGTTTTTGAACAGAGAGTTTCCAGAGCAATGGACTGGACGTAGAGGTGCTATTGAGTGACCCCCTAGATCATTGGATTTAACTCCTTCTTTAAACTTCTTTCTATGGGGCCATTTAAAGAGTAGAATTTTCGCAACAGAACTGGAGTATCTGGAAAAATTACGACGACGCATTGTTGAAGAATGCCGTCTAGTAACTCCACAAATGCTCCAGAATGTCAGAGCTCGTTTTGAACAAAATTTGTACTTTTGTATAGAAGCTAGTGGTCAATAATTTGAACACTTACTTAACTGAATAAACATTTTTGAACCTTTGGTTTTGTTTTTTAGTTTTTTTTAACGAAAATTGACTAATTAGTGCATTTTTTATCACAATGAATAAAATACGTTCTTGCAACTCCAACTGTGAATAATTTTTAAACGAGTTGATAAAACTTCCAAAAAATTTGTGTGCTAAATTCAAAAAAGAAGGAGCTTTCAAATTATATAACACTCGACCCATGTTCCATATTTAAAATAAAAGGGTTGTTATCAGCACCGTTAAGGGGTTGATGTGAGAAAGTTGAGTTTTATGTCAAAACATGTCCCCCTCAATATTAAAACTTACGTCTCTGGACGCAAATCGGTCTGTTTCGTTCTCAATGCGCCACCCTGTATATGTATATGTATATAATCATATGTAAACATATAAAAATTCAAACGGACATTGGATATTGGTTCTAACGACTCTAATTCACGCTAATTTCAAAAATTTTCTCGAAAGCCTCACCATCGCTACCTCTTTATTAGTGACTTTTCTTAATAAAAATTCACTAAAAATTTTAATAAATCGCTGAATTGATTAAACTTAAATTAATCCAAAGTAGCATATGTTCAAAAAAAAGAACATATCACAGAATGCATTAAACTCACAGTATCATCTACTCATAATAATTCCCAAGCTCTTATTATAGACACAAATTCCGTCTGCCCGAGGCAGGTAATTCTCAATGGCTAATGAGGACTAAGATGCATAATTGGTATAATTACATCCATTTAAACAACAAATGTAAATGATCTGGCACATAACAGGTCGTCATTCCATCAGCTACACTCTTCTACGGCATTAACAAGAATAAACCATGGAACGACGTCAACTTTTAAGGCGATAAGACTCCTACATCTCTCTGTACACAGCATCTGTTGTCGTCTACACGATGTCATTCTTCTCTACTTCTTGGTTTAGTGGCTCTAGTGTAAAGGAAGTCGTGTTGTTTATGGATTATTTGAACCTAAGACCAACGGACACACTGATGGCGTATATGGAGGTACCACTAGGAAAAACACCGACCTCTATGGTAAATAGATAGGCTACGAGACGTGTTGTTTGTAAATGAGCAAAGACAACCTGGGGAGAATTGCAATATTATCTTTGTTTTGTATAGACTGTGAATGTAAGTATTTCTAATAGTAAACTAGGTTCTATTTTAGCAAATGGTAGTTATAGGTATAGAAGTGGTGCAGAAAAAATCCTGATGCAGAAAGTACTCTACAATAGCGAATTTTCAAAAAATTATAAGTTCTTAAATATTTTTTTAATACTATATGATGTGTTAAAAATAAGTTGGTTTGACATAAAACTCAACTTTGTCACATCAATCCCTTAAGGATGGTGATAACAAGCCTTATATTTTAAATAGATAACATGGGTCGAGTGTTGCATTATTTGAAAGCTCTTTCTTTTCTGAATTCAGTACACGAAGTTTTATAAACTCGCTTAAAAATTATTCACAGTTAAAGATGCAAAAACGCATTTCATTTATTCCGATTAGAAATGTGCTGATAGTCAATGTTTTGTAGGTTTGTAAACAAAAAACTGACTATCAGAACATTTCTTATCGGAATGAGAGAAATGCAGTTTATTATTTCAGTTTATCGGTCGGTTTGATACTTGATAGTACTACCGAAAATTAATTTCACAATGGTGTATTCTGTAGAAGAAAGAGTTGAAATAATTACTCTTTTTTTTCAAAAACGATGGAGTTGGAGTTGCAAAGTTTCGACAAAGTGGTTCAGTAGCCAACAAAAAACGGGATCCTGTACGTGAATTTCCGGTTTGAAATGAGACTACTGAGATTGAAGTTTTAGGACAAATTGCTGCAGACCCAACTTTGAGCACGAGAAAATTGGCCACTGTTTCAAACATCAAAAGAAGAACTATTCAGCGAATATTGAAGCATCATAAATTTCACCCGTATAAAATTCATCTTGTACAACAACTGAATGAAGATGATTTTGATCGGCGGCTAGAGTTTTGTGAAGTTATGACTGCACGAATAGCTGATAACGGGAACGTTCTGTTCAATGTCTGTTTTTCAGATGAGTGTACGTTTTTATTAAACTTTACAGTCAATCGTCATAATTGTCGTTATTGGGCAGATAATAATCCAAGAAGTTTTCACGAAGTCCACACTCAAATTCCACAGAAATTGGATATCTGGACTGGCATTTTTGGAAACCGTTTAATCGGACCAATTTTTCTTGGTGGCAATTTGAGTGGCGAAACGTATTTGGAGTTACTAGAAGATATCGTTTACCCTCTACTAATTGACATTGTTGAAAATGATGATCGCTATCAAGAAAATCAATTAGTGTTTCAACAAGATGGAGTTCCTCCGCATTTTTCACAGACCACGTGTTAGGGAGTTTTTGAACAGAGAGTTTCTAGAGCAATGTATTGGACCTAGAGGTGCTACTGAGTGGTACTCTAGATCACCGAATTTAACTCCTTTAGACTTCTTTCTATGGGGCCATTTAAAGAGTAGAATTTACGCAACAGAACCGGAGTCTCTGGAAGAATTACGAAGACGCATTGTTGAAGAATGCCGTCTAATAACTCCACAAATGCCCCAGAATGTCAGAGCTCGTTTTGAACAAAATTTGTACTTTTGTATGGAAGCTGGTGGTCAACAATTTGAAAACTTACTTAACTGAATAAACATTTTTGAACGTTTAGTTTTGTTTTTTAGTTTTTTTTAACGAAAAATTGACTAATTAGTGCATTTTTTATCACAATGAATGAAATACGTTCTTGCAAATCCAACTGTGAATAATTTTTAAACGAGTTGATAAAACTTCCAAAAAAATTAGTGTGCTGAATTCAGAAAAGAAAGAGCTTTCAAATGACATAACACCCGACCCATGTTCCCTATTTAAAATATAAAGCTTGTTATCACCACCCTTAAGGGGTTGATGTAACAAAGTTGAGTTTTATGTCAAAACATGTCCCCCTCAATATTAAAATTGACGTGTTTTAGCGTTTCTTAAAAAAAATTTCACTTGACGCAAATCGGTCTGTTTCGTTTTCAATGCGCCACCCTGTATATATATATATATATATATATATATATATATATATATATATATATATATATATATGTAAAGGGTGAACAATTTACCAAAATGTAGGTCTGTAAGTTTAAACACAAGCATACAAACAACACTGTAAGCATTTAAAAATAATAATTGTGGTTTTCCTCAAAACGTAAAAAGTCGCTATTTGAAAGGTAAAAATTGGCAACATTTAGGCAAAGAACCTAAAAGAAATAGGGATTATGTTAAGGGTGTTCTACAAACCCCTAAGTTTCAGCTTCAACCATCATTGCCCTTCGTTTTATAAAATATTTCCAGAAAACTCATTTCAAATAGACACTTTATCTGATGCTTTGGAAGTAGTTTTAGTTAACCTTACGGTTTAACGCTCTATAATTTTTAACAAATTTTTGTAGAAAAAATTCGTTAATGAGGAGACAGCGGCTGTTGCATCCTAAAAAGATTTCATCAAATGAGCGCAAACTAGGCACCCTAAAATCCATATTCGGGTTTACTTTCTGTTTATATATATATACAGGTTGACGCATTTCTACGGTAAAGCTCAATATAATTGTTATTATGCAAAATACGTGAAAAAATTTAATACGTTACCTATAGTGTGTCTTGAGCTGCATCTTATAAAATCATTTTGACAATCACAGGATGGCCCATAAGTCGTTGGTGATACCTGCAATTTTTTTTGGACAATTCCTTATTGCATTTTTGCGTTTTTCATCGAGATATGATGCATGTTTGTAAAAAAATTGAGACGCAGTAAGTGCGTTTTGGTAGAGAATTTTCATTAAACGCTTCAAAAATCAATAACGCAGTTTGCTATTAACCTAACGCTAGGAACGAGTTTTCTCGGAAACGTGTTAATTTTATTTTCGGAAATTTTTTTTACATTTTCAAATAAGTTATTTTGATAAAATATAGTACATTATTCCTACTATGTAGGTTATGCCGGTGACCAAATTGCAGTGGCGTCTCCTGACCAAAAAGTTCGGGTGTGCGGTAAAGAGTTGCTGATAGTGGTGGTTTTAAAAATTATGAACACTAAGTGTACATACATATATTGTACCTATATGGAAATAATATGTAGATAAATAAATTAATCTCCCACCGCAACACTAACAAATTAAAAAGTCACTTAAAACTTTAGAACACGAAAAGAACATTGAATTACTATACAACCTATTCTCTTCACACAAATTTGTGTTTGTGTTAGCACCGTCCGGAAAGGGGTGAAAACTAAAAACATTAAAAGTAGTTCAATGTTAATATGGTACTAAATAATAAAATGTGTAAAAAGCCTGCACGCAGCAAGTGCGTTATGGTAGTTAATTTTTATAGAATTGATCGGCCACAAAATATTTTATTATAACTTTTTTTTCTTGTAACATAGAAATCTAAATTTTGGTGTATAATTTAATTTTTATATCGTAAACCTACCTACCAAATTTGGTTATCATAGATTTTTTTATTTTTTGAGATAATTTTTTTTTTGAATGAAAACTCAAAATTTTTGCAGAAAACCTCGTCCGATTTTACTGAATAACGAAGTTATCCAAGCCATTTACAAAAGGAAGGTACATGCCAAATTTTATCAAAATCGTCCGATTATTTTTTTAGTTATCAGTGTGATATATATATATATATATATATATATATATATATATATATATATATATATATATATATATATATATATATATATATATATATATATATATATATATATATATATATATATATGTATATAAACATATAAAAATTGAAACTGACCCTGGATATGGGTTCTAGGGGTCCTAGTTTGCGCTCATTTGCAAAAATGCTTTCAAAATTCAAAAGTCGGGATCACCCAATAGTGAATTTTTTCTACGAAAATTCACTAAAATGTATTATAGTCTTTGATTCTAGAATACTGTGGTCTTTGCAAGCCCAGTCGTAATGCTATCACAACGTTGGTTAGACCGGCGTTTCTTTCATTTGTCTTGAGCGATATTTTTACAGCTCACTGCAGTGTTAGAATCAATGTATAATAAAAGTATATATATATATATATATATATATATATATATATATATATATATATATATATATATATATATATATATATATATGTATATAAACATATAAAAATTGAAACTGACCCTGGATATGGGTTCTAGGGGTCCTAGTTTGCGCTCATTTGCAAAAATGCTTTCAAAATTCAAAAGTCGGGATCACCCAATAGTGAATTTTTTCTACAAAAATTCACTTAAATGTATTATAGTCTTTGATTCTAGAATACTGTGGTCTTTGCAAGCCCAGTCGTAATGCTATCACAACGTTGGTTAGACCGGCGTTTCTTTCATTTGTCTTGAGCGATATTTTTACAGCTCACTGCAGTGTTAGAATCAATGGTTTTTTCCTCACTATTTTAAACACGTGGATGGGGGACTGCATTGTATATCAATACAGCTCCATCGGCTGAAGTTGTTGGGAAATATTAACGCACACCTAACCCGAATTCATTCCCCGTTGCTATTGACCTACTCATATTCTCTGAATATGTTAGAAGACGTGGTACCTACTCCATTCCAAGTCACTATTGACCGATTATTCATGAAATCAAATAAGTAAATTAAATCAATTTTCATAAAATATGTAGTGTATTAAGACTAAGGGAAAAACAAATAAAACATATTTAACTGTGCACATTTTGATTATATTTTCGGGTGTGCTGCGCACATCTAGCTCACTAGGAAAAATCGCCACTGCCAAACTGATGCCTGCTTGTATTAAAGAGACATTTGCTATTAAAAACATTTTTATGAAAATTCACAACGATAACGCACTTGATGCGTCCAGACGTTTGATATTTCATTAACACTCACATTAAAAACAATTTTCTCTTAAATGGATCGGATAGATAGGTATAATTATTGTGAATTTGCTGTAACTGAATTATAAATTAGACACAAAAACGCTCAGTAGATATCTTGTATATATTATAGGTAGCCTGTGTAACAGTAATCATACTGGTATCAACTTTTTGCCACGTTGCCAAGTAAGGCGACATCCGTTAGCTTCCAACCGTATCTATTAATCACATTTTACAATTCTAATAGATCATACATGTAACATTATATATATAAATAGATAATTCAACAATTTGTTGCTTATCTTTTGATGTTAATTCATAAATACTGCAATAACAATTAACTTCATATTAATTATTTATAGTGGGATTGGAAAGTTTTTATTGTACGTTATTTGTTTATTATTATTGTGGGCAATAAATACCAATGACTGTGTAAATGAAGTGAACCAACAATGCTGGACGTGGTTTGACATTAATGACGTTTAATTGGTAATGTCTGCGAGAGGCGGTTACTCATTTAGGACATTTGTCCCACATACTTGCTAATTTAATAGACTCATTTGAATTTTTATTAGATACTAGAGGCAGTGTTATTTCTATAAAAGTGTGGGAGAGGTTTAGAAACTGTTGCGAAACGTTGCAATTTCTACAAAGATATTTATTTATGTGTAACTAAATTGCATTTGTATCACGATGACTTTCTTCAGGTAACAGAAAGACCACGTTACGCAAGGTAAAGTTTGAAAGGATCCTGTGACAAACATTGAAAAATATACAACTCCCCCTTAGTATTATAAAAGTGGTGTAGCAAAAAAACCGTGTTTATTGTCTTGTTTTTAGTGACATTTCGTAAAATAATTGTCGCCTATAGGTGGCTATTTTAGAATTTTCGGAAATTTTTAACAAATTGGCGAGAAATAGAGCCCTAGGAACCATTTTCCGTGGCTCATTCAAAATTCTATGTACCGTATGGGCGAAAGTATCCTATTTTTAAATCTAAAATATAAAATATACATTAAAAATGATGTACTACCGATGAATCACCTCGGTCTATAACGCCAACTGCCCCCTGAAAACGAAGGCGTCCACCAGAAATGTCCCGTGGTGGAACGAAGACTTCAGGCAAAGCAGGACGCAGGTTCGTAAGCTGTTGAAAATGTCGGGAGCATGGGATGAATATAGACATGCCCTAACAAGCTATAACAAAAGACTGAGGGACGCCAGAAAGGAGTCGTGGAGGAGGCACTGCGAGGATGTGGAGAGCACATCTGAGAGTGCTCGACTATACAAGATCCTGTACAAGGGCACCTACACCAACATAGACTTCCTTATAATATCGACCGGAGGCTTTACAAGCTCAAGGGAGGAAACTATGGAAGTCCTACTACGGACGCACTTCTCCGGCTGCAACATAATAAACCAATCAACTACGGAGTTGGAACACTCAGAAAAAGAGACGCCGTACAGTCGGTCATTTAAAGTAGAGTGAACAGTCTCTAAAGAGGTGGTTACTTGGAGCAAAATCAGATGGGTCATTAACAGCTTCAAGCCATTCGTACCTCCGGGTTTCGATGGAATAATGCCCATCATGCTCCAACATGGTATAAACATACTGGCACTGGCGCCTACCCTCATTATGAAGACCAGCCTGGCTCTGGGGTATATTCCGAAGGCGTGGAGACTGGCCAGGGCTCCATCCATTCCTAAACCTGGGTGTTCAACAGACCAGGCAAAGTCCGTGAGGCCAATAAATCTCATGTCCTTCTTGCTGAAAACAATGGGAAAACTCGACCGGCACATTAGGGGCGGTGTACTGGAAGCATATCCTCTACACTGCGGACAATACGCATACAGAGCAGGAATCTCAACAGAAATAGCACTGCACAAACTGATGCTTAAACTGGAGAATGGGCTAGAGAATAGGCTGAAAAACATGGATGTGGCGCTGGGGGACCTTCCTGGACATAGAGGGGGGCCTTCAGCAATACCTCATTAGGATCGGTTTTGGCAGCTGTCGGGGAGCGTGGAATAGAGGACACCTGCTACAGGTGGATCGGTTCCATGCTCAGGGACAGGGCGGTGTTCACCTCACTCGCGGGAGGGACTTTGCTAGCTGGGGTCGCGGCGGGGTGGCTCGCAGGGGAGCGTTATGTCACCCTTGCTCTGGTGTCTAGTCGTGGACGGCCTGCTAAGGAGGCTCTCGGCAGGGGGGTACGAGGTACAGGGCTATGCGGACGACATTGTCTATCTACTCTCAGTGTATACGGTAGAAACATCCCAATGGCCAGGGAGCTGAAATATTTTGGGGTCGTACTGGACTCCAAGCTAACCTGGGATGGTCACGTTGAAAAAAATACTGCGAGAGGCATTTATGACCCTACCCGTCACTAGGTGGCTATATAAAACAACATGGGGACAAAGATCTAGTATGGCTCACTGAATGTAAACAAGGCTGGTCAGACCATCGTTAACATACGCGACACTGGTGTGGTGGCCCAAGGTGACACAATCCAGTGCCAAACAAAAACTTGGCAAGATCCAAAGAATGGCTTGCTTCGGCATCACAAGGGCCATGACTTTATGACTGCCCCCCCCCCACTTACACTTAGTTATCATCGGGGGGGGGGGGGGGGGGCGGTGGTGCAATGATAGACTGGAGACCAACCCAGGCTGCAGGGGCCACTGCAAAATTCAGGAGATCGTGAAGGAGCACATGCTTGAAATGAGGTCAGACTTCTCGAGTTCGCGAATCTCCGAAGTTTACAGTGGTAATTCCCGACCGCAAGGCATGGCCGGGGGAGACCCTAGGCCTATCACGAGACGCGCTATGGATCCGACGGGGAGCGTGGGATGGGGGCAGGCGTTTATTCGGAAGGACCAAGGGTTGTAATGTAAAATATCATTTGTAATAATAACCCGATTCATTGGTGTGCTGAAAGTTCCTTTTTTTATCGTGAATCATTACGGAAAATTATGTTAAAAGTAGAAGTCTATTAATAGACTCCATGGCCTACTGTTGTTTGAACACTTTTTTTTGTCATTTGTTTTCTGGTATTGGAATTCATAGCCTACTATCCGCAAAACGGTTTCTCTCAAAATTGTCAG
Source organism: Tillus elongatus (assembly GCA_964006375.1). Classification (NCBI taxonomy): domain Eukaryota; kingdom Metazoa; phylum Arthropoda; class Insecta; order Coleoptera; family Cleridae; genus Tillus; species Tillus elongatus. The sequence continues at coordinate 131,840,703 of OZ023267.1, forward strand.
TGCAATTACATGATTTCTCAAGCGCGTTGTACATCATTGGAAAGCTCTTTTCACAAGCTATCACATGAGCCAAAAATTCAACATGGCTGCCATAATTTAAAAAAAACATTGATACCTGTAGCTCAAAAACAAATGACACTACAAAGTTGAGAATAGCTCAAAAAGATTACTCTGTAAAAAGTTTCCTGATAATTTGCAAGTCTTTGGTTTTTTCAAAATAACTCGAAAACGAAAAGAGGCAGGGCAAAATCCATACGAATGGACTTTGGATATTGGTTCTGGGGGTCCTGATTTACGCTGATTTGAAAAAAATATCAATTGAAAAATTGTCGGAAAGTCTCACCATCGTTACCTCACTATAAGTGAATTTTCTTGATAAAAATTCACCAAAAATAAATTTAACCACAATTTTGTCCTAAGACTTTAAGGAATTCTTTTTCATAAATTACTGAACAAATACTGATGGTTACAAGTTTCCCGAGAACTTGTGAGTATTTACATTAGCCATTGTAATTTTGAATAAACCAATCAATCAACAAGGATGATGCATGTCTTACCGCAACCTTCAGTTAAACTTAGAATTAAATTATTATGTATTATAAGGAATTTTATTTTTCTATAAGAAGAATTGCAAGCACAAGAAAAAAACAATGTCGTAACGATCGGAATTCTTTAAATCGTATAACACATACCGATATTCACATTGTAAAAGAATATATCCTCAATGCGCACCGGCACAGATACACAAATACACATACACAGCCACAAACAGATACACAAACGTACACAAATACACATATCTCACATTTTATTGAACACTTCTTGTAAATATCATAACAATATGACCTTTCGTAAGCCTCTTATTGTTATCCTTGCACAAGTTTATTAATAGGAACTTCGATATCACCAACGTAATATGCATTAAACATCAATTTTGCATCAAAATTAGTGCCGCGGATTGAATCATAACTTCCACATAGTTGGGACAATCTAATCTTCTCAGAAAGACAGTCTAATAAAATAAATTTACCACAAAGAAAATATTCATATTCCCGTAGCCATAAACTTCTTAAACATTATATTACACAAGTTAACGAAAAAATGTCAATTTTCACCAAATCACCTTTCATTTATCCCCTTCCCACTGAAGCTCACTCAAAAATAATTGGAAGCGTTCCTTTATCGGGTGCTAACTGCATACCAAATTTTAAGATGATATCTCAATTCGTTCGAAAGTTATTGCGTTCCCAAATCATATTTTCTATATGTTTTGACACTTTTACGACTGAAACGGTGATTCGGTACGTTCTGCGATAGTTCTAATTGATTAGGTGTAATTGAACGGTTGCATGTATATCAGGGGTTGGATGGCAAAAAAAACATTTTAACGCTGGTTAATTAAATGAATGTATTGCACAACGGGCAAAGTTACACAGACAATAACAAACAGAAGCGATGTAATACAAACAAAATACCTTTCTTTCCTGGGACGTCGTTGATGGGTCGAACAAAGGAACAGTTCGATGTGTTTCGGGAACCTCCCTTCTTCACAGAGTAAATGATTTGTTGCGCAGATGGAGAATATGGAGCAGCTCATTCTCAGGTACCCGCAGTTTCTAGCACTCAAATGGGAACGAGGCGCCGCCTCGCCATATGGTCCACGCTTTTCAAAAGGTCACGTGGATGCTACGGGCCTGTCTGCGCCCAATGCCCAGGGGACAACGAAGAGGATTCGAAGTGTGAACTATAGAACGATCATCGATGAAATGGGACTCTTGCAGAGTTCTTGATCCTGAGGTCTTCTCGGCTCTCGGTGTCGAGAAGAGGTAGGCGGCCTCTTTAGCCAATCAGACTGCCGTTCGAAAAGGTAAATCTCCAGGGTGCCATCTTCAGGTCGACCATCATTGCTTGACGTGCCCAGAGTGATCAATTGTATTTTGGTGTCCATTGTCGGCACGTGCGTGTGGCAAAAAAGGTGTCGAAAATGACGATGGAACATACACCGCCCACCGGAAATTACAGTCTGGTGTAATTTCCCAAAAAAGAAAAATCATACAAAACTAAACGACAGTGCTCAATGTTAAAAAACTCTGGACGCAGCAAGTGCGTTATGGTAGTGAATTTTCATAAAACTATTTTTTAATAGCAATAATGTGTGTTTTTTTAAGAAAGCAGGCATCAAATTTGGTTACCAGTATAATCTATATAGTAAAAACAATGTGCCATGTTTCATCAAAATAACTTTATTGTTTGAAAATGTACAAAAATTTCCGAAAGTAAACTTAAAGTGTTCCCGAAAAAACTCGTTTCTTGGTCAACCTTATAGGTTAATAGCAAATTGAGCTATTCAAATATTAAGCATTTGATCAAAATTCGCTACCATAACGCACTTACTGCGTCCAGAATTTTTTTCTTACAAACATGCATTATATTTCGATGGAAAATGCAAAAATGCAATAACATAAGGCGTGTTTGATTAAAAAAAAGAAAATTTGTATCACCAACGACTTATGGGCCATCCTGTGATTGTAGAAAATTTTTTTTAAGATGTAGCTCAAGACACCTTATAATTAATATATACAATTTTTTTTCATATCTTGTATAATAACAGATATATTGAGTTTTATTGATTTTTTTACGAAAATTCTACAAAAATTATATACCATTAAACGATAAACTTTATAGTTAAGACTACTGCCAAGCGTCAGAGAAAGGGTCTATTTGAAATGAATTTTCTGGAAACATTTTATTAAAATGAAGGATAATGACGGTTGAAACTAAGACTTCAGGGTTTGTAAAACATTCTTCTTGAGACATTTTATTTCCATAGCCCGTATTAAATTCAAGTTCTTTTACTAAATGTTGCCAATTTTGACGTTTAAATCGCAACTTTGCGTTTTGTGACAAACCCAAATTTTTTTTTAATGCCTATAACTTTTTTGTCTTTTGACCTACAGAGCTAAATTTTGGTACGTAGCTTACCTATAAGGCTGTAAACTCGGTGGTTGCTCTTACTTTGTTAATTCCGGAGATATAAATTTTTTTCGAAAATTTTCCGGGAAAACCTGGACCGATTTCTGGTTAACCAAGCCATTTACACAAGGAAGGTAGTCACCAAATTTAATCAAAATCGGCCCATTATTTTTTGAGTTATCGGTGTGATACACACACACACACACACACACACACACATATATATATATATATATATATATATATATATATATATATATATATATATATATATATATATATATATATATATAAACATATAAAAAATTTAACCGACCCCGGATATGTGTTCTGGGGGCCTAATTAGCGCTCATTTGAAGGAATTTTTTCAAAATTCAAAAGTTGGGATCTCCTCATTAGTGAATTTTTTTTAAGAAAATTCACTAAAAAAGGGGGAACAATCGTCTACATTATCTATATATTATCTACACTTTGACAGGTCTGGCTCCACGAAAGCGACGATATAGAACTCGAAAAGGACCTGCAAAATCGACACCTGTTACGCTAAATGCTTTAGCCTGAGAGACACGGGAACCGGGCAGCTCCCCATGGGAGGAGTTACATGGGTTGGTTTCAGGCGAAAACACTGATTGCATTTTGAAAGCTGGGTACTCAGAATGCCCCGCGCACCTAATATCCAAAAGTTTTGCTGAAGAAGGTGTGAAGTGGTATTAACCCCAGAGTGAAAATATCGGAGGTGTATATGTTTGATGAGAAAATCTGTGAATTTGTGTTTTCTAGGAAGTAATGCTGGGTGTCTTGAAACATAGGACAACTCAAATTGTGAAAGACGGCCACCTACACGAAGCATGCCGTCGTCATCAAGGAAAGGGACTAGTTTCTGAAATTGTTTTGAACATTTCTGGGAGAGTTGCAAGAAATGAATTTTCACCTCAAAAGCTCAATCCTGCACCGACTTTACTATAGCCATTAGCGCCATGTGTCGCTCTAACACCGATAAAGGACCTGCGGCTTTGCTAAATTGTGTGGTGTTATTAGCAAAACGAAGGCACCAGGCAACAACCGCTGACACTTTACTGAGTGATGGATATTTCTCGCAAAGATTATCCACTATAATTGATGCTGTATGCGTAAGAAAGGTAAGTTTCTTCTCTTCGCTGCCAGCAATAGGAAAATAATTAAAGAAGGCGCCTTGAGGCTAACACTCACTTGACAGCTTTACCCAAGAGTGCCCCGTCCACCCCAATGGACATGAGATAAGTGCCTTGGGCAGTAGGCCTCGAGAATCAGGGTCTGCATGATTATCCTGGGACTGTACATGTCTCCAATACTCTGTGGAAACTCTTTCTTGAACATGGCTACTATTGGCCACAAAAAAACGGTGAGATGAGGATCGAATCCAATGAAGACCGATGGTAGAATCACGCCAGGCTATAATGCGAGTAAAATTGTGATCTTTGTACATGTGTAGTACAAAGCAGACCAGATTAGAAAGCATAACCGCTGCACACAGTTCTAATCTGGGATAGATAGGCGCTTGACACGAGCGACTCTTGACTTTTCCATAAGAAAATAACTGAGACTTTCCCTTGAGAATTCTAAATTTAATTCTACACCGGTTTATATAAGTTTTCCTATACCTATCTCTTACGAGTAACTTGCTACAAGAGTTTTTAGGTAATCAACTCATTTTCTAGAGAATATACATTACGCTGCACAATAAAGGCAGCTATGGCTGTCAGAAAATAGAATTTTGACAACACATGAATTCTAAAGCGTCATTTATATTTTAAAGTTAATCTGAGTGTGTTTGTATTACTTACGTTATAGAAATAATAAGCCAATTAAAATGCAGAATAGTGAAGAGTACTCTAATATGGATATTTTAAATTTATTATATATTCATGGGAAATGCAATCGTATTGTAAGCAGAACATGCAGGATGTTTAACGAGAGGTATCCCAATATATCGGCAATGACTAGAGGAAAATTCTCAAGGATAGAGGAACGATTTAAATTGACTGGAAGTGTCAAAACTACACGACATGATCCAAAGCCAGTAACTGAAAATGAAGATAATGAGATAAACGTTTCGGCTTATTTTCAAGTTTACCCGCGTAACTCTATTCCTACAGCTACTCGAGCTTTGGGAATATCAAGTTCATCTGTGCATAGAATATTGAAATCTCATAAAATGCACCCATATTCAGAAATAGTACTACAAGGACTTCGACCTGGTGACCATTTAAAAAGAGTGGAATTCTTCGAACACATGTTTCTGAATATTCAATAAGATGAGAATTTTCTCTCTAAAATTATCTGGACCGACGAATCGAAATTTAGAAGGGAAGGAATTGTGAGTAGGAGAAATAGTCATTTTTTGGCAAGTGAAACCCCTAATATATTTAAAGAAGGACGTTATCAAACAAATTTTAGTTTTAATGTGCTTCGCATTATTACGGAAAATAAGGTCTCTTATGAAATTTACGAAGAAAATTTAAACGGTGAAAAGTATTTGGAACTAAGGTGATCTGTCCGTAATTTTCTGGCAAGGCTACCACTAGATATAAGGCAAAGCTGCTGGTATCAACTAGAATGCGCGCCAGCCCACTCCACTGGTGAAGTTTACTGGCACTTAACGCAATTATTCGAAAACAGGTGAATTGGGCCCAACGGTCCTTGGAGATGGCCTCCCCGCTATCCTGATTTAACGACTGCCGATATTTATATTTGGGGGCGTATAAAAAGTCAAGTATATAACACGACAGTGCAAAGTAGAGAGGATCTTTTAAATGGTGTAATTAGAGCTTTTAGAGATTTGGATCCAAATGATATCAAAAGAGCTACTACGAATAATATTATAAATCGCAGAATTTTGCAGTGCCTTGACCAAGATGGTGGTCACATAGAACATTTATAGTGATCGTAGCGTTGAAATTTGAATTAACTTTTTTTTATTTGTCTTTGTCGAGTCTTTTGTTTATTGTTAATATTTGTTTTTAATTTTTTTAAATAATTACATTAAATAATTTTATGAAATCATATCACTTTTGTTATCTGACTGACAATCACAGCTGCATTTGTTGTGTACTCTTTAGAAGAGGAGGTTGTTATCTGAAAATTCTAATAACGAGCAACATATTAAAGATAGGTATAGAAAAACTTATATCAGACTGGTGCAGAATTAAATTTATAACTCGAATTTTTAATAATATATAGGGTGTTCTATTTAAAAAATAAATACCATTGCCACCTTGATTATGTCTAAGTTAGTAACTAAATTTAGAACACTCTGTATGACACAGGTAAACTTAAGGCACATAATATGAAAGTTCCCTTCCACAAGTTACGAAGTTCTAAATTCGAGCCTTTTATCTTTAAAAACGTGCGAAATACAAACTATTATAAATAAGGTTGCAAAATCACCGAAATACAGAGAAATCACAATATCTTTGGAACAGTTGAAGATAGGAATAGAAAATCCTAATATAAATCTTCACAAAATTTTATGGAAAATTCGAATATGCAATAAAAAATAGAGCATCCTATCTAAATTAGCAAAGTTGATGACTACTCCCGGTCTAACCGGAAGTGATGTGACCTTGAAAATATTTAAGAATAAAAGACAATTATGAATTGTGACAGCTGCCAACATTTCAAAATTTAGGATATCAGGGAACTTCATAAACTTCTAATGTACGGCTATCGTGAAAAACCCTGCATGTATATATATATATATATATATATATATATATATATATATATATATATATATATATATATATATATATATATATATATATATATATAAATATATATAGGATATAGGGTGGCGCATTGAAAACGAAACAGACCGATTTGCGTCCAGATAATTTTTTTTTCTAAGAAACGCTGAAACACGTCAATCTTAATATCGAGGGGGGCATGTTTTGACATAAAAGTCAACTTTGTCACATCAACCCCTTAAGGGTGGTGACAACAACCTTTATATTTTAAATAGGGAACATGGGTCGAGTGTTACATCATTTGAAAGCTCTTTCTTTTCTGAATTCAGCACATCAATTTTTTTGGAAGTTTTATTAACTCGTCGAAAATGAAAAAACGTATTTCATTCATTCCGATAAGAAATGTGCTGATAGTCAATGTTTTGTTGGTTTGTAAACAAAAAATTGACTATCAGAACATTTCTTATTGGAATGAGAGAAATTCGGTTTACTATTTCAGTTTATCGCTCGGTTTGATACTTGATAGTACTACTGAAAATTAATTTCACAATGGTGTATTATGTAGAAGAAAGAGTTGAAATGATTACTCTTTTTTTTCAAAATCGATTACTGTGCCAACCGTACCGCAAATTTGTTCCTGAACGTGAATTTCCGGTTAGAAATAAGACTACTAAAATTGAAATTTTAGGACAAATTGCTGCAGACCCAACTTGGGCACGAGAAAATTGGCCACTGTTGCAAACATCAAAAGAACTATTCAGCGAATATTGAAGCATCATAAATTTCATCCGTATAAAATTCATCTCGTACAACAACTGAATGAAGATGATTTTGATCGGCGGCTGGAGTTTTGTGAAGTTATGACTGCACGAATAGCTGATAACGGGCACTTTCTGTTGAATATCTGTTTTTCAGACGAGTGTACGCTTTTATTAAACTCTACAGTCAATCGTCATAATTGTCGTTATTGGGCAGATAATAATCCAATTGAATATCTGGACTGGCATTTTTGGAGACCGTTTAATCGGATCAATTTTTATTTATGTCAATTTGAGTGGTGAAACGTATTTGGAGTTACTAGAAGATATCGTTTACCCTCTACAAATTGACATTGTTGAAAATGATGATCGCTATCAAGAAAATCAATTAGTGTTTCTACAAGATGGAGCTCCTCCGCATTTTTCACAACGTGTTAGGGGATTTTTAAACAGAGAGTTTCCAGGACAATGGATTGGGCGTAGAGGTGCTATTGAGTAGCCCCCTAGATCACCGGATTTAACTCCTTTAGACTTCTTTCTATGAAGCCATTTAAAGACTAGAATTTACGCAATAGAACCGGAGTCCCTGGAAGAATTACGATGACGCATTGTTGAAGAATGCCGTCTAATAACTCCACAAATGCTCCAGAATGTTAGAGCTCGTTTTGAACAACATTTGTACTTTTGTATGGAAGCTGGTGGTCAACAATTTGAACACTTACTTAACTGAATAAACATTTTTGAACGTTTGGTTTTGTTTTTTAGTTTTTTTAACGAAAAATTAACTAATTAGTGCATTTCTTATCACAATGAATGAAATACGTTCTTGCAACTCTAACTGTGAATAATTTTTAAACGAGTTGATGAAATTTTTAAAAAATTAGTGTGTTGAATTCAGAAAAGAAAGAGCTTTCAAATGGTGTAACACTCGATCCATGTTCCCTACTTAAAATATAAGAATTGTTATCAACACCATTAAGAGGTTGATGTGACAAAGTTGAGTTTTATGTCAAAACATGTCCCCCTCAATATTAAAATTGACATGTTTCAGCGTTTCTTAAAAAAAATCTCCGGACGCAAATCGGTCTGTTTCGTTTTCAATACGCCACGCTGTATATATATATATATATATATATATATATATATATATATATATATATATATATATATATATATATATATATATATATATATATATATATATATATATATATATATATATGATATTGGCCCCAATTGGCGCACATTTCAAACAATTTTCTGAAAGTCTCACCATCGTTACCGCTCTCTCAGTGAATCTTCTTAATGAAAATTCGCTAAAAGAGTGTGCACGCACCAAGTATTTTATGGCAGCGAATTTCTAGAAAAATCTAAAAATGACGAAAAATTCCAACAAATTTTTCAACGAAAAAATGTATTTCCGATAATATCAAAGTAGGTTAAAAATTTTCCGATAGAAAATCTAAAATTTTTCCGGGACTGTTTCGCTTTTTCGGGCTAACGAACTTATCCGAGACACGAAAATCCACAAAACCATTCTAAACGCTCGCAATTCTGCATCTTTGATAGTAAGGGAGATAACAATATGTATAGAGAATGGAATTTTGAATAGGCCGCATATTTTGTAAGTATCGTCATTTTCTTAGGCACCAATTATAATCTACTTAACATAGACGTAGTTTAAGCATTACAAAAAATATAATAAGTTATTCAAAAATTAATCTCCCATTATCCATATTCATATATGTTTGTAACAAACAAGATCTGATTATATATTTTGATTATAATCCGAATGGGTCCGCATAACGCATTCAATTATTTAATAATAGGTTTTGTGTTGATTAAGCCTCTAAGAAATCAGAAATTAGAATTAGAGCATGGTTAACGAGTCGAAACGTAACGTTAATATACATACAGGATGATACACATGTCTGTTATTTTAACAATAATTAGATTATGGACGGTTCTTTTACTGAAATATTTCGCCAGATCATTTTTACGATAATATCAGAATATTTGTATAACTTGAATCTTCTCTTGCATGAGAACGCTCGCAATTAGGATAATGATTAATGTGGAATTAACGTGATTTTCACTTCAAAATAATTAGACTGCTTACCTAGTTGTGTTGTGAATATTAAATATGTGTATCAAAACGAGATGTGATGTGATTTCCTATTTGATAAAAATTTGGTAGCAGAAACTTGATATTTACATGAAAATTTCGGGAGGCGGCAAGTGCGTTATAGTGATGAATTCTCATAAGCATTATACACTACAAGTACGACATATTTTTAGTGAATTTTCATCAAGAAAAAATAGAGAGGTATCGATGGTGAGGCTTTGGGAAAATGTCTTCAAATGAGCACGAATTAGGGCCTCTGGAACCCATTTCCATGGTGAGTTAATATATATATATATATATATATATATATATATATATATATATATATATATATATATATATATATATATATATATATATATATATAGGGTAGCGCATTTAAAATGAAATAGACCGATTTTCGTCCAGAGAAATTTTTTTTAAGAGACAAACACGTCAATTTTAATATTGAGGGGGGCATGTTTTGACACAAAACTCAATAACAACTCTTATATTTTAAATAGGGTCGATTGTTACATCATTTGAAAGCTCTTTCTTTTCTGAATTCAGCACAGTAATTTTTTTGGAAGTTTTATCATCTCGCTTAAAAATTATTCACAGTTGAAGATGCAAAAACACATTTCTTTCATTCCGATAAGAAATGTGCTGATAGTCAATGTTTTGTTGGTGTGTAAACAAAAAATTGACTATCAGAGCATTTCTTATCGGAATGAGAGAAATACGGTTTATTATTTCAGTTTATCAGTCTGTTTGATACTTGATAGTACTACAGAAAATTAATGTCACAATGGTGTATTCTGTAGAAGAAAGAGTTAAAATAATTACTCTTTTTTCAAAAACGATGACTGTGCCAACCGTACCGCAAATTTCTTTAATGAACGACATCTGAACATACATGTTAACAGAAAATACATTTTGGAGTTAGTTGCAAAGTATCGACAAAGTGGTTCAGTAGCCAACAAAAAACGGGATCCTAATCGTGAATTTCCGGTTAGAAATGAGACTAATGAGATTGAAGTTTTAGGACAAATTGCTGCAGACGCAACTTTGAGCACGAAAATATTGACCACTGTTTCAAACATCAAAAGAAGAAATATTCAGCGAATATTGAAGCATTATAAATTTCACCCGTATAAAATTAATCTTGTACAACAAGTGAATGAAGATGATTTTGATCGGCGGCTGGAGTTTTGTGAAGTTATGACTGCACGAATAGCTGATAACGGGAACTTTCTGTTCAATATCTGTTTTCAGACGAGTGTACGTTTTTATTAAACTCTACAGTCAATCGTCATAATTGTCGTTATTGGGCAGATAATAATCTAAGAAATTTTTACCAAGTCCACACTCAAACTCCACAGAAATTGAATGTCTGGACTGTCATTTTTGGATACCGTTTAATCGGACCAATTTTTCTTGATGGCAATTTGTATGGTGAAACGTATTTGGAGTTACTAGAAGATATCGTTTACCCTCTACTAGTTGACATTGTTGAAAATGATCAAGAAAATCAATTAGTGTTTCAACAAGATGGAGCTCCTCCACATTTTTCAAAACGTGTTAGGGAGTTTTTGAACAGAGAGTTGCCAGGACAATAGATTGGGCGTAGAGGTGCTAGTGAGTGACCCCCTATATCACCGGACTCAACTCCTTTAGACTTATTTCTATGAGGCCATTTAAAAAGTAGAATTTACGCAACAGAACTGGAGTCTCTGGAAGAATTACGACGACGCATTGTTGAAGAATGCCGTCTAATAACTCCACAAATGCTCTTGCTCCAGAATGTCAGAGCTCGTTGTTTCGAACAAAATTTGTACTTTTGTATGGAAGCTGGTGGTCAACAATTTGAACACTTACTTAACTGAAAAAACATTTTCGAACATTTGGTTTTGTTTTTTTTAGTTTTTTTACGAAAAATTGACTAATCAGTGCATTTCTTATCACAATGAATGAAATACGTTCTTGCAACTCCAACTGTGAATAATTTTTAAACGAGTTAATAAAACTTCCAAAAAAATTTGTATGCTGAATTGAGAAATGAAAGATCTTTCAAATGATGTAACACTCGACCAACCTTAAAGGGTTGATGTGACAAAGTTGAGTTTTATGTCAAAACATGTCCCCTTCAATATTAAAATTGACGCGTTTCAGCGTTTCTTAAAAAAAATTACTCTGGACGCAAATCGGTCTGTTTCGTTTTCAATGCGCCACTTTATATATATATATATATATATATATATATATATATATATATATATATATATATATATATATATATATATATATATATCCAACCGATAACTCAAAAAATACTCCACTGATTTGGACCAAATTTGGGAATTGCCCTTATTTTGCTAATGGCTTGGATGAGTTCGTTGATCAAATCTTAGCGGCCAATTTTTCTTATTAAAAAGTATTTTTTAAAACGCAATATGTCTCAAATTGTCTAAGTGATTGAAACGAATATTTACAACTTGAAAGAACATAGACAGACGTGATTGTGTACCAGCTTTCAAGTCGTTTGATCAAAGGAAAATAAAGTTATTCGAAATTAATTATAAAATAATCATCGACATCACTTCAGATTCTGTAATGCAATATCTACAGTGTTGGACAAAGACAGATGACATTATATGTATTGCTATGCTGTTTAAAAAAATCGTAGATAAAAACCTAAGCAATGGAGGTTGTCGCAGGCTATCAGCCTGGACAACGTTGTGAGAGATACGACAGGGACGCCATCTCGGTGCATGACCAGGTAGTATGTTGTCACAGCTCTAGTCTACAGAAAATTTTATAGATAGAGCTGTACAATCAACTAAGAATTGTGTAATGTCAGCCTTGAACCATTTATTTCCTAATACCAGGACAAAGTTTCAAACGCCGTTAATTTTAGCATGCGAATGTATACTATAAATAAAAAAATTCGGGACGCAGCAAGTGTCTTATAGTAGTGAATTTTTATAAGAATTGTACACTATTAGTAAGATATATTATTAAAACTAATTCTTTAAATTTAAATGGACCTTGGAGATCGGTTTTAGAGTCCCAGTTAGCGATTATTTGAAAAAATGTATATTTTATATAGAGCTAGAAAATTAAAATTTGGTCTTAGATATAATATGTAAGTACTGGAAGTGCCTTTAAAAAATTGTGTCACAAATTTCATTAAAGTTACAAAAGTTTTTCGGAAAAAATAATTATTTGCAATGGGAATGTACCTGTCGAATTATAAATATCTTTCCTTATTAATTGCTTGGATGGTTTTATTTTAGTCAACCCATTTAGGTTTTGGAAACAATAAACAACAAAAGTCTGGACGCAGCAAGTGCGTTATGGTAATGAATTATCATAAAAATGTTTTTAATAGCAAATATGTTTGTTTTTTCATTTCCAAGAAGTATGAATAGAGCAATAGTAAATAAGTGTTGGAAAGAGTTTAGGTGCAGTAAGTGCATTATGGTAAAGAATTTTTGTAAAAGTATTCCAAATGGTGATAATTCAATTTCCCATTAAACTAGAATCTTCAGTTTTGGTACATAGTAAAACCTATATAAAAGCAGCGTGGGTACTAAATTTTAAAAAAATCCACAATGAGCTTCATAGACAACGACAAATTTGTTTTAGGAAACTATTTTTGTTATTTTGTTTGCAGAAACTGGTTAGATTGAGCTGGCTAAAACGAATCATCCAAGCGGCTAAAAAAATATCTGACACGTTTATAATTTGGGAGGAACATTCTTTTTGTAAATAAAAATTAAATTTTTGGTAGATTTGCAGATTAGCACACGGGGGATTTTTAGAAGAAAAAAAATCAATATCAACATTGAAAATTTTTTTTTCACGGTTACCCGTTTCCCCATTTTTATACACCATCAGCAAATAATAACAAACCTACAAAGTCAGAGATTGTGCGTCGGCAAAATTCAGTACAAATTTGCCTACCTTGTAGACCTTGTAGGTGATTGAACCGAAATTTGTCCCGAAAAGCAAACTCTTATAGTGAGTCAAAGGAAATTACCATCACATCCAGACACACAGAGGAAGCTACGAGCTACCTACACACATTCGCAACCCCATACACCCGCATACTCTCTCTCTCTCTCTCTCTCTCTCTCTCTCTCTCTATCTCTTAAACGCACACGCACAAATATCCTACAAATCCTCCCATTATAACTACTAAACCAAATCAGCTGTTTTTCAAATCGACAGTACTTTGCACTAATTTTCGTGGTACTGTAAGGAGCCAAGTTTTTACCCTGCTTCTGAAAACGAACTCCGATCTTAATTTTTTTATTTCTAGTGGTAGTATGTTGTACAACCTTAGCATTATAAAGGTATATATATATATATATATATATATATATATATATATATATATATATATATTGCTAAATATAGTAATAATCAGGAGTGTATACTACCCTCCGCCGCCTATGGGTAGTCTCCTGATAGATTACCAAATAAATACCGGCATAAGCACGTGAGATAGATAATAAAAGAATACATATATTTCCGCCAAACGAAATATGTTAATTTAACTTTGTTAGCGAAACGACCGTCAGATCTAAAAACTGTATTGTGATGAATTGGGTTCTCCAAATTGTACTCATATAAATAGTAGTTCTAGATTTTTTACGCTTAGTTTGTTCATTTCTGTAATGACGCAAACTTTGTTAGCAACACTATCGCTAGGTCTAAAAACGGTATTCTGGGGAATTGGGCTCCTCAAATTGTACTTATCAGTGTTTATCATTGGTTCCAGTCTTCGCTCATTCCCTCATTGTGTTTTGATATAATTTAAGGTTCCATATCGTTCAAACTAAACCATTGGGTCTATACCTATAAGACCTGTCACCATACATAACTGTTGTATAAGCTGTTATAAACATGGCTGATTATATATTCTAGTATGTTAAAAAGTAAGATATTTTCCAAAAAGTAAACTAGAAATATCCACCATTAACTGTCAAAAGATGATTGATTAGTTGTAGCAATGTCCAGTTATGCCAATTATACACGTAGAGAGGTAGAGGACGGTCACATTATATTAATTATTTCAATATGTATTTAGAATTCTCCCACTGCACAACACATTTATATGCAGACGTTTCATTGATTTATTAATATTATTTAAATAAATCATGCGACATTCCTGAATCTCAAGATAACATTAATAAATTAATACTTGCCAGGGTGGCGTTCTGTATAAATCTACATAAAGATTGTTATGTTTTTAGAACACAATCAACAACCAAGTTATTCAAAGTAATGAGTGCTTTTCACTTGTTGGCATTTCTGTGAATAGAAGTCTCAATTGGCACCAACATGTCACATCAATTGCAGAAGCGGCTGCTAAGAAATTAGGTTTCCTCTTCCGGGCTTGCAAATACTTTTCACTAGCTAATCTCTACACCTTATATACTTCACAAATAAGGCCAAACCTTGAACACTGCTCCCACATCTGGGGTGCCGCTGCCGCTTCTATACTCGCTATCCTGGACTCCATTCAGAAGAGAGATATACATCTCACCGATGACCCTATCCTCACCCAAAGGCTGTCATCCCTTGCCCACCGACGTGCTGTTGGTGACCTGTCTCTGTTTTATAGATATCTGCACGGGCACTGCTCAGAGGAGCTTTCTTCCATAGTTCCTCCACCTGCTGCCCCCAACAAATCTACCAGAGGAAGAGGGCGAATGTACCCTTTTACTGTCCAGGTCACCAGACATAGAACATCTTGTTATCCTCGCTCTTTTGTCCCGAGGACTTCCAAGTTGTGGAATTCCTTGCCGGCACATGTTTTTCCTTCTCCTCCGAACCTCCAAACCTTTAAGTCCAGAATTAACAAGTTGCCTCTTTCCTCGTTTCAACACCCAGAGTACGATAGTATTTAGGCTGCAAGCCCTCGTGGTGTGTTGTTGAAATAAAAAAATAAAAATTAAAAAAAATAACGCAAAGTGTGTGCAGAGTTTTTGGTGTGTAATTGTCGAAGAGCCGATAAAAATAGTGCTGCAAATTGAATCATAACTTCCACATAGCTGTGATAATTTATTCTCTTCAGAAATACGTTCCCATGGAATGAATTTAGGGCCCATGACCTGACCACAAAGAAAATATTTGTATTCCTGTACCTGTAAACTTTTGAAACGTTATGTTACCCAAGTCTTGCTGAAAAAATGTCTATTTTCACCAAATTACCCTTTATTTGGGCCCTACCCCCTAAAGCGATCTTACCCAAAAACAATTGGAAGCGTTCCTTTGTCGAGTGCTAACCGGGTACCAAATTTGAAGATGATATCTGAATTCGTTCGAAAGTTATTTTGCCTATTAACAGACAGAAGTACGTGCCGACATACCAGCAGACCGACCGTCAGACAGACCGACACACAAACAAATTTTCGTCCCAGAACAAAGTTTCTCTATGTCTTGAGACTTTTTACAGCGTTTTCTAAAAAAAAAATTAATCTAAATTTTTGTCCACAATATTCCACCCCCGCACATTCAACACCTAATTTAATTTTAGCACCGAATACCACATGCAATTTTTTGGTAAAATTAAAAGTTTTCTAATAAATAAACCGTCAAACGTTATATTAACCGAGTATTAACGAAAAAATGTCAATTTTCACCAAATCACCCCCATTCATCCCCTATCCACTATAGAGATTTTACCCAAAAACAATTCAAACCGTTAGCTTGTCGATGTTATCCGCAGGGCTAAGATGTCCCTGTGGACCTGCCGGAGAATCTGTGGGAACAACTGGGGAACAAACCCCCAACAGATGTACTGGCTCTATGTAGTGGTTATCAGACCTATGATAACATATGGAGCCATAGTTTGGTGGCCTAAGGTACTTCGTGGTACCGCGAGGGCCAAACTGGCTCATCTACAGAGACAAGCATGTCTGATGATAACGGGAGCGATAAGCACCACCATCAGTCGCTCTGGAGGTCCTCCTCAATATTCCCCCACTTCACATATGGTTGGAGAGGGTGGCGAGGTGGACAACGTACAGACTAATACAAACGGCAGATAACATGCCGAGGGAAGTCAGTCTGAGGGGGTCCGGACTCCTTGATGACAGTGATTGTCACAGGATTCTGGGAATGGTCTCGGACTTGATGCCTACAAAAATCAGCAGAGATCTGTCTTTCAAGACGTCCTCCCGGAAAGGGAGGACTGGGACCGGAACCAATCGACCCTGTTGAGAGCGGACCTCTGCTGGTACTCTGACGGCTCCAAAACCAATATGGGAGTAGGAGCCGGCGCATATGGGGGCAGCACCGATGCTAGACTATCAGCTAGCCTCGGCAAGTACGCAACCATACACCAGGCAGAAGTTTATGCCATCGAGATGTGTGCAAGGGAAAGCTTAAAAGACCTATGCACAAACAAATCGATAAAGATATATGCAGATAGCCAAGCTGCAATAAAGGCTCTTGGTTCCTACCGGTGCAATTCAAAGACGGTATGGAGTTGTAAATCTGCCCTTAACGAATTGGGCAGCTGTAATGAGGTGTCGCTGGTCTGGATACCGGGTCACTCGGACCATGATGGCAACGTTGCGGCAGACGCGCTTGCCAGGAGTGGTGCCCAGTGTGACTTTGTCGGACCAGAACCGGTGCTGGGAATAACATCTTGCACAGCAAAACGCACCTTAAAGACAGATAGAAGGACAATTCAATATTGGCAAAATCTTCCAGGATTAGCTCACTCTAATTCATAAATGGCCTGTCTGAGTCAAGGGCTAAGAAACTTCTAGAGTTGAACAGACAACAACTGAGTACTCTAGTCGGCCTGTATACAGGACACTGTCGCTTGCGGCATCACATGCACCGTATTGGGATAGGTCAGGAGACCGAGTGCCGGCTGTGTATGGAGAATGACGAAACAGCAGAGCACGTGCTGTGTTCCTGTCCGGCAGCGGATAGGACTAGACACCTGCTCTTTGGCAAGGTAAAGCTTGCTCCAGAGGATCTGGATCAACTTTCGCCCGCAAAGGTTATCGACCTCTGTAGGAGGCTGGATTTGTTGGGCGAAATATAGACATTAGGCGTGAGCCACAATAGACCTTATGGTCGCGGTGGAGGGACCGATATGGACCACTCACAATCTAACCTAGCTTGTCGAGTGCTAATTGTATACCAAATTTAAAGACGGTATCTTGGTTCGTTCTATAGTTATCGTGGCTACAAACAGACAGACATACAGACCGACAGACCGAGATACAAAAAATGTTTTTCCCACATCATGTTTTCTATAATGTTTTGATGCTATTTACGACGTTTAAGCAAAAAAAAATTTTTTGAAATTTTTGTGGAAGTAATAAGCTTACTATGACTGCTTTTCTGCTTTTTGATGAGTGCTCGTTTTTCATTACTGGTACTGTATGTGTGCGTGTGTGAGAGATAGAGTTGGCTGGAAACAGGTTCTTTATCCACAAAAATATTAAAAATTCATATATATATATATATATATATATATATATATATATATATATATATATATATATATATATATATATATATATATATATATATATATATATATATATACAGGGTTTTTCAGGATAGCCGTGCATTAGAAGTTTATGAAGTTCCCTGATATCCTAAATTTGAAATTTTGGCAGCGGTCACAATTCGTAATTGTCTTTTATTCTAAAATATTTTTAAGGTCACATCACTTCCGATTAGACCGGAAGTAGTCATCAACTTTGCTAATTTAAATAGAATGCCCTATTTTTTATAGCATATTTAAATTCTCCATAAAATTTTGTGAGGATTTATATTAGGCTTTCCTATCCCAACTGTTCCAAAGATATTGTGATTTCTCTGCATTTCGGTGATTTTGCAACCTTATGTATAATAGTTTGTATTTCACATGTTTTTAAAGATAAAAGGCTCGAATTCAGAATTTTGTAACCTGTGGGAGGGAGCTTTCTTATTATGTGCCTTAAGTTTACCTGTGTCATACAGAGTGTTCTAAATGTAGTTACTAACTTAGACATATTCAACGTGGCAAAACTATTCATTGATTGTTGTTGCCCTTACTTGGTGAAACTTGTCCATACTACATACAGACTTGGAGACTACTTCTCTGGCTTCACTGTTGGTTTTTGTAGGTGAAGGACGTAGCCAGCGCGTGAGCTAACTGGAGCAAGTGGCCCTTCGAATTCTGGATGTTCTAGGATGTTCTTCAATGCTTCTGCCAAGCAGCGCAACTATAGTCACAGAAGCATTGAAGAACATCCTAGAACATGCAGAATTCGAAGGGCCACTTGCTCCAGTTAGCTCACGCGCTGGCTACGTCTTTCACCTACAAAAACCAACAGTGAAGCCAGAGAAGTAGTCTCCAAGTCTGTATGTAGTGGCAAAACTATTTTTTTCAAATAGAACACCTGTATATTATTAAAAATTCGAGCTCTAAATTTAATTCTACATCGGTTTTATATAAGTTTTTCTATACCTATCTTCAATATGTCGGTTTTTATTAGCATTTTTAGGTAACAATCTCTTGTAAGTACACGTTAGACTACACAACAAATGCAGCTGTGATTGTCAGTCAGATTACAAAAGTGATATGAATTCATAAAAATATTTAATTTAATTTAAAAAAAAATTGAAAACAAATATTAATAATAAACAAAACACTGAACAAAGACAAATAAAAAAAGTTAATACAAATTTAAATGCTACGATCACTATAAATGATAAATCTATGTGACCACTATCTTGGTCAAGGCACTACAAAATTCTACGGTTCATCTAATTCGTAGTAGCTCTTTTGATTTCATTTGGATCCAAATCTCTAAAAGCTCTAATTACAAGCTTTAAAAGATCCTCTCTACTTTGCACTGTTGTGTCATACACTTGACTTTTTATACCCCCCCCCCCCCCCAGAAATAAAAATCGGCAAGCGTTAAATCAGGAGAACGGAAGGCCATCTCCAAGGACTGTTGGGCCCAATCTATCTGTCTTCAAATAAATGCGTTAGGTGCCAGTAAACTTCACCAGTGAAGTCGGCAGGCGCGCCGTCTAGCGGATACCAGCAGCTTTGCCTTATATCTAGTGGTAGCCATGCCAGAAAAATACGGACAGATCCCCTTAATTGTTCCAAATACTTTTCACCCTTTAAATTTTCTTCGTAAATTTCATAAGAGACCTTATTGTCCATAATAATGCAAAGCACATTAAAACTAAAATTTGTTTGAAAACGTCCTTCTCTAAATATATTAGGGTTTTCACTTGCCCAAAAATTACTATTTCTCCTATTCGCAATTCCTTCTCTTCTAAATATCGATTCGTCGGTCCAGATAATTTTAGAGCGAAAATTCCCATCTTGTTGAATACTCAGAAACATGTGTTCGCAGAATTTCACTATTTTCAAATGGTCACCAGGTCGAAGTCCTTGTAGTACTATTTCTGAATATGGGTGCATTTTATGAGATTTCAATATTCTATGCACAGATGAATTTGATATTCCCAAAGCTCGAGTAGCTGTAGGAATGGAGTTACGCGGGTAAACTTGAAAATAAGCCGAAACGTTTATCTCATTATCTTCATTTTCAGTTACTGGCTTTGGATCATGTCCTGTAGTTTTGACACTTCCAGTCAATTTATATCGTTCCTCTGTCCTTGCGAATTTTCCTCTAGTCATTGCCGATAGAGTGCGACCCCTCTCATAAAATATCCTTCTTGTTCTACTTACAATCTGATTGCATTTCCCATGAATATAAAATAAATTTAAAATATCTATATTAGAGTACTCTTCACTATTCTGCATTTTTATTGGCTTATTATTTCTATAACGTGAGTAATACAAACACACTCAGATTAACTTTAAAATATAAATGACGCTTTAGAATTTATGTGTTGTCAAAATTATGTTTTCTGACAGCCACAGCTGCCTTTATTGTGCAGCGTAATGTATATTCTCTAGAAAAGGAGGTTGTAGCAAGTTACTCGTAAGAGACAGGTGCAGGAAGACTTATATGAAACCGGTGTAGAATTAAATTCAGAATTCGAATTTTTAAAAATATATAGGGTGAACTATTTGAAAAGAATTACTTTTGTAATATTGAATATGTGTAAGTTGGTCTTTAAATTTAAAACACTCTGTATGATACAGGTAAGCTTTAGGTAGATGTGTTTTCGGACTGTGTCGTGTGTATTGGTCTCCTACCTTGATCACTGTGGTTTGATAATTTGTCTATTTGTATGGCTTTTATTAAGTTTTGTTTAAATGTTTGTACTTGAATTTGTTCTGGCATTAATTCTTTCTTATTGTTTGTTGGTTGAATGTAGTATTGTTCCCAGATTTCCATTTTTTGTGGTCTGTAATATGTTTCATTAATTGTAATTGGGTGATATCTGGTTTTTGGTGTTCTCTGTTATGAATGTGTGTAGCTACGTTTGATTTGTAGCTAGATATGTAGATTTTATCTAATTCTGTTATATGTTCCTTGAATCTTGTTTCTATTGATTTTTTTGTCATTCCTATATATTTTTATTGCATGTGTTACATTCTATTTGATATATTCCGTTTAATTCATGTGGGTTGTGTTCTTGTTTTTTATTTATTTTGTCTATTATTTTGTTATTGGTTTTGTAACTAATTTTTAAGTCATATTGTTTGAGTTTTTGTGTTATTTTTTAATGTGGTGATTATAAGTAAATGTTATGTATTTTGTGTTTGTTCCTGGTGCTTTGTTTTCGATTTTGTTGATTTGTTTGTTTTTGATTTGTTTTATTAGCTTTTCTATTGTTTTCTTGCTGTATCCATTTCCTTGTGGTATTTGTATTATGATGTATTCCTTTTCTCGTTCGTCATTATCGAGTGGTACATTTAGCATTCTGTTTATTAAGTATCTGTATGTCGCCATTTTGAGTGTGTGCGTTTGGGTGTATTGAGTGTTTAGGTATAGCGATGTCTTTTTGTGTAGGTTTTCTGTATATTTTGTATTCAATCTGGTTTTCTTTTCTGATTAGCGTAAAGTCTAGGAAGTTTATGGTATTGTTGGATTCTTTTTCTATTGTAAATTTTATGTTGCTGTTGATTTGGTTTCCTTTTGCGAGGATATTGTCTACGTTGATTTTTTCATTGTCATATATTATTAATATATCATCGACGTACAGTGTAGTTCAACATTCCATATATATATATATATATATATATATATATATATATATATATATATATATATATATATATATATATATATATATATATATATATATATATGAACATATAAAAATTGAAACTGACCCCGGATAATAAAAATTCACCAAAAACTCTTTTTGTTAGAAAACTGGTTTGGTTAGGTTGACTAAAGCGAAATCATCCATGCGATTAACGAAGAAAAATACCTGCCACGTGTATAATTTGGCAGATAGATTCCTTTTCTAAACATGAATCAAAGCAAATTTGCAGTTTGGTTCACTGAGAGTTTTTAGGAAATTTGTCTCAGTAACATGCTTAGAACCTCTCCTAGATGCACAATCCCTAAGAGCAATTTCTTGCAAACAACCCCCAAGAATGTTACGGGACCAGGAGAGAATAGAGGTGCTGGGCGGGGAAGAATAAAAATAAAATATCAGCGGGAAATGCGGAAAAACACTTTAGTTGGAACTCTAAAAGCTCTTTTTTCACATTTTGCAGCCATACCTCCTTTAAACCTTGTGTACCGCGCACGGCACCCCTATTCCCATAGGTCTCGTAACTTTCTTGGCGATTGTTCCCAAGAAATTATACTTGTGGTTTATGCATTGAGGGTGGTTGTAGGCATGCAGGTGGGGAAGAAAAACCTTAATGACAAAGTAGCGGACCTCACCTCCCACCCCACCCCCTCAGTCAAGAACAATATAGTGATATGTAACTGCAGGGAAATGGGTGTACCGCGAAAGGAGCATATAACATAGCAACCGAACACAGAGAAATTGCGAGAAAAATATCATTTTTAACTTACCGCACCAGACCAGCTAAGAAGTTTAAATGTAAATAACTTAGCAATGACAAGGAACCACAAGGTAAAAATAGTGTCAACGTGCAGCAAGAGCCCAGACTGTATCCATCAGCAGTTGATTTATCTAAAACATATGTAATTTCTGAACGTCACAACGTCTGGGTTAGACATATTTCCAGTGGCGATTTCTCCTAGTGAGCTAGGTGTGCGCCGCACACCCTAAAATATAATTAAAATGTGCACAGTTAAATATGTTTTATTTCTTTTTCCCTTAGTCTTAATACACTACATATGTTATGACAATCGATTTAATTTACTTATTTGATTTCATAAATAGTCGGTTAATAGTGACTTGGAATGAAGTCGGCACCACGTCTTCATTCAGAAAATATGAGTAGGACAATAGCAACTGGGAATGAATTCGGGTCGGGTTAGGTGTGCGTTGTTATTTCCGAACAACTTCACTCGACAGAGCTGTATTGGTATACAATACAGTCCCCCACCCATGTGTTTAAAATAGTAAGGAAATACCATTCGTTTTAACACTGCAGTGAGCGGTAAAAATACCGCTCAAGACAAATGAATGGAACGCCGGTTTAACAAACGTTGTGATAGCATTACTTACAAACATTACAACTGCGCTTGCCTGGACCACAGTATTCTAGAATCAAAGACTATAATACATTTTAGTAAATTTTCGTAGAAAAAATTCACAAATGGGGAGATCTCGACTTTTGAATTTTGAAAAATTGTTTGCAAATGAGCGCGAACTAGGACCCCTAGAACCCATAGCCGGGGTCAGTTTCAATTTTTATATATAAGAATTTAATTTGAGTCAAGTTTTAAAATATAGAAATTTTTGATTAAAATGAAGAAACTGCTTTCAAGTACCATCCATATTTCTAGAAATTGTAATGGTACATAATGAGGTGAGGTAATTTTGGAGATTAGAAATCAGATGACAGAACTGTAGAACAATTGACATTTAGATTAAAATTTAGTCAAAATTGCATCATTTGCAGTCACAAGTTTAGACTTATTTGTAAGATGCTTTGTACTATTTATATAACAATAAACTATAAACTATATATATATATATATATATATATATATATATATATATATATATATATATATATATATATATATATATATATATATATACATAGGTATCACACCGATAACTCAAAATATAATCGGCCGATTTTGATAAAATTTGGCATGTACCTTCCTTCTGTAAATGTATTGGATAATTTCGTTAGTCAGGAAAATCGGACGAGGTTTTCCGGGAAAATTTTGAGTTTTTATTCGAAAAAAATTTGTATCTCAAAAAATAAAAAAGATAAGATAACCAAATTTGGTAGGTAGGTTTACGATATTAAAATTAAATTATACACCAAAATTTAGATTTCTATGTTGCAAGATAAAAAAGTTATAATAAAATATTTTGTGCCAGATCATTTCTATGAAAATTCACTACCATAACGCACTTGCTGCATCCAGGATTTTTACACATTTTATTATTTAGTACCATATTAACATTGAACTACTTTTAATGTTTACAGTTTTCACCCCGTTCCGGACGGTGCTAACGCTAACACAAATTTGTGTGAAGAGAAGAGCTTGATAATAATTCCATGTTCTTTTCGTGTTTTAAAGTTTTAAGTGACTTTTTAATTTGTTAGTGTTGCAGTGGGAAATTAATTTATTTATCTACGTATCATTCCCATAAAGGTCGAATGTATATATATATATATATATATATATATATATATATATATATATATATATATATATATATATATATATATGTACATTTAGTGTTAATAATTTTTAAAACCACCACTAACAGCAACTCGTTACCGCACACTCGAACATTTTGGTCAGGAGACGCCACTGCATATTTCCAAGGTAAAAAAGAACAGAACAAGGCTATACTCCAGACTGAATTTATTTAATAAAAGCCCTACGCGTTTCGGCCCATATATCAGGCCATCTTCAGGGGCTTCCTGAAACACTACAAAAGGTGGTTGTGTCAGAAACGAAGTTTCTGGTAGGTCGGCAAGTATTACATGACACAAGCAGTTACAAAATTCTAAACAGTCTTACAAACAAAGTCTAAACAGAAACTAAAGTCAACGCTAACATGCTCTACAACAGTTACATTAATAAAATCAAAGCTAAAAGTTAACAGTTAAGAAGCTAAAAACATCAAAATGTTCAAAGATTGGTCGAGGCACCTCCAAGCAGCAAAAACAGCAATGCCAAAGCAGTAAAAACAGAAAAAAACGGGTAGAAACCCGTGTAAATTAAGTTTAAAAGTGCACTGACACACAACAATGTAAGGTCTTTAAACAAATAGATAGAGAAGCTGCCAAGGCAGGCTTCACAACCAGAGCAGAACTTTCAGACAAAAACACTGAGTCAAACCTATGATACCTATAAAGAATAAAACCAAAATGGCTAAACATACGTTCTGTTTTTTATAACAGGAACTGAACTTCACAAGAAATCTATCATAGTGGCTGTTTTCATCGACTGACGCTCTTGTTTCCCTGCACTATATGGGTTTAGGCAGAATTAGAAGCATCAAAACCTCAAATCACAGCAATGGATACACGGCAATACAAATAAAAATTTCGCATTTGAAATGGAGGACATTTAAAAGCCGAATATCAGAAGTGAACGGGAAGGGGGCAAACAAATGAACTACTACTTTTAGCTAAAAGTGACAAGTGGCAGACAAGTGACATTTCATCTACCCGGCCGTGCCGTGCAGCATTTCCGAGCTCCTTGACTCCACAGAATACTTAGGTTTTTCATTGTAGATGGCACTAGTTCAGTATATTTCTATAAATTGGCGGAAAGTTAATCTCACTGGTATTAGAAGCATTTAGAACAGTGTTGTTGGAGTTGTAGGTGTATCTGTAGATTTCCATCTCTTCAAGGACGAACTGCTCATTTCCAAAAGTGGATGGGTGAAGGATTTTAACATTGTTTTCTTTATCAAAGACATGACCAGTCTCTCTGAGGTGGCAACCAAAAGCTGAAGTGACGTTATCAGCATTGTTTCAGCTGCTGATATGTTCGGAAATTCTCGTGTTTAGAGCTCTCCCAGTTCTACCAATATAAACAGTGTTGCAATCAGGATCTCCACAGCTAAGGCAATAAACCCCCGACTTCTTCAAGAGGGGGGTGTCGTCTCTATTGTGAACTAACATCTTGTTCAGGGTGTTCTTAGATTTGTAAGCGAATTTTACATTGTCTCTCATCAACACTTTTGTGATGGCACTAGTAATGGGTCCACAATATGTCAACGGAAAGTACCAAGTGTTGTCAGCCTGAGATGTTGGGATGACTGAACTGTCTTCTCTTAGAATTTGGCGACTTTTTTTC
Organism: Tillus elongatus; assembly: GCA_964006375.1. NCBI lineage: Eukaryota > Metazoa > Arthropoda > Insecta > Coleoptera > Cleridae > Tillus > Tillus elongatus. Next base: position 131,866,645 of record OZ023267.1, read on the forward strand.
CTGATCAGTCTATCGACAATGCTGATAGGATAATAGTTGTTAGTGGCTAATTGCTTGATAATATTTAGCTCATTATCAAACTTTATCTGTGACATAGGGATTCTAAAAAGCCTGTCTATCAAAAACCTCAAGGACGCCAGTTTATGAGAGATGTGATGACATGATCCGAATGGAATTAAGTGGTCTGTTTGGGTTGGTTTACTGTAAATTTCAAACTCAATGTTGTTGATGGATCTCGTCAATTTCAGGTCCAGAAAGCTAATGGAACCATTTTCTTCCAACTCCATAGTAAAGTTCATGTTGACATGTAAGCTGTTTAGCCAAGTCAAGAAATGATGTAGTTGCTCTGTGGGGCCCGACCAGACAACAAGTATGTCATCAACGTAACGTGTCCAGGACAAAATAAAGTCTTTAAACGAATTATAATCCTTGAAAATAAGATCCTCCTCGAAGAAGGTCATGAGGACCTCTGCACAGAGGGGGGACAAAGGGTTACCCATAGGAAAGCCATCTTTCTGTAGGAATATTTGGTTATTGAAGGAGAATCTGCTCAAGACAAACCTTGACCAGAGCATTTAAAGCCCTCTGAATATCTATACTAATTAAAGAAGATGCAAGCAGATCCTTGAGTATGAGTAGTGTCAGTTTTACCGGAACACTGGTGAAAAGATTGGAAACATCGAACGAAACTAACACCGAAGTGTCATTTATTGGGACATCTCTAAGTCTCTCGACTAGAGCAACTGAGTTCTTGATGGAGAATGGAAAGGTGACATTTACTTGTGAAATTAAGAATGTTGCCAGGTCGCTTGACAGCCTATAAGTCAGACAGCCCACAAAGGAGACAACCGGGCGGATCGGACATCCATCCATATGAATCTTTGGAAGGCCATAAAGGCGTGGTAAGAAGTGGTTCATGGGGTAAAGACACCTGTAATTCTCAGTCAAGAGGAGTGCAAATCGATCGAAGACTTTCTTAAACTTCGATGTGAAAGAGGGGGAGTGGATTGTAATTAACTATAAAGATACCATTATCCCTCATGAATGTGAGGACCTTCGAAACATAATCCTGTCTGTCTAGAATAATCACACAGTGTCCCTTATCAGCCTTTGAAAGGACAAGGTCGTTGTCTCTAATAATAGTCTTGAGATATTTAACAATTGACCCGTATGGATGAAGACCAGTAGAAGTTACCCTGAATTTGGCAATGATATTGTGTATTAGACCACGGAACATGTCTGAGTCATCAACCCTGAATCTTCTCAGGAAAACCTCCAAATCCTTGACAGTGTCAAACACGAAAGACTTAACTCTTAGGGGATAGCAAATTTAAGACCTTGTCTCAACAAGTAAATGTGGGACTGATCGAATTGATTGAAGGATGAAAGATTTTTTAATCTCTCATGGAATACATGAATACTATATTTCAAACCAACCGAATGTGGGGGCCGTCATTTAGACGCAGCAAATGAATGATGTTTTTGTGAAGAGACCGTTTTTTACAAAATTGAAAGGACAGTAAGTGTTCCTAATTGAGTCTCATGAAAGTATCGAACTCTACATTGCACAACCTACCTGTTAGTGCGTCGTGCACAATTTTCAGCTACAAATCCGTCTCCTCCTTTCTTAAGTATATATGGGCCGAAACGCGTAGGGCTTTTACTAAATAAATTCAGCGTGGAGTATAGCCTTGTTCTGTCCCTTTTTACCTTGAAAATATATCTAAAACATAGACTAAACTCCAAATTCACCTGAATCAAGTTTTCTTTTGCAAATAGCTCTTTCAACTTTAATGAAATTTGTAAAATTGGAAGCAAGTTTCTTTTAAAGAGACTGACAGTACCTAGATACATCAAACTTAAATTTTCTATCTTCATAGAAAATTGAGTTTTGGGCATTTAAAATTATTTTTAAAAATGAGCTAGAACACAAGATTTAGATATTTTTTATGATAATTAGAGAGATATAAATGGTAACACCTTCGAAAAAATTCTTCAAATGGGCGTATTTTAGGACCTCTAAACCCAATCTTCAAGGTCTGTTTAAAGTAAAGGTATTAATTCTTGTAATATTCCGTCTTAATAGTGTACAATTCTTATGGAAATTCACTACTATAACGCACTTGCTGCGTCCGGAAATTTTAATAAACAATGTTATTTTGACTACATATGGCAAACGATTTCTACTATAAAGGTATCTACCAAATTTGATGTATTTCATAAAAAAAGAGTCACATTTGACATTTAAAACTTTTTTATAAAACTTCGCCACCATAACGCACTTGCTACGGCCAGACTTTTTTTTTAAAGTTAGCCGTTTAGTTTTGCTAAAGTTAGTTGAAGTTACTCACCATGAACGGATCCCTGTGTAAACCGAACAACAAACTTTGCCTGTTTTTTGTTAAATCCACATAAACTGTTACATCCAAGAAGTCATAAATATTATATTCATCCATTTAAACAAGTTGCATTACATCTGCTGTTTTATTTTCAACCTAATAAAAACTTGCACAAGTAAGTATGCATCAACAGCATTTTTAATAATCAATAATCAAGCTCATTAATTATTTTTATTTGTCCTCTTTTTACCACTGTGGTATTTCAACGAACTCTGCCATTTACATCAGTACATAGACTGTTATCCACACTTTATTAGTGCGATTAAATGCAGAGCTTGAAATAAATAGTGTTAATTTATAAAAGTTATGTTTCCTCGAGGTAATTCGCAGAATTCTATAAGCTATAAAATCAACTGGTTGCCTCTAATTGTTTATAACTATCATTCTAGTTTCCTCTGCATTTTGTTTTGACAAAAAGTCACCAACTTATTATGGTTTACTAGAAACAAAATTCTGTTCAAATAACTAACAAAACATATAGAGTGCAGGGCAAAATTATTTTTTAAAATTATTTTAACAACACACCACGAAGGCTTACAGCCTAAATACTATCGTACCGTGGGTGTCGAGAAGGAGGAAAGAGGCAAATTGTTAATTCTGGACATAAAAGTTTGGAGGTTCGGGTGAGAAGGAAAAACATGTACCGGCAAGGAATTCCACAATTTGGAAGTCCTCGGGACAAAAGAGCGGGCATAACAAGATGTTCTAAGTCTGGTGAACTGGACAGTAAAAGGGTGCATTCGCTCTGTTCCCCTGGTAGATCTGCTGGGGGCAGCAGGTGGAGGAACTATGGAAGAAAGCTCCCCTGAGCAGTGCCCGTGCAGATATCTATCAAAGATAGATAGATAGATAGATAGAGAGAGAGAGAGAGAGAGAGAGAGAGAGAGAGGTCACCAACGGCACGTCGGTGGGCAAGGGATGGCAGCCTTTGGGTGAGGGTAGGGTCACCGATGAGACGTATAGCTCTCTTCTGAATAGAGTCTAGGATAGAGTGTAGAAGCGGCAGCAGCACCCCAGATGTGGGAGCAGTATTCGAGGTTTGGTCTTATCTGTGAAGTATATGAGGTATAGAGATTAGCTGGTGAAAAGTATCTGCGAGCCCGGAAGAGGAAACCTAATTTCTTAGCAGCCGCTTCTGCAATTGATGTGACATGTTGTGCCAATTGATATTTCGATCGACAGAAATGCCAACAAGTAAAAAGAACTCATTACATTGAATAACTTGGTTGTTTCTTGTGATGGGTCTAAGGCTGGTGTATCTCTTATGAGAAAGAGAGCAAGACTGTGATTTGGTGGGGTTGAATTGTACAAGATTTCTACTTCCCCAGACTAATATTTTTTGGAGATCCACGGAGACAGAACCCTCCATGAGTCTGCGATCCTCATCTAATTGGCATAAAGAGACAGGCTTAGAATATTGTATATTTGAGTGGAGGGTGCTGTCGTCCGCGTAACTGTGAACTGGGTTGGATGTGCTAGAGAGGAGGTCATTGATGTGGAAAAGAAACAAAGTAGGGGCTAAAGCTGAACCTTGAGGAACTCCTGCATTAATTGGACAACAGTTTAGAGGAATGGCCATCCACGACAACAGAAATGCTCTGGTTGGAGAGGAAATTTGCTGTCCACGTACAGAGTTTTGGTGGTAGGTCATAGACCGCTGGTGCCAGACCTGGTCGAATGCTTTGGATGTCTAGAGCGACAATCTGGGATTCACTGTGTAGTTCCATAGACTTGTTCCAAGAATAGGTGACAAAGAAAGGAGGTCCGCAGTTGATCTGCGCTGACGGAATCCATACTGCCTGTCGTGGATTAGACTGTGTTTTTCAAGAAATTTTAGTAATTCGTGTTTATATATTTTCCATCACTTAAGAGACGACTGAAAGGAGAGAAATAGGCGTATAGTTGCTAGGAAGCGCTTTGGGTCCTTTCTTGGGGACAGGTTGAACTCGAGCAGTTTTCCAGTTGCTAGGGAACATGCCTCTATTGTGAGATGTCTCAAACAGACGAGTCAGGACAGGAGCAAGTTCTGTGCGCATTTTTTTTTGAGAACAATTGCTGGGATCTCGTCAAGGCCAGAGGCTTTCCTGGTATTACGAGAAGAGAGCATCTTTCGTACCTTTTTAGTTTTGAAAGTGATATCCGTCATTTTATGCGCGACATTGGGGACTGTTGGTGGTTGAACATTTGGAGGTGGGTTGAGAGTTGAATTGCCGGCTATCAACGAGACAAAAAGTTCAGCCTTGCCCAGGGCGGTAGAAACAATTTCTTCCCCTGAGACAAGAGGTGGAAACGTGCTCTTGCAGGAATTATTCCCAATAGATTTAGCAAGAGTCCAGAAGAGTTTGCTGCCGCTGGAGCTTAAGATGACTTTGTTTTTGATGTGGCTATTTAACGAGTTTTTTTGCCTCAGAAAGAATGCGGACATAGCGGTTTCTTGCGTCGTTAAATGCTTGACAGTTTTCTTGACTGGCAGACGCCCATGGAAATGAGGAAGAGTAATCTCGCATTTAGTCCCAGTTCGCGGAGTTGTAATGCCAAACGATACGTGGGTGTGTTGACTGTGTGACCTCGGGTTGCATTGCACAGGAAGCAGTGACCATGCCGTGATCTGAGCGACCCAAGGGGTGGTGACTGATATCTTATAGCAGTCAGTATTTGTAGTAAGAAGGAGATCCAAGGGACTTGAGCTGTGTGTTTGGATGCGAGAAAAGTAAGTAGGGTGCTGAACCATATTGGCTAAAGAATTGCTGACTGCAAAGGCATCCGCTGATCTTCGTTGTGGGTCGGTTTTTGAAGATCCTAGCCATTCATTATTATGGGCATTAAAGTCACCAAGAATAGTGACCTCGGAGGAAGGACATTCAGAAATCATATGGTCGGTTTTTTCAGAAAGGTAGTCAAAGAGCTGGACTAAGTTGTTGTCAGAAGGTGACCGGTAAATTCAACAACTCTAGAACCATTTTTAAATGGCAATAAAAAAAAAATGTGTTTCAGTCGTAAAAATCAAAGACAACAATCGAAAAAGGGCGCTTTCGAGATAACTTGACAGTTGGTTTATACCGCTACTTTCACAACCCGGGGTTACTTTGACACCCTTTACACTGTTTTTTTTGTTTAATTTTTTGAATTTTTGACTGGCCTTCATTTGTTACAGGTGTATAACTTACGTCACCATGGTTAGAACGCCTGAGTCGAGACCATACACAGACTTCGAGGGGGCAAGATGCAAGAAGCTATGGGTGCAATTATGGCAGGAATGTCTAAGAAACTTACAACTACTTCAACTACTACAAGTACCTCATACTACGTTAATTAGCCGGTCTGCATACGAAAAATGTTGGATATCCAACCGTGTTAAGCAATCAAGAAGAGCCCTTGATCTCTATATATCTTTTTTTTTCGAATTCACGTATCAGAATTGTTTTCGAATTTTCGTAAAAAAAGTTTGGTTTTCAAATTTGTGTATATATATTTTTTAATTTTCGTGAAAAATTTATATAATTTTCGTGTAAGATTACTTAACCAATCTTTGTAAAAAAATGCGAATTTTTGTGAAACAAACAGCATTTTATAATGTATTTTTTTTTATCTCTGTCAAAAAGCTTTCTGTAAATAATTATATCTTGGCAAGTGTCGTTTTTTGTGTAAATTGCTTGGATAGGTTCGTCGGTCAGGAAAGTCAGACCAGTTTTTTAGGGAAATTGTTGTACTTTCCCAAACAATAAATTTATTTTGATAACATGGTACAGGGTTTCTACTAGGTATAACGGTTATACTTTCCTCAAAATTTGATGTCTTTCATTAAAAAACATATAAAAAATGAAAAACATTTCTATGAAAATTCGCTACCATAGCGCACTTGCTGCGTCCCGACTTTTTCTAGGTTCTGGATATCAAGGAAAATCTAAATTAAATTCCTCACTTTAACAACCTGTATCTCTTTTTTCGGTCGTGGTCGCCGACAGCCTACCACATCTCCAGAATATGATGGACCTCATCGTTGAGCATAGCACACGGTATGGTTTACACATAAACGTTGCCAAGACCAAGGTGGTTCTATTCTCCAGGGCACCAAAACGGGCGATTCTTCAAATTAACAATCAGGTTGTGGAACAGGTGCCGCCCGTTAAATACCTTGGAGTCCTCGTCAACGAGAACAGTGGCCCTAAAATGGAAATCAGATCAAGGATAGAACAGGCCAGAAGGACATTCATCTCCATGAAGAAACTCTTCACCAGTAGAGACCTAAACCTACAGCTTCGCATACGTATATTGCGCTGTTATATCTTCCCAGTGCTACTCTATGGCTCCGAGAGCTGGAAATTCTGCCAATCAATGGAGAGCCGCATTAACGCCTTTGAAATGTACTTGTATCGCCGTATACTGCGTATATCCTGGGTAGGCAGGATAACCAACGAGGAAGTGCTAAGAAGAATAAGTAGAGGCAAAGAACTGCTGACAACCATCAAAGAACGAAAGCTCCAATACATCGGGCACATTATGAGGGGGGAGCGATACGAGCTCCTCCGGCTCCTCATCGAAGGAAAGATCGAGGGCAAACGATCTGTGGGCAGACGGCAGAACTGATGGCTGAAAGATCTGTGTCGATGGTTCGGACGGACATCTGTGGAGATTTTCAGAGGTGCGGTATCACGCACCATTATAGCCAGTTGGATCGCCAACCTTCGTAGGGAGACGGCGTCTTAAGAAGAAGAATCTCTTTTTAGTGAATTTTTTAATTTTGAGTTTTGGGCTCATGTAAATTTGGCCAGATCGTAATGTTGTGATGCTAATAAACTACTGTTGCTGTACAATTACTTTTGGGTCAGTCAGTATGAAAAAAGATTTACCCGTGTTTGGTCTTTTCTAATACATTCTCTATGGAAGCCAATGAGTGAAGATTAAAACCTGTGATGAGCACTGATAAGTACAATTTGGAGAACCCAATTCTTTACAATACACTTTTTAGACCTGACAATCGTTTATCTAACAAAGTTAGCGTCATCAGAGGGATAAATAATCTCAGCCAATGTTTCCAAATAGAGCTTTGTTCAATGTCTAGCGAAGGCAACTGGAATCCACCGAAGTGCACCTTGTACCAAGCCACAACGGTGGCATATAGAAAGTGACGGTTTTCATGACAAGTGACATCGCATTTAGATTGTGATGACAACTTAGCCGATCTTTTTACTTAATATTAAGACAGTTTTGTATTTCTGTAGCAACCCACGTATTTTTACCATTTAGACTACCCAAACGTGTTACTTATGTAAATATCGATTCCTTAAGCATCACGCCTATCTCTTCGGTTTTCCGTCCACGCATATATAACTGTTATTTTTTGATATTCCCACCAATAAAAAACCCGTCTTCTTATCCCCGGGGCGACGGTCTATAGAAACACGGAGAGGAGAGAACACTGATATCAATATCACAAGTTCAGCCTTCAGAGAGCTGAGAAGAAGAGTGTAGTAAGAGTGTATCTACATAACACCGTGGAGAAAGCTACACGCCCACTTTGCATATCGGCCCCTATTGGTCCGGAGAACCTCCTACGCGCGACCCGTACCATCAGCCCGCGATATATATAAATATATGTATATTATATACAGCCAGACCCGATATCTATTGCGTGATGTTATGTGGCGCTTTACATATTACTGTCTAGGTTAAATTTTGTTTTATACCAGGTTTGGTTAGTTAAAATAACAACGATTTGAAGCCACATTTTTAACAGGTGCAAACTTAAATTTTGTTTTATCAAAAAGATTATCTCATTATATTTACGCTTTCTTCAGTTTGAAGCAATATTTCGTAGCGATTTTTGCTCAGTTTATTAGGCAATTAAGTCATTATGCCTAGGCGCTGTTTATTGAAACAAAAAGCAGAATCATCCCAAAAACCAGAAAAATAATAACAGAGAGCTATGCGTTAGATATGCGTTAGATAATGTTTTGTATCCTCCTACTATGTCGAAAAGCACAAATATTGGACAATTGATAGTCCCTTTATTATTCTTAATTTTAAAGGGGTAGACATTGATCCAATCCAATCCATAGCAGGTGGTAGTGGAATTTTCATTTACGTGGATGTACCACCTCATACATCAAGGGGCCGGTGAAGTCCCAACGGACGTTTCCGGTTCTGGTGTATGAGTCTTATTAGCAAAAATGATGATGGCTCCTCCTTGTACAAAATACCCCTACATTCGGATCTCCAGGAGAGGGGTGTACAGGGGGCGCCAACATCAAGATTTAACATATCCTTTTCGAGTATATGTGGCCTAAATTCTAACCAGAACTCCGTCCACCATTTCTCCAGGCTAACAGGCCTCAACTCCTCTTTCTCACCGAAACACAAATCAGTGCCAAAAAGCCATTAATCACCTTAACTTCCCGGGGTATGAGCTCCTTACTTCTTTTAGATTGCATGGAGGCGTGTGCGCATACGTCCGTAGCAATCTACCCTGCACCAGACTCCCCAATTTAGAAGCTGGAAGGAAATACATACTATGGATAAAACTCTCTCTCAGGGCTGCAACTAAATTCATCTGTTGCATTTACCGGTCACATTCTGACAACAATTTTGTCCAGCTTTTTGACTACCTTTCTGGAAAAACAGACTATCTAATTTCTGAATATCCTTCCTCCCAGGTGACAATTCTTGGTGACTTCAATGTCCATAATAAGGAATCGCTAGGATCTTCAAAAACCGATCCACAAGGGAGAGAAGCGGAGGCCTTTGCAGTCAGCAATTCTTTAACCAATATGGTTCAGCAACCTACTTACTTTTCTCGCATCCCAACACACAGCTCAAATCTCTTGGATCTCCTGCTTACTACAAAACCTGAATACTATAAGATATCAGTCACCGTCCCCCTTGGTCGCTCAGACCACGGGATGGTCACTGCTTCCTGCGCAATTCAACCCGAGGTCACACAGTCATCACACCCGCGTATCGTTTGGCACTACAACTCCGCAAACTGGGACGAAATGCGGGATTAGGTTTCCTCATTTCCATGGGCGTCTGTCTGCTTCTCTCATCCTGGCCTCTCTGATATCTCACAAAACGTCACCGAAATTATCCAATCTGACATGGAATTATTTATTCCACGTATACAGAAAACCTCTTCAGCCACTCAAATGCCCTGGTTTTCTAAATCCTGTGACAAGGCCAGACTTGAAAAGGTCAAAGCTGCTTCTACACAATCCCAGTCAAGAAAACTGTCAAGCATTTAACGACGTAAGAAACCGCTATGTCCGCATTCTTTCTGAGGCAAAAAACTCGTTTAATAACCACATCAAAAACAAAGTCTTCTTAAGCTCCAACGGCAGCAAACCCTTCTGGACTCTTGCTAACTCTATTGGGAATAATTTCTGCAAGAGCACGTTCACACCTCTTGTCTCAGTGGACGAAATTGTTTATACCGCCCTGGGCAAGACTGAACTTTTTGCCTCGTTATTTGCCGGCAGTTCTACTCTCAACCCACCTCCAAATGTTCAACCACCAACAGTCCCCAATGTCGCGCATTAAATAACGGATATCATTTTCAAAACTAAAAAGGTACGAAAGATGCTCTCTTCTCCTAATACCTGGAAAGCCTCTGGCCTTGACGAGATCCCAGCAATGGTTCTCAAAAAATGCGCACCAGAACTTGCCCCTGCCCTGACTCGTCTGTTTCAGGCATCTTACAATAGAGGCATATTTCCTAGTAACTGGAAAACTGCTCGAGTACAACCCGTCCTCAAGAAAGGATCCAAAGCGCTTCCTAGCAACTACAGGCCTATTTCTCTCCTTTCAGTCGTCTCTAAAGTGATGGAAAAATATATAAACACCGAATTCCTAAAATTTCTTGAAAAACACAGTCTAATCCACGATAGGCAGTATGGATTCCGTCAGCGCAGATCAACTGCCGACCTCCTTTCCTTTGTCACCCATTCTTGGAACAAATCTATGAAACTACAAGGTGAATCCCAGATTGTCGCTCTAGACATATCCAAAGCATTCGACCAGGTCTGGCACGCAGCGCTGCTTAATAAACTCCCGGACTATGGCCTACCACCAAAACTCTCTACCTGGCAGCAAATTTCCTTTACAACCGGAGCATTTCTGTTGTCGTGGATGGCCATTCCTCTAAACTGTATCCAATTAATGCAGGAGTTACTCAAGATTCAGCTTTAGCCCCTACTTTGTTTCTTCTCCACATCAATCACCTCTCTAGCACATCCAACCCAGTTCACAGTTACGCGGACGACAGCACCCTCCACTCAAATATACAATATTCTAAGCCTGTCTCTTTAGCCCAACTAGATGAGGATCGCAGACTCATGGAGGGTTCTGTCTCCGTGGATCTCTAAAGAATATCAGACTGGGGAAGTATAAATCTTGTACAATTCAACCCCAATAAAACTCAGTTTTGCTTTCTTTATTATAAGAGATACACCAGCCCTAGACCCATCACCATGAACCACCAAGTTATTCAAAGTAATGAGTCCTTTTCACTTGTTTGCATTTCTGTGGATCGAAATCTCAATTGGCACCAACATGTCACATCAATTGCAGAAGCGGCTGCTAAGAAATTTGGTTTCATCTTCCGGGCTCGCAAATACTTTTCACCAGATAATCTCTATACCTTATATACTTCACAAATAAGGCCAAACCTCGAATACTGCTCTTACATCTAGGGTGCCGCTGCCGCTTCTACACTCGCTATCTTGGACTCCATTCAGAAGAGAGCTATACGTCTCATCGGTGACCCTACCCTCACCCAAAGGCTGCAATCCCTTGCCCACTTACTTGCCGTTGGTGACCTCTCTCTTTCTCTTTTATAGATATCTGCACGGGCACTTCTCAGAGGAGCTTTCTTCCATAGTTCTTCCACCTGCTGCCCCCAACAGATCTACCAGGGGAACAGAGCGAATGCACCCTTTTACTGTCCAGGTCACCAGACATAGAACATCTTGCTATGCCCGCTCTTTTGTCCGGAGGACTTCCAAGTTGTGGAATTCTTTGCCGGCACATCTTTTTCCTTCTTCTCTGAACCTCTTGCCCCTTTCCTCCTTGTCGACACACACTGTACGACATTATTTAGGCTGTAAGCCCTCGTGGTGTGTTGTTGAAAAAAAAATACAATTTAGATGACATTTTCTTATTTGCTTATTCTTTCCACCAGATGGCGCTTTTCCTGTTAAAACTTTTTAAGGCTGTTATCTCAAAATACTCCTATTACAATGTTATCTTCTGTTTACTTTTCCTGTAACCCCGAGTCTTGTTCTACTTCTTTTGTCCGAGTTATGAACCTTTTATACAGGGTGTTCTCGAAAATCGTTTAGAATAGCTATCTCCGTCATTATTGGAGCTACAATCTACAATCTGATTCAAATGTGAAAAATTGTTCAGCTTTTCACGAGCATCTCGATTCTAACGCCAAAAGGAAAAACATCTGCGCATCGAATTGCTGAGATTGACATATTAAGTTTATTTTTCTAAGTGAAACGCTATCCCAGCTAGTTCAACTGCAAATTCTATTGCTTATCTTACGATACTAACACGTTCTAGTCGATTCTGCTTAGTTCCAGAGATACCTAGATCTGGATATGCTTGTTTACGGGAATCGTTTACAAAGGCCATGTCCGTTATTATTGAAGCTACAATTTGGTTCAAATAGGGAAAGTTGTTTAACTTTTCACGCGTATTTCGATTTTGACGTCTCCGCTCCAATGCACTTTTGAAATATTTTTTTACCACTGTTATATATGTTGTATGAGGTACTATCAAAGTATGCTTAAAATGTACTATTGAGATAATTATACACAATTATTACTGATGATTTAAGCAAAAAAATGATATTGGATTAAATTTTATTCTTATATGCAAGAAATTTCAACAATGTCACTCCAAAAAGATAACAATAAAAACATAACTCATAAACAAATATAAAATGTAATAGGTCTTTTTAGTAGACTTGTTTGCTGACCAGAAGATTTTTAGATGTGATGGGTATTGATAAATTTTAAGTTTTTTTGTAAAGAAAAACTCACTTGTTCCTTCGTGTTTAATTAACACGTCTTATTAATGATAAAACTTGGGCTTGATGTTATTGTTTCCATTCCAATTTAAATTAGCAAGACTTATCAACCAAAACCAAAAGTGCGACACAACAGGTTCATTGTACGACATGACAACTTTCCTGGCAATTATTCAATAGCTAGTTACAAAAACCCATACACTCAGCTCAATAATCTTCCGATTAATCCCATAATTAGTCTCAGTCAAACTCGTAGAATTTTAGGTAAATTTCTCCAGTGCTAGGTAAATTAATACACTATTAGGTCAATTCCTACAGTGTCAGGTCAATTCCTACAGTTAGACTTCTAGACTTAAGCTTAGATCCCTGCAATTTAATATAAAAATGCCTAGGAATTTATGAAACGACAGAAAAAAGGGGAAAGTTTCTCCTACAATTTGAAACAAATGAGGCTTTTTACGCAAAAACAATTGACTGAAGACACCGCTATATCAAACTTTAATTAAAAGCACATGACTTGTGATTTAGTTGGATAGTAGTTCATTTTTCCATTTACTCAAAGAGTGATTATTTTGCGGTCGTAGGAGAATCTGCCTCTGCCGGCGTTCTAGCATCTATTGATAACCTCCCCCTCGTTGTCTCGTTGACAAAAATCCTACAGAGGGTTATTCTCCCGTCTGATTTGATAAATCCCTCTACCGGTTGCGTCCTACCCATAGAAAACTACCAGCACCGTTGGAAACTTTAACGTCTTCTCTATTTCTAAGAAGCTAAGTTATCACTTCTAAATTACATTTTAAGAGGTGGAATAGTTTTTTTTTTATTCCGACGTTTCAAGTGCACAAAAAGAAGGTGACTCGTAAAAATTAAACTGCTCATAATATTTCGATGTTTCCAAATGAATGCCCCATTGTATTAATTTTTCGACTTAAGGAAATTTATCTCCGTCTTTCGCTATTTATATTACCAAGAATGAGAATATATTGATTTCAAACAGTGTTTCTTTGTAGGAAACACCCCAACAGTTAAATCCTTCAACGTTCGTCAAATAATATTTCCTTTAAAAGTGTTTAGTTGGGGTCAGATGTGTGTTACCAATAATACCCAGTTTTCATAATGCTTCACGACAATAGCTTGTTCGCTTTTTTATTTCAAAAAATACAAAATCCATTGAAAATTTTTCAGATAGTTGGTAGAGCAATTAAAATGGTCCGACGGCTTAAAAAGTCGAGCGTAACAACTTTGAGAATATGCACTAAAAAAATTGTGTTACGACCTTATTACAATGAAATGAAAGGAACTGCTAAACACATAGTGTAATGGTTGAGACGACAAGGCGACATCGCCTGTAGACTGTGATGATGATGTATAAATAGTCACAGATAGTTAATACAATTTCCTAATTAAATTTGTATGTAAAACATCCACAAGTCGAAAACTTAAGAGCCAGGCGGTGAGGAAGAAAGGGCACTCTAGAATACCTGATTGATATGCACGCTCTGTATAAGAATAGCTCGGCTATTTTAAATATTCGCATGCGATGCCGCCGAAAGCAGGAGCGGCGATGAGAGAGGCCCCAGGGCCCGGCCGGACAGACGTGCAGACAGACAGAGGCTAGCGTCCTGTATGAAGGGTTGACAAAAAGCGGTCGCGCTACCTCTGATTGATAGGTGACAGGTCCACTAGACGGACGGTAAAAACCACGATTAACTACTGCATGCATTCTGTGCTATCGGCTGTTTTATTCTCTGTGCCGCGTTCTAACAGAATCTCTGTAGAGCTGAGGGAATTGCCTCAATGGGACGTTCAACCACCTCACCTCTTTAATTCGCCATTTTTATTCAAAAGTTATGAAGCAACATAATACCGCATTCTTACCAATATTTATCAAATTCTCGTAAACTCATTTTTCATTATTTCAGAAATTTCAATTTAAGTACAGGGTGAGTATTATAAATGATAACCCCCTTTTACTTTCGTTATTTCTAGGCGAATTGATCCGTTAAAAACTTATTTTGAACAATTTTTAACGTCGTTTTTGAATCTGCTAGCGATTTTCAAGAATTTTGAAAAATGTACGAGGTGGAACAAAAAATATGTTTTTTTTAAATCGAACACCCTGTATTTTTTACATATTATAATGTATCTATTTTTTCTGATCACAAAAATATATAGTTTTAGTACATTTGGATAAGCAGTTTGTAAAACGACAGATCTGTTTACGTATTACTCAATAATATACGAAGTGGCCTTTGGAAACAAAATTTTAATTTTGTATACAAAAGTCAAACTATTAGTTTATCCTAAAAATATGATTTTTCAGTAATTAGTTAATTATTATACAAAACTAGCTAAGATAATTATTCAATGATTGTCACAACAAAATATATAACGAAACCATACACAAGGAAACAAATAAAACAAAAGTATCAAACTTACAAAAATTAGAAAATAACATAAAAAATTACATTGTATCTTCTACATAACTTCCGTTGTTTTCTAAGCATTTGAAACATCGCCGTAAAAAATTTGATCGCACATCTTCAAATACCGCTGCATTTTCGTTAAAAAAAATATTTCTCGTCGTATAACCTGTTTTAATTGCACAGTGTCCCCGGCAGTGCTTCACTATAAATATTGTTCTTGAGAGCCCCCAAAGGAAAAAATCTAGCGGATTTAAATCGGGGCTTTTAGCCGGACAATGGATGAGACCATTTTTTTCTATCCAGAGGTAATATTTTTGGTTTAAGTAGTTCGTCACAAGTCTAACGTTATGTGGGGGAGCTCCGTCTTGCGGCCAGATTGCTCTTAAATTTAGAATAACTGGCAAGTCATCCAAATATTACTCAGATTGTTCTTGTAGCAAATGGAGATTAACCTGGCCTAACCTGTGAGATTTGTATGTAAAAAAATAGTTTTATTTTGTTTTGGTGTATCCCACACCACACATTGGCAGTTTTACGTCCTTGTTTTTTTATTTGCTTCTCCATATGTGGATTTTCTGTAGCCCAATGATGTTTGTTATGTCTATGAAACAAAGCAGCTGTAGAAAAGGACGACTAATCAGTCCAAAACACATTTTGCCAAAAATCATTGTTTTCATTATATTTTTCATTAATTTGTTGGCAAAACAGTATTCTCTGTCGACAATCATTTTCGGTTAAGTGTTGAACAGGAAGACTGTGAAAAGGTTAATAGTTATTTCTTTTTAAAAGTTGCATAACGCTGCTTTGGCTTACATTTAAATCTTTAACTACAAAATAAGACTCGGCCCGTCTATAACCGATAATAGAATATTCATTTGTATTTCCTCACCAATAGTATTCCTCCTCTAATTGCATTATTTAATGAATTTGTGTTACAAAATTTATTGTGTATTTTCTTGAATGTTCCTTTGCCAGTCACAATATCATTTGGATACAGTCTTCTAAACTCCCTTTGTGAAGCAGTCATGTTTTTATTACAATATAAGAATATTTCTAAAATTCTACGCCTAAACTATGATAAGGCATGATCGCTTTTTTGCACACAATAAAGATTCCTAATAGAAAAAGCACAAATCATAACCTTTTTGACGTTTATACAAAGTTAAAATTTTATTTTCAAAGGCTACTTCGTATATTATTGAGTAATACGTAAACAGATTTGTCGTTTTACATATTTCATCATAAGTTAAAAAGTACGTATCCAAATGTGCTATAACTATATATTTTTGTAATCAGAAAAAAATCGACAAATTATAATATGTAAAAAACTGCAGGGTGTTCCGTTTAAAAAAAATTTGTTCCACCCCATACATTTTTCAAAATTCTTGAAAAGCGATAGCAGATTCAGAAACTACGTTAAAAGGTGTTCAAAATATGTTTTTGAACGGATCAATTCACCCAGAAATAACGAAAATAAAAGGGGGTTATCATTTATAATACTCACCCTGTACTTGCTGCGTCCAGGCTATTTTGTTTATAGTCAACGGATAATTATTCATAATTGTATGTATTGGTTCTATTTTTTAAAGTAAAGCTTATTTTTTAAAATAATGTACTACCATAACTCATTTAAAAACTATCAGTGTATTTAAAAAGAACAGAATTCTAAATTAACATAACAACTTTCTTCAATAATCTACATTTATTATTTGTCAAAGTCAATACATTCACCGATAAGGTATTTTGTTTGTCAATCTTTGGGATTTGAGCAGTGGACATTGGAAACTTGATACTTCACAAATTGAACACTCCCGAATAATGTGGGTATGATGAAGGTCTGTGTGGATGGTGCTTGGTTGAGTAAAGACCGGACAACACGGCCTATGCAAAGCAAGCCGAATATTTTTTTCCACGTTGACACCTTTTTGTTTTGTTTTTGTTTTTGGATAGAGGAGCGGATAATGCTACAGGCACACCTCATTCACACACCCCAGCGTGTGCGATATCGAGGTACTGTGGGACTCCTACCCACTAAACTCCGGTCCCTGAACTAGCGGACCTTAATACATACCTCCGTAGGAAAGATTTCACATAATGACGTTTGGATTTGAATGTTTCCATTCTGTTTGGCCGCGAGCTTGTTATCGGGCGCGGATAAGCTTTGGATGCTTATGGCTAAGTGAAAGTTACTCATCATAGTCGGTGACACTACGGAGAAGAGCATTTAGGTGACAAACAGCTTTTGCCAACTGAGTGGTGGAGAGTTGAGTTATAAACTCAAGTATCGAAGGCATTTTCAAATCGGAGTGAATCTGAATGTTCCAGACAAACCATGGCGTTCTGGTAACCATTCTCAGAATTATACTCTGTGTGATTTGAAGGGTCTTGATATGTGTTTCGGCCACGGAGACTCATAAAGGGGGTGCATAGGTCAAGGCTGGCCGCATTATGACTTTGTACTTAAGCAGTTTGTTGTTCGTGACAATTTGGAATCTCTGTTAAGAAGTGGAAAGAACTTCGAGATAAAAGTCGAAGATTTCCGTTGGTCATGTTGGACATGGTGGTTGTTAAGCGTTTGTCGAGGAATACCCCGAGGCATTTACCAGAGTCTTGCCAGGGAATTAGACGGTGTATACGTGTTCACGGGGTGTGCGTGTCTCCTCTTGGAAAAAATGACTGCTGAACATTTATCGGGGTTTATTGCTAGACATGATTTCCTATACCAGCCTTGCAGCTCATCTACGACGGCTGTAGACGTTCGGTTATTATCCTAGGCTGATTGGAGCCGCTGAGTGTGGTAGTGTCGTCTGCGTACAGTGCGTATGTTACGTTTAGCGGCGGTGTCGGTATGACTGCGACAAATTTATTGTACAGCAGATGAGAGATAGCAGAACCCTGCGGGAGGCCAGCCGTTGTTGGGTATGTTTGAGATCTGGTTCCCAGATGTTTGACTGGAACTTCCTCTGTTGCAGGTAGTTCTGGAAACAGCGGGTCTTTGCTGGGCTTTTGGATATTAATAATGTCGGCAAGTTTCCACACGGATGGAAAATATGAAAATGGCAGCATGGCATTCATAATCGTAACTACGAATACCACTGCTTTGCAGGGGAGATTTTTCAGAGTTACTTTGGAGATTCCAAATAGAAGACAGCCATAAGAAGTGCCTTTGAAAGACTGATGAGACGTTTTGCTAAAACGGGGAACATAGGATACAAGAAGACTGAGAGAACCAAGCCTGTTTTGAACGAAGAGAAAGAGCTCATAGTAAATTTGAAAGTGATAGAAACCCTCATATCACCCCAAGAAAAATAGCAAGGGAAATTGACATCAGTAAGACCTCTGTTTTACGAATTTTACGTAAAAACAAATTTCACCCATACCATAACCAACTCCTCCAAGAACTGTAAAGTGATGATCGACAAAGGCGACTATCATTTTGCCACTGGGCACACCAACAACTCTAAAGAGATACAAGATTTTTCAACTTTGTATTGTTCACTGATAAAGGAACATTACATAAGAACGGACATGTCACCAGAGATAACTTTCACTACTATTCTACTGAAAACCCTTACTTTACTCACACGACTAGTCAAAATAGGTGGTCTCTTAACGTCTCGGTAGAATTATTGGAAATCTGGTCTTCGGCCCGCATTTATTTGAAGAACGGCTCATTGCATAGCGATCTCTTCGATTTCTAAAAGAAGACCTTGGACCTTGGACCAAATGCCTGTTAGCCTACGTGGTCATATGTAGTTTATGCACGACGGTGCCCCAGTGCATCATACAGCTAACATTCATGCTTTCCTAAACCAAACTTTTTCCAAAACACTAGAGTGGGAGAGGAGGGAAGTATACATGGCCGCCTAGGTCACCTGATCTAACAAAAATGGACTTCTTTTAATGGGGTTATGTAAAAAATTTAATTTATCAGACACAACTGCCGACAAAAAAATTATTGAGGCAAAAATACGCGGTGTTTAGATTATTTGGGAAACTTCTTCGTAAGTAGCGGGATCGATGTTTGTGTCTGGTGGTGGGAAGCGCACTCCTGACAACGGTGCGTTCTTGCTACGTGCGACAGATCAACGTTGTTATAATTCGGGCTGAATTGCAACTCCAGATGATCCGCGAATGCACTTGCTTTGTCCGCATCCGTGTATCCGATTCCATTTCGGCCATGAAGTGGGAAGAACGGAAGTTTTTGGGAGCGAAGGGCTTTTGCCATTTGCCAGATGGAATTGTTTTCGGCGTACAGAGTTGCAGACGTTCCTTCCAACGGTTGTTGCTGAGTTCTCGTATGAGGGGATCGTACTTGTTTGATGTGTCTGCGTCTCCTTCGGCGGTAGAGTTTGAGCTAGTTTTCGCACGCGGTTCTTTCTAGTATCATTTCTTTGATACTGGACGGACATGGGAAACGTCGACTGATGCATGTTACCTTTGATTTTGTAGTGGAATCTTCAGATATAACGATCCGCTGAAAAGGCGGAGGTCGAGTTTGTTGATACCTAAATAAATATTCGGAGAATAAATATCTTACTTCAATGTCGCTAATACGTATGGAAGTATGGCATTGGTGACAAAAATTTCAAAAATTTTTTTTCGCTTAAACGTAGTCAAACGCGTCAAAACGTATAGAAAAGATAATTTGGCAACGAAGATTTTTTGTGTCTCTCGGTCTGTGGTCTGTCGGCCTGTCGGTCGGTCAGTCTGTCGGTCTGTCAGTCTGTCGGTCTGTTCGTCTGTCGGTCTATATGTCTGTCTGTTTGTAGCCACGATAACTTTAGAACGAATTGAGATATCGTCTTCAAATTTGGTATACAGTTAGCACTATACAAACGAACGGTTGGGATTGTTTTTGGGTAAAATCGCTGCAGGGGTTAGGGGATGAATAGGGGGTGTTTTGGTGAAAGTTGACATTTTTTCGTTAAAAATAGTGTAATAAAACGTTTTAGGGTTTGTTTATTAGATAACTTTCAATTTAATTAAACAACTGATATTCTGTGCAGAAATTAAATTAGGGTTCGAATGTGTGGGTGTGGAACACAGAAATTTAGATTTTTTTATTAGAACGGCGTAAAAACTCTAATGACATATAGACAACTTGATTCTGGAACGAATTTTTTTGCCTGTCGGTCTGTTAGTAGGCCCTATAACTTTTGAACCAATTGGGATATCATCTTCAAATTTGGTATCCAGCACGCGACAAAGGAACGCTTCGAATTGTTTTTGGGTAAGATCGCTTCAGGGGGTAGGAGCTAAATAGGGGGTGATTTGACAAAAATTTACAATTTTTTCGTTAAAACCCTAGTAATTTAAAATTTCAGAAGTTTATGGGTACCGAAATACGCGTATTTTCCTTGTAGTCAAGTCATTGACCCTAAATTCATTTCATAAGAATGCCTTTCTGAGAAGAGTTGATTATCACAGCTATGTGGCAGTTATGATTCAATTTGCAGCACTATTCTTCGAGATAATAATGAAAAAAACATACCCAATTCCAAATTTAATATTGATTTCAATGCCCATCCGCTTTCGCCTTCTTCGCATTCTTCGAGTTTCGATAATATTTGCTTCTTAATGTTTTCGCCATACCATGACAATTTCTGTACCTGTCCAGTCGAATGCTGATTTGGTTCTGATATACTTAATTTCTAACATCTCTTCTCCATTCCCAGTTCTTACGAATTCTACAGCTAATATAGCACTTTTCTTGACAGTGTTTATTATTTTTAAAATTTTCCTCATCCGACGACTTAAATATCTTTCGCAATCGTCTAAAAACGTGTTGAGATCTACATGTTTTATTAGCGAATTTTTTTTTAATTCGCTTATGGGGAGATCTGGGTTTATATATATATATATATATATATATATATATATATATATATATATATATATATATATATATATATATATATATATATATATATCCGACCGATAACTTAAAAAATAATGGACCGATCTTGATAAAATTTGCAGAGTACCTTCCTTTTGCAAGTGGCTTGGATAAGTTCGTTAGCCAGGAAAATCAGACCAGGTTTTCCCGGAAAATTTTGTGTTTTCATTATAAACAAATTCATATCTCCGGAAATACGAAGTAAGGGCAACCAAATTTGGTACGCGTGTTTGTATTATAAAGAAGTGAACTCGGTACCAAAATTTAGGTCCCTATCTTTAAAGACAAAGAAGTTATGGACAGTTAAAGCAACAAATTTTGGAGTTTTCCTCAAAACTTAAAAATTTTAAACGTCAAAATTGGCAATGTTTAGGCAAAGAATGTGAAACAAATACCGTTTGTGAAAAGAAAAAGTTGCAAGAAGAAGAGTGTTCTGCAAACCCTTAACTTTCAGATTCAACCGTCATTGTCCTTCATTTTACTAAAATATTTACAGCATATCCATTTCAAATAGACCCTTTCTCTGATGCTTTGGCTGTCAGTTTAGTTAAGTTTGGTGGCTTTTTGGATATTTATTTGTAAGTTTATGGTTTAGCGGTCTATAATTTTTTTTGGCTAATTATCGTAGAACAAATTTGTTAATGCATTTTTGCATTTTTTATCGAAATATGATGCGTTTATCTTAAAAAAAATCTGGACGCAGTAAGTGCGTTTTGGTAGCGAATTTTCAGTAAATTTGCAGTTTAGCTCCGGAACTTTTTCAAAAAACTGTTTTCAGAAACCTGCCTAGGGCCCCCTGAATCCACAAACCTCAAGAAAAATTTCTTGTTCACACCCCCCAAGAAAGTTACAGGACCAGGAGTGAGTAGGGGTGCATAATTTTTTTTAGCTAAATTTAATAGAACAAATTCGTTAATGCATTTTTGAATTTTTTGTCGAAATATGATACGTTTGTAAGAAAAAAATCTGGACGCAGTAAGTGCGTTTTGGTAGCGAATTTTCGGTAAATTTGCAGTTTAGTTCCCGAACGCTTTTCAAAAAACTGTTTTCAGAAACCTGCCTAGGCCCCCACCCCCCTGGATCCACAAACCCCAAGGAAAATTTCTTGTTCCAACTCCCCAAGGAAGTTACTGGACCAGGAATGAGCAGGGGTGTATAATTTTTTTTAGCTAATTTTCGTAGAACAAATTCGTTAATTCATTTTTGCTTTTTTTTTTCGAAATATGATGCGTTTGTAAGAAAAATATGTGGACGCAGTAAGTGCGTTTTGGCAGCTAATTTTTGGTAAATTTGCAGTTTAGCTCCCGAACTGTTTTCAGAAACATGCCCCCATCCCCCCTCACCACCATGGATCTACAAACCCCAAGAAAAATTTCTTGTTCACAGCCCCCAAGGAAGTTAAGGGACCAAGAGTGAGTAGGGGTGCTGAGCGGGGTAGCTAGTAAAAAGGAAATATGAGCAGAAAATTCGAATAAAGGGGGCTTGAAAGCTGTCTTTTTCACATCTTGAAGCCATATCCCCTTAAACCCTGCCTACCCCGCACACCACCCCTATTCACTCCCAGTCCCACAACTTCCTTAGGAGGGTGTGAACAAGAAATTTTTTTTGTGGTTTGTGCATCCAGGTGGGGTCCTAGTAATGTTTCTGAAAACAATTTGTTGAAAAGCGTTCGGGAGCTTATCTGCAAATTTACCGAATTTTCATTAAATACTTCAAATTTCAATAGGTCAATTTACTATTAACGTAAGCTTTGTTGGATAGAAAACCAACATTTAAGTTTATTTTCGGAAAATTTTTGTATATTTTCAAACCATAAGTAATTTTGATAAAATATAGTACATTGTTTCTACCACATAGGCTATACCGGTAATCAGATTGATGCCTGCTCGCATTTGCTATTAAAAACATTTTTATGGAAATTCACTTCCATAACACATTTGCTGCATCTAGACTTTTGAAAAATGTTTATATATTTTCAAACAATAAATTTATTTCAATGAAATATGGTACATTGTTTCTGCTATATAGGCAAACAAGTTTGATGCCTACTTTCATCAAAGAAGGACATTTGCTATTAAACATATTTAAAAAAAATTCGCTACCATAACGCACTTGCTGCGTCCAGAGATTTTTTAAATTTGTAATACATACTGTTCTAATTTTATAATATACATTAAAAATTTGTTCAAAAGTAATCTAGTTTAATTGGAAAATTTACAAAAATTGAGAATTGAAATAACAAAATTTGTTTAAATACCGCGCTTTAGAAAATTATGCATCTTCTACATCTTGAGAAGTACATAGTATAATTTCCACAAAAAAACTATTATTCCTTTCAGAAAAATATGATCACCTATTTATTAATTCATCCAGGATATACTTATATATATATATATATATATATATATATATATATATATATATATATATATATACATTGCTGGGGAATAATTACCATTTCTTTTGAGATGTTAAGTGAGCATCTTTTATGTAAGCCGAATCCCTTTTATAAGCCACATATTATATCAGAAGGCATTCATGAAAATAACCAGATTTTTTGCTACTTATCATTCTACTGGTTTTTGTGTCTTCAGTTCGGACTTACATTTCAAATAAACAAAATTGTACCATTACATACGGCTCCAAGACATTGTGTGAATTCGAAATCAGCAAGAAATTTTTCCGATGCCAGCATAACAATCGAAAAATTCCATCATATATTCATTCTCTATTCACTGATTAACATATACAGGGTGTCAAAAAACATATAATCATAAAATGGATAACAATATTCAATACATTAAATATTGAACCAGATACTGAATTAAATGTCCATCAGCTAACTATGAGAGCTTCGGCGGTCCAGTTATAAGAACGTGGGCCTCTGAATCGAAGGGTACTGGGTTCGATCACAGGGTACTCCTTTCTTTTTGTCAGTACATACTGTAACATTAACATCAACCGAGGTTGTGGCATTGTATTTGAGCAAGTTGAATGTCTGCACGTTCCGCCCTTCGGAGGGGGCGTAAAACCGCCCGTCCCGTGTCCATGCGATGTTGGGCACGTTAAAGATCCCTACCCTTCTTACAGAAAGGCGGTGGTTTGGCAAAATTTCTAGGATAGTGAGGTGAAACTGCTCCCTGGCGTCGGCGAGTGGGCATAGTCGCGGAAATAGGCCGACGTTAAAGAAGTAAAACACACACAGCTGACTATGAATATTCTAGATTAATATTGTTCTTAAGCGTCAAAATGTTCGGGGTTGACATCTTTGGGTGAGTTGAATAAAAGGCTTTTTCTTTCTAAACAAATGTTTTTTTCCTTGTCCCGACGCGTTTCGACCTTTTTAACTGGTCATCCTCAGGGAAATCTAGAATTTACAAAAGGTTTGTCAGAAAAACTGAGTTTTCCGGTAGGCTACTTCTGCGAGGGTACAACACAGAGTATAAGAGATAAAATGAGCCGACAAAAAAACTGACCTCAACATTAAGTCAAGAGTTAAAAAGCTAAAACTGTCTAACTACACAACTACCAAAGACTACAGGTCAATAGCTATACACTACTACATGCAATAAAAGTAAATACAAGTCTAATTTAAATGTAAGAAAAGTTAATTTGTCTCGAGATTAAATAAACTCACAATACAATCTAAATCTAAAAACTCGTAAAAAGTCCTGAAAAAGCTACCCTTTAGAAGGGTCGTAAGGTAAGCTGAAGGTAATAATCGAAGCAACAATACACAACACAAATATTAGCAAGCCATGATGAGAAGAAACTTTTAGAGAATATTACAACCTATTAACTGAATGAGAGTGAAATCGAAAAACGAAATTTTTTATTTTTTTATCAAAAATGAAAACGCAAAAATGGCGATTTACTTACTTATCCATTATTAAACAGAACTAAAAAACTATACTGTTGACTGCCCACGGAACACGCTTCATCTGTTGCTGTAGGATGTATCCATCGGCGTCAGAGGTGTTACTAACACGAAAAGGAGCAACTTTTATTGAAAATAAGAACGAATTTTTGTTTTAACTTGTAAAATTTAGTTTATAAAGACGTCTCCAGTGACGACGAACACGAACAGACCAAAACATCAAGGTGCAAGATCGGCCTCGAAACCGAGAACAGAAATGACAGTTTACGATTTTGAGGCCCAGGCCCCTGCCTTCCCATCCGAAGACTTTAGCCCATGGTATCCTCCTACACTGTCACGTCGAAGCCACCCTCAAAGGAACCCCTACAACCTCTCACATTCATACGGCCATTCACTCCACGCTCGCTTTTCCCGAAATCCGACCCATCTCTCTATCCGGCGCCCTCTCTCTCTCTCTCTCTCTCTCTGCGGTTTGTCTCAATCGCACTTCGCGTTTCCTCTTCCAGCTCAATTTCTGCGGCCCATTCATTGAAATTCCTGATTTCCTCGTTCTTGGTGGACCTAGTTAACTTGAACGGGTAGAAACCCGCAACTCTGTTCTGGTTTCTCGCAAAGTGTTCTCTTGCCGCCCTACGATTTTCCATCTGGCAGTCTTCCAGCACATGTCTTGCTGTCGCCTGCTCTCCGCTTCCGCAAGCACATTCTCCCGTTCTAGGCCTTAGGTTAAACCTACTAAAGTAGCCCTTGAAGGGCCCGTGGCCAGTCAGCAAGCTCACCGCCCTGTGACACCAGCACTTGAGGCCCACACCCACGCTCTCTATGTATTGATAAGTAGCCCTACCCTTTGTCTCATCGTCCCAGTGCTTCTGCCACTCTACTTCAGTGTTCTCCTTGGCACTTCTTTTGAGCATTCTACTCGTTACCGGAGCATCTACCCTCTCGTGGCCTAGAGGGTCACTTCTGGCGGCTTTTGCTCTCGCATCGGCCTTTTCGATGCCTTCTAACTGGTCGATACACCACCACAGATTTATTTTTGTTCCCGCGCACTCCACCTCTTGCATCTTCCTGTTGATTCTGTCGGCCGTTCCCCCTTTCCTCCTGGTGAGCATGTCCAGGGCAACTCTGCTATCGGAAACGATGTTGACAGTTCCACCCAGCAGAGTGGCGGCCTTTTCCACTGCCCTACCCGTCCTGGAGCTTTAGCCCTTTGCTTTCGACCACTGCATTGTTTTCATAGGCCACCAGGCCTATTACAACCGCGACTTCGGCTCTGGACGCGTCTGTGCATATCCACCGCCCTGTTGTCTTCTCCTCTCCTATTATCGCCCAGGTTTTCCTCTGCTCCGCCGGGTGTGATCCTTCTCCGTACGCCGGTTTTCCCTCAAAATTTGCCGCCTTCGAGTGTTCCCGTCTTATATGGCGCTCCTCTGCTTCCAGCCACAAAGGTGGGCACCCCGCCAGCACCGCCAGTGCTGCGTTGGAAGTCGTTCTGTAGGCCTGTTATGCCCAACAGAAATGCTCTTTGGGCCGACTGAAGTTTTTTAGTAACCCTAGAATCCCGCGCCTGTTCACCCCAGATTTCGACGCCGTACAGGAGAGCTGGTTTCACTGCTCCCTCATATATGACCCTAAGGGTCTTTGGATCCATCCCCCACGTCTTTCCCGCTACCGCTCGTACCCTATGCGCCGCCCCCGCTATCTTGCCCGCTACTAACGGAAATGACAACTGACAACTGACAGAAGTGACATATCGACTTGAAAATGCACAGACATAAAAATTAAATGACAGGTCTGGAAACCACGGAGCAGACCATCTCATAGATTTGTGTATCGTTATTTCATGGTCTATTCAAATGGAGTGTGGATTGGTAATCTGTTAGTTGACTGTATAAGGTTGGGAAACTCGTAATTCCTGCATTGGAAACATTTAGTACATTTTTATTAGAACAATTGATATGTTTATAAATTTCCATTTCTTCAACAACGAATTCTTCAATGCCAAAATTGGAAGGGTGTAGAATTTTTGCGCCGTTTTCTTTGTTGAAAGGGTGAAATGACAACCAAAAATGGAAGCGCTGTTATTGGGGTGATTTCTGCTTCTCGGTGTTCAGCCATCCTCAAACTCAATGCTCTCCCTGTCCTGCCGACATATACTGTGTTGCAACCAGGTTCACCACATTGTAAACAATATACACCAGACCTCTTTAGAACTGGGATACTGTCCTTATTCTGAATAACCAAACTTTTTACAGTGATAGTGGATCTGAACGAGAACTTGACATTTTCTCTCTTGACTGCTCTTGTGACAGTTTTGATGATGGAGCCACAAAAAGTAAACGGAAAATATGAAAGTCTCTCTGATTGAAAACCTGAACTCATTGACCTTAACAACTGGAGCCTTTTCTTATCGACTAATTCGTGTAAAAGCCTTAATGGATATTCGTTATTGGCAGCTAACTGTTTGATGAGATTTAGGTCCTTTTCAAAATGTTCCCTAGACAATGGGATTCTAAACAATCTATCGATCAAGAATCTGATAGAAACCAGCTTGTGTGACATGTGATGACAAGACCTGTACGGGATAAGGTGGTCGGTCTGAGTGGGTTTTCTGTAGATATCAAACTCTATAGAGTTACCTCTTCTCTGTAGTCTGAGGTCCAAGAAGTTGATTGACGACTCTACTTCTAGCTCCATTGTAAAATTGTACCTCTGTATTGTACCCTTGCAGAAGTAGCCTACCGAAAAACTCAGTTTTTCTGACAAGCCTTTTGCTAATTCTAGATTATCCTGAGGATGACCAGTTAAAAAGGTCGAAACGCGTCGGGACAAGGAATAAAACCTTTGTTTGGAAAGGAACAGCCTTTTATTCAACTTGCCCAAAGATTCTAGATTAATACCGTTAGTTTAGGTTATTAATCAACTCCGGCGCAGGTGTGTTACGGTATCGAATTCTAATAAGTGAGCGATTCTCAGTATCGCCATCCGAAAACAATTTCCAAACTTTTACGTTTGGGACCAAAACTTTCCATACCAGTTTTAGTTTTAGTTTTAGTGTCCTCTTTCAATTATTTTTATGAATTTTCTATACTTATGTTCCTTTTGCTGGTGACAACTTGTTGCATAAATATTAAAATTACACTGTTGTCTAACCATTTTGCAGATGCACTTGGTGTCATTACCATTCATCATCACAATCTATATGCGATGTCGCCTTGCCGCACCGGTGACTTTCTTGTCTCCAGCATATGCTTTAGCTACAGCTTTGTCACTTTATCATCTGTGGAAGGTTTTGCAGAGGCTTTCCTTTTCTTCTGTCTGCCTCTTTTCTTTAAGTGAATTTTCGTAGAAAAAAATCACTAATGGGGAGATCGCAACTTTTGAATTAAACAGAAATTTCTTGCAATTCCATATTCGGGGTCAGTTTTAATTTTTATATGTTTACATATATACAGGATGACGCATTTCTATGGTAAATCTCAAGACATCCGTTATTACACTAGATACAAAAAAAATATAAGTTAATTACAGAGTGTCTTGAGCTGCATTTTACAAAATTATATTGCAATCACAGGTTGGCCCATAAGTCGTTGGTGATACAATTTGTTTTATAGGACATCCCTTTAATTAATGCATTTTTCCATTTTCCGTCGAATTGCAATGCATGGTTGTAGAGAAAAAATTGATATCGTTTGGCGTTTTCGAGTTATTTCAATTTCTTGCAACTTTTAGTGAATTTTCTTAATGAGGAGATCGCGACTTTTGAATTTTCAAAAAACTTCTTCAAATGAGCGCTAACAAGGACCCCTAGAACCCATGTCTGTTTCAATTTATATATATATATATATATATATATATATATATATATATATATATATATATATATATATATATATATATATATATATATATATATATATATATATCACATCGATAATTCAAAACATAATGGACCGATCTTGACCAAATTTGGTGAGTGCCTTCCTTTTGCAAGTGGCTTGGACAAATTCGTTAGCCAGGAGAATCGGCGCAGTTTCTCCCGGAAAATGTTGGATTTTCTTTCGGAAAATTTGTATATCTCCGGAAATAACAAAGTAAGGGCAACCAAATTTGGTGCGGGGGTTTATATCATTAAGGGTAAACTACGTAGCAAAACTAAGCTCTGTAAGTTAAAAGATAAAAAAGTTATAGGCATTAAAAAAAATGGATTTTCCTCACAACGTCAAAGGCGCATTTTATAACGTCAAAATTGGCAACATTTAGGCAAAGAGTCTGAAAATAATACGGGTTATGTAAAGAAAATGTCGTAAGAAGAATGTTTTACAAACCCTGAAGTCTTAGCTTAAACCGTCATTGTCCATCATTTTACTAAAATATTTCCAGAAAATTCACTCCAAATGGCCCTTTTCTCTGATGCTTTAGCAGTAGTTTCAACGATACAGTTCAAGAAATCGCAATATATCCGTTATTATACAACTTGCGAAAAAAATTGTATACCTTATAGGGTGTCTTGAGCGGCATCTTATAAAGTTATTTTGACGATCACAGGGTGGCTCATAAGTCGTTGATGATACAATTTTCTTTTTTTTTAATCGAAGATGCCTTATGTTATTGCATTTTTGCATTTTCCATCGAAATATAATGCATGTTTGTAAGAAAAGAAATTCTACACGCGGCAAGTACCTTATGGTAGCGAATTTTCATTCATTGCTTCAAAATTGAATAGCTCAATTTGCTATTAATTAACCTATAAGGTTCGCTGACCAAGAAACCAGTTTTTTCGAGAACATTTTAAGTTTACTTTGGGAAATTTTTGTACATGTTCAAACAGTAAACTTATTCTGATGGAATATGGTATATTGTTTCTACTAGATAGGTTATACTGGTAAGCAAATTTAATGCCTGCTTTCTAAAAAAAACATATTAACTATTAAAAACATTTTTATAAAAAGTCACTACCATAACACACTTGGTGCGTTAAGACTTTTATTTGCGTTTTTGGTACATATCAAAAACTGTGATACGGCGCTTATATATATTATATATATATATATATATATATATATATATATATATATATATATATATATATATATATATATATATATATATATATATATATATATATATATATATATATATTTAAAGTCGCAAAGGCTGACAAAACTCTGGGGGCAGAGATGTGCTAGCTTTAGAGCTCCAAGGTTATATGGTCATTTGTCTCATGATATCAGGTCATTGGTTTTTAGCAGATTTAAGGTCAAGTTGAAAAGATGGCTAGTTGAATATCCAAGTCAAAAATTGCATGAGTTAATTAGTCTGAAAGTGTAGTGGCGGAGAACAGTGGATGGAGAGGGAAGGGAAGTATACAGGTCGGGATATGATCCTTTTGGTGTGACTTTTATTGTTTTTCTACGATCCTGTGAATATAGATGGTGAACTTGGTGGGTGTGTATGTGTGAAAGGTGAAGAGAGAAAGAGAGAGAGAGAGAGAGAGAGAGAGAAATAAGGATGAGGGGAGAAAACAAAATGGATATGAGAGAGGGAAGTAGAGAAGAGAGGGAGGAAGGTTTGAGGAATGGATGGAAAGAGGGTTTATTTTTGGTGTGCACGTGTGGTTTTCTGGGAATTAAGTTTTTGATTAAAGTGTGATGTATTAAAAAAAAATTTGTGCGGCTTTTATTTCGGCTGAGAAGCGGGTTAATATGACAGTAAAGATGTTGGTGGAAGAAGTGTTGAGATCTCACGTACAGGTGATGGTACCTCTGTAGGAGTGATTTTCTATTTATCATGGGTTATTTTATTTGATTAGGCCATATTGTTGTACTTTTTAAAGCGATTGATTTATAAATAAATTTGTTATTGTTGTTGTTATGTTAATTTACATAAGTAAAATCTCTACAGTGAATCAAATTTGTAAAAATCCTAGTCTGTGCTCCAGAACTTCTCAGGCTCAAAGGAGCTACTTTCTTCATAACTTACGTTTATAAATTCGTTTTCATCAAGGATCATATTCCATTCCATTTCTTATTCCATCCGGCGTAAAGAGCCGAGCAGGGAAACGCAGAAAGAAATTCTCTCTCATTTGATAAATGAAAAACATTTCACAATTTCTCATGCGTCTGTTTCTCTGGATATGATATTCCAGGCGTGTTTTAAGTTAATACCGGGAAAAGTTATTCCATTTAAGTATACAGTGAATCAGTAAGGGCGCACGACCGGCGTGTTAATTCACCTCCCTGGCGGGATCAAAATAACACACATAAATAACAGGTTCCTGTTATAATGACGTCACGTCCGGAACTCATTATTTCCCGCGTTATTTCAAGTTGCAGCCCTTAATATCTCCACGCTCCTCCTTTAGACTACTAATGATTCTCAGACTTATTAGAAAACTTTCAAAATTAAAGTCAATGAGGACGTGAACGGTATCTGGCTGCACATATCACAGATATCTATTAGTTTATTTCGGACATTGTAAGCTTGATTTCTTTATTAAAGCGTAATTTCTGTTGTTACTAATACCGATACCGTCAAGCTACACATATGTAGCATCATACTTATTTTCAAGGTCTAATAATTGTTAGTATTACCACTAGTTGAGTTCCATTTGCAATTTTTGTAGAAAAGATCACAATTGTGGAACTCGCTATTTTAAAAGTTAAAAAAATTCTACAAAGTGGACAGTTAGCAAATATATCTATGGACAATTTGAACCGGGAGCTCCGTAGAAATAAATGGCAAACAGGAAGAGCGAGAACAAATGCGCAACAAAAGTAAGGCCAGGAACGTCGCCGTAAGCTCTTCGAACGCTTTAATCAGGTCCGGCTTGGATGCAAAAAAGCGATCAAGGAAGCTAAGCTTCGATCTCCGAGGCGAGTACATTCTTAGCAAAGAGACAACGGCCCCTGCGGGCTGGCTCACAAAATAGTTTGGGCAAGAAAGAAAAGAGCACCGACAGCGTAAATGACGGTGCAAAACGCGGCGATTGGACGCAGTACAGGTGAGAAACAGCGGAAGCACTGATTTATAAGTACTTCCCGGCAGACGACCCCGTGAGCGATTCAGTAGAAAATAGAGTGAGGCCTGCGAAGACGGTAAACTGGAGCGGAAACACGGACCTCGACTTCTCAAAACAAAAACTGAAGGAAACGGTCAGAATAAGACCTAAACGTAAAGGCCGGGGCATATACTGGTTTCCGTCAGCAGGGCTGCAGCATTTGCTCAAGGTGGCAGGGGAAGAACTTTTTGAAGTGTTTAATGCCTGCTTGGGGGAGGAAATTTCTCCGAGGATTTTGAAGCCGACACAGATCATCGTGTGGTAACTTAAAAAAGCAAGGGAAGGGCAAAGACCAGTGTGCTTGTTACCCAACATCAGAAAGGTGTATGACAAGCTGTTGGTGGAAACACTGCCACACCACTGGGAGAGAAACCGAAGGCTATCTGACAGACAGTACGCGTAACAAAACAGCAAACGGAATAAAAAAGGTGGACGGGGCTGGGTATCATCTCTTGCTGGTTGAGTTGGACATCACAGATGCCTTCAACTCGGCCTGGTACCCTATGATCAGGAAACTACTGACACAGTTGGGCTGTCATTGAAACCTGGCCAAAGCGGTAGCCAATTTCCTAGAGGACAGGTCACTGATGAATAGGTTGCGAACAATACCAGCGGGAGCTGTCCACAAGGATCATGTTTATTCCCGATCATGTGGCTACTTATAATAGAAGACTGGTTTAAGGAAATCACCTCCATAAAAATAGCCGACGCGAAGGCAAAAATCGAGGTCCAGAATTTACGGACGGCCAGCTGATCCCTATATCGCCGCCGTCAAGAAGGAGACTCGAGGCAACTTGGCAGATTCCCTAGAAGGCATGATAGAAGTGGGTATCGACTCACAAACTGGAATATACCCCTGAAAAGACGCAGGCTCTGTAGAGTGTTACAAGAAAAGGAACCAAATCTCCAACACAAATGCCTCAATAGAAGACGTAACCACACGGCCGGAAGACTAAATGAAATATCTTGGAATGTTGCTCGACTCAGGTCTACTCTGGGTGGAGAATACCAAATACATAGCGATCGAGCTAGCAGGAGCGGCGAATAGGGCACGAGCGGTAGCGGGAAAGGCGTGGGGGACGGATCCAAAGATCCGTAGGGTCATATATGAGGAAGAAGTGAAGTCATCTCTCTTGTACGGCGCTGAAATCCCTGACGAACAAGCGAGGGTTTGTAGGGTTACTAGAAAACTTAAGTGCGTCCAAAGAGAGTTTCTGTTGGGAATAACGAGGGCCTACATTACTACTTACGATGCAGCACTGGCGGTGCTAGCGGAGTGTGTACCTTTGTGGCTGGAAGCAACGGAGAGGCATGGCATATAAGATCGGAACATTAAAATGCGCAAATTTTTACGGAAATGGCGTACGGAGAAGGATCGCACCCGGCGGAGCAGAGGAAAACCTGAGCGATAATAGAAGGATCGGAAAAGACAACAGGGCGGTATATATACACAGTTGCGTCGAAAGTTTGAGTCGCGGTTAGAATAGGCCCAGTGGCCTACGAAGACAACGTGGTGATCGAAAGCAAAGGGCTGAAGCTTCAGGATACGCGGTGCACATGGCCGAATTGTTCGCGGTGGATACGGCAGTGGAAAAGGCCGCCACTCTTCAGAGTGTAACCGTCAACATCGCTTCCGACAGCAGAGTTGTCGTGGACATGCTCGCCAAGAGGAAGGGAGGAACGGCCGACAGCATCCACAGGAAGATGCAAGAGGGAGAGTGCGCGGTAACAAAAAATAACCTGTGGTGGGGGAGCGACCAGTTCGAAGGTATCGCAACGGCAGATGCCAGGGTAAAAGCCGGAAGTGTCTTCTTAGGTCACTAGAGGGTAGAGGCTCCGGTGACGAATAGAATGCTCAGACGAAATGCCAAGGAGAACACTAACGCAGAGTGACAGGGCCACTGTAACGAGGAGACAAAGGGCATGATCACTTATCGGTACGTAGAGAACGTGGGTGTGGGTTTCAAGACCTGGAGTCACAGGGCGGTGAACCTGTTAGCTGGCCAGGAGCCTTTCAAGGCCTTTTAGTGGGTTTCACCCAAAGCCCGCAAGGGGAGAATGTGCGTGCCGAAACGGCGAGCAGGAGATAGCACGGCATGTACTAGAAGACTGTCAGATGAAAAACCGTAGGACAGACAAAGGAAAGTTTGCGAGAAAACAAAACAGGGTTGGAGCTTCCTACCTGTTCAAGGTAACTAGTTCTACGAAGAACAAATAATCTGGAATTTAGATGAATGGACCGCGGAAATGGAGCTGGAAGAGGAAACTGGGAGTGCGAGTGGGGCGAACTGCGAAGAAAGGTAGGGCGCCGAATAGAGAAATATATGAGGTCTCGGGGAAAGCGAGAGTGAACTGAACGTTCGTATGAATGGGAGGAGGATTCTATAAGGAGAAGCAAAATCTTAAATTACCTGCTGCTTTTTTTAAAGTGTTCTGGTTGTAGGGGTTATTTTGAGGGTGCTTTCGACCTCACAGTGTAGAAGGATACCATGGCGTAAGTCTTCGGGTCGAACGGCAGGGGTTGCGGTGAGAGTATTTTTAATTCATTGATTGTTGTTGCCCTTACTTGGTGAAACTGGCCCATGCGACATACAGACTTGAAGGTTACTGTTAGGTTTCATTGAAGAACATAGCCAGCGCGTAAGATAATTTGAGCAAGTGGCTCCTCTGAATTCTAGATGCTCTATGATGTTCTTCAACGTTTCTGTAACCGGTTTCGCTGCTTGGCTAGCTGCTTCTCTAGCTTCACTGTTAAGTTTCATTGAAGAGCATAGCCAGCGCGTAAGCCAACTGGAGCAAGTGGCTCCTCTGAATTCTAGATGCTCTATGATGTTCTTCAACGTTTCTGTAACCGGTTTCGCTGCTTGGATAGCTGCCTCTCTAGCTTCACTGTTAAGTTTCATTGAAGATCATAGCCAGCGCGTAAGCTAACTGGAGCAAGTGGCTCCTCTGAATTCTAGATGCTCTATGATGTTCTTCAACGTTTCTGTAACCGGTTTCTCTGCTTGACTAGCTGCTTCTCTAGCTTCACTGTTAAGTTTCATTGAAGAGCATAGTCAGCGCGTAAGCCAACTGGAGCAAGTGGCTCCTCTGAATTCTAGATGGTCTCTGATGTTCTTCAACGTTTCTGTAACCGGTTTCGCTGCTTAACAGCATCTTTAGATATATAAAAATTGAATTAATACGAAATCATGACAACTGCAAATAAAGATCTTTTGCTATATTATGATGTTTTGATTGAAAAAAAGATATAAGAAATAAAAATAAAATGAAACAAAAATGACAGATGACGCCTTCAAAATGTCTACGTGATGTATGCCAATATATAACATAAAGATAGAACTAACCTATAACAGTAATAACTATAATAACAAATACAACAATAAAATAACTAAACAACAACAGTCTCTGAAATTTTATTTTAAATAATGGGTTATACTCTTTTGTGCAAAAATGTCATATTATATTTCTTTTATATGACTTTGAAATGAAAGAAGCTGCGAATATAGTAATTACCTGTTCACATGAGAAAATCGAGTTATAGGTTTGCCTTACTGGGTGTGGTTATAAATCGAAAGCGAAATTTTAGGATAAGCGTCTGTGGTTGATAAATGAAAAATTCAAAATCATCCCGTGAAGCAACACACACACATTTTGAAATGATACTCTTGATAAAAATAAATATTTCTTTTTATTGGTAAAAAGAATAAATTCATTGGTGACTTCTTTGACAAAGGTAAGTTACAGATCAATTTTAAATTAGTATAATTTTAAACAAACACAGTCGGAAAACTCAATGAGATCTTGCATCTCAGGGGGTTCGTTATTGTATTATAGAATCGATAATTCTCGATAAAAACTGTTTGTTTAAATCCTGATTTTTAAAACAACTTAATCAATACCAAAGAGTCGAGTGAAGGGAACGGTGCACTCTAGATATGTTTTTTCCTGGTTGGACACATCTAATTTTAATTTTTCGTTGTAGCATACCATGCATTATATTATTTTCTGGATTCCCTAGTCGGACACGGCGTATAATCTGAATAATAATAAGCATATTCAGTGAAGCAGAACGGTACAATATAATAAACAAATAATCTTGTAGATATCTATATGCCTTCTCTTGCACAACAAATTTGCCATAACGTCAGGTTAATTAAAGATGTACGAGATAGTGACTATATTGGCTTACTCGCCTATAGGTATACAGAGTGACTCCTTAAGAATATGTCCATCATATTATTTAGGAGAGTTAAACAAATCACTACCTTTTGATTTTAGCAATTTTGTTTCATCGCTTTCAACATCGATATTTCTTCTCTCGCCTCTGTTAATACCCATTCATGCGTCTTTCTATAGATATACCTTGCCTCAGTCATTTTTACATAACCGCACATCTTAAAAGCTTCTATTAGTGAATTTTGGTAGAAAAATTCACTAATGAGAAGATCACGACTTTCGAATCTTGGAAAATACGTTTTAAATGAGGGCGAACACATATTCGGTTTTTCATACCCAATGTGACATGTGAAGAAACGAATTTTAGACATTGCTCACCCTTCTTTCTAGCATGAAGCCTTGCGTCGTTTCGCTGAGATGATGAAAAATAATAGTTACAGCACCAACTATCTGAATAAGTTGCTTTTGAGCCCCCCTTCTAGACCTGCACCTGACCAGGATGTGATTACGTCTCCACGTGATCAGCACGCTGTTGTGATTCAGAGTACTCCAACTCTCCCAAAGGTTGGGATTTTGCCTTGCATTGGTGGACTTACACATAGACTGGTTAAATTTTTAAAATATTTTACAGACAATGGACGAGTTCACCAGGCGCCAGTCGATGCCCGCAGCTGCGTTTTTGTATCAAAAAATGTTGACAAACGTCAACGTTTTGTCAACATTCTTTGACATAACAATGTAACTGCTGGCAGCACTAGCGCCTGGTGAACTCGCCAACTGAGGTTGCTAAGTATCGCTCTGACCAACGAAAACTTTTTCACAACAAACAAAGATAAGATTCTGGTTTTAAAATTACGTGAGAATGTCTATGGGATTAGCTGTAAGAACTGTTCTCTAAGAGCCTCGGTGGTTTAGGGGTAAGAACGTGTGCCTCTGAACCGAAGGGTACCGGGTTCGATCCCAGGGTACTGCTTTCACTTTTTTTAGTACAAACTGTAACATTAACATCAACCGAGATTCTGGCATTGTATTTGAGCAAGTTGAATGTCTGCACGTTCCGCCCTTCGAAGGGGGCGTAAAGCCGTCGTTCCCGTGTCCATGCGATGTTGGGCACGTTAAAGATCCCTACCCTCCTTACAGAAAGGCAGGGTTTCGGCAAAATTTCCAGGATAGTGAGGTGAACTGCTCCCAGGCGTCGATGATTGGCCATACTCGCGGAAATAGCCTGACGTTAAAGAAACAAAACAGACACACACACAACTGTTCTCTATCATATGTCGGCCAGACCTCTTCATCTGTAAGTAGAAGAGTGAGTCAGCATAAGAGTGATTCCAGACTGAGACCACATAATCGATATGCATTGGAACAGCATGTATATAAATTGGATCACATCATCGACAATCAGGATGTTAAAATCTTGCGTAATCAACTATTCCATTTTCTAAATTTTCTTAGGACGATTACACATTTCCATTCTGATCCATCAGTAATGTGTTCTGTTTCCTTCTGAAGCCTACGGTCATTTCTTTGTCCCTCTTATGTATGTTAAAAGAATCGTGTATTTTTTGCAGCCTTTCAATTTCATTAGATTTCTCGTTCAGCCACCTCTCCTTTGCTTTCCTTACCTTCTTCTGTATTCGTCGATGTAGCTTTTTGTATCTTCGCTTGTTCGCAGTTTTAACTTTTTTTCTCTTTGTCAGCAATTCCAAAATTTCAGCTTCTTGGTTTAGCTCTCGTTTACCTATCGCCAGCATTGGGTCCTTAATGTTGTTGCATTTAATGTTTACGTTCTCTTCGTCTTGGTGCTTTTTTTGCACTCTGTGTACTTCGCTATTTACCTGCTGTTCAACCTTATTCTTGATTTCTTTGGTCTGTGTCAAATTAACACTCTACTATTCTTTAAAGCTCCTATAATGTTAATTATCTCAGTTTCCGTAACTGGAAAAAGGTAAAATGTATCAGAATTTTGGTAAACAGCACTCTCATACTTCCCAGGGTTACCTCCTATCTGACAGCCTATCGATACAAAGTCTTTATTAAATAATTCAAATATTTTTCGCTTATTATCAGCAACATTTCCATCGCCATCAACAAGCTTACCAATTTCAGACCGTTTTGGAGCTGTACAGTTAACTAGTCTCTCCTGCCTGTCGTACGAGGCAACTAATCGGAGTGAAGCTGGTGGTAGTGGAATTTTCCTTTACGTGATAGTAAAGGATTTTTCACGCCCGAGGAGGTACCACATCAAGGGGCTGGCGAAGTCCCAACGGATGTTTCCGGTTCTGGTGTATGAGTCGGTTTCTCTTATAAGCAAAAATGATGATGGCTCCTCCTTGTACAAAAGATTCCGGAGGTAAAATACCCCTCCATTCGGATCTCTGGGAGAGGGGTGTACAGGGGGCGCCAGCATCAAGATTTAACATATTCATCTCAAATATATGTGGCCTAAATTCTAATCTGAACTCCGTTCACCATTTCCTCCAGGCAAATAAGTCCCAACTCATCTTCCTCACCGAAACCCAAATCTGTGCCAAAGCAGCCACTAATGACCTTAATTTCCCGGGGTATGAGCTTCTTACTTCCTTTATATTGCATGGAGGCGTGTGCGCATATATTCGTAGCAATCTACCCTGCACCAGACTCCCCAATTTAGAAGCTGGAAGAAAAGACATAATATGGATAAAACTCTCTCTCAGTGCTGCAACTAAATTCATCTGTTATATTTAGCGGTCACCTTCTGACAATAACTTTGTCCAGCTCTTTAACTACATTTCTGAAAAAACCGACCATCTGATTTCTGAATATCCTTCCTCCGAGGTCACTATTTTTGGTGACCTGAATGTCCATAATAAGGAATGGCTAGGATCTTCAAAAACCGATCCACAAGGGAGAGCAGCGGAGGCCTTTGCAGTCAGCAATTCTTTAGCCAATATGGTTCAACAAACTACTTACTTTCCTCGCATCCCAACACACAGCTCCATTCCCTTGAATCTATTTCTTACTACAAAACCTGAATGCTATAAGATATCAGTCACCGCCCCTTGGTCGCTCAGACCACGGCACGGTCACTGCTTCCTGCGAAATGCAATCCGAGGTCACACAGTCATCACACCCACGTATCGTTTGGTGCTACAAGTCCGCAAACTGGGACAAAATGCGGGATTACCTTTCCTCATTTCCATGGGCGTCTGTCCGCTTCTCTCATCCTGACCCCTCTGATATCTTACAAAACGTTACCAAAATTATCCAAGCTGGCATGGTATTATTTATTCCACGTACACAAAAAACCTCTTCAGCCAATCAAAAGCCCTGGTTCTCTAAATTCTGTGACAAGGCCAGACTTGAAAAAGTCAAAGCTCACAAAACGCTTCTACACAATCCCAGTCAAGAAAAGCGTCAAGCATTTAGCAAGAAACTGCTATGTCCGCATTCTTCCTGAAGCAAAAAACAAGGTCCTCTTAAGCTCCAACGGCGGCAAATCCTTCTGGACTCTTGCAAAATCTATTGGGAATAATTTCTGCAAGAGCACGTTTCCACCTATTGTCTCAGGGGATGCAATTTTTTCTACTACCCTGGGCAAGGCTGAACTATTTGCCTTGTTGTTCGCCGGCAATTCTACTCTCAACCCACCTCTAAATGTTCAACCACCAACAGTCCCGAACGTCGCCCATAAAATGACGGATATCATTTTCAAAACTAAAAAGGTACGAAAGATCATATCTTATCTTAATACCAGAAAAGCCTCTGGCCTTGACGAGATCGCAGCAATTGTTCTCAAAAATGCCTAGTAGAACTTTCTCCTGTACTGACTAGTCTGTTTCAGACATCTTACAATAGAGGCATATTCCCTAGTAACTGGAAAACTGCTCGAGTACGACCCGTCCCCAAGAAAGGATCCAAAGCGTTTCCTAGCAACTACAGGCCTATTTTTCCCCTTTCGGTTGTCTCTAAAGTGATGGAAAAGTATATAAACACCGAATTACTAAAATTTCTTGAAAAATACAGTCTAATCCACGACAGACAGTATGTATTCTGTCAGCGCAGATCAACTGCCGACCTCCTTTCTTTTGTCACCCATTCTTGAAACAAGTCTCTGAAACTACACGGTGAATCCCAAATTGTCGCTTTAGACATATTCAAAGCATTCGACCAGGTCTGGCACGCAGCGCTGCTTAATAAACTTCCGGCCTATCGCCTACCACCAAAACTCTGTACCTGGACAGCAAATTTACTCTCCAACCGGAGCATTTCTGTTGTCGTGGATGGCCATTCCTCTAAACTGTATCAGATTAATGCAGGAGTTCCTCAAGGTTCAGCTTTAGCCCCTACTTTGTTTCTTCTCCACAGCAGTGACCTCCTCTCTAGCACATCCAACCAGTTCACAATTACGCGGACGACAGCATCCTCTACTCAAATATGCAATATTCTAAGTCTGTCTCTTTAGCCCAATTAGATGAGGATCGCAGACTCATGGAGGGTTCTGTCTCGGTGGATCTCCAAATATATTACACTGGGGAAGTAAAAATCTTGTACAATTCAACCCCACCAAATCTCAGTCTTGCTCTTTTTCTCATAAGAGATACACCAGCCCTAGGCCCATCACAATGAACAACCAAGTTATTCAAAGTAATGAGTCCTTTTCACTTGTTGGCATTTCTGTGGATCGAAATCTCAATTGGCACCAACATGTCACATCAATTGCCGAAGCGGCTGGTTAGAAATTAGGTTTCCTCTTCTGGGCTCGCAAATATTCTTCACCAGCTAATGTCTATACCTTATATACTTCACAAATAAGGCCAAACCTCGAATACTGCTCCCACATCTGGGGTGCCGCTTCTACACTCACTATCTTGGACTCCATTCAGAAGAGAGCTATACGTCTCATCGGTGACCCTACCATCACCCAAACGCTGCCATCCCTTTCCTACCCACGTGCCGTTGGTGACCTCTCTCTCTCTCTCTCTCTCTCTCTCTCTCTCTCTCTCTCTTATAGGTATCTGCACGGGCACTGCTCAGAGGAGCTTTCTTCCATAGTTCCTCCACCTGCTTTCCCCAACAGATCTACCAGGGGAACAGAGCGAATGCATCCTTTAACTGTCCAGGTCACCAGGCAGAGGACATCTTCTTATGCCCTCTTTTTTATCCCGAGGACTTCCAAGTTGTGGGATTCCTTACCGGCACATATTTTTCCTTCTCCTCCGAACCTCCAAACCTTCAAGTCCAAAATTAACAAGTTGCCTCTTTCCTCCTTGTCGACACCCACGGTACTATAGTATTTTGGCTGTGAGCTCTCGTGGTGTGTTGTTGAAATATAAAAAAAAATTACCTTGCTTATAACCTTCCAAGTTTTTCCACAATTCTTATTAGGTTTCGTTGTCTTGAGAATTTTTTCTAACATAAAAAATATTACATTGGACACATTTTGTTAAATCCTAGCATATTAAAATCACCAGATCTAGCACAGAACAGAAACAACACTGACTAGACACTAGAATATCTTGCCATATTTTCAGAGCCAAGAGTATTTACGAAATATTTCAGTGCATCACCCTGTGTAACCCATAGTATATATTTTGAATAGTTAGTTATTATCTCTGTGTTCAATCAGAGTTTGCGTCTTATTTACATTAAGGCATTCTATATGGACTTAATGAAGTAATGCAGAATACGGAGCGAAGAGATAGCAGTTACCTTCCGTATATCTCGGTAGAGGTAAAGCCAATAATTAGTCCGGTATAATAACAACCTTGTCTCGTACAATACTAGACCGAGGTATAATTTAAATATAACGTCAATATTGGATTAATAAATACAGTGTGTTGTTGGTGGAGATAGCAGAAGACACGATTTACATACTGATTATATATAGTCAGGTCGGTCCAAGTAAATATAGTATCGGGTTTTAATTACACGGCGAACTCGGGTGGTCTCTCCACACAGCTTATAGCACGATCTTGAACTTCATTCAGGAAAAAATATATTCTACAGGCTATTGTATCGAAAATTATTATTCGTACATCGTTGGTCGGGGAGACGTAATTCGTGCAGTCATGATGCGACCTAATGAGATTAAAATTCTTGCTGAAAAAAATTTATTATGGCCAAGTTTTAATTAGCTAGCATGAATTTTTATGATATTTTGGTTTCTTTAGATTTTTTCAGCTGCTCAGTTTTCTAAGGGTGATAATTATTGATGTATCAGAGACAGTCGCTTGGGGCTGTATTGAAGTATGTGGCACTTGAAACAACTTTTTTGAAAGTACTTTTTACCCGTTTGTACGGGGTTATTCATTATAAGTTACCCACCCATTGTCATCGTTATTATTGCCTACAAGAAAAACTTGAAAAAAAGTTGTGTAGTTGTGAATTGTGTCAAAATGCTATCAAAAGTACAGTGGCGTGCAGATTTCAGGGGATACAAAGTAATAATATTTTTTTTAATGAGTTACCCTGTTTATTATTAAATATTTGGAATGATCTGTTTTTCCTGATTTGAGAAATATACCATATGTTACCACTAACTCATACCCTTTTTGAGTTATTAAACGTGGAATGTGTTAAAACGCTGAGGTTGGACACTGTGGTGGGAAACTGAAACCAAAAGCAGAATCATCCCAAAAACCACAAAAATAATAACAGAAAGTTATGCGCTAGATACATATTTCGACAACGAAGTTATTTTCATCAGTAGCTGTCGCTAAACTAACCGTATGGGCAACATTAGCCTATGTATATACTTAAACTGTACACTTAAAACGATGTAATCCCGATGATGCAATATCAGATGATGCAGCAATACCGGATGATGCCGCAATACCGGATGATGCAATACCGAATGATGCAACACCGAATGATGCCACGCTGGATGATGTAACACCGTATAGTGCAATATCAGATTCCTCAGTACCGGATGACGTAACACCAGGTGATGTAAGTCAAGGAGTATTGTTGTGTCAGTGGATATGCCCAGCCGGTTGTGTCGAAGCTGAAAGCAACCATGGATTAGTTCGTTGGTAATTTACCTATAATTATATAAACCTGCGAACCAAATTTAGCTGCTTTTAATTTGTTATTTCCAAAGATACATTTTTTTTTCAAAAGAGAACACAACATTTTCCGGGAAAACCTGGGCTGATTTTCCTAGATAACGAACTTGTCCAAGCCACTTTCAAGAGGAAGGTATTCACCAAATTTAATCAAAATAGGCCTATTATTTTTTCAGTTATCGGTGTGATACACACACACATATACATATATATATATATATATATATATATATATATATATATATATATATATATATATATATATATATATATATATATATATATATATATATATATATATATATATATATATATATATATATATATATATATATATATATATATATATATATATATATATATATATATATATATATATATATATATATATATATATATATATATATATATATATATAAACATATAAAAATTGTGCTGAAAAATTTTCGTAAAAATATTTCAAATGCGATAGCTCAATAAATTCCCCCTTAAGCCAGAAACTTCAATATTGAACCATAGTAGCACCTATGTAAACGCACGTGGGTACTAAATTTAAGAAAAAAAAACATAATGAGCATCGCGAAAAACTACAAATTTGTTCCAAAAAACCTTTTTTTTGTTGTTTCTTGTTTGCAAAAACTGGATGGGTTGACTAAAGCAAAACCACCCAAGCAATTAATAAGGAAAAATGCCTGCCATATTTATAATTTGACAGGTACATTCCTTTGTAAACAATTAATTTTTTTCTGAAAAACTTTTGTAACTAATCAAATATGTAACACAATTTTTTAATTTAAAAACGCTTGCAGTACT
This sequence comes from Tillus elongatus, assembly GCA_964006375.1. NCBI lineage: Eukaryota > Metazoa > Arthropoda > Insecta > Coleoptera > Cleridae > Tillus > Tillus elongatus. Next base: position 131,910,368 of record OZ023267.1, read on the forward strand.
TACATATTATACCTAAGACCAGATTTTTATTTTTTAGCTTCAGATAAAAAAACTCTAAAACAGATATCCAAGGTCCATTTAAATTTAAAGAATTAGTTTTTATAGTATATCTTATTAATAGTGTACAATTCTAATGAAAATTCACTACTATAACGCATTGCTCCGTCCCTAACTTTTTATAATTGCACCGGATATGGCTTCATTATTGGCATTCAGATTGCTTATTTCAAGTCTAATCCTGTCTTCAATGATTTGAATACTATCATTATTACTATTATTGTTGACAATGTCTTTTAGAATTCCCCAGAGAGATGAATCAATAGGGGCAGATCCGAACTGTTAGGTGGCCAGTTAATACATCCATTATTCCCTATCTATTTTGGGAATACATTATTCAAATATTCTCGAACGGGTAGGATACTATGCGGAGCTGCCCCATCCTGCATCTAGATGATATATAATCAAGTTCGGCTTCCGGAAAATTTGATAAAATAATATTTTCTACTTCTGGGATAAATATTTCCAAATATGTAACTCCAGTTTAAGTATAATCATTATATATAGGCCCAACAATTTTGTTTCTGAAAATTTCACACCAAACGCTAATAGTTTTTCTCCCTGTATTTTGTATTTGTTTTACCAAGCTTTTTCTGTTGTGCTTATTTTCGGTATTATACTTTTCCTGTTGACAACTCCTGCTGTAGAAAAGGAGAATTTATCAGTCCTTAATATCTTAAGAAACTAATAGGCATCTTCAAAGGACAATGGCAGTTGAAGCTGTAACTTAAGGTTGTGTAAAATACATTTTTTGCCACATTTTCTCTACATAACTCGTATTCGTTTCAGGTTCTTTGCCTAAAAGTTGCTAATTTTAACGTTAAAATCACAAGTTTGACGTTTTAAGAAGAAAAACTATAAAATTTTCAAAGTAATATTTCTGCTCCTTCTTGACCATTTTGAGCCAAAAAACTTACATTTGGTCTGTAACATACAATACATTTTGTTATCGACACATATATTGGTTTTGTGCGTTTCTCGGGTCATCAGTGGCACCCAGTTTTGTTAAATGCCTATAATTTTTTTCTTTTTACCTAGAGATCTAAGTTTTGGTAGGTGGTATACCTTTCATAATGTAAAACGGCGTACCAAATTTGGTTGCCATAACTTTATTATTTCCGGAGATACAAAAATACATAAAAAAACTGGTATAGGTTCTATTTAGCGCTCATTTGAAGACATTTTTTTCAAAATTAAAAAGTCTAGATCTCCTCGTTAGTGATTTTTTTTACCAAAATTCACTGAAAGTTTACCGGGTGGGCTTTAATATATTCTATAGAGGTTGTGTGAGACAGCCTCGGTGGTTCAGTGGTAGGAACGTGTACCTCTGAACCGAAGGGTACTGGTTTCGATCACAGGGTTCTACTTTCACTTTTTTAGTGCATACTGTACAATAAGGAATTTGCACATTTTTTTATTCTCCTCTTATTCAATTCCCCACATCGTATAAAAAAAACTGCCATATAAAATTTAAATTTTTAACTAATAGTTTTCCTGTAAAAAAATATAGAAAATCAAAATAATTGTCTCCGCGCCAAAACGCTGCCGTAAACAAAGACGGCCTACTGTGACGTCACGATCCGGTAGCTCCCAAAACGAGTCTCGCTTACTCACACAGAGATCCTCATCTCACCATTAGCGTTTATGCGACTTACGTGTGCCGGATAGTTATTGTTATCAATTTATATTATTATATATATATATATATATATATATATATATATATATATATATATATATATATACATATACATATACATATATGTATATATATATATATATATATATATATATATATATATATATATATATACATATACATATACATATATGTATATATATATATATATATATATATATATATATATATATATATATATATATATATACTCGTATTAATTATTTTAAAAACTGTACAGTCTTATAGTATGGCTACAGGAGTTGGATAGGTAATTTACCAAAAATTGATATACTAGCAATGTTTGCGTTTTTAGGAAACAACCCGAATTTCATGGGCGCTGAGCTAAAAGGAGTGAAAGCTGGGAGGTATGTGTCTGATATAAACCTTATTTTATCCTGTAAATATCTTTGTTGGATTTTATGTAGTAATTTCTTAAAAAATATAATGTAAATAAAAGCATAACCATAAAATGTTCTCCACTCAAATAATATACAAGAAAAATATATATTTGTTGTGGATCTGATCGTGAAAGTTATGGAGACAATGCTGTCGGCTGGGTGCAGGTAAAACGAGGCGGTGATGTTATGATCATCTTCACAGATGTGCAAAGTAGATTTTACACTAACTGCAGTTTTCAGGTCCCTCTTCATAGCTAAGCACCATTTTTTCCTGATTGAACCTATATTATACACTAAATACCAAAACTACTTAAAATTATAATAAAACTGCTCAGAATTCGATGCAAACACAAACGAAAACAAGACGAGGTCAAATGGCGATGCCCGCGTATCACGCAGATGTACCGGATCGTGACGTCACAAACCTCTTCACCAATCAGGTCGCGTTTTCGCCCACCCTGTCTTTTTGAATTATATTCAATATTTTAATAATTAATGGTTCACTTCAAGGGGGGGTTTACTTGTAGACATATATTCTTAGAGTAATTTGCTGTCCTTTAAATACGTTTTTCATCAAAAGTAAATTATATACAACTTCCTCATCAACATTAACCGAGGTTATGGCATTGTATTTGAGCAAGTTGAATGTCTGCACGTTCGCCCTTCGGAGAGAGCGTAAAGCCGATGTTCACGTGTCCATGAGATGTTGGACACGTTAAAGATCACTACCCTCCTTACAGAAAAGGCAGTGGCTCCGCAAAATTGCTAGAATAGTGAGGTGAAACGGTACCCTGGCGTCGGTGATTGCCCATAATCGCGGAAATAAGCCGACGTTAAAGAAACACAACATACACGCAGAGATATCGTGACCATTACGTATTTGAAATGATATATGTATAATGCTACATGCGTGCTTTAATTAAAACTGACTGTATCTACAATTCATGAAAATTACTGCTTAATTTTAGGCAATTATATTTAGCACCCATTTGATTTTCTAATTTATTACTTGGTAATTATAAATTTCGTCGGTAATTGGTTGATTTATATGCCTATTTATGTAAATTAAATTACAAACAAATTGTAATAGAGGGAATGTTGGATATGAACCAGTTAAACAATTGTTATCTTTCCAAAATTATAGGTAAATTATAGGTTTTGTCATAGACTCATGTAAATAAATGAAATTAATGTTATCTTTCTTTGTAATTAATTTCAATTTTCTATTTAAATAATTAATTAAGGATATCATTAATTACGGGCTATATTAAATCTGAAAAACTAGCAAGTGGGTAGACTGGCTATTGAAACGTGTGTGCTACTTAAGTTTGCTATCCGGCTCGGCTCCCCAGTAGGGAATCATTTCACTTTTTCAGTACATGCTGTAAAATCAACAAAAACCACAGTTGTGGCATCGTGTTTGAATAACTTATATGTCTGCACGATCCTTCCGTCGGAGGGGGCACAAACCGATTGTTCAATCTATAATGCAATTTTGGGCACGTTAAGGATCACTACCCTCTATGCACAAGGGAGGGGGTTCGCCGAAATCTACAGGATAGTAATGTGAAACTGCTCCCAGGTTTCGTTGGTTGGCCATAATCACGGAAATAGACTAATTAATTACACTAATTGATTTTCTTTATAGCGATCATCGTTTTCAACAATGTCAATTAATATAGAGTAAACGATATCTTCTAGTAACTCCAAATACGTTTCGCCACTCAAATTACCATCAAGAAAAATTGGTCCGATTAAACGGTCTCCAAAAATGCCAGTCCAGACATTCAATTTCTGTGGGGTTTGAGTGTGGACTTCGCGGAAATTTCTTGGATTATTATCTGCCCAATAACGACAACTATGACGATTGACTGTGGAGTTTAATAAAAACGTACACTCGTATGAAAAACAGATATTGAACAGAAAGTTCCCGTTATCAGCTATTCGTGCAGTCATAACTTCACAGTCATCGTTTTTGAAAAAAAAAAAGAGTAATTATTTAAACTCTTTCTTCTACAGAATACACCATTGTGAAATTAATTTTCGGTAGTACTGTCAAGTATCAAACCGACGGATAAACTGAAATAATAATCCGCATTTCTCTCTTTCCGATAAGAAATGTTCTGATAGTCAAATTTTTGTTTACAAACCAACAAAACATTGACTATCAGCACATTTCTTATCGGAATGAGTAAAATGCGTTTTTGCATCTTCATCTGTGAATAATTTTTAAACGAGTTGATAAAACTTCCAAAAAATTGGTATGCTGAATTCAGAAAAGAAAGAGCTTTCAAATGATGTAACACTCGACCCATGTTCCTTATTTAAAATATAAGGGTTTTTTCAAAATTCAAAAGTCGGGATCTCTCCATTAGTGAAAAATGCAATGGAAATAGGAGAATGCAAAAAATATTTCCAAAACGAAAGTCTGTATGTATAGGGAGCTGTTCAATTTGAAAAAAATTGAGCTACGGCAGTTCAAATTTTTCCAAATTCAGTCACTATTTGAGGACGCTCTGTATACGGCATCTCGATTTTTTCTATAAATCATATTAAACGAAAGCCTCTCTTAATTCGTCATTTTCATGAGACTCTCCTTTCTATTGGTAAATATAATTGCAAACCTCCCTAAATGCGTCATTTTCATGAGACTCCGATTTCCATTGGTAAAAACACCTTATCACAATTTTCGATATGTTCTAAAATGTAAAAAGTTGAAAAACAATTGAAATAACCTGAAAACGATGGGCGATATAAATGTTTTCTCCTTACAAACATGCATTAAAATTGGATGGAAAATGCAATTGTGCTACAATAAATGGGCTGTTCCATTAAAAAAAAGCTTGTATCACCAACGAGGCATCCTGTGGTTGTCAGCATAATTTTGTAAGATGCAGCTCAAAACACCCTATAAATAACTTTTATAATATTTTCCTGTATCTTGTATAGTAACCGATATATTACATTTATTGTAAAATGATTACACACAAATCTCTTTGTTCCCTAATAATGCTTTACTCTTATGAAATTTTGGACTCCATTCTTAGAAATTTTTTAGTAGTATTCTGATCATGTAACGAGTTGATCTGTGTTTATGTGGAAATCTCTTTGCAACCACACGACATCTTCTGTTAATAATTCGATTATACTCCTCGTAAATAAAAGCTATAATTCAAAAGCCGTCGCATACTTTACTTATGTCGAAAGATGACGTTTAAAATTTTCATCTCCCAGGCAACCTGATGAACTGTCTAATAATTATTTCTTATCGCAAATAATGTGTAAATATCTTCAAATCGGTGGGACTTAGGTATAGGGAAGCGCCTCCGTGCGGCAAAGTCGATTTAGACTTTCCAATAAGGACTCGGGGGACGACGGTTCGAGACTCACCGGCGGCGGATGATTTTTCAAATCACTGTCGTCCTTGAGATCGAGCTGAAGGTGGAGGGTAGGTTAGTTTAGATGAGCAAAAAGGGTCGGCAATGGCCTAATTACCAGTAAGCATCTTACCTTTACCTTTCAGGTATAGGCAATGCTGATACCAATCGAAAGAACAATAAAAAGTACATGAACTAACGTTATAAAATATAGAGTGTTCTATTGAAAATAAGAAAGTTATTAGGTTTTAAAGTTGTCACGATTGACCGGTCTAGTTCGGATATCCTGTCTAACTTGTACTAGCTTTACTAAATTGCCAATATTTTGAATTTGCATTTTAAAATTTAAACTCTTCAGGTTGAAAAATAAGAGAGATACAGGTGTGTAAATGTTTTTTTAAGAGTTTTTTGAAAAAAGTCATATATCTCGAAAATGGTTGAGAAAAATGACATAACATGTTAGTAAAACACACTATAAAATTTGACGAGCAATTTAGATCCGTAATAAAAAACACCATCTTCTATTTTTTATTTTTTATTTCAACAACACACCACGAGGGCTTACAGCCTAAATTTTATCGTACCGTGGGTGTCGACAAGGAGGAAAGAGGCAACTTGTTAATTCTGGACTTGAAGGTTTGGAGGTTCGGGGGAAAGGAAAAACAGGTGCCGGCAAGGAATTCCACAACTTGGAAGTCCTCGGGACAAAAGAGCGGCCATAACAATATGTTCTATGTCTGGTGACCTGGACAGTAAAAGGATGCATTCGCGCTGTTCCCCTGGTAGATCTGTTGGGGGCAGCAGGTGGAGGAACTATGGAAGAAAGCTCCTCTGAGAGTGCCCGTGCAGATATCTATAAAAGAGAGATAGGTCACCAATGGCACGTCGGTGCAAGGGATGGCAGCCTTTTGGCGAGGGTAGGGTCACCGATGAGACGTATAGCTCTCTTCTAAATGGAGTCCAGGATAGCGAGTGTAGAAGCGGCAACAGCACCCCAGATGTGGGAGCAGTATTCGAGGTTTGGTCTTATTTGTGAAATATATAAAGTATAGAGATTAGCTGGTGAAAAGTATTTGCGAGCGTGGAAGAGGAAACCTAATTTCTTA